>CM038047.1:112122111-113372111 GCA_021397845.1 Areca catechu | reverse complement strand
TGGAGGACAAAGGAATTTGGCCTCACACCACTCGACGTCCAGGAGGACGAAGGACTCGCGACGCCCTGGGGCGACGGATAGGTGGCCTCACACCACTCGACATCCCTAGGGACGAAGGCAACTTCACTCAAACCTAGTCTAGGAGACAATGGTTGGAGGATATAAAATTCAATCTCTTTTTCATTAATCATTCAATAGTTCTACAACGAAGGGATTGGGTCCTTTAAATAGGCACCCAAGGCCCATTTGAAATTCAAATGAAACTAAATTACAAGCTTTCATGGGTGGCGCCCAAAATTTTCATCTTCTCCTCTCTTTGGCCGACCAAAAGACTTGGATTGGGCATGGCATATGGGAAGGCTTGGAGAGGGGGATTGGTCTCTTGACTTCCTTTATTAGCATGCTCATTTTGGGAAGAAAGAGTGGGGCATGGCTTGCTTGAAGGGATGTGTTCCCTTGGACTCTTCAACTCCATTTCTTGGATTGATTCAAGGCCGACCAAGTGGAGAGCTCCTTGGGTGTTGCATAGTTGAGGGTTTGCAGAGGGGAGTGTGCCCTTTGACCTTCCATCCTTGCATGAACACTTTGGGAAGAAGGCTTGGAAGGGGGCTTGCTTTGTGGCTTGGTCTCTTCAAGGATCTTCAACGCCCCTCTTTTGATGGAACAAGGCATGATGTGGGGGAGGGAAGAGGGGGATGGTGTTTCTTCCTTCCAATGTTGCCCAAGAGAAAAAGGCAAGGGGATGGCGTGTGGAAAGCATGAGGGTGCCACCTTGTTTCCCTCCTTGGATGCCCAAGTGGCAACTGATATGGCGCCACGTAGGTAGCTGAGGTGGCACCTGAGTTGGCATTATTCCAAGTGGAAGGGATGGGTTGGCCCACCAGGACTTGACTTTGTTATGAAAGCCAGGGTGACTTCAATTGGGCTTGGGCCCAGTCCAAACTCAGACTCGAACAAATACAGGACTCATGACCTAACTTGATCCAAATTGGTCAAGGTACAGGACTAAACAAACTTTGACAAGAAATTATGAAATTGCTTTCGCTCAAGGCCTTATTACAGGACTCATAGAAGGGGAACCCTAATCTGAGATCCACAGAGGGTTGAGGAGCCTCTGTCGGATCCTAGTGCCCACACCAAGGTGGACCCGTCTTGGGATGCCACCTGGCGAGGGAGCAGGGGGCTGCCAGCTTCGGCCGAGGTGGACCCCTGTTGGGTGGACACCTGGCGAAGTGGCAGAGAAGGGCTCGACTTCGATCAGGTGGACTTGTGTTAGGGTGCCACCTGGAAAAGGAGCAGGAGAGCCCGGCTCGACCTCGGTAGAGGTGGACCCGTCTTAGGGTGCTACCTGGCGAGGGAGCAGGGGGGTCGCCAGTTTTGACCAAGGTGGATCCCTCCTGGGTGGACACCTGGCGAAGTGACAGAGAAAGGCTCGACTTTGGCCGAGGTGGACCCGTCTTGGGATGCCACCTGGAGAAGGAGCAGGAGAGCCCGGCTCGACCTCGACAGAGGTGGACCCGTCTTGGGGTGCCACCTGGCGAGGGAGCAGGGGCCGCCAGCTTTGATCGAGGTGGACCCCTCCTGGGTGGACACCTGGCGAAGTGGCAGAGAAAGGCTCAACTTCGGTCGAGGTGGATCCATCTTGGGGTGCCACCTGGCGAAGGAGCAGGAGCGCCACTTCCCGAGAAGAGAATTTTGAAAGAAAAATCCACATGGCACTGGCGGCATCCAGCTGGAACTGACACATGTTCCATGTCAGCGATGTAGCCATATCATCTATCAAAATGGTTTTCTATGAAGGATTTGAGAAAGCAACCTATATCCTACAAATAAAGTTCTATAGAGTTAGATCTAAAAGGATGCTAGGTTTATCCCAATCTAGGTACATATACTTAATATTGAAGAGATTCAATATGGAAGAAAGATGAAGGGTTACTTTCCCATGAGTCAAGGCATATACTTATCTAAAAGGATGTCACCTAAGACTCTAGATGAAAGAGATAGGATAAATAAGATCCCTTATGCTTTGGCAGTGGGATCAATTATGTATGCAATGCTATGTACCAGGCCTGATGTCGCTTATGTTTTAGGCATAGTAAGATGTTCTAGGCTGATCCAAGGGAGGATCATTAGAAAGCTATAAAAAACATTCTTAAGTACCTGAGAAGGACTAAGGATATTTTTCTAATATATGGAGAATCAGATCTAAAACTAAAAGGCTATACAGATTCTAGTTTCCAATCTGATCTAGAGACAGTAAATCCATATCAGGGTATGTCTTTATTCAAAATAAAGGAGTAGTGAGTTGGAAGAGTACCAAGTAGCCAACTGTAGCTAACTCAATCATTGAGGTAGAATACATAGCTACTAGTGAAGCCGCTAAGGATGTAGTCTAAATGATGAAGTTCATCACCGAATTGGGCATAGTTCCTGCAATACAACAACTAGTGCCATTGCATTTTGAAAACACTAGAGCTGTTGCACAAGTGGAAGAACCAAGGTCTCATCATAAGTCTAAGCACATTCTGAGATGCTTTCACCTCGTTCGAGAAATCATTGAAAGAAATGATATGGTAGTAGAACAAGTTGATACAAAGAACAACATAGCAAACCTATTCACTAAGGCACTTCCGCTATAGCAGTTAGATCATCATCTAGATTGTATGGGTATTAAATACAAGGGTGATTGACTTAAGTGCAAGTAGGAGAAAATGTAACACCCCAGGTTGAAGCCCTAGTCCACTACTGAGTCAACATGACTCAACAAAATAAAATGTAGGTAATATAGACTCAAGCTAAAATTGAGTTGATCCAGTCAACCCTTATTACAAGCCAAAAAAACCCTAATTCTTTGGGCAAGGTTAATCAGAGATCCAGATGGAGCTCTGAAGTCTTCTTATGAGTCTGGTGCCCGCACCATCATCACTTATTCGGGATAAAAGGTGATCGAAGGATTGAATTGTATGGTAACTTTCCATTGAAGAGTATTTTGATAATTTCTATCAAATTCCTTATTTTTGGATAGGTATGACATGTTCCTAGATATCAATCATGTCTTGTAGGTTTTCATGAATCAAATTGGATGGATTCATGAGTCAATTTAGAAATTATTTCAAATTGGCTAACTTGGGTCAACTTGATTTGACCTAATTGGGTTAGTCGATTTCAATTGGATTGAAATAGCTTGAACCTGGACCTACTACTGGTTAGATGTGGAGCCAAAAGGGTCACACATGCTAGGAAATTGGTCAAGGAAGTTAATTGGATTTTGGTTAGGGTCACTAGATCCTAATAAGCTAGCTAATTTGCATACTAGCATATGCATGCAAGCCTAACTCCTAACCTAATTGAATTGGGTCAATTTGCTTGCTATTTGGGATAACCAATTTTAGTGGGACTTAGATTAGGTTGATTTCTAATTGGATCAATTTTGATTTATATTTACCTTAAATTAATTGAGCATTATCCGTGGATTATGGAAGAGTCCAAATGGGATTGGACTCTTGGCACCATGGTGCGGGAACCAGAATTAGAAGAAGACTTCAGGATTCCATCTGGATCTCTGATTGATCTTGCCCGAGAAAATTAGGGTTTGTAATAAGGATTGACCTGATCAACCCAATTTTGAGTCTGTAATTTTGTCATTTCAATTTTTGTTGAATCATGTTGACTTAGTCCAAGTCCAGGTCCAGGTTGGCGCCATTCCCTTTGCCATAGGATGCCACATTTTTTCTTCCATGGTCCAGCTACAAGTAGGTGCCACACTCCCTGCCACATCTCCATCCAGTGTCTTTGGTCCCCACACCATAAGAAATAAGTTCCCCTTTTTCTTGCACCACTTGGGGGAGAAATCCATCAAGATACCTCAATCCAAGGAGGAGCCAACTTCTTTCTAGATAAATCCAAGCCAGGATGGCAAGAATTTTTCTTGAAGAGAGGATCAAGGAGGTGCCCCACAATGTTCCATAAAAATCCAAGTTATAAAAGAGAAGAGAGCATGTCTTGGGGAGAAAATCAAGGAGGCACCCAAAAGTTTCCTAAAGTGCCAAAGCCATGAAAAGAAGAAGCCTAAACTTGTGGAGCAAGACTAGAAGGTATCCAAAAGAGCCAAACCATGAAGGGAAAATCCTTGATTCATGGAGAGATACTAGGAGACACCCCCATAACCTGCCATTTGGAGCTGATTTTCAAGTTTTCTTGGAGTTTTTGGGCCGCTCACTCATGGAAGGAGTCTTGGTTGGCCAAGGGAAGAGAATTTGATGCCTAAAGTGTAGATTAGTCCTATTAGTCCCACATGGGAACTTGTATGGTTTTGATTTTTCTTATAGGTCTATATATTAGACCCCTTTTGTAACTTGAACTTATCTTATGAAATGTTATGAATGAAATCCCTTATTTTTGAGCAAAGTCTTGTTCTTCTACACTTATTCTGAGTGTTGAGCTTCGTGAGGGAGTAAATCCGGGTTCCCTAGGAACCTTGAGGAGGTGTGAGAACTCCAACCCCAAAACCCTAGCTTAGTCCACCCATCTCTACTCCACCACCACCAAACCCTAGCCTCTACACCATCTCCAAGGTTCTTCTTCCAAAGGGTGGCCAACCACCAGGACCCCAGTCCAACCATCTTCAAGTCAGCTACCACTGCTTCAGAGTCCATCCAGCAGATCCAGGAGAAGAAGTCCCAAATCCGCAGCCTAGGAGTTCCAAATCAGCTGAAGACCTTCAGATCCTATCCTTTCTTCTACTCGGGTAACTCTCTTCCCTGAGTCTCTTGTTCATAACCTTGTTTTTCTTCTCTCCATGATCCAGGGTTCAAGAAGAGGCCAACTTTTCCAAGGACCATTATCGGAGGATCCATTGCGAAGATACCTTGACTCCCGGGATCCAATAATCTGCTCGAGACAGTCTTTTTCCACCAAATGGAGAGATATCACTGCTAGGTAACAAGAACCTTCCCTTCTCACTTTGTCTATTTCATTGAAACTCAGAGAAAACCCTAGATCTGGGGTTTTCTCAATCCCCAGCGATCCTACTTCTGAGTTACTCTGATAATCTACTCCTTTTAATTGTGCTTTCTGTCATTTCTTAGTTTCTTTAAACATTAGTTTATCTTTCCTTTGAGTCAAAGCCGACTTCTGAAAATATATATAAAAAAAAAATACATTAATTTTAATTTGCTTCCGCATTCCACATATTCGTTCTGCATCATTTTATTAATTTTAATTTGCTTCTGCATTCCACATATTCGTTCTGCATCATTTTTGGTATCAGAGCTTTCGTTCTGCATCACACCATGTTTGGTGTGTGCCAAGATTAAGGGGCACAGAAGGACCAACAGTCCTTTTACCACTTAACAACTTATTCTAGATAAATGCTAGGTCACTCTCCATTATCTCCACACCTATTTGGATTGGGCTGACCAATCAAAAGATGGAACTGGCATGGAAGAATTATGGTGCACAAAATGAAGGGACGCATCCCTTTTGGTGTGGCGCGCAATCTTAAATCCAGAAGTCCATCTACTTGAAGGCTTCTGGTTCTTTGATACATCTATTGGAATCCAACATTCCTTAGCCAAATTTTGACTAGTTACATGCCACATGGAAAGTGAAAAAATTGCTGGAAAATTGAAGAGACACATATATGCCTCTTGGTGCATTTATATGACATATCATGATAAGACCTTTCATCCAAGGGACTCCTTATACTTAAAGGATCCTATCTGATCATTAGAAAATTAAATCAAGGATTGAGGAAAAGGTTTATCAGGCACCTTCTCACTCAGTATAAAAAGGCACTGGTATTATGATGCCAAAAACATCGAAAACAATCTAAAAGAAATCCTTTCTATTTCTCTTCCTTCTCTTAGGACAAGAAGTCTTTTTTAAAACAAGACTTATCATTTTAAGACAAGTGCCTAGGAAGAGATATAGAATGGATAATCGAATTCTAAGAGAGGATTTAGAGAGGTGTCTGAGTGCCTTACAAGAGGGTATGGGTTCCAGCAAAGGGAGAAAGGTCACTGAAGGAAGAAAGGCTGCTGGGAAGAGTCCTAGTCAAATAAGCAAGCTCGATAGGAGTGCTTTCTTGGTCCGGTTCCTATGTGGATCACCTCTGGAGGGCATACACTTGTGTTCCTTATGACAATTAAGGAGTATAGCACTCCAGGTATTCCTCTATAATACTAAATTATGATTTATTAGTTATCATGGTCAAGTAATCCTTGGTTCTATGGTTTCGATCGATTAAGGTTTTAATAATGAAAATTTTGAAACCCAGTCTTTCGCTACATCTTCCTGAAACCCAACTTAGGAAGAGATGAGTTTGAGTTAGTTTTGATTTACAATTAAAACTACTTCAACTTGAATTCAAGATTCAAGTTCAAATTCAAATTCCAATAATTTGAATTCAAATTCAAATCCAGATTCAAATTTAAAATTCAAATTTCAAAATCTAAATTTGCATTGTGCATAGGGCTAGGGTGCATGGGTGAGATCCAATCCTATTGGACTCTAATTCATAAAGTTTGAATTTAAATCAAATCATACTTGGTTAGACCCAAAAAGGTAAATAAACCCAATTAAATTAGGATCCTAATCTGATTAGAAATTAATTGAGCCCAAGTCTTGATCAAATTAGGAATCAAACTTTCTTAGCAATTAGGTTATCTTATTACCTAATTTGGTTAGATCTAATTAAATCCAATTTAATTAGACTTGATCCAAACATCATCACTCAATCAAATATAGCTAATTAGCAATCTAATTACTAATTAATCCTTTTATAATTTACTAACTATTAGTGAATTATTTTATTATAACTTTTGCATAAGGTTAGTCATCAATCGTATTGATGATTATACCCTTGAAAGATTCATAATCATTGATCAGCCATCAGATCATGCTGGAACTTCTATTACATGTGACCCCATAGGTTCAAGTACTAAGCTAGTTGCACAAGAACAAATTTTATACTAATGAAAGTGACCATATGGTAATGATACTCGATGTTTAGATAGGTCTAATAGTTTCAAAGCAATATTCAAGAAACTTCAGTATATGGTTACTATATAATTCATCCCTTTGACCCTCAATGCTTAGGATGACTTCAAAGTTAAATTGTCAATCATTAATTAATCAATATATTCATATTGCATCTTAACCTTATAAATCCTTTGACTCTACACAAGGATTACCCTGGCCAAGGTTTTGCTGAATAGAACAATAGTGAAGCATTATCTCTAATAACTTCGAGTGGTCAATATGATCTTGACTCATACACAGACTTCACAAATACTTGATTGTATCCAAAAACCTTCCATTGCTGTATTAGAAATATAGGTAGTCTGGCATCCAAGCATAGTAAGTTACTTGCAAGTCACCATGGTGATCTCAGGTCTAAGGGGCACTTATATCCATATCCATCATGAGCAACCCTAGTGCTCCATAGTTGGGTCACATCAATAAAATATACTCTTATATTTTATCTATATTTTATACCAATGTCTCCACACTCCTTGGTCACGAGGATAGCTAGCCCATATGGCATAAAATGACTTATGCTCGATAATCATCGTTATCCATAACAATGTATCATTTGGTCATAAATAAGTTTAAGAACCATGCGACAAATCTTCTTTTATCGATTGAAAGTAGTTCTAAGGATTTCATTATAAAAGAGTTCATAAAAGAAAGATGCATAGATTTTGATGAACTACTGATTAATATTTATTAATTAATAATTTATATATAAATTATAAGGAGCACAACCATTTATAGTTTAGATAATTGACTTTAGGATAAAATTCTCAACATAAAGAAGATAGCTTTTAGTACTATTAGGATGTGCTTGGCTGATCAGGTGCTATATAAGATTAGTATAGAATCATAGTGACAGGACTATGGAAGAAGCTGAAGAACACCTACATGGGTAAGAATATGACAAACAAGCTATGGTAAAAGAAGCAATTGTATAGGTTGAGGATGCTTGAGGGGGAAGACTTGATTGCTTATATTTAGTTATTCAATCAAGTGTGCTAGGATGTGATGAGCCTTGATATTAAAATAGATGAGAAGGATAGGGCTCTCCTATTGTTGTGATCTCTCTCAATTTCATATGATGGTCTCATAACAATCGTTGTGTATGGGATAGAGGCCCTAAACTTCGAAGAGGTGGTTAGAGTTCCCAGGTCAAATGAGTAGCACAAAAAGCTATGTAAAGGGAGTTAAAGTTTAGAGGTTCTTATAAATAAAAGGCATGAGAGGCTTAGGGAGAAGGGTTGAGACAGGTCAAAGTGTAGGTCAAAGTCTCGAAATAGTCAGAAGGGCTTAAAGTGGTACAAATGTTATTATCCTGGTAATCTAAATAAGAATTGCTCACTTCTAAAGAATGAGAAGGGGAAGGTGATGCAGGATGAAGCTCTGATACCAAAGATGATGCGGGATGAATGCAAGGGCTAATCTAAAGATTAAGGATTTAACTTTAATGAGAAATGATAGTAAACTCAAATAAATTATCAAGAAATTTAAGAAAGAGAGACAAATAATTACTACTAAGTACTGATGCGGAAAAAAAAGGGATGAGGTGATGATGCTAGCACGGATGATGCAAAGGTGGTTATATCTTATTTTCTTTTTAGGGTTTTATCTTTGGTTCTCGATTGCAAGCAAAGAGAACCTAGAAAAACTGAAAGAAAAGAGATCTATGCTAGCAGATCAATCCCTAAGAAATGATAGACCAAGACCCCGAGATTAAGGAACCCTGGGATTAGGACTAGCTCGATACACCCAATACCTACCTAGGAGATGGGGATGCAAACCTTTCAAATTCTGAAGTGCCTGGTGCAGAGATCTCTCCACTCGATGGATGTGGCCTGGATGTCCGAGCAATCGCGCCCGTGGATGCGCCGGTTCCCGATCATGTGGTCGTGATGGCAAGATGACCCATCTCCGATGTCCGTAGCACCGAGGAAGACCTGTAGGCAGCAAGAGAAAGAACGGTTAGCGAAGAGATGAGAAGTGTTGAAGTTGAAATAGGGTTAGGGTAGAGAAACAGGGCTTCGAGCCCGGTATCCGACTGGAGTCCGAAATCGAAGTTGATAACTTGGGGCCTCGCACCCTGCGATGTCCCGGAGGACGAAGGAATTGTGGCCTCCCACCACTCGACGCTCTCAGGCGAAGGAACATGACCTCACACCACTCGACGCCCTCAGGCAAAGGAACGTGGCCTCACACCACTCGACATCCCTGGGGATGAAGGAAGAGTTTCACTCACTCACAACCTAGTCTAGGGAGACAGAGGATTGGAGAAGAAAACACTCGAAATTTTTTTTTTGTATTCATTCACTAACTGTTACAAAGAGTGGTTTGGGTCCTTTAAATAGGTACCCAAAGATACATTCAAAATTCAAAAGAAAACCCATTCAAAATTTGAAACAAAAATACAACTCAATTTGAAAGTGGCGCCCAAGCTTTGGAGAGCTTTCTTCTTGGCCGACCAGCTTGGTATGGCATGATGCTTGGCTTGGAGTGGAGGAGTTGCTCCTTGGACTTCCTTCTTTGCTTGCTTGGTTTTGGTAGAAAATATGAAGTGAGGCTAGCTTGGAGGGATTTGTCCCACTTTGACTTTTCTTGGCTTGATTCAAGGCCGACCAAATGGGAATAATCCTAGGCGTGGCATGATTGGAGGCTTGGAGAGGGGGATTGGTCTTTGACCTTCCTTCCTTTCATGGCTTATTTTGGTAGAAGGCTTGGATTGAGGCTTGATGTCTTCACCATGCCTTTCTTGCTTAACTTCATCAAGGGATCATGCCTTTCTTGCTTAACTTCTTTATTGAAGAAGGCTTGAGTGGAGGCATGCATCAAGGAATTTGAAACTTCTTTCCACTTGGAGAATGGAGGATGCCTTTCTTGCTTGACTTCTTTATGGAAGGAGTCTTGAGTGGAGGCATGCATCAAGGGATTTGAAACTTCTTTCCACTTGGAGAATGGAGGATGCCTTTCTTGCTTGACTTCTTTATGGAAGGAGTCTTGAGTGGAGGCATGCATCAAGGGATTTGAAACTTCTTTCCATGACCGCCCATCCTAGATTGGAAGAGAGCTTGAAGAGGGGAGGGGAAGGGGGCATGGATCATGTGAGTGGTCCCCTTTCTTGGGCGCCCAAAACAAACCACATGTCATCACCTCAGTGCGCCTCATAAACAGATAAGGTGGGCCCTGAGCTGACATGTCTCCTTGCCTTTGTTAGGCTTAAAAGAGACTTAACTTTTGAACCACTAAAGACTTCATGGGCTTAGACTCGGCCCGACTTATTACAAGACTCAGCTCGACCCGATGGGTCGAGGTACAGACTCCATTTAAGCAAATAAACTAGAGGCTGACAACCTTATTACAGGACTTGATAAACACAGAACCCTAATCAGAGATCCCCCGAAGTTTGAAGGGCTCAAGTCAAACCCTGATGCCCACATCAAGTACCCTCAATGTAATTTGCATGCAGTCACATAAAGAACCCTGGATCTGATGATTAAAAAACCACCGAAACAAAGACTTCCTTCCTTGCTTCAAATAATCAGATCTAATGAGGTTCGGATAGGTTACTTACCAATAACCATTTTCCCTCCTCCATTGCAGCAAATCTAGATTTGACTCTCAAGATCTCATGGTAGGATTTCAAATATCAGTTCCTTTGGAGTTAATCTTCCCATTGATGGTTGGATGGCAAGGAAAACATCCTATTCTGATCGAGAGCACTAGGGATCCTGCAAGAGATCCGTGATTAGTGGTGTGCAAAAGGAGTGAAAATCTAAAAAGGAGAGAGGGAAAGAGGGATGGTCAGCTTGGATCTAGATCTAGACTGGATGTTGAAGATGGTAGCGCCTGGCTTCTTGGATCTTGAAAAGATAACTAGGGCTTCAGCACCCCACACTCATGAATACACTACTTACCCAGCAGTGCACTCTCACAATACAATGCTTAACAAGCAATTGTAAAAACAAACTGACAAAGTTTTATTAATAATTCAAAGATAGTTACAAGGGGAGAATGCAGTGGTATTTATAGACCCTCCATACAAGGTAGCAAGATAAAACAAATTCCTTTGAATACAAGATAGATAAGGATAGGGCCCTTTAAGAGGATAACATTGGACTCCTATTTTCTTTTGAGATTGGATGAAATTTCCTTGTAATTTAAACTGGATAGGCCCCCTTGCACTTGGACTCTTCCATGTGATCGGTTACAAGAATGAGATGGGCAATAAAAGAAGAAATGAGATGGCATTCTTCTTTCTTGATTTTGGTTTCCTGATTTCAAATGCGAGAGGGAAACAACTTGTAAGAAATGTGGCACCCAAACCTCCTCCATCTTGGCGTTAATCCCTTCTTGGCATCCATGTTGATCCTCTTCCATTTGAAATAAGATAATCCTCCATTTTATCTTGGAACTTGGATGAGATGAGGCTTTTGAATTTTGAATGGATAAGAGGAGTTACTTCTCCTCGTGTGGGTGACAAAATGAGGATGAGAAGAGGTGCTAAATGAGAGGTAGAGTCCTTCCATCTTACTCCTCTTAAATTGGCATCTTGGATTTCAAATAGGCAACAAAAAGAGAAAAATGAGGTGCCCTCCTTTTTGGATAAACTTGACCTTTAAATATTGTCTTAACATCTTGATGTCTTGATGGCTTGATGTCTTGATATCTTGATGTCTTGATGCCTTGATGAAAGACAACTTTCTTTGACATTTAGTTGGCCATCCAAGGTGATGTGGTGGGGCATACTACTCCAAGGGTGGGTGACAAGGCTCCACGACATGGTGATGTGGCATGACATGGCATGATTACATGGCATGGTGACATGGCATGATGACATGGCATGGTGACAAGGCATGATGAATTGGACTTGAACCTTGGCTAACTTATGAACCCCCTTGACTAAATCAAGTACTAATTACAAGACTTAACTTGACCAATTCGCAACTCAAAGTAAACTAATTTTAATTACAGGACTCAATTATTTACAAGGACTCAATTATTCCTGGTTGAATTAAGACAAACTACTCATTGGTGATTGTTACCCAGGTGGCTACCCAAGAGGGGGATGAATTGGGATTTCAAAAATTACTGCTACAGATATGTGCTTTTAGAAGTTAACCTATTTTAGTGAAAGGTGGTGTGATAATGAATATAAAGCACAAGCTAAAAGGAAAGACAAAGGCAGCAATACAAACACCAAAGATTATAGTGGTTCGGAGCAAACCTGCTCCTACGTCCACTACCCAAGATACCACTGTAGGGTTCCGGTGCAATGTAGCGGAAGGGTAATTTCAAAAATTGAAATTAATATGCACCAAATACCCTAAAACAGGAACTCCTTAATAAGACTAGAATGTATGAAGACAAACATTTCTATGCAAATTGAATTAGAATACCAACCTGTAATCGCTAATTCCAATTTATGAAGACTTAAACTTGAAGATCAACGGGCTATTTGAATTCATCAGGCATCCAAGTGTCCGCCCTCCGATGGTGATCCACATAGAGCAATGATCAAGAACACTATCTTCTTGTCCAATGGTTCCTCCTATTGAGTTCTTCTTCCTAGAACTCAATTCTTCGGATTATGGCTGGAATTCTTCCACACAAGAGGTTGCCTTCCTTTCTTTTATCTTTTCTCCTCCTTCCACTAAGACCTTGACCCTCTAAGACACTCTTGTCTTGAAGATAAGACTTTGTCCTAAGGGGATTTAGGCTTGTCTTAAATTGGAGGAGAAATGATGCGGCAAGCATATAATTAATGATTTAATTAGTGTTTGTAGAGCAATGAAACCTAATTACACTAGCATTGTACTCATCATAATAAGTCTTAAGGATTACATGAAAAGGGACTATTACATGATTAGACACAATCCTAAAACTAAGAAGGAAGAAGATCTAGACAATAGGGGCTAATGATTGAGGACTTGCCTTGTTGAGCTTTCCAACCTTCTAATGATTTCAAACCTTGAAACTACCGATGCTCTGGACTGGAGAACTTGGATAACAAAGATCAGAACGCTGGGCTTGGGCTTCAGCTTGTTGGTTCATTGTCAAGGGGAACCCTGTTCACAACTCAAAGACTTCGAAGGACCCTACAATGAAGATCAAAAGTTAAGGAAGAAGAAAGCAGGCATATGGAAGGGATGGAATAATTTATGAGCAAGGAAGGAAGTCTGAGATGGTTTGGCCGGCTCCAATGTATCCTTCTTGAACTTGGCGTTGGATGGCTTGGAGAAGAAAGTAGATTCAAGTTGGGGGGGGAGGGGGCTTAGGAACATCACTCAAAGAAATAACATAAGACTACAACTTCACCTTCAACTTCATTTTTCATTCATCTCATCAATAGATTTACAATGGGACGTCCAAGGGCTTAAAAAAAGCCTTACAACTCATTTGAAATTTGAAACCCATAGATTAAGGAGGATTACAAGGGGGTTGGAGGATTTGGTGGAGGGTTTGGTTAGAAAGGATTTGGGAGGGATGTGGCCGACCTCCTTGAATTTGAATTTTCCCTTGGTCGGCCACCTTTGGATTCTTTTGAATTTCCTTTGTTGGCGCCCAAAGGTGATGAGGTGGCTAGTGAGGTGGCGTCCTTGGCTGATGACGTGGCATGTTGAGGTGGCCTTCTACTTGGATATGAATTTTAGGATGACATGTGGCGCCAAGTGGGGTCACTTGATTAAATCTTGCTGATATGGCATCCTTGTTGATATGGTGCCATAAGTGGGTCCTAGTTGATGGTCCTTCTCTCTTGCTTGGTTGGTGTGTCTTCTCTTCCTCATGTGGTCAAATTCTGGGATCCAAAATTTGAGTCTTGTTGTTGGCCTTCATGACTTAACTCAACTGAACTGACTTGACTGACCTAGACTTTAGAACTTGAAATGGACTTACAATAATGAAATTTAGAAGTAATTACAGGATTAGAAAAATAAAACACTCTTGATCAGGAATTAAAACTCAAAATTAATTACAGGACTCAGGGTAACCTAATTATCTCCGATCTAATTTGGGATAAGGCTAACCTTGTGGAGTGAAGTTTCTTTCTGCTTCTGGTGTCCACACCAAGAAATTAAGATAAAATGTCTTAATGTAAGAAGGAAAGAACAAAATCACAAACTCCTTCTTTCCTTTACCGTCGGAGACTTTCGCTCTTGTTCTTGTTCAGTAGCAGAGTTTCGACAGAGGTGTACTCTGTAAAGGAAACAGTGCAAGAACAAGAAAAGAGAAAGAGTCTTTAGGAGTGGAAGAAGGATTAAAAAATTACAGAGTTCTGATTTTCCTGACCCCTTAAATAGATCTCAGAGAGGCCCCACACATCTCTTCGTGAAAAACTTCTCACACCCTTTCTCATTTTCTCATGCCCCATCCTTCCTTCTCACGGCCTTCGGATAAATCCATGGCTTTTCTTAAATGAAAAATCGCGATGTTTTTAAAAGAAAGGAGTCGCAACTTTTAATCTCCGAAGAGATGTTTTTTCGCGCAACCAAGAAGCAACGAATGCTTTTTGCCTTTCTCAAAAAACATCAACCCTTGGATTCCTCAATGGGGGACAATTGAGGCGCTAAAAGAGAGAAGGAAAAGCCGCCGATCAATTCTCTTATGTGTGTGACCCATTGGGTTCCATATCTAGCCAGCAGTGGAACCCTTCGAATACAAGTTGACCTAATTTGATAGAACTCTTTCTAATTGATTTAGGTCAAATCGGGCTTACCCGATTTTGATCAATTAGGACTCTTCCTAATAATGATCATTAAATTTGATCACCCCAAGACAAATTGACATCTAGCAACGTGTCATGTCTACCCGGAAGATATGAAAATTCTTGTGAATACCAAAACTACCCTCAGTAAAAGTACCGTACAATTAATCCTTCGATCAACCTGCACCAAAATATAATTGATATGGATATATGTCAAATCCAATATTATTTTGTTTCTAGCTCAATCTTATATTGATGATTCAATTATCTTGATATAGAAACCATCTCTAATATCTTTACTTTGATCAAAGATTCCCTGAATCATCATCCGATTGATAACTAGCTAGATGCAATCTCCTCTTACTAAGAGTAATCGATCCTTTTGACCTACTCATTACCTTCATATCCAATTCACCATTCCAGTATCAATCCTGTGCATGTCTCAATGTCATGATTAGGATTGAACCAAAGCATGGGTTCATGTGCATAAGTACTTATGGCAGTCTCAGGTCAAAGGATTACTTGTACCACTCCCACTATGAGAACCTTCTATTGACATGTAGCTAAGACTCCATTAGATGTTCTCAAGTGGATCATATCAGTGAACTCATTCTCTAATGAGCACCCACATCCTATTATTAGTGATACACAGTGAATATGAGAGCAATCACCATCTCCAGTATACATGGGATGTGCTAGTCTTACCGGAAAAACCTTGATCCCTACTCAGGGTCCTTTGACTAGGAATATTTTAGATTAAGGTTTTAAGACATTAGGTCTCACTGGTATGATCTCATCATAACCCTAAATCCATAGCCCTAATCTATAGGGTTCATCATATAATAATAATCACAGCGTATGATGAAAATAATGCCTTTATTAGAATATTGTCAATTACAATGGTTTGGGAGATACAACATAGATTGGCTTGTAGGGCATATCCCTTTCAATCTCCCACTTGCACTAAAGCCAATCGCCTTAAATCTTAATCCCATACTCTCGAGTGGCGATCAAACTCTCGCTGTGGTTGAGCTTAGTGAACGGGTCTATTACGTTGTTCTTGTATCAACTCTATTGTGTAGACATCTTGTCTTCTACTATTTCTCGGACAAGATGGAAGCGTCTAGAATGTGCTTGGACTTATGATGAGCTCTTGGTTCCTTAGCTGAGCAACAGCTCCAGTGTTGTCATAGTAAAGTGGCACGGTTTTCAATCACAGGAACAACACCAACTCTGTGATGAACTTCTTCATCCAGACTGCTTCTTGGCGGCTTCACTGATAGCTATGTATTTTGCCTCTGTGGTTGAGTCAGTACAGTCTGCTGCTTGTACTCTTCCAACTAACTGCTCCACCATTTAGGGTAAAACATATCCCGAAATGGATTTGCTATCATCAGGGTCGGATTGAAAACTAGAATCAGAATAAGCTTCTAGTTTAAGATCAAAACCACCATAAACAAAAAAATATCCTTAGTCCTTCTCAGTTACTTAAGAATATTTTATCTGCTTTCCAATGATCCTCTCCTGGATCAGCGTGAAACCTACTGACAATGCCTAAAGCATATGCCACATCAGGCCTGGTACATAACATGGCATACATTATCGACCCTATTGCTGAAGCATAAGATATAGAATTCATTCTATTTCTTTCTTCAAGTGTCTTAGGAGACATCCTTTGGAAAGATGTATGCCTTGACTCATAGGAAGATAACCTCTTTTACTTCCATCGATGCTGAATCTTTTCTGCACTAAGTCAATGTACCTAGATTGGGATAAACCTAGCATCCTCTTAGACCTATCTCTATAGATCTTAATACCTAGTATATAGGATGCTTCTCCCAAATCTTTTATGGAAAATTGGTTTGATAGCCAAACCTTGACTGATTGTAACATTGGGATATCATTCCCAATGAGGAGTATGTCATCTACATACAGAACCACTAGTCTTCTTATAAACACAGGGTTCATCCACATTTTTGATAAAACCAAACCTTTTAATAGTTTCATCAAATGGATGTTCCAACTCCTTGAAGCTTGATTTAATCCATAAATGAATTTCTTTTGCTTGTATACTTGATTAGGTTTATTCTTTGAAATAAAACCTTCTAGCTGTGACATGTAGACTTCTTCCTCAAGAAAACCATTGAGGAATGCAGTCTTCACATCCATCTGCCAGATCTCATAATCGTGGTATGCTGCTATAGCAAGTATAATTCGAATGATTTGAGCATGGCAACAGGTGAGAATGTTTCATCATAATCAATTCCCTGTTTTTGTCTAAAACCTTTTGCCACTAATCTAGCTTTATAGGTTTCAACTTGGCCATCAGCCCCAATCTTTTTCTTATAGACCCATTTGCACCCAATAGGATTAACACCCTCTGGTGCAACACCAAAGTCCATACTTAGTTGACATACATAGATCTATCTCGGATTCCTTGGCTTCTTGCCATCTATCTGAATCAGTACTCAAGATAGCTTCCGTATAGGTCAGAGTTCATCATTTTGAATGACTGGGCTTCATTATTTTCAATAATAAACCCATACCTCTCAGGTGCCCGTGACACTCTACAGACTACGGGAGGGAGTTTTGTTGTTTTGGTTTCTGATCTAACTATATTTCTATATTGAGAAAAATCTTTTGTTCAGTTGGATGGTAAAATAGATATCCTCTACCCTCTCTAGGATATCCTACAAATAGACATTTATCCACTCTAGGTTCCAAGTTATGTCCAAAATTTCTTTTAACATAAGCTGGACATCCCCATACCTTAAAATATATAAGATACGATTTCTTTCCACTCCAAATTTTATATGGAGTACTAACAACGGATTTAGAAGGTACTTTGTTCAGAATGTAAACAGCAGTTTCTAGGGCATGACCCCAGAAGGAAATGGGTAAATTTATGAAGCACATCATGGATCATACCATATCTAATAAGGTACGATTCCTCCTTTCAGCTATACCATATAGCTGTGGTGTATAAGAGGGGTCCATTCAGAAAGAATTCTATTAACTTTAAGATAGTCTAAAAACTCCGTGGATAAGTATTCTCCTCCTCGATCAGACCGAAGAACTTTAATACTTTTCCCGGTTTGTTTTTCGACCATACTTTGATACTCCTTAAATTTGTCAAAGGCTTCAGATTTATGTTTCATAAGATACACTATCCGAACCTAGATAAATCATCTGTAAAAGTGATAAAATATGAGTATCCACCTCTGGCCTGAGTTGTCATTGGACCACATACATCAGTATGTATAAGTCTTATAACTCAGTTGACCTTTCTCCATGTCCAGTAAATGGAGTCTTGGTCATCTTACCCATGAGACATGATTCGCAAGTTCCTAATGATTCATACTCATAAGGATAAGGAATTTTTCCTTGTATAACTTGCTTATCCTAGACTCATTAACATGACCAAGTCGATGATGCCAAAGTAAAGTATCATTAAAGTCTTCTCTTTTTCTTTTATTATTGACATGAAAAACACTATCATTGGAAGAAATAGTTAAGAGCCCATAGCTAAATATGCCAGAACAAACAATTCATTAGATAACATTATCGAGCAACCAGTGCTCGTTACATCCATTACATATCCTTGTTTTAATAACAAGGAATAGATATAATGTCCTAATAATCTTAGGCATATAATAACAATTTTCTAACTCCAAGATCTTCCCTGAAGGCAACTTCAGAATATAGGTCCCTACAGCTTCTGCTTTGATGATATCACCACTAGCACCGTAGAGATTGAAGTCACCTTCCTTCAATACTTGAGCTTGTGGAGGTCCTGCAAAGATTTGCATATATGGTAACCACAAGCGGTATCCAATACACAAGTATTTGATATAGATGAATTTAATGTCAATATTGCATGTATCTCATACATACCTTTTGGCGCATCTGAAGCACCAGGCTTCACAGTTGCAAGGTAAGCCTTGCAATTCCTTTTCCAATGTCCCGCTTTGCCGCAAAAGAAACAGGTCGACTGTTTGAGGCCTTCTTTCCTTTCTTATTCTTATTGATGTCACTCTTAGGGTTTAGCCTCCTATTAAAACCCTTTTTGCCTTATTTCTTCTTATTGGTCTTATCAACAAGAAGAAGTGGAGCCTTTTCTTTCTTAACATGGCTCTCTGTTTTTTTAACATATTTAACACTCAGGCAAGGAAGTGTTCAGTTTGTTCATGTGATAATTCAAGACAAACTGAGAAAATGACTCGGGAGTGATTGCAGGGTTAAATCCTGATTCAACTCCCCATCCATGATAAAACCTAATTGACCCAATCTGGTGATTAGTCAATTACCTTTAGAACATGATCCTGAACGGATGTTCCCTCTGTCATCCTAGCACGGAATAACTGCTTAGATATTCATATATAGTAGTTCTGCTATGTTCTCCATAAAGCTCTTTAAATTGAGCATTATGGATTGAGTATCCATGCTTTCATGCTGTCTCTGTAACTCATTGGTCATAGAGGCTAGTATGATACACTTGACAGTAAGGGAGTCATTCTGCCACATTTTGTATGTGGCCATATCTTCCTCTATGGCATCATCCCCTAGTGGATTAAGACTAGGGGTATCAAGAATATAAGAAAGTTTTTCTGAACTCAGCACAATCTTTAAATTTCTCAACCAGTCCACATAGTTCAGACCAGTCAGTTTGTTGGTATCTAAGATACTTCGCAGTGATAATGAAGATGCCATTTATCTACATTTAATAAAGAACAATACATAAGCAAACAACCATGAAATGACATACATAATTAAATTAGGTCTTTAATTTAATTAGTCTCCCATTATTTTATCAAAAATCATAGCCCTCACTATGATAATCGAGAAGAACCCTGATCGATTTTTCTTAGTGAGATTGAGATCCTAATAACTTATAAAAGATCTTGCAGAAAACACAAAAATCTTTTATAAGCTCAAAGGTAGGAAACTCTTCCAATTATATCTCATATAATTCTCAAGAAGTAACTTGGCCTCTAGAACATTATTAGTCTTGCAGAAAACACAACAAACCATAATGTTCTAGTTAAGTCAAGACCCTTTCATTTCTATACAGTCAATACTCAAATATAATGCCCTTGCAGATAACACAACAAAGCATTATACTGAATATACTGTAAGCATATCTATGCACTAGACTAGTATTATGTCAATCACCATATTAGGTCTTACAGATAACACAACAAACCTAATGTGGTTCATATCACAATAATGATCCAGCATGAAGGAAGGCCAATATATAGTATTTTTTAACACTAAGCTTTTTAGTCAAGATTTAAATTAATCAAATCAACATGGCAAGTGGAAGAGATGTAGGAGTCCCCCGTTGCTTTCCTAGACACCAATAAAATTGGCCAGGTCAGTCAACGGAATCAATTAAAAACCACAATTCTCTTTACCTTCCCAGAACCACCTTTCTAGACACCGAATGATCAATTGTACATCATAACTAGTGATGCTTATTAGTTAAATATACTAAGACTTAATATAATTTATAAGAGGAGGGATTTATAAATTGCCAGCACATCCTATAGAATGTATCACAATCAACATATCACTCTTATAAACAAATATGTGCTAAGTGTGTCATCATACTAGGATAACCATTTACCACATAATGGATCCACCATTATGCCAGGGCAACCTTATTTCAGTATGATGACTTAAAAACTAAACATATCTCTATAATAATTAGGGTTTGAGTTAAAGACCCTAACTAGTGGCATACATCAAAACATATATGCAATCAAAGATATGCTAAGTGTAGTAACATATTAAGATTTAAAAACCCTAAGATGTGATATACAAGCTATCATAAATTATAGTCCTAATTAAGGTGGCTCTGATACCACTATAGGGTTCCGGTGCAACCAACGGAAGGGTAATTTCAAAAATTGAAATTAATATGCACCAAAAACCCTAAAACAGGAACTCCTTAATAAGACTAGAATGTATGAAGACAAACATTTCTATGCAAATTGAATTAGAATACCAACCTGTAATCGCTAATTCCAATTTGAAGACTAAAACTTGAAGATCAACGGGCTATTTGAATTCACCAGGCATCCAAGTGTCCGCCCTCCGATGATGATCCACACAGAGCAATGATCAAGAATACTATCTTCTTCCAATGGTTCCTCCTATTGAGTTCTTCTTCCTAGAACTCAATTCTTCGGATTATGGCTGGAATTCTTCCACACAAGAGGTTGCCTTCTTTCTTTTATCTCTTCTCCTCCTTCCACTAAGACCTTGACCCTAAGACACTCTTGTCTTGAAATAAGACTTTGTCCTAAGGGGATTTAGGCTTGTCTTAAATTGGAGGAGAAATTAAGACAAGAATGTCTTAATGTAAGAAGGAAAGAACAAAATCAGAACTCCTTCTTTCCTTTACCATCGGAGACTTTCGCTCTTGTTCTTGTTCAGTAGCAGAGTTTCGACAGAGGGTGTACTCTGTAAAGGAAACAATGCAAGAACAAGAAAAGAGAGAAAGAGTCTTTAGGAGAGGAAGAAGGATAAAAACATTACAGAGTTCTGATTTTCTGACCCCATAAATAGATCTCAGAGAGGCGCCCACACATCTCTTCGTGAAAAACTTCTCACGCCCTTTCTCATTTTCTCACGCCCCATCTTTCTTCTCACAGCCTTCCGGATAAATCCCATGGCTTTTCTAAATGAAAAATCATGATGTTTTTAAATGAAAGGAGTCGCGGACTTTAATCTCCGAAGAGATGTTATTTCGCGCAACCGGGAAGAAACGAATGCTTTCTGCCTTTCTCAAAAAAACATCAACCCTTGGATTCCAATCCAAGGGGGGACAATTGAGGCACTAAAAGAGAGAAGGAAAAGCCGCCCCATATAAAACACCGGAGAATTAAGTGGGCACGCCAAGAGTCCATGCGCCATGGACTCCTCCATATGGCGCGCCAAGAGTCCATAAGCGCATGGACTTGGTGTTTTTGGCGTGCAAGGGCTAAGGGGAGGGTGTATGCTAGCCTAAGTAATTGGTTAGCCAATTGGGTTAGCCATAATCCCTAAAACCTCAATTAGGGACTAATTAGATCCAATCAGAACCCAAATTGAATCAATTCGAACCCTAATTCGAATCCAATTCGAATAGAAGTTAGGATTTGCAACACTTTCTAGAGTGTCTTCATTAAATGACTCTTGATCAATTCTCTTAAGTGTGTGACCCATTGGGTTCTATATCTAGCCAGCAGTGGGTTCGAATACAAGTTGACCTAATTTGATTAGAACTTTCTAATCGATTTAGGTCAATCGGGCTTACCCGATTTTGATCAATTAGGACTCTTCCTAATAAATGATCATTAAATTTGATCAATCCATAAGATAAGATTGACGTCTAGAAATGTGTCATGTCTACCCGGAAGATATGGAAATTCTGGTGAAATACCAAAACTACCCTTCAGTAGAAAGTTACGTATAATTAAATCCTTCGATCAACCTGCACCCAAAATATAATTATGGATATGGATATATGTCAAATCCAATATTATATTTGTTTCTAGCTCAATCTTATATTGATGATTCAATTATCTTGATATTAAAACCATCTCTAATATCTTTACTTTGATCAAAGATTCCCTGAATCATCATCCGATTGATAACTAGCTAGATGCAATCTCCTCTTACTAAGAGTAATCGATTCCTGTTCTGACTCACCTGTACCTACATTACCTTCATATCCAATTCACCATTCCCAGTACAATCCTGTGCATGTCTCAGTGTCATGATTAGGATTGAACCAAAGCATGGGTTCATGTGCATAAGGTACTTATGGAAGTCTCAGGTCAAAGGATTACTTGTACCACTCCCACTATGAGAACCTTCTATTGACATGTAGCTAAGACTCCATTAGATGTTCTCAAGTTGGATCATATCAGTGAACTCATTCTCTAATGAGCACCCACATCCTAGTATTAGTCATACACACAAGTGACTGTGAGAGCAGTCACCCTCTCCAGTATACATGGGATGTGCTAGTCTTACCGAAAAAAACCCTGATCCCCTACTCAGGGTTCTTTGACTAGGAATATTTTAGATTAAGGTTTTAAGACTTAGGTCTCACTGGTATGATCTCATCATAACCCTAAAATCATAGCCCTAATATATGGGGTTCATCATATAATAATAATCACAGCATATGATAAAAAATAAAGCCTTTATTAGAATATTGTCAATTACAATGGTTGGGAGATACAACATAGATTGGCTTGTAGGGCATATCCCTTTCAATTCCCAATGCACAATTAAAGCCAATTGCCTTTAAATCTTAATCCCATACTCTCGAGGTGGCGATAAACTCTCGCTGTGGTGGGCCTTAGTGAACGGGTTGCTACGTGTTCTTCGTACAACTCTATTATGTAGACATCTTGTCTTTCTATATTTCTCGGACGAGATGAAGCATCTCAGAATGTGCTTGGAATTATGATGAGCTCTTAGTTCCTAGCTTGAGCAACATCTCTAGTGTTGTCACAGTAAAGTGGCACTGGTTTTTCAATCTCAGGAACAACACCCAACTCTGTGATGAACTTCTTCATCCAGACTGCTTCCTGGTGGCTTCACTGACAGCTATGTATTCTGCCTCTGTGGTGAGTCAGCTATTGTCTGCTGCTTGGTACTCTTCCAACTCACTGCTCCACCATTTAGGATAAAAACATATCCCGAAAGGATTTACTATCATCAGGGTCTGATTGAAAACTAGAAACAGAATAAGCTTCTATTTAAGATAAGAACCACCATAAACCAGAAAATATACTTGTCCTTCTCAGGTACTTAAGAATATTTTAACTGCTTTCCAATGATCCTCTCCTGGATCAGCCTGAAACCTACTGACAAGCCTAAAGCATATGCCACATCTGGCCTGGTGCATACATGGCATCATTATCGACCTATTGCTGAAGCATAAGGTATAGAATTCATTCTATTTCTTTCTTCAGGTGTCTTAGTAGACATCCTTTTGAAAAAGAGGTATGCCTTGACTCATAGGAAGATAACCTCTTTTATTCCATCCATGCTGAATCTTTTCAGCACTAAGTCAATGTACCTAGATTGGGATAAACCTAGCATCCTCTTAGACCTATCTCTATAGATCTTAATACCTGGTATATATGATGCTTCTCCCAAATCTTTCATGGAAAACTGTTTGATAGCAAAACCTTGACTGATTGTAACATTGGGATCATTCCCAATGAGGAGTTGTCATCTACATACAGAACCAAGAAGACTATGGCACTCCCACTAGTCTTCTTAAAACACAGGGTTCATCCACATTTTGATAAAACCAAACCTTTAATAGTTTCATCAAAATGGATGTTCCAACTCCTTGAAGCTTGCTTTAATCCATAAATGGATTTCTTTAGCTTGCATACTTGATTAGGTTTATTCTTTGAAATAAAACCTTCTGGCTGTGACATGTAGACTTCTTCCTCAAGGAAACCATTGAGGAATGCAGTCTTCACATCCATCTGCCAGATCTCATAATCATGGTATGCTGCTATAGCAAGTAAAATCTGAATTGATTTGAGCATGGCAACAGGTGAGAATGTTTCACCATTATCAATTCTCTGTTTTTGTCTAAAACCTTTTGCACTAATCTAGCTTTATAGGTTTCAACTTGGCATCAGCCCCAATCTTTTTCTTATAGACCCATTTGCACCCAATAGGATTAACACCCTCTGGTGCATCAACCAAGTCCATACTTGGTTGACATACATAGAATCTATCTCGGATTCCATGGCTTCTTGCCATCTATCTGAATCAGTACTCAAGATAGCTTCGTATTGGTCAGAGGTTCATCATTTTGAATGACTTGGGCTTCATTATTTTCAATAATAAATCCATACCTCTCAGGTGCTCGTGACACTCTATCAGACCTACGGGGAGGAGTTTTGTGTTTGGTTCTGATCTAACTATATGTTCTATTGATTGAGAATTGTCTATCTGTGTTTCTTATACTTCTCTAAGTTCAATAGTTCTACCATTGCCCTTTCTAAAATAAACTCTTTTTCTAGAAAAGTGGCATGTCTGCTGACAAAAATCTTTTGTTCAGTTGGATGGTAAAACAGATATCCTATACCCCTCTTAGGATATCCTACAAATAGACATTTATCCGCTCTAGGTTCGAACTTAAGTCCAAAATTTTTTAACATAATGGACATCCCCATACCTTAAAATATTTAAGATACGATTCTTTCCACTCCAAGTTTCATATGGAGTACTAACAACGGATTTAGAAGGTACATTGTTTAGAATGTAAACGGCAGTTTCTAGGGCATGACCCCAGAAGGAAATGGATAAATTTGTGAAGCACATCAAGGATCGTACCATATCTAATAAGGTACGATTCCTCCTTTCAGCTATACCATTTAGCTGTGGTGTATAAGGAGGGGTCCATTCAGAAAGAATTCCATTAACTTTAAGATAGTCTAAAAACTCTGTGGATAAGTATTCTCCTCCTCGATCAGACCGAAGAACTTTAATACTTTTCGGTTTGTTTTCGACCATACTTTGATGCTCTTTAAATTTATCAAAGGCTTCAAATTTATGTTTCATAAGATACATATATCCGAACCTAGATAAATCATCTGTAAAAGTGATAAAATATGAGTATCCACCTCTGGCCGAGTTGTCACTGGACCACATCCATCAGTATGTATAAGTCTAATAACTCAGTTGACCTTTCTCCATGTCCAGTAAATGGAGTCTTGGTCATCTTACCCATGAGACATGATTCGCAAGTTCCTAATGATTCATACTCATAAGGATCAAGGAATTTTTCCTTGTAAACTTGCTATCCTAGATTCATTAACATGACAAGTCGATGATGCCAAAGTAAAGTATCATTAAAGTCTTCTCTTTTTTTTTATTATTGACATGAAAAACACTATCATTGGAAGAAATAGTTAAGAGCCCATTGCTAAATATGCCAGAACAAACAAATTCATTAGATAAACATTATCGAGTAACCAGTGCTCGTTACATCCATTACATATCCTTGTTTTAATACAAGGGAATAGATATAATGTTCCTATAATCTTAGGCATATAATAATAATTTTCTAACTCCAAGATCTTCCTGAAGGCAACTTCAGAATATAGGTCCCACAGCTTCTTCTTGGATGATATCACCACTAGCACGTAGAGATTGAAGTCACCTTCCTTCAATATTTGAGCTTGTGGAGGTCCAGCAAAGATTTGCATATATGGTAACCACAAGCGGTATCAATACCCAAGTATTGACATAGATGAATTTAATGTCAATATTGCATGTATCTCATACATACCTTTTGGCGCATCTGATGCACCAGGCTTCACAGTTGCAAGGTAAGCCTTGCAATCCTTTTCCAATGTCCCGCTTTGCCATAAAGAAAAACAGGTCGACTGTTTGGAGGCCTTCTTTCCTTTCTTATTATTGATGCCACTCTTAGGGTTTAGCCTCCTATTAAAACCCTTTTTGCCGGATTTCTTCTTATGGTCTTATCAACAAAAAGAAGTGTGCCTTTTCTTTCTTAACGTGGCTCTCCGCTATTTTTAAATTGCAGGATTAAATCCTGATTCAACTCCCATCCATGATAAAACCTAATTGACCCAATCTAGTGATTAAGTCAATTACCTTCAGAACATACATCTATCCGAACCTAGATAAATCATCTGTAAAAGTGATAAATATGAGTATCCACCTCTGGCCTGAGTTGTCACTGGACCACATCCATCAGTATGTATAAGTCCTAATAACTCAGTTGACCTTTCTCCATGTCCAGTAAATGGAGTCTTGGTCATCTTACCAATGAGACATGATTCGCAAGTTCCTAATGATTCATACTCATAAGGATCAAGGAATTTTTCCTTGTATAACTTGCTTATCCTAGATTCATTAACATGACCAAGTCGATGATGCCAAAGTAAAGTATCATTAAAGTCTTCTCTTTTTCTTTTATTATTGACATGAAAAACACTATCATTGGAAGAAATAGTTAAGAGCCCATTGCTAAATATGCCAGAACAAACAAATTCATTAGATAACATTATCGAGTAACCAGTGCTCGTTACATCCATTACATATCCTTGTTTAATACAAGGGAATAGATATAATGTTCCTAATAATCTTAGGCATATAATAACTTTTCTAACTCCAAGATCTTTCCTGAAGGCAACTTCAGAATATAGGTCCCTACAGCTTCTTCTTGGATGATATCACCACTAGCACCGTAGAGATTGAAGTCACCTTCCTTCAATAATTTGAGCTTGTGGAGGTCCAGCAAAGATTTGCATATATGGTAACCACAAGCGGTATCCAATACCCAAGTATTTGACATAGATGAATTTAATGTCAATATTGCATGTATCTCATACATACCTTTTGGCGCATCTGATGCACCAGGCTTCACAGTTGCAAGGTAAGCCTTGCAATTCCTTTCCAATGTCCCGCTTTGCCATAAAAGAAACAGGTCGACTGTTTGGAGGCCTTCTTTCCTTTCTTATTCTTATTGATGCCACTCTTAGGGTTTAGCCTCCTATTAAAACCCTTTTGCCTGATTTCTTCTTATTGGTCTTATCAACAAAAAGAAGTGTAGCCTTTTCTTTCTTAACGTGGCTCTCCGCTATTTTTAACATATTTAACAGCTCAGGAAAGGAAGTGTTCAGTTTGTTCATGTGATAATTCAAGACAAATTGAGAAAATGACTCCGGGAGTGATTGCAGGATTAAATCCTGATTCAACTCCCCATCCATGATAAAACCTAATTGACCCAATCTAGTGATTAAGTCAATTACCTTCAGAACATGATCCTGAACGGATGTTCCCTCTGTCATCCTAGCACGGAATAACTGCTTAGATATTTCATATATAGCAGTTCTGCTATGTTCTCCATAAAGCTCTTTTAAATTGAGCATTATGGATTGAGTATCCATGCTTTCATGCTGTCTCTGTAACTCATTGGTCATAGAGGCTAGTATGATACACTTGACAGAAGGGAGTCATTTTGCCACATTTTGTTTGTGGCCATATCTTCCTCTATGGCATCATCCCCTAGTGGATTAAGACTAGGGGTATCAAGAATATAAGAAAGTTTTTCTGAACTCAGCATAATCTTTAAATTTCTCAACCAGTCCGCATAGTTCGGACCAGTCAATTTGTTGGTATCTAAGATACTTCGCAGTGATAATGAAGATGCCATTTATCTACATTTAATAAAGAACAATACATAAGCAAACAACCATGAAATGACATACATAATTAAATTAGGTCTTTAATTTAATTATGTCTCCCACTATTTTATCAAAAATCATAGCCCTCACTATGATAATCGAGAAGAACCCTGATCGATTTTTCTTAGTGAGATTGAGATCCTAATAACTTTTAAAGATCTTGTAGAAAACACAAAAAATCTTTTATAAGCTCAAAGGTAGGAAACTCTTCCAATTATATCTCATATAATTCTCAAGAAGTAACTTGGTGTCTAGAACATTATTAGTCTTGCAGAAAACACAACAAACCATAATGTTCTAGTTAAGTCAAGACCCTTTCATTTCTATACAGTCAATACTCAAATATAATACCCTTGCAGATAACACAACAAAGCATTATACTGAATATACTGTAAGCATATCTATGCACTAGACTAGTATTATGTCAATCAACATATTAGGTCTTGCAGATAACATAACAAACCTAATGTGGTTCATATCACAATAATGATCCAGCATGAAGGAAGGCCAATATAGTATTTTTTTTTAACACTAAGCTTTTTAGTCAAGATTTAAATTTAATCAAATCGGCCAGGCAAGTGGAAGAGATGTGGGAGTCCCAACGTTGCTTTCCTAGACACCAATAAAAATGGCCAGGTCAGTCAACGGAACCAATTAAAAACCACAATTCTCTTTACCTTCCCAGAACCACCTTTCTAGACACCGAATGATCAATTGTACATCATGACTAGTGATGCTTATTAGTTAAATATACTAAGACTTAATATAATTTTTAAGAGGAGGGATTTATAAATTGCCAGCACATCCTTATAGAATGTATCACAATCAACATATCATTCTTATAACAAAATGTGCTAAGTGTGTCATCATACTAGGACAACCATTTACCACATAATGGATCCATCATTATGCCAGGGCAACCTTATTTCAGTATGATGACTTAAAAACTAAACATATCTCTATAATAATTAGGATTTGAGTGAAAGACCCTAACTAGTGGCATACATCAAAACATATATACAATCAAAGATATGCTAAGTGTAGTAACATATTAAGATTTAAAAACCTAAGATGTGACATACAAGCTATCATAAATTATAGTCCTAATTAAGGTTGCTCTGATACCACTCTAGGGTTCCGGTGCAATGCAGCGGAAGGGTAATTTCAAAATTAAAATTAATATGCACCAAAAATCCTAAAATAGGAACTCCTGAATAAGACTAGAATGTATGAAGACAAACATTTCTATGCAAATTGAATTAGAATACCAACCTGTAATCGCTAATTCCAATTTATGAAGACTTAAAACTTGAAGATCAACGAGCTATTTCAATTCACCAGGCGTCCAAGTGTCCGCCCTCTGATGGTGATCCGCACAGAGCAATGATCAAGAACACTATCTTCTTGTCCAATGGTTCCTCCTACTGAGTTCTTCTCCTATAACTCAATTCTTCGGATTATGGCTGGAATTCTTCCATACAAGAGGTTGCCTTCCTTTCTTTTATCACTTCTCCTCTTCCACTAAGACCTTGACCCTCTAAAACACTCTTGTCTTGAAGATAAGACTTTGTCCTAAGGGGATTTAGGCTTGTCTTAAATTGGAGGAGAAATTAAGACAAGAATGTCTTAATGTAAGAAGGAAAGAATAAAATCAGAACTCCTTCTTTCCTTTACCGTCGGAGACTTTCGCTCTTGTTCCAGTTCAGTAGCAGAGTTTTGACAGAGGTGTACTCTGTAAAGGAAACTGTGCAAGAACAAGAAAAGAGAGAAAGAGTCTTTAGGAGAGGAAGAAGGATTAAAAACATTACAAAGTTCTGATTTTCCTGACCCCTTAAATAGATCTTAGAGAGGTGCCCACACATCTCTTCATAAAAAACTTCTCATGCCCTTTCTCATTTTCTCATGCCCCATCCTTCCTTCTCACGGCCTTCCGGATAAATCCCACGGCTTTTCTTAAATGAAAAATCGCGATGTTTTTAAAAGAAAGGAGTCGCGGCTTTTAATCTCCGAAGAGATGTTATTTCGCGCAACCGAGAAGCAACGAATGCTTTCTGCCTTTCTCAAAAAAACATCAACCCTTGGATTCCAATCCAGGGGGGACAATTGAGGTGCTAAAAGAGAGAAGGAAAAGCCGCCCCATATAAAACACCGGAGAATTAAGTGGGCATGCCAAGAGTCCATGCGCCCATGGACTCCTCCATATGGCGCGCCAAGAGTCCATAAGCGCATGGACTCTTGGTGTTTTTGGCGTGCAAGGGCTAAGGGGAGGGTGGTATGCTAGCCTAAGTAATTGTTAGCCAATTGGGTTAGCCATAATTTCTAAAATCTCAATTAAGGTCTAATTAGATCCAATCAGAACCCAAATTGAATCAATTCAGAACCCTAATTCGAATCCAATTCGAATAGAAGTTAGGATTTGCAACACTTGCTAGAGTGTCTTCATGCAAATGACTCTTGATCAATTCTCTTAAGTGTGTGACCCATTGGGTTCCATATCTAGCCAACAGTGGGTTCGAATACAAGTTGACCTAATTTGATTAGAACTCTTTCTAATCGATTTAGGTCAAATCGGGCTTACCCGATTTTGATCAATTAGGACTCTTCCTAATATGATCATTAAATTTGATCAATCCATAAGACAAGATTGACGTCTAGAAATGTGTCATGTCTACCCGGAAGATATGGAAATTCTGGTGAAATACCAAACTACCCTTCAGTAGAAAGTTACCGTATAATTAAATCCTTCGATCAACCTGCACCCAAAATATAATTATGGATATGGATATATGTCAAATCCAATATTATATTTGTTTCTAGCTCAATCTTATATTGATGATTCAATTATCTTGATATTAGAAACCATCTCTAATATCTTTACTTTGATCAAAGATTCCCTGAATCATCATCCGATTGATAACTAGCTAGATGCAATCTCCTCTTACTAAGAGTAATCGATTCCTTGTTGACCTACTCATTACCTTCATATCCAATTCACCATTCCCAGTATCAATCCTGTGCATGTCTCAATGTCATGATTAGGATTGAACCAAAGCATGGGTTCATGTGCATAAGGTACTTATGGCAGTCTCAGGTCAAAGGATTACTTGTACCACTCCCACTATGAGAACCTTCTATTGACATGTAGCTAAGACTCCATTAGATGTTCTCAAGTTGGATCATATCAGTGAACTCATTCTCTAATGAGCACCCACATCCTAGTATTAGTGTCATACAAAAGTGACTGTGAGAGCAGTCACCATCTCCAATATACATGGGATGTGCTAGTCTTACCGGAAAAATCCTGATCCCCTACTCAAGGTTCCTTTGACTAGAAATATTTTAGATTAAGGTTTTAAGACTTTAGGTCTCACTGGTATGATCTCATCATAACCCTAAAATCATAGCCCTAATCTATGGGGTTCATCATATAATAATAATCACAGTGTATGATGAAAAATAATGCCTTTATTAGAATATTGTCAATTACAATGGTTTGGGAGATACAACATAGATTGGCTTGTAGGGCATATCCCTTTCAACCACTTGGGATTTCTACTATATTAACACCGAATATAGTAGGATTATTTTACAAGCTCACAATCCAAAACATCTACACTTTGGTTTTATCGAGATCACCAAAGAAACCCAACAACCTTTGGTTTTAAACTGGAGCACCAAAGAAACCCAACTTGGTTTTAACAGGATCACCAAGAACCTAACAATTGATTTTAAGCTAAGGCTCACCAAGAACCTATTTGGTTTTTCAACCGGACTCACCAATAACCCAAACAATTCAAGAATGAATTGAAAATAAAAGCAATAATAAATGACAAACTCTCTTTGTCAGATAGTTGCCACTGTATTACTGATGAAGCCTTCTTCAACTTTTCTTTAATGCACTTGACAATAAATGACAATCTCTCTTTGTCAGATAGTTGCCACTGTAGCACTAATGAAGCCTTCTTCAACTTTTCTTTAATGCACTTGACAATAAATGACAAACTCTCTTTGTCAGATAGTTGCCACTGTAGCACTAATGAAGCCTTCTTTAACTTTTCTTTAATGCACTTGAGAGGCTTCCTTTCTTTCTTCAATGAATGCTTCAATCTTTAGATGGGAGTTGGTGAAGAATGAAGACTATCTTGAATGCTCACTTGACCTCACTTGTTTCTTGGTTGGTGGATATTCAATAAATTCTTATCTCTTTTTCAAAACTCTTTAAATCTTTTTGAAAACTACTTTTTAAATGATCAAATCTCTTAAATATATAGTCTTGTATCTCTTTGAAGGTTCTGACCATTGAGGACCATTGGGATTCAAAAACTAGCCGTTGGAGCACTTTCTAGCATTCAGAAAAGAATTCTGGAACTAGCTGTTGTGTACCTAAAAACAACACTCGAGTCGACTTGAATACTTCAAGTTAGCTCGGATACTTTGAGTCGGCTCGGATCCTTCGAGTCAGTAGGTCAAGTTGCCATTTCTTCAGCAGGGTCGGCTCTTTGTCTCAGGATGTAAAAACTTCAATCTGGACGAGTCGGTTCATGATCGTTCGAGTTGGCTCAAACTTCCATCGTTGAAATCATTGAACTCGAGGAGTCGGCTCGCTTCTACTTGGGTCCACTCTTCGTCTCAGAATCAGAAATCTTTACTCTAGAGGAGTTGGCTCATGTAGATCGGGTTGGCTCGCTTTCTCAGGTCTTCAAAATTTATTCTAGCAAAGTCGGCTAATTCTTGTTAGGGTCGACTTGCTTAGCTTGTTCTCAGAAAATATTAGGAATGGACTTTGGACAAGTTAGCTCGGTTCTACTTGAGTCGGCTCGGATTGCTGCATGCCAGAATCCTTAGTGTGTGCCAAGATAGAGTCGGCTCTTCTTCAGGGTGGGTCGGCTCGAGTGACTTCTTTAGAAAATTTGCAATAGACTCAAGAACACTCTCACCAACACTCTCCAACATTTATTATAAACCAACTCAAATTAAATTTAAAGCATAACACTCATAGAAGTAACCCATTTACATGATTTTACAAAGGTTTTTCAAGGGGTTCTTCTTTAATTCACACTCATACAATACTACTTAACACACTCAACAGAATGAAGTAGGAGTAGTTGATAAACAATGAGAATCATCCTACAAAACTTGTAAAACACTTGAGAGTAGTTAGTAATATATGTGCATGCTCCAATATTTTGTTATCATCAAAATCACTCAAGGGGTCAACAATCTTTCTTTTTTTGATGATGACAAAACACTGGGTATGAAAAAAATAAGATACAACTTCACATTTACTTATATAATTGTATTTGCAAGAATGTATAAACAAGTAGAAAGAATTGACTCTAATTTTGAACAATACATTTTTATGATATGCTCAACTTTCATTAATGTTGAACCAAGGAAGGAGAATTACGACAGTGAAAGGTAATCTCCCCCTCAATAAGATACTCCATGTTTTAACAAACTTTCCATGCAAGATAATGTTTTTCTCAAGCATTTCAGGAAAATTTCATTGTTCAGATCCCATATATCAAAGTTTCTAAGAAAACTTTATGTATCGGAGTTTAACAAGAACTTTAGTATCAAAGCATGTGTGTTGAAGAAATTTTCAAGTATTAGAGCATATCTTTCATAAATTAGATCATATCTTTCAAGCATATTATGTTTCATGTATTGGGGCATAAAAAAAATATAAGGTTTTATCCTTTTCATGCAAGAACATCTTCATAAATTTCTCCCCTTTTTATCAAATAATCAAAAAGGAAGGTACAATGAAGCTCAGATTTTGAAATAGAATGAGAAAGTATTTAAAATTTATTTGAGATAATTTCACTTTCTCAATTTCATTTTGATATTCTATTTAAAATTCAGACATTGCATAGGCATAAAGAATAATTAATGAGAAGTCTTGTAAATACCAAAAGAGTTTTCATTTCATTTGAAATTTTCAATACAAGGTGCAAAATATGAAAGATAGTACATTCAATCACTATCTAAATCTACTCTAGTATTGGTGGAATGACTGGGAATTTGAATGCCAGGAGGCATAGAAGCAATGGGGTTTGGATCTAATACATCGGAGGGTGAAGGAGCAGAATGAGATCCTTGAGGCCTAAGGTGTGGAGCTGGCTGTCTAGGATGGGCAGACTGACCAGCAAAGGTTGAAGGCTGAGGCCTAGGTCTAGATTGAGGAACTGCAAATGCGGCAATCACTCGGCTTGATAGCTGGTCTATCTTGAATTGTATAGTATCCACTTCTTCATCCAATTTCTTCAGTTCTTTGTGCAATTGGACTAATTTAGATGCTTGTGCATTTGCAAATGCCTCTACAGATCCTCTCAATCTTCCAAATTCAGTTCTCAATATTCCAATCCCCTTGGTATAATCTTCTTCCATTCTTTTTCCTTCTTCTACTGAACCCATTTTAAATCTCAGATTATCATTTCGGTCCTGAATGCTTCAAGTGTTGTATTAACAATGCTTTTAAGGGATTCAGAACTTGATGAAATCAAGTCAAGTATGGTTGCATGTCTGGCTGAGTTGCACTGGTTGCACTTTTGGAGGCTTTAAGAACATTTACCTTGCTGGGCAGATCATTAATTTGTCCTCCAAACTGATATAGTCTTATCTCAACTGACTGGCGAAAGTAGCCAAGCTTGTCATTTCATGATGAGATCTCTTTTAAGTCCATTTCTTGGTCCTCCAAATATTTGTGAACCAAGAATTTGGAGGGAAGGATTTTTTGGAAAAGATGTTTCGGAGGGATAGAACAAAGAGCCAAAGAATGAATTGTAAAGAAATAACCCTACAGATCGACTTAAGAATGAGTCAGCCTGACATCCAAGCCGACTCGACTAACAGTCTTCTGCTCGAATCGGCTCGAGCAGAGAGAGCACAAAAATGAATTGAAGCCTTTAATCGAAATCTTTTTACAAAAAAAGAATGGGATGTGAAGGTTATCTAGATAATGTTTCCTTAAGTTGTAGGAACTTAGGTTGAGGTTTCTAAAGAGGGTCACACTATCCTAGTTCACATCTAATCATTGCAAATCTATCATAATTTAAAGGTTTGGTAAAAATATCAGCAAGTTGATTTTCAGTTGGCACGAATTCAAGTACAATATCATTATTCAATACATGATCTCTTATAAAATGGTGCCTAATTTCAATGTGCTTAGTTCTTGAATACTGAATAGGATTCTTAGTTAAGTTTATAGCACTTGTGTTATCATATTTGATTAGAATTTTAGATTGTGTAACACCAAAATCTTCTAGCTATTGTTTAACCCAAAGCACTTGAGCACAATAACTACCAACAGCAACATACTCTGCCTCAGCAGTGGATAATGCTATGAAGTTTTATTTCTTACAGTGCCATGTGATTAAATTCAACACTTGAAATTGGCATGTACCTTAGTGCTCTTTCTATCAATTTTACATCCAGCATAGTCAGCATCCAAAAAACCAATTAAATTTAAAGAAGATTCTTTAGAATACCAAAGACCTAAATTACTTGTACCTCTTAGATATTTGATAATTCTTTTAACAGCAAGCATGTGTGATTCCTTAGGATTTGACTGAAAACGAGCACACATACATACACTATACAAAATATCAGGTATACTAGCAATAAGATATAACAACAATCAAATCATACCTCGATAGAGCTTTTGATCGATGTTACAACCATCTTCATCTTTGTCTAGTCTACGGTAGGGCTCATGGATATGCTAGCCCTTTTGCTTGTCTCCATGCCAAACTTTTTGATTATTTCGTTGATATACTTGGCTTGATTTATAAAAATTCCTTTCTTTGTTTGTTTTACTTGTAATCCAAGGAAGTAGTTGAGTTCACCCATAAGGCTCATTTCAAACTAGCCTTACATCAACTCAGCAAATTCTTCACAAAGATTTTCATTGGTTGCACCAAATATGATATCATCAATGTAAGTTTGTACAACTAACATATCATTACCTTTTTTCTTAATGAAAAAAGTTTTGTCAACATTTCCTTTTTTGAAATCATTTTCAAGCAGAAATTTGCTAAGTCTATCGTACCAGGTCCTAGGTGCTTATTTCAAATCATATAAAGCTTTATTTAGTTTAAACACATGATTTGGAAAAGCATGATTTTCAAAACCTGGTTGCTGTTTTACAAAAACTTGTTCAGAAATAAATCCATTTAGAAAAGTACTTTTTACATCTATTTGAAAAAGTTTAAAATTCATGTAGCAAGCAAATGCAAGAAGTAATATAATGGCCTCTAGCTTGCTATAGGAGAATAAGTTTCATCAAAATCAGTGCCCTCTTCTTGGTTGTACCCTTTAGCTACCAACCTTGCTTTATTTCTCATAACCTTACCATTCTCATCTAATTTGTTTTTATAGACCCATTTGGTTCCTATGATGGGATGGTCTTGAGGTCTACTAACAAGAGTCCAAACATTATTCCTTTCAAACAGATTTAATTCTTCGTGCATGGCCATCATCCAATTTAGATCATTTTTAGCTTCTTCTAAACTATCTGGTTCAATTTGTGGAACAAAGGCTAGGTAGTCATGTGCATCTTTATGTCCAGACCTAGTCCTAACACAATGAGAAGGATCACCAATAATTAGATCTTTAGGATGTGAAGTTACATACCTCCATTCCTTTGTTAAATCAGTATGATCCTTACTTACCACTTCATTTCCATCTTGTGTTGGCTTGTCTTGTATGCTTAGATCTTCCATCTCCTTTTATAGTGTACCTACATCATTGTCTACACACTCATCTTTTCTAGATGGTGAGGGGTTAGCTTCATCAAAAACAACATGAATTGACTCTTCAACAGTAAGAGTCCACTTATTAAATACTCTATATGCTTTGCTGTGCAGTGAATAACCAGGAATATGGATTCAACAGATTTTTCATCAAATTTTCCTATGTTATCTTTACCAGTATTCAACACAAAGCATTTACACCAAAAACATGAAAATAGTTAATATTAGGTTTTCTTCCATTCCAAAGCTCATAGGGGGTTTTCTTTGAAATTGGGTGTATTAAAACATGGTTCAACATGTAATAGGCAGTGTTCATTGCTTCTGTCCAAATGTACCTTAGAAGATTACCTTCACACAACATGGTTCGGGCCATTTCTTCCAAAGTCCTATTCTTTCTCTTTACAACACCATTTTGTTGTGGTGTTCTAGGAGCGGAGAAGTTGTGATCAATGCCGTGCTCAGTACAATATTCATCAAAAAATTGATTTTGAAATTCTGTCCCGTGATCACTTCTTATAGAAATAACAGAAAGATTTTTCTCATTTGAAACCTTTTGGTAAAATTTTTGAAATACATAAAAGGTTTCATCTTTATATGCAATAAACAATATCCATGTGAATCTAAAAAAGTTATCTACAATCACAATGCCATATTTTATACCACCTAGGCTTGTGGTCCTAGTTAGTCCAAAAAAGTCCTTGTAAAGTAGGTCAAGGGGTCTAGTAGTTGAAATAACATTTTTCAATTTAAAACTCTCCTAGTTTGTTTGCCTAATTGATAAGCATCACATATATAATCAAGATCAACTTTAAACTATGGAAAACCTCTAACTAGATTCTTTGAAATTAATTTGGCAATTGTATGCATGCTAGCATGACCTAATTGTCTATGCCACAGTAAACAAGACTCCTTGGTCTTAGCATTCATTGCAACTAGACTGGAACTACTAGTCATGGCTCGATCATTTAGATCTACCATATAGATGTTTCCAAGTTTATGACCAATGAATTTATTGCAAGAGTCAAGAGAGTTAGTTACTATACACATAGATAATTCCAAAATAACCTTGAATCCTTTATCACAAAGATGACTAATACTTAATAAATTATACTTCAATTTATCTACTAGCAGCACATCTTCAATAAAAGTACAGCGGGTTATCTCAATTTTACCGATTCTGATTATTTTTTCCTTGCCATTATCACCGAAAGTAACTGATCCTCCTTTTTTCATTTGTAGGGTGATAAACTGCTCTTTATCATCGGTCATATACCTTGAATAGCCACTGTCTAGATACCATCATTTCTTAGCATTTAGTGCTGCAAGACAATCCTGCAAAATAATCAAGGAGTGGTTTTAGGTACCCAAGCTAACTTGGGTCCTTTCGGGTTAGCAAAATTGGTTTCTTTTGGAACCCAAATAGTTCTATATTTCAATGCACCAATCTTGGAATTTTTTAAAGAATTGCATTGAAAAAACTTGTGTCGAAATCTATGACATGCATAGCGAATAATTTTATCATATTTGAATGATGCATGCTTTGAAGTTCTAAACAAATGCAGAAATGGATATGTTTGGTATGAAAGGTTTTTGAGCAAAAATCTTAGGAATATACTTTAAGCCTTTTGAAATAGAATTTGAAGGAAATGAACCACAAGCTTTTTGAGATTTAGTATTTAAAGCTAAAGCTTTTGAAGATACAAATTTTGTTGCTGAAATTTTTTGGCATTTAAAGCATTAAATCCAATTCCAGCTTTGCTTTTTGAATCTCTTTGCTCATCCAGAATTAGCTCAAGCATATTAGAACTCAAAGTAAGTTTTTCTACAAGAGGCTTAAGCTTTTCAACCTCCTTTTTCAAATTATTATTTTTGGCAACTAAAGCTTTGTTTGTCTCAATTAAAGCATTCTTCTCAGTTTTCAAAGCAATAACATTATCAGAAAAGACATTCAGTTCTTTTTGCAAAATGTTACTCTTTTCTGAAATTTCATCCTTGTCTTTTAGTAAAAAGTCATTTTGTTTCTTCAAGGATTTGATTTTAACCCCAGCTTTCTTAAATTCAACAAGTAGATCATGAAAAGCAGAATTCAATTCATCATAAGTAAATTCAGTTTGAAGCTCAGGGGATGATACCTCATTCTCAAGATCCATTAAACTTAAGTTCGCAGATTTTGTGGTCTCTTCTTCTTCAGTAGATGTGGATGCTTCGCTATCACTCCATATTGCTACCATAGCTTTCTTTTTCTTTTCTTGAAGCTCTTTTTCAGCAAAGGACAGTCTAGTCGAATGTGCCCTGGTTTTTTGCATTCGTAGCAGACTGGCACTTCTTTTTTCTTTTCTTTTTCCTTGTCCCTTTCTTTGCTGTATTCTTTGTTCTTGCGAAATTTCCTATAGTTGCTTCCTTTCCATCTTCCCAAGAACCTTTTGAATCTCTTAACGACCATGGTAACATCTTCATCTTCCATGTCGCTTTCAATGGAAGAGCATTCTTCTTTCGATTTATCATCATCCTTTCTTGAATCCATAGTAGCTTTAAAGGCAATAGATTTTTTCTTCTTTTGATCATCCTCAGTTCTGTGCTGCATGGTCAGTTCATGAGTGATGAGAGATCCTAGCAATTCATCCAACAGTAAAGTATTTAAATCTTTTACTTCTTGGATAGCAGTCACTTTTCGATCCCATTTATCCAGAAGAGATCTTAAAATCTTCTACACAAGGTCAGCATTGGAATATACCCTGCAAAGACTTTTTAAGCCATTAATAATATCAGTAAAGCATGAAAACATGGTAGAGATTGTTTCATTAGGTTTCATTTTAAATAATTCATAACTATGCATAAGAAGATTAATTTTTGAGGACTTCACTTGGAAAGTTCCTTCATGAGTCACCTCAAGTTTATCCCAAATTTTCTTTATAGAATAGCAAATGGAAATTCGATTAAACTCATTAGCCAAAGCACAGTATAGCAAATTCATTGTTTTGGCATTTAACGTATCCATTTTCATGTCATGTTTGTCCCAATCCTCTTCAGGTTTTGGAACATCTACTCCATCAATTTTAAGCATGGGGATATATGGACCCTTCAGAATGACCTTCCATAATTGAAAATCAATGGCTTGAATATAAATTGTCATTCTAGCTTTCCAATATGCATAATTTATGCCAATGAAGAGTGAAGGTCTATTGGTTGATTGGCCTTCGACCAAGAATGTACTCATTCGATGAGCCATCAATCTTTACTCTAATGTATTCAGAGACACTGCTCTGATACCAGTTGGCTACCTAAGAGGGGTATAAATTGGGATTTCAAAAATTACTGCTACAGATATGTGCTTTTAGAAGTTAACCTATTTTAGTGAAAGGTGCTGTGATAATGAATATAAAGCACAAGCTAAAAAGAAAGACAAAGGCAACAATACAAACACCAAAGATTATAGTGGTTCGGAGCAAACCCGTTCCCACGTCCACTACCCAAGATACCACTTAGGATTTCTACTATATTCAAATCCGAATACAGTAGGATTATTTTATAGGCTCATAATCCAAAACCTCTATACTTTGATTTTATCAGGATCACAAAAGAAATACAACACCATTTGGTTTTAAATGAGAGCACCAAAGAAACCCAACTTGGTTTTAACAGGATCACCAAGAACCCAACACTTGATTTTAAGCTAAGGCTCACCAAGAACCTATTTCGTTTTTCAACTGGGCTCACCAAAAATCCAAACAATTCAAGAATGAATTGAAAATAAAAGCAACAATAATTGACAAACTCTCTTTGTCAGATAGTTGCCACTGTAGCACTGATGAAGCCTTCTTTAACTTCTCTTTAATGCACTTAAGAGGCTTCCTTTCTTTCTTCAATGAATGCTTGAATCTTCAGATGGGAGTTGGTGAAGAATGAAGACTATCTTGAATGCTCACTTGTTTCTTGGTTGGTGGATATTCAATAAAATTCTTCTCTTTTTCAAAACTCTTTAAATCTTCTTGAAAACTACTTTTTAAATGATCAAATCCCTCAAATATATAGTCTTGTGCCTTTCTCTGAAGGTTATGACCATTGAGGATCGTTGGGATTTGAAAACTAGCCATTGGAGCACTTTCTAGCATTCAAAAGAGAATTCTGGAACTAGCCGTTGTGTACCTAGAAACAACACTTGAGTCAGCTTGGATACTTCGAGTCAGCTCAGATCCTTCAAGTTAGTAGGTCGAGTCACCATTTCTTCAGTAGGGTTGGCTCTTTGTCTCAGGGTGTAAAAACTTCACTCTGGATGAGTCAGCTCATGACCGTTCGGGTCGGCTCGAACTTCCATCATTGAAATCATTGAACTCGAGGAGTCGGCTCGCTTCTACTTCGGTCAACTTTTTATCTCAAAATCAGAAATCTTTACTCTAGAGGAGTCGGCTCATTATAGATCAGGTCGGCTCGCTTTCTCAGGTCTTCAAAATTTATTTTGGCAGAGTCAACTCATTCTTGTTGGGGTCGACTCACTTGGCTTGTTCTCAGAAAACATTAGGAATGGACTCTGGATGAGTCAACTCAGTTCTACTTGAGTTGGCTCGGATTACTGCATGCCAGAATCCTCAATGCATGCCAAGAGATAGAGTCGGCTCTTCTTCAAACTGGGTCGGCTCAAGTGACTTCTTTAGGAAATTTACAAATAGACTCAAGAACACTCTCACCAATGCTCTCCAACATTTAATATAAACCAACTCAAATTAAATTTAAAGCACAACACTCATAGAAGTAACCCATTTACATGATTTTACAAAGCTTTTTCAAGGGATTCTTCTTTACATCACACTCATACAATACTACTTAACACACTCAACAGAATGAAGTAGGAGTAGTTGATAAATAATAAGAATCATCCTACAAAACTTGTAAAATACTTGAGAGTAGTTAGTAATATATGTGCATGCTCCAATGTTTTGTTATCATCAAAATCATTCAAGGGGTCAACAGTGATCTACAATGAGCTTGGAGGGTTCTGTCATCTCTTCCTAGCTATGTGTCCTCACCAATTCTTCCAGGATAGGAAGAACTTTACCCTGTCGAGTATGGATTAACTCTGCTCTGATAATGTTCTAGCAAGTCTAGGTTGATTCTTTACAGATCCTCTCAAGTGATCCACAAATCATCAGATTTTGATCTACCTTGCCATCGAACCAGGTAACATTAATAATCTTTACTCCTAGTGGTGATTGTTTTGTCATCCAAAATCCACTCAATCTTATCTATCCGTTCTAGTAATTTGGCTAGTGGACACTCAAGGGCAGGGTCACTCTCAAAAAAGGAATCAAGCCCAAATGGCTCACTAGGTTCGCTATTGGCTACTTATACTCAATAAGATCTGATACATTGAAGGTTGGACTAATACCTAATTTAGGTGGTAATTCTAATACATAGGCATTAGATCCAATTTTTCTTATGATCTTGTATGGTCTTGCACTAAGGGTATGTAGTTTCTTCTTGGTTCCAGGTGGTAATAATTCAGGTCAAAGCCTGATCATGACAAAGTCTTCCTCATTAAATTCTTTGAAGCACTTACATGAGTTAGTGATATGCTCATAAGATTCATTGCTCTCATTAATCTTTTTACTTATTTCTTTATGCAATTTTTTAATATGCTGTGCATATGACTCACACCAACACCAAATGAACTCAACTATGCAGTCCTATCGAATGGAATTTATTATATCTTCAACTACAGCTTTGGGCTTGATCCTTGGTTGATGAATGACATGCAGACAAAAATTTGACATGGACTCCTAATAAGTGGCATAAGGTCTTCCAGAAGTAGGTAGCAAATTGAATGGGCTCAAAAGATTGATGAAACATGATAACCTCAACAAAGTGCAACTGGGTGGTTCTAAAAATATTGGAAGCCCCAGGGAAGTGCAGGAAATATAAGGTAGGTTCATCAATTGGGTCTGGATTAATGGGGGTGACCTTAAAGTATGGACATGGATCTATAGGTAGCAAAAAGTCCACCTTATGGAAGGCTGAGTTGGTAATTTTAGGAAAGAAATCTTCAATTGTGACCAAAGGGGTGAATTTAACTTGAGGGTGCTGGATTGAAAAGATCAAGTCCTCACTAATTACTTTAGGTTCTTGAATCTCAAGATTAGGCTCTATGGCTTGGCTCTTTTCTAGTGTTCCCTCAAGTAGAACTCTACTAGTAGGGTTAGGCTCCTCATGGTTTTCTTTGTCCACTTGTCCTTCCAATATGGCTTGTGTTTTCATGGTCAACTAACTCTGGGTCGGCTACATGTATTTCCTCTTTAATGTCATCCAATGGAGTAGTAGGAGTGGGTCGGCTATGGAAAAATTGATCGATTCTGGGGTTTTGACTCAATGTACTGATCCTAGTGGATTCGGGTCGATGGGTTCTGGGGCCAAGAGGAGTTGGCTTTGGTGAACTAGGGCTAGTACAAGTCCTACGGATCCTCTCTAGGTTTTCGAGTCACTTATCCAGTCAGTCAAACCTATTGTTCATTAGGGCACATTGTTCATTAAAGGTTCTCAGTAAAGTTTCTATAGTGACTCCATGGTCAAATCAAACTAGGTTGGGTTTGAGGCTACTGGTATTGGGCTCCTAATCTAGGGGTCATGCAATGCAATCCAAACTTCTAGGGCTCCTAGACCTAGAGCTCAAGTAGAATGAGTTAACTTAAATTACACCCAACTCAATAATTAATCCTTCCACTGGCTAGGTAAGAGGTGGGGTGGTGGGAGGCTCCCCCTGCTTGACACAGGATCCTAATTAATAAACCACCAGTCTACTTAGGGCATTTTTCTTTGAACCTCTAGTCTTAAACACCAGCTTCCAATAATAATTGGAAGTTGAGTGCACTAGTTTACTCACAACACTCGAACCCGACCTGTTGGTGTCCCTAAGCTATATTAGGTTGCTACTCAATCTTAGATTAGGGCTAGGACAATGCAAGATGAGGTAGGTTGTTTGTGGGCCAAGGAAAGGTGATGAAATCCTTCCTTTATCTTATGATAGCATGCCCTTAAAATAGTTTCAGATAAGATGAATGCACAACCAAACAAACTAGCTAACATGATAAGATAAATATAAAACTAACAACTCAAAATTTAAACTTTAAATTTCAAGATTGGATTTCAGATTTAAATTTGAATTTTAAATTTTAATTTTTAGATTTCAAATTTTAAATTATAAAAATTAAATTTTAATTTTTTTTTTGAGATTAGGTTGGATAGTTTTAGAATTCTAAATGTGCCATAATCTTATCCTAGGTTATGCTCAGAAGATTAACATGCAATCTTTTAAGCAATTATCAATTCAAACAAGCATACACTAAGCACAACTAATTTCCAATATTGGGTTATTACGTCCGGCCATAGCTCATTACTTCCATGGAACGTGATAGTATACTTTCATATACCTGCTCAGGAGGCATGATTTCCTTCCACTTGAAAGTACTAAGAAAAACAACGCAATTTTTTTTGAAAAGATTTCGGATCTGAAATCTATGAAAAATTATAGATCTGATTTTAATCTGGATAAATCACTAAAATTAATGCAAAATAAACTAAGATCTGAAGAGTATAGATGAGCTTTCTAGATCTAATGCTAGAATGATGCAAAGATTTTAGCAAGTACTATATGTCCTAGTCTAACTTACGGCTCTGATACGAAAATTGATGCGAGATGAAGCTCTGATACCAAAATTGATGTGAGATGAAGCTCTGATACCAAAGATGATGCTAGATGGATGCAAGGGCTAATTTAAAGATTAAGGATTTAACTTTAATGAGCACTGGCAGTAAACTCAAATAAACTATCAAAAAATTTAAGAAAGAGAGACAAATAATTACTACTAACTACCCATAATGTAATTTGCATGCAATCACATAAAGAACCCTGGATTCGATGATTAAGAAACCATCAGAACTAGGACTTCCTTGCTTCAAATAATCAGATCTAATGAGGTTCAGATAAGTCACTTACCAATAAGGATTTTCCCTCCTCCATTGTAGCAGATCTGGATTTGACTCTCAAGATCTCGTAGTAGGATTCCAAATATCAGTTCCTTTGAAGTAGATCTTCCCATTGATGGTTGGATGGCAAGGAAAACTTCCTCTTCTGATCGAGAGCACTAGGGATCCTGCAAGAAATCTGTGATTAGTGGTGTGGAAAAGGAGTGGAAATCTGAAAAGAGGGAGAGAAAGAGGGTTGGTTGGCTTGGATCTGGATCTGGACTGGATGTTGAAGATGGTGGCGCCTGGCTTCTTAGATCTTGGAAAGATAGCTAGGGCTTCAGCACCCCACACTCATGAATACACTGCTTACCCAGTAGAGCACTCTCATAATACAATGCTTAACCAGTAATTATAAAAACAAACTGACAGAGTTTCATTAATAATTCAAAGATAGTTACAAGGAGAGAATGGAGTGGTATTTATAGACCCTCTATAAAAGGTAGCAAGATAAAACAAATTTCTTTGAATACAAGATAGATAAGGATAGGGCCTTTTGAGGGGATAACATTGGACTCTTATCTTTTTTTGAGATTGGATGAAATTTCCTTGTAATTTAAACTAGATAGTCTCCCTTGCGCTTGGACTCTTCCATGTGATGGGCGACAAAAATGAAATGGGCGACAAAAGAAGAAATAAGATGGCATTCTTCCTTCTTGATTTCGGTCTGTTGATTTTAAATGTGAGAGTGCAATAACTTATGAGAAATGTGGCATCCAAACCTCCTCCATCTTGGCATTAATCCCTTCTTGGCATCCATGTTGATCCTCTACCATTTGAAATAAGATAATCCTCCATTTTATCTTGGTACGTGGATGAGATGAGGCTTTTGAATTTTGAATGGATGAGAGGAGGCATTCTCTTCATGTGGGCGACAAAATGAGGATGAGAGGAGGCGCTAAAGGAGAGGTAGAGTGCTTCCATTTTACTCCTCTTAAATTAGCATCTTGGATTTCAAATAAGCGACAAAAAGAGAGAAAAATGAGGCGCCCTCCCCTTTGGATAAACTTAACCTTTAAATGTTGTCTTCACATCTTGATGTCTTAATGGCTTGATGTCTTGATTTCTTGATGAAAGACAACCTTCTTTAACATTGAGTTGGCCATCCAAGGTGATGTTGCGGGGCATACTATTCAAAGTGGCAGGTGACAAGGCTCCATACATGGTGATGTGGCATGACGTGGCATGGTGACGTGGCATGACGTGGCATGGTGACATGGCATGATGAATTGGACTTGAACTTTAGCTAACTTATGAACCCCCTTGACTAAATCAAGTACTAATTATAAGACTCAACTTGACCAATTCGCAACTCAAAGTAAACTAATTTTAATTACATGACTCAATTATTTACAAGGACTCAATTATTCATGGCTGAATTAAGACAAGCTACTCATTGGTGATCGACAATGAGCTTGGAGGGTTCTGACGTCTCTTCCTAGCTCTGGTGTCCTCACCAAAAGGGCTTTTTCTAAGGATGATTTTACTGGAAAGAGTGGTACACATTCATTTGAGGATAGAGGGATGATTTACCGATTCTATTACATGGGACCATGGAGTATGACAGCGAGTGGATACTAGATTCGGCCCGTTCATACCACTACACTTCACCTTGGGAATGATTTTCTTCTAATGTCAAAATTAATGAAAAAAGTGTAAGCTTTGGAGATGATCACCCATGTAAGGGTGTTGGTATTAGTACCATTAGGGTGAGGATATATGATAGAGTCATATGGATACTCACCAATGTCAAGCATGTGTCGGAGCTAAAGAAGAACTTGATCTCTCGACATTATTTGGAAAAGCAGGGGTATGCTTCTAGTTGTCAGCCAAGTAGTGGGTGCTTGAAGATAACCAAGGGTACTTTAGTGGTGATGAGAGGAAGAATACTAAGCAATAATCTATATAGGATGGAGGGCTCAGTGGTGATAGATAGCATAGAGGTGCTTGTGACAACACAGGAGGAATAGCTTACCTATCAATTATGGCACTATCAGATGGGTCATATGAGTGACCAGGGGCTCACAAAACTAAATAAGAGGGGTATGATTCTCGCACTTTAAAAGAAGGGGAACAACTAATGTGAGCTTTGCATCTATAGCAAACAATGTAGGGTAAGATTTGCCAAGAGTACCAAGCAAAGTGAATACATTTTGGAGCTAGTTCACTCAAATGTATAGGGATCAATGTCTATTTTAGCCAGGGGTGGAGTTAGGTACATTGTTACTGTTGCTGCAACTTCTATCGAACCGGTCTCAGATGGCTATACTGTAGCGCTCCTCTCCCGGTTCCTGTAATAAAGTCTCCAAGGGCCGATGGTGTTCCGATGGGGGACACTCTGATGCCTAAGATAGCGGGAGCTTGAGGGCAATAGAATGGAGGAATCGAATGAAAATTGCCTATGGAGAAGGGAGAGAGCCTGTGTTAGCTTGCTTACCATCCTGTGCCCCCTAGTTTACCTTATATAGGCATGGAACAGTGCCAAAATATGTTAGGGGTGAGGCCAGGAAAGACCGATCTACTCCTAGGAGAATTTGGAGAGTGGCCACGTGGCACCTAGATAGGGCAACATCATGGGAATAGTGGAGTAGTAGTGCTGATGTGTTAGAGTTCGGTTGTAATAGAATTCTGGTACCAGTTGGAAAAGGCTTCTGGAATCAGTGAACCATCCTTGAAGTGGGTCGGTCGGACCTCGACTGGGGAGGGCTAGCCAGACCTCTGAAGGAGAGCATCCGTCAGAACTTCAGCTGGAGCAGGTCAGCCGGACTCCAGTAGAAGTGGATCGTTAGACCTCCGAAGGAGAGCGTCCGTCAGAGCTTCAGCAAGAGCGGGTCAGTCGGATCCTAATAGAAGTGGGTTGTTCGGACCTCTACTTCAGTGGGTCAGTCAGACATCTGAAGGAGTGGCTGTCCTGTTCGATGGTGAGCTGATTGGGTACGACAGTTGCCCCCTTGCTCTTGGCCTTCGAGCGATTCTGCAGCTTCGAAGGATTAGAGCATTACTTGGTATTTAATGCATCGATCCTTGAGATGATTATGAATCTGATCCAACGTACTGCAACTGGCCATCTTCCACTCCAAAATTCTACCCCTAGGACAAATTTCATCACCGCATTGGAGGTGGCGGGAGGAGCAGTTAATGCTCGTGAGGCGCAATGATGGGTTGCCAGCTGATTCGCCCATCCGTCGGATTCCTGACATGACATGGGCGACGTGGCGAAATCTGAACGGTTGACGTAGTGTCTGGAGTGGCTCATCCACCACTAGCTTGGCGATCACTCAGATTACGATTGGATGCGATCCATTGCATCCCATCGGCTTCCCCATTGGGTCGGGAAGTCACACCGTCTAATAGTGGATCACGATGCTCGAGGGGTGCTGGGAAGCGGCCCCTCCATGGCTATAAAAGGAGGGGGTCAGGGCCCGTCAGGGGTCTTCCACTGCAACAGCACTTGGGGAGAAAGAGCTTTCTTCTTCTGCCACTCTCGCCTCCCTTTAGGAATCCTACCACAAGGTCAGTTCCTCCGTCTTACCCTTCCATCTTGCATTAAAATGGCCTCCAGTAGCCGGAGCTCTGACCGTAGGGAACTAGGTCCCAGTAACATCCCCTCATAAATGACCCAAGAGAGGGCAGAGAATCTTAGGGCCACCTACAACATTCCCTCCACCCTGAATCTGACCATTCCAAACCAAGAGGGTAGGGTGAATGGTCCTTTGAATCCGAGAGCTCTCCCGATGTACGAGGACCATCTTAAGGCCAGCCTCCATTTCTCTCTTCATAACCTCTTCATACAAATCTTCAATAGCTATAGGGTGTCCTCAATGCAGCTGACCCTGAACAGCATTCGGGCGATCTATGGTTTCATGGTCCTCTATTAGAGGGCCAAAGTCGAGCCAAGGTTGTCCCTCTTCTCAAATTTCTTTCTTCTAAGAAAGGACATCCAAAGCAAGGAGTGGTGGATGTTCAGTCCCCGCCCTGAACGGAAGATACTAGGGGGCCCTCCATCGGCTATCCATGGATGGAGGTCCCGGTACTTCTTTGTAGATGCTTAGAACCTTGGGGCTTTGAACTAATGTGGAGAGAGCCAAGGCTGAAAGCAGTAGATGGGAGGAGATTGTTGAGGGCCGACGCGGCTGATTTCAACAAGTTAGATGAGGACGACTCAACATTTATACATGACTTACTCTGAGAGGACAGCCTCTACCTTGCTGGGATCAGCCAGTAGCGAGGTTTAGGTAGGGTAGCAGCCGCTTGTCATAGGTCTTCATATCCTCTGTTGGCTTTATTTTCTTGCTACTAACTCTGATTTTGCCTTGTGACAGGTTACCAGATGAAGCCCAGTGTTGCCCAGAAATGGAGCTCAAGAGAGGGTGTGAATTGGGTCTTATAAAAATTTAAAGCAAAAATGTGCAGGCCTTGTATTGTTTGTGAATAATGAAATTTATGCACTAGAGTATATGCAGTTGAAAGCAATAAATAGAGTGTAAGAAGTAAAGAGCAAGAGATAGAAGAGATAATCACACACAAACACAAGGTTTATAGTGGTTCGGTGCAAACCTAGCACCTACATCCACTCCCCATGCCATCCTTGGAAATTCCACTATAATCTCTCCAAGATTACAGCCAACTTGTTTTTCCAAAGGCTCACAAGTCAAAACCTATGTTGGTTTTATCACCTAGGCTCACCAACAAACCTTTACACTTATTTTGTCTTCGAGCTCACAAGTCAACCCTAGTTGGTTTTGTCCCTTTGGCTCACTAATAATCACAACAACCTACTTTCAAGAAACCCTTGAAAACTAGGTCAAAACACAAGAGAATTTCAAATATACAATTCAAATAAATAAAACAAACTCTTTTCAAGAATAGAATGGAAGCTTTGAGGCTCAAGTTGATGTTTTGTCTTGTCTTCTCCTTGGAATATTCTTCAAGCTCTCTTTTTAGAAAGATGAAAGGATAGGCTTGTAAGCTTTTTCAGGGAATTACTTTTAAATGCCTTTTGAAGTGAAGTTTTTGAGGGAATCTTGGCTTTTGAGCTTTCAATGGACTTCAATGCTTCAAGAATGAGTTTGGTGAAGCTTAAAAACTTCAAAAACATCCAAAAAATGGTTTGTGACCGTTGGAGCTTCAAATCTAGCTGTTGGGAGCTTGAAAAGATGTTTCTGCAACTTAGAAAAATAGATCCATTAGGGCTATCAGAACCCGAGTTCGACACTTGGTTTGTCAGATGTCGACACTTGGCTGTCAAGTATCGACACTTGACTTCCAAGTGTCGATACTTGACTTCCAAGTGTCGACACTTGACTTCATAGGTGTCGACACTTGACACAAAAATACTCCACTGGCCAAGTTCTGGATTTTCAAAAAGTCTCAGGCCTTGGTCAACACTTGGGAACTTAAGTGTTGACACTTGAGTTTCAGGTGTCAACACTTGAATTCTAGGTGTCAACACTTAGCATGCCAAGGAGTTTTCTACATGCCAAATGCTGAGTGTTGACACTTAGCCTTCCACGTGTCGACACTTGGTACTGCAAAATTCAATATTAAGTGCAATTCAAGCCAAAAACCCAAGTGTTGATTATGAAACTTAAATCCAATATAAATAAGCAATAATTTAACTCATTTAACCCCTTTTTGCATGTAAAAGACTCCACAAATTGTGAAAGATGCTTCGTGCCACAGCATGCCATGAAACTTTAATTTTTAAGAATTTGAGGTGCTTGCTTCCTGAAAACTCATAACTAGAAATAAACATTAGTACACAATATGTACTCAATATTTTGTTATTCATCAAAATCACTAGGTAGAGCCAACAATCTCCCCCTTTTGATGATGACAAAACCTTGAGTATATCAACATTTAATTTCAAATTTCAGACATGGTATTTCATAAATATGATTTTATCCACAACTTGCAATATCAAAGAATGAATCTCCCCCTTAGTGAGACAATTCTAATCAGAACAAGTTTTGAGGAATTTAGATTAATTAATCAGTTCAATTCTAATCAATTCAATTCTACTCCCCCTTTTTATCAATCATTAGAAAAAGGAAGTAAGCTCCCCCTTAAAATGAGCATGGAGACAAAAAGTAGTAAAGTATCAGAGTTGATGCAAGAAACAATTTTTCAAGAGTTAACAAGTATCAGAGCCAAAAAGTAAACTTAGAGCATCAATTTCAAGAGTATCAAAAATCAATCATAGTGAGTTCAAAAATAATAAATATCAAGCTGAAATGCATATATATATATATATATATATATATCAAGTAATGTTTTCAGTACAAAATTTGCTGACTCATCAGCAATACTGAAACAATCAAAATACATCATGAGACATAAAACATAAATAACATGAGACATAAATAACATACAACAAAATAATCATCTATGGGGCTAATCCTCATCCGATGGGATCTCAAAAGATATAGGGCCGGTAATCCTAGACCTATGGGCTAGACCTCTAAGAGTCTTCAAGATACCACGACTCCTAGTCCTAGTAGAAGGTCCTAAGTGGGGTACAACCTTAGAAGATCGAGTAGAGGGAGATGGAAGAGTCTCAGCAGGAGTGACAAAAACTGGATCAGTGGAGAACTATAGAGAACTCTGTGAAGTCTCAATATAGCCATAATATCATAAAAGCCCTGCTGCATCTCGGACTATAGAGAACTACTCCTCCTGTTAGTGTCAGTCCTGAGATAAGAAATCTCCTCTAAAACTCTATGAAGTCTATAATCAGTATCATGTCTGGCAGTAGTAGGAGTCCTGACTAGTGAATGTGGTGAAGCAGGAGCTAGCTCGGATAGACTAGCCTCATCAGTCTGTCCCTCAGTCTGCTCACCATGTCCTTGTGCAGCCTGTAAATCATCATCTCAGTCCTCTGAGTGTGCTACAGGAACTCCCGAGGTCTTCCTGATCCAGTTTCTATCAACCTTAATAAATCCCATTCTGGTCAGGGATTTTACTGTGTACCTGTCGGTGTGCAGCAACAAACGACAGTCCTCTCTAGTAAGATCAATATCAGCATCCTGGAACTACAAAGTAAACACCATCCCATAGGGCAAACAGGCTCGTGCCCTATGTACAGCCTCTCTCATCTGAGAAATCATAATAAATAGAAGGTTGAGGGGCTTCCCCTCAATCAATCACCTCATGAATGTAAGATCTCTCTCGCTAACCCAGTCAAATCTGCCTGTCCTGGGTAGGAAAATCTAGCTAATGATGTTGTGCAACAGCCTCAATTCCAATGAGATCTGATTTGCACTTACATGAATAATTCCTTTCACATTAGATCTTCCCAAGATGAGTCTAAGAGTCTTCACTCTTTCCTTCATAACCAAATAGCATTCCCCTTCTTTAGGTATATTCAATAACCTTGAAAGTTTTTGCTCTTTTACCTCTATCAATTTCCCTTTTACTGTTCCTTCAATATGAAAAGCTCCTTGTGACATGTTCTCAAAGAATGGTCGAACCAGATTTGGGTAAGTTGGAACATTTAATTGACAAAAACCCTTCCAACCCTGTCTTTCAAGCCACATACCAATATTCAACTGTTCTTGTTCTAGAAAACTGAAATCGATGCACCTACCAGGGGTCACTTGTCGATTTCCCATTGGAATGACTTGCCGGGGTGCTGGAACAACTTCCTCTTGCTTATTCTACTATTCTTCTTATGGAATCGAAGTATCTAGTCGCCTCTTGCTCCTCCTTTCCTCAGCCACAGTCTGAACAACCCTTGTTGCTTTCTTTGCCACCACCTTGCGAGGTGCCATTCTCCAAAGATTAAAGGTTTGAGAAGGTTTGAGAGAGTTTTTGAAGAGTTTTCTAGTATGGAGTGAGGAGTCGGCTAAGATAAAACGGTCAAAATCCAAAAAATACAATGAATAGGGAAAGTGGAAACCCTACTTAAAAAGCTTCGGCTCGACCTGCGAGTCAGCTCGCCCACAGCTCTGAGAACTCGAGTTGGCTCGAGCAAAAATCTATTCTAAAAATCAAAATGGGTCAAACTCAGTTTCTAAGGATTTCTAGAGTCTAAACTAGGTTGCCCTATGCTCTAAAAAGAAGTTTGAAATTTCTAGATAATTTTTCCTTAATTTTCAAAAATTAGGTCAGAAAGGTTGAAAATGGGTCACATAACCCTAATTCTCCTCTAATTTTCTCAAATCTATCTAGACATAAAGGTTTAGTGAAAATGTCTGCTAGTTGGTCTTCAGTGGGTACAAATTCAAGTTCCACAACATTGTTTAAAACATGATCTCAAATAAAATGATATCAAATTTCAATGTGCTTAGTTTGTGAGTGCTAAATTAGATTTTTTGATAAATTAATAGCACTAGTATTGTCACATTTAATAGGAATTTTAGATTGGACAACATCATAATCTTCTAGTTATTGCTTGATCCATAACACTTGAGCACAACAGCTCCCAGTAGCTACATATTCTTCCTTAGCAGTAGATAAAGCTATAGAGTCTGTTTGCGACAGTGCCAAGAGATCAAGTTAACACCTAGAAATTGATAGGTGCCACTTGTGCTCTTCCTATCTATTTTATATCCTCTAAAATCAGCATCAGAATAACTAATTAATTTCAGTAATGTGTGTTTAGAATACCACAAACCTACATTACATGTGCCTTTCAAGTATTTAATAATTCTCTTAATAGCTGTGATGTGTGATTCTTTGGGATTAGATTGAAAACGTGTATACATACAAACACTAAATAATATATCAGGTCTACTAGCTGTTAAATAAGGAATGATCCAATCATACCTCGGTACAGCTTTTGATCAACATTTGTGCCATTCTCATCTTTGTCAAGTCTACATGCAGGACTCATTGGTGTTCCAATTACCTTGCTTGATTCCATGCCAAATTTCTTGATTATTTCTTTAATGTACTTGGCTTGGTTGATCAGAATACCTTCTTTAGTTTGTTTAATTTGAAGTCCAAGTAAGTAACTTAATTCGCCCATCAAGCTCATTTTGAATTCTCCCTGCATTAGCTTAGCAAAGTCTTGACACAAAGATTCATTAGTAGATCCAAAGATACTGTCATCAACATATATTTGAATAACTAAAACATCATTTTTCTTTCTTTGAATAAACAGTGTGGTATCAACACTACCTCTTACAAATTCATTTGCAATTAAAAATTTGGTCAGTCTATCATACCAGGCTCTAGCTGCCTGCTTCAGACCATATAAAGCTTTATTCAGTTTAAAAACATGATTTAGAAAAATATGATCGATAAAACTGGGAGGTTGCTCAACAAAAACTTCTTCAGATAAAAATCCATTCAAAAAAGCACTCTTTACATCCATTTGAGATAACTTAAAATTCATAAAGCATGCATAAGCTAGTAGCAATCTAATGGCTTCTAATCTAGCTACAGGTGCATAAGTTTCATCAAAATCTATTCATTCTTCTTGATTATATCATTGTGCAACCAATCTAGCCTTATTTCTAATTACATTTCCATCTTCATCTAGTTTATTTCTGTAAACCCACTTAGTGCCTATAACAGGATGATCATTGGGTCTTTCAACTAAGGTCCAGACATTATTTCTTTAAATTTGTTTAATTCATCATGCATTGCTAACATCCAATTAGGATTAATTTTGGCTTCTTCTATATTATGAGGTTCTACATGAGAAACAAAAGCAATTAAATCATGTGCATCTCTATATGCAGATCTAGTTTTAACACCTTAAGATGGATCTCCTATAATTAATTCTTTAGGGTGTGATTGTACATACCTCCATTTTTTAGGTATATCATCATGCTTTTTACTCATCTCTTCTTCATGTGGTTACCTGATTATTTGTCTTTAAGAGTCAAGTCTTTCATTCCATGCTCTAATGTACCTGCATCATCATCAGCAAAATCTTCCTTTCGCGAAGATGTAATGTTAGATTCAGTGAAAATAATATAAACAGATTCTTCAACAGTCAAGGTTCTTTTATTGAAAACTTGATAGGCTTTACTATTTAAAGAATATCCAAGAAAAATATCATCGGATTTTGCATCAAATTTACCAAGATTATCTTTTTCATTGTTGAGAACAAAACATTTACATCCAAAAACATGTAAATATTTGATATTTGGTTTTCTATTGTTCTGAAGCTCATAGGGGGTTTTTCTGATAATGGGTCTAATAAAAACTCTATTTAAAATATAGCATGCGGTATTAACAGCTTCTACCCAAAAGTATTTTGGAAGATTTCCTTTACAAAGCATTATTTTGGACATCTCTTCCAAAGTATGATTCTTTCTTTCTACGACACCATTTTGCTGTGGTGTTCTAGGTGCAGAAAAGTTATGATCAATATCGTGCTTTGTACAAAAATGATCAAAATACTGGTTTTCAAATTTGGTGCCATGATCACTATGAATTGAAATAACAGATAAGTTTTTCAAATTTGTAACTCTTTTGTAAAACTTTTTGAATACATTAAAAGTATTATCCTTATGTGCAATAAACAAAATCCATATGTATCTTGAAAAATCATCTACAATCACAAGTCCATATTTTATACCACCTAGGCTGGTAGTCCTAGTAGGTCCAAATAGGTCCATGTGAAGTAGGTCTAAGGGCCTAGAAGTTGAAACTATGTTTTTAGATTTAAAACTCCCCCTCAATTGTTTTCCTAACTGACATGCATCACAAACATAATCAAAATTAACTTTAAACTTCAGCAAACCATTGACTAAGTCCTTTGAAATCAACTTAGCTATTGTGTCCATACTAGCATGACCAAGTCGCCTATGCCATAGAAAACTTGATTCCTTGCTCTTGTCATTCATTGCTACAAGACTTGTATTACTTGACATAGCTAGATCATTAAGATCTACCACATAAATGTTACCAAGTCTGTGTCTAATGAACTTAGTACTAGAGTCAAGTGGATCAACTACTATACACATTGATGACTTGAAGAATACATTAAAACCAATGTCACATAGCTGACTAATACTCAGAAGATTATGCTTTAATTTTTCTACCAGTAATACATTTTCAATAAATGTAGAAGGAGTAATTTTGATTTTACTAATTCCGATTATCCTTCCTTTTCTATTGTCACCAAATGTTACCATTCCACCATCCTTCTGTTCTAGGGTGAAGAATTGATCAGCATCACCCGTCATGTATCTTGAACAGCCGCTATCCAGATACCATCTTTTCTTTATGCTTGTGGCTGCAAGACATCCCTCCAAAACAATCATTTAATAAATTTAGGTATCCAAATTTCTTGGGTCCTTGCAAGTTAGCGGAAATGGTTTCCTTTGGAACCCAAACTTTCTTAATTTTCCTTTTGTCATTATATTTCAAATGACATTCTAAAGCTTTATGACCAATGTTATTACATGCATAGCATACAATCCTTGAATTTGAATAATAACTGCGAGATGATGCAAATTTAGGTCTAACATGTTTAGAACTAATGAATTTAGGAACATATGAAGTAAAAGAGAAATTGTGTTTGAAATAGAGCCTTTATAACCAATTTCGAATCTATTATTTATTTCTTTTTGATCTTTTAAGATTAACTCAAGTTTGTTAGAACTTAGGGTTAATTTTTCAACTAATGGTTTTGATTTTTGAACTTCTTTCTTTAGATCATCATTTTCATTTTTCAAATTCTTATTTTTCTCTAAAAGCTCTTCTTTTTCAACTTGAACAATCTTAAGTCTTTCACAAACCAAATTTAGTTTTCTTTGTAAGATTTTGTTTCTTTCACAAGATTCATTTTTGTCATTTTCAAATACATCACATTTATTTTTTGAGTCTTTCAATTTTAAACCAGCTTTTTTTATATTCTATCAATAGTTCACAAAAAGCATTATGCAATTCACCATAAATGAATTCTAAATTAGGTTCAAAAGTACTTACCTCATCCTCCAAACCCATAAGATAAATTTGTGCTATTTTTGTTGTCTCTTCATCCTCTTTAGTAGATGTAGTTTCATAACTATCACTCCAAGTAGCTAGCATAGCCTTCTTCTTTCTAGGGAATATCTTTTTCTTTCGTTCAGGGCAATCAGGGCGGATGTGTCCTGATTTCTTGCATCCATAGCAGATAGGTACTTGATCTTTATCTTTTTCTTTGTCTCTTTCCTTTTCTTTTTCAAAGTCACTTTTTCTGTAATGCTTTCTCCATCTATTCATTTTTCTTCTGCCCATAAACCTTTTGAATTTTCTCATGACTAGGAAAATTTTGTCACTTCCAAGATCATCATCATCTGATGAATCAGATTCTTCATTATTATCTTCCTCAGTAGCTTTAAATGCAATGGCTTTCTTTCTTTTTGTATCTTCTTTAGTCCTTTGTTGCATAGCCAATTCATGTGTGATTAAGGATCCAAGTAGTTCATCCAGTGACAGTGTATTTAGGTCCTTTGCTTCTTGAATTGTGTCACTTTGGCTTCCCACTTATCTAGCAAAGATCTTAAGACTTTTTGGACAATATCAGCATTTGAATAAGTTCTACCCAGTCTCTTGAGACCATTTATAATATCAGTAAAATGAGTATACATGGTAGATATAGTCTCACTAGGATCCATCTTGAATAACTCATAATTATGTACAAGTAGATTGATTTTTGATGTCTTAACTTGAGAAGTGCCTTCGTGTGTGATTTTTAATTTGTCCCAAATTTATTTAGCAGAATTACAAGTTGAAATTCTGTTAAACTCATTTGGATCCAAAGCACAATATAATAGGTTCATTGCTTTGGCATTTAATTCAGCTAATTTCATATCATTCTTGTCCCAATCCTCTTCTGGTTTGGGAACCTCTACATCATTAACTTTAATTATGGGTGTGTGAGGTCCTTTCATGATGATTTTCCATAGGTGATAGTCTACGGCTTGAATATATATCTTCATTCTTGCCTTCCAATAAGTGTAATTAATTCCAGTGAAAAGTGGTGTCTATTTGTGGATTGACCTTCCGCCATGAAGTGCTCATGGGATGTGCCATATGTCTTTACTCTAAGTAACTTTCAGAGACTCTACTCTGATACCACTTGTTGCCCAGGTGGCTTCCCAAGAGGGGGCTGAATTGGGATTAAAAACTTTTGCAAGTATATGCACTTTGAAATTCTTTTAGTGTAGAAGTGAAGTGTGCAAAGTGGAAGTAAATAAATTGAAGCAATCAAGCAATGAAAGCACAATCACAAATACCAAGAAATAGAGTGGTTCGGAGCAACCGGCTCCTACATCCACCACTCAAGGACCACTTGGGATTTTCACTATATCCCCCAACCAAAATACAGTATGATTGTTTTACTAGGCTCACAATCCAAACCTATATACTTTGATTTTACTGGGATCACCAAAGAAACCCTAACTCCCTTTAGTTTTTCACGGGATCACCAAAGAAAACCCAAACACTTGGTTTTAAACCAGGAAAACCAATAACCCAAACTTAGGTTTTACAAGGTTCACCTAAAAAACCTTTAACTCTCTCTTAAGATACAGCCCCTTGCTGTTCTTAGAGAATGAACAAAGATAAAGAATGTATAACAAGCAACTACAACAAACCAAGTTTGTTTTGATGTTGTCGATGTAGATTAAGATGAAGTCAAGCCTTGAGTGCTCTTCAATGCTGCTTCTTTCCTTCTTCAATGAGTGGATTCAATGATAGAGTGGAGTTGGTGAAGCTTTGAATCTAACTTGAATGCTCTTTGAGGTAGGTAGAGGAATAACTTGAAAGCTCTTTGTTTTCTCAAGAAAATTCAGCATTAAATCTCAATTTATTATTTAATCATTTAAAAATAATTCTCTTTATAGTTTTCCATGAGATATGGCCATTGTAGGGCCTTGGAATTCATGAAATGGCCATTGGAGATAAATTGGAGTTCAAATTTCAATTTCAGCAACTAGCCGTTGAAGTGCAGATAACAGCTCCACAAGCCGGCTCGAGCTTCAGGAGTCGGCTCAAAGTCTTAGACAGGCCAAAAATAAACTTCTGTGGGAGCCGGCTCTTAGACTAGGAGTCGGCTCTTGCCTTCAAACTTTCAGTCATGACAAACATACATACCTAGAGTCAGCTCTTGATCTGGGAGTCGGCTCTAGTTCTCAGAACTTCAAAAACTATATTTCTGGAAGAGTCAGCTCTTGAATTGGGAGTTGGCTCTTAGTTCTAAAACTTTGAATCTTCTTCATGCCGTGCCATTTTGAGTGAGCTCTTACAAATCTTTTAAAAATATGCTTCAAGCTTCCAGAAACTTTAACATTGAATCAACTAGAAGCTAATCTACATACTTTATCAAAATACTTACAATTTTTAAGCCCATTTTTTATGATTACAACATTCATAAGTTTGGGCTTTTACAAACTCAATTGAATTACCCTTAAGTGAATTTGAAAACCATTTTAAATAAAGGTAACCAATTCCTGCAAAACTTCTTAAACAATTTATAAGGGGTTAGTATCAAATACATGCTCCAATATTTTGTAATCATCAAAATCATTCCAGGGGTCAACAAACCCAGATTTTCTTAACATTACTCAATTTTCTCTTATTGCACAAGTAAGATTTATGCCCTACTGTACCACAAGCATAACAAGTAATGGAAGAAGATGTAGGCACAAAGAAATTTTTGAAAAATTTTTGTTTCTTCTGAGTTCTAAAACCTAAACTGACTTTATCAAAAATAGCTCTTTGATTATTTAAAAGCATATTTAATTTTTCAAAACTATATGTAAATTTGTCAACAAAAGGTTTTAACTTTTCAATTTCTTTTTTATTTTTTTTGTTTTCTTCCAAAATTTCTTTGTTCTGTTTTGAAGAGTTTTCATTTGATACAAAAAAGTTTTTCTTTTTCAAAGTTTCTTTTTCTTTTTCAAGAGCAGAAATCCTATCATTTAACTTTTTGTTTTGAAGAAGTAGGCAATCATTTTCATTTGAAAACTTATCATTATCTTTGACTAAATCCAAATTTTGCCTTTTCAGATCTTTATGTTTTGATTTTAGCTTTTGAAATTCTATAACCAATTCATCAAAAACTTCATGCAGTTCATCAAATGTAAACTCATTTTCAGTTTCAGAAAGTACCTCATCATGATCTGCCATCAAACAGAAGTTTGCAACTTCTTGCTATTTTTCTTCGGAGCTGGAGTCCTCGCTGTCACTCCAGGTTACCATCATGGCCTTCTTTCTTAGTTTTCTTCTACTTTTTTTAAGTAAGGGGCAGTCCATCTTGAAGTGGCCTGGTTTCTTGCATTTAAAGCATGTGGGCTGCTCCTTATCTTTCTCCTTTTCTTTCTCTTTGCTTGGCTCACCTTTCAGAGTTTTCTTCTTGAAGTTGTATTTTTTCTTTCTCATGAACCTTCTGAACTTTCTTACTAATAGAGCCGTCTCATCTTCTTCTTCTTCTTCGAATTCATCACTTGACTCTTCTTTTATGGTGGATTTGAAAGTGATCACTTTCTTCTTCTTTTCTACATCCACATTCTTTTGTCTTAAGGAAAGCTCAAAAGTCATCAATGAGCCTAACAATTGCTCAAGGGGTAGAGTGTTGACATCCTTGGCTTCCTCTATGGCCGTCACCTTCATGTCTCATGAAGCCGGAAGAGACCTGAGAAGTTTATTTACAAGTTCACCATTAGATACAATCTTTTCTAAGCTTCTCATGCCATTCACAATATTTGTGAACTTAGTATACATCTCACTTATAGATTTAGTAGGTTCCATCTTAAACATTTCATATATATGAATGAGCATGTTAGCCTTAGTAGTTTTCACTTGGTGTGTACCCTCATGGGTAACCTCAAGTGTATCCCATATTTTCTTAGCGGAGAGACAGTTTGATATTCTATTAAATTCACTCGGATCAATGAAGCAAAATAATAGATTCATAGCCTTTGCATTAAGCTCTATTTGCTTAATGTCATTCTCATCCCAATCATCTTTCATTTTTGGAGTGAGAATGCCATTAACCAACATAGTAGGCTGATGAGGACATTTTATGATTGTCCTCCAAAAATTATAATCAATGGCTTGAATGAATATGTGCATGCGAGTTTTTCAATAAGTGTAATTCGTGCCATTAAATGGTGGGGGACGGTTTGAAGCTTAACCTTCAATAACATCCATTCTTATTGGGGCTGCCATGATCTTTTACTCAAGATCCTTGGACCTACAATAGAGTACCGGTGCTCTGATATCACTTGTTGCCCAGAAATGGAACCTAAGAGGCGGGGTGAATTGGGTCTTATAAAAATTTAAAGCAAAAATATGCAGGCCTTGTGGTGTTTGTGAGTAATAAAATTTATGCACTAAATTATATGCAGCAGAAAGCAATAAATAGAGTGCAAGAAGTAAAGAGCAAGAGATAGAAGAGATATTCACACACAAACACAAGGTTTATAGTGGTTCGGTGCAAACCTAGCACCTACATCCACTTTCCAAGCCACCCTTGGGAATTCCACTATAATCTCTCCAAGATTACAGCTGACTTGTTTTTCCAAAGGCTCACGAGTCAAAACCTATGTTGATTTTATCACCTAGGTTCACCAACAAACCTTTACACTTGTTTTGTATTCGGGATCACAAGTCAACCCTAGTTGGTTTTGTCCCTTTGGCTCACCAACAACCACAACAACCTACTTTCAAGAAACTCTTGAAAACTAGGTCAAAACACAAGAGAATTTCAGATATACAATTCAAATAAACAAAATAAACTCTCTTCAAGAGTAGAATGGAAGCTTTGAGGCTCGAGTTGATGCTTTGTCTTGTCTTCTCCTTAGAATATTCTTCAAGCTCTCTTTTTGGAAAGATGAAATGATAGGCTTCTAAGCTTTTTCAAGGAATCACTCTTTAAATGGCTTTTGAAGTGAAGTTCTTGAGGGAATCTTGGCTTTTGAGATTTCAATGGACTTCAATGTTTCAAGAATGAGTTTGGTGAAGCTTAAATACTTCAAAAATTTTCAAAAAATGATTTGTGACCATTGGAGCTTCAAATCTAGTCGTTGGAAGCTTGGAAAGATGTTTCTGTAACTTAAAAAAGTAGATCTGTTAGGGCTGTCAGAACCCGAGTGTCGACACTTGGTTTGTCAGGTGTCGACACTTGGCTGTCAGGTGTCGACACTTGACTTCCAGGTGTCGACACTTGAACTTTCAAGTGTCGACACTTGATTCACAGGTGTCGACACTTAACACAAAAAAACTCCATTGGCCAAGTTTTGGATTTTCAAAAAGTCTCAGGCCTTGAGTCGACACTTGGAAACATAAGTGTCGACACTTGAGTTTTAGGTGTCGACACTTGAATTCTAGGTGTCGACACTTGGCATGCCAAGGAGTTTTTCTGTGTGCCAAATGCTGAAGTGTCAACACTTAGCCTTCTAGGTGTCAACACTTGGTTCTGCAAAATTCTAAATTAAGTGCAATTCAAGCCAAAAACACAAGTGTTGATTATGAAACTTAAATCCAATATAAATAAGCAATAATTGAACTCGTTTAACCCCTTTTTACATAGAAAAGACTCCTCAAATTGTGAAAGATGCTTCGTGCCACAGCGTATGATGAAACATTAATTTTTGAGAATTTGAGGTGCTTGCTTTCTGAAAACTCACAACTAGAAATAAATATTAGTACACAATATGTACTCAACATTTTGTTATTCATCAAAATCACTAGGTAGAGCCAACACCCGGTCGGGGGGAAGCCAGTCAAAGTAGCAGCGAGGTGCCCCAGCACTAGCGCGCTCTCCACAACTCTAGGCAAGCTAAAGACTTGCTTAAGAGGATCATCACAGATGCTGACTGGAATGAGTCGAGCCTGTAGATTGTGAATGATGCTGCCAAGTGCTCGTATCGAAACTTGATGGGGGTAAGTACATTAGTTTTGAGTCTGTTCTCTTCTTTGTCTTCTTGTGTTTGACTGACACTCTTTATTTTTTGCAGCTCCTTCATGATATCTCGCTAATGGACGACGGTCTAGGCAAGTTACTCTACTTTAAAGAGCACTCGACCAAGAGGGTCGAGGTGGCTGAGGCGGCCAGAGACATAGCAGAGGTGGTGTTGATGGCCACCAGAGTGGAGTTATCTACCCTATGGGCCGTTGAAGAGGAGCTACCTACTTTACGGGCTGAGGTAGAGGCTCACAAGAAGTAGGTAGAAGACCTGCGGAGTCGACTGGCTGAGCGAGAGGCCAATTTGAGGAGAAGGAAGAAGAAGTTGAGCTCCCTCGCCCGTAAGCTTAAGGAGGAGGAGACATGGGCGGCAAACCATAAGAAGTGCTGGCAGGATAGCAGGCCATTGTAGGGAAGCACATGACCCTATTCAGGGAGGCCGAAGTATAGAAGGCCGAAGAAGTTGACGAGGCCATCAAAAAATATAAAGCCTCTAACGACTTCAAGGAAGAAATGGATAAGGCTGTAGCAATCGGCTACGACGTCGGCTATGAAGACTACTTGGTGAAGGTTGGCAACGCCTTTCCTGAGCTGGATATTGCCTTCCTACAGCTACCGAGATAGATAGAAGGGGAGGGCACAGAAGAGGCAGGCCCGACCGATGGAGGGGTTGAACCCCAGACTGAAGCTGGTGCAGGGGAGGTCAGAGTTGACACCCAGGTTGAAGCCGATAAGGGAACGGTGGATGTCCTAGTCAGAGCTTCGGGGTCGGCCGAGGGGGCCAAAGCTGAGGTCACATCTGTATCTCCAGTGGGTTAGACCTAGGTTGTTTGTAAAGGTCTGACCTTCTTTTTTGTAAGAAACTCCTTTTGTAGTATAATAGAAAAAAATTTTTGTCATATTTTTTGTATATGTCTTTGTGTGTGTGGGTCGGTCAGATTGACTGAACTCTTTCATTCAAAAAGAATCTTTCTAAGTGTTGATGGTCGGCTTGATAGGACCGTAAGTCTTCAGGAATTGATGCTGAATAGTGGCTCAATCTGAAACCAATGCCTTAGAAATCTTTCTAAGTGTTGGTCCGTCAGCCTGTCTAAATGCAAGACCTTCGAAGTAGCCGCGAAACAGTGGCTCAGTCCAAACTTAGATAGTTAGAGATTTTTCCAAGTGTTGGTCCGTCGGCCCTTCCAAATGCAAGACCTCTGAAGTAGCCGCTGGAGAGTGGCTCAGTCCGAACTGAGACACTTAGAGATTTTTCTAAGTGTTGGTCCATCAACTCATCCGAATGCAAGACCTCCGAAGTAGCCACTAGAGAGTGGCTCAGTTCGAACCCAGACACCTAGAGATTTTTTTAAGTGTTGGTTCGTCGGCCCGTCTGAACGCAAAACCAGATCTCCATATGGATCATTTTGAAGCTATCATCGACCAGGGTCCAATTTTTTGGAGTGGGCTACGCTAGAGCCTTTGTCGACCGGAGTAAGATTCGGAAGTGGGCTGCCCTAGAGCCTTTGTTGACCAGAGCCAGACTTTCAGAAGTGGGCTGCCCAAGAGCCTTTACCGACGGGAGTCGGACTTTCGGAAGTGGGCTGCCTTAGAGTCATTACCGACCGGAGTTAGACTTTCGAAAGTGGGCTGCCTTAGAGCCTCTACCGACCAGAGTCAGACTTTCAGAAGTGGCATGCCCTAGAACCTCTACCGACCGAAGTCGAACTTTCAGAAGTGGGCTGCCCTAGAGCCTCTACCAACCGGAGTCGGACTTTCAAAAGTAGGCTGCCCTAGAGCCTTTGCCGACTGGAGTCGGACTTTCAGAAGTGGGCTACCTTAGAGTCTTTGCCGACCAGAGTCGGACTTTCAGAAGTGGACTGCCCTAGAGCCTTTGCCGACTGGAGTTGGACTTTCGGAAGTGGGCTGCCATAGAGCCTTTGCCGATCGGAGTCAGACTTTCGGAAGTGCTTCATAGAAGAAGTGATGGCCTTTATTAATAATACTTGCAAAGGTTGTCTACATTCCATGGACGCGCCTTCCATGGACGTGCCACTTGCCATTCATCCAAATGCTCGACTGATAAGTTCCAGCTCGAATTACTTCAATAACTCGATAAGGGCCTTCCTAGTTGGGGGAGAGCTCCCCTTACCTGGTCAGACTTGATACTTCTGTCCTTTGCAAAACCAGATCTCTGACATGGAAGGTTCGAACCTTGACTCGAGAGTTGTAGTACTTGGCCATCTTCTGATGATAGGTCACCATCTTCAAGCCCACCTGGAGCCTGGTTTCTTCAAGCAGGTCTAGGTCAACCCTTCTTTGCTCCGAGTTGGTCGGTTCGACGAAATGATCAATCCATAGAGATTGCAAGGAAATTTTCACAGGGATGACTGCCTCACTCCCGTAAGTCAGATTGAACGGAGTCTCTCCAGTCACAGTTCGGTAGGTCATCCGATAAGCCCAGAGCACTGATTGAAGTTCTTCCTCCCAAAGTTCTTTGGCATCATTCAGTCGGGTCTTCAATCTGTGCAGGATCGTTCGATTGGTGATTTCAGCCTCTCCGTTGGACTGAGGATGATCGACTGATGTTAGCCGATAGGAGATATGGTACTACTGGCAGAAGTCTCGAAACTTGGGATTGTCGAACTATCTCCCATTATCGATGATGATCGCCTGCGGGATGCTGAACCGAAAGATGATGCAGTTCTAAACAAAGTTCTTTTCTTTGGCTTCTGTAATTTGTGCCAGTGGCTCAGCCTCCATACATTTGGTGAAGTAATCAATAGCTACGATCAAGAACTTCTGCTGGTCAGATGCCAGGGGGAAGGGTCCCAGGATGTCCATCCCCCACCATGCGAATGGCTAAGGGGTGGTGAGTGGAGTTGACTGACTAGCTAGCCTCCTTAGAATGTTAGAATATCTCTGACATGTGTCGCACTTTCTGATGAAGTCTGATGCATCCCTCTGAATTATGGGTCAGTAGTATCCCTATCGGATGATCTTGTAAGCCAAAATATTCCTCCTAAGTTGCCACCATAGATGCCTTCATGCATTTCTCTGAGTGCGTAGTCGGCATCAGTCGGCCCCAAGAACTTCAGCAGTGGCTGTGAGAATGACCGCTTGTAGAGGGTGCTATCGAGGATAACATACTTTGAAGCTATCTAGCGTACATGCTTGGCTTCAACCGGATCTTCCAGTTGAGTCCCTTTGACAAGGAATGTGAGAATTGGGTCCATCTAAGAGGCTTCTTGTTTGACTTGGTGGATTTCGGTTGGCTCTTCAGCAATGCTTGGGCACTACAAATACTCCACAAAGGTTCGGTCGAAGGTGTTGGTGATGGCCATAGCCAACCATGACAAAGCATCTACCCGGGAGTTCTATAACCAAGAAATATGAAGAATTTCAAAAAATTTAAGCCAAGACACGAGGTTTTGTACCTTGCTCAAGTACTTGGCTAGGGTCGGGTCTCTCGCCTCGAATTCACCCTTCACCTGATTCACCACTAACTGAGAGTCGAAGAAGGCCTTGATTTGGCTGATGCCCAACTCATTGGCTATTCTTAGTCCTATAAGAAGGGCTTCATATTATGCTTGGTTATTTGACACCTGAAATGAAAAGTGTAAAGCATACTCCAAGCTCTATCCATCGGGATCGAACAGGATCAGGCTCATCCCACAGCCTACAAGGTTGGATGCTCCATCCACATGAAGGGTCCAAGCAGGCTCTGCCTCCTCAATGGTGTCGTCTTCAGGTGCACCGACCGCTTGCGAGGGTATTTCCTGTTTTCAGGTGCACTCTGTAATGAAGTTAGCAATTACCTGAGCCTTCATGGCTGACCGGGGTTGGACAGAGATGTCAAATTTGCCAAGCTTGACAGCCCACTTGGCAAGCCGACCAGATTGGTCAGACATGACGACAATCGGGTGCACTTAGAAGTAGGGTCGGATTCTCTTGGCAGCTACGACCAAGGAATAGACAAGCTTCTACATCTTAAGGTACCTTGTTTCGGTGTCATGGAGGACTTTACTGATGTAGTAGACAGGTTTCTACTGACCACCTTCTCCCACTCGAACGAGGATGGAGCTCAGCGCCTCGTCTGATGCCGACAGGTATAAGTATAATGGCTCTCCCTCCATTGGCTTGGCCAACAATTGAGGTTTCTTCAGATAATCTTTTAAAGCTTCAAAAGCCAACCGACACTTGTCGGTCCAATGGAAGCAGTCCGACCGGTGCAAGGTCTTGAAAAATGGTAAAGACTTCTCCGCTGAACGGGAGATGAAGTGACTGAGAGAGGCTATCCAGCTTGTTAGTTCTTGCACTTGTTTCTTGTTGGTCACGTGTCCCATGTCAATAACAACTTTGATATTGTCAGGGTTGACTTCAATTCCTCTTTGTGTGACCAAGAAGTCGAGAAACTTCCCAGAAGTCACCCCAAAGGTGCACTTGGCAAGATTTAGCTTCATCCGATGTCGTCTTAGCATGTCAAAGGACTCCTGCAAGTCTCTAATGTGATCAGCTTTGTGGAGGTTCTTGACTATCATATCATCAACATATGCCTCCATGTTTCTTCCAAGCTGTCCTTTGAAGACCTGGTTGATCAGCCTTTAGAAAGTGGCACCGGCATTCTTCAAGCCAAAAAGAATCATCTTATAGTAATACAGACCCTTGTCAGTGACAAAGGCCATCTTCTCCTCATCCTCCGAATGCATCCTGATCTGGTTGTAGTCGGAGAAGGTATCCATGAAGCTTAAAAGCTGATAGCCGGCCATGGAATCTACAAGTTGGTCAATCTTTGATAGAGGAAAGCTATCCTTCGAACAAGTCTTGTTGAGGTCGGTGTAGTCCACGCATATCCTCCACTTTTCATTGGCCTTCTTCACCATTATAACATTTGCTAGCCAGTCAGGGTAGTGGGCCTCTTTGATGAAGCTAGCATCAGAGAGCTTCTTGACCTCCTCATCAATGGCCCTTTATCTATCGGGAGCAAAACTCCTCTTCTTCTATCTGATAGGCCTGTAGGTCGGATCTACTTTAAGCTAGTGTATGATGACATCCGACGGAATGCATGGCATGTTCGATGCCGACCAAGCAAAGACGTCAGCATTATTCCTTAGAAAGTTAATCAGCTCCAACTTGACCTCCTCACTAAGAGTGCATCTAATTTGAAGGACCCCGGTGGGGTCGTCCTCCCGAAGGGGGACAAACAAAATCCTTTCGATTGGCTGGCCATGGCCATCGGTATCGACTCTAGGGTCAAGTTGTTCAAGAGTAGAGTGACCTTCTGACTGCCTGTCTTGAATAGTCAAGCACTACTTGGCCATCCTGCGGTCTCCCCTCATAACTCTGATCCCATTACGAGTCAGAAATTTTGCCAGTAGATGGTAGGTAGAGATGATGGCCCGGAACTTGTTGAGAGTCGGTCAGCCCAAAATGGTATTATAAGCCGAGGTCATACGTATGCCACAAAGTTGATGGGGAGAGCCTTCTGGAAAGGCTCCGTCCCGATGGTCACGGGTAGAGTTATCTCTCCCTCAACTCCGACGATGTTTCCCCCAAAGCCCATCAGCGGCATGGGGGATTCTTGCAATCTCGACCTAGACAGGTTCATTCGAACAAAGGCATCGTATAATAATACTTCGGTGGAGCTTCAATTATCAATAAGGATCTGCTTTACATCATAGTTGGAAAATACTGTCAACATAACTACAGGATCATTCCTAGAGACATGGGACTCTAAGAGGTCTTCGTCAAAGAAGCTGTTTACATTGGAACCCCTAGACCTCTTCATGATGTCCTGGTCTTTATCATACCTCCAGTCGGACCGACAGTGCAGCATGCCAACATTCTCGTCGATCGGATGCTAGTTGGGAAGCTCTACCTCTTCTGGGGGATCTCTAGCGGTTGAGGCTTCAGTCCAGTTCCTCTATGGTCGGACATACTTGTGCAGGTACCCCCTTCTAATGAGGTTTTCAATTATGTCCTTCAACTGGAGGCAGTCTTCGGTATTGTGTCCGTGGTCCCGATGGAACCGGAAGTATTTGTCTCTATTTCTAGATGCAGAGGCCCCTCATCAGATGAGGCCTTTGTAGGAAGGTCTCATTCTTAATTTCTAGGAGGATCTTCTCCCTTGGAAGGGAGAGTGGCGCATAGGTCTCGAATCTCCTAGGGAAGTCCTTCGGCTTGGGGCTGCGGTGTCGAGCTGAGTTGTTGCTATCATTAGGAGGTCAGACTTTGGGAGCCTTGTCACTTCGCTTCTTGGGAGCTGACCTCCCTTTAGCCTGGCATCGTCTTGCCACTTGTTCTTCTACCAGGCGTACTTCTGTGCCCGGGCCAGCAGGTTGGAGTAGCTTGTCAGAAATTTCTTGTCCAGGAAAAATGTGAGCCTGGACGAGCGAAGCCCTCTCTTGAAGGCTGACATAGCTACATCATCTTTCAGATCTGGGATCTCCATGGCCGTTGAGTTGAAACAAGCCATGTAGTTCTAGAGGGTCTCTCCTTCTTTTTGCAGCATAAGGAAGAGACAGTCGGTGCTCCTCGAGGTCCGTCTGCAAGTCCTGAAATGGAAAAAAAAAAGTTTTTCAAGATGAGGGAAAGAGTGGATTGTACTGGGTCGGATGGTGGAGAACCATATCCGAGCGACCTTCTTGAGGGTTGCAGGGAAGGCAATGCAGTGGATGGCATTGGAGGTGCCCTGTACCATCATATGGACCTTATATGTGCATAGATGGTCCAGCGGATCGGTGTTACCATCATAGGGATCCACCTGTGGAATCTTGAAGTGACGGGGGATGGGCTCCCTCATGATCTCAATAGAGAACGGCGGGTGGGAGTCATACGCTTGCCCCCCATCAGCCTTTTGCCGATCGGCTAGCTCAGCAATGCGCTCCTCTATGTGCAAGATTTTGCTAGTGTAGTCCCTCAAGACTTCGGCAGGGTTCTGAACGTCATCAGGAACTGAGTCTGCAGAGGAGGGTGAGGCAGACCTCGCCCTCTTCCTGTCAGCATGGGCTCCTTGAGACCTTCAGGGCTCTGGAACAACATAGGAATGAGGCTGAGGGACTTCTTGCCATCGGGTTCCCTCAGTAGTAGGTCGGTGGTTGGTGCAGGATGTGATAGGAGGCTGCCGCCAGTTATTAATCGCCTCCTAGAGGTGCCGAACCAGGGTGGTGAGTGTATCAATGTGTTTCAGAAGCGTCTGAAACTACTGCAATCCCAAAGTGACTAAGGGTTCAGTGGCATCATTCTCCCTGGAAGGTCCTTCGGACATGGATAGGGAGTGACCTCTCCTGGTGGAGGTGTTATGGGCTCTTCCCTTAGCCATTTTTATTCTTAGCAAGCAGATTCCTCCTTTTAGAAAAGAAAAAATACCCTTCCTCTAGCACCAATCTGTTGTTGCAACTTCTCCTGGATCGGGCTCAGATGGCTGTGCTGGAGCGCTCCTCTTTCGGTTCCTGCAACAAAGTCTCCAAGGGTCGGTGGTGTTCCTATAGGGGACACACCAATGCCTAAGTTAGCAGGAGCTTGACGGTAACAAAATAGAGGAATCGAATGGAAATAGCCTACGGAGAAGGGAGAGAGCCTGTGTTAGCTTGCTTACCACCCTATGCCCCCCGATTTACCTTATATAGGCATGGAACAGTACCAAAATCTATTAGGGGAGAGGCCAGGAAAGATCGATCTGCCCTAAGAGAATCTGGAGAGTGGCCACATGGAACCTAGATAGGGCAACATCGTGGGAATAGTGGAGTAGTGGTGCTGATGTGTCAGGGTTCGGTTGTAACAGAATTCTGGTATCAGCTGGAAAAGGTTTTTGGAATCACTGAACCATCCTTGGAGTGAGTCGATCAGACCTCGATTGGGGAGGGCCGGTCAGACCTCTGAAGGAGAGTGTCCGTCAGAGCTTCAGCTGGAGCAGGTCAGCCAGACTCCAGCAGAAGTGGGTCGATTGAACCTCTGAAGGAGAGCATCCGTCAGAGCTTCAGTAGGAGAGGGTCAGCCGGATCCCAGCAGAAGTGGATCATTCAGACCTCTACTTCAGTGGGTCGATCGGACCTCCGAAGGAGTGGCGGTCCGGTTCGATGGTTAGCCGGTTGGGTACAACAGTTACCTTTATAGATAACTTCTCCAAGAGAGTGTGGATGTATCTAATCAGAGAAAAATCAGAGGTGTTTGCTTGTTCAAAGCCTAGAAAGTTGAAGTGAAAAAGTAGATAAGGAACCCAGTCAAGTGCTTGAGGTTTGATAATGGAGACGAGAATATTAGCTTTGAGTTAAGAGCTACTATGAGGAGAATGAAATCAAATGTTAGTTCACAGTGAAAATGACTCCCAAACAAAATGACATGGCTAAGAAGATGAACAGATCATTGACAAAGAATGCCAGGAGCTTAAGGCTACAAGAGGGTGATGCTTTAACTTTCTCAAGTTTTTTTTTTAAATAGGTCTCCCCATAGAAAACTCAATGGCAGAATTCTAGAGGAGGTTTGGAGTAGGAAGAAGGTTGAGCTTGGCCACCTAAAAGATATTAGCTACCAAGCCTTTGCATTATTGTAGGGAGTCAAAAGAAGTAAGTAAGATTTGAAGTCATAGAAGCTGATCTTCATCGAAATCCATGAGGTGTGAAGGGTTACCTACTAGTGGATCCTTATTTTCAAAGATCCACGATTAGTAAGAATGTTATATTTGATGAGAGGATCATTTTGAAAAAACCAGGAATCACAGATGGAGTAGAATGGATGGCATAGGATAGCAATGTGTAGGCACTCATATATAGGTTATGTGCCATTAGTTTCTATTTCTAATCATGTTCATTTTAAGGTGGAATGAATAAGCATGTTACCACACATGCGGAGGACTAGTGAGGAGGGCCATTTATAAAGGAGGAGGTGAAGGAAGAGTCACCCACATCAGACTTGCAAGACAATGCAAGCCAAAGTGCACTATTCGAAACTCTATTTGATATAGCATGGATGAGACCATTTCTTATGCTTTCATCACTGCCAATAAAGATCTAGAGATATTTGAAGAGTCCATGGAGAGTTCAAACAAAAAATCATAGATGTAGGCCATGATGGAGGAGATGGAGTCTCTTGGGAAGAATCCGACATGGTAACTGGTGGATCTTCCTAGTGGATGGTGTGGGATAGAAACGAAGAGACCCATGGATATTCAGAAAGGGGAAGACATGAAACAAACTAACGACCATGGGAGGGCTAAGAAACCTCCTGGGACTAGGATAGAACGACCCCTCAAAAAAAACCTAAAACGGCCGGACTCTTTTGGTTTTCAGTTTTTCTTGGTGGAGGTGGCGAAGGAAGGATGGAAATATGGAGGGGAAACGGGAATAAAACTCGAACCTAGGATCTAGATCCGATGGGAAACAGAGAGATAGAGGGAAAAAGGTACGTAGGGCTTTCAGCCCCTCGTCAGCTGTTTGAAAGTGAAGACCTTATTTGGGATCACATCCTGCCATCATGCACGGCAGCGCTGATGACTTGGAGATCACACCTCATAATCATGCACGACGACACTGATGGCTTGGAGCGGCTTCACGCTCCTCGATGCTCTTGCTGGAGTGAAGGTGTTGGGGCCTCACATCCCTCGATGTCCTGAAGGATGAAGACAAACGGGCCTCAGCCTAGAACCATAAACAAGTGAAAAAAAACTCTCAAAAATTTATTTCATCAACTGATTTATCACAAGAGGCGGGGTGCCTTTTAATAGGCTTACAAGACTTAGAAACCAAGTAGGACATACATGGATATTTTATTTTATTTTATTTTATTAATCCTAAATCCTGTAGCTTTGAGATCCGTGCCAGTTCTTCTACTCTGAAATCTGTGCATATCTCTCTCATGTGACTGTGGAATTGAGAAATGGTGGATTGGGCAAAGGATGCGAAGGCCGCGGCAGGGGCGAGGTGGAGGGTGGACGGGCCGTGGGAGGTTGGAGCTGCAGATCCGGCATAAGCGGTGCGGATGTAGGGAGAGGAGGACACGGCTTAGATCTGGCTCGGGCTCATGGTGGGCATCACGGTAGTAGGCAGACCGGTGGTTGGGCGTGATGGATCCCGGACTGGCGACGCGAGGATGGAGACGGTGTGGCAAGGGGTGGACGGCCATGGGTTTAGGGGTGGTGAGGGCCATAGATATGGTGGACGTCATGAGAGGAGAAGGTCATGGGAGAGGGAGCAGGGCGGCGGCTGGGCGTCGCGGGAGGCATGGGGTTGCCGGCTGGAGACGACTCCGGGCGGAGGGGCCTCGGGCACGGAGAAGGGAGGCGTCATGGGCATGGGCATCATGGGCAGAGCCGCATGGGGGGGGCGGCCCTGGGATTCGCCGGCATTCCCACAAGGAGGTTGTCGCTGGGTGGTGGATGGCGGTCACGGGGGGTATACGGTGGTCGGGTGTGGCAGAGAGGGACAAATGGAAAGAAAAATGAAGAAAAATTGAATTTTTGGGAGGTTTTGGAGGTTGAAGACGATAAGAATAGCAAAGGAATAACTCAGGAATAAACCTAGAATAAAATGGGAATAAAAGGGATAGCTGGAATAGCTGGAATAAAAAAAATGTAAAATAAAAAAATAAAAATTTAGGAGAAAAAGAAGAAAATCCAGATGGGTTTCGGGTCCCCCATCATTCTCCTACAGTGCGAAGAACTCGACTCCATCGTGTTTGAGGACAAAGCAAATCCTAGTCCACTGCTAGCTTTGATACCATAAAAATGGTGTGGGAAGGAAACGAAGAGACCCATGGTTATTCGGAAAGGGGAAGACACGAAGCAAGCTAAGGACCGTGGAAGGGCTAAGAAACCTCCTGGAACTAGGATTGAATGACCCCTGAAAAAAACCTAAAATGGCTGGATTCTTTTGGTTTTCAGTTTTTCTTGGTGGAGGTGGCGAAGGAAGGATGGAAATATGGAGGGAAAATGGGAATGAAACTCGAACCTAGGATATAGATCCGATGGAAAACAGAGAGATGTAGGGCAAAAAGGTACCTAGGGCTTCCAGCCCCTCGTCAGCTATTTGGCAGCGAAGACCTTATTTGGGATCATATCCTACCATCATGCACGGTGGCGCTGATGACTTGGAGATCACACCCCGCCATCATGCATAGTGACACTGATGGCTTGGAGCGGCTTCATGCTCCTCGACACTCTCGCTGGAGTGAAGGTGTTGGGGCCTCACACCCCTCGACTTCCCAAAGGATGAAGGCAAATGAGCCTCAACCCAGAACCACAAACAAGTGGAAAAAAACTCTCAAAAATTCATTTCATCAATCGATTTATTACAAGAGGGGGGGTGCCTTTTTATAGGCTTACAAGACTTAGAAACCAAGTAGGACATACATGGAAATTTTATTTTATTTTATTTTATTAATCCTAAATCCTGTAGCTTTGAGATCCGTGCCAGTTCTTTCACTCTGAAATCTGTGCATGTCTCTCTCATGTGACCGTGGAATTGAGGAATGGTGGATTGGGTAGAGGACACGAAGGCCGCGACAGGGGTGAGGTGGAGGGCGGACGGGCCATGGGAAGTTGGAGCTGCAGATCCGGCATAGGCGGTGCGGACGTAGGGAGAGGAGGACGCGGCTTAGATCTAGCTCGGGCTCACGGCGGGCATCACGGTAGCAGGCGGATCAATGGTTGGGCATGATGGATCCCGAACTGGCGGTGCGAGGATGGAGACGGTGTGGCAAGGGGTGGACGACCATGGGTTTAGGGGTGTTGCGGGTCGTAGATATGGTGGACGTCATGGGAGGAGATGGCCATGGGAGAGGGAGCGGGGCGGTGGCCATGCGGTGGCTGGGCGTCACGGGAGGAACGGGGTTGCCGGTTGGAGATGACTCCGGGCAAAGGGGCATCGGGCATGGAGAAGGTAGGCATCACAGGCATAGGCGTCATGGCTGGAGCCGCATGGGGGGGCGGTCGTGGGATTCGCCGGCGTTCCCATGAGGAGGTTGTCGCTGGGAGGTGGATGACCATCGAGGGGAGTATCCGATGGTCGGGCATGGCAGAGAGGGACAAATGGGAAGAAAAATGAAGAAAAATTGAATTTCTGGGAGGTTTTGGAGGTTGAAGACGATGGTAGTGTTTGGTAACGGAATAGCCCCTTGGAATAAGAGCTTATTCGCGGTTAAAATGCCAAACAGCCCAATTAACGAGGGAGAATTGGGGTGGCTTTTTATTCCGGTCAACCGTCTCTTATTCACGAATTCTAATTCCATGGGTCCCCATGGAATTACATTATTCGTGATTTGGTATTCCAAGGGCATTCATGTAAATTATATTTTATGAAATTTATTTGATCATATTTTTTTAATAATATATTATTATCAAAATAACTAATAAAAAATTATTATTAATTAATATTACTTTTCTTAAAATTAATGCCTAAAATTATTTTTATTCATTTTTATTTGATAATATTTTTTTTAATAAAAATATTAACAATTTTATAATATTTTATTGGAGATAATCATATCTAAATTGATATCCCTATCCATGTTAACATGAAAATTTGCCAACTTAAATATAATTTACTAAAAAAATAATTAACATTTTCTACAATATAATCTTCAAGGGTAATTTTGTCATTTTAATAAAATTCATCCACTATCCTCCAAGAATAAAGCCTTATTCTCATGTCAACCAAACACAAATAGGAATAAGACTGCATTAATTGCATTGGAATAACCACCTTATTCCATACTTCCAACCAAACAGAAAACGAGAATACCAACTAATTCCCAGGAATTACTATCCCTATTCCAGGGTTAACTTTTTAACATCCAAACACCACCGATAAGAATAGTAGGGGAATAACTCAGGAATAAACCTAGAATAAAATGGGATTAGAAGGGATAGTTGGAATAGCTGGAATAAAAAAATGTAAAATAAAAAATAAAAATTTAGGAGAAAAAGAAGAAAATGCATATGGGTTTCGGGTCCCCCATCAGTGGAGCTTCATAACTAGCTCCAAATAAATTTTCATAAGAAAGGGGGTACCATTAGAGCAAGGTGGAGTGAGGTATAAGGCTAGGCTTGTAACCAATGGAAACTCACAAAGAGAAGGAATCAATTACTCTAATGTTTTCTCTCTGGTCATCAGGGGAATATGTCCATCAGGGTGTTGTTGAGCATCGTAGTAGCTCAAGACCTAGAGATAGAGTAAATGGATATCAAGATGGCATTCCTCCATGAAAATCTAAAGGAGAGCATATACATGGAGAAACCACAAGGGTTATAAGAGATTGGGTCAAAGAAGAAGGTGTATTTGCTATAGAAATTATTATACGGGCTAAAGTAGTCACCGAGATAATTGTACAAGTGATTTGACACCTTCACGAGGAGCATAGGCCTTTCTAGGTGCAATTTTGATCCATGTGTGTATATTAAATATTTGGAGAATGGATCTGCGATGTACTTACTCTTATATATAGATGACATGCTGATAGCATGCAAGAGTAAGAGAGTTGTGCAAGAATTGAAGGCAACCCTAACTTGGGAGTTCGAGATGAAGGACATGGGTGTTGCCCATTAAGCGACCCAAGAGGGGGGATGAATTGGGTCTCTAAAATATTAAAATTACTTTACTTGATACAATGCAATGCAATCCAATTCAACAATTAAATAAGCAAGGTACTATGAATTCAATTGTAATGCTCTAAAATAAAAGTACAGCAAAAATAAAGAGCAATAAATAAAAAGCAAGAAGAAATATCAATCAACCACAAAGACCAAGAGATATAGTGGTTCGGTCCTATCTAATGCACCTACATCCACTTCCCAAGATCTCCTTGGGAATTCACTATAATCACACCCGATTACAGTTGATTAGTTTTGCAGGCTCATTAATCAAAAATCCAACTTATTTTCACAAGGCCAACAAGTCAAAACCTCACTTGGTTTTACGGGCTAACCAAGAACCTAAATAGTTTTACGGGCTAACCACCAACCCCCCTTGGTTTTCCGGGCTAACCAAGAACCTAAGTGGTTTTGCGGGCTAACCACCAACCTAATTGGTTTTCAAAGACTCACCAATAAGCTCCCTTGGTTTTCCAATAGGCTAACCAAGAATCCTTACAACAAATAAAGTTTAGAAGTAATGAAATAAAGTAAGCTTTCTAAAACAAAGCGGGTATCTCTTTAAAGCTCGATGTAGAAGTGCTTTGAGCTTGTTGAAGCCTCTTTAATGCTCAAGAATGGATGATCTTCAATGCTCTTGAAGGCTCTTGAATGCTTGGAGGCTTGCTTTTGCTTGAGAGTGGTTGAATCTTTAATGAATAGGAGTTAAAGCTCTCACTTAAATGCTCTTTTCTTATTCTCTTCAATAATATTCAATAGTTCTACTTTTTATTTGATTTGGAGCACATAAATATTTTTCCAAGGCCTCAAATCCCGTTTCTAGCCATTAGACTTGAAAAACTAGCTGTTGGAAGGCAAAATGGGCGAGTTCTGCGTTTGAAAAACTAGCCATTACTATTTCCAGAACTCCATGTGTCACACTTCAGGCTTTGAGTCGACACTTCCTGTCGACACTTGAACTTCTTGAGTTGACACCTAGTTTAAATATCTTCAATCTAATCTTCTGGAAATCTCAGATGTGTCGATACTTTCTCAGGTGAGTCGATACTTTGAGTTGACACTTTTCTTCCATGTGTCGACACTTCAGCAGTTCTTCAATTTCAGCATGTTTTGTGGCTTGAAAATCTCAGGCAATGTGTTGATCCATGTGTCGACACTTTGAGTCGACACTTCAGGTCCATATGTTGACACTTCAACCATGCCATCTGAAACATTCTTGCGTACCAGCCTGAGTCGACACTTCATTTCCATGTGTCGACACTTGGTATCATGTGTCGACACTTTGAGTCGACACCTCGGTGAAAACTTCATAGAAATCTCTGAACTTGAGCTGAAACACATTTCTATTTAACTCAAACTTGGTTTCTTCAAACAGATAGACTTCTTCAAATTGTGAGCACCTTTTTCAATAAAAACACACTTCAGGGAAACCATTAGTACTCAACTTATACTTAACCATATTGCTTATCATTAAAATCAATAACAGAGTCAACAATCTTCCCCTTTTTGATGATGACAAAACTCTTAAGTATAAATTACTTAAAAAGCTTTTGAAAGAATTCATCAAAGTATATAGAACTAGATGCATTAAGTGTATTAATGTAATTTTCAATATTGATATAATATTTCAGAACAAAAATAATGTCAAGATTGATAATGTCAGAGCTTGTTATGATGATTGAGTGTATCAGAATTTTGGGATACATTTAAGACAGAATACATGTATCATGATACTCTACAAGAGAATTTCAGCAATGAACAAAGCTGCCCCTGAATTGATGATCCATAAAATAGTTTGTAAATATCTTTTCAAACATTCAAAGAGGGGTTTTAAGATGAAATTCACTTTAAAAAAATTCAATAAAAACAAAGTATAGCTCCTCCTTTCTTAAAAAATTTTGTAAGCATTTTCAATTCAAGTTTTCAAAAATTTGTTTACCCCTTGCACATCACAAATATAAATCATCAAAAATATATTGCATTTATACTTATATCTCACTATACTACTCCCCCTTTTTGTTATCATTAAAAAGGTAGGAAGACAAATAGGCTGAATATCCAAGATATTGCATTTAATTGTCACTATTCTACTCCCTTAAAAATATATTTCATTGAATTTAAAATTCATTCATTCATTCAAGAGTGAAGACAATGAAGAACTAAGAAAAGTGTAAATCATTTCATTCATTCAAGATCACAAACATTGAGTACGACATGATATTTCATTTCTAGTCAGAGTTTGTACAATCAAAATATAAAACATACATAAATGCATAAAATAAACTATCTAAAAAATACATAAGTGTCCTAATCCTCATCCATATCATCAGTATCATCAGAAGATGAACCGATCTCAATTGGTCCTGTATCAATAAAAGATCGAGCTCACGGCCAGATCGATCTGAGATCTCTGAGTCGGGTCCTGGTCGACCGTGGAGGGGTACGACGACCACGTCCTCTGTGTCGTGCATATGTCCGACCTCTGGCTGGAGCAGTAGAGGTAGAAGCAATGTCCTCCATAGAAATGAAACTAATCGGGTTGACAGTCTTTGCGACTGTCGGAAGAGGTGTGCGATCAATAAAAGGACCTAAGTCAAGATACTGAAAGCCAAGTATGTTAAAACCAAGCTCTCAGATAAGTGAGGATGTTTGAATAGTGGGAGTATCAACAATCGGTGTGTCAAAGACAGGAGTATCAGCTGATGATACGATAGGTGTATCAAGAATAGAAGTATTAGCTGAAGAATGAACTGGTAGGTCTGCAATCAGTGTATTAATGATAGGGGTGTCAATAATAGGTGCATCGACAATGGGGGTATCAATAATATTTGAATGTACAACAGGAGTATCAATAACTGGAGAATCAATAATAGGTGTCAAAATCGGAATGGGAACATGATCAACTGATCTAGAAGGAGAGGATGGGACTGGAATCTTGGTAGGTGAACAAGAAGGGTCAAGAACAAGACTCTTAGGCAAGTTTACCATCACCTCCGCTACTAGCTCTGAAGTAAGATCTGGAAAATCAAAAATGTCGAAGTCAGTCTCCTCATCATCTCCATCATCATCATCACCATCAATATCTCCAACAATATCATCACCAATAGGTGCAGGAGCAGGTGGAGCTGTATCAGCAACCAGAGTACTAACTGAAGGTCTGGACAGTGCAGTCACTATAGCTGAGATGCCATTACTCAGTCCACTATGGATCTCTCTGGTCTCAGCTATGAAACAGTCAAGACGCTATCTAACAATCAACAGATCAATCTCAATGCATCTGACCCGGTCCAGTAAGCTATCAGAAACATCTGGAGTCTCCATCTGAGCTGGCTGAGGCTGTGCTGAAGTAGTAGGATCAGACTGAGATGCAACCGCTGGCTGTGCTGTGGTCTCAGGCTGACTCTCGCTGGGTCCTGCCTCACCGGAGAGGATGCACTCTTCCTCTGTAGCATCATCGTCATCAGCTCTATCCTCGGCTTGACTAGATATATTGCGAGTCCACTAGCCTCGAAATAGATGATAACCCATCTGGTGTAATGACCTGATGTCATACACATCAGTATGAAGTAGCATGCGGTAGGGCTCATCCTCAAAGCTGATGCCATACTCTTTGAATGAAACTGTCAATCCCATCCCATAGGGCAGGCAGAGTCACTGGCTAGTCGACTCCTCCCTTATCTGGTGAATCATAAGCACTAGAAGGCAGACGGGTGTGCACTGAACCAAAGAGACCATCACTAGCAACTCCCGCTTAGTGATGTAGTCGAAGAATCTGGTCTTTAGCAGAAGTATCCGGGCGACAATGTGATGTAACAGTCTCATCTCTGTAGATAGTCGGGATGTGGGTATGGTGGCTCCCTCGGATAAAATATTAGACTCAAAGATGCACTGAAGTTCACTCACTCTGTCCATCAAACTGTCCACTATTGAATTAGTCATCAGAATATCCCATACTCTGCTCAGAACCTCTGATGAAATTGGGATATCCCGGCCTCTCACCTGTGTCATCCATCCATCAGATCCATGGGCGAGTGATCCATAAAACTCTTGCATAAGCCTGGGGTAATACCTCTCGCTGAGTGAGCAAAATAAAGTCAAACCAGCCTGTCGAATCCACTCTCCGATCCTAAAATGCTTCTGGTCGACAAAAGTAAAGTCCACTCATCATCCCCCAATGACGGTCTTCGAGCTCATCCTGCTAGAAGGTATAAAAAGTGGTCGTGTGGGCATATCAGGAGCTCTAGCCTCATGTCTAGCCTTCGTCCTTCATTCTTCTTCCTGATTTGACTGATGAGGTCGATGGACTACTTGCTTTCTGGGTCCCATTGCTTGGATTAAAGATTTGGGCAAGAATTTGGTTGAAACCTAGGGTTTCTAAAGCTTGGAATCCAAATGCAAGAAGAAATACAACAAAATCCGAGCTATGGAGTGTTCAAATCGAAGAAACAACCAGCTTAAAACATGAAACAGTGGGAAGAACAGTGAGGAGTACCTTAGAACTTGTGTCGGCTCGAAGGAGAGAAAGAAATGGGGAGATAACCACTCGGAAAATCCTTTATTCTCAGCCTGCTGCCATTCAAGTGTCGACTCATGAATGTGTCGACACATTCAGGTGTCGACACATCAATGTGTCGACACATTGACTTAAAAATTGAAAATTAAGAGATCCAAGGGTTGAATAAAATCACTGGAAATATGATTAAATTCAATGAAATTTAACAATATTAGCAAAGATTGATGTCAAAAAGATCTAATTTGAGTCAAGGATAGGAAAAATCTAATCAAAAGGATTAATGATCCCGAGCTCTCTTCTAATCATACAAAATCGATCTTCCAGTAGAGGTTTAGTCAAAATATCAGCTAATTGAAACTCAGTACTAATAAATTCAAGCATAATATTATTATTTTATACATGATCTCTAATAAATTATGTCTAATTTCAATGTGTTTACTCCTAGAATGTTGAACAAGATTTTTAGTCAAGCAAATAACACTAGTATTATCACATTTAATAGGTGTACTAGCCTACTTGATTCCAAAATCTTCAAGTTGTTGCTTAATCCACAATATTTTAGTCCAACAACTTCCTGCTCAATATACTAAGCCTCAGCTGTGGATAGTGCAACTGAAGTTTGTTTCTTACTAAACCATGAGATTAAGTTAACTCCAAGAAATTGGCAAGTACCACTAGTACTCTTTCTATCCAATTTATAACCAACAAAATCAGCATCAGAATATCCAATCAATTCAGTAGATGAATTTCTAGAATATCATAAACCAATATCGATAGTACCGATAGATATCTAATAATGCACTTAATAGCCATCAAATGTGATTCTTTAGGTTCAGACTGATATCTAGCACACATGTATACACTGAACATTATATCTGGTCTACTAGCAGTTAGGTACAGTAAAGTGCCAATCATATCTCTGTATATCTTTTGATCTAGAGATTTACCATATTCATCCTTATCAAGTCTACAAGAGGGGCTCATAGGCATACCTATTGCTTTAGTAGTCTCCATCCCAAACTTCATTATAATTTCTCTTGTATACTTAGCTTGGTTGATGAAGATTCTATCTGTAGTTTGCTTGATCTGGAGTCCGAGAAAGAAATTGAGTTCTCCCATCATGCTCATCTCGAACTCATCCTGCATTAGCTTCGCAAACTCTTGACAAAGAATTTTATTAGTAGCACCAAAAATGATATCATCAACATATATTTGTACTACTAATAAGTCACTATCTTTCTTTTTCAAAAATAGTGTTTTATCAACATTTCCTCTAGAAATTTATTTTTAATTAAAAATTTGCTGAGTCTTTCATACCAGGCTCGAGGTGCTTGCTTTAATCCATAAAGTGCTTTGTGCAATTTAAAAACATGATCAGGATGTGCATGATTTTCATATCCAGGTGGTTGTTCAACAAAAACTTTTTCAGCTATGAAACTATTTAAAAAAGCTCTCTTAATATCCATTTGAAATAGTTTAAAATTCATAAAACAAGCAAATGCTAATAGTAGTCTAATTGCTTCAAATCTAGCAACAGGAGCAAAAGTTTTATCAAAACAATCCCTTCCTCCTGGTTGTAGCCTTTAGCAACTAGTCTAGCTTTATTCCTAACAACAATTTCATTTTTATCTAATTTATTCCTAAATACCCATTTTGTGCCAATAATAGAAACATTAAATGGTCTTTCTATTAATATCCGAATATTATTTCTATCAAATTGAATTAGTTCATTTTGCATGGCATTAATCCAGTTAGGGTCTTTTTCAGCTTCTTCATAACATTTATGCTCTACTTGAGATACAAAAGCTATATAATCATATTCATTTCTAATTGAGGCTTGAGTTCTTATCCCTTTAGATGGATCACCTAGGATTAATTCCTTAGGATGTCCATAAGCATACCTCCACTCCTTAGGTAGATCTTGATGCTTTGGAGTGTCATCACCTTTCTCATTCTTGTCTTGATCTTCTTTACTTGATTAAGGTTGATCATTCAGTGTCAACTTTTGAAGCTTGTCAGCACCTGCACATTCATCAGAAGTATCCTCTTTTTTGGCGGATTTGTTAGTAAACTCTTCAAAAATAACTTGCACTGACTTTTCTACAACCAAAGTTCTTTTATTGAAAACTCTGTATGCCCTGCTTAATGTGGAGTATCCTAAAAAGATACCTTCATCAGACTTGCCATCAAACTTTCCAAGATTATCTTTTTCATTATTTAAAATAAAATATTTGCAACCAAAAATGCGAAAATATTTTAAAGTCAGTTTTCTTTGGTTCCAAAGTTCATATAGAGTTTTCTTCAAAATAGGATGGATTAAAGCTCGATTTAAAATATAACATGCAGTATTAATAGCTTCAGCCCAAAAATATCTCGATAAATTATTTTCACAAAGCATAGTGCATGCTATTTCTTCCAAAGTACGATTTTTTCTTTCTACTATCCCATTTTGCTGAGGTATTTTAGATGCAGAAAAATTGTGTTCAACTCCTTTTTCATTACAAAAATTTTTGAAATCTTGATTTTCAAATTCAGTTCCATGATCACTGTGAATACAAATAATTGAAACACCTTTTTCATTTGAGACTTTTCGATAAAACTTTATGAAAGCAGAAAATGATTCATCTTTTTGTGCTAAAAAGAAAACTCATGTAAACCTCAAAAAATCATCCACTATGACTAATCCATATCTCTTACCTCCTAGACTTGATGTTCTAGTTGGTCCAAAGAGATCCATATGAAGTAGTTATAGTAGCCTACTAGTAGTTACAAAACCTTTTGGTTTGAAAGAAGTTTTAACTTGTTTACCAAATTGACATGCTTGGCAAATTCTATCTTTTTCAAAACAAAGTTCAGGTAAATCTCTAACTAAATTCTTTTTGCAAAGTTTTGAAAGTAGATACATACTTGCAAGCCCTAATCTTTTATGCCAAAGCCAACTAGTCTCATCCTTAGTAGAATTCATTGCAACAAGGCATTCTCTATTAGGCATAGATAGATCATCCAAATCTACTAAATAAATATTTCCATGCCTGTTTTCAATGAATTGTACTCCATTTATATTCGGACTAGCAATCATGCAATATAATGATTTAAAAACTACTTGAAAACCTTTATTACAAAACTGACTAATGCTTAAAAGATTGTATTTCAAACCATCAAATAGAAGTACATTACTAATACTACTAGAAGGAGTTATGTGAACCTTACCAATACCAATGATTTTTCCTTTACCATTATCACCAAAGGTCACACTCCCTCCATTTAAAGCTTCAAGAGAAGTGAATTGCTTCACATCTCCAGTCATGTGCCTTGAGCAACCACTATCAAGATACCAAAGTCTTTTGTTCTCCTTGGTTGCAAGACACACCTGCAATAAAATCAAGCTTTGTTTTTAGATAACCAAGCCAACTTTGGTCCTTTAGGGTTAGCACTTAAAATGGTTCCTTTTGGAATCCACACTTTACCAAAAGAATTGGTTTTTCTTAAATTGCATTGAAACGATTTATGACCTATCTTTTTATATTAAAAACAAGTAATTCTAGATGATGTAGGTACAAAAAAGTTTTTGAAATATTTTTATTATTTTTGTGGTCTAAAACTTAAACCTGCTTTATTGAAAACTGCTCTTTGACTATTCAAAAGTAGGTTTAATTTTTTTGAACTATAAGAAAATTTTTTAACAAAAGGTTTTATCTTTTCAAGTTTATTTTTATACTTAGTATTTTCAAGTTCTAAATCTTTATTTTTCTTCAAAAGATCATTGTTAGAAATAACATTCTTAGATCTTTTGAAAACTTCATTCTCCATTGATAAAGTATTGTTTTCCTTTTCAAAAACATCCAATTTAGATTTCAAGTCATTAACTTCATTTAGCAAAGAATTGTTTTCAAAAGAAAAAATATTTGTATGCTTTTTCAACTTTTTATTTTCACTTAAAATTAGTTTATAATCATGAATGAGTTCATCAAAAGATTTTCTAAGCTCATCAAATGTAAAGTCAATTTCGGTATCAGAATTTACCTCATTATTGTCTTGATATGCCATTAAACAAAGATTTGCTACTTCAGTTTGCTCTTCTTCATAATTGGAGTCTTCATTATCACTCCAGGTGGCCATCATTGCCTTCTTTCTTAATTTTTTCCTAGACTTCCTAAGGAGAGGATAATCAAACTTGTAGTATCCCTGCTTCTTGCACTCGAAGCATGTAGGTATTTCCTTCTCCTTTTCCTTTTCTTTTTCCTTCTCTTTCTCTTTTCCTTTTTTCTTTGATTGATATTTCTTTTTATAAGGAAATTTCCTCCTCTTCATGAATCTTTTGAATTTTCATGCAAGGAGGGCTTCTTCACCTTCATCTTCTTCTTCATCTTCAAACTCATATATTGAGGATTCTTCTTGTATGTTTGATTTGAAAGTATCCCCTTCTTCTTCTTGTCCATGTCCATTGAATTTTGTTTCAGACTAAGATCATAAGTCATGAGCGATCCAACCAACTGCTCCAGAGGTAATTTGTCAACGTCCTTGGCTTCTTGGATTGCGGTCACCTTTAGATCCTATGATGTTGGAAGTGACCTGAGGATTTTATTCACAAGATCAATATTAGACTTTACTTTTCTAAGACTTCTCATTCCATTTATAATATTAGTGAATCTTGTGTACATATCAGTGACAAATTCATTAGGTTCCATTCAGAATATCTCATAAGTGTGCACTAACATATTTACTTTAGTATTTTTTAATTGATCGGTACCCTCATGGGTAACTTCAAGTGTGTCCCATATTTCTTTAGTAGAAGTGCATATAGATATCCTATTGAATTCACTAGGATCTAATGCACAATAGAGGAGATTCATTTCCTTGGCATTGATCTCGGATTGCTTAATATAATTTTCATCCCAATCCTCTTCGAGCTTTGAGATGGAAACACTATTAACCACTATTGAAGGAATATGAGAACCCTTATCTACCACTCTCCACAGATTATAATCAATAGAATGCATGCAAATTATCATCGTAGTTTTTCAATAAGTATAATTTGATCCATTAAAAAATGGAGGTTTATTTAAGGCTTGACCCTCAACTACGCTAGTACCAATTAGGGCTGCCATAGATCTTTACTCAAGGTGGTAAAGCCTATACACTAAGAACAGGGCTCTGATACCACTTGTTGCCCAGTTAGCAACCCAAGAGGGGAGTGAATTGGGTCTCTAAAAAATTAAAATTACTTTACTTGATACAATGCAATGCAATCCAATTCAATAATTAAATAAGCAAGGTACTATGAATTCAATTATAATTCTCTAAAATAAAAGTGCAGTGAAAATAAAGAGCAATAAATAAAAAGCAAGAAGAGAGATCAATCAACCACAAAGACCAAGAAATATAGTGGTTCGATGCTATCCAATGCACCTACATCCACTCCCTAAGATTCCCTTGGAAATTCACTATAATCACACCCGATTATAGTTGATTAGTTTTACAGGCTCACTAATCAAAAACCTAACTTGTTTTCACAAGGCCAACAAGTCAAAATCTTACTTGTTTTACGGGCTAACCAAGAACCTAATGGTTTTCCGGGCTAACCACCAACCTCCCTTGGTTTTCCGGGCTAACCAAGAACCTAAGTGGTTTTGCGGGCTAACTACCAACCTAATTGATTTTCAAAGGCTTACCAATAACCTCCCTTGGTTCTCTAATTGGCTAACCAAGAACCCTTACAACAAATAAAGTTTAGAAGTAATGAAACAAAGTAAGCTTTCTAAAACAAAGCGGGTATCTCTTTGAAGCTTGATGTAGAAGTGCTTTTAGCTTGTTGAAGCCTCTTTAATGCTCAAGAATGGATGATCTTCAATGCTCTTGAAGGCTCTTGAATGCTTGGAGGCTTGCTTTTGCTTGAGAGTGGTTGAATCTTTAATGAATAGGAGTTAAAGCTCTCACTTGAATGCTCTTTTCTTATTCTTTTCAATAATATTCAATAGTTCCACTTTTGATTTGATTTAGAGCATATAAATACTTTTCCAAGGCCTCAAATCCCGTTTCTAGCTATTAGACTTGAAAAACTAGTCATTGGAGGGCAAAATGGGTGAGTTCTGTGTTTGAAAAACTAGCCATTACTATTCCCAGAACTCTATGTGTTGACACTTCAAGCTTTGAGTCGACACTTCCTGTCGATACTTGAACTTCTTAAGTCGACACATAGTTCAAATATCTTCAATCTGATCTTCTAGAAATCTTAGATGTGTCGACACTTTCTCAGGTGAGTCGACACTTTAAGTCGACACTTCTCTTCCATGTGTCGACACTTTAGTAGTTCTTCAATTTCAGCAAGTTCTGTGGCTTAAAAATCTTAGGCGATGTGTTGATCCATGTGTCGATACTTCAGGTCCATATGTTGACACTTCAACCGTGCCATCTGAAACATTCTTACATACTAGCCTTCATCGACACTTCACTTCCATGTGTCGACACTTTGGATCGACACCTTAGTGAAAACTTCACAGAAATCTCTGAACTTGAGTTGAAACATATTTCTACTTAACTCAAATATCCAATCAAGCAAATTTTGACTTTCTAAGTCCTCTTTAAGCAATTATTTTCATCCAAACTTGGTTTCTTCAAACAGATAGACTTCTTCAAATTGTGAGCACCTTTTTTAACAAAAATACACTTCAAGGAAACCATTAGTACTCAACTTATACTTAACCATTTTGCTTATCATCAAAATCAATAATGGAGTCAACAATGGGGCCTGTGAGGAAGATCCTAGGCATGGACATTTTCAAAGATTGAGCCAAAGGGTTACTACATTTATCTTAGAGAGGCTATTTATGAAAGGTATTAGAGAGGTTTGGGATGAGGGAAGCCAAACCAGTAGTGCTACCACTTGTTGGGCACATCAACCTTTCGAAGACTATGTCACCACAAACTGAGATGGAGGCTCAAGAGATGGTGAGAGTGCCATGTGCCTCTAGTATGATGAGCCTAATGTATGCCATGGTGTGTTGTATGCTAGATTTAGTCCATGCAGTATGTCAAGTTAGTAGGCTCATGGCAAAGCCTGGCAGGGAGCATTGGCAAGCACTAAAGGGGATCTTTAGATACATGATGGGTTATGTTGGAATAGGCATTTGCTATGGATAGTGAGAAGGTATTGAGAGATTCTCTAACACATCCAAGGATACTTGGGGATAGATGTTGCCCAGTAAGCAACACAAGAGGGGGGTGAATTGGGTCTTTAAAAAATTTAAATGAAATGCAAGTGTGTGAACCAATCTAATAATCAACCTAAGTACAATGAATGCAAGTATAAAGTGCTCTTAGTGAGTATGTAGCGGAAATATAAAAGCAATAAGAATAAGAGTAAATTAAAGATACAAGCAATCATAAACACAATGCAAGTATAATGGTTCTGTGCTTTTCAATGCACCTACATCCACTCCCCAAGGCCCACTTGAAAATTCACTATAATCTCAACCGATTATAGCTGATTAGTTTTTCGGGCTTACTAATCAAACCCGACTTGTTTTCACAAGGCACACAAGTCAAAACCTCACTTTGTTTTCCAGGCTTACTAAGAGCCTAATTAGTTTTAAGGCTCACCAATAACCTTCCTTGGTTTTGTGGGCTAACCAAGAACCTAATTGGTTTTCAAGGCTAACCAACAACCTCCCTTAGTTTTGCGAGCTAACCAAAAACCTAATTGATTTTCAAGGCTAACCAACAACCTCCTTGGTTTTCCAATAGGCTAACCAAAAATCTTTACAACAAGAATAAGTTTGAAGTAAAGAAACAATGAAAGCTTTCTAATAAAAGTGGATATCTCTTTGAAGCTTTGTTGTAGTGCTGCCTTCAACTTGATGAAGCTTCAATAAATGCTCAAGAAGGTTGAATTGAATGCTCTTGAAGGCTCTTGAATACTTAGAGACTTCTTTTTGCTTGAAGGTAGTTGCTCTCAATGAATAGGTGTGAATGCACTTGCTTTTTCTTTCTCTTGGTGTTCCTCTCTGAATCTTCTTGATTCTACTTGTGTTTAGATTTGATTTGAATTATTTAAATACCTTTCTAAGGCCTCAAAATCAGTTTATAGCTGTTAGACATGAAAAACTAGTCATTGGGAGCCAAAAGGGACGAGTTCTGTGTTTGAAAAACTAGCCGTTACTGTTCTCAGAACTCCAAGTGTCGACACTTTAAGCTGTGAGTCGACACATAGGGTCGACACTTGCATTCCATGAGTCAACACCTAGCTCAAATATCTTTAATGAAGCTCTCTAGAATTCTCGGATGAGTTGACACTTCCACTGGTGAGTCGATACTTTGAGTTGACACTTGACATCCATGTGTCGATACTTTAGGCAAGTCTTCAACTTCAGCAAGTTCTGTAACAAAAAGTCTCAGACAATGAGTCGATCCTTGAGTTGACACCTTGAGTCGATACTTGACTGGCATGAGTCAACACTTCAGCCATGCCATCTGAAACTCTTTCTGCATACCGGCTTGAGTCGATACTTTCACTATCATGAGTCGATACTTGGGTTATGAGTCGACACTTCAAGTCGACACTTGACTGAGATTTCTACAAAAATAACTAAACTTCTGCTAAAACCAAATTATATTAAACTCTTGTATCCTTTCAAGCATTTTTTAACTACGAAAGTCCACTTTAAATTGATCTTTCATCCATAGTTAGGACTTTTTCATTGTTTGACAATCAATCAAATTTTGTTGAATTGATGAGCACATTTTTCTATAAAAATATACTTCAAAGAAATAGTTAGCATTCAACTTATACTTAAGCATTTTGTTTATCATCAAAATCAATAATGGAGTCAACAATAGATAGAAGGGTTCATGGGTGCTGATTTCGATAGAGATGTGGATGCCCAATGTTCTATGATAGGATTTGTATTTAGTTTGAACGAAGGTCCTATTTCATGGAGATCTTGCTTACAGCTTATAACAACCTCATCCACCACTAAAGCAAAGTATATTAGCATCATAGAGGTAGTGAAGGAGGCTCTATGGATGAAGGGCTTGGCATTGGTGATGGGCTTAGCACAAGAAGCCATCAGGGTGCACTACGACAATCAAAGTGCACTCTTGCTCACACAGAACTTTGTCTACATGCAAGGATGAAGCACATTGATATTAAGTACCACCGATTCAAAGAGCTCATAGAGCAAAGTTAGGTGGAGCTAGTGAAGGTTCACACCAATGAAAATCTAGCTGATACATTGACGGAAGTTTTTCCACGAGATAGCTTTCACAAATGCATAGCACTAATGCGATTAATGGATAGGATGGAGTTTGCTAAGCCTTTGGGGCACCAAGGTAGAGATTTTAGGACCTAGCATGGTGCTCCAAAGACTCAAGGGACCAAGAGAAAAGCCAAGGTCTAAAGCCCAAGAGGAGTTCATGGGGTTCTAGGTATAGTATAGGTTCTAAGGTGAAGGCTATTAGTCTTCAGGTTCTTAAGGTTCAGGGGACTTGGGCCTTCAGGGGCTAACTTGTATGAAGCTAGGTTTTAGTCCAAGAGAGGTGAGATTCGATCAAGTCATAGGTGTACATGGGCTTGGGTAAGCACAATCTCATATTGGGTTAGCCATGGGAGTTTTTTGATTGAGTCATATTGACCATGTTTAAATATATATTGTATTTGGTTTCAAATTTATCCAAGGAAATACAAATCATTTTTTCCCTCACTTTCTCTCTCTTCAACTCTTTCTCTCTCTTTCCTCTTGATGCCTCCCAGCAACAAGAAACCTAGGGTTTCTTGCCACCACCTACAAATTAGGAAACAAGAGAAGGGAGGTGTTGGGTTTCTAGCACCCCCAAGCTCTAGCTACTAAGGGCCTTGCTTCCTCCATTTTGCTACTCTCCAAAAAAAGTTCCATGACCTTTACTCCTTGGTCTAAGGTTTGATCTGGTGGTGTTTTAAATCTGGGAGAGAAGAGGAAGGATCTCAAAGGCTAGATGAAAGGTACAACATCTAGATCAATCTATAAGTATTGATTTCTTGTAGGCAATTATGGTGTTTTGTGTTTAGCTTTCATCAAGTCCTCCATAATCCCTTATTGCTAGTTCCAAGATCACCATAATAAAAGGGAGCTTCCCTATAATTTAGCAAGACCATTGCTTTCCTTGGTGATGCAAGACAACTATATGAATGCAGATGCAACTAATTTTTTTTTTTAAAAAAAAGATGAAATTATTAGAAATCAAGATGATAAACTTCCTAGCATTTGTAGATATCTCTTTGATCTTAAGAAGCTAGGATTAAAGGTAATTGAGAAATCTACTTCTTGACTAGGCTTCATAATTTAAGTTCAGACCTAAGAAAACTCCAAACAAAAGTTTTCCTTGCCAATAATATCGATCTTTTTAATAGATTTATGAAGGTTTTGCTCAATTGATTGCTTGATTTGATCTTAGAAAAGTTAGGTTATTGAAGGTGAATACGACTCCAATCCATGGAAGAACTCTATAAATTCAGAATAATGCACTATTAGGTGTCACTTCAAAAAATGCCATAAAGTTACTAGGCACATGTGACAGTCTGAAATAGTAGTCCAAAATAAAATGGCAAGTGCTAAAAACTAATGCACTAAAAAAAAATAACTTGCTAAAATTTAAAAATTCCTACTAATGAAGTTAAAAGGTAGTTGGATCTAGCTTAGTCAAGCTAAATGGTGGCTTGCAAAATGGTATTTGCACCAGTTCTCCTAAGTGGGGAAAACTTGGCTCCAACGAGTATGGTTCATTGTAGCTCTAGAATTGTTCAAGCTGATCTAGATCGATCTATTGCAACTCCTCTCAGGTGATCCATGCATCCTCGGATTCAGGTCAGCCTTACCATTAGACTAGATATTATTGATATCCTTACCTTATAGTTGACATATCCTACTCATCTAAAACCTTGTTGATGCAATCATGTTTCCTCAGAATAGTAGGTTGTGGGTGCTCAGGGTGGGGTTCACTTTCAAGAAAAGGATTCGACTCAAACAGATCACTGGGTATCATTACTTGCTTTTTATATTTTATTAGATCTAATAGATTGAATGTTGAGCTTATGCCTTAATTTGAAGGAAAATCTACAATGTAGGTATTCAATCGAGTTTCTATAAGATCTTAAAAGGTCCAGCTTCATGTGTATGATGTTTCTTGATGGTTCCTAGTGGAAACAATTCTGGCCTTACTCGAATCATTACATAGTCTTTCTTAGAAAAGTCATAATATCTATGATGTGAAAATGTAAACTGCTTATATATTTGATTGCTGACATTAATTTTATTTTTATGTGTTCATGCAGATACTTATGATGCTATGCAAATGACACCATGTCTTTTGACGACCTAGCATGCTTTGGTAACGGGATTAAGTCTACTCTACTAGCTTGTGGAGACGATAACCATATATGACTTCAAGTGGTGTCTTACTAATAGAACTTTTGACAGAATCATTGCAAGCAAACTTAGAGTAAGGTAAGACTAAATTCTGATTACTGATATGTTCTCCTACTAGACTCCTATGACGGTTGCCTAAGCTCCTATTAACTACTATAGTTTGGCCTAGTCTATGGATGATATGTAGATAAGAAATTAAGTTTTGTTCCTAGAAAATGTCATAAAATTTTTCAAAAGAAACTCAAGATCCTGACATCACGATCTGAAATAATGGACTAATGTAGATCATGCAATCTCACAACCTCATCAAAGTATAAGCAAGCTATTCTATATGCATCTGAATAGCTAATTTAGATGCATCTGATGCATTTGAAATGGTTTGGGACATAGGAAAAAGTGGGCCATTTTTAAAAAACTATCTACTACAACATAAATGGAATCATTTTTATGGATGGCTCGGTGCAAGCTTAGGACAAAGTTGATGCTAATATCTTGCCATGAATGGTCAGGAATAGGCAATGGTGTGTATAAGCTAGTACTTTGTTTAGAATGTTTTTCTATGGAACACGTACAATACTAGGCTATGATCTCACGATATCTCTCATTAATTTTGGCTAGTAGAACTAACTTTCCATAGCTTCAATCATCTTATTCCTTCCAAAATGTCCAGTCAGTCCTCTTGCATGTAACTCCCACACTAAAAAGTCTCTTACAGATGTCCACAAGACAAACAATTTATTGTTTCTAAATAAGAATCCATCTTAAAAAATATACTCACTAAGGTTTATAGATGATCCTTTTTGTAGGGTAGCATAAATCTCTTTAAAGTCGAGGCAGTTAGAATAATTTTTTTTAACTTCTTAAATCTCACAACTTTAAAACAAAAGGTAGATAAAAGGGTGACCTATGACTTAAAGCATCCATGTCACCCAAAAATGGAGCCCAAGATGGGGGGTGAATTAGGTCTTTCAAAAATTTAAACAATTATGTGCTGGTCTTGAAGTGTTTGTGAAACAAAGTGATTTAGCTCTAAAAGATATGCAGCGGATAACAGCAATTAAATGCAAGGAATAAAGAGCAAGTAATAGAGAGAGCAATCACACACAAACTCAAGGTTTTATAGTGGTTCGGTATAATCCAAGCACTTGCATCCACTCCCCAAGCCTCCTTTGGAAAATTCACTATAATCTCTTCAAGATTACCGCCGACTTGTTTTTCAAGGTTCACAAGTCAAAACCTGAGTTGGTTTTGTCACCTAGGCTCACCAATAATCTTTATAACTTATTTTATCTTCAGGCTCACAAGTCAAATCCTAGTTGGTTTTGTCACTTTGGCTCACCAACAACCTTAATAACCTAGTTTCAAAAACCTTGAAAGCTAGGTCAACAAAGAATAAAGTCAAAGATACAAGAATAAAAGCACAATCAAATTCTCTTATAGAGTGGAATATGGAAGCTTTGAGGCTCTTGAAGATTGCTTGACTTGTATCCTCTTTTGAATCACTTCAAAGATACTTTTGAAATGCTGAAATGAAGGCTTGTAAGCTTTTTCAGTGGAATATTTTCTTTTTGACTTTGAAAGTGAAGTTATCAAGGAATGTCTTGTCTCTTGTATATTCAATGCTTCATGAATGAGTTTGGTGAAGCTTAAATACTTCAAAAACTTTCAAAAAATGGTTTGAGACTGTTGGAGGAGAAAAACTGGCCGTTGGGAGCTTGTAGGGATCAAATCTACCTCTCAGAAAATATAGTCGTTATTGCTGTCAGAACCCGTGAGTCGACACTTGATTTCTATGAGTCGACACTTGAGTCTTCATGAGTCGACACTTGGATTAGCATGAGTCAACCCAAGGTATAAATACTTGAAAAACCAGGGTTCTATCCTTTTTCTGTTCTCAGGCTATAAGTCGATACTTGAACCATATGAGTCGACACTTGAATCTCTTGAGTCGACACTTGCATTCTCTGAGTTGACACTTGACACACAAATAAAACCTCCAAATGGCATAGTTCTGTATCTTCAAAAATCTCAGGCCATCAGTCGATACTTCATTTCTATGAGTCGACACTTCATTTCTATGAGTCGACACTTGACTTTTGTGAGTCGACACTTGATTTGTGTAAGTCGATACTTGGCATGCCAAAAGGATTTTCTACATGCCAGTTTCTGAAGTGTCAACACTTAGTGTGCCATGAGTTGACACTTAACTCTACAACTTGACAAAAATATGTGCCAACCTTCAAAATTCAAAATGCTCTACAATAAAACTTCAATACAATTTTTGTAAAGCTCTAGTTGATCTATTTTAATGCTTTTTTCAGATGAAAAGACTTCTTAAATCATAAAAATTGCTCAGCTTTCAATGAGTGCCATGATACTTTTATATTGAGAATTTGAGGTGCCTGTATCCTAAACTTATAACTACCATTAAAATATTGGTATAAAATATGTACTCAATGTTTTATTAGTCATCAAAATCAAGGGTTAAAGCCAACAATCCATAACTTGGTTTGTAGATCTCACACTATGTTTTAGTATAAATATATAGGATTGAAGAAATTCAACCCACCTGGCATGTCTATGGTTTAGTTTCTTTTATAAATTTAAAAACCTAAGGGCTTTATGATCCAAATACAAGATGAACTCAAAAGGCAATAGGTAATGCCTCCAAAACTTCAGAGCCTATACTATTGCATAAAATTTTTTATTACACGTAAAATATATATGTTTAGCCTCATTAAATCTTTCACTGAAATATGTGATAGGATAGCCTTCTTGAATCAACACTTTTCCTATTCTTACACTTGATATATCACACTCAATCTCAAATACTTTATTAAAATTAGGTAGTAGAATAGGGGTCTGAGTCATTTTATCCTTAATCTCTTAAAAAACTCTATCAAATGATTTTGTCCACTCAGATACTACCTTATGAATACAATCTGTGATAGGAGCCATTACCAAACAAAACCCTATAACAAATCAATTATAAAAGGTGGCTATATGATTGCTATCATGGGCGATCAAAAATAAAATCTAAGTCACTACTATAGCTAGGATGAGTAGGGATCATATCCTTAGGGATCAAGGATAATATTTCATGAAGTAAAGGAAGAAATAAATATTTAGATTTTTAAAAGATAGATAATAGTTTAATTAAAACTAACTAATTTAAATTAAATAAAAAAATGAGGAGTTTATATAATAAAAAGATGTCTTTAGGTTTCTAGATGATCAAAAACATATATCTTGTATCTATTCTAATCTAAACAATTAATGTTTGTATTGATTCGAAATCCTTCAAACTAACCCTTAGTATAGTAGTAATCTTACCAAGTATGAACCATATCCTATTAAGATCATGATCGTCCTACAAGTACAAGCAATCCAATGCTTAGTTAAAAAAATCCAAACAAGATATATAAATATGAATCCTAGAATTAATTATCTATGTTGAGCATGGATCATATTGTGTTAGGATCATGATCCATCCCACCTATAGGTAATTATTTTAGAAAATCAAACAAAAAATAAAAATGAATTGAAAGTATTTATTTAATTATATAAAAAAGAAAATAATTATAAAAATTAATGAAAGGATACTTATACTTTCCTATAAACTGCACCTCAGTCGAACATGGTTTTCAATCCATCTTGGAGATTCAGGGCGTTGTCACAGCACCTCCTTCCTTGAAGAGCTCCATTTCTTTATTTCTCTCCCTCCCTCTAAGATTAAAACTAATTACAAAAAAAATAAAAAATATTTCTTCAGCTCTTGGCTTTCTAGCTTCCTCCTCTAGTTCCCCCCCAATCCCCTTTTTACATATAAGAGATAGGCCGAATCTCAATCAAAATAGAAGAATAATTGAAGTAGTATTTGTTTTGCAATCGTATTAAATTGCTACAGCTGTCAGATGGCCATCCAATCATCCCATCAGTGCTACATTCAATCCCATGTTAATTAGGCTTCGATGCTAGCCATTGTATCAAGCTATGGACAATGCATAGTCGTAGATGGTGCATGAAACATGGTCAAATTCATGGTTTGAATCCTTCTCCAACTTGCCTCTTCTCCCCAGCTATTTAGATCATTTCATGGAGGCACTGTAGAAATATGATAACGTGATAGAGACCGATTGAGGAGCTCTATGGATAGTGACTTAGTCTCCTTCTCACAAACACACCAAATCCTAGATTGCTTGAGACCTCCTCCTGCCATTCAAACACCTCCTCTTGCTTCTCCCAGTTTCGGATGAATTATGGTAACGAGTGAAACATAGGAGGTGGCAGTGGTCTTCTTTGGTGGATGATGGCAACTTCGACAGGTGGAAAGCAAATAGTGGTACAAGGGGCAGCGATGTATGGTGGATGGCATGGTGGCATCATGACTGGACGACAAAGGTAAGGTGGATGACGAGTTCTCTAGGCTTCTTTGGCCAACGGCGGCAGTGATGGCTTGTGGCGGTGGCCGAATAGAAAAGAAAATAAAAAAAAAAGGAAAGATAGTGACTGACCGGACTTGGACGATGGCAGGTTGCTTCTCTGGTCGACAAGGGAGGAGGAGGCAATGACTATGGCGATTGAACGACAAGCAGTGCCTCCAAATCCTCCACGATCCATAGCTCAAAGCAATGGACCAAAATCCATGGCTGCTAGTGGACCGTTGAGTACATTGTAAACCAAGCGACCAGTCCATGGTGGACCAACTACTTTAAATTTCATGCTAACCTATATTAATTTTGAACTTAAATTCTTGGCTCATTTTATGTCCGATTTACATGTCATTTATACCGTTGGATTCTAAAAATTGAGCTCTTTCTCTCTATGGACTCCTTTTCTATAAAATATTAATAAAAATATCAATTTTAAAAAAAATATAGATTAATTAATATATATTTTAATACTTATATTGGAATATTTAATAGACTTATCACATCCCTCAACTTAATTATTGCTAGTCCTTTAGCAATGTAGTTAAAATATAACCATGTATCATTAAGATCTTCCCTTACAAAATTAGATCTAGGCTTAAGGTTAAAAAAAGGTAGCTAGTACCAATAACAAGATATTAAGTTTTTGAAGTAAATTCTGTAATCAGAACTATTAGAAAATTTCTTAGAATTCATCCAAAGGTCTACAGCACTTATATTTATGATGGCTAACTTAGTATTTCGGTACTAGCTTGTAAAGAATAATTATATCTTCAGTTATTGATAGTTATTATAAATATATTTATTAATTCAATCTTATTTAAATAAAATTGATACTTTTATATAGTATTTTTTAGGAAAGAACCTTGCCAATGCAAAGAGCTCAATTTTAGGAGTCCAATGATGCATAGACTCTCAAATCAGACCTGAAGTGAGCTTGAAATTATATTTTAAAAATTTAAGAAGAAACTACACTGATTTTAAAGCATAGTCCACCATGGACCGGCTGCTTGGTCCATGGTATGCCCGACGGTCTATAGCAAGCTATGGTTGTTGGTCCACAGCATAGAACCATGGACCATCAAGTAAATCTAGCCAAATTGCCATCGGAGATGCCTCCCCGGGCTGTCCTGCCATTGCCAGCACCTCCCTTGCTGGCTGGAGATGCCTCCTATGGATGGAAAAGCATCCAAGAAACCTCCTAAGTGATTGGTCTCCCTCATTCCATGATTGTCTTCCCTATGCTGATCCAAGAAGCCATCCACACTACCCTATCACCACCGGAGTCACTACACACCATCCCCATGGCCATCTCCTCCAAGATCTAGCCAGTCTCTACCCTATTCGTCACCCTTCATCAGTTCAAAACTCCCAGGATTACCATCCCCTCTGGTCTAAGGCACTGCCCCCTTCCAACCATCATCGGAGATATAGTCGGAGAAACTCCTTGCCATCGATTGAGCCATTTTCCAAGTACCAATTGCTTCCTTCATCGGTTCCTCTTCACAAACTTCCCAGCTCTTCACCGTGTAGCTGCTTGTGACACCTGCGGTAACCATTTTAGCCTTCTTCATTCAGTCCTGAGCTACTGGATGCTTTCATGGTGAGCATCTTGTCGGGAGTTAGACCAGGATGTCTAAATGGGAAACAAGGTTGGAATAGAAGTTTGATCGTGATGGATATACAGAAGTAGTTTGATTTATGGAATAGAAGGATACTGGATGAAATGAATGCAAGATGCAATGGTTGGGCTGGTGGATGATTAAGCGGATAGCTCTAATGAAATTAAGGCTGTTGGGGAAATTGCGATGAGAAACCACCATGGTTCCCACATGGGCCCGATGCATTGCTTCTCATCTATAAAAATCTTTGACCATTCCCCACTCTTGATATTCTTCAAACTTCAAAGCTATTCTCTCCACCTCCCCTTCACTTCTCCGCTCTCATCCACTTCCATTCCTCCCATCCAATTCTATTCCTGCTCTCATTCGACTTCTATTCTAACACCAGAATTTCCATTAGTTCACCATTGCCCTGGTTTCCACCTCACTGCTACTCTATCTATCCTACCTTTTGGTTCCATCTGCTGATCGGCTGTCAAGTTTTCTTCAAGAATCAGGGAAGGGAAGAAGAATTTTTATGCAAATTATTTCATATATTCATATGGACTCATGTTCTTTCTTGTTTTCTTTATCTTATTTGAAGAAGCAGCTTGGAATGATCATAGGATATGAGTTTTGAGATAAGTTTCTTCAAGTGAAGATAACATGACTGATCCATTCCTAAAAGGGATGGGCCATGATCTACGAGACGGGTCGTACTCTTGTGAGAGATCATATCTTGATTATCTTCACATATAATTTTTCAATTGAAACTCTTCTGTCTTAGTTTGATTTCTATTATTTTATTGCTTGTCTCTATTAGTAGCAATCAAAACATTAATATTATTTTATTTTAACAAAAAGTACTTTTCAAAATAACTACAATGGTCTCTGTGGATTCAACTCTTACTTCTACTACTCTACCTTAGAATAGTAGAATTAAAGTATTAAATCAGTGTGTAATGATGCGCATCAAATTTTTGGCATCATTACTGAAGAATTTTGACATTATTTTGAAAAAAAAATTTAAAAAAATATATTAATAAAAAATTAGTGGTTAGTATTTATCAATCTTGAGTATCTTGACATAAGGTTTCCTTGACATAACTTTATGTTATGTTGAACGATTATCCTGGGATACAAAAAGATTGAGTAGATTTAAAAAAATCTTTAAAAAACATATATAAAAAAATATAAAAAAGTTTTTAAAAAATTTAAAATTTAACATTTTTGACATCTTCATAATTTATTAGGAGATTAGAGACTTAACCACCAAACTTTAAAAAAAAGTAATTAGTTTAATTTTGTTTGTATGATAACTCTTTTGGACACTTGTTGCATTTCATTTCTCCATAATTGACTTTAAGGGCATAACCATTAATCAGATAAGGTGGGGAGTTCATTACCCTTCCTTAGTTCACAAATCATTCACTTACATGTGCATATTCGCAGACCTTAACTCTAAAATTAATTAGACGACAACCCTAGCAATATCGAGCTCAATAGGACAAGGAAACCCTAGAGTTAGATCAGGTTCAAATCAGTTAGTTGTTTGGTGTCTAAGGCAAGTGGTTCAGGGACAAGAGCCCAAAAGAAAGTGATCTTTAGTTGGTTTCGTTCCCTTACCTGGCCAATTTTAATTAGTATCTAAGGCAAGCAACGGGGGGAACCCCACCAACCGTACACTTACCTAGCAAGTTAGTTGATCTTGGGCTTGGAGTGCTCGAAGGTAACCTTAGAATAGTTAGGAGCTGTCTAGATTTAGGTTAACCCTAAGATAGAAGTGATTTTGCATATGTCACTTGTTTGAAAAAAAAAGTTAAAATAACTCTCTTTTCTCTCTAGCTTAGGATACTCTTAGGAGTCTTCCTTTAGACCTCTTCTCATTTTTCCATTTTCTTAAATTAATTAATTAATTAAAAAAGAAAAAAGTTAAAAGAAATTGAACTACTGTTTGCTTTAGAGTTCTATTGTAGGGTGTATACTAGGTCATCGATCTTTAGAACCTGAAATCGTACCCCTAGATCCTGAAATAAACCGAACATGTAGAGTAAACAGACTGTGAACTATGGATCCCAATCAAGAAATCGATTCTCCATAATAATTAAAGGAGTACTTCACTCCTTCATAGTATACCTATTCACCCTGTGTCAAATACCACCAGTAGAGGCCATCCAGTATGAAATTGAGTCCAGTGTAATTCAAATGTTACCATATTTTTATGAACTTGAAAATGAGGACCCCTACAAACACTTAGATGAATTCCTAGAAATATAAGTGACCATTAAGATCCAAAATTTCTCCGATGATGCCCTTAGGCTTAAGTTATTTCTTTTTTCCATAAAAGATAAAGCTAAGTATTGGTTGAGTTCCCTAGATACTATAACAATTTTGACTTGGGATCAACTTCAAAGGGAATTTCTTAAGAAATACTTTCCAATAGAAAAAACCAATCAAATCAGAAAAGCCATTACCAGTTTTTCCTAGTTAGATGGAGAAATGTTTCATGAGACATGGGAGAGATTGAAAGAATTAACTAGAAAATGTTTGCACCATGCCATACCTAAATGGCAATTGGTCCAGTGCTTTTATGATGGTTTGTTAGAAAGGCACCGAAAAATGGTGGATGCCTCATGTGGAGGAACATTCGTGCTCAAAAATGAACATGAGGCGTGGTAGCTATTTGAAACCCTAAGTGAAAACCCCTTGCATCACATATCTACTACCCGTAAAGATCCTTCCATAGGATCCAAGAGAGGTGGAATGTATGAAGTTGGTCATTCTAGAGACAAATACAACAAAGTATATGAACTATCTTAGAAGCTTGACCAAATCTTATAAGTTGGAAATACTTCCTCCTTACCTTATCAAAATCATGATGTTTGTATTATCTGTTCGAGTCCCACTCATCTGATAGGTGATTGTCCAGCTGCTTACAAATTTCCTAAGCTTGTTCAGGAGCAAGCTCACCAAGCCCAAACCCGAATGGCTTCTAGACTAGGAAACGATCCATATTCGAACACTTATAATCCTGGCTGGGGAAATCATCCAAATTTCTCTTGGAAACGCCAACATGTCATCAATTTATCATCAGTTAGGCCCAACCACTAGGAGACCAACTTTAGAAGCATGCCATATTTATAATACTCGAGTGCCCCATAACCTCCACTGAATAATCATGATCCTACTTTCAAAGAGAAGGTACTGCAAGCATTGAAGGGGCTGGAAATGAATACCCAACTCCTTCACTCCCACACACAATCCATTGCAAAGCTAGAGATCCAGATAGGTCAGCTAGCTATAGCTTCAATAAAAGGGAGGAAGGTAAGTTACCTAGCCAGCCCATTAGTAAGTCGAAAGGACAATACATGGCTGCGAGCTCCACTGGTCCTAAAACCTTCCTAGAACATGCTAAATCACTCATAACTTTAAAAAGTGGAAAAACATTAAACCAGCCTGACCTGACCCAAAAGAAAGAATTGGCTAAGCCAGAGAAGAAAAATAATGAAGAGGAAAAGGAATCCATTGGCCAAGCACCTATACCTAAGGCTCCATTCCCTAGTGCTTTAGAATCTCCTTTATCTTTGGATAAGAATAATCTAAAAATGAATGAGATGCTTGAGCTATTCAAGCAAGTCCAGATAAACTTACCTCTTTTCAATGCTATCAAACAAGTTCCAGCTTATGCCAAATTTCTTAAGGATCTATGCACATAGAAACAAAAATCTAAGGCACACATACCAAAGAAAATCTAGTTGACTGAGTAGGCTTGTTCAATTTTTCAGCAGATAGCCCCACCCAAACTTAAAGATCCTGGTACCTCGATTATATCCTGTGTCATAAGGGACCTCACAATCAAGAAAGCCTTATTATATTTGGGTGCAATTATAATCCTTCTTCCAAGCTCAGTGTATGATTTATTTGGATTCGGAGAATTGAAACCACGATAGTGATGTTACAATTAACAGACTGATTAGCTAAGGTACTCCATGGAATATTAGAGGATGTATTGGTGAAAGTAGATGAATTCTACTTTCCTGTTGATTTTCTTGTTTTGGATATTGAATCTAGTATTAATCCTAACCAAATACCTATCATTCTTGGATGACCTTTTCTAGATACTGCTAATTCTCGTATAAATTACAAAACAGGAGTTATGGATGTATCTTTTGGAAACAAGAAGATGAGGTAGATCATTTTTAGTACATTCCAAGGACGACCTGTGTATGATCATAATTAAGTGAACATGCTAGAAGAAGTTGTAGATAAGAAACTCTCTATTTTGCTTGATTCGGACCCTCTACAAGCATGTTTAACATATTTTGGAACAGATAATTTTGATGTTGATGAATATACAAATGAAGTAAATGTATTATTAGAGCCACCCAAGTTTAGTACCACTCCTCCCTGGACTATAAAATATGAACCATTATTGACTCAATCAAGTCCCTTAGTACCATCCTTAGAAGCACCACTCCTATTACAGTTGAAACCTCTTCCTGCAGAATTGAAATATTCTTTTCTTGGACCCAATGATACCCTTCTAGTAATCATTGCATCTACCCTAACCTCTGACCAGGAAGATAAATTGGTGGATGTACTCAAAGAACATAAAGAAGCAATTGAATGGACAATAGTTGATCTTAAGGGAATTGACCCTTCTATTTGCATGCATCACATTCATTACAAAGCTGAATCCAAACTACATAGGGACATGCAACGGAGGCTAAATCCAAACATACAAGAAGTTATTAAGAAAGAAGAGGTAAAATGGCTTGATGCCGGTATTGTTTATCCAGTTTTGGATAGCCAATGGATCAGTCCAACCCAAGTAGTACCTAAAAAGTCAGGTATTACTGTCTTAGAGAATGAAAAGGGTGAGTTAATTCCTACCCATGCAATAACTAGTTGGAGAGTGTGAGTAGATTAACGGAAATTGAATGCTGTTACTAGGAAAGATCACTTTTCTCTGCTTTTTATTGACCAAATTTTAGAATGGCTAGCAAGGCAAAGTTTTTTTTATTTTTTGGATGGATATCTAGGATATAACCAGGTCCCAGTATTTCCTGTAGATCAAGAAAATATCACCTTCACCTGTCCCTTCGAAACATTTGACTTTAGATGCATGCCGTTTGATCTTTGTAATGCACCAGCCACCTTTTAACGATGTATGTTGGCCATATTTTCTGACATGGTTAGTCAGTTTCTTGAAGTGTTTATGGATGATTTTTCTATGTTTAGATCTTCATTTAACGAATGCCTCCAGAACTTAACTAAGGTACTGAAACAATATAAAGAGACAAAATTAGTCTTAAGTTGGGAGAAAAGCCATTTTATGGTTCGTGAGGGAATCATGCTCAGACATATTATTTCTGAGCAAGGGATTGGGTCGACAAGGCTAAGGTTGAAGCTGCCTCCCCCAACCTCGATTAGACAAGTACAATCCTTCCTTGGCCATGCTAGTTTTTTTAGATGCTTCATCAAGGATTTTAGTAAAATTTCTTGACCGTTGAGTTATTTACTTGTCAAAGACAATTCTTTTGATTTTAATAAAGAATGTCTGGCCACCTATAACATTTTTAGAACTACTTTGACCACTGCACCAATTATCAAGCCTCCAGATTGGACCCTACCTTTTCAAATCATGTGTGATGCCTCTGATTCTGCTATAGGGGTAGTTTTAGGATAGAAGCTTAATAGGGAACCACATATAATTTACTATGCCAGTAAAACTCTTTCAAATGCACAAATGAACTATACCACTACTAGCGATTTATTTGCTCTGAAAGAATTTTGATCATATCAATTAGTATCTAAGGTCCTAGTTTATTCTGATCATGCAGCATTAAGACATCTACTATCCAAAAGGGATATGAAGCCTAGACTAATTAGATAGATCCTTCTACTAAAGGAATTTGACTTAGAATTTTAGATAAGAAGGGTTCTGAAAATATGGTAGTAGATCATATTTCTAGGATCATGGTATAATACAAAAAAGAAACAATCAGAGATAGATTCCCTAATGAGCAACTATTCTCAGTTTCTTCCAACAGTCTTCCCTGGTTTGCCCATATTGTAAATTATCTAGCAACAAGACAAATTCCTTCCCACTGGTCAAAATAAGAAAAGGATAGATTTTTCTCGCAGATCAAATATTAGTTTTGGGAGAAACCTGAATTATTTAAGTACTGTTTAGATCAAGTGATTAGATGATGTATCCCTGAGAGTGAATTTAAAAGCATACTCGCTTTTTGCCATTCTCTTGCCTGTAGGGGACCCTTTAGTGGAAGAAAAACTATAGTAAAGATGCTGTAAAGTGGGTTTTATTGGCAACTCTTTTTAAAGATGCACACAAATTCGGCTGTACTTGCCTTTGGTGTCAACAAATGAGGAATATTTCATGAAGAGATATGATGCCCCTAACTCCTATCTTAGTTGTTGAAATTTTTTATGTATGGGATATTGACTTGATGGGACTATTTGCTCCTTCCTTTGGATTTGAGTATATTCTAGTAGCAGTTGATTATGTGTTAAAATAGATAAAAGCTATGGCAACTCGAACCAATGACCATAAAGTTGTGATCAAGTTTGTTCAGTATAACATCCTTAATCGGTTTGGATGCCCAAGAGCTATTATTAGTGATAGAGGTACATATTTCATGAATAGGCACTTTGAAGGATTAATGAAAAAATATGGAATTACCTATAAGGTAGCTACACCTTACCACCCCCAAACTAGTGGCCAAGTTGAGGTATCAAACAAAGAGATCAAGCATATCCTTGAAAAAATGGTAAGACCCGATAGGAAAGATTGGTTAGAATGTTTGGATGATGCATTATGGGCTTACTGAACTGCTTTCAAGACCCCTCTAGGAATGTTTCCTTATTGGTTAGTGTTTGGAAAGGCTTGTCATTTACTTGTGGAATTGAAACACCGTGCATTTTGGGCTATCAAGCAATTTAATTTTGATATAAAGGATGCAGGTTCCAATAGAAAACTTTAATTGAATGAGTTAGAAGAGCTATGAGTGAAGCATATGAGAGTTCAAAAATTTACAAGGCTTGAACAAAGACATATCATGACAAATTTATTATTAAAAAAATGTTTGAGCCTAATCAAAAAGTGTGGCTATATAATTTTAGGTTATGCATTTTTCCTGGAAAACCTCACTAATGATGGGATGGACCTTTCATAGTGACTCGAATATTTTCTCACGGAGCTATAGAACTTAAAGATCCCAAGCAGGGAAATACTTTTACAGTAAATGGCCAATGTTTGAAACCCTATATTAAGGAAATCAATGATGAAAATATTATTGAATCCCTTGATCCTATGAACCCAGTATTGCCATGATAATAAGCTAAGTTTCCTGAAGACTTTAAACTTAGCGCCCTAGGGAGGCAATCTAGTTTATGCTTTTATTTTTAACTAGTTACTTTCCTTTATAGAAGAACAATAAAGTGAGAAGAGTATGGTGACAAAGGAACATCCAGTCTTCGAGTGCCCTTCCAGGTGGTTTCTTTCTTTGTCATGCATTTTTTAGGATCTTCTTCCATTAAGGACAATGGAAATTAAGTTGCGGGTGATAATTAATCAAATCCTCGAGTAAAACTTTAATCAGTTTTATAGACCAAACTATTTCAATTTAAAAATAATCAAGCTTGCTAAATAAGGAATGATTAATGATTTAGACAATTTTAGAGATAAAAAGGGATAAATTATCAAGAAAGCCCACTAAATGGTAGAGTTTGCTTAGAAAATTTTTTTTCGAGTGATTCCAGACCCTTCTGACTATTGATCTTGATAAAGAATCTACCTTATAATGGTATAGGTGGAAATATCAAAAGAATCATAAAAGTCCCCTTTAAAGCTTAATAAATAAGGCTTTTATCATCTCTCACTAAGTAACTGGGCCCTTTTGCCTAAGAAGTGTTATTGTTCACATCAAAAGGTGAGGATATAAAGAAACCTTTTGTAGAGACAGTCTTAACACATAGCTTGTTTGACTCGAGTTAGTAAGCTTGAAGGGTATTTTACACCTAATTCCCTAAAGCCAATTGGTTTGGAAGTCATTGGCCTAAAGGTCGCTACAAGGGTCATTCAGAAAGCAAGATGTTAGGACATTGCACTAGCTCTACTTTCAAAAAAAAGTGGACTAAATAAACTGATACTACACCAAAACCAAAGTAAGTTGGAAGATTTAAAGAGTGAGATAGAAAGTTGGGAAAAGAAGAACTCTTGAAATTTCTATGGCTTCACTTGACTACTAAATGGGTGAAATTAGTAATCCATTGAAGTACCTCTCAATGGTCTAACTGGGTATCAACTGATTTTAGAATTAGTAAGATAATTTTTACTTCTTGGACAAGTTAGTACACATGACTAATTCATTTGCTATACTCAAGGATGAGCAAAGTACAAGTTAGGGGGTGTGATAGTTATTAAAAATATATTAATTAATTCAATCTTATTTAAATAAAATTGATAGTTATATATAGTGTTTTGTAGGAAAAAATCCTGCCAATGTAAAGAGCTCGATTTTAGGAGTCCAACAATGCAAATGGCTTATAAATCGGACCTAAAACGAGCTCAAAATCATATTTTAAATATTTAAGAAAAATTATACTAATTTTAAAGCACCGATCCACCATGGACCTATCGCTTGGTCCACGACATGCCCAACGGTCTACACGAAGCCATGGTTTTTGGTCCGTGGCATAGAACCAAGGACCATCGAGCGAATCTGGCCAAATCACCATTGGAGAAGCCTTCCTGTGCCATCCCACTATCGCAAGCACCTCCCTTGCCGGCTAGAGACACCTCCCATGGCCAAACAAACATCCGAGAAACCTCCTAAGTGGTTGCTCTCCCTCATTCCATGATCATCTTCCTTGCACCGATCCAAGAAGCCATCCGCACTGCCCTGCCACCATCGGAGTTGCTGCATACCATCCCCATGGTCATCTCCTCCAAGATCCGGCCAGTCTCCACCCTGTTCACCGCCACTCATCGGTTCAAAACTCCCAGGATTACCATCCCTTCCAGTTCGAGGCACTGCCCCCCTACCAACCATCACTGGAGATACAGCCAGAGAAACTCCCTGTCATCGACCGAGCCATTTCCCAAGTACTGGTTGCTTCCATCATTGGTCTCACTTCCCAAGCTTCCCAGCTCTTCACAATGCAGCTGCTTGTGACACCTACGGTCACCATTTCAGTCATCTTCATTTGGTCTTGAGCTACTGGATGCTACCATGGCTGAGCATCTTGTAAGGAGTTGGACCAGGATGTCTAAATGGGAAACAAGGTCAGAAGAGAAGTTCAATCGTGATGGATATATCAAAGTAGTTTGATTTTGAAATGTGGAATGGAAGGATACAGGATGAAACAAACATGGGATGCGATGGTTGGGCTGGTGTGACAATTAAGCAGATAGCTTTAACAAAATCCAGGTTGTTGGGTAGATTGTGATGAGAAACCACCATGGTTCCCATGCGGACCTGATGCGTTGCCTCTCATCTATAAAAAACTTCGACCATTCCCCACTCCTAATATTCTTCATACTTCAAAACTATTCTCTCCACCTCCTCTTCACTTCTCCACTCTCATCCACTTCCATTCCTCCCATCCAATTCCATTCCTGCTCTCATTCGACTTCCATTCTAACACCCTAGTTTCCATTGGTTCACCACTACCCTGGTTTCCACCTCGCTGCTACTCTATCTATCCTGCCTTTCGGTTCCATCTACTGATCGGCTACAAAGTTTTCTTCAAGAATCGAGGAAGGAAAGAGGAATTTTTGTGCAAATTGTTTCATTTCATTAAAGTGATGTATTTCATATTTTATTAAATGAAAAAGGCTTCTTTCTTCATATGGACTCATGTTCTTTCTTATTTTCTTTATCTTATTTGAAGAAGCAGCTTCGAATGATCAAAGGATACAAGTTTTGAGGTAACTTTCTTTAAGTGAAGATAACTTGACTAATCTTTTCCTAAAAGGAATGGACCATGATCTTCGGATATGGGCCATACTCTCATGATAGATCATATCTTGATTATCTTTACAGGTAAGTTTTCAATTGAAACTCTTCAATCTTAGTTTGATTTATATTATTTTATTGCTTATCTCTATTAGTAGCAATCAAAATACTATTATTATTTTATTTTTTAAAAAAACTACTATTCAAAATAACTACAAAGGTCCCTGTGGATTCAACCCTTACTCCCACTACTCTTCCTTAGAATAGTAGAATTAAGGTATTAAATAGGTGCATAGCGATGTGCATCACTTATCACTTACTTTGATCAATTTTGTATATACCTCCAAATTAAATACATGAGCTGAGACAGCTTTCATACCATCTAAATTTTTTTTCTTTTTTATATTGGAGATGTCTTCACACTACCTACTTTATTATTAGAACAACAATGCTTTCTTAGATGAAGGTGTTTGGTTACTCAATGGAAAACCAATGTTTAGAACTTGTCCCTTTATTTCTCTTTTTTTTGATTTTTTAAAATTTTTTTAGGTAGGTAGCTTTTTCCTTAAATTTAAGTTTATTTATATGGGATGTATATCAATTATCAATTTTTAGTAATAATTAAATCTTCAATTGACCTTACAACTCATACTTATTTTACCTCGTCAGTGTGCACTTGCAATAAAAGTGCTAATAGCCTTTGGGTGACTTAAATAGGTCGCTAAAAGTCTAACCAGCTGGTCTACTCCTTGACTCGCTATAGTAATTAGCAAATACTGTCTAACTCTATTATCCCTTTTATAGTCTATTTTGCTCAAGAATTTCTTTCATGGAACATGATTTATAAAAGTTTTTTCCATACAAATTTTCAAGATTTTTAAAAAATTCTCAAGGTATTTTAAAAATATTTTTTCCAAGATTTTTCAAAAACTTTTCAAAAGATTTTCCCTTATCCCTAACTTATTTTTCATTGTCCTCAATGGAGTAAGAAAAAATTGAGACATGAAAATAAGATAAGGACATTACCAGGTGCATCTATAAAGAGTGATCCATTATTCCCAACTTATTTACCACTTGGACTAGGTATCCAACATGAATTACCAGGTGCATCTATAAAGAGTGGTCCATTATTCCTACAAAAATGAAAATCACAAAAGCAAGAATCAACAAAAAAATTAGGTTGCTTCCAAATAAGCATTAAGTTTAACAACCTCAACCAGACCTCTTAGAGTTCTTATCCTATTTCTATCCGAATCTTGATGTGGGTTTGTAATTCCCTACATGATTCAGGTTCAACTTCAAAATACTTCCTAAATGAGACCATTACATAGATTATTTCCTTGATAGCTAGCAATTATTTCTTTATAATTAGATCTAGGTATAACTTAAGTACCGGTCGGGATTGTAATGGACCTAGATCTATGTACTCAATGTTGACCCCTGGAATGATTTTGATGATTACATAAATTGGAGCATGCATTTGCTACCGATACTTTTCAAATGTTTAAGAAGTTTTTGTAGGATGTTTCTAATGAACAACCATCAATCCTACATTTCTAAGATCATTAGAATGAATTCATGTACTCAAAGAAAAAGTTTCATGTATCGAAGAGCCCTAAGTAAATTCAATTGTATGATTATATAAAAGGGCCAAATCAATGTAATTTTAAGTTTAAATATCTTAGAAGTTATTTAAAAGTTGTTTGGAAGAAGCTTGGAAGAACTTTGAAACCTTTTTGGAAGACTCTGAAGAAGTTTCACTCGAGCTGACTTAATGAAATAGAACTGATACATTATGTGGTATGGCACAGAAATTTTCTAATACACAACATTCGAGCCGACTCTCATAGAGTGAAAGATTTTTGCTTTAAGACTTCAGTCAATTGAGCCGACTCTCACAGACTACAGTTTTACTTCACTATCAATCCAAGCTGACTTGAGGTCTGCGAGCCGACTCAAATCCTAGAATTTGAACAGTAATGGCTAGTTCTAGAATTTGAATTTCTTGATTCTAAAACCACCCAAAGGTTAGTTTTTGGCTTCCAAAGATTTCTAATGGCCATGTTCACTTGGGAACACTTCAAGAAGCTATAAATGAAGGATTTAAGTGAAGGAAAAAGAACTTTTATTGAACTTTAAAAGAGAATATTGAATGTTCTAAAAGCTTTCAAGTGAAAACTCAAGTTCACCAACAACTTTCCACCAACTTCTTGAGTTTATCTTTAAAGAGATAAGAGAGCCTTGAAGAGCATTGAAGAAGCATTCAAGAAGGCATCATTAAGAGCTTCAACTACAACCATTCAACAACTTTAGGTTTGTTTTAGTGTTGCTTCTTTTGTTAACTCTATTTTTGAGTTGTTACAAGTACAGCAGGTGGTTGTAGCTTGTGAGTTAGTTTTAGATTATTTATTAGCCTTGAAAACCAAGTTGAGTTGTTAGTGAGCCCAGGAAAACTAACTTTGTATTGGATTTTGGATTATGAGCCCATAGAAAAACAATCCGATTGTATTCGGGGTGAATATAATGGAAATTCCAAGGCTGCACCATGGGTAGTAGATGTAGGAGCTGGATTGCTCCGAACCACTCTAAATCTTATTGTGTTTGTATTTTTTCTTGCTTTGCATACTTATTTACTTTCGCTTGAAATACTCTATCACTTCACTCACCACACAAAGTTTTCAAAAAGGTACATACTTGCTTAAATTTTTTACTTACCTAATTCACCCCCCTCTTAGGTTGGCCAACTGGGCAACAAGTGGTGTCAGAGCCATGTCTCAGTGCCATTAATCTAACGATTAAGAGAAAAGTTCTATAGAAACCCAACTGAGCACATCTTTGGTCGAAGGTCAATCAAGTAATAGACCTCCACTATTCACCGGCATAAATTACACCTATTGAAAAGCTAGAATGAAAATTTATATTCAAGCTATTAATTTTCAATTATGGAAGATAATCTTAAAAGGATCACACATACCCATTAAAAAAGTTGATGGCATAGACATCCCAAAACCGAAAGAGGAATGGGATGAATATGACGTTAAAATGGGTGAACTTAATGCCAAAGCCATGAACCTTCTTTGTTGTGCTTTGGATGCAAATGAGTTTAACTGGATTTTCACTTGCACTTTGGCAAAGAAAATTTGGGATAAACTATAAGATACACATGAAGGCACTACATAAGTAAAGTCCGCAAAAATTAGTATACTTGTGCATAATTATAAGCTTTTCAAATTGAACCAAATGAAATAATATAAGAAATATTTGCTATATTTATAGATATTATTAACAATTTGAAAAGTCTTGGTAGGATATATTCCAATGCCGATCTTGTCCAAAAGATTCTTAGATCTTTACCAGATAAATTGGATATCAAAGTCACTACAATACAAGAAGCCAAGAAGTTAAACACACTTCTACTTGATGAACTTCTTGGTTTTTTAATTACTCATGAACTAACAATGCAGTGCCACAGTGAAGATGACAATAAGAAAAAGAAATCTATAGCTTTCAAGGCTATAGCTGAGATTAAAAAGCAAGAAGAAGAAAATAAGAAGAAAGCCCCTCCTCGGATGAAGAAGTAGGGGATGATGACATAGCTTTAGTTATGAGAAGATTCAGGAGATTTATAGGCAAACAAAAGTTTAGATATTGGAAGAAGCACCTCAGCAATAGTGAACAAAGTAAAGAAAAAGAGAAGAGAAAGACAAAGTAAAGGAGTAACAACCAATTTGTTATGAATGCAAGAAGCCAGGGAACTACCGTTCTGAATGTCCCACATTAAAAATGGAATACAAGAAGAAGGAAAAGAAAGCCACGATGGCTACATGGAGCGACAGTGATGAATCTACTTCAAATGAAGAGGAAGAAATATCAAAATCTGCAAATATATGTTTGATGGGTCTAGAAGATGAGGTAATATCTAGTGAATCCATTTATGAATTTACTTATGATGAATTGCATACTGTTTTTCAAGATCTTTTAATTGAATATAAAAAGGCTAGTTTGAAAATCAAATCCATGAAAAATAATTATAATATATTATTTTAAAAAATAAAATTTTTGAAAAGAACAATCTTTTGTAAAAAGAATTAAGTAATATTTCTAAAAAATATGAAGTATTACAAGCTGAAAAAGATGAATGTCTTGAAAAGAATAAATGTTTGCAAAATGAATAGTTAGACTCAAGCCTCTTGTTGATAAATTAATTTTAAGTTCAAACAAACTTGAGCTAATCTTGAAAAATCAAAGGATATCTAATGATAAAGCTGGAATTGGGTACAATTCAATGCATATAAACAAATTTTCAGCTTCAAAACCTTATGCATCAAGATTTTCATCATCCATTTCCTTTGAAAAGTAAAAAGTTGTTTGTTTTTGTTGCAATGGGGTTGGACACAAAGATATGAATGTAATCTAAGAAGGAAAAATAAAAACAAAGTGAAAAAGATTTGGGTTCCTAAAGGAACCATTGCTACTAACCATCAAGGACCTAAGAAATCTTGGGTACCTAAAAAATCTACTTGATTATTTTACAAGAATGTCTTGTAGCCCAAAGTTCAAAGAAGATATGGTATCTAAATAGCGGCTGTTCAAGATACATGATGGGTGACAAAGATCAATTCATCATCCTTGAAATGAAAGATTGTGGAATGGTTATATTTGGTGACAATGGCAAGGGTAAAATCAATGAAATTGGTAAGATCAAAATTATCCCTTCTACTTATATTAAAAATATATTGCTAGTAAATAAATTGAAACATAATCTATTGAGTATTAGTCAATTATGTGATGGAGGCTTCAAAGTTTTATTTGAATCTTCAATATGCATGTTACTAGCTCTCTTGATTCGAGTACTAAGTGATGGTGGCGAATTTGATGAAATGAGTGTGTGGAGGTGTGAACTACTTACTTAGCATCATCATACAAGAATTTGAGCTCCAGATATGGCTGAAATTATGCATAGAAGAGATTAAGAACTTCAATCTAAAAACTAGGTGAGCAGAATTCTAAACACCCTTATGCAAGCTTTCTTTCAAGAAAATAAAAAGTAGGATCTAAGGGCATAGAATCCCTCAAACTAGGCTAAGCTATCTTTAAGAACCTCAGATCCATGGATCAAGAGGGTCTTCTTCCCAACAATGAAGAAGATCAAAGCTTAAAATGGAAGGATAGCACTCATCACTCAAGAATTGAAGTCTAGGAATAAAATCTACACTCCCTACTTAGAACTTACCTTTGGAGCTTGGTCCTTGGTGTGGAGCCTTCATCATTAGCTTCAAATCATCAAGAAAACCTGTAAATGACCCAAAGTAAGGTCGTGGTGATGAAGAATTGAAAGAAAATGAAGGATTCAATAATGGAGAGTGAAGGGATTTGAAGAAGGTTGCTGAATTTTTGGGCAGCACTTTTCCTTCTTCTTGATCTCCTTGGAACCTTGGTAGAATGGTTTAGGAATGGGACTTTGGGCCTCTCACCCTCTCCCTAAATGAGTAACCTTGCTCTAATGGCTAGGGAACTAACACTCAAACTCAAACCAAACACTCAAACTCAAAGAGAAAACAATGGAACTCAGCAAGGTGGAAGAAGAACCAAACTAAGCTTTCATTCATTCATAAGCTTTTTCAATTCCTTTATATAAGGGGGCCTTGGTCCTATTTATAGGCCAAGAGAAACTAGAATTGGCGGCAAAAGGGAGGATTAAGTGCTAACTGATCCATGTTTAGTCGGCAACTAATTACATTGAGAAGCTTCTAGGTAACTAATCCTAACAAGAGAAGAAACTAGAATCTCCATGTGGCACCATTTTATTTTGCTAAGTGTCCTCATCAAAAGCCTTATATGTGTCTTCTAAGATTTAGTCTTCAAATATGCTTCAAATTTGGTGAATCAAATCATAGGTTGGCTAGCCCAAATGGATTGCTTGGAATTTTGGAAAGAAAGGTCTTCATTAGTTAAATTTCTTTGGCTTGCTTGTCTCAAATGGAAATGGTCTTGACTAGCTTCATACAATAGGGGCTCTTCTTCTTAAAATGGGTGGAACTAGGAGCCTTTAAGATGAGGTTGGGCTTCATCTCCATAATTTTGAGTAGAACCTAAAAAAATTGGACTAGCTACAAAACCAGAGATTGTTAGCTTGCAACTTCTTCCTCTTGCCAATGTCCCCATTAATTATCCCAAGCTGAAAAAAAACTCGGCCCTGGCAAGTATGGATCATTTTGGCTTTGGTAATATTCAAGTAGATCTGGATTGATTCTTTGCAGTTCTTCTTGAGTGATCCATGAATCTTCAGAATCAGGTCTACCTTGCTAATAGACCAAGTATTGTTGGTAATCTTTATTTCAAGTAGTGACAATCTTGTCATCTAATATCCTTTCAATTCTTTCTCCCCGGTTTGGTGGTATGGCTGGTGGACACTCTGAGGTTGGTTCACTTTCAAGGGATGGATCAGGTTCTAAGAACTCACTAGGAATCATTATTGGTTTTTCTTGTATCCTACTAGATCTAAAATTTTAAAAGTTGAGCTAATGCCAAAAGGTAGGTCCAGCACATAAGCATTAGGTCCTATTCTTTTTATTATTTTGAAAGGACCTATACCATGGGCATGGAGTTTCTTCATAGTTCCTGGTGGAAACTGCTCAGGTTTGAACCTGATCATCACAAAGTCTCCTACTTGAAATTTTTTGGCCCTTCTATGAGAATCAGCCATATGCTTATAAGCTTCATTGCTCAAATGAATTTTCTTGCTAATCATGTTATGCATATGACTCTTGCTGATTTGAACACTTATGCATGACAAGCTCAAATGAAAACAAAGTCAAATGATATTAAAAAAACTCTAAAAGTTCCTAATTTCTAATGGTGGGTGAAAGAATTCAGTTTATCTCCAGATTTGTGTCATAGGGCTTTCTAAAATTGTTGATGACTCGGATAACCCTATTTGACACAATAGGATTTGGTAGGTTCTACAACATATCTACTTCTTCTAGAAATGGTTTGGCCACTTTAAAAATATCAAAATTTCATGAACAAGGTAAAAAGTGTGCCATCTAGGAATGTTGGGTTGGGTTCATCCTATATCGTGGGACTGAATTGATAGCATGTTGGTGGTCCCTAGATGAAAAGTGATTAAAAAAAGTTTCAGGAAGTTTGTCTTGAATTTCCTCTAAAATTTTTTTGACTTCTTGGGTTCATTCCTTAAGGTTTTGCTTCTAGACTTCCTGACAGGTCATCACCCTAATTGATGATTCCTTAGTGATTTCTTGTCTTGAACCCTTATCATTAATTACTTGTCTTGAACCCTTATCATTAATTAACATTAATTCTGGGTCCTCTTCTTTTATCTCCTCAAGTTGTTCTTCATGATTTTGTCTCTGGGCTTCCCTGAGGGTCAAAATCCACATGGGTGATCCTTCCTTGATTTCTTTCTCCACATCCTTGGCATTAATTAAATTTAACCTTTGCTTCTTCTCTTTCAAGTCACTAAACCCTCTTTTGATATTGTCCATAGGTGAGGTCGAGTTAATGATAAGCTTCTTTCCTAGATGGGTGAAGGCACAGAAATTGGATTGACCATATAAAGTTACATCATGGTTATATAACCATGGTCTACCCAAAATGATACTACCTACTCCCATGGGATGAATATCACACCAGACTTGTTCCTGATAGGACTGGATTTGAATGGGAATCTGGCATCTGGACTTGATAGGGATTAAAGCAGAATCTATCCAAGAGACTTTAGATGGATTAGGATGTGGAATAGGGGTCAAGCCTAAGTCTCTAAGGGCTTTGGTTGAAATCGCATTTATACAACTCCCATTGTCTATAATGATTTTATAGACTTTCTCCCCTATCTTGACAAATGTTTGGAAGATATTAGTCCTTTTCCAATCCTCCTTTTCTTTAGTTTGGGCTAAAATTCTAACAACACTTGATGTTTTATCATAATCATCTTCTTCTTCATCATACTCATTGATCAGGTTATATTCAGCCTCATAAACTTCTACTTCAAACTCTTTAGTAGGTTCAGTCTCCTCATCAACTATCTCTCCTATATGTAAGGATCGGGTAGGGCATTGGCTAGCAAGGTGTCCCATTTTGTGACATTTGAAACATTGGACATTTGGACTACCACTCTTTTGAACTTCAGGGGCCTTACCCTTGTCACTTGATTGGCTCGATGGGGCTGGAGGGGTGGTGTGGTTTCGATGCAATTGGTTGAGCCCTAGTTTATGAATAGGGGTACTAACATTAGTTTGTTCAGGTCGTTGAGTTATAGGTCCCCTATGAAATCTTTCACAATCCCTGGCTATCTGGTAGGCTTGGTCTAGGTCAGTGACTTCCCTTAAAAACATTTCCCTTTGAATTTCCTCTCTTATACCAGCTCTAAACCTAGATAGTGTCACAGTCGTTGACCCATCAATGTTGCGTCTCATGGAAAACTCATCAAATTTGATAATATATTATGACACAGTCTTATTGCCTTGGAATAATTTTTGTCGCTGATCTAATAGTCTTTGGTGGTAGGATGTAGGGAGGTATTTTTTTCTAAGCTTGATTTTCATGACTCTCCAGGTGGCTATGGGCATTTCTCCTTTTTGCCTAATGACTCTTTCTACATTATCCCAATATAACCTAGCATGGTGGACTAATCTCAGCTTGGCAAACTTGAAATTTTTTTCCTCAGTCATTTCGCACCACTCAAAATATTGGTCCATTTCTCCCTCCCAATCAATGTAGGCTTTAGGGTCTAGGCTTCCATCAAAGATAGGAGCCTCTAATCTAATGTTCCTCATCATCCTTTCATCCTAATCGAAGTGGTCCTGGTAGGGTTGCCTAAGAGTGGGCTCAAGAGTGCAGTCATAATGTTGGGCTCGGTGAGTTGGTCAAGGGAAATCAGGTTCAACATGGGCTCTATGGGCTTCTTCTATGAAATCAAGGTGAAGCCATCTTGGATTGTATTTAAGAGTGTGATCATGGTATTGGGCTCTTTGATGGGGGACTAATATGCATGCAATTTTTTTTGTATGTTTTACATGTTGAGTTAGGTGATTAATTCCCGAATTTCAGATCAAAATTATTTGTAGGGAATTTTGTATGAATTTTTGAAGATCAGCATGCAGATTAGGACCTAGAAAAGTAGCAAAGAAGGACCGCCGGGGCTGAGAAGCCTCGGTTAGGGCAAGTTCTCCTACAATAAAACTACTGAAGGTAGAGGGGTGTACCTGACAATGTCTGTGAAGATCGCAGCGAAGGGGTCTCTCGTTCCTCGACGGATGCGGCCTGGAAAACCGAGCCAAAGACCCGCGGATACCCGGCTTTCTGCTCAGTGATCCGATTGAGGCTTGGCTGGAGTCGTTGGATTCGTAGGAACTCGTGGACCTGTAAACGACCTGTCAGGGGTTAGAAAACTCACAAAGGAACAAGAAAACAAAGAAAAAACAGCAAGGGAAGGCTTCTTTTGGAGTGGGCATCCAGGGATTTGGAGGGTTTGTTGGCAGCAGGAAGATGATTGCAAACACCGGGAAGAAGAACTCTCACAAACCCCTTTATGCACACAGCAGGGTATCACACCACTCAATAGAAGAACTCAAGGTTTTCATTCATCAAAATTTTTTTTTTTTTTCATACAAGAGGCTAGGGTCCCTTAAATAGACCTTTAACCTTGGGCTCCAAGTAAGGGTACATAAGTCTTTACATAAGAATCATTTTCCCTCTCAAATCCTAGCTAGAAAATAAGGAAATATTAGGTAGAAAAATCCCTAAAAATTTTCTTGACTTGGTCAAGACTCCAAGGATGCCTAGGGAGCCGTGTTGGGCTTCTAGGAGCAGCAAAAGGCTGGCCCAAAGGGGCTCGGGTGCATGGGTTTGGGCCTCTGGAAGCTGGGGTGGCCTGGTAGCCAGGTAGCAGGAATATTCCCTGGTATCTTGCTTCTTAGGGGCTTGGGCTTGGCACCTGGTTTTGATTTCTTTGGGCTAGGATGCAGATGGACCTCTGGAATCATGGATGCCCTTATCTATGAATGTACTTTGGCATCTGGAAGGGAATCTGGGCATCTGGAGGGCATCTGCAAGAAATCAGGGTTTTCTGAATTTTCCTCCTGGGGTCTTCAAATCTTCAAGCTGGGTTGGACTTGTGCTATACTTCCATGTCTTCAATCTAGTTGGACTTGGTCTTTACTTGTATGATGTGGTCTTGAGTCTTCAGTATACTTGGATAGGACTCAAATAAAATTAGCTCAACATGAGCTGACCAGCATTGGACTGAACTAGCTCAACATGAGCTGACTAGTGCAGAACTGAAATAACAACTCAAAAAACTCAAATAACAACTAAAATAGACTCAGATGAGCTAAGTCCTTATTACAGATGGACTCATAAATTATTGATCAATTTACAGAGGGTTGAAAAGCCTCTGTCTTATTCTGGTGCCTTTGGTGTCTGCACCAATTATCCCGGGGTGGGAGGAACTCGACCCTATCGAGTGAAGATCAGACTGGCTCACATATCTCTCGAGAAGGTCTGGGTTGAGGCATTGCAAGTCCTCTCGAGAAATCTATGAATCGTCCGACTCTGGCTAGCCTTGCCATCGGACCAGGAAGCATTGATAGTCACGGCCCCGGGTCGTGATGGCTTGATTATCCAGGATACGCTCGATCCGTTCTCCTCTCTCAGGCCAATTTGTTAGTGGACACTCTGGGTTAGGGTCACTCACAATGAAAAGGAATAGGTCCAAAGGCCTTACTAGGTATCGCTGCCGGTTCCCTATACTCAACCAGGTCTGTAATATTGAAGGTAGAACTAATGCCCAAATCCGAAGGCAAGTCTAACACCTAGGCATTTGATCCAATCCTTCTCTATCACTTTAAAAGGTCCGGCTCTGCGAGCATGAAGCTTCTTTTAGGCCTAAGCCTAACCAAGATAGAATCCACTACATCAAATTCTTTGACCCTTCTTTGGGAATTAGCCAGTTGTTTTAAGATTAGTGCGGGTGGTGAACATGCTAGGCACATGCAGACTCCTAACAAATGATGCAAAGGACTCATACTGACACCTAACAGACTCGACTATGCATTCCTATCGAAGGAAATTTTATTGAACTCTTTGGATCTAAACCTAATAGATTATAGGTTCTCTAGGTTTGATCCTAGCTTGACATGCACATGAAAATTTACAGTGAACTCCTAGCAAATTCCAAACAGTATGCCAGAAGTAAGATGCAAACCTAACATGCGTGATGAATGCATGCAGTATGCTAATCTCAGCTAAATGCAATCTAATGATCCTAGAAATGCTGGAGGTGTCAGGAAAGGGCAGAAAATAGGAAGTGGGTTCAGAATTAGTTTGGTAAGGTAGAGAAAAAGGTTCATGGTTAGTTGAATAAAGTAGGATAAAAGATGGGGTGTCAGGAACTAATCCTATACTAATGAGGTTAACCTTACGAGGTTGAGCTATATCTACAGGGTTTGCATAATGGAAGGATGGGTTGCTAATTTCGGGGAAGAGGTCTTTAATGGGAACTATAGGAGGGGACTCATCTTGAAGGTATTGATTCAAAGAGATAAGGTCCTTAATAAATTCTTCTGGTTCTTGTATTTTAGGACCATACTCTATAATTTGGCTCTCCTCTATGGTTTCCTCAGGTAAGGCTCTAGCAGCAGTACCTAGGTTCTCTTCCTCTATTTGTTCTTCCACTATAGCTTTAGGTTGGATGTGGTCAAGGTCAATTAGCTCTGGGTTGGTTTCTACCTGGGTATCTACTGGGTCAGCTAATTCTAGGTCATCTAAAGGTGTCTCCTCTTCTCCCTCATACTCATCCACTAGGCTCACATCAGCTTCATACACTTCCACATTAATGTAAGCCTTGCGAATCTCAGGAATGGTTGGAGAAGGTCGGCTAGCAGGAAATTGGTTAGGTTCTGATCTCTGATTATGGGTACTACTCCTAGTAGGTTCAGGTTGTATAAGAGGTAGTGGCTCACTATTGGGTTCATATTTAGGGATACTAATCCTATGGGGTTCAAGTTGACTAGGGGAAGCATGACTAGTACTAGGCTGATACTTAGGGGTTATGGGTTCTCTAGGCTCATAGGACAAGGGTGCAGATCTATGGGTCATGGGATTATAGGATCTGGGGTCATATGATTTTGGGTCAGCTCTATGATCAGGTTCTAAGGATGGATCAAGGTATGGGGTCCTCCTAAGGTTGGGCTCTCTATATGGGTCAGGATATTGGGTCCTCCTAGGATTGGACTCCCTATATGGGTCAGAATACTGGGTTCTCCTAGGGTTGGACTCCCTATATGGGTCAGAATATTGGGTCCTCCTAGGGTTGGACTCCCTATATGGGTCAGAATATTGGGTGTTGGGTCTACTAGGCTCATAGGGTGTGGGTGCATAGGATCTATGATCATGGGATCTAGAGTCATAGGATCTAGGTTCATAGGTTATGGATTTATAGGTTCTAGGTTCATAGGATTTGGAGTCATAAGATCTATAGGTTGTAGGTATACTAAGCTTATAGGGAGAGGGTAAATAGGATTTATCTTCCTGGTCTATAAAATCTTGATTGGGTCTTCTAGGACTAACCTTAGGGATTGGGTCATGACGATGGGCTCTCCTAGGTTCAGCCTCAAGGTATGGATCAGGGTTTGGGGTCCTCCTAAGTTAAGAGGAATTAGGATCTGGCTCAGACTGTGACCCATGGTTTTTTTCTGGGGTCCCTACCCGGACTTTTAACTGATCAAACCTATTGGCAAGATGATCAATTCTATCATTGGTTTGAATACGAGACTGAGTTAACTGGGTCATCTGGGTAGTTATCTGGGTAGCCATCTGGGCCATTTGATCAGCTAGGGCTTTTATTTGAGCTTGTAAATTTTTCATGGGTTCAGACATTTGTGAAAGAGGTGGGTGATATGAAACTCCTGATCTAGTGCTCATGCAAGACTCGATCAGACCGACTATAGCTGACTAGACCTAGAGTCCGAACTAGATGCTCAATCAGGGTGGCAAGCTAGCCTATAGTAACCCTGTACTCAGCCAGGCAGGTGTAAGGGGAGTGTTAGGTCCCTGATTGCCAATCCTAGACACCAATCAGAGATTGGCCAGGTAGGCGGACCAGCACACAAGCCCTTCAGGATTGAATCCCTAAACCACCATTCTAGACACTAAGCACAAAGCACGCACGGATTAGCTTGACACAATGATCTGACACTTAGTCCGGACCCGACCAGTTGGTGTCCCTAGCCCACTAGGGCAAATTAAGTCTAGTTAATTTTAGGTTAAGGCTTGGGACCGAATGCAAGGGATGTGGTTTTGGGCTAAGGAGAGGTGATCAAATCCTCCCCCCATCTGATATAGCAAGAGTAACCTTAAAAGTAAAGTATGCAATGATGGCAGGCAGATGAGGATGCAAATTAGGGTTTAGATGTTTTTGGTATTTTTGGAGAATATGTAATTTTTTTTTTTGGGTATTTTTTTAAATAGAAGAAAACTTGAAAATCATGGCCTAATATGCTGGAAATATACTAAAATTAAAAGATATGCAAAAGAGCTAAACAAAACCCTAAAACTTTCAAACTTGTCTTGCTGAAAAAAACAGAGCCAAAAATTTGCAGGCTGTATTTTGGCTTGAAGAAAATTCACAGGCCATAATAAAATCTGGAAAAATTCTTAAAATTACTGTAAATTATGATGAATCCAGAAAAATGAATTTTAGAATTTTTAGAGTTTTTATCTGGGACAAATAATTAAAATAACAGAGTATATATGGACTGAAAAATTGTAGAAAATAAGCCCTAATCTAAGCTCTGATACCAAATGATGGGGGACTAATATGCATGCAATTTTTTTTGTATGTTTTACTTGTTGAGTTTGGTGATTAATTTCCGAATTTTAGATCAAAATTATTTGTAGGGAACTTTGTATGAATTTTTGAAGATCAGCATGCAGTTTAGGACCTAGAAAAGTAGCAAAGAAGGACTGCCGGGGCTGAGAAGTCTCAGTTAGGGCAAGTTCTCCTACAATAAAACTACTGGAGGTAGAGGGGTGTACCTGACAACGTCTGTGAAGATCACAGTGAAGGGGTCTCTCGTTCCTTGATGGATGCGGCCTGGAAAACCGAGCCAAAGACCCGCGGATACCCGGCTTTCTGCTCAGTGATCCGATTGAGGCTTGGCTGGAGTCGTTGGATTCGTAGGAACTCGTGGACCTGTAAACGACCTGTCAGGGGTTAGAAAACTCACAAAAGAACAAAAAATCAAAGGAAAAATAGCAAGGGAAGGCTTCTTTTGGAGTGGGCGTCCAGGGATCTGGAGGGTTTGTTGGCAGCAGGAAGATGATTGCAAACACCGGGAAGAAGAACTCTCACAAACCCCTTTATGCACACAGTAGGGTATCACACCACTCAATAGAAGAACTCAAGGTTTTCATTCATCAAAATTTTTTTTTTTTTTCATACAAGAGGCTAGGGCCCCTTAAATAGACCCTTAACCTTGGGCTCCAAGTAAGGGTACATAAGTCTTTACATAAGAATCCTTTTCCCTCTCAAACCCTAGCTAGAAAATAAGGAAATATTAGGTAGAAAAATCCCTAAAAATTTTCTTGACTTGGTCAAGACTCCAAGGATGCCTAGGGAGACGTGTTGGGCTTCTAGGAGCAGCAAAAGGCCGGCCCAAAGGGGCTCGGGTGCTTGGGTTTGGGCCTCTGGAAGCTGGGGTGGCCTGGTAGCCAGGTAGCAGGAATATTCCCTGGTATCTTGCTTTTTAGGGGCTTGGGCTTGGCACCTGGGCTTGATTTCTTTGGGCTAGGATGCAGATGGACCTCTGGAATCATGGATGCCCTTATCTATGAATTTACTTTGGCATCTGGAAGGGAATCTGGGCATTTGGAGGGCATCTACAAGAAATCAGGGTTTTCTGAATTTTCCTCCTGGGGTCTTCAAATCTTCAAGCTGGGTTGGACTTGTGCTATAATTACATGTCTTCAATCTAGTTGGACTTGGTCTTTACTTGTATGATGTGGTCTTGAGTCTTCAGTATGCTTGGATAGGACTCAAATAAAATTAGCTCAACATGAGCTGACCAGCATTGGACTGAACTAGCTCAACATGAGCTGACTAGTGCAGAACTGAAATAACAACTCAAGAAACTCAAATAATAACTAAAATAGACTTAGATGAGCTAAGCCCTTATTACAGATGGACTCATAAATTATTGATCAATTTACAGAGGGTTGAAAAGCCTCTGTCTTATTCTGGTGCCTTTGGTGTCCGCACCACTCTTGGACCTCAGGAAATGGGCCTAGATGACTCAGGTGCAGTGGGGGTCCTTTGGACATCTTCAAGAGTTCCAACTCTATCTTTTACTTGACCTAATTCATTTTTGATTTGCCCTAATTGCTCAATTACAGTATCAAATTTTTCATTTAGGGTCCTTATGATGAATTCAAGATTAGGGTCCATGGATAGAGCCAGACAGAAGGTGGGACTTTGGTATAGAGCTTTATAGGACACAGTACACGGATAAGCAATACAAGGGACAAGCAAAACCTAATTCTAGGGCTCGTAGACCTAGAATTCAAAATGCAGGACTTGACTTGGTACTAAATAATAATGCAATTATCCTGTCCACTGGCCAAGTAAGAGGTGGGAATGCGGGAGGCCCCCCTCGCTCTCACAAGGACTTAATTAAGGAATCGCAAGTCCACTTAAGGCATTTTCCATTTGACCTCTAGCCTTAGACACCAATTTCAAGGAGTAAGTATACACTCAAATAGCACTTTGCCTTATCTTGCACTTGAATCCGACATGTGGGTGTCCCTAGTTTTTAGGTGTCTACTTGATTTTAATTAAAGCTTGGGCTAAAGCAAAATGAGGGATGGTTGTTGTGGGCTAAGGAAAGGTTATTATCTCCTTCACTTATTGAATACCCTTAAGATAGCTTATATGTGGCTGCAAACAATTTCAGCAAAACAATGAGCATAATCAACTAGACTTAGCACAAATATATGAATTTTTAACCCAATTTTGAAATTTCAAATAATGCAAATTTAAATTAGGTAATTCAAATCCTGATGCCTATATCCCAACAATCAATTTTAAAATTTTAAATTTTGAAATTTAATTAGAATATTCATCCTTGGAGGCAAAGTGGTTAAAATGTAAGTTTCAGCTTCCAACTAACCTCCAGCTAAATTGAATTTGAATATTCAAAATTTAAAATTATAAAAATCCAAAAAACTCAAAATAAAACCAAATTAGTTAGATCTCATACTTGAAATCTTAGATTTTAAATTTTGAATTCAAAATAATTCAAATTTTAGTTGAGAAAGTTGTTTGAAAATAGTTGCTAGAAGGTTCCAATAGTATAACTAACTCTCAACAACCAGAATTCAAATTTCAAATTCTAAATTTTAAATTCTTCTAAAATTCAAAATTCTAGTGGGAAATAACAAAATTCGAAGTCTGGATCTCAGATCTAAAATTTAGAATTTAGAAAAAAAATATTTTTGTATTTTTTTTTTTGAAAATCAAATGTGATGGAGGGAAGAAACAAAATTTTGGATAGAATTTCAGAGACAACCTAAGAACTCATGTATTTAATTCCAAAAATTATAGAAGAATATATATATATAATATATATATATATATTAAGTTTTATATTTAAGATCCTAACATCTTAAGGTACTGGAATAGTATTTTTTTGGGTTTTTTTGATCTTTGTAAAAATCATGAAAAATCATGAAATACTCGAATGATAGTGGCACAGAATTCTAGTAGCTTGCAAAGCTTAAACTAGAAACATGGCTCCGATACCAAAAATTGATGGAAAATGAATTTTATGAAATGAGTATGTGGAGGTGTGATCTACTTACTTAGTATCATCATACAAGAATTTGAGCTCCAGATATAGCCGAAATCATACATAGAAGAGATTAAGAACTTCAATCTAAAAACAAGGTGAGCAGAATTCTAAACACCCTTATGCAAGCTTTCTTTCAAGAAAATAAAAAAAAGGATCTAAAGGCATAGATCCCTCAAACTAGGCTAAGCTACCTTTAAGAACCTCAGATCCATGGATCAAGAGGGTCTTCTTTCCAACAATGAAGAGAATCAAAGCTTAAAATGGAAGGATAGCACTCATCACTCAAGAATTGATGTCTAGGAACAAGATCTACGCTCCCTACTTAGAACTAACCTTTGGAGCTTGGTCCTTGGAGTGGAGCCTTCATCATCAGCTTCAAACCATCAAGAAAAACCTGCAAATGATCCAAAGTAAGGTGGTGGTGATGAAAATTTGAAAGAAAATGAAGGATTCAACAAAGGAAAGTGAAGGGATTTGAAGAAGGTTGCTGAATTTTTGGGCAGCACTTCTCCTTCTTCTTGATCTCCTTGGAACCTTGGTAGAATGGCTTAGGAATGGAACTTTGGGCCTCTTACCCTCTCCCTAAATGAGTGACCTAGCTCTAATGGCTAGGGAACTAACACTCAAACTCAAACCAAATACTCAAACTCAAAGAGAAAACAATGGAACTCGGCAAGGTGGAAGAAGAACCAAACTAAGCTTTCATTCATTCATAGGCTTTTTCAATTCCTTTACATAAGGGGGCCTTGGTCCTATTTATAGGCCAAGAGAACCCAGAAGTGGCAGAAAAAGGGAGGATTAAGTGCTAACTAATCCATGTTTAGTTGGCAACTAATTACATTGAGAAGCTTCTAGGTAACTAATCCTAACAAGAGAAGAAACTAGAATCTCCATGTGGCGCCATCCAATTTTGCCAAGTGTCCTCATCAAAAGCCTTCCATATGTCTTCTAAAATTTATTCTTCAAATATGCTTCAAATTAGGTGAATCAAATCATAGGTTGGCCGGCCTAAATGGATTGCTTAGAATTTTGGAAAGAAAGGTCTTCATTAGTTGAATTTCTTTGGCTTGCTTGTTTTAAATGAAAATGGTCTTGACTTGCTTCATATAATGGTGGCTCTTCTTCTTAAATGGATGGAACTAGGAGCCTTTAAGATGAGGTTGGGCTTCATCTTCATAATTTTGAGTGGAACCTGAAAAAAATTGGACTAGCTACAAAACCAGAGATTGTTAGCTTGCAATTTCTTCCTCTTGCCAATGTCCCCATCACTAAGTTTGTTGATAATAGACTTGGAAATATTTATATAGTAGATTTAAATGATCTGGCAATGTCAAGTAGTAAAAGTCTAATGGCTTTGAATGCTAAAACCAAGGAATCTAGTTTACTTTGACATAGAAGATTGGGTCATGCTAGCATGCATACTTTAGCAAAACTAATTTTCTAAGACTTAATTAGAGGTTTACCAAAGTTTAAAGTTAATTTTGATCATGTTTGTGATGCATGTTAATATGGAAAACAAACTAGGGAGAATTTTAAATCTAAAAATATTCTTTCAACATCAAGACCCTTAGAACTACTACACATGGATTTATTTGGACTAGCAAGGATCATAAGCCTATGAGGTATGAAATATGGACTTGTGATAGTAGATGATTTTTCATGATTCACTCGAGTTTTGTTTCTTGCACACAAAGATGAATCTTTTAAAGTTTTCCAAAAAATTTATAAAAAGGTTTCAAATCAAAAAAATCTTTCAATTATTTTAATTAGAAGTGATCATGGAACTGAATTCAAAAATCAATACTTTGAAGAATTTTGCATAGAACATGGCATTGATCATAACTTTCCAGCCCCTAGAATACCATAGCAAAATGATGTTGTGGAAAGAAAAAATAGAATATTTAAAGAGATGGCCCAATCCATGTTATGTGAAGGCAATCTTCCAAGGTATTTTTTGATAGAAGCTGTGAACACTACTTGTTATATATTAAACTATGTTTTGATTAGACCAATTTTGAAGAAAACCCCCTATGAGCTTTAAAATGATAGAAAATCAAATATTCATTACTTTCATGTTTTTGGATGTAAATGTTATATCTTGAATAATAGAAAATATAATTAGGTAAATTTGATGCAAAATCTGGTCAAGGCATATTTCTTCGATATTCAACCTCAAGCAAAGCATATAAAGTTTTTAACAAAAGAACTTTAACTGTTAAAGAATCAATCCATATTATTTTTGATGAGTCTAACCTCACACCTTCAAGAAAAGAAGTGTATTGATAATGATACAGGTTCCTTGAATGATGGAGTAAAGGATATGAGCTTGAAAGAAAAGCAAGTTGAGCAAGAAAAGGAGAAGGTTAGTATAGAACATGATGAGCTACCAAAAGACTGGAGGTATGCACATTCTCACCCTAAAGAATTAATTATTGGTGATCCCTTTCAAGGAGTAAGAACTAAATCATCTTTTAGAGACACCTTTGACTATTTAGCATTTATTTCTCAAGTTGAACCTAACTGCATAGAGGAAGACAAAAATGATCTATATTGGATGATGGCTATGCAGGAGGAACTTAATCAATTTGAAAGAAACAATGTATGGACCTTAGTAGCTAGAACTAAAAAACATCCTATCATAGGTTCTAAATGGGTTTTTAGAAATAAATTAGTTGATAAGGGTAATGTAGTTAGAAACAAAGCTAGATTAGTTGCTAAAAGATATAACCAAGAGGAAGCAATAGATTTTGATGAAACTTATGTACCTGTAGCAAGATTAGAAGACATAAGACTCTTATTTGCATTTGCATGTCACATGGAACTTAAACTTTTTCAAATGGATGTAAAAAGTACTTTTTTAAATGGCTATATTGAATAATAAGTTTTTGTGAAACAACCTCCCGGATTTGAAAATCACTCTTTTCTAAATCATGTTTTCAAATTAGATAAAGCTTTATATGGTTTGAAATAAGCACCTAAAGCATGGTATGAGAGGTTGAGCAAATTTTTTTTAGAAAATGATTTTAAAAAAATAAAGTATATACAACATTGTTTATCAAAAGAAAAGATGATGAATTATTAGTCGTACAAATATATGTTGATGATATAATCTTTGGTGCAACTAATAAAATTTTATATCAAGAATTTGCCAAGCTAATGCAGGGAGAATTTGAAATGAGTATAATGGGTGAACTCACTTTCTTCCTTGGATTGCAAATCAAACAAACAAAGGAAGGGATATTCATCAACCAAACATAGTACATCAAAGAACTCTTGAAAAAGTTTGGGATGGAATCTATAAAAGAAATTAGCACAACCATGAGCCTAACCTGCAAACTTGATAAAGATGAGGAAGGTAACAAAGTAGATCAAAAATTATATTGACGTATGATTGGATCTCTACTCAATTTGACTGCAAGTAGACCTGATATACTATTTAGTGTTTGTATATATGCAAGATTTCAAGCTAATCCTAAAAAATCATATATACTTGCTATTAAAAGAATCATAAAATATCTTAAAGGTACATCAAACTTAGGACTATGGTACTCTAAACCTTTAACTTTAAATTTAATTAGTTATTCAGATGCTGATTATGGTGGATGTAGAATTGATAGAAAGAGCACTAGTGGTACATGTCAATTTCTAGGGTTGAATTTAATCTCATGGCACAGCAAGAAACAAAACTCCATGGCACTATTTACTGCTGAGGTAGAGTATGTGGCTACAGGGAGTTATTGTGCTCAAGTGTTATGGATTAAGCAACAACTAGAAGATTATGGTGTTATTTAATCTAAAATTCCAATCAAATATGATAACACAAGTGTTATCAACTTAACAAAGAATCCTATCCAGCACTCAAGAACTAAACATATTGAAATTAGACATCATTTCATTAGGGATCATGTTCAAAATGGTGATATTGAACTTGAATTTATTTCTACTGAAAAATAATTGGCTGACATCTTTACTAAACCCCTTAGTAAAGATAGATTTCAAATGATTAGAGGAGAATTAGGACTTTGTGATCCGTTTTAGAATTTTGATCAAATTTCTTCAAGAATTAAAAAAAAATTATTTAGAGGACCTCCATCACCTATTTAAGGTTGATACACACCTTTCCCAGTGTTTATCTAGGATTAGAAACTATTTTCTTAAAATTTGGAACCTTTTTCCTTAGTTTTGCTCGAGCCGACTCATGCAGGAAGAGCTGTCTGGGCTAGTCGACTCGGATGGCGGGCCTACTTAAGGACCACAAGTCCTAAAAATTTCTATTCACCCTTCTATTTATTGTTGAACCCGAGCATTAGGGACCACTTTCCTCTCTAGCCCTAAGGACCACTCAATCCTTCCAAATCCCTTTGATCTTAGATCCTATGGCACTCAAGAGAGCTGTGGCAAAGAGATCTAAATGGGTGGCATCAAGCACTATTCAAGCGAAAAGGATATCCAAAAAAAGGAAAGATGAGCCGGCTCCATAAGAAACTCAAGTTCCACCTCCTCTACAACAGCAAATTATCCAAATGGGCAACAAACTAGTTACTTCAGGTAGAAGAGTAGATTTTACTTTTCTAGAACAATAAAGTTTTTGAATTGGAGATTGGATTAAAGCTCAAGGTTGGAAATTCTTTTATTCATTGGATGTCCCTACATATCCCACCTTGGTTAGGACCATTTCTGAGCATCTATCATTTGGAGTACACCAGATTCTGTCTACAGTGAAAGAAGTCACTATTTCAGTGGATGAAGGTAGGTTAAGCAGTGTTCTTCAAATGCCAAAAACTGGGAAGTGTTACTTGAACCTGAAAGATAGATAGAGTGGTGCGGGCACCAGACTCAGAAGAAGACTTCAGAGCTCCATCTGGATCTCTGATTAACCTTGCCCAAAGAATTAAGGTTTTTTTGGCTTGTAATAAGGGTTGACTGGATCAACTCAACTTTAGCTTGAGTCTATATTACCTGCATTTTATTTTATTGAGTCATGTTGACTCAGTAGTGGACTAGGGTTTCAACCTGGGGTGTTACATTTTCTCCCAAGGCCAAGCAAGTGGGCGCCACACTCCCAGCCACACTCCCAACCATACGCCTGAGTCCAGGGGGCGCCACATCTCCATCCAGCAGGCTTTGGTCCCCACACCACAGATAGCAGCTCTCCTCTTTCATGTGCCAATTGAGGAGAAATCCACCAGGGGTCCACAAATCAAGGGGGCGGCCCAAGACTTCCCAAAAGAACCAAACTATAAAAGGGAAGAAATTCTCTTGGAGAGGAATTCAAGGAGGCGCCCATTACCTGCCAGAAATACTCAAAACAAAGTTAGAAGGAGCCATAACTTGGGGAGAAAGAAAAGGAGGTATCCAAAAAGGGTTGAGCCATGGAAGGAAGGAGATTTCTCTTGAAAAGCAAGGTTAGGAGGCGCCCTAATCATTCCAACTAAAGCCAGATATAAAAGGCAACAAATTTTCTCTTGGAGGGCAAGGTTAAGAGGCACCCAAACACTTCCAGATAAGGCCAAGCATAGAAGGAAAAAAATATTTTTTGGAGGTCAAGACAAGGAGGCGCCACCCACTTTCCTTTTTGAAGCTTCAATCAACTTTGGAATTAATTGGCCAGCCATATGAGTAGGGATTGATATCCTAATTTGAAGATCCCCTCCTTTAGTCCCACATGGGAAGATGTAAAACCCTACTCTCTTGTAATGGCCTATAAATTAAACCCCCATGTAAGTTTGAAAAGGATGAGATGAATGAAACCAAATTTTTTTGTGAGCAAAACTTTGTGTTTTCTCTCTTCCGCACTTACATCCAGGTGTTGAGCTCCGTGAGGGAGTAAATCCGGGTTCCTCAGGAACCTTGAGGAGGTGTGAGATCTCCAAAACCCAAACCCTAGGTTAGCCACTCCACTCCCAAACCCTAGCCGCCCATCATTCTTTTCTTTCCACCAATCCCTAGCCTATCCCACTTCTCACGGCCTCTCTCTCCAAGTCCAGGCCAACCACCAGCATCCAGCTATAGTCCGGATACTTCAGATCCAAAGCTCTTTCCAGAGGGAGTCGAATCAGCCTTCAAGAGAATCCAGATCTCAGCGACATCAGCCTTTAAGTTCTTCGAACTGGTAAATCCTTCCCTGAGTCTCTGAATCCATCACTTGTTTTTCTTCTTCCCAGATCTTGAGTACAGGAGAAGCCGACCCAGCCACAAGACCAGTATTGGAGGATCCATTACGAAGATAGCCGAATCCGAGGATCCAACAATCTGCTCGAGAGAGTTCTTCCACCCAAATTCTATGAGATCAGTGTTTGGTTGGTAAACCATCTCTTCTCTTTATTTCTGTCCTATTGAAAGTTCAGAGCGAAACCCTAGGTCTGGGAGTTTCTCAACCCCCAGCGATCCGTTACTTCTGAACTACTCTGATAACTTAGCTTCTTCTAAATTGTTCTTTTAATCCTTACCTAGTTTCCATCAACTTAGTTTAACTTTACTTTGAGTCGAAGCCAATTTCTGAAAAAAAAAAAAAGAAAAAAGAATTAATCTTAATTTTACTTCCGCATACGCTTCTTTGTTCTTTGTTCTGCATCATTTTTGGTATCAGAGCTCTCTGTTCTACATCATTTTTGGTATCAGAGCATTCGTTCTGCATCAATTTTGGTATCAGAGCTTTTGTACTGCATCAATTTTGGTATCAGAGCTTTTGTACTGCATCATTTTTGGTATCAGAGCCCTGTCTAGGGTTTCTGTTTTGATTGCTTGTTTGAGTCTCTCTCTTTTTACTTTGTCTGCTCGAAGTAGACTCCCCAGGATGTCCGGTCCTAGGATTGAAGCGAGGTGCAAACCTCCTCTTCCCATTCCACGGGGTGTTCCAAGGGCGTATAGGGGATCCGTTGGGTTATAACTTCGTAGCAGGAATTGTAAACGGGGAAGTGCTCTGTTTTCAGCCCGTAATTGCCCTGTTGCAGGAATTATTTCTCACTGCAAGTAACTCCAAATTTTCTGATTTCTATTTTTCTGAAACCAGTATAATTGAAACTATTTTGCATAATTTTCCTGTGATTTATTGGTTTCCGTGGAATTTCTGAGAATTAAATTACTGCAACTCTATTTTTATGTTCTGCAATCCAATTATTCTTGAGTGTTCATCTCTTAATTCATCTTAAGGGCATTTGAGCATCTAAGATAAGGGGAGGAGTTGATAACCACTCCTTAGCCCAAAACCACCACCCACTCATTTGACCCTAAGCCTTTAATCTTAAAATTAATTAGACCTAATTTGCCCTAGTGGGCTAGGGACATCAACAAGTCGGGTCAAGGCTAGTGTTGAGTCAGTTTGTCTGGTTACTCTATGTGTGCTTTGTACTCAGTGTCTAGAACGGTGGTTCAGGGATTCCATCCCGAAGGGCTTGTGTGCTGGTCCGCCTATCTGGCCAATCTCTGATTGGTGTCTAGGATTGGCATTCAGGGACCTAACACTCCCCTTACACCTGCCTGGCTGAGTCCTGAGTTACTACAGGCTAGCTTGCCACTCTGATTGGGCATCTAGTTTGGACTCTAGGTCTAGTGAGCCAGTAGTCGCTTTAGTCTAGTCACATTCTGTGTGCTTGCTTGCATCATCATGTCCACCCGGAACGGAGTACCCTCCCAACCTGGTCAAACCCAACCTGATTTAGAGGCCATGGTTAGAGCTCTTATTGAAAGTATGAACAAATTGAGTCAGGATATGACTGCTACTGTTACCCAGTGTAAAGAACAAGTCCATGAGAATTTTACCCAGCTTAGGGATCGAGTCTAAGTACTTGAGAAACGTAGACATCAAAATTGGACCCCTGATCCAAAATTTAATAAGCCCCAACCTCATCCATGCCAGGAGCCTAGGAGGACCTTATACCATGATCCCGAGCATAACCTTAGGAAGCCTAACCATGATATCTATAGTGTGGATCGTGTCTATGAGAGGTCCTTACAATATTCTAGACCAGTCACTCAACAACCCAAGTCTTCTAGATCAAACCATTTAGATCCACACCCATGCCCAAGTAAGGTCTCTACTAGCTTGAAACCCAGTGTGACCCAGGTTCCTATATCGCAAGAATGTTTGTTTTGTGGAGAAAGAGGCCATAAATCTAGTCAGTGCCCATGCATAGGACTGGCTTGTGCATAGCTAAGTGGTAAGAATCCTAAGGATGACATTAATGAGGGAGAACCCAAGCCTACCAATGAGGAAGAACGGTTAGGTATGACAAGCCTAGAATCAATTGACCCGATTACCACTGACCCGAAACCCATTGAAGATGGCATCAAGGAAGTATATGATGCTAGCTTGAGTCTAGTTGATGAATGTGAGGGGGAAGAACTTGAAGAATGTGACATTGATACTATTGGTTCCTTACCTGAGGAGACCTTGGAAAGCAACCAACTGATAGGACCTAGTTCAGAAATTCAAGAGATTTGTGAGAACCAGGTTCCTTTAGTCAAATACCCCCAGGAAGAACTTATAGTGTTAGCCCGAGCTATTAGTTCGTACCCTCTAATGACAGTCATTCCCCAAGTACCAATTGAAGATCTTTGCACTGATCCTCTCCTTAGGATGACTGAATCAAGCCTCTTACAATTGGACCTTGTCCCATACCCAGCCACTAAGGTCTCTCCCGTAATCTCAGTTGAACATCCTTGTCTTGAGCAGATTGATTCACCCAGTCCTGTAGAAGTCCTCCTTGTGGCCCCAGACCCCTTCCTTTGCATGACTGATCTACCCTTCTATAGAGTATACCTTTCCACACCCATAGGTCAAATTTCAAGTCTTGAGGTCATCATCCATAGGCCCTTCCATGAATCATTCTCTAATCCAGTTCTTGAGAAAGTGGATCATTATTTGCTTAGAGAACAAACCTTAATTTTGCAATCACATGTCCTAGGCTACTGCCCGAACCATCTCTTGATCCGTTCCTGGGAGTAGCAAATTTTTACTTTCGTAAGGATGACCAGTTGACACTCATAGATCACCATTCAAACCTTCAGGTCACCACCTTTAGTCAACAGGTAATTCGAGACCCCACCTCATATCTCCTCCCTTTCTCTAGGACTTCCAATGCTTCTTACACCATCCAAGTATACTTTGTCGAAGTCTTTAGAGTGAACCACGTGTCAGAACCTATTAGGTTTGCCACCTACTTCTGGAAGACCTTATGGCACCTACTAGGCACCCATGATAAGTTTTCATGCTCTGCATGCCATCCTCCGACCCAAGGTCAAACCTAGAGAGCCATAGTTTGTTAGGTTTAGACCTAGGGTTCCTTTGAAATAAAGTCCATTCTTTAGGAATGCGTCGTCAGTCTAGTTTAGTTTTTTTCTTGACCCTTTACTAGGCTTTGACTCAGATTTTGGTTTGATTGAGAGCACCAGGAATTGGGATTTGTTTTTTGTCCAGGGCTGAAATTGCATTCAATGTTTCGATCAATAGGTCTATAGGCTAGAGTCCCTTTGAAATTGTTCATGGATACAAGCCTCACACACCACTTGATCTGATTTCACTATTAGCCCACACACACAAGTCTCTTGATGCACTTGCATAGCATGTAAAGGACTTGCATAAAGAAATTCATGCCAAAATAAATTTAAGTAATGAAACTTATAAGAAGTTGGCTGATTCTCAAAGGCGAGTCAAAACTTTTATTGAGGGAGACTATGTAATGATTAGGTTAAGGCCTGAATGGTTTCCTCCTGGAACCGTTAGAAAGTTACATGCTAGAGGAGCTGGACCATTTAGAGTGGTGAAGAGAGTAGGATCCAATGCCTATGTGCTCGAGTTGCCTCCAGAACTAGGCAATAGCTCCACTTTCAACATTACAGACCTAGTAGAGTATAGAGAGCCAACTGTGATTCCCAATGAGGCTTTTGAACCTAATCCTGCTCTTGAGAGTGAACCCAACCCTGTGTGTCCACCAACAAACTGGCCTGTGAGGAAAGAGCAGATTGAAAAGATCCTGGATGATCAGGTTATCTCTACTCGTAATCGAGGATACCAAAGATACCTGGTCCGCTGGCTAGGAAGGCCAGATTCTGATGACTCTTTGATCTCCCGAGAAGAATTACAAGAGTTGGACCCAGACCTCTTGGAGAGATACCAGAGCCAACTTGATCCATACTCGACAGGGTCGAGTTCCTCCCACCCTGGAAGAATTGGTGTGGGCACCAGACTCAGAAGAAGACTTCAGAGCTCCATCTGGATCTCTGATTAACCTTGCCCGAAGAATTAGGGTTTTTTTGGCTTGTAATAAGGGTTGACTGGATCAACTCAACTTTAGCTTGAGTCTATATTACCTGCATTTTATTTTATTGAGTCATGTTGACTCAGTAGTGGACTAGGGTTTCAACCTGGGGTGTTACATTTTCTCCCAAGGCCAAGCAAGTGGGCGCCACACTCCCAGCCACACTCCCAGCCATACGCCTGAGTCCAGGGGGCGCCACATCTCCATCCAGCAGGCTTTGGTCCCCACACCACAGATAGTAGCTCTCCTCTTTCATGCGCCAATTGAGGAGAAATCCACCAGGGGTCCACAAAACAAGGGGGCGGCCCAAGACTTCCCAAAAGAACCAAACTATAAAAGGGAAGAAATTCTCTTTGAGAGGAATTCAAGGAGGCGCCCATTACCTGCCAGAAATACTCAAAACAAAGTTAGAAGGAGCCATAACTTGGGGAGAAAGAAAAGGAGGTATCCAAAAAGGGTTGAGCCATGGAAGGAAGGAGATTTCTCTTGAAAAGCAAGGTTAGGAGGCACCCTAATCATTCCAACTAAAGCCAGATATAAAAGGCAACAAATTTTCTCTTGGAGGGCAAGGTTAAGAGGCACCCAAACACTTCCAGATAAGGCCAAGCATAGAAGGAAAAAATATTTTCTTGGAGGTCAAGACAAGGAGGCGCCACCCACTTTCCTTTTTGAAGCTTCAATCAACTTTGGAATTAATTGGCCAGCCATATGAGTAGGGATTGATATCCTAATTTGAAGATCCCCTCCTTTAGTCCCACATGGGAAGATGTAAAATCCTACTCTCTTGTAATGGCCTATAAATTAAACCCCCATGTAAGTTTGAAAAGGATGAGATGAATGAAACCAAATTTTTTTGTGAGCAAAACTTTGTGTTTTCTCTCTTCCGCACTTGCATCTAGGTGTTGAGCTCCGTGAGGGAGTAAATCCGGGTTCCCCAGGAACCTTGAGGAGGTGTGAGATCTCCAAAACCCAAACCCTAGGTTAGCCACTCCACTCCCAAACCCTAGCCGCCCATCATTCTTTTCTTTCCACCAATCCCTAGCCTATCCCACTTCTCACGGCCTCTCTCTCCAAGTCCAGGCCAACCACCAGCATCCAGCTATAGTCCGGATACTTCAGATCCAAAGCTCTTTCCAGAGGGAGTCGAATCAGCCTTCAAGAGAATCCAGATCTCAGCGACATCAGCCTTTAAGTTCTTCGAACTGGTAAATCTTTCCCTGAGTCTCTGAATCCATCACTTGTTTTTCTTCTTCCTAGATCTTGAGTCCAGGAGAAGCCGACCCAGCCACAAGACCAGTATTGGAGGATCCATTGCGAAGATAGCCGAATCCGAGGATCCAACAATCTGCTCGAGAGAGTTCTTCCACCCAAATTCTGTGAGATCACTGTTTGGTTGGTAAACCATCTCTTCTCTTTATTTCTGTCCTGTTGAAAGTTCAGAGCGAAACCCTAGGTCTGGGAGTTTCTCAACCCCCAGCGATTCGTTACTTCTGAACTACTCTGATAACTTAGCTTCTTCTAAATTGTTCTTTCAATCCTTACCTAGTTTCCATCAACTTAGTTTAACTTTACTTTGAGTCGAAGCCAATTTTGAAAAAAAAAAAGAAAAAAGAATTAATCTTAATTTTACTTCCGCATACGCTTCTTTGTTCTTTGTTCTGCATCATAGAGTTCTTTGAGGACTATTGAGAGAAGGAATGTAGAAGGAATCTCTAATGTTCAAGCAAACAAATTATCACTTGAGATGAGATTACTTCACAATATTATTAGTTGAGTGTTTTTACCCAGGACTGGGAGATTTACTGGGTAAGCGAGCGTGACCTAATGTTTATAAGATATATGATTGAGGGGGAGGCCCTCAATCTACCATTAATTATGATGGCTCATATCAAAGATGTGGCTCGCTAGGCTGGAGCCTGTCTACCCTACAGGATGGCCTTTACTCTTTTATTTAATAATTGTGGCATTGACCTAAAAGGTGAGGACAGTAGACCCCTACTACATCCTATTAGATATTCAGAGAAGTCACTATATAGGATGGGGTACCATAGAGTTGAGAGAGTATGGATGAAGAAGGTATCTAGACAGAGGGCAGCTCTTTCTGAGGATGATGATGATGAGGATGATATTCCAGTTGGTGCAAATGCTGCTGAGCAGACTGATAATGAGGACAAGCTAGTTGATGAGCCTGGACATTCAGAGCCAGCACCTACCACACCTCCTCCATGAGTTCTTTCTGAGCCCAATACTAATGGGCAGCAGGATTCTAAGTAGATACAGATGCTTCGGGATGATATTTCAACTCCTAGATCTAATTTATAGACTGTTCGAGCAGAGATACATTCATGAATTGATCTGTTACATACTGAGATGAGAGATCATTTTAGTCAAATTCTTAAAGGTCTACATCAGACTACCTCAGCTAGACCTCCTAGATCACCTCCTTCGCCACCACATGATGGATAGGATTTACATTCTTCATATCAGCAGGCTGATGAGCATTTTATAGATCCACATGGTATGGACACTCCTGCAGCACCTGAGATAGAGTAGCCTCAGCAGAGCATTCATGATACACCTACTACTCAGATCCTCTCTGGCACCAGCACTCTTGCATTATTAGATGCTTTTACAGATCAAAGGACACCATTACTTTTAGCTACTAAGCCAGAGCCTACTCCTCCTCTGGCACCTACTCGAGACACACCTAGATAGTATCATAGATCTAGAGCACCTAGAGCTGGCCCTTCTCTTAGGACTAGGAACATGACTCATCAAACTCCTAGGCCTTCAGCACATAGGGTTATAGCTTTTGTTGTCTTAGATCTTCCATTTGATGAGGACTAGCCTCATAGATGTCTTACTTATGTTATATTTTTTTATTGTACTTCAAGTATGTCATTGTATTACTTATACTGAAATGAAATTTCACTTTTTATAACAATCACAGTTACTTATACTTTTTCTCTCTAAATGTGTGATAATGTTGAATTCTATACTCTTTGTTGATGACAAAAAGGGGGAGAAATATGTGAAGCATGGAAAATGATCATATAATAATATTATTATGTAATGAATTTGAGAAAAATATAAAATTTCAATGAAAATATAAAATTACAATGAGCCTTGACATTTCACTCTAAAACTCTGATACTTTAGTTAACTTGTAAAATGAACTCTTATGCAAAGCTCTGATGCTTCAATCAATTTGTAAAATGAATGTTCAACAGCTCTAATACTTAACTTAGCTCTGATACTTAACTTGTAAAGCTCTGATACTTTAGTCAAATTATAAAATGAACTCCGATAATAGATCATAATCTGGATTACCTAATATAATGTATAGCACATTCTAAACTCATTTACTCTAATACAGTTGTCATTTATTTTGATACAGTTAAAAATATAAATGTACTTATTATTTCCATGCCCGGTGTTTTGTTATCATCAAAAGGGAAGAACTGTTGACCCTTGGAATGATTTTGATGATTACAAAATATTGCAGCATGCATTTGATACTGATACTTTTCAAATGTTTAAGAAGTTTTTGTAGGATATTTCTAATGAACAACCATCAATCCTACATTTCTAAGACCATTGGAATGAATTCATGTACTAAAAAAAAATGTTTCATGTATCTAAGAGCCCTAAGTAAATTCAATTGTATGATTATGTAAAAGGACCAAATCAATAAAATTTTAAGTTTAAATATCTTAGAAGTTGTTTGGAAGAAGCTTGGAAGAAGTTTGAAGCCTTTTTGGAAGACTCTGAAGAAGTTTCACTCGAGCCGACTCAATGAAATAGAGCTGATACATTGTTTGGCATGGCACAGAAATTTTCTGATACACAACATTCAAGTCGATTCAATAAAGATTCGAGCTGACTCTCATAGAGTGAAAGATTTTTGCTTTTGAGACTTCAATTAATTGAGCCAACTCTAATCTAAAATGAGCTGACTCTCATAGACTACAATTTTACTTCATTATTAATCCGAGCCGACACGAAATCTACAAGCCGACTCAAATCCAAAAATTTGAATAGTAATGGAAAGTTTCAGAATTTAAATTTTTTGATTCTAAAGCCTCCCAATGGCTAGTTTTTAACTTCCAAGGAATTCTACCGGCCATATTTGTTGAGAATAGTGTCCCAAACCCAATCATCTAGGATGTTGATGGTTGTGCTATTTTGTAATAATATATGAATTCTTTAAATGAATAAAAGTTATTCTTCTGGCTGTTTATCATATATGCATTTTCCTGAAAAGAACTCTTGTGTGATGGAGTTCTTAGAACTACATTATATTTAATACAGAGAGGATGTATCAAGTAATTCTTAAACTAAATCACAATCAAAGGATACATTATTATAGGACGACGATGTATCAAGCATAGATTGTTGTATGTCACATTGGTTGCTTATCCTCTTAACCAAAGAGTGTAAAGACACTGATATGACAAACAAGTGAAATGTATGATGTCTTACTGAACATGACCATCTACGGAGCTCCCTTCTACCAAAGGGTTGCTTGCAAAGGGATAAAGGTATATGTGTCCCTCAGACCTGAGGTCACCATGGTAGCTTATAAGCAACTCACTGTACTTTGGTACTGGACTACCTAGATTTCTAATCTAGTGATGAAAGGTTTTTGGGTATAGTCAAGTACTTGTAGAGCAGTAGTGGATAAAGATGGGATTGATCCCTCCAAATGGTTTGGAGTGATGACTCACTACATCTCAATTTAGCAAAACCTTGGCCAGGATAGTTCTTATGAGAAGTCACAAAACTTGTAAGGTTGAGACACGATCTGGATGTACTAAATTAGGATTGGTAGTCAAACCTAAGATCATCCTGAGTATTATGAGGTCAAAGGAATGAATTATGCGGTAACCATATGCCAGAGATTCTAGAGAGTTGCTCTGCATCTTCGACCTATCTGGACATCAGGTATCATTGCTAGATGATGTATTTGACTGGTATTAAAAATGTTCCAGTGCTACCGGTTTAGTGTTTGAACCTATAGGGTCACACATCATTGGGGTTTCTACCTGATCTAAAGGTCGATCAATGATTGAGAATCATTTGGCATCAATATGGGGTTAATATGATTGACCATGACCCAAATATCAACATTTCCATGAGTCGACACTTGGCTGTGACAAGGAATTTTCATTAATTCGATTAGTGAATTTTTAGAGGACTTATTTGCAATATGATTGCAACCTTATGGGTCAAGCCAAATGTGATTTGGGATAGGTTCAAATTAGATTGGATTTGTCATGCTCACTTTCTTTTAAAAGATTCAAATTTGAATTTTGAATTCAAATTTCAAATCTTGGTTGAAATTGGCTCCAAGATTTTTATGGAATGCATTATAATAAATTCCATAAAAATCTAGAGCTAATTTGGTTCAACCCTTAACCCTCTTCCCCAATCACTCTTCCTTCCATATCTCTCTCCCTCTTTGCTGCTATTATAAATAGGTATCTTTGTAGGGGCAACGAAAAAAGTTGAGGTTGACTTTTGCTGGGCTTTTCTAAGAGAGGGAGGGAAGGTATCCTTAGAGTGGGGTTTTGAGAGGATTTGGGTTTTGTGTGTGAGCCTACCTAGCAATCAAGCTAGGGTTTGGGAAAAAAGAGTTAGTTGGGAAGGGTTCCACTTCTACTTCCCCTATTGTCCTCCAACCAGATTTTCCCGGCAGCTTCTAGAAAGTCTTGCAAGTCCAAGGAAGGAAAAGTTTGACCTCAAGGATCTTGAGGAGCTAGCACTCCAAGGGAGTTAATTGGGATCGAGTGCTAGTGTGAACTACCCATAGAGGCGAGACATTTGTGTGGCTCAACGGCTCTTCATCACCTGCATCCAAAGGTTAAAGATAACGTACCTTTCATTTTCTTTTCTCTTGATATCTTTACATGCACTTTTATTATGTCAGATCCTATCGTAAATAGATTGGTAGATTGACTTGATCGATCGACCAAGTCTTTCACTGTGCTGTACTTTAAAATAATTTTAAAATATAGTCTATCTGCCTATTATGCCTTTTAAACTTTCATTGGTATCAAAGCTAGGTTGCTGTAGCATAATAATAGTAGCATGTTAAGATATCATTAGCTTTCCTCACAAAGTACTTAGATTAAGGTGGATTCGCCATGGTCATCCGGTCATAGGAGAGAAGTATGGTTTGAAGGCCATCACTTCCCATTCAATAGGGTTCTCCTATGGTGTGTAGGGGTACCACTGCATCATGACCTTATAAAGAAGAAAGCGAGGGATTTGATAGGTTAAAATAGTTTTAATCTATGGATGTTTTATTTAAAAACTTTGAATAGTTCAAGTAAAATGCATGAATTTGAAGTTACTATTTTTTACAGATAGAACAGTCTGTCTGTTCTATGTTCTGGATGAGCCGACTCGACCCCTACTCAAGCCGACTCATCTTTACAGATAGAACAGTCTGTCAATTTTTAGTTCTGGATGAGCCGACTCACATTCTGCATGAGTCGACTCAACCAGAAAACCCTGAAATAGTGAATTCAAATTCTATATGCTTGTAAAATTATTTTACAATATAAATTAAAATTGCTTCGATTTATGAAGATTATTGAACTTAATTAAGAATTAAGTTATCTTGAATTACAAAGTGATCAAGGAATATGATTCAAAGACTCTAAGTCATTTCATAACCTTTAAGGGTCATGGGTTTGCTTCAATTAGGTCGTTAATTGGAATATACCTAAATTTAAATGAATGGATTAAATAGGAAACTAATGTAATCAAATGTTGAGTTAGGATTTCTTTTTATAGATCTCTTTAATAGTTAGATTGATTAGTCCATAAATCTAAATGAACCTGATTTGTGGCTCAGTAGTCAGCCTGAGTCTTTAAGCTAGTCTAATCAAGTCTGATGAACCAATTAGAGTTTAAGGTAAGTATGGCATTTGATCATGGTTCTATGGGGCTACCTCTTACCTGGCCAACCCAGTTGGTGTTTAAGGCAAGACGGTTAATGGCGGAACCCATCCCATGATCTCACTTACCTGGCCAATGTGGTCAATCAGAATTGATTGGATAGCTCACGGACTCGTGTTAACCCATGTCACCTAAGGTAAATTAGTCATGACTGATTTTAGGTGCCCATGGATCATTAGTTTCTGAAACCCTCTTTTATGACTAATGTAGTTAGTGGGAGGTTGATCCATGTCTTCTTATCTATTTCATCTGTCACATTAAAGTTAAACCCTCTAAATTATTAGGTTCATAAAAGGATGAAGTTATGGGGATAACTAAGTCCTAGCCTCCCACTAAGTGGAATGATAATGGGTCCAATAGTTGGGTGTTCATCAGCAGATCCAAAGATCAGGTGTTTATCAGGCTATTGAAATTGTCATTCCTAATATGATGGCTTAGTGCGACTCTCTTAACGATGGTCAGGTGGGCTGGCTAAAGTAGGGCTTGACTATTCGTTTGTTGGAAGCATTGAGTTTTGTCATATTAATGGTTGGACCTAACTAGGACCTTCAATAGAAGGTCCAAAGGTTGATTGAAGTGCACCTTGGGACAAAATCTAAATACTAGAAATTACTTGAAGAAGTAATCGGTTAAAGAATCTACCTTTAGATGTGCATGGGTGGGCCGGCCAAAGTCGGGCTCATGTATTGTCTATTGGATTCTAGTACCTACTAAGGAATTAAAGTAATTCCTCAGATTGGAGGTAGAGGCTACTAGTCTGAACAAAATAGTGGAAGGGCCTTTAGACTAAAGTCCATGTCTTTAGGTTAATAATTCATATACACTAATAAGTTTTGGTTTTTCTTTCAGATGTCTACCAACTTGTCGCTCTGATCTCTTCTCGATAATGAGAAGCTCAAGGGTCCCAACTTCGATAGCTGGTATAGAAGGCTCAAGATTATCCTGGAGCATGAACGAATCTTATATATGATATCGGATCCAACACCTAAAATCCCTACTCCCAATGCTTGGGGTTCTATCAGAGACACTTATCAGAAGTGGCTCTCTGATAGGACCACTGTCCGATGTATCATGTTGGTAGCAATGAACAATGAGTTCAGTCATAAATTTGTGGAAGCCTAGTCAGTGGAGATCCTTCAAAAGTTGAAGGAGTCCTTCGGTACACCAGATGACATTGAGAGGTATCGGGTCTCCTGTGCTATCTACAACATGGGATGCTTGATGGGGCCTCATGAAAGGATTATGCCCTATAAGCCAATATCTGTATCTCCCAGACCATTGTAAATTGACAAATTAATAAAGGCAATAATTTTTTCATCATTCACTGTGTCATTATATGATGAACCCCATAGATTAGGGCTATGGTTGTAGGGCTATGATGAGATCATACCAGTGAGATCTAAGGCCTTAAAACCCTAATCTAGAATATTCCTAGTCATAGGAACCCTGAGTTGGGGATCAGGGTTTCCGGTAAGACTGGCACATCCTATGTATGCTGAAAAGGGTGACTGCTCTCACAGTCATTTGTGTAGGACACTAATACAAGGATGTGGGTGCTCATTAGTGAATGAGTTCACTGAATAGATCCAGTTTGAGAACATCTAATGGAGCCTTAGCTGCATGTCAATAGATGTTTCACATAGTGGGAGTTGTACAAGTAGTCCTATGACCTGAGACTGCCATAATACCTTATGTACATGAACCCATGCTTTGGTTCAATCTCAATCATGACACTGGGTCATGCACGAGGTTGATGCTGGGTATGGTGAATTGTATATGAAGGTAATGAGTAGGTCAACAAGGAATTGATCACTCCTAGTAGGAGGAGATTGCATCCAGCCAAATTAGGTCAGATGATGATTCAGGAAATCTTTGATCAAAGTACAGATATTAGAAATGATTTCTAATATCGAATTAATTGAATCATTAGTGTATGACTGAGCTGGGAATGAGTATAAACTGGATTTGACATGATTCCATATCCATAGTTATATTCGGGATGCAAGATGATTGAAGGATCGAATTGTACGGGAACTTTCCACTGAAGGGTAGTTTTGGAATTACACCAGAATTTCCATATCTTCCGGGTAGACATGACACGTTGCTAGACGTCAATCTTGTCTTGTGGGTTGATCAAATTAAATGGTTTAATTGGATCACTAATTAGGAGGAGTCCTAATTGACTGACTCGAGTTAGCTCGATTTGACCTAAATCGATTAGAATGAGTTCTGATCAGATTAGGTCAACTTGCACTCGGACCCACTGCTGGCTAAGTATGGAACCCAATGGGTCACACACTTAGGACAGATAATCAAGGATTTAATTTGGAATTAAATCTCGTTTGCAGATGAACACACTAGCATGTGTTGCAAACCATGGCTTCTACTTGAATCGGATTCGAGTTAGGGTTCCGATTTGGTCTTTTTAGATCCAAATTCATTCCGGTTTGAATCTAATTGAAGATTCAAAATGTTGGGCTAACAGTAGGCTAGCAATTGGGCTAACCTAAGAGGCTAAACCCCTTTCCCACATCGCCTAAAACCCCTCCCCTTCTCTTCCCACGCGCGCGCGCAAGGAGAAGAGTCCACACGCGCGTGGACTCTCTCCAAGTCGCGTCTTTGCATGAAAAGAAAGAAGAGACCGGCGTCTTTTGGCTGATGAGGCATGGATCAGAGTCCACCTAGGCATGGACTCTTCAAAAAATTGGAATTACCGTGAAAAGAAAGAAAAAACACCGAAGGGGCGTGACTCTTCTTTCTGCGCGCGCCCTTCTGAGTTTTTTCTCGATCCCTCTTCGCGTCTTTCCATCCCAAAGGCCGTGAGATTAATCCCAAAGGCCGTGAGATTAATCCCAAGGGCCGTGAGATAAAGAGAGAAGACGTGAGAAGGGAGAGAGGGATGTGAGAGGATGTTTTCAGATGAGAAGGCGCCTCTCTGTCGCCTATTTAAAGAAGAAGGCTTCACCGTAAAAAATTATTCCAGATTTTCTACGGCGAAGCCTTGCTTCTCTTTCCTTCTCCCTCTCCAGAAGATTGTTTCCCCCTCCTCTCTTTCCTCTTTGATTCCTTTACAGAGCCTAGGCTCTGTCGAATCTCAGAACAGAAGGAGAGTCAGAGAGAGAAACTCTCCGACGGTAAAGGAAGAAGGCGCCTCTTTTCTTCTTTCTTACATTAAGACAACTTTGTCTTAATTTTCTTCTCCCTCCAAGACAAGCCTTGTCTCATTTTAGGACAAGGGCTTATTCTTAAGACAAGAGTGTCTTAAGGGGCCAAAGTTGCTAAAAACTAGGAGAAGGGTAAGAGAGAAAGTTTTAGTCCCCGTTTGGCTAGAGGTGTCCTAGCCAATAGCCCATATATCAAGTTCTTGGGGTAGAACTTGATTGGAAGGAACCCAATTGAGGAGTCACTGTCTTGATCATCTGCCCGTGTGGATCACCATCGGAGGGCGGACAAGTGGACGCCTGGTGTGTTCAAAAGGTTACTCTCTTTGGAGTTTATTTCTACATCAGATTGGATATAGCGATCTGAGGTTAGTATCTAAACTATGTTTAAATTTGGACATGCATGTAGTCATAAGTTTTAATTGCTAATAAGGAGATTTTAGGATTAGGGTTCGGACCTGATTTCATAAAGTTTTGAAATCCACACTTCCGCACTGGTTCCCGAACCCTACAGTGGTATCAGAGCATCCTTATTAGGATTAAAACTTATGCAGTTCAATTCATGATGTAGTATCATGTTAAAGTTTTTATATTGATGCACAGTGCATGTCTTTGATTGAACATGAGTTTGATGATTGCCACCAGTTAGGGTTTTCCACTGAAACCCTAATTGTCTTAGAGATATGATTAGCCCTGGAGCCATCATACTGAAATAAGGTTGCCTTGGCATAATGGTGTATCCATTATGTGGTAAATGGTTGTCCTAGTATGATGGCACACATTTCACATATTTGCTTAGTTTAAAGCATGTATTAATATATGTGATAGTTTTTAATTGAATGTGCTGGCATTGCATGAACCCCTCTTAAAATTATATTAAGTGGTAGTATAGTTAACCGATAAGCATTATTAGTCATGATGGATAATTAGCCATTTCGGTGTCTAGAAAGGTGGTTCTGGGAAGGTAAAGGGAATCGTGGTTTTTAATTGGTTCCGTTGACTGACCTGGCCAATTTTAAATTGGTGTCTAGGAAAGCAACGGGGGGACCCCCACATCTCTTCCACTAGCCTGGCCGATCTGATTGATTTAATTCTTGACTAACATGCTTGGTGTTAAAATACTATTATTGGCCTTCCTTCATGATAGGTCATCATTGTGTTACGATCCATACTAGGTTTGTTGTGCACACACAAGACCTAATATGGTGACTAACACAATTTTTTGGCCTAATACAATTATTTGTTTATGGCATGATTTAAAGTAATATTTTGTTGTGTACACACAAGGGTATTACTATTAAAGTCATGACTATATGGCTATGAAGGGTCTTACTTAACTAAAATATTATAGTTTGTTGTGTATACACAAGGCTATTAATATTTTAGAGGCCGAGATAAGTTGAGAATTGTACAGGTTACAATTGGAAAGAGTTTTCCTACCTATGAACTTATATAAGATTTGTTGTGTACACACAAGGTCTTTTATAAGGGATTGGGATCTCAACCCCACTAAGAAAGATCAATTAAGGTTTTCTCGATCATCGTATAGAGGGTTATGATGCTCGATAAAATAGTGGGAGACATAATTAAATTAAAGTCCTAATTTAATTATGTGTTGTCATTTCATGGTTGTTTGCTTATGTTTTCGTTCTTTGTTTAAATGTAGATAAATGGCCTCTTCACTCTCACTCCGTAGTATTTTAGATGCCAACAAATTGACTGGGCGAAATTATGTTGATTGGCTGAGAAATTTGAAAATAGTACTCAGTCAAGAAAGAATTTCCTATATTCTTGATACCCCAATTTTGGAACCACCAAGGGAAGATGCCTCGCAAGAGGAGAAGACCACATATAATATGTGGCAAAATGACTCACTTACTGTCAAATGTGTTATGCTTGCCTCTATGACTAACGAGTTGCAGAGGCAGCATGATAGCATGGATACTAACTCCATACTGCTAAATTTAAAAGAGCTTTATGGAGAACACAGTAGAACTGCTAGATATGAAATATCTAAGCAGTTGTCCGTGCAAGGATGACAGAAGGTACATCAGTACAAGACCATGTATTAAAGATAATTGATCTAATCACTCGATTAGGTCAATTAGGTTTTGTAATGGATGGGGAGTTGAATCAAGACTTGATCTTGCAATCACTCCCAGAGTCATTTTCACAGTTTGTTCTTAATTACCATATGAACAAACTTAATTCTTCCTTGCCTGAGCTATTGAATATGTTGAAAACAGCAGAGAGCCATGTAAAGAAAAATAAGGCTCCAGTTCTTCTTGTGGATAAGAAGAAGACAGGCAAAAGGGGTTCCAGTAAGAGGATGAATCCCAAAGGGGGCATTAAGAAGAAGAAAGGAAAGAAGGCCTCCGGACAGATGACCTGCTTTCATTGTGGCAAGCCGGGTCATTGGAAAAGGAACTGCAAGATTTACCTTGCAAGTGTGAAGCCTGGTGCATCAGAGGCACCAAAAGGTATGAAAGAAGTTCATACTATTTTGTCATTGGATTCTTCCATTTCAAATACTTGGGTGTTGGATACCGCCTGTGGTCATAACATCTGCAAATCATTGCAGGGACTTCAGGGGCTTAAAGTATTGAAGGAAGGTAACTTTGAGCTCTACGGTGCTGGAGGGGACCCCATCCAAGCAGAAGCTGTAGGGACTTATGTTTTGAAGTTACCTTCAGGGAAGATCTTGGAGCTAAGGAATTGTTACTATATGCCAAAAATCATTAGAAATATCATATCTGTACCCTTGTTACTTAAACAAGGATATACTATGAATGTAATGAGCAGTGGCTGCTCAATTTCTTTATCTAATGAAATTATATGTTATGGCATATTCTGCAATGGTCTCTTAACTCTTTCCACTAATGACAATATTTTTCATGTTTCTAACAAACGGAAAAGAGATGATGTTAACAATACCTTACTTTGGCATTGTCGACTTGGACATATTAGTGAGACTAGGATTAACAAGTTGTACAAAGAAAATTTCTTTGATCCTTATGACTATAAGTCATTAGGAACTTGTGAATCATGTCTCATGGGTAAGATGACCAAGACTCCATTTAGTGGACATGGAGAAAGGACAAAAGAGTTATTAGGACTCATACACACAGATGTATGTGGGCCTATGACAACTCAAGCCTATGGTGGATACTCATACTTCATCACATTTACTGATGATTTTTCAAGGTATGGATTTGTGTATCTAATGAAACATAAGTCCGATGCTTTTGAAAAATTTTTAGAGTATCAAAGTATGGTAGAGAAACAGACAGGAAAAAGTATAAAGATCCTCCGATCAGATAGAGGAGGTGAGTACTTATCCACTGAGTTTCTTGATCACCTTAAAGATAAGGGGATCATCTCTGAATGGACTCCTCCTTACACACCACAATTGAATGGTGTTGCTGAAAGGAGGAATCGTACTTTATTGGATATGGTACGGTCCATGATGTGCTTCACGGAGTTACCTTTTACTTTCTGGGGATATGCTTTGGAAACAGCAAATTATATCTTGAATAGAGTACCATCTAAAACTGTCTCTAGCACTCCATATGAATTATGGAGAAGTAAGAAGCCCAATCTTAAGTATATTAAGATATGGGGATGTCTAGCCTATGTAAAAAGAAATTTTGGACATAAACTAGATGCTAGAGCAGACAAATGTCTATTTATCGGATATCCTAGAGATAGTATAGGATATGTGTTCTACCACCCTACTGAACAAAAGGTTTTGGTCAGTAGGCATGCCACTTTTATGGAAAAGGAATTTATCCTACAAAAGGACACTGGTAGAAATATCGAACTTAATGAGATTCAACAAATAGACACTTCTCAGTCAAGTAACAACATAGTTAATATAGAATCTGAACACACTCCTATCCGTAGGTCTGATAGGGTGCGACAGGCACCTGAGAGGTATGGGTTCATAATTGAAAATAATGAAGCCCAAATCATTCAAAATGATGAGCCTCTAACCTATACGGAAGCAGTCATGAGTAGAGACTCAGACAAATGGCTGGAAGCCATGAGATCCGAAATGGACTCCATGTATGTCAACCAAGTATGGTCTTTGGTTGATGCACCAGAGGGTATTAACCCTATTGGGTGTAAATGGGTCTATAAAAGGAAGATTGAGGCAGATGGCCAAGTTGAAACTTATAAAGCCAGATTGGTGGCTAAGGGTTTCAGACAAAAACAGGGAATAGATTATGATGAAACATTTTCCCCTATTGCCATGCTCAAATCTATTCGGATTATGCTTGCTATAGCAGCATATCATGATTATGAGATCTGGCAAATGGATGTAAAAACTGCATTCCTTAATGGTTTCCTTGAGGAAGAGGTTTATATGTCACAACCAGAAGGTTTTGTCTTGTAGACTAAACCTAATCAGGTATGTAGGCTAAAGAAATCCATTTATGGATTAAAGCAAGCATCCAGGAGTTGGAACATCCGATTTGATAAAACAGTCAAAGAATTTGATTTTTTCAAAAATGAGGATGAACCTTGTGTGTACAAGAAGACTAGTGGGAGTGCCATAGTTTTCTTAGTTCTATATGTTGATGATATACTTCTTATTGGGAATGATATCCCAATGTTACAATCAGTCAAAGTGTGGTTATCGAAACAGTTTTCCATGAAAGACTTGGGAGAAGCATCCTATATACTGGGTATAAAGATCTATAGAGATAGATCAAGAAGGATGCTTGGCTTGTCCCAGTCTAGGTACATTGACCAGGTGCTAAAGAGATTTAGCATGGAGGAAAGTAAAAGAGGTTACTTACCTATTGGTCATGGCATACGTCTTTCTAAGAGGATGTCTCCTAAGACACCTGAAGAAAGAAATAGAATGAATTCTATACCTTATGCTTCGGCTATAGGGTCGATTATGTATGCTATGTTATATACCAGGCCTGATGTGGCATATGCCTTGGGTATAGCCAGTAGATTTCAGGCTGATCCAGGAGAGGATCACTGGAAGGCTGTGAAAAATATTCTTAAGTACCTGAGAAGGACTAAGGATATTTTTCTTATATACGGAGGATCTGATCTTAAACTAGAAGCCTATTCAGACTCTAGTTTTCAATCAGACCCAGATGATAGTAAATCCATTTCAGGGTATGTCTTTACCTTGAATGGTGGAGCAGTAAGTTGGAAGAGCACTAAACAGCAGACTGTAGCTGACTCAACTACCGAGGCAGAGTACATAGCTGTCAGTGAAGCCGCCAAGGAAGCTGTCTGGATGAAGAAATTCATTACAGAGTTGGGAGTAGTTCCTGAGATTGAGAACCCGGTGCCACTCTATTGTGATAACACTGGAGCAGTTGCTCAAGCTAAGGAACCGAGAGCCCATCACAAGTCCAAGCACATTCTGAGACGCTTCCATCTTGTCCGAGAGATAATCGAAAGACAAGAAGTCTGCATCAATAGAGTAGATACAAAGAACAACATAGCAGACCCGTTCACTAAGGCTCTACCACAGCGGGAGTTTGATCGCCACCTCGATTGTATGGGGTTAAAGAATAAGAGCGATTGGCTTTAGTGCAAGTGGGAGATTGAAAGGATTATGCCCTATAAGCCAATATCTGTATCTCCCAGACCATTGTAAATTGACAAATTAATAAAGGCAATAATTTTTTCATCATTCGCTGTGTCATTATATGATGAACCCCATAGATTAGGGCTATGGTTGTAGGGCTATGATGAGATCATACCAGTGAGATCTAAGGCCTTAAAACCCTAATCTAGAATATTCCTAGTCATAGGAACCCTGAGTTGGGGATCAGGGTTTCCGGTAAGACTGGCACATCCTATGTATGCTGAAAAGGGTGACTGCTCTCACAGTCATTTGTGTAGGACACTAATACAAGGATGTGGGTGCTCATTAGTGAATGAGTTCACTGAATAGATCCAGTTTGAGAACATCTAATGGAGCCTTAGCTGCATGTCAATAGATGTTTCACATAGTGGGAGTTGTACAAGTAGTCCTATGACCTGAGACTGCCATAATACCTTATGTACATGAACCCATGCTTTGGTTCAATCTCAATCATGACACTGGGTCATGCACGAGGTTGATGCTGGGTATGGTGAATTGTATATGAAGGTAATGAGTAGGTCAACAAGGAATTGATCACTCCTAGTAGGAGGAGATTGCATCCAGCCAAATTAGGTCAGATGATGATTCAGGAAATCTTTGATCAAAGTACAGATATTAGAAATGATTTCTAATATCGAATTAATTGAATCATTCATGTATGACTGAGCTGGGAATGAGTATAAACTGGATTTGACATGATTCCATATCCATAGTTATATTCGGGATGCAAGATGATTGAAGGATCGAATTGTACGGGAACTTTCCACTGAAGGGTAGTTTTGGAATTACACCAGAATTTCCATATCTTCCGGGTAGACATGACACGTTGCTAGACGTCAATCTTGTCTTGTGGGTTGATCAAATTAAATGGTTTAATTGGATCACTAATTAGGAGGAGTCCTAATTGACTGACTCGAGTTAGCTCGATTTGACCTAAATCGATTAGAATGAGTTCTGATCAGATTAGGTCAACTTGCACTCGGACCCACTGCTGGCTAAGTATGGAACCCAATGGGTCACACACTTAGGACAGATAATCAAGGATTTAATTTGGAATTAAATCTCGTTTGCAGATGAACACACTAGCATGTGTTGCAAACCATGGCTTCTACTTGAATCGGATTCGAGTTAGGGTTCCGATTTGGTCTTTTTTAGATCCAAATTCATTCCGGTTTGAATCTAATTGAAGATTCAAAATGTTGGGCTAACAGTAGGCTAGCAATTGGGCTAACCTAAGAGGCTAAACCCCTTTCCCACATCGCCTAAAACCCCTCCCCTTCTCTTCCCACGCGCGCGCGCAAGGAGAAGAGTCCACACGCGCGTGGACTCTCTCCAAGTCGCGTCTTTGCGTGAAAAGAAAGAAGAGACCGGTGTCTTTTGGCTGATGAGGCATGGATCAGAGTCCACCTAGGCGTGGACTCTTCAAAAATTGGAATTACCATGAAAAGAAAGAAAAAACACCGAAGGGGCGCGACTCTTCTTTCTACGCGCGCCCTTCTGAGTTTTTTCTCGATCCCTCTTCGCGTCTTTCCATCCCAAAGGCCGTGAGATTAATCCCAAAGGCCGTGAGATTAATCCCAAGGGCCGTGAGATAAAGAGAGAAGATGTGAGAAGGGAGAGAGGGACGTGAGAGGATGTTTTCAGATGAGAAGGCGCCTCTCTGTCGCCTATTTAAAGAAGAAGGCTTCACCGTAAAAAATTATTCCAGATTTTCTACGGCGAAGCCTTGCTTCTCTTTCCTTCTCCCTCTCCAGAAGATTGTTTCCCCCTCCTCTCTTTCCTCTTTGATTCCTTTACAGAGCCTAGGCTCTGTCGAATCTCAGAACAGAAGGAGAGTCAGAGAGAGAAACTCTCCGACGGTAAAGGAAGAAGGCGCCTCTTTTCTTCTTTCTTACATTAAGACAACTTTGTCTTAATTTTCTTCTCCCTCCAAGACAAGCCTTGTCTCATTTTAGGACAAGGGCTTATTCTTAAGACAAGAGTGTCTTAAGGGGCCAAAGTTGCTAAAAACTAGGAGAAGGGTAAGAGAGAAAGTTTTAGTCCCCGTTTGGCTAGAGGTGTCCTAGCCAATAGCCCATATATCAAGTTCTTGGGGTAGAACTTGATTGGAAGGAACCCAATTGAGGAGTCACTGTCTTGATCATCTGCCCGTGTGGATCACCATCGGAGGGCGGACAAGTGGACGCCTGGTGTGTTCAAAAGGTTACTCTATTTGGAGTTTATTTCTACATCAGATTGGATATAGCGATCTGAGGTTAGTATCTAAACTATGTTTAAATTTGGACATGCATGTAGTCATAAGTTTTAATTGCTAATAAGGAGATTTTGGGATTAGGGTTCGGACCTGATTTCATAAAGTTTTGAAATCCACACTTCCGCACTGGTTCCCGAACCCTACACCTCAGTCATTGATCATGTATTATACATGATCAAGATGATTGAATGCCTGGGCAAGCTCAGATGTCCCTTACATGAACAGCTCGAGAAAGATGCGATACTGAATTCCCTGCCCTCTTCTTATCTAGACTTTCTCGATCATTTAAGAATGAATAAGCCTGCAGTTAACTACCATGGTATATTGGGGTTACATCAAACTTATGAGAAAGACCACCAACTCAATAAAGGGATGGTAAATCTAGTGGGAGGATCTTCTACAGGGCATCATCCCTTTAATAAAGGGAAAAAGAGAAATAAAGGGAAGAATGTGCAAAATGCTTCTGGGCCCAGTCAGGTTAAGAAGGTGAAGACTGATAAGAGCTAGGTAGAGTGCTTCTTCTGTAAGAAGCAGGGTCATTGGAAATGGATCTGTCCTCTTTCTATTGCATCCCTTGATCCGAACAAGTCCAAGAAGAGGAAGCAATAGGACAGTGTTGGACAAGGTATTTATATGATAACACCTTGTAGTTTCTCTATCTATGATACTACTAACTGGGTATTGGATACTGGAAGTCCAATTCATATTTGCAATTCTTTGCAGGGACTTCAGATTAGTAGGAGATTCGACGATGGTGAGAGATCCTTAAACATGGGAAATGGAAGCCATGTTCCAGTCCTGGCATTGGGAACCCTCAAATTAGTTTTCAAGTCTTGTACAATCATTTTGAATGAGTGTAATTATTGTCCGTCTTTCATTTTGAATGTCATTTCTGTAGGCCAGTGGGCCATATATGGTTATGAACTATCAATAAAGAATGACATTTGCAAAATCATTTGGAATGGTTTTATTGTGATGAATGGATACATGAATAATGGCATTTATGTACTATCATGACCTGTTAGTGTAGTGTACACATCTAGCAAATGCCCTAGGATAGATAATGTCAATGAAGTATATCTATGGCATTGTAGGCTAGGTCATATCAATAAGAACAGGATAAACAGGTTGAAAAGCAAGGGTCTTCTTGAGATTAGTGAATGTGATTTTCTACCAACCTGTGAGTCATGTCTTCTTGGAAGATGACAAAATCACCTTTTACTGGAAAAGATGAACGAGCCAAAGAAATTCTAAGTCTGGTACATACTGATGTATGCGGACCTATGAATATTAATGTTAGAGGTGGATACAATTATTTCATTGTGTGACCTTTCGAGATACGATTATGTCTTCTTGATGAGACATAAATTCGAATCATTTAAAATGTTCAAACAATATCGTAATAAAGTAGAAAAATGAACTGGAAAGTATATCAAAACCCTTCGATTAGATTGAGGTTATGAATATCTTTCTAGGAATTTTTTGATATATCTTGAGGAGAATGGGATTCTCTTTCAATGGACACCTCCAGGGACATCTCAGTTAAATGAAGAGTCTGAAAGGAGAAATCAAACCCTGTTAGACATGGTTTGGTCCATGATGGGCTTTGCTTCTCTGTCGCTTTCCTTTTGGGGATATGCTCTAGGGTTAGCCTGCTACCTTTTAAATAGGGTTCCGAGTAAGTTCGTTAGCAAAACCCTATATGATATATGGACTGGATGTAAGCTGACACTTGCACACCTTCGGGTCTGGGGTTGCCCGGCTTATATCAAACGTTTGAAAATGGATAAGCTTGGACCTAGGTTTGACAGGTGCCTATTTGTTGGGTATCCAAAAGAGTCTAAGAGGTACTACTTCTACTTAGCTAAGGAACAAAAGTTTTCGATAGTCTTAAGGCTATCTTTTTTGGAAAAGGAGTTCCTTGGTGAAGGAACTGTAGCTGTAAGATTGAACTTAGTAAAGTTCAACAAGTAGAAGAACCGTCACACTTAAGGAACCACATAGAACCGATTGTGATTAGATCATACCCAGAGCCCACGTAGGAACTATTAAGAAGATTCGGAAGGATACCGCATCAACCAGACAGATACTACAGTTTCTTGGTCCGGGATGGTGATCCCATTGAACTCGATGAGAACAATGAGGACTCGATCACCTATATGGATGCAATGCAAAGGCCCGACTCTAAACTATAGCTAGGAGCCATGAGATCCATAATGAAGTCCATGGAAATCAACAATATATGGACATTGGTTGATCCACCTGAGGGGATAAAACCTATTGGGTGCAAATAGATTTTCAAAAGGAAAAGAGGCATGGACGGGCAGATAGAGACCTATAAAGCCTGTCTGGTTTCCAAGGGATATCGTCAATGTTATGGTATTGACTATGATGAGATGTTCTCTCCTATGGCAATGCTCAAGTCCATTCAGATCATGCTTACTTTAGCAGCACACTTTGACTATGAAGTTTGGCAAATGGATGTCCAAATAGCTTTCCTGAATGGTGAGCTAGAAGAGGAGGTGTACCTGGTATAACCTGAAGGGTTCACATCCATAGATGAGTCAAAGGTGTGCAAACTTCAAAGGTCCATCTATGGACTAAAGCAAGCATCTTGGAGTTGGAACATGCGATTTAATAAGTGTATCAAGTCGTATGGCTTCGTTAGGAATGGAGAAGAACCTTGCATTGATAAATGGGCTAATGGTTCTGTGATTGTATTCCTTGTATTGTATGTGGATGACATTCTCTTAATCATAAATGACATCCCAGCACTACAAGGAATAAAGGTCTGGTTGTCATCCCAGTTCTTTATAAAAGACTTGGGTGAAGCCTCTTGCATACTGGGCATGAAGATCAATAGAGATAGATCTAAGAGGCTTCTGGAACTATCCCTGTTGGGATTCCGATGCATCGCAGTGAAAGTGTAATTTCAAAATGATGAAATTTGCACCATAATCCCTTAGCCAAGATCTCCTTATTCAGGATTAAAACATATATTAAACATATAAACATACATTGTTAGAATTAGAGTACCAACTTGTAATCGCTAATTCCAACAAAGTTGATGTTGAAGGGGCTGATTGAATTCACTAGGCGTCCAAGTGTCCGCCCTCCGATGGTGATCCACACAGAGCAGTGATCAAGACAACTCTATCTTCTTTTTCAATGGTTCCTTCTATTGAGTTCTTCTTCCTAGAACTCAATTGCTTGGACTATGGCTTGAATTCCTCCACACAAAAGTTTGCCTCCCTTTCTTTGACCTCTTCTCCTCCTTCCACTAAGACCTTGGCCCTTTAGACACCCTTGTCTTGAAGAAAAGACCTTGTCCTAAGAGGACATAGGCTTGTCTTAAGTTGGAGGAGAAATTAAGACAATGATGTCTTAATGCAAGAAAGAAAGGAACAAATCAGAACTCATTTCTTTCCTTTACCGTCGGAGACTTTTACTTTTATTCTTATTCAGTAGCAGAGTTTCGACAGAGGTTTACTCTGTAAAGGAAACAATGCAAGAGCAAGAAAAATAAAAGAGTCTTCAGGAGAGGAAGAAAGAAAAAGATTAACCCTGTTCTGATTTTCCCGACCCTTAAAATAATTCTCAGATAGGCGCCTACACACCTCTCCGTAAACACTTTCTCACGCCCTTCTCAATTTCTCACACCCCATCCTCCCATCTCACGGCCTTCCAGATTAAATCCCATGACTTTTCTTAAAGAAAAAACTGCGGTGTTTAAAAAAGAAAGGGGTCACGACTTTTCATCTCCGAAGAGATGTTATTTCGCGCGCCCGGGAGGAAACAACGACTTTTGTCTTTCTTAAAAGACTTCCAGCCATTGGATTCCCATCCAAAGGGAGGTATATGAGGCGCTAATGACTAAGAAAGGAGGCCGCCCCAAATAAAATCATCGGAGATTTAAGTGGGGCACGCCAAGAGTCCATGCGTCATGGACTCTTCCAAATGGCGCGCCAAGAGTCCATATGCGCATGGACTCTTGGCATTTGGCATGAAATAGCAAGGGGGCGGGTGGGGAGACTAGCCAAGTTACATGGCTAGCCAATAGGGTTAGCCATAATCCTATTTTCACAATTAAGGTCTAATTAGGTCTAATTAGAACCCAATTTGAACCAATCCGGAACCCTAATTCGAATCCGATTCGAATAGAAGCTAGGGTTTGCAACACCTGCTAGAGTGTTATCCTGCAAAGATGATTTAATTCCAAATTAAACTCTTGATCAATCCTCTTAAGTGTGTGACCCATTGGGTTTCACATCTCGCCAATAGTGGGTTCGAATACAAGTTGACCTAATTTGATTAGAACTCTTTCTAATCGATTTAGGTCAAACCGGGCTTACCCGATTCGATCAATTAGGACTCTTCTTAATAAGTGATCTTCGAACTTGATCAACCCACAAGACAAGATTGACGTCTAGCAACGTGTCATGTCTATCTGGAAGATATGGAAATTCTGGTGAAATACCAAAATTACCCTTCAGTAGAGAGTTACCGTACAATTAAATCTTTCGATCAGCCTGCACCCAAAATATAACTATGGATATGGATATATGTCAAATCCAATATTATATTTATTTCTAGCTCAATCTTATATCGATGATTCAATTATCTTGATATTAGAAACCATCTCTAATATCTTTACTTTGATCAAAGATTTCCTGAATCATCATCCGATTGTTAACTAGCTGGATGCAATCTCCTCTTACTAAGAGTAATCGATTCCTTGTTGACCTACTCATTACCTTCATATCCAATTCACCATTCCCAGTATCAATCCTGTGCATGACTCAGTGTCATGATTAGGTTTGAACCAAAGAATGGGTTCATGTACATAAGGTACTTATGGCAGTCTCAGGTCAAAAGATTATTTGTACCACTCCCACTATGAGAACCTTCTATTGACATGTAGCTAAGACTCCATTAGATGTTCTCAAGTTGGATCATATCAGTGAACTCATTCTCCAATAAGCACCCACATCCCAGTATTAGTGTCATACACAAGTGACTGTGAGAGCAGTCACCCTTTCCAGTATACATGGGATGTGCTAGTCTTACCGGAAAATCCTGATCCCCTACTCAGGGTTCCTTTGACTAGGAATACTTTAGATTAAGGTTTTAAGATTTTAGGTCTCACTGGTATGATCTCATCATAATCCTAAAATCATAGCCCTAATCTATGGGGTTCATCATATAGTATAAACACAGCGTATGATGAAAAAATAATGCCTTTATTTAGAAAATTGACAATTACAATGGTTTGGGAGATACAACATAGATTGGCTTGTAGGGCATATCCCTTTCAATCTCCCACTTGCACTAAAGCCAATCGCCTTTAAATCTTAATCCCATACACTCGAGGTGGCGATCAAAATCTCGCTGTGGTAGAGCCTTAGTGAACGGGTCTGCTACATTGTTCTTTGTATCAACTCTATTTATGTAGACATCTTGTCTCTCTACTATTTCTCGGATGAGATGGAAGCGTCTCAGAATGTGCTTGGACTTATGATGAGCTCTTGGTTCCTTAGCTTGAGCAACAGCCCCAGTGTTGTCACAGTAAAGTGGCACTGGGTTTTCAATTTCAGGAACAACACCCAACTCTGTGATGAACTTCTTCATCCAGACTGCTTCCTTGGCGGCTTCACTAACAGCTATGTATTCTGCCTCTGTGGTTGAGTCAGCTACAATCTGCTGCTTGGTACTCTTCCAACTCACTGCTCTACCATTTAGGATAAAAATATATCCCGAAATGTATTTGCTATCATCAGGGTCTGATTGAAAACTAGAATCAGAATAAGCTTCTAGTTTAAGATCAGAACCACCATAAACCAGAAAAATATCCTTAGTCCTTCTTAGGTACTTAAGAATATTTTTAACTGCTTTCCAATGATCCTCTCCTGGATCAGCCTGAAACCTACTGACAATGCCTAAAGCATATGCCACATCAGGCCTGGTACATAACATGGCATACATTATGGACCCTATTGCCGAAGCATAGAGTATAGAATTCATTCTATTTCTTTCTTCAGGTGTCTTAGGAGACATCCTTTTAGAAAGATGTATGCCTTGACTCATAGGAAGATAACCCCTTTTACTTCCATCCATGCTGAATCTTTTCAGCACTAAGTCAATGTACCTAGATTGGGATAAACCTAGCATCCTCTTAGATCTATCTCTATAGATCTTAATACCTAGTATATAGGATGCTTCTCCCAAATCTTTCATGAAAAACTGGTTTGATAGCCAAACCTTGACTGATTGCAACATTGGGATATCATTACCAATGAGGAGTATGTCATCTACATACAGAACCAAGAAGACTATGGCACTCCCACTAGTCTTCTTATAAACACAGGGTTCATCCACATTTTTGATAAAACCAAACTTTTTAATAGTTTCATCAAAGTGGATGTTCCAACTCCTGGAAGCTTGCTTTAATCCATAAATGGATTTCTTTAGCTTGCATACTTGATTAGGTTTATTCTTTGAAATAAAACCTTCTGGCTGTGACATGTAGACTTCTTCCTCAAGGAAACCATTGAGGAATGCAGTCTTTACATCCATCTGCCATATCTCATAATCGTGGTATGCTGCTATAGCAAGTAAAATCCGAATTGATTTGAGCATGGTAACAGGTGAGAATGTTTCATCATAATCAATTCCCTGTTTTTGTCTAAAACCTTTAGCCACTAATCTGGCTTTATAGGTTTCAACTTGGCCATCAGCCCCAATCTTTTTCTTATAGACCCATTTGCACCCAATAGGACTAACACCCTCTGGTGCATCAACCAAAGACCATACTTGGTTTACATACATAGAGTCTATTTCGGATTCCATGGCTTCTTGCCATTTATCTAAATCAGTACTCAAGATAGCTTCCGTATAGGTCAGAGGTTCTTCATTTTGAATGACTTGGGCTTCATTATTTTCAATAATAAACCCATACCTCTCAGGTGCCCGTGGCACTCTATCAGACCTACGGGGAGGAGTTTTGTGTTCTGGTTCTGTCCTAACTATATGTTCTAATGGTTGAGAATTGTCTATCTGTGTTTCTTGTACTTCTCCAAGTTCAATAGTTCTACCATTGCCCTTTTCTAAAATGAACTCCTTTTCTAGAAAAGTGGCATGCCTGCTGACAAAAATCTTTTGTTCAGTAGGATGGTAGAATAGATATCCTCTACCTTCTCTAGGATATCCTACAAATAGACATTTATCCGCTCTAGGTTCCAACTTATGTCCAAAATTTCGTTTAACATAAGCTGGACATCCCCATACCTTGAAATATTTAAGATATGGTTTCTTTCCACTCCAAATTTCATATGGAGTACTAACAACGGATTTAGAAGGTACCTTGTTCAGAATGTAAACAGCAGTTTCGAGGGCATGACCCCAGAAGGAAATGGGTAAATTTGTGAAGCACATCATGGATCGTACCATATCTAATAAGGTACGATTCCTCCTTTCAGCTATACCATTTAGCTGTGGTGTATAAGGAGGGGTCCATTCAGAAAGAATTCCATTAACTTTAAGATAGTCTAAAAACTCCGTGGATAAGTATTCTCCTCCTCGATCAGAACGAAGAACTTTAATACTTTTCCTGGTTTGTTTTTCGATCATACTTTGAAACTCCTTAAATTTATCAAAGGCTTCAGATTTATGTTTCATAAGATGCACATATCCGAACCTAGATAAATCATCTGTAAAAGTGATAAAATATGAGTATCCTCCTTTGGCCTGAGTTGTCATTAGACCATATACATCAGTATGTATAAGTCCTAATAACTCAGTTGACCTTTCTCCATGTCTTGTGAATGGAGTTTTGGTCATCTTACCCATGAGACATGATTCGCAAGTTCCTAATGATTCATACTCATAAGGATCAAGAAATTTTTCCTTGTATAACTTGCTTATCCTAGACTCATTAACATGACCAAGTCGATGATGCCAAAGTAAAGTATCATTAAAATCTTTTCTTTTCCTTTTAATATTGACATGAAAAATACTATCATTGGAAGAAAGAGTTAAGAGCCCATTGCTAAATATGCCAGAACAAATTATTTTATTAGATAACATTATCGAGCAACTAGTGCTCGTTACATCCATTACATATCCTTGTTTTAATAACAAAGGAATAGATATAATGTTCCTAATAATCTTTGGCATATAGTAACAATTTTCTAACTCCAAGATCTTCCCTGAAGACAACTTCAGAATGTAGGTCCCTACAGCTTCTGCTTGGATGATATCACCACCAGCACCGTAGAGATTGAAGTCGCCTTCCTTCAATACTTTAAGCTTGTGGAGGTCCTACAAAGATTTGCATATGTGGTAACCACAAGCGGTATCCAATACCCAAGTATTTGATATAGACGAATTTAATGTCAATATAGTATGTATCTCATACATACCTTTTGGTGCATCTGACGCACCAGGCTTCACAGTTGCAAGGTAAGACTTGCAATTCCTTTTCCAATGTCTGCTTTGCCGCAAAAGAAACAGGTTGACTATTTTGAGGCCTTCTTTCCTTTCTTGTTCTTATTGATGCCACCCTTAGGGTTTAGCCTCCTACTAAAACCCTTTTTGCCTGATTTCTTCTTATTGGTCTTATCAACAAGAAGAAGTGGAGCCTTTTCTTTCTTAACGTGGCTCTCTGCTGTTTTTAACATATTTCACAGCTCAGGCAAGGAAGTGTTCAGTTTGTTCATGTGATAATTCAAGACAAACTAAGAAAATGACTCCGGGAGTGATTACAGGATTAAATCCTGATTCAGCTCCCCATCCATAATAAACCCTAATTGACCCAATCTGGTGATTAAGTCAATTACCTTCAGGACATAATCCTGTACGAATGTACCCTCTATCATCCTAGCCCGGAATAACTGCTTAGATATTTCGTATCTAGCAGTTCTGCTTTGTTCTCCATAAAGCTCTTTTAAATTGAGCATTATGGATTGAGTATCCATGCTTTCATGCTGCCTCTGTAACTCATTGGTCAAAGAGGCCAGTATGATACACTTGACAGTGAGGGAGTCATTCTGCCACATTTTGTATGTGGCCATATCTTCCTGTGTGGCATCATCCCCTAGTGGATTAAGACTAGGGGTATCAAGAATATAAGAAAGTTTTTCTGAACTCAGTATAATTTTTAAGTTTCTCAACCTGTCCACATAGTTTGGACCAGTCAATTTGTTGGTATCTAAGATGCTTCTCAGTGATAATGAAGATGCCATTTATCTACATTTAATAAAGAACAATACATAAGCAAACAACCATGAAATGACTTACATAATTAAATTAGGTCTTCAATTTAATTATGTCTCCCACTATTTTATCAAAAATTATAGCCCTCACTATGATAATCGAGAAGAACCCTGATCGATTTTTCTTAGTGAGATTGAGATCCTAATAACTTATAAAAGATCTTGCAGATAACACAACAAATCTTTTATAAGCTTAAAGGTAGGAAACTCTTCCAATTATATCTCATATAATTCTCAAAAATAACTTGGCCTCTAGAACATTATAAGTCTTGCAGAAAACACAACAAACCATAATGTTCTAGTTAAGTCAAGACCCTTTCATTTCTATACAGTCAGTATTCAAATATAATGCCCTTGCAGATAACACAACAAGGCATTATACTGAATATACTATAAGCATATCTTTGCACTAGACCAATATTATGTCAATCACCCTATTAGGTCTTGCAGATAACACAACAAACCTAATGTGGTTCATAACACAATAATGATCCAGCATGAAGGAAGGCCAATATATATCATTTTTTTAACACTAAGCATTTAAGTCAAGATTTAAATATAATCAAATCAGCCAGGCAAGTGGAAGAGAAGTGGGAGTCCCCCCGTTGCTTTCCTAGACACCAATAAAAATTGGCCAGGTCAGTCAACGGAACCAATTAAAAACCACGATTCTCTTTACCTTCCCAGAACCACCTTTCTAGACACCGAATGATCAATTGTTCATCATGACTAGTGATGCTTATTAGTTAAATATACTATGACTTAATATAATTTTAAGAAGAGGGCTTTATAAAATTGCCAGCACATTCTTATAGAACATATCACACAGATAGAAAAAAAAATATGTGCTAAGTGTGTCATCATACTAGGACAATCATTTACCACATAATGGATCCACCATTATGCCAGGGCAACCTTATTTCACTATGATGACTTCAAAACTAATCATATCTCTATAATAATTAGGGTTTGAGTGGAAAAACCCTAACTAGTGGCATACACCAAAACATATTTGCAACAAAAATATGCTAAGTGTTATCAGCATTCAAGGATTTAAAAAACCCTAACACGCAACACTACATCAAAACCACATAAAAATTTTCATATGTTTTAACTGTAATAAGGGTGGCTCTGATACCACTGTTGGGATTCCGATGCACCGCAGCGGAAGTGTAATTTCAAAATGATGAAATTTGCACCATAATCACTTAGCCAAGATCTCCTTATTTAGGATTAAAACATATATTAAACATATAAACATACATTGTTAGAATTAGAGTACCAACCTGTAATCGCTAATTCCAACAAAGTTGATGTTGAAGGGGCTGATTGAATTCACCAAGCATCCAAGTGTCCGCCCTCCGATGGTGATCCACACAAAGCAGTGATCAAGACAACTCTATCTTCTTTTTCAATGGTTCCTTCTATTGAGTTCTTCTTCCTAGAACTCAATTGCTTGGACTATGACTTTAATTCCTCCACACAAAAGCTTGCCTCCCTTTCTTTGACCTCTTCTCCTCCTTCCACTAAGACCTTGGCCCTTTAGACACCCTTGTCTTGAAGAAAAGACCTTGTCCTAAGAGGACATAGGCTTGTCTTAAGTTGGAGGAGAAATTAAGACAATGATGTTTTAATGTAAGAAAGAAAGGAACAAATCAGAACTCCTTTCTTTCCTTTACCATCGGAGACTTTTACTTTTATTCTTATTCAGTAGCAGAGTATCGACAGAGGTTTACTCTATAAAGGAAACAATGTAAGAGCAAGAAAAATAAAAGAGTCTTCAGGAGAGGAAGAAAAAAAAAGATTAACCCTGTTCTGATTTTCCCGACCCTTTAAATAATTCTCAGATAGGCGCCTACACACATCTCCGTAAACACTTTCTCATGCCCTTCTCAATTTCTCACACCCCATCCTCCCATCTCACGGCCTTCCAGATTAAATCCCATGGCTTTTCTTAAAGGAAAAACCGTGGTGTTTAAAAAAGAAAGGGGTCGCGACTTTTCATCTCCGAAGAGATGTTATTTCACGCGCCCGGGAGGAAACAGCGACTTTTGTCTTTCTTAAAAGATTTCCAGCCATTGGATTCCCATCCAAAGGGAGGTATATGAGGTGCTAATGACTAAGAAAGGAGGCCGCCCCAAATAAAATCATTGGAGATTTAAGTGGGGCGCGCCAAGAGTCCATGCGCCATGGACTCTTCCAAATGGCGCGCCAAGAGTCCATATGCGCATGAACTCTTGGCATTTGGCATGAAATATCAAGGGGGCGGGAGGGGAGACTAGCCAAGTTACATGGCTAGCCAATAGGGTTAACCATAATCCTATTTTCATAATTAAGGTCTAATTAGGTCCAATTAGAACCCAATTTGAACCAATCCGGAACCCTAATTCGAATCCGATTCGAATAGAAGTTAGGGTTTACAACACCTACTAGAGTGTTATCCTGCAAAAATGATTTAATTCCAAATTAAACTCTTGATCAATCCTCTTAAGTGTGTGACCCATTGGGTTTCACATCTAGCCAGCAGTGGGTTCGAATACAAGTTGACCTAATTTGATTAGAACTCTTTCTAATCGATTTAGGTCAAACCGGGCTTACCCGATTCGATCAATTAGGACTCTTCCTAATAAGTGATCTTCGAACTTGATCAACCCACAAGACAAGATTGATGTCTAGCAACGTGTCATGTCTATCCGGAAGATATGGAAATTCTGGTGAAATACCAAAATTACCCTTCAATAGAGAGTTACCGTACAATTAAATCTTTCGATCAGCCTGCACCCAAAATATAACTATGGATATGGATATATGTCAAATCTAATATTATATTTATTTCTAGCTCAATCTTATATCGATGATTCAATTATCTTGATATTAGAAACCATCTCTAATATCTTTACTTTGATCAAAGATTCACTGAATCATCATCCGATTGTTAACTAGCTGGATGCAATCTCCTCTTACTAAGAGTGATCGATTCCTTGTTGACCTACTCATTACCTTCATATCCAATTCACCATTCCCAGTATCAATCCTGTGCATGAGTTAGTGTCATGATTAGGATTGAACCAAAGAATGGGTTCATGTACATAAGGTACTTATGGCAGTCTCAGGTCAAAAGATTATTTGTACCACTCCCACTATGAGAACCTTCTATTGACATGTAGCTAAGACTCCATTAGATGTTCTCAAGTTGGGTCATATCAGTGAACTCATTCTCCAATGAGCACCCACATCCCAGTATTAGTGTCATACACAAGTGACTGTGAGAGCAGTCACCCTTTCCAGTATACATGGGATGTGCTAGTCTTACCGGAAAATCCTGATCCCCTACTCAGGGTTCCTTTGACTAGGAATACTTTAGATTAAGGTTTTAAGATTTTAGGTCTCACTGGTATGATCTCATCATAACCCTAAAATCATAGCCCTAATCTATGGGGTTCATCATATAGTATAAACACAGCGTATGATGAAAAAATAATGCCTTTATTTAGAAAATTGTCAATTACAATGGTTTGGGAGATACAACATAGATTGGCTTGTTGGGCATATCCCTTTCAGTCCCAATCTATGTACATTGATACTGTGCTAAAGTAGTTCAGCATGGAAAATTCCAAGAAAGGGTATCTCCCCATAGGCCTTGGAATTACACTCTCCAAAAATGATTATACGATAACTCCTAAGGAGAGAGCGTATGAGTAGAATCCCATATGCTTCGATAGTGGATTATATTATGTATGCCATGACATGTACTAGACCAGACATGGCATGCTCATTAGGCATAGTGAGTAGATACCAGTCTGACCCAGGTGAAGCTCATTGAAAAATGGTAAAGACCATCTTTAAGTATCTGCGAAATACTAAGGACCAATGGCTAATGTATGGAGAACCTGACTTGAAACTTGTGGGGCATACTGACTCCAGTTTTTAGTCATATAGGGTTGATAACAAGAGTGTGTCAAGGTTTATCTTTACCCTAAATGGGGGAGCGATTTACTAAAAAAGTTCCAAGCAGCCTACTATTGCAGACTCAATATGCAAAGCAGAATACATCGCAGCATCGGATGCAGCAAAGGAAGCTGTGTGGTTATGGAAGTTTCTAGGTAAGCTAGGAGTGGCACCATCCCTGGATGGTCCTATTTTGGCGTATTGTGATAGCACTAGAGCCATTGCTAAAGCCAAAGAGCCGAAGTCCCATCACCGCACCAAACACATTCTACGGTGCTATCACCTTATGCGAGAAATCATGGAACGAGGTGACATCAACCTTCAAAAGATCGATGGAAAGGAGAACCTGGTCAACCCCTTCACTAAAGCCATCAGAGTTCAAGAGTTCAATAATTGTAAATGGAAAATAGGAATAAGATTCTGAACTGATTGGCTTTAGTACAAGTGAGAGTTGTTGGGAATAGTATCCCAAAGCCAATCATCTAGGATGTAGATGGTTGTGCTATTTTGTAATTGTATATGAATTCTTTAAATGAATAAAAGTTATTCTTCTGGCTATTCATCACATGTGCATTTTCCTGAAAAGAACTCTTGTGCGATAGAGTCCCTAGAACTACATTATATTTGACACAAAGAGGATGTATCGAGTAGTTCTTAAACTAGTTTACAACCAAAGGATACATTTTTATAGGACGATGATGTATCAAGCATAGGTTGTTATATGTCATATTGGTTGGTTGTCCTCTTAACCAAAGAGTGTAGAGATACTAATATGACATACAGGTGAAATGAATGACATCTCACTGAACATGACCATCTACAAAACTCCCTTCTGCCAAAGGGTTGCTCATTAAGGGATATGGGTATATGTGTCTCTCAGACCTGAGGTCACCATGGTAGCTTGCAAGCAACTCGTTGTACTTTGGTATCGGACTACCTAGATTTCTAATACAGTGATGGAAGGTTTCTGGGTACAGTCAAGTACTTGTGGAGCAGTGGTGGATCAAGATGGGATTGACCCCTTCAAATGGTTTGGAGTGAGTGACTTACTACATCTCAATTTAGCAAAACCTTGGCCAGGGTAGTTCTTGTAAGGAGTCACAGAACTTGTAAGGTTAAGAAACAATCTGGATGTACTAAATCAAGGTTGGCAATCAAATCTTAGGTCATCCTGAGCATTGTGAGGTCAAAGAGATGAATTATACGATAACCAATGCTAGAGGTTCTAGAGAGTCGCTCTGCATCTTCAACCAATCCAGATGTTGGGTATCATTGCTAGATGATGACTTTGACTGGTACTAGAAATGTTCTAATATTACTAGCTTAGTGTTCGAATCTATGGGGTCACACACCATAGGAGTTTCTACCTAATCTAAAGGCTGATCGATGATTGAGAATCGTTTGGCATCACATGGGGTCAATATGATTGACCATGACCCAAATATCGACATTTCCATGAGTCGACACTTGGCTGTGACAAGGATTTTTTACTAATTCAATTAGTAAATTTTTGGAGGACTTATTTGTAATATGATTGCAACCTGATGGGTCAAGCCAAATATGATTTGGGTTATGATCAAATTAGATTTGATTTGTCATGCTCACTTTCCTTTAAAAGATTCAAATTTGAATTTTGAATTCAAATTTCAAATCTTGGCTGAAATTGGCTCCAAGGTTTTTATGGAATGCATTATTTAGAATTTAGTTTTTCTTCCATATAAACCTAGAGCTAATTTGGTTCAACCCTTAACCCTCTCCCCCGATCACTCCTCCTTCCATATCTCTCTCTCTTTGCTACTACTATAAATAGGTGTCTTTGTAGGGGTAGCAAAAAAAGTTGAGGTTGACTTTTGCTAAGCTTTTTTTAGGGAGGGAAGGTATCGTTAGAGTGGGGTTTTGAGAGAATTTGGGTTTTGGGTGTGAGTCTACCTAGCAATCAAGTTAGGGTTTGGGAAGAAAGAGTTAGTCAGGAAGGGTTCCACTTCTACTTCCTCCATTGTCCTCCAACCAGATTTTCTCGGTGGCCTTAAGAAAGTCTTGCAGGTCCAAGGAAAGAAAAGTTTGGCCTCAAGGATCCTAAGGAGCTACCACTACAAGAGAGTTGATTGGGATCGAGCCCTAGTGTGAACTACCTGTAGAGGCCAAACATTTGTGTGGCTCAGTGGCTCTTCATCACTTGTATCCAAAGGTTAAAGGTAATGTACCCTTTCTTTTTATTTGCTCTTGATATCTTTACATGCACTTTTATTATGTCAGATCCTGTTGCAGGCAGATTGGTAGATCGACTTGATCGATGTACCAAGTTTTTCGCTGTACTATACTTTAAAATAGTTTTAAAATATAGTTTGTTTGCCTGCTATGCCTTTTAAACTTTCAATATTCACCTTGGAATACTTCAAGAAGCTATAAATGAAGGATTTAAGTGAAGGAAAAAGAACTTTTATGAAACTTTAAAAAAGAATATTGAATGTTCTAAGAGCTTTCAAGTGAAAACTCAAGTTCACCAACAACTTCCCATCAACTTCTTGAGTTTATCTTTAGAGAGATAAGAGAGCCTTGAAGAGCATTGAAGAAGCATTCAAGAAGGCCTCATTAAGATCTTCAACTGCAACCATTCAATAACTTTGGATTTGTTTTAGTGTTTCTTCTTTTGTTAACTCTATTTTTGAGTTGTTACAAGTACAGTAAGTGGTTGTAGCTTGTGAGTTAGTTTTGGATTATTGGTTAGCCTCGAAAACCAAGTTGGGTTGTTGGTGAGCCTGAGAAAACTAACTTTGTATTGGATTTTGGATTGTGAGCCCGTAGGAAAACAATCCGACTGTATTCAGGGTGAATATAATGAAAATCTAAGAGTGCACCATGAATAGTGGACTAGGAGCTGGGTTGCTTTGAACCACTCCAAATCTTGTGGTGTTTGTGTTTGTTCTTGTTTTGTATACTTATTTACTTCCAATTGCAATACTCTATCACTTCACTCACCATACAAAATTTTCAAAACGGCACATACTTGCTTAAATTTTTTACTTACCCAATTCACCCCCCCTTTTGGGTTGGCCAACTGGGAAACACTCAATATGCTCAATGTATGAAGGGAGTATTTTAGGATCCCTATTTGATGCCTCTTCCTTCATAGGCAAAGGTGTAACCAGTGTCATGAGAGGTTCAGCCAATAATTTAGATCTTAGTGTAAGCCCTTTCTATCTATAACTAGTTACTTTTTTCAAATCAATATAAATTCTGTCTCAAAATATTGTTTCAATATTATAAATAAATTTTGAAGGTAGTTCTCTAAAGTAGTGCCAAATATAGACAAATCAAATATAAAAATTTTAAATTCATTATCTCTTATATGTGTGATGTCTTATCCAATAGCTTCTTTATGTACTTTTAAAACATCTACAATTTGAGCTTCCTAATTACATATTACTGGTAAGGTATCAGTGGATGCAACAGAAAGTGGCTTCAATTCTAAGTCAGGTGGTGATTCTAAGAAGGGAGCTATTGGAGGTTTGGTTGATGGCTCATGTTTCTTGATCCAAAGTGGGGTAGTGTTGGGGTTGGGTATTTCTACTAGGTTATTCATTTCTAGGGTACATCCCTCTACATCAAGATCATCCACCTCAAGGTGAGTCAAATTAGGGTTTAATGAATCATGGGGAAGAATTTTATGCATGGCTTCCTCTATTGTATTCTGCCTTTGTGATCCTTGGGAAGTCTTAATTGATTTTATTATTACACCTATATGTTCTTCCTTTCCATTAAAAACAATGGATGATTCTAGGGTTCTTGGGATTGGAATTATAGGTAAGTTGGGCGATGATGGAAGTGGTTCGTCCCTCCATTTTGATTTCTTTTCATATGTTTATATCTTAGTCAAATTATCTAGGTTGGTCTCTTTGGTTGTGCAGGGTTGCTCTATGACCAGTTCATTTCCAAGAGTCATAATGGATTGATTAAGGATAATTATAAGGATTTAAAGCTTCTAGCTAGGTATTGTCCCTTAAGGTCACTCTCGGGTTGATTAGGCAGCTCTTCTTCACTCGTATCCATGGCTAATGGTTTCCATTGCATCTCCAAATGGGCAATAGTCTGGGTGCTAGGAGTTATATGTTGGTCTGTGGTCTCCATGAAACTGTTTAGGGTCACATTAGTTCTCTTAATTATAGCAGCAAGGTCATATGGGATTTAGCCAAAGCTTCTACAGCTTTTTCTAGGGAACTAGGTTCTTCCTTAATATCTAAACATGGTTGCTCATTAAGTACTTGGCTAGGCCTAGGGAAGGGCTGATCAAAATTATGGGCTCTTAATGTTGCATCTTGTGACCCACAAAATTAGGGTGAAGTCCCAACCCTGGGTTATAGGTTGGTGTATAAGTTTCAGTTATATATTTATTATTGGCTACACTCCCTTGTGTAAACCTATTTTGGGTTGGGTGCATCAAGTAAGGACATTCCTCTACAACATGATTTGGTGCATAACATGCCATGCACATAGTTGCTAGCACATGGTGAAATTGGGTACATTGGTGGGGGCACCAAGATCAGACATAGATTTCTGGGCCTTATTTGGTTTGCTTAGTCATGTGTCAAAGTTTTGAAAGTTTTGTAGTCAATTAAGATTGAGTCCTGTAATAAGTTGAGGTTAGTTGATTTGTCTCAACCCTCAACCTTAGTCCAGTTTTGAGTCCTGTACATCAGTTGTGAGTCTAGTATGAGTTCAAATTTTGTCTAAGAGAAGAGGTTACCCTAGTTTGAAGTTCCACCAAGCCACATCCAGGAGTCAGAGGCCACTACATCAGCTTGTTGGATTTTGTGTGACACTCCAGGATCCAAAACACTTCCAGAAACCCTGATTCCTTCCAGATGTTTTCCAGATGCCCAGATTCCAGTCCAGATGCTAGAGCATATTTCCAAACTAAGAAATTCATGATTCCAGAGGTCCATCTATGCCAAGCCAAGGAGAAATCAAGCCCAAGCCCTTAAGAAGCAAGATTCTAGCCAGATTTCCTGGAATATGCCAACCCATGCGCCCAGCCCCTGGAAGCCTACCAGGGCCCCTCAAAAATTCATCCAAGCTCATGAAGGACGCATCCTTGCTGCTGCGCCAAGGTCCAAAACCAAATTTATGGAGTTTGACAAAGTCCATGCTCAAAGGGAGGTGTTCTTAAGTGAGAAGGAGAAGACTAGTCTAAACTAGTTAGGATTTATGTTCCTAGTTGTTTTTAAATTTGTAAATCTGACCTAGCTAGGAGAAGGACTCGTAATCTAACTAGGAAAAGGCTTGTTAACCTAAGTGTAACCCTAGTTAGGAGAGGGCATGGAGCTCTATAAATACCCCACCCCTCCCCCTCTTGTAAGGAACTTTTTTTCATGAAATCAAAAAAACTCTACTGAATTGCTTCCAAACTGGTGTCTTATTTTTTTCTTTGTGTTCTTGTTCTTGGTTTATTGCCTTGGCCAACCCATTGCCCTAGCCAACCCTCATGCTCTAGCAGCAAATCAACTTTCAAACATCAGCCACGCCCCCAATTGAAGAGCCCTTAGGCATCCAAGAAGAAGAAGCCATCTTCTCCTTCTCGCTGCCAGCCCTTGGAGCCCTGATTCCCCTTTCTTCTTTCCATCAATTTCTTTTATAATTATTTTGTTGTTTCTTGCTGCCCTCTGACATTTTGTAGATCCCTGAGGTGTTTCCCCTCCTCAGAGGAGGCCTCTCTTGCCTCCAGGACCGCTCGGATCTGCCTCAGATTCAAGGAAAACTGTAGCTTCATCATCCAGACTCCGATATGAGTGCGAAAGATATCTTCATCAGCTGAATCTTCAATCTTTGACTGGTAAAATTCTTTCTATTCTTTTATTTGATCTTAGGTTCATCCCACATCAGTTTGGTATCAGAGCGGGTTTAGGATAACATTCATCTGCATTAGATTTACAAACCCTAATTTCTACATCCTGCTAGCTGCATTAGGTATCTATTTTTCATCTGATTTTGACTACCTAGGAATTTTAGTTTTATGTGAAAATTGCATGAAGTGTTCTAGGTCTTGTCCTTTATTTTATCATAAGTTTTAATTACTTTTACAGAAACCCTAATTTACTAAAATTTGGCATATTTAAAACCCTAACAAAATCCTGAGATTTCTAAAACAGTCCGAATGCCCTAGGATTTGCATCATCATTTGATTTTTATTTTGCATCAAATTTGGTAGAGTTTATCATCACCTCCATCCTCTATCCTAGAATTTTTTCAGATTTTCTTCTGCATCAAAATCTATGTCAAAATCTGCATCTTCTGAAACCCTAATTCTGATATTTCTGCACTTGACTCAACCTAACCTAATCAACTTCCACACACCCCAATGCCAAGCCTAATTTGATTGCTAACCTAATTAGCTTAAACCTAATTTGCCACATGATAAAATACACAAAAATATTTTATTTTTCTAATTGTTTTAGTTAGCATTAGGACTCATTGAATGTCCATCATCTGATTAACCTAATCTTAAGGGCAATCACTATTAAAGATCAGGGCAGGATTTCATCACATGTCTTGGGCCCAAAACAACCATCATCATACTAACCCAAGCCTAATTAAAATCAATTAGACCTAATTTGCCCTAGAGGGCTAGGTGACACCCACAGGTCGGGTCTGAGCTATGTGGGCCAACTAGTGCATTTAATCCTATGGCTATTAATGAAATATAGTGTCTAAGTCTAAGGGTCCAGAGTCAAACAACCTAAGTGGTGTTGTGAATTTTAATTTGGACCCTATGGAAGCAAAGGGGGCCTCCCACACTCCCACCCTCTACTTAGCCAGAGGAAGGATTTGTTGGGAATTGTGTCCCAAAGCCAATCGCCTAGGTTGTAGGTGGTTGAGCTAAGTATTGTACTTTTTCTTTAAATTAATAAAATATATTTTTGGCAGCTCATCACATACTAAGTTTCCCTGAAATGAACTCTTTCCATGTGATGAAGTCCTTAGGACTACACTGACTTCGATACAGAGAGGATGTATCGAGTGGCCCTTAAACCCTGTTCACAACCAAAGGATATATTGTACTGGATGGTAATATATCAAGTATAGGTTGTTGCAATTCACATCATTTGGTTGTCCTCTTGACCAAATGAGTGTGGTGACACTGAAGTGATCTACAAGTGGGATATATGATATCTCATTGAACGTGACTCCGTGCAGCCCCTTTCTACCAAAGGGATACTCATGATTGGATATGGGTATATGTCTCCCTCTGACCTGAGGTCATCACGGTACCTTGCAAGCAACTCCCTGTGCTTTGGTGCCAAACTACACGGATTTTTAATCCGGTGATGGAAGGTTTCTAGGTACAGGCAAGTACTTGTGGAGCAGTGATGGACCAAGATGGAATTGACCTATCCAAACAGTTTGGATTGAATGTCTCGCAGTATCTCAATTTAGCAAATCCTCGGCTGGGGTAGTCCTAGTGAAGAGTCACTGGGCTTACAAGGTTGAGACACGTAGTCGACTGACTCAGTCTGGGTTGGCAGCCCAATCTCAATCATCCCGAGCATTAGAGGTCAAAGGGATGAATTATATGGTAACCATATGCCAGAGGTTCGATAGTTTGCTCCCGCATCTTTGACCTATCCGGACGCCGGGATCCATTGCTAGATGGTTTCCTGTGCTGGTATTAGAATTGTTCTTGTGCTACCGTTTAGGTTCGAACCTATGAGGTCACATGCCACAAAGGATTACTCTCTGATCCGGATACTGATTACGATTAAGAATCATCTCGATTTTATGGTCATGGTATTTTTTGAGCACTCTTTTCCCGTCTTACCCTTGTCTATGTCAACCAAAAATTGTTCCGGATTGACCAGGACTGCCCCAGGATTTTTCTAAATCAGTTTTGAACTGATTCGGAGTTCGTTTTGGCCTTAAATTGGTTGTGAACCAATTTTAATCCCTTGAACCAGATTCAATTAGACTGAACCACTCTTAATTGGATTGGGAATCAATGAACCGAGGGATTGCTTGGACCGGTTTTGAACCGGTGTTCTTTTTTGTTTCAGCGTGACCGTTTTACACGGTCTTTCGCTAGAAAGAACACAAGAGGCCGAACAACCAAACGTCGCCATCTCTTCCTCTCCCACCACCCGCTGCATTTTCTCCTGTTTATTGTTGATTAAAAGAGAGAATGGCAGCTCTTTGATCGGACTCTTCACCTCCCTGGCCTCTCCATCTTCCCCTACTGTCCTTATAAATTAAGCAGCCCCTATTTCTGCCGATGAGACACCGAGTAACTGCAAGCAACAAAAATTCTGGGTACTGTTCTTTGAGAGGCTGATTTGAGCTTGATCCTTTCAATCCACTGGGTGCTTGTAGGGCTGGGTTTTGGAGTGTTTTAGGGAGAGAAAGAAGAGCTTATCTCTTGTTCATTATTGTGCTCAAACCAAGGACTGCAGCAAAGTTATGTTGCTGCTATCAACCGTGACTAACCTCCCTTCCAGTGGCTAGCACCGCACGAGAAGGAGGATCCGAGAGCCTCGGGTGTGTCTCCCCTCTAGAGGGAGTATCATTCTACTCCTGGGAGCTAGAGAGACGAGCCCAGTTTGCTGCAGCTGCTCCCAAACGAAGGAAACTTGCTGCTATTTTTTTTTCGGCAACAGAGTTTCTGGCAGCAGCTTTTGGGTGAATTTGTACACCCTTTATACTGTGTTTTCCTTTCAGATTTCAGTGGAAGATCGAAGAACATTCGATCACCTTGCTGCTGCTTCGATTCTAGAGGAAACGGAGGTCCGGAAGCCCACTTTTGGATGCTCTTTTTTCAGGCTCAAAACAGAGTGTTCAAACATCCCAAGGAAGAAGACAGCTGGAATAGATTTATCCCTGCTATTCCAGCCTATTCCAGGTTTATTCCAGAGTTATTCCAGCCAAAATTAAGGTATGAAAAAATTATTTTTTAATTATGCATAAATAGATCTTTCTATTTATATATTTTGTAAATATTTTTATATCATGATACATGCCTACATGCAACATGAATAGATTAGGTTCTGGGCAGAGCAGTTTTCCGTTGTGCAAATTTTTAAAAAAGTTTTAAAATCCATTCTGCTCCCACAGCTGTTTGCATGCCTAGTGTAGGATCATGTCAAACCACCTGCACCGTTTTCTTTCAGTGGTATCAGAGCAGGTTGCATGTGTAATCTATTCCTGTATGCATGTTTATAGATTAAAATTTGTTTAATCTAAATATGTATCCTGATTTCTTTTTGGAACCTAGTTGAGACCTTCACCATGACCGTGTGTCTTTGACACAATGCTGATCATCTATGTTGGCCTCTTCAAAATGATCCTTAAAGAATTTTTAAAATTAAAAATATTTTAATTTGATGATACATGTTATTGGGCATGTTTTATATGGATATAAAATATTTGTAAAATATCTTGATGCATGATTTGTTATGTAAAAATGTTTTACATTGTGACTTAATTAAAAAATATTTTAATTAAGTGTTTGGATTATTAAACATTTTTTTTTTAGGTTTATGAAATCTAATACAATTTGCATAAGCCATTTTGGGTTTAAATTGGGTTAGCTGACTAGTTGGGTTCATTACTGGGTTAGACCTAAGTTTAGTTGAACCGGATTACAAGAAGATTAAACAAAAGTTGTTTAAGGCCCTTCTTTAGAACTATTTAATAGTTAGATTAGTTGATCCGTTCATATAAAATGGATCCAATTAGTGGCTCAGTGGATGCCCGAGTCTTTAGGCTAGTATGATAGAGTCTGGTAAACCAACTGGTGTCGAGGTAGGTTTGGCATTGTGATCATGGTTGTATGAGGCTACCTCTTTCCTGGCCAACTTGGTTGGTATCTAGGAAAGATAGTTAATGACGGATACTCATCCATGATCTCACCTACCTGGCTAGTCGAGTCAACCAGAACTGATTGGAAAAGCTCAATGACTCGAGTTAACCCATGTAACCCAGGTTGATCGGTCTGACTGATCTATAGGTGCCCATGGATCATTTGTTGATTTATTTCAACCCTCCCAGAATCTGATTGATTCAGTGGGAGGATGATCCATGTCCTTGTCTTTTCTTCTGTCATAATTAAAAAAATCCTCTAAAATTATTAGGTCCTTAAAAAGACTAAGTCAAAGAGTTGACAGTGTCTTAGCCTCCCATTAAGTTGGATAGAAATGTGTCCACTAGCTTGGTGTGCATCGGCAGTTCCAAAGAATGGGTGTACATCCGACGACTGGAATTTCTATCTGATCGATGATGGTTCAGTGCAACCTCCTTAACGGGACCAGGTGGGCCGGCCAAAGTCGGGCTTGGTCTTTAGTTAGCTGGAAGCATTGGATTTGTCATTTTAATGGTTGGACCTAACTAGAGACCCACCTCCTGACCTAACTAGAGACCCGCAATAGGAGGCCCCAAGGCCGATTGGGGTGTTCTCTGGGGCAAAATGAAATACTGAAAATTGTTTAGGGAAACAATTGGTTTACGAACCTACCTTTAGGCTCGTATGGGTGAGCTGGCCAATGTCGGGCTCATGCGTGGCCTATTGGATTTCAGTACCCACTTGAAAAAGTGTTTTCACGGATTGGAGTTAGAGGCTACCAATCTGAAAAATTAGTGGGAGAAACCTTTAGACTAAAGTCCAAGTCTTTTGGTTAAATTATTAATTCATACACTAATTTGGTGTTATTTTCTTTTCAGATGTCTTCCAATTTATCGCTCCGGTCACTTCTCGATAACGAGAAGTTAAAGGGTCACAACTTCGATAATTGGTATCGAAGATTGAGAATCGTTCTGGAGCATGAACGAATCCTCTATGTGATAATGGATCTGGCACCTGAAATCCCTCCCGCTAATGCACGGAGTGCGGTCAGAGACGCTTATCTGAAGTGGGTCTCTGATCGGACTACTGTCCGGTGCATTATGTTAGCAGCGATGAACGACAAGTTCAGTCACAAATTCGAGGAGGCCCAACCTGATGAAATCCTTCAAAAGTTGAAGGAATCCTTCGGAACCCCGGATGATGTAGAACAGTACAAAGTTTCTTGTGCCATCTACAATTCCAAGATGCCGAATGGCAGTTCAGTCACTGATCATGTATTGTACATGATCGAGTTGATTGAAAAGTTGGGCAAACTCGGATGCCCCTTGCACGAGCAGCTCGGCAAGGATGCGATCCTGAATTCTCTTCCCTCCTCCTATCTTGATTTTCTCGATCATTATAGAATGAACAAGCCTGCAGTCAACTACCATGGTCTGTTGGGGTTGCTGCAGACTTTCGAGAAAGACCACCAACTAAATAAGGGGGTGGTGAATTTAGTGGGAGGTAGTAGAGGTCGTCGTCCCTTTAAGAAAGGGAAGAAGAAAATAAATAAAAAGGGAAAGAAGGTGCTGATTGCTCCCGGCCCTAGTCAGACCAGGAAGTATAAGGCTGATCAGTCTTCTGCAGAGTGTTTCTACTGCAAGAAGAAGGGACACTGGAAGAGGAACTATCCTCTTTATATTGCGTCCCTTGATCCGAACAGGCCGAGGAAGCAGAAGTCTGCTGAATAAGGTATTTATATGATAAAACCTTGTAATTACTCAATTGTTGATACTGCTAACTGGGTATTGGATACTGGTAGTCCAATTCATGTTTGTAATTCATTTCAGGGACTTCTAGTTAGCAGAAGATTTGAAAATGGAGAACAGTTTCTGAGCATCGGGAATGGAAATCGTGTTCCAGTACTGGCGGTCGGAGTCTTGCGTCTTGTCTTTGAGTCTTGTATTGTCGAACTAGCCGACTGTCACTATTGTCCTAGTTTCATTATGAGCATAATCTCTGTAGGTCTTTTGGTCAATTGTGGTTTTGAACTATCAATAAAAAAAGACTTTTGTAATGTTATTTTGAATAACTCTGTTATAATGAAAGCTAGATTAAATAATGGCATATATGTACTATCAAGGCCTTTTAGTGTAATGTACACTTCTAGCAAACGCCCAAGATTAGATAATGTCAACGATTTGTATCTTTGGCACTGTAGGCTGGGTCATATTAACCAAAATAGGATAAACAAGATGCGAGGAGATGGACTCCTCGAGGTCAGTGATTCTGAATCACTACCCACTTGTGAATCATGTTTACTTGGTAAAATGACCAAGTCACCTTTTACTGGAAAAGATGAACGAGCTACAGAACTTTTAAGTCTAATACATACTGATGTATGTGGATCGATAACAGTTAGTGCCAGAGAAGGATACAAATATTTCATTACTTTTACTGACGACTTTTCAAGGTTCGGTTATGTCTTTTTAATGAGACATAAGTCTAAGTCGTTTGAAATATACAAACGATATCGTAATGAAGTGGAAAAGCAAACTGGAAAAAGTATTAAAACCCTTCGATCTGATCGAGGTGGTGAATACTTATCTGGTGCATTTTTGACATATCTTGAGGAGAATGGAATTCTCTCTCAGTGAACTCCTCCAGGAACACCACAGTTGAATGGTGTGTCCGGAAGGAGGAATCGAACCTTGTTGGACATGGTTCTATCCATGATGGGCTTTGCAACTCTGCCGCTATCCTTTTGGGGATATGCTCTTCAGACAACCTGTTACTTATTAAATGATGTTCCAAGTAAGTCTGTTGTCTCCATTCCATATGAGATGTGGACTGGACGTAAACCCTCAATCTCACACCTTTGGGTCCGGGGTTGTCCGGCTTACGTAAAGTGTTTAGACTCAGACAAACTTGGTCCAAGGTCTGATCGATGTTTATTCATTGGTTATCCTAAGGAAACCAAAGGGTATTTCTTCTATTTGGAGAATGAACAAAAGGTGTTCGTTGCTTTTAGAGCTATCTTTTTGGAAAAGGAGTTTCTTGGAGAAGGAACAATAGCCTCTAAGATTGAACTTGATGAAGTTCAGCCAATAGAAGAACCTGCACACTCTAAGGACATCGTAGAACTGGCTGTTATTGAATCACACCCAGAACCCATTAAGAGATCTGGTAGAATACCGCGTCAGCCGGACAGATACTACGGTTTCTTGGTCCGGGACGGCGATCCCATTGAGCTCGATGAGAACAATGAGGATCCGATCACCTATATGGATGCACTTCTGAGATCTGACTCTGAGGCATGGCTTGGAGCCATGCGATCCGAAATGGAGTCCATGAAAATCAACAATGTTTGGACATTGGTTGATCCGCCTGAAGGAATAAAACCCATCGGGTGTAAATGGATCTTCAAGAGAAAAATGGGCGCAGATAGGAAGGTAGAGACCTATAAAGCCCGTCTGGTTGCCAAGGGGTATCGTCAGCGATATGGTATCGATTATGATGAGATTTTCTTCCCTGTGGCAATGCTCAAATCCATTCGGATCATGCTTGCTTTGGCAGCATATTTTGATTACGAGATCTGGCAGATGGATGCCCGAACTGCTTTCCTAAACGGGGAGCTGGAAGAGGAGGTGTATATGATACAGCCTGAAGGGTTCACATCCACAGATGAATCAAAAGTATGCAAGTTGCAGAGGTCCATTTATGGACTTAAGCAAGCGTCTCGAAGTTGGAACTTATGGTTTGATAGGTGTATCAAGTCGTATGGCTTCGTTAGGAATGGAGAAGAACCGTGCATCTATAAATGGGTTAATGGTTCTGTGATTGTATTCCTAGTACTGTATGTTGACGACATTCTCTTAATCGGGAATGATGTCGCAGCATTACAAGGAATAAAGGTCTATTTATCATCTCGGTTCTCCATGAAGGACTTGGGTGAAGCTTCTTACATACTAGGTATGAAGATCTATATAGATAGATCTAAGAAGCTTTTGGGATTGTTCAGTCTATGTACATTGACACCGTGCTGAAACGGTTCAGCATGAAAAATTTCAAGAAAGGCTATTATTAGACCTTAGAATAATGAAAATTAACCCAACTTTATTTGATTAAAATTGATACCTTTTGTGATACTTTGCAGGAATTGACTCCATAAACACGTAGATCTTGATTTTTGGAGTCCAACGATGCAAACAGAATGTAATTTGGACTTCAAACGGGTCCGAAATGGATTTTAGAAGATTTTAGCATGGATTTCAGAGCTGCATGGTTTTTGGAGCATTGCCTTAAAATTCTTACTGGCTCACGGTAGACCAGCTCAATGGTCCACCGCACGTCCGTTTGGTCCACGACAGCCATTGCTGCTGGTCCACTGGCGGAGCCGTGGACCACCGTGCTCCGATCGTGCCGAAACTCGCCGGAGAGCTTCCCCCGGCACCGTCGAAGCCGCCGCCAACCTTCCCGCCGGCCGGAGAGCTCCCGTTCTGTCGAAAAAATGGCCGGAATCCGCTGCCCGTCTGCCCAAGCCCGCGAGCTCCGCCGCGCCAACCGCCCAGCCGCGCGTCCGCCTACACCGAGCGCCGTGTCTCCGCCGCACCGTCTGCCCGCCAAGCCGCCGCAGCCTCTGCCGTCGCCGCCCAGCCGTGCGTCCCCCTGCGCCGCGTGTCCACCGAGCTCCAGCTGCAAGCCGCCCAGCCACGGTCCACGCCGCCCAAGTCCGTCTCCGCCACGTCCACCCCCGCGAGCCGCGTCCAGCCCCTGCACCGCGTCTGCGCCCACGGTCACGCCGTCCAGGCTCGTGAGCCACCCCACCACCTGGCCGTGCCCGCGGTTTCCGCCCCATCCCGTCGTCACCTCCGTTCCCATGGAGCTGCTTGTCACCGCCCACGTTGTTCAGACCAGGATGTCCGAAAATAAGCATCGGAACGAGATGAGATGTCGGACGACGCTGGATGGACGCGGGATTGTGAGATAGAATTTTTGAATTTAATTTTGAGATGGGGATGATCATAAAAAAATCAGATAAGGAGATCGGATTGAGATGAAGAAATCACCGCGCTTTCCACACGGCTTTCCACACGGACCCGACACGGTATTTTTCAGCTATAAACACCTCGGTGATTCTCTTCTACGAGGAGAGGAATTTTTGGGAGGTTCCACTTGCTGTCCGTAGTTCCACCTGTTGCTGTGACAGAGAGTCAGAGTCGGATAAAAAGGGAGAAAGGGACCCTTGTTCCCTTACTTTTATTTTCTCTGTACTCCAATTTTTATGCAATAAAATTTATTTGCTTCATATTAATCCATGTATGTTCATTTTTATTTTAGTAATGCTGGAGTTATGTTGGATTAGCATCTAAGGCAAGTCGTAGTGAATTAGTTTTGACTGACCTATACCTAAGGGATGGGCCGTGATCCATGGGTACGGGCCGTACTCTTGAGATAGGTCATATCTGAATTATTTTCATAAATTTATTATTTGCATTTAATTATTGCATTAGTTCTAGTTTATTTTAGTTTGTTTTAAATCAAAAGAAAATACTTTTTCAAGATAACCCCAAAGTCTCTGTGGGATCGACCCTTACTCCCACTATTCTACCCTTTAGAGTAGTGGAATTAAGGTTCTAAATCGGTGCATTATGACACGCATCAGATTTTTGCCGCATTACGATAGGTTCTGGAATTACTCTTTCCAAGAAGGATTGTGCGACAACTCCTGAGGAAAGAGAGCGCATGAGTAGAGTACCTTATGCTTCTGCAGTAGGCTCTATCATGTATGCTATGACTTGTACTAGACCAGACGTGGCATACTCACTAGGAGTAGTGAGCAGATACCAGTCTGACCCAGGTGAGGTGCATTGGAAGGTGGTTAAGTCCATCCTTAAGTATTTGAGAAATACTAAAGATCAATGGTTGATTTATGGAGAACCTGACTTGAAACTTGTGGGGTACTCTGACTCTAGTTTCCAGTCGGATAGAGATGATAGCAAGAGTGTGTCAGGGTTTGTATTTACCCTGAATGGAGGAGCGATCTACTGGAAAAGTTCCAAGCAGGCAACTGTTGCAGACTCGGTATGCGAAGCAGAATATATTGCAGCATCAGATGCAGCAAAGGAAGCTGTATGGTTGCAGAAGTTCCTTGGAGAGCTAGGGGTGGCACCTTCCCTAGATGGTCCTGTTCCGGTGTACTGTGATAGCACTGGAGCCATTGCTCAAGCTAAGGAGCCTAAAGCTCATCACCGCACCAAGCACATACTGCGGTGCTACCACCTCGTACGAGATATCATAGAACGAGGCGACATCAATCTTCTAAAGATCGATGGAAAAGAAAATCTTGCCGACCCCTTCACTGAAGCCCTCGGAATAAAAGAGTTCGACTATTGTAAGTGGGAAATGGGTATTAGATACTCTTCTGATTGGCTTTAGTACAAGTGGGAGTTGTTGGGAATTGTGTCCCAAAGCCAATCGCCTGGGTTGTAGGCGATTGAGCTAAGTATTGTACTTTTTCTTTGAATTAATAAAATATATTTTTGGCAGCTCATCACATACTAAATTTTCCTGAAATGAACTCTTTCCATGTGATGAAGTCCATAGGACTACATTGACTTCGATATAGAGAGGATGTATCAAGTGGTCCTTAAACCCTGTTCACAACCAAAGGATATATTGTACTGGACGGTAATATATCAAGTATAGGTTGTTGTAGTTCACATCGTTTGGTTGTCCTCTTGACCAAATAAGTGTGGTGACACTGATGTGATCTACAAGTGGGATATATGATATCTCATTGAACGTGACTCCGTGCAGCCCCTTTCTGCCAAAGGGATACTCACGATTGGATATGGGTATATGTGTCCCTCTGACCTGAGATCATCATGGTAGCTTGCAAGCAAATCCCTGTGCTTTGGTGCCGGACTATCCGGATTTTTAATCCGGTGATGGAAGGTTTCTGTGTACAGGAAAGTACTTGTGGAGCAGTGATGGACCAAGATGGAATTGACCTATCCAAACAGTTTGGATTGAATGTCTCGCAGTATCTCAATTTAGCAAATCCTCGGCTGGGGTAGTCCTAGTGAAGAGTCACTGGGCTTGCAAGGTTGAGACACGTAGTCGACTGACTTAGTCTAGGTTGGCAGCCCAATCTCAGTCATCCCGAGCATTAGAGGTCAAAGGGATGAATTATATGGTAACCATATGCCAGAGGTTCGATAGTTTGCTCCCGCACCTCGACCTATCCGGACGTCGGGACCCATTGCTAGATGGTCTCATGTGCTGGTATAAGAATTGTTCTTGTGCTACCGTTTAGGTTCGAACCTATGAGGTCACACGCCACAGAGGATTACACTCTGATCCGGATACCGATTACGATTAAGAATCATCTCGATTTTATGGTCACGGTATTTTTTGAGCACTCTTTTCCCGTCTTACCCATGTCTGTGTTAACCGAAAATTGTTCCGGGTTGACCAGGACTACACCAGGGTTTTTCTGAATCAGTTTTGAACTGATTCGGAGTTCATTTTGGCCTTAAATTGGTTGTGAACCAATTTTAATCCCTTGAACCAGATTCAATTGGATTGAACCGCTCTTAATTGGATTGGGAATCCATGAACCGAGGGATTGCTTGGATAGGTTTTGAACCGATGTTCTTTTTGGTTTCAGCGTGACTGTTTTACACGGTCTTTCGCTGGAAAGAATACAAGAGGCCAAACAACCAAACGACGTCGTTTCTTCCTCTCCCACCACCCGCTGCATTTTCTCTTGTTTATTGTTGATTAAATGAGAGAATGGCAGCTCTTTGATCGGACTCTTCACCTCCCTGGCCTCTCCATCTTCCCCAACTATTCTTATAAATTAAGGATCCCCTGTTTCTGCCGATGAGACACCGAGTAACTACAAGCAACAAAAATTCTGGGTACTGTTCTTTGAGAGGCTGATTTGAGCTTGATCCTTTCAATCCACTGGGTGCTTGTAGGGCTGGGTTTTGGAGTGTTTTAGGGAGAGAAAGAAGAGCTTATCTCTTGTTCATTGTTGTGCTCAAACCAAGGACTGCAGCAAAGTTCTGTTGCTGCTATCAACCGTGACTAACCTCCCTTCTAGTGGCTAGCACCGTACGATAAGGAGGATCCGAGAGCCCCGGGTGTGTCTCCCCTCTAGAGGGAGTATCATTCTACTCCTGGGAGCTAGAGAGACGAGCCCAGTTTGCTGCAGCTGCTCCCAAACGAAGGAAACTTGCTACTATTTTTTTTTCTGCAACAGAGTTTCTGGCAGCAGCTTTTGGGTGAATTTGTACACCCTTTATACTGTGTTTTCCTTGCAGATTTTGGTGGAAGATCGAAGAACATTCGATCACCTTGTTGCTGCTTCGATTCGAGAGGAAATGGAGGCCCGGAAGCCCACTTTTGGATGCTCTTTTTTCAGGCTCAAAACAGAGTGTTCAAACATCCCAAGGAAGAAGACAGCTGGAATAGATTTATCCATGCTATTCCAACCTATTCCAGGTTTATTCCAGAGTTATTCCAGCCAGAATAAAGGTATGGAAAAATTATTTTTTAATCATGCATAAATAGATCTTTCTATTTATATATTTTGCAAATATTTTTATATCATGATACATGCCTACATGCAACATGAATAGATTAGGTTCTGGACGAAGCAGTTTTCCGTTGCACAAATTTTTAAAAAAGTTTTAAAATCCATTCTGCTCCCGCAGCTGTCTGCATGCCTAGTATAGGATCATGTCAAACCACCTGCACCATTTTCTTTCAGTGGTATTAGAGCAGGTTGCATGTGTAATCTATTCCTGTATGCATGTTTATAGATTAAAATTTGTTTAATCTAAATATGTATCATGATTTCTTTTTGGAACCTAGTTGAGACCTTCACCATGACTGTGTGTCTTTGAAACGATGCTGATCATCTGTTTTGGCCTCTTCAAAAGGATCCTTAAAGAATTTTTAAAATTAAAAATATTTTAATTTGATGATACATGTTATTGGGCATGTTTTATATGGATATAAAATATTTGTAAAATATCTTGATGCATGATTTGTTATATAAAAATGTTTTACATTGTGACTTAATTAAAAAATATTTTAATTAAGTGTTTGGCTTATTAAAATTTTTTTTTTTAGGTTTATGAAATCTAATACATTTTGCATAAGCCATTTTGGGTTTAAATTGGGTTAGCTTACTAGTTGGGTTCATTACTGGGTTAGACCTAAGTTTAGTTGAACCGGATTACAAGAAGATTAAACAAAAGTTGTTTAAAGCCCTTCTTTAGAACTATCTAATAGTTAGATTAGTTGATCCGTTCATCTAAAATGGATCCAATTAGTGGCTCAGTGGACACTCGAGTCTTTAGGCTAGTCTGATCGAGTCTGGTAAACCAACTGGTGTCGAGGTAGGTTTGGCATTGTGATCATGGTTGTATAAGGCTACCTCTTTCCTGGCCAACTTGGTTGGTGTCTAGGAAAGATGGTTAATGGCGGATACTCACCCATGATCTCACCTACCTGGCTAGTCGAGTCGACCAGAACTGATTGGAAAAGCTCAATGACTCGAGTTAACCCATGTAACCCATGTTGATCGGTCTGACTGATCTATAGGTGCCCATGGATCATTTGTTGATTTATTTAAACCCTCCCAGAATCTGATTGATTCAGTGGGAGGATGATCCATGTCCTTGTCTTTTCTTCTGTCATAATTAAAAAAATCCTCTAAAATTATTAGGTCCTTAAAAAGACTAAGTCAAAGAGTTGACAGTATCTTAGCCTCCCATTAAGTTGGATAGAAATGTGTCCACTAGCTTGGTGTGCATCAGCAGTTCCAAAGAACGGGTGTACATCCGGCGACTGGAATTTCTATCTGATCAATGATGGTTCAGTGCAACCTCCTTAACGTGACCAGGTGGGCCGGCCAAAGTCGGGCTTGGTCTTTAGTTAGCTGGAAGCATTGGATTTATCATTTTAATGGTTGGACCTAACCAGAGACCCACAATAGGAGGCCCCAAGGCCGATTGGGGTATTCTCTGGGGCAAAATGAAATACTGAAAATTGTTTAGGGAAACAATTGGTTTACGAACTTTCCTTTAGGCTCGTATGGGTGAGCCGGCCAATGTGGGGCTCATGCATGGCCTATTGGATTTCAGTACCCACTTGAAAAAGTGTTTTCACGGATTGGAGTTATAGGCTACCAATCTGAAAAATTAGTGGGAGAAACCTTTAGACTAAAGTCCAAGTCTTTTGGTTAAATTATTAATTCATACACTAATTTGGTGTTATTTTCTTTTCAGATGTCTTCCAATTTATCGCTCCGGTCACTTCTCGATAACGAGAAGTTAAAGGGTCACAACTTCGATAGTTGGTATCGAAGATTGAGAATCATTCTAGAGCATGAACGGATCCTCTATGTGATAACGAATCCGGCACCTGAAATCCCTCCCGCTAATGCACGGAGTGCGGTCAGAGACGCTTATCTAAAGTGGGTCTCTGATCGGACTACTGTCCGGAGCATTATGTTAGCAGCGATGAACGACGAGTTCAATCGCAAATTCGAGGAGGCCCAACCTGATGAAATCCTTCAAAAGTTAAAGGAATCCTTCAGCACCCTGGATGATGTAGAACGGTACAAAGTGTCTTGTGCCATCTACAATTCCAAGATGTCGAATGGCGGTTCAGTCACTGATTATGTATTGTACATGATCGAGTTGATTGAAAAGTTGGGCAAACTCAGATGCCCCTTGCACGAGCAGCTTGGCAAGGATGCGATCCTGAATTCTCTTCCCTCCTCCTATCTTGATTTTCTCGATCATTATAGAATGAACAAGCCTGCAGTCAACTACCATGATCTGTTGGGGTTACTGCAGACTTTCAAGAAAGACCACCAACTAAATAAGGGGATGGTGAATTTAGTGGGAGGTAGTAGAGGTCGTCGTCCCTTTAAGAAAGGGAAGAAGAAAATAAATAAAAAGGAAAAGAAGGTGCTGATTGCTCCTGGACCTAGTCAGACTAGGAAGTATAAGGCTGATCAGTCTTCTGCAGAGTGTTTCTACTGCAAGAAGAAGGGACACTGGAAGAGGAACTGTCCTCTTTATATTGCGTCCCTTGATCCGAACAGGCCGAGGAAGCAGAAGTCTGCTGAATAAGGTATTTATATGATAAAACCTTGTAATTACTCAATTGTTGATACTGCTAACTGGGTATTGGATACTGGTAGTCCAATTCACGTTTGTAATTCATTACATGGACTTCTAGTTAGCAGAAGATTTGAAGATGGAGAACAGTTTCTAAGCATCGGGAATGGAAATCGTGTTCCAGTACTGGCGGTCGGAGTCTTGCATCTTGACTTTGAGTCTTGTACTGTCGAACTAGTCGACTGTCGCTATTGTCCTAGTTTCATTATGAGCATAATCTATGTAGGTCTTTTTGCCAATTATGGTTTTGAACTATCAATAAAAGGAGATTTTTGCAATGTTATTTTGAATAACTCTATTATAATGAAAGCTAGATTAAATAATTGCATATATGTACTATTAAGGCCTGTTAGTGTAATGTACACTTCTAGCAAACGTCCAAGATTAGATAATGTCAATGATTTGTATCTTTGGCACTGTAGGCTGGGTCATATTAACCAAAATAGGATAAACAAGATGCGAGGAGATGGACTCCTCGAGGTCAGTGATTCTGAATCACTACCCACTTGTAAATCCTGTTTACTTGGTAAAATGACCAAGTCACCTTTTACTGGAAAAGGTGAATGAGCTACAGAACTTCTAAGTCTAATACATACTGATGTATATGGACCAATGACAGTTAGTGCTAGAGGAGGATACAAATATTTCATTACTTTTACTGACGACTTTTCAAGGTTCGGTTATGTCTTTTTAATGAGACATAAGTCTGAGTCGTTTGAAATGTTCAAACGATACTGTAATGAAGTAGAAAAGCAAACTAGAAAAAGTATTAAAACCCTTCGATCTGATCGAGGTGGTGAATACTTATCTGGTGCATTTTTGACATATCTTGAGGAGAATGGAATTCTCTCTCAGTGGACTCCTCCAGGAACACCATAGTTGAATGGTGTGTCCGAAAGGAGGAATCGAACCTTGTAGGACATGGTTCGATCCATGATGGGCTTTGCAACTCTGCCACTATCCTTTTGGGGATATGCTCTTCAGATTGCCTGTTACTTATTAAATGATGTTCCAAGTAAGTCTGTTGTCTCCACTCGGTATGAGATGTGGACTGGACGTAAACCCTCAATCTCACACCTTCGGGTCTGGGGTTGTCCGGCTTACGTAAAGCGTTTAGACTCAGACAAACTTGGTCCAAAGTCTGATCTGTGTTTATTCATTGGTTATCCTAAGGAAACCAAAGGGTATTTCTTCTATTTGGAGAATGAACAAAGGGTGTTCGTTGCTCTTAGAGCTATCTTTTTGGAAAAGGAGTTCCTTGAAGAAGGAACTATAGCCTCTAAGATTGAACTTGATGAAGTTCAGCCAAAAGAAGAACCTGCACACTCTAAGGACATCGTAGAACCGGCTATGATTGAATCACACCCAGAACCCATTAGGAGATCTGGTAGAATACCACGTCAGCCAGACAGATACTACGGTTTCTTGGTCCGGGACGGCGATCCCATTAAGCTTGATGAGAACAATGAGGATCCGATCACCTATATGGATGCACTTCTGAGATCTGACTCTAAGGCATGGCTTGGAGCCATGCGATCCAAAATGGAGTCCATGGAAATCAACAATGTTTGGACATTGGTTGATCCGCCTGAAAGAATAAAACCCATCGGGTGTAAATGGATCTTCAAGAGAAAAAGGGGCGTAGATGGGAAGGTAGAGACCTATAAAGCCCGTCTGGTTGCCAAGGGATATCGTCAGCGATATGGTATCGATTATGACGAGATTTTCTCCCCTGTGGCAATGCTCAAGTCCATTCGGATCATGCTTGCTTTGGCAGCATATTTTGATTACGAGATCTGGCAAATGGATACCAGAACCGCTTTCCTAAATGGGGAGCTGGAAGAGGAGGTGTATATAATACAGCCTGAAGGGTTCACATCCTCAGATGAATCAAAAGTATGCAAGTTGCAGAGGTCCATTTATGGACTTAAGCAAGCGTCTCGAAGTTGGAACTTATGGTTTGATAGGTGTATCAAGTCGTATGGCTTCGTTAGGAACGGAGAAGAACCGTGCATCTATAAATGGGTTAATGGTTCTTTGATTGTATTCCTAGTACTGTATGTTGACGACATTCTCTTAATCGAGAATGATGTCGCAGCATTACAAGGAATAAAGGTCTAGTTATCATCTCAGTTCTCCATGAAGGACTTGGGTGAAGCTTCTTACATACTAGGTATGAAGATCTATAGAGTTAGATCTAAGAAGCTTTTGGGATTGTCCCAGTCTACGTACATTGACACCGTGCTGAAACGGTTCTACATGAAAAATTTCAAGAAAGGCTATCTCCCGATAGGTTTTGGAATTACTCTTTCCAAGAAGGATTGTGCGACAACTCCTGAGGAAAGAGAGCGCATAGTAGAGTACCTTATGCTTCTGCAGTAGGCTCTATCATGTATGCTATGACTTGTACTAGACCAGACGTGGCATACTCACTAGGAGTAGTGAGCAGATACGAGTCTAACCCAGGTGAGGCGCATTGGAAGGTGGTTAAGTCCATCCTTAAGTATTTGAGAAATACTAAAGATCAATGGTTGATTTATGGAGAACCTGACTTGAAACTTGTGGGGTACTCTAACTCCAGTTTCCAGTCAGATAGAGATGATAGCAAGAGTGTGTCAGGGTTTGTATTTTCCCTGAATGGAGGAGCGATCTACTGGAAAAGTTCCAAGCAGGCAACTGTTGCAGACTCGGTATGCGAAGCAGAATATATTGCAGCATCAGATGCAGCAAAGGAAGCTGTATGGTTGCGGAAGTTCCTTGGAGAGCTAGGGGTGGCACCTTCCATAGGTGGTCCTGTTTTGGTGTACTGTGACAGCACTGGAGCCATTGCTCAAGCTAAGGAGCCTAAAGCTCATCACCGCACCAAGCACATACTGCGGCGCTACCACCTCGTACGAGAGATCGTAGAACGAGGTGACATCGATCTTCTGAAGATCGATGGAAAAGAAAATCTTGCCGACCCCTTCACTAAAGCCCTCGGAATAAAAGAGTTCGACTATTGTAAATGGAAAATGGGTATTAGATACTCTTCTGATTGGCTTTAGCACAAGTGGGAGTTGTTAGCAATTGTGTCACAAAGCCAATCGCCTGGGTTGTAGGCGATTGAGCTAAGTATTGTACTTTTTCTTTGAATTAATAAAACATATTTTTGGCAGCTCATCACATACTAAATTTTCCTGAAATGAACTCTTTCATGTGATGAAGTCCTTAGGACTACACTGACTTTGATATAGAGAGGATGTATCAAGTGGTCCTTAAACCCTGTTCACAACCAAAGGATATATTGTACTTGACGGCAATATATCAAGTATAGGTTGTTGTAGTTCACATCGTTTAGTTGTCCTCTTGACCAAATGAGTGTAGTGACACTGATGTGATCTACAAGTGGGATATATGATATCTCATTGAACGTGACTCCGTGCAGCCCCTTTCTGCCAAAGGGATACTCACGATTGGATATGGGTATATGTGTCCCTCTGACTTGAGGTCATCATGGTAGCTTGCAAGCAACTCCCTGTGCTTTGGTGCCGGAGTACCTGGATTTTTAATTCGATGATGGAAGGTTTCTGGGTACAGGCAAGTACTTGTGGAGCAGTGATGGACCAAGATGGAATTGACCTGTCTAAACAGTTTGGATTGAATGTCTCGCAGTATCTCAATTTAGCAAATTCTCAGCCGGGGTAGTCCTAGTGAAGAGTCACTGGGCTTGCAAGGTTGAGACACGTAGTCGACTGACTCAGTGTGGGTTAGCAGCCCAATCTCAGTCATCCCGAGCATTAGAGGTCAAAGGGATGAATTATACGGTAACCATATGCTAGAGGTTCGATAGTTTGCTCCCGCATCTTCTACCTATTCGGACACCGGGATCCATTGTTAGATGGTTTCCTGTGCTGGTATTAGAATTGTTCTTGTGCTACCATTTAGGTTCGAACCTATGAGGTCACACGCCACAGAGGATTACTCTCTGATCCGGATACCGATTACGATTAAGAATCGTCTCGATTTTATGGTCACGGTATTTTTTGAGCACTCTTTTCCCGTCTTACCCTTGTCTGTGTCAACCGAAAATTGTTCCGGGTTAACTAGGACTGCGCCAAGATTTTTCTGAATCAGTTTTGAACTGATTCGGAGTTTGTTTTGGCCTTAAATTGGTTGTGAACCAATTTTAATCCCTTGAACCAGATTCAATTGGATTGAACCGCTCTTAATTGGATTGGGAATCCATGAACCGAGGGATTGCTTGGATCGGTTTTGAACCGATGTTCTTTTTGGTTTCAGCGTGATCGTTTTACACGGTCTTTCACTGGAAAGAACACAAGAGGCCGAACAACCAAATGTCACCGTCTCTTCCCCTCCCACCACCCGCTGCATTTTCTCTTGTTTATTGTTGATTAAATGAGAGAATGGCAGCTCTTTGATCGGACTCTTCACCTCCCTGGCCTCTCCATCTTCCCCTACTGTCCTTATAATTAAGCAGCCCCTGTTTCTGCCGATGAGACACCAAGTAACTGCAAGCAACAAAAATTTTGGGTACTGTTCTTTGAGAGGCTAATTTGAGCTTGATCCTTTCAATCCACTGGGTGCTTGTAGGGCTGGGTTTTGGAGTGTTTTAGGGAGAGAAAGAAGAGCTTATCTCTTGTTCATTGTTGTGCTCAAACCAAGGACTGCAGCAAAGTTCTGTTGCTGCTATCAACCATGACTAACCTTTCTTCCAGTGGCTAGCACCGCACGAGAAGGAGGATCCGAGAGCCCCGGGTGTGTCTGCCCTCTAGAGGGAGTATCATTCTACTCCTGGGAGCTAGAGAGACGAGCCCAGTTTGCTGCAGCTGCTCCCAAACGAAGGAAACTTGCTGCTGTTTTTTTTTCTGCAACAGAGTTTCTGGCAACAGCTTTTGGGTGAATTTGTACACCCTTTATACTGTGTTTTCCTTGCAGATTTTGGTAGAAGATCGAAGAACATTCGATCACCTTACTGCTGCTTCGATTCGGGAGAAAACGGAGGTCTGGAAGCCTACTTTTGGACGCTCTTTTTTCAGGCTCAAAATAGTGTTCAAACGTCCCAAGGAAGAAGACAGCTGGAATAGATTTATCCATGCTATTCCAGCCTATTCCGGGTTTATTCCAGATTTATTCTAGCCAGAATAAAGGTATGCAAAATTATTTTTTAATCATGCATAAATAGATCTTTCTATTTATATATTTTGCAAATATTTTTATATCATGATACATGCCTACATGCAACATGAATAGATTAGGTTCTGGGCGAAGCAGTTTTCCGTTGCGCAAATTTTTAAAAAGTTTTAAAATCTATTCTGCTCTCGCAGCTGTTTGCATGCCTAGTGTAGGATCATGTCAAACCACCTGCACCGTTTTCTTTCAGGATTAGCTACTAGGTTAAGTGTAAGTTGAGCTAACCCATCCAGTTTTGGCTCTTGGTCTAGGAAGCCCTAGATTATACTAACCCTTTTCTTTTTTTTGCATGCTTCACTGCACCACATTACTTTGCTTGCTTGTTTGATTGTTTGCATTAGATTAGGAACCCAATGCCAGCAGACTTAATCCAATTCAACTAGTATGACTATGGAGTCTAATCCTAGGAGAACCCAATACTCTGACCCATATAGGGAGTCCAACCCAAGGAGAACCCAATACTCTGACCCATATAGGGAGCCCAACCCTAGGAAAACCCCGTACCATAATCCATCCTTAGAACCTAACCATAGGAGACCCAATTATGATTACTTGAACCAAGATGAATGACCCATTAAGAGCACCCAACCTTATGCACCCCTATTTGATGGAAGACTAGATCCTAAGGTGTATACTAAATGGGAGGATATGATGGATTAGTACTTTGAGTATACTGGAATGTCAGAGCTAGAAAAGATTAGTTTGGCTACACATGGGTTAATCAGATATGCTAAGCAACATTAGGAACATACTGAGGATGAATGTTATTGGAAAGGAGAATAGATAAGTACCTGAAAAGCTATGAGGAGTAAGTTGAGAAAAGAGTACCTAGGTCTATTTTATGAGCATGAACTTTCAACCCAATGGTGCAACTTGAGATGGGGTGACAAAACTGTGTCTGAATACATTAATTTATTTAAGGAGTTTATTAGGAAGTGTAACATAGTTGAACATGAGCTTATGACCATATCAAGATTTCGGTATGGCCTATGTGAGGACATCAGTTGGGAATTGTGTCGCTGGCTGATTGAGGACTTAGAGGAAGCCTATCACAGAGCCTTGGAATTTATGTCAAACCAGAGGGAACTCATATTTAGTCAAACTGAGTCTAGCAAGAATAACCCTCCTACACCCCAGACCCATAAAACTAAACCCATAACCTTTGAACCCATAACCTTTAAACCCATAACGTATGAACCCATAACCCTTAGTTTACCCACCCCTGTTACCCTAGACCCTAGTCAATTTTCCATTAGCCGAACCTCTCTTACCACCCCATTGGTCCACCAAGATGACCTAGAAGAGGAGATATGTGAGGCTGACCGAAGCTTAGTGGAACAATATGAGGAGGAAGAAGAGGAGTTCCCCATAAGAGACTTAGAGTTAGTTGAATCAAGAAATACCCAGGTAAAAGCCATCCTAGAATTAGTTGACCCTAACTATACCCACATAGAAGACCACCCAACATTAGTTGAACCTAACCACACCCAAGCTAAACCTGTAATGGAGAAATCATTAGAGGAAGAAACCCATGACCCTGTGACTGCAACTCTACCTGAGGAGACTTTAGAAGAGGACCCAATTGTAGAATATAGTCCTAAACTTCATGAGCTAGAAGAGTTTATTAAGGACTTGATCTCTTATCAGTACCCTCAGGATGAAGTTATTTATTTAACTCCAATTGATCTCTTCCCTGAAATTAATGACCCATTCTTCCATAATATAGACCCTATAGGAATATCCCAAACCCATAAAGTAAACCTCATTAGTCTAGGACTAATTCCTAACACACCTTCTGACATTCCATTCTATCCAATCAATCCTGAACCCTTTTCCTGCCAGACTAACCTTGAACCTACATCTTATTTTCTATCCTTTCTTGAAACTTCTATATTTTTTGGTATTAGATTGCATTTTATAGGAGTTTGCATGTTGCATTCATTCATTATTCATGTCATGTACGCATCTTACTTTAGAAAAATCCTATGGAACCTAGTAGGAGTATATAGTAAGTTCTCATGTGCATGCCATGCAAGGGTCAAACCTAATGAGTCTATAGTCTGTTAGGTTTTGTCCCATAGAATTCAATAAAATTTTCTTTGATAGAAAAGTCTAGTTGAGTCTATTAGGTGTTAGTTGAGTCTAATAAATCCACGGTCATGAATCACATATCCACACCTACACTTACCTCTGCACAATATATGCATCATGAAATTAGTCAAAAGCTGAACATAATTAATGAACCTTATAAGAACTTGGCTAATTCCCGAAAGAGAGAAAGAATTTGCAGAGGATCATGTGATTGTTAAGAAATTTCATGCTCGCGAAGCTGGCCCATCCAAATTAATGGAGAGCAGTGGACCCAATGCCTATGTGCTTGAGAGACCTCCTGATTTAGATATTAGCTCCACCTTCATTATCTCAGACTTTGTAGAGTATAGGGACCCAGCAGAGATACCCAGCGAGCCCTTGAGCCACTCTCTTTCTTTGTGAGTGAACCCACCCCAGAGTGTCAACAGACAATTTGGCCTTTTGGTGAGCAAAAGATTGAGAGAGCTCTAGACAATAAATCTATCGATACCTGGGATAGAGACTGTCAGCGGTACTTAGTCCGGTGGCAAGGTCGGCCAGAATCTGAGAACTTGTGGAATGCTGGAGCGGATCTGCAGTGCCTCAACCCAGACCTTCCTTGAGCCAAATTGACCCTTACTCGATGGGGTCGAGTTCCTCCTGTCACGAGAGAATTAGTGGGGGCACCAGGATCAGACACAAATTACTGGGCCCTATTTGGTTTGCTTAGTCATGTGTCAAAGTTTTGAAAGTTTTATAATCAATTAAGATTGAGTCCTGTAATAAGTTGAGGTCAGTTGATTTGTCTCAACCCTCAACCTTAGTCCAGTTTTGAGTCCTATACTTCAGTTGTGAGTCCAGTATGAGTTCAAGTTTTGTACAAGAGAAGAGGTTACCCTAGTTTAGAGTTCCACCAGGCCACATCCAAGAGTTAGAGGCCACTACATCAGCTTGTTAGATTTTGTGTGACACCCCAAGATCCAAAACACTTCCAGAAACCCTGATTCCTTCTAGATGTTTTCCAGATGCCCAAATTCCAGTCCAGATGCCAGAGCATATTCCTAAACTAGGACATCCATGATTCCAAAGGTCCTTCTATGCCCAACCAAGGAGAAATCAAGCCCAGGCGCCAAGCCCAAGCCCTTAAGAAGCAAGATTCTAGCCAGATTCCCTGGAATATGCCAGCCCATGCGCCCAGCCCTTGGAAGCCCACTTGGGCCCCTCAAAAATTCATCCAAGCCCATGAAGGAGGCATCCTTGCTATTGTCCCAAGGTCCAAAACCGAATTTATGGAGTTTGACCAAGTCCAAGCTCAAAGGGAGGTGTCCTTAAGTGAGAAGGAGAAGACTAGTCTAACCTAGTTAGGATTTATGTTCCTAATTATTTTAATATTTATAATTCTGAACTAGCTAGGAGAAGGACTTGTAATCTAACAAGGAAAAGGCTTGTTAACCTAAGTGTAACCCTACTTAGGAGAGGGCATGGAGCTCTATAAATACCCCACCCCTTCCCCTCTTGTAAGGAACTTTTTTTCATGAAATCAAAAAAACTTTACTGAATTGCTTCCAGACTGGTGTCTTATTTTTTCTTTGTGTTCTTGTTCTTGGTTTCTTGCCTTGGTCGACCCCTTTCCCTTGCCAACCCAGACACCCTAGGAGCAAATCAACTTCCAAACATCAGCCACGCCCCTAGTTGAAGAGCCCTCAGGCATCCAAGAAGAAGAAGCCATCTTTTCCTTCTCACCACCAGCCCTTGGAGCCCTGATTCCCCTTTCTTCTTTCCATAAATTTTTTTTCTAATTATTGTGTTGTTTCTTGCTGACTTTTGATATTTTATAGATCCCCGAGATGTTTCCCCTCCTCAGAGGAGGCCCCTCTTGCCTCTAGGACTGCCCGGATCTGCCTCAGATTCAAGGAAAAATGTAACTTCATCATCCAGGCTCTGATCTAAGTTCGAGAGATCTCTTCATTAGCTGAATCTTCAATCTTTGACTGGTAAAATCCTTCCCTTCTCTTAATCTATGATTTGATGAAGAATAGCTATCCTAAATTAGGAATTTCTCAACTCTCGGGTCCTGGCTATTTCATTATCTTGCATGAGTTATATTGTGATATGATGATTCTTTGTATTGCTTTTATTCCTGCTAGTTTTTACTTTATTTTGGAAGTTTAGCCTACAAATTAAATTATAAAAAAATAAAAAAATAGTTTACTATATTTCCCGCATATATAGCAATTCTTAGAGTCATCCCGCATCATACATCCTTTTCATTCTGGGACTTCCTCAATCCTATGGATCAAAGATGCTAGTTTAGTTTCTTTAGATTCCCTTGTATGATTATATGCATCTTTGAATGTCATGAAATTAGGTTGCATATCAATCTGTTGCGGTTAATTTATTAAATTGTTAGCTTGGGATCTGATTTTAGATGGTCAGATAGAGTTAATCATGTACTAATAATCCTGTAGGGTTTGAGGTCGTTCAATAGAATTTGGGTAACAATAATTCATTAAACTTTTGGATCATTCAATGGAGTCTATGACCCTTTAATCTTTTATGGTTTAGATTATATCTGACCAATCATCATTTTATCTTAGCAAGATTTTTTTTGTTGTTTTTAGAGGAGAGTGAAAAAAAGAAAGAGAGAAGAATTCTAAAGATGAGAGACCTAAAGAATCCTAAATCTATAAATGATAGAGAAGGGTGGTTTAATTAGGTTAAAATTTTGTTAGCAAACAGGTTATCAAGCATGGACTCTCTATTCTAAGGTTAACCTATGTCTAGATAGCTCCTAACTACCAAAATTGCCTAGAAGCCTTCCAAGTCAAAGATTAACTAACCGACTAGCCAATTAAGGATAAGGTTGGTGGGGGTCCTCCCATTGCTTTCCTTAAATACCAAATAAATTAGCTAGGTCAGTCAACATAATCAATTAAAGAACCACCTTCCTTCAAGAATATATCATCTTTAAATCCTTTTCTAGACACCAGCCGATCAGCTAATCTTGACTTGGTGCAACTATTTCAGAAGCCTTGTCCTAGTGAGCTTGAAAAGTCTTAAGGCTAATGTCTAATTGATTTTAAATTAAAGACATAGGTTATACAGTATGAAGTGTGGTGGTTTGTGGGCCAAGGAAAGATAATGAACTCCCCACCTTATATTATTTAGGGGTTATGCCCTTAAGGTGTGTTATGAGAATGCAATGCAAGTCAAATAAGGTATCCAAAAAAGTTTGGAAGTTTTCAAGGTTTATTATTTATTTTCTTAAATTAATTAAGTTTTATAGAAAGGTGTCATTTTGTTTTATTTTGAATTATTTAAGGTTGTTTAATTAAAAAAAAGTTAATTAGGTTAGGAGTTAATTTGTGAAAAGAAGGAAAGTAAGATTTTTATATAAAAACAAAATAGAAGAAAATCTAATAATTAAGGCAACTAAAAAAAAGGATAATGAAACTAAAGAGAGTAATAACTATAATAAAAAATTATCTTTTTATAAAATAATCATGCCTTGATCCTCATAATGGTGCCAAAATTTGATCACTATCGTAGATAGTAAAAATTAAAATCTAACTCACTACTATAGCTAGGATGAGTAGGGATCGATCCTCGAGGATTAAGGATAATTATTACATGAAGAAAGTAAAGGAAAAAATAAATATCTAGAGTTTTAAAAGGTAGTTAATAGTTTAATTAAAACTAATTAATTTAAATTAAATAAGAGAATGAGGAGTTTATTTGATAAAAAGATGTTTTCAGGTTTCTAGGTGATCATAAATATACATCTTGTTTCTATTCTAATCTAAACAATTAAAGTTCATATTGATTTAGATCTTTCAAACTAATTCTTAGTATAGACTATCTTGCTGAGTATGAACCATATCTTGTTAAGATCATGATGCATCCCATAAGTATAGACTATCCAATGCTTAATTAAAAAGATTCTAATAAGATACGTAAATATGAATCCTAGAATTAATTATCTTTGTTGAACATGGATCATATCATGTTAGGATCATGATCCATCCCACCTATAAGTAATTAATTTAGGACATCAAACAAAAAAGAAAAAGGAATTGAAAGTATTTATTCAATTATATAGAAGAGAAAATAATTATAAAATTTAATGAAAGGAAACTTATACTTCTCTATAGACTGCACCTCAATCGAACATGGTTCCTGGATCCATCTTCTTGGAGATTCGGTGCTCTATCATAGCACCTCCTCCCCTAAAAAGCTTTTTTTCTTTATTCCTCTCCCTCTCTCTCTAAATCTAAAACTAATTACAAAAAATATAAAAAAATATTGGCTTCTACTCTTGGCTCTTTGGCTTCCTCCTCTAGTTCCCCCAGTCCCCTTTTTATAGAGAAGTGATATGCCGAATCTCAATCAAAATAGTAGGATAATAGAAGTAGTATTTGTTTTGCAATCATATTAAATTGCTGCAGCTGTCGGATGGCCATCCAATCTTCCTGTCAGCACTGCATCCGATCCCAAGTTAGTTAGGCTTCGATGTTGGCCATTGTATCAAACTATGGATGTTGCTCGGTCGTAGATGGTGCATGAAACATGGCCGAATTCATGGTTTGAATCCTTCTCCAACTTGCCTCTTCTCCTAAGCCATTTAGATCATTTCATGAAGGCACTGTAGCCATATGACAATGCGACAAAGACTATTTGAGGAGCGCTATGGATTGTGACAATCTCCTTCTCGCAAACACACCAAATGCTGGATTGCTTGAGATCTCCTCCTCCCATTCAAACACCTCCTCTTACTTCTCCTAATTCAAGATGAATTGCAGCAATGGGTAGAACACTAGAGGTGGCGGTCATCTTCTCTGGTGGATATGGCAACTTCGATGGGTGGAAAGCAAATAGTGGCACAATGAGTGGCCATGGGTGGTGGATGGCATGGTGGCAGCATGACTGAATGATGAAGGCAAGGTGGATGATGAGTTCTTCGAGGCTTTTCCAGCTAGGGATAGTGGCAATGGCTTGTGGTGGTGGCTGAACATAGAAGAAAATAGAAACAAATGGAAAACGATGACTAGCCAGACTTGGATGGTGGCAAGTGGCTTCTTCGACTGGCGAGGTAGGAGGAGGTGGCAACTATGATAGATGGATGGTGAGCAGTGGCTCCAAATCCTTCACGATCCATGGCTTAGAGTCGTGGACCAAAATCCATGGCTATCGATGGACTGTTGAGTATATTGTAAACCAAGCAGCTGATCCATGATGGACCAGCTACTTTAAACTTCATGGCAGCCTATATTAATCTTTGAACTTAAATTTTGGGCTCATTTTATGTCCGATTTATATGTTGTTTGCATCATTAGATTCCAAAAATCAAGCTCTTTCCTTCTAAGAACTTGTTTTCTATAAAACATTAATAAAAGTATCAATTTTTATAAATATTGATTAATTAATAAATATTTTAATACTTAAATTAAGATATTTAATAGACTTATCACTAAACCATGAAAATTTCAAACATCATGAATACTCTTAGGACAGGCAATTTTATTATGGCTTGAATCTTTTCAGAATCTATAGTTATTCCCTCAAATGTTACAACAAATCCTAAGAATATAATCCTATCAGTCATGAAAGCACATTTCTTAAGATTTGCATATAAACTCTCAATTTCAAGGATCAAATAGAGTTATCAATGTTAGGAAAAGTATCCTAAAGCCAATCATTTGGATTGTAGATAGTTGAGTTATCTTGAACGGTACATGAATTATAAATAAAATAAATATTATTTTTGGTAGCTCAACACTATTTATCATCTTTCCATGAAGTCTAACATGTTGAAGTCCTTAGAACTACATTGATTGATAAAGGATAATTTATCAAGTGGTTCTTAAATCAGTTTGTGACCAAATGATATATTGTTATCTAGGATGACAATGTTTATCAAGAATAGGTCATTGTGTGCCACATAGGTTGGTTGTCCTCTTTATCAAGAAGTGTGGAGACATTGGTATGGTATGCAGGTGAGTATAGGGATACATCTCACTGAACAGTGATCAACTCTATGGAGTGGTCTACTATCAAGAGCATCTAGTATAAAGGGTATGGGTATAAGTATCCCTCTAACTTGAGACTATCATGGTGACTTGGAAGCAACTAAGTATACTTTTTTGCTAGACTACCTGGATTTCTAATCCAGTGATGGAAGGTTTCTGGGTGCAGTCAAGTACTTGTTAAGTCAGTTTGAGTCAAGAAGGGATTGACCACTCCAAGTTGATGGAGTAAATGCTCGATAGTATTTTAATTTGGCAAAACCTATGCCTAGGTAATCTTGGTGAGGAGTTACAAGATTTAACATATTGAGACACATTTGGATGTACTTATTTAGAGTTGACAATAGACTTTATATTCATCCTGAGTATTAGGTCAAAGGGATAAATTATATAATAATCATAGCCTGAGTTCTTGAATGTTGCTTTGCCATCATTTGACCTATCCGAACATTGGGCACCATTGCTAGATGGTTGCATCAACTAAGTCAAGAAATCATTCCTAAGCTACCATCTTAGGGTTCGAGCCTATGAGGTCATACATAATAGAAATTTTCAAATAATCATAATGGCTAATTGATGATTAAAAATCATCCATTATTAAAATTATAAATATGATTAACAATTTGGTATACAAAAGTTGTAAGTAATTAATTAATTGTTAATTAATATTAAAAAGAATAGTTAGCAATTGGATTGCTAATTATATTGATTAATTTAGTGAAAAGATTTGGTGAAATCTAATTGAATTTGGTTCAATTAGATTTCACTCGATTAGGTCATTCGATGACCTAATTGCTAAGAACTTTTAATCTTAATTTAATTTAGATTTATACTTAATTTATTATCTAATTAATTAAGTCTAATTAAAGAGTAATTAAATTAAGTTCAAGCTATTTGAATTTTCCTAACCAAATTAAATTGATATTAGAATTAAGTTTAACCAAGTCAAACCTAGGAACCTAGTTTTTTTTTCTTGTGCCACTTTGTTATCCACAAAAAAACAAATTTTTTTAATGAAGGATCTCAATACCAAAATGTGATTAGAACCCTCACTATTATCCATTCTAACAAGGATTAAGTCAAAATAATTTTTAAAAGGATTTTTATTATTATTTTGTTTCTAGTTTGACCAAGTCAAAACTGGATAATGCACCCTCTTGTTCTCCTTGAATTTTTTATTTTTTGCATGCATTTTTCTCTATTCAAAGTTTGTTTTGATGCCTTCTCTCGGTCTCTTTTGGGTTAGGATGGGTTTAGACAAATTTTGTAATTTTTTGAATTAATTTGAATTTAAATTGAATGAGATTTGAATGAGTCAAACTACCAATCCTAGTCAAACTCTATTGTAAGGTCCTATCCTAATCCTTTTCTCCATGCCTATTTTAGTGGGTTTTTGCTGAAATTGTGTGACATGAATTGAGGAACTTTTAACATGAAAAATAAAGGAGAAGATTCATAGAAAATATATTAGGAGTGGGCATTAAAAATATTTTATCATGGGGACCTTTTTCTATCTTGGTGCTAGGGAGAAAAGAAAAGTAGAAAGAAAGGGAGAAAATAAAATAAGAAAAATTAGTTTTGATATTTTGTTTCTTCCTCAACCTGATCCTCCTCATTTTCTATCTTCTTATCTTCTTGGAGGACTCAAAAAAAATTTGAAGGAAGGTTTTTAGATCAGCCATCCACAGCCTTCACATAGAGCTAGTATTTTAGGGAAAGTGATTTCTTAGGACTTTGTCTGGACATTTCATAGAGGCTGACACCCTATGCGGCTATGAGGCAATGTGTAGACCTTCTACCATGCTCTATCAAAAGTAGTGTTCATCGACCTGAGACAAGGTATGGGACTCAATCCAATTTATGGTTATAGATTAAATTTATAGCATGTGTTGGTTAAATCAATGAATACTTATTTATTTTCATCATCTATACTCTTTTCTTATCCTATCAGGATCCTATATGGTAGGTTTTTAAAATTACTCTAATGCATGATTTAATAATTAAAATTATTTTAATCTATTTTGCTTCTGCTAGTTATAAAAGGAAAAACATGCATAAAACCCTGCCCTAATTTTCAACAGTGGTATCAGAGCCCCAGGTTCTTGGCATGATTTGATTAGATGTAGATATAAGTTTTAATTCAAGTAACTACTTTGAATTAGATTGATCACCATGACCTTCTGGTCATAGAAAAAAAGTTAGGTTTAAAGGTCCTCTCTTCCCATTCAATGGGGTCTCTTATGCCATATAGGGGTACTACTTATGGTTATATCCTAAGAACAAATAAGGTGAAAGAATATTTATATTAAAATTATTTTAATAATTTAGATATAATTTCTTGTATTTTAATCTTGATTATTTTGCTATTATTAATCTAAAATTAAGTCATTTACATTAGGTTTTATGTTTAGAACATAAATTGTAAATTTAATTTCAGTAATTGCACTAAATCATGTAGTCTAGATCTAAAATTATTTTATTAGTATATGATGCATATAAAAATATTTAGATATAATTTTAGCCAAATAAATCATGATTAATTACTGAAAATAAGAGTTGATTGGATCTAGAATTATAAATTAAAGATCAAAAGTCAATTCATAAAACTTGGATTTTGGGTTAGCTTGAATCAGGTCAAATTGCCAGGTTAGATCTAAGGTTAGAATTTGATTAATATAGATCTTAGAGAAATTGATTTAAACTAACAAAAAGTTGATTAGGATTAGGTCAAAAGTTCTCTAGATTAATTCTATAGTGATAGGTTAATCAAGTCTATATTATCAAATGGACATGATTCTAGATTAATGGTTAGACCCAAGTTCTTAGGCTAGTCTAATCAAAATCGATGAACTAATTAGTGTCTAAGGAAAGTTTAGCATTTGATCATGGTCATTAATTGAGGCTACCTTTTACTTGGCCAACTCTATTAGTGTCTAAAGAAAGAGGTTAATGGTGGAACCCTTCCATCGATCTCACTTACCTGGCCAATTTGGTCAATCAGATTTTACTTAGATAGCTCATCGATTCAAGCAAACCCATACCAGTAAGGAAGATTAGTTTAATTGATCTAGTACCCTTGCACTAATGTGATTCGACCCTCATCACTTAATGAAGTCAGTAGGAGGGTTGTTGATTAGTCCATGCTTTTTCTTTTCTCTAATTAAATCTTCTAAAATAATTAAATCCCATAAGTGACAAAATTATAAAGATAATTGAGTCCTAGCCTTCCATTAAGAGAGTAATAACGAGTCCAATAGTTAAGATGATCATTGAATGTCCAAAGTCCTGGTGCTTTTCTAGCTATTGGAATTATGATTCATATTATGATGACTTAGTCGCTTCTTCCTAAATGATGGTCGGGTAGGTTGGCCAAAGTCGGGCTTGGGCATCGTTGCTAGAAGCACTCAGTCCTGTTATATTAATGGTTGGACCTAACCATGTCTTTCAGTGGTAGCCTAAAGGCTTATTGATTAGTTCGTGGGATAAAATTATTATTAAAATTTTTTTAGAGAAATAATTGCTTAAGAACCTACCTTTAGATGCACATGGATGAGTCAGCCAAAGTTAGGCTTATATGCAATAATGGGGACAACCATAATAAGAATATATACTTTGATTAACTCACTTTGTTTTTGCAACTATAGTCAATAAAGCTTTTGAAGCAAGTTACAAATTTTCTTAAAACATATTCATAAGCCAAATTTTCTTAAAGCATGATTTGGCTCATAAGTCAACACATGGAAGAAGCCCATTAATTTTCTTGAAGCATGTTCATAAGCCAAATTTTCTTGAAGCATGATTTGGCTCATAAGCCAACACATGGAAGAAGCCCATTCGACACAAGCCCAAAGCATGATGGAGGGCATCCTCTTCAAGTCCAAGACCAACCATTCAAGCCTCTTCAAGACCAAGCCCAAGCCTAATTCACACCAAGATTTGAAGCACATGGGGGAACAACTCATCAAATAACCTTGGGGGAGAAGGAATTACACTACATCAAGAGTTTTATGGGAAACATAAAGATTCTTTCTACTACCCAAACAATATTTGATATGTGGGATGCCACAACTTATGACACCTAAGCCTCCACATCAGCATTTGGAAGCCACATTAGGATCTTCTAGATACTACATGTCAAAGTGGTTGTAACTTTCTACCTACAATTTGTTTATAGTTAGAACCACTTACCTAAGAGTTGTTAGAGCCAACTAAGCCATCCTTATCCCCTCCCCTCCACTCTTGGATGAAATTCCCTAGCTTAGGAGCCTATAAATAGGCCCCCAAAGCTCTCATTTATAGTCATTCTATGCTATGATTTGAATTAATGAAAGGATTGTTTCCTTATGTTGTAGTTTTCTTGAGTTCTTGTTTGGAGTGAAAGTTTTCTAGCTAGTTTGAGTATGTAGATCCTTATCCAAGGAGAGAATAAGAGTTTTTTAAGTTTGAGTTTGAGAGTGAAGAGTGCCATTGTAAGGAGTAAAGGATGGGATGCCCATTGATGGATCTATGATCAAGTTCCAAGTCCCAAGCCGCCGACCACTTTCTTCTTCTTCCTTTTTTTCCTTTGTTTCCATTCCAACTCCAATTCTTCTTCCATGTCTAATCCCAAATTTCTTTACAGGTTCTCTCAAGTTCCTAGGTCAAGGATGAAGGTCTCCACACCATGGATCAAGGACAAGGTGAGTCTCAAAGTAGAGAGTGCCAATCTTGACTTCTAGATCTTAATCCTTGAGTAATGAGAGCTCCTTCTTCCACCAAATAATTAGTCATCAGTGTTAGCAGGAAAGCTTTTTCTAAGCTTTATTAGATCTGATCATTTGAAAGTTGACTTTTCCTAGTAGTGATGGTTTCCTTGCCATGAAGATCTTAATCTTTATTTTGAACTAGATCTATATTGCGGGTCTTAAAAATTAGATCAACTAGTCTCCTTATGAAAATTCTTTTCTTGGATTAATTTAGACCATTTATTTGTTAATTAATTAATTAAGTTTGCTTTCTGGTTAACTTGCTAAAACTCTCCATCCATCATTTTATTTTTGTCCCCCATCAATTTTTGGTATCAGAGCTTTAGGTTATAATAGGTCAAGTTGCTGAAATTTTGTTCCCTTTGTGTTGCTTGCCTTCAAGTCCGAAATTCAAAGCCAAAAATTCAAATTTTAAATTTTAAAATTTGAGATCTAAGATTTTAACTCTAAGACCTAAAAGTATCAATTTAAACTTTAATTTTTTTAAGATTTTAAAATTTAAATTTTGAATTTTGAATCTAATCAATTGGAGATTTGCTAATTGCTGAAATTTCTGTACTAGCACCAACCCAAGTTTTCCATGAATTTTAGTATTTTTATAAATAGAAAAAAAATCCAAAAAATTTTTTTTGCTTCAACTAAGGATGTTAGGATATGAGATCTAAAATTTAATTTTTCTTCAAATTCTTAGTTTAGTTTTCGTTACTTTAATCTGCTGCCTTAACTAGTTCACAGCTTGTTTCAATTCTAGTTTCCCTCCATTTAGTTGTTCCATTAGATTTTAGAAAAAAAATCAAAAAAAAATCCCCTCTAAATTTTATATTTTTATATGAGATCTCCAATCATTAAAATTCAAATTCTGGAATTTTTTGAATTTAATTTCAAATTTTGGATGTTAGATGGTTAAGGGTTTGTTGACCAGAAGCTTTTTGTAACTACTTCTACAACAAGCTTTCAAATTTGAATTTTCTAACCAAAACTTGAAAATTAAAATTCAAATTTCATAATCTGAAGCCTTAAATCAGAGATCTAACAATTCAAATTTAAATTTCAAGTTTTTTAAAATTTTAAAACAAGTTAGTTGAAAGTTATTCCCTGCTGAAATTTTCTTATCACAACTTTTACAACAAGCTTTTAAAATGAGTTTCTTAACCAAATTTTGGGAACTAAAATTCAAAACTTGGAATCTGAATCTTCACTGAGAGATTTAACAATTCAAATTTTAATTTTTTTTTAGAATTTTAAAATTTTAAATTCGAATTTTGAAACTAGTTGACTAGAAGTTGTTATGGCTAAAACTATCTTGCAACAACTCTAACTTCTAGAGTGAATTTTTAACTCTAATTCAATATTTAAATTTTAAAATTTGATTTCTAAAATCCAGACTTCAAAATATAAATTTTCTAATTTAAATTTTTGAATTTTAATTTTTCTTTTAATTCGGGTTTGAATCACATATTTGAGCTAGTATAGATATCTTGTTAGCAAGTTGATTATTTATGCATCCATTTCTAAATCCAATTAAGGGCATTCAATCATAACATAAGGGAAGGAGGTCATTACCTTTCCTTGTCCCAAAACAATCACCCATATTTTCATTGACCTAAGCTATAATTGAAATCGAGTAGGAACCTAAAACTAGGGACACCAACAAGTCAGGTTCAAGTGCAAGATAAGACAAAGTATTATTTAAGTTTATACTTATTTCTTGAAATTGGTGTCTAAGGCTAGTGGTCCAATGGAAAATGCCTTAAGCGGACTTGTGGTTTTTAATTAGGACCTCGCAAAAGCGAGGGGAGCCTCTCACAATCCCACCTCTTACCTGGCCAGTGGATAGGATAATTATATTCTTAAGTAGTACCTAGTTAAGTCCTGTGTTTGAACTTCTAGGTCTAGGAGCCCTAGAATCTAGGTTTGTACTGCTTGTTTTGAAGCTCCATACCAATAGTCCCACACTCAGTCTATTTTATCCATGGATTCTAATCTTGAATTCTTTATGAGAACCCTAATTAAAAAGTTTGATACCATAAATGGACAATTAGGGCAAATGAGAAAGGAATTAGGTCAAGTGAAGGACCATGTTGGGACACTTGAAGAGACCCCAATGACCCCCACTGAACCTGAGTCACTTAGGTCAATTCCTCGAGCTCCAAGAGTCCATCATCATGAATTCACTCCTGAATACAACCCAAGATGACTTCACCATGACTCATAGAAGAAGCCCATAAGATTCATGCTGAGCCTGAATCACCTAGTCCACCTCCCCTTGGCCCAAAAGCCCAATGTCATGATTTCACCCCTGAGTATAGTCTTAGATACCCCTACCAAGACTTTGTAGATCAGGAGGAGAGAGTCTTTAGGAGTAATTGACCCTATGCACCCTGTTGACTCCACTAATTGATTTTGATGATAAGCAAAATAGTTAAGTATAAGTTGAGGACTAATGATTTGCTTTAAGTGTGTTTTTATTGAAAAGGTACTCACAAAATTGATGAAGCCCAATTGTTTTGAAGAAGCCAAGTTGAATGAGAAGTTTGCTCAAAAAGAAGACTTGGATACTTAAGAAATGGTTGAATGGATGGCTAAGTCAAATGGAAACTTGTTCCAGCTCAAGTTTAGCAGTTTCTATATATTTTTCAAAGAAGTATCAACTCAAAGTATCAACACATGACATGAAGTGTCGATATATGAAGAAGAAGTGTCGACTCAGGCCAGTACGCGGTAATGTTTCAAATGGCATAGATAAAGTGTCGACACATGGACCTAAGGTATCGACTAAAGGTGTCGACACATGGATCAACACATCACCTGAGACTTTCAAGCCACAAAACTTGCAAAGTTGAAGGAACAGCTGAAGTGTTGATACATGGAAGCAAGGTGTCGACTCAACTAAGAAGGTGTTGACACATCTGAGATTTCCAAAAAATCTGATTAGAGCTTTTTGAACTAAGTGTTGGCTCAAGAAGAACATATGTCAACCTTATGTGTTGACTTAACTGAGGAAGTATCGATACATGGAGTTCTGGCAATAGTAATGGCTTGTTTTTTCAAATGTAGAACTCGCCCAAAATGACTCCAATGGCTAGTTTTTCAAGTGTAATGACTAGAAATCAATTTTGAGGCCTTGGAAGGGTATTTATATGCTCCAAAGTCAAATCAAAAAGAAGATTTATTGAAGAACATTAAAGAGCTTTGAGAAAAGAGAAGAGAAGTGAGCTTTAACTCCTATTCTTTCAAGTTTCAACTACCTTCAAGCTAAAGGTAGCCTCCAAGCATTCAAGAGCATTGAAGATCATTCATACCTGGGCATCCAAAAGGCTTCAACAAGTGCAAAGCAACTCTACATCGAGCTACATCGAGATATTCGCTTTGTTTTAGAAAGCTTACATTGGTTCTTTACTTTTAAACCATATTTCTTGTAAGGGTTCTTTGTTAGCCTATTGTAAAACCAAGTGAGGTTATTGGTAAGTCTTGGAAAACCAATTAGGTTGGTGGTTAGCCCGCAAAATCACTAAGGTTCTTGGTTAGCCCGGAAAATCAAGGGAGGTTGTTGGTTAGCCTTGTGAAAACCAATTAGGTTCTTTGTTAACCCGTAAAACCAAGTGAGGTTGTGACTTGTGAGCCTTGTGAAAACAAGTCAGGTTTTGATTAGTGAGCCCGAAAAACAAATCGACTGTAATCGTGTGATTATAGTAAATTTCCAAGGGGATCTTGGAGAGTGGATGTAGGTGCATTGTATAGCACCGAACTACTATAGTTCTTGGTGTTTGTGCTTGCTTGATCTCTCTCACTTTGCTCTTTATTTATTGCTTTTAATTTTTGCTACACTTATAGTTTAGAGCATTGCATTTGAATCTTAGTACCTTGCTTATATATTTGTTGAATTGGATTGCTTTGCTTAGTATTATGTTTTGTTAAGTTAATAGCTTGTTGTTTTAATTTTTAGAGACCCAATTCACCCCCTCCTCTTGGGTTGCTTACTGGGCAACAAGTGGTATCAGAGCCCTGTTCTCAATGTATAGGCTTTACCGCCTTAAGTAAAGATCTATGGCAGCCCCAATTGGTACTAGTGTAGTTGAGGGACAAGCCTCAAACAGACCTCCATTTTTTAATGAAACAAATTATACTTATTGAAAAACTAGGATGAGAATTTATATGCATTCTATTGATTATAATTTATGGAAAGTAGTAGATAAGGGTCCTCATATTCCTTCGGTAGTGGTTAATAATGTTTCCATCCAAAAACTTGAAGAGGATTGTGAAAGGGATATGCCCTACAAGCCTATCTATGTTGTATCTCCCAAACCATTATAATTGACAATATTCTAATAATGGCATTATTTTTCATCATACGCTATGTTTATTATTATATAATGAACCCCATAGATTAAGGCTATGATTTTAGGGTTATGATGAGATCATACCAGTGGGACCTAAAGTCTTAAAATCTTAATCTAAAATATTCCTAGTCAAAGGAACCTTGAGTAGGGGATCAGGATTTTTCCGGTAAGACTAGCACATCCTATGTATACTGAATAGGGTGACTGCTCTCACAGTCACTTGTGTATGACACTAATACTAGGATATGGGTGCTCATTAGATAATGAGTTCACTGATATGATCCAACTTGAGAACATCTAATGGAGTCTTAGCTACATGTCAATAGAAGGTTCTCATAGTAGGAGTGGTACAAGTAATCCTTTGACCTGAGACTGCCATAAGTACCTTATGTACATGAACCCATGCTTTGGTTCAATTCTAATCATGACATTGAGTCATGCACAGGATTGATACTGGGAATGGTGAATTGCATATGAAGGTAATGAGTAGGTCAAAAAGGAATCGATCACTCTTAGTAAGAGGAGATTGCATCCAGCTAGTTATCAATCGGATGATGATTCAGGGAATCTTTGATCAAAGTAAAGATATTAGAGATGATTTCTAATATCAAGATAATTGAATCATCAATATAAGATTGAGCTAGAAACGAATATAATATTAGAGTTGACATATATCCATATCCATAATTATATTCTAGGTGCAAGCTGATCGAAGGATTTAATTGTACGGTAACTTTCTACTGAAGGATAGTTTTGGTATTTCACCAGAATTTTCATATCTTCCGGGTAGACATGACACGTTGCTAGACGTCAATCTTGTCTTGTGGGTTGATCAAATTTAAAGATCATTTGATAGGAAGAGTCCTAATTGATCAAAATCGGGTAAGGCCGATTTGACCTGAATCGATTAGAAAGAGTTCTAATCAAATTAGGTCAACTTGTATTCGAACCCACTGCTGGCTAGATGTGGAACCCAATGGGTCACACACTTAAGAGAATTGATCAAGGGTTTAATTTTGTAATTAAATCATTTTGCATGATGATACTCTAGCAAGTGTTGCAGATCCTAGCTTCTATTCGAATTAGATTCAAATTAGGGTTCCGGATTGGTTCAATTTGGGTTCTAATTGGATCTAATTAGGCCCTAATTGAGTTTATAGGGATTATGGCTAACCCTATTGGCTAACCAAGTATCTAGGCTAGCCCCTCCACCCGCTCCTTTGAGTTTTCACGCCAAAATGCCAAGAGTCTATGCGCTAATGGACTCTTGGCGCGCCATTTGGAAGAGTCCATGGCGCATGGACTCTTGGCGTGCCCACTTAATTCTCTGATGAATTAAGATGGGGCAGCCTTTCTTTCTCACCTTAGCACCTCACTTGTCCTCCCTTGGATGGAAATCTAACGGGTGGTGGGGTTTTAAGAAAGAAAGAAAGTGTTGTTTCTTCTCAGTCGCACGAAATAACATTTCTTCAGAGATGAAAAGTCGCGACTCCTTTCTTTTTAAAACATCACAATTTTTTCTTTCTGAAAGGCCGTGAGAAAGAAGAGAAGGATGTGAGAAGAAGGAAAGGGCGTGAGAAGTCTTTAACGGAGAGATGTGTGGGCGCCTATCTGAAATCTATTTAAGGGGTCAGGAAAAATCAGAACCGGGTAATGCTTTATTTTTCTTCTTCCTCTCCAAAAGACTCCTTCCCTCTTTTCTTGTTTTACATTGTTTCCTTTACAGAGAACTCCTCTGTCGAAACTCTGTTGCTGAACAAGAATAAAAGAGAAGGTCTCCGACGGTAAAGGAAAGAAGGAGTTCTGATTTTATTCTTTCCTTTCTTTCTTACATTAAGACATTCTTGTCTTAATTTCTCCTTCAATTTAAGACAAGCCTAAATCCTTTTAGGACAAGGTCTTATCTTCAAGACAAGGGTGTCTTAGAGGGTCAAGGTCTTAGTGGAAGGAGGAGAAGAGATCAAAGAAAGGGAGGAAACCTCTTGTGTGGAAGAATTCCAGCCATAATCCGAAGAATTGAGTTCTAGGAAGAAGAACTCAATAGGAGGAACCGTTGGACAAGAAGATAGTATTCTTGATCATTGCTCTGTGTGGATCACCATCGGAGGGCGGATACCTGGACGCCTGGTGAATTCAATTAGCCCCTTCAACTTCAAGTTTGTTGGAATAAGCGATTACAGGTTGGTACCCTAATCCTAATTTGCATAGATATGCTTGTCATATGTTCTAGTCTTATTTAAGGAGTTCCTGGTTTAGGGTTTTTGGTGTGAATTGAGTTTCAATTTTGAAATTATCCTTCCGCTGCGTTGCACCAGAACCCGACAAATTGGAATGAAAATGACATTAAATAATTCGAGATTAATGCTAAGAAAATGAATCTCCTTTATTGTGCATTAGATCCTAGCAAATTTAATAGGATATCTACATGCATGTCTGCCAAAGAAATATAGGACACACTTGAAGTTACCCATGAGGGTACCGATCAAGTGAAGATCACTAAGGTTAATATGTTAGTGCACACATATGAGATATTCCGGATGGAACCAAATGAATCTATCACTGAATGTATACATGATTTACAAATATAGTTAGTGGTATGAGAAGTCTTGGTAAAGTCATGTCTAATGCTGATCTTGCGAATAAAATTCTTAGGTCACTTCCAACTTCATGGGATCCGAAGGTGACCACAATTCAAGAAGCAAAGGATGTCGACAAGCTACCTCTTAAGCAGCTAGTGGGATCACTCATGACTTATGAGCTCAATCTAAAATAGAAATCCATGGACATTGACAAGAAGAAGAAGGGGATTGCTTTCAAGTCAAATATCCAAGAAGAATCCTCAATAGATGAGTTCAAAGATGAAGAGGAAGAAGAAGGTGAAGAAGCCCTCCTAGCACGAAAGTTTAGAAGATTCATGAAGAGGAGGAAATTTCCTTATAAAAAGAAACATCAATCCAAAGAAAAAGAAAAAGAAAAAAAGAAAGAAAAAGAAAAGGATAAGGAGAAGGAAATACCTATATGCTTCGAGTGCAAGAAGTCGGGACACTACAAGTTTGACTGTCCTCTCCTCAAGAAATCAAGAAAGAAATTAAGGAAGAAAGCAATGATGGCCACTTGGAGTGACAGCGAAGACTCCAGTTTAGAAGAAGAGCAGACTGAAGTTGCAACTCTCTGCTTCATGGCACATCAGGACAATGATGAGGTAAGTTCTGATACTAAAATTAATTTCACGTTTGATGAACTTAGGAATGCTTTTGAAGAACTCATGCATGATTATAAATTAGTTTTATCTGAAAATAAGAAATTGAAAAAGCATGCAAATAGTTTTTCTTTTGAAAATAACTCTTTACTTAATGATGTTAGTGCTTTGAATTCCAAATTAAATATTTTGGAAAAGAAAAATAATGCTTTATCTATGAAAAATGAAGTTTTAAAATGTCCTAAACATGTTATTTCTAATAATAATCTTTTAAAGAAAAACAAGGATTTAGAACTTGAAAATGATAAGTACAAAAATGAACTTGAAAAAATAAAACCTTTTATTAAGAAATTCACTTACAGTTCAGAAAAGTTAAATTTACTCTTAAATAATCAAAGAGCAGTTTTTAATAAGATAGGTTTAGGATATAAACCATAGAAATAACAAAAATATTTTAAGAACTTTTTTGTACCTACATCATCTAGCATTACTTGTTCTACTTGCAAAAAGCTAGGTCATAAATCATATCAATGTAACTTTAGAAAAATCATTTCTTTTGGTAAAATGTGGGTTTCAAAAGAAACCATTTTGAATGCTAACCCTAAAGGACCCAAGTTGGCATGGGTACCTAAAAACAAAGCTTGATTTTATCGTAGGTGTGTCTTGCAACTAAGAAAAATAAAAGAGTTTGGTATCTTGACAGGGTTGCACAAGACACATGACTGGATATGTGAAGCAATTTACTTCTCTTGAAGCTTTGAATGGATAGAGTGTGACCTTCGATGATAATGGTAAAGAAAAAATTATTGGTATTGGTAAGGTTCACATAACTCCTTCTAGTAGTATTAATAATGTACTTTTAGTAGATGGTCTAAAGCATAATCTTTTAAGCATCAGTTAGTTTTACGATAAAGGTTTTCAAGTAGTTTTTAAATCATCATATTGCATGATTACTAGTCCGGATATAAATGGAGTACAATTCATTGGAAAAAGGCATGAAAATATCTATTTGGTAGACCTAGATGATCTATCATTGCCTAATGGTGAATGCCTTGTTGCAATGAATTCTACTAAGGAAGAGACTAGTTGGCTATGGCATAGAAGATTAGGGCATGCTAGTATATATCTTATTTCAAAACTTTCTTTAAAAAAATTAGTTAGAGATTTACCAGAATTTTATTTTGAAAAAATAGAATTTGTCAAGCATGTCAATTTGGTAAACAAGTCAAAACTTCTTTCAAACCAAAAGGATTTGTAACTACTTGTAGGCCACTTGAACTACTCCATATGGATATCTTTGGACCAACTAGAACATCAAGTCTAGGAGGCAAGAGATATGGATTAGTCATTGTGGATGATTTTTTAAGATTCACTTGGATTTTCTTTTTAGCACAAAAAGATGAATCATTTTTAGTATTTATAAAGTTTTATCGAAAAGTTTCAAACGAGAAAGGTGTTTCAGTTGTTTGTATCCGTAGTGATCATGGAACTGAATTTGAAAATCAAGATTTCGAAAATTTTTGCAATGAAAAAGGAATGGAACACAATTTTTCTACACCTAGGATACCTCAGCAGAATGGTGTAGTAGAAAGAAAAAACCATACTTTGAAAGAAATGGCACGCACTATGCTTTGTGAAAATGATTTGCCAAGGTATTTTTGGACTGAAGCTATTAATACAGCCTGTTATATTTTAAATCAAGTTTTAATCTGCCCTATTTAAAAGAAAACTCCTTATAAAGTTTGGAACCAAAGAAAATCGACTTTGAAATATTTTCGAGTTTTTGGTTGTAAATGTTTTGTTTTGAATAATGGAAAGATCATCTTGGAAAGTTCGATGCCAAGTCTGATGAAGGTATCTTCTTATGATACTCTACATCAAGCAGGGCATACAAAGTATTTAATAAACGAACTTTGGTTGCAGAAGAGTCAATGCATGTTGTATTTGAAGAATGTACTAACAAATTCTCAAAAAAAGAGGATACATCTGATGAGTGTGCAGATGCTGACAAGCTTCAGAAGCTAACATTGAATGATCAAGCTCAACCAAATGAAGAAGATCAAAACAAGGATGAGAAAGAAGATGACACTCCAAAGCATCAAGATCTACTTAAGGAGTGGAGGTATGCTCATGGACATCCTAAGGAATTAATCTTAGGTGATCCATCTAAAGGGATAAGAACTTGAGCTTCTATTAGAAATGAATGTAATTATATAGCATTTGTATCTCAAGTAGAACCTAAATATTTTGAAGAAGCTAAAAAAGACTCTAATTGGATCAATGCTATGTAAGAAGAACTAATTCAATTTGATAGAAACAATGTTTGGACACTTATAGAAAGACCATCTAATGTTTCAGTTATTGGCACTAAATGGATATTTAGGAATAAATTAGATGAAAATGATATTGTTATTAGAAATAAAGCTAGGCTAGTTGCTAAAGGCTACAATCAGGAGGAAGGGATTGATTTTGATGAAACTTTTGCTCCTATTGTTAGACTTGAAGCAATTAGGCTATTATTAGCATTTGCTTGTTTTATGAATTTTAAATTATTTCAAATGGATGTTAAGAGTGCTTTCTTAAATGATTTTATATCTAAAAAAGTTTTTGTTAAACAACCACCTGGATTTGAAAATCATGCACATCCTGATCATGTTTTTAAATTACATAAAGTACTTTATGGATTAAAGCAAGCACCTAGAGCATGGTATGAAAGACTAAGCAAATTTCTGATTGAAAATGAATTTTCTAGAGGAAATGTTGATAAAACATTATTTTTGAAAAGAAAAGATAATGATTTGTTAGTAGTGCAAATATATGTTGATGACATCATTTTCGGTGCTACTAATGAAATTCTTTGTTAAGAGTTTGCTAAGCTAATGCAGGGTGAGTTCGAGATGAGCATGATGGGAGAACTCAATTTCTTTCTCAGACTCCAAATCAAGTAAACTACTGATGGTATCTTCATTAACCAAGCTAAGTATACAAGAGAAATTATCAAGAAGTTTGGAATGGAGACTACTAAACCAATAGGTATGCCTATGAGCCCCTCTTGTAGACTTGATAAAGATGAACATGGTAAACTTGTAGATCAAAAGTTATACAGAGGTATGGTAGGCTGCTTATTATATTTAACTGCTAGTAGACCAGATATAATGTTTAGTGTTTGCATGTGTGCTAGATATCAGTCTGAACCTAAAGAATCACATCTTATGGCTGTTAAGCACATTATTAGATATCTGTCTGGTACTATTAGTATTGGTTTATAGTATTCTAGAAATTCATCTGCTGAATTGATTGGATATTCTGATACGGATTTTGCTGATTGTAAATTGGATAGAAAGAGTACTAGTGGTACTTGCCAATTTCTTGGAGTTAACTTAATCTTATGGTTTAGCAAGAAACAAACTTTAGTTGCACTATCCACAGTTAAGACTGAGTATATTACAGCAGGAAGTTGTTGTGCTCAAATCTTGTGGATTAAGCAATAACTTGAAGACTTTGGAATCAAGTTGGCTAGTATGCCTATTAAATATGATAATACCAGTGCTATTTGCTTGACTAAAAATCCTGTTCAACATTCTAGGAGTAAGCACATTGAAATTAGACATCATTTGACTAGGGATCATGTAGAAAATAATGATGTTTTGCTTGAATTTATTAGTACTGAATTTCAATTAGCTGATGTTTTGACTAAACCTCTTTTGGAAGATCAATTCTGTATGATTAGAAGAGAGCTTGGGATCATCAATCCATTTGATTAAATTTTTCATACATTTGACTCAAACTAGATCAATTTGACCTTAATCATGATAAATCATATTCAATCATTGTTGATTTGACTCCAAATTTATGTTATTTCAATTGATTTTGATATGCCTGTGAAATCCCATTTTTTTTTGGTTTTAAGTCATTGAGTCGACACATTTATGTGTCGACACCAAAATGTGTTGACACATGCATGAGCCGACACATGAACGATAGCGGACTGAGATTTAAGGGGTTTTCGAACCATTTTTTTCCCTAAATCTTTTCTCCTCCGAGCCGACACTAGGTTGCAAGGTACCCATTTGTTCATCTATCTATTTCGTTGTTTTTTCCCGACGTTTTCTTGGATTTGGAAGTTTGGTAGCCATTTTTTTTTTGGATTCCTTCCTAGGTTTTGATTTCTAAACCCTAGAAACCCCATTTTCCACCAAAAACCTTGCCCAAACTTTGAATCTAAGCAATGGGTCCTCGCAAACAAGTTGTTTGTCGACCTCGTCAGTCAAACCAAGAAGAAGAGCGAAGGACGAAGGCCCGACATGAGTCTAGAGCCCCGGATCCGCCTGCACGACCCTTGTTTGTTCCGTCTAGCCAGATGAGCTCAAAGATAGTGGTTGGAGGATGCCAAGTGGATTTCTCATTTATGGACCAGCAGCACTTTCGGATAGGATATTAGATTTGACAGGCTGGTCTGACCACTTTTTGTTCACTCAGTGAGAGGTATTACCCTGGCGGATGAGAGAGTTCTACGGATCACTCACCCGCAGGTCTGATAGATGGATAGTACAGGTCAGAGGATGGGATATCCCCATTTCTTCAGAGATTCTGAGCAGAGTATGGGATCTGTTGTTGATAGTCTGATGGATCGAGTCAGTGGTCTTCAGTGTATTTACGAGTCCGACATTCTACTAGAGAGAGCCACTATACCAGCATCCAGGTTGTCTGTAGAGATGAGACTTCTGCACCATATTGTCGCCCAGATTCTTCTACCGAGACCAAACATTTCAACTATATCACAGAGCGGGAGCTGCTCGTGATGGTCTCACTAATTCAGCACATGCCAGTATGCATTCCTATACTGATGGTACATCAGATTACAGAGGCGTCAACTAGCCAGAGGCTCTACTTACCTTATGGCATGGGATTGATAGTATTATTTTGGGAGTATAGAATCAGCTTTCAGGATGAGCCTTATCGTACATTGCTTCACACTGATGTGTATGACATCAGGTCATTGTATCGGATGTGCTATCACTTATTCCGAGGCTAGTGGACATGCAGGATATCAAGTCAGGCCGAGGATCGAGCTGATGATGATGATGCAGCAGATAAGGAATGGACTCTCTCAAGTGAGGTAGGACCTAGCGAGACTCAGCCTGAGATGGCAGTGTAGCCAGTGGTTGCTCCTCAGTTTGATCCTTCTACATCTGCACAGTCTTAGCCAACACAGACAGAGACTCCTAGCATTTCAGATAGTTTAGAGGATAGAGTCAGATGCATAGAGATCGACGTATTCATTACGAGGCAACGTCTTGACGTATTTATAGCTGAGATGAGAGAGAGCCATATTGGACTTAGTCATGGCATCTCGGCTATTGTTTCTGCACTATCCAGATCTTCAACGAGTGCTCCAGTTGCTGACACTGCTTCTACACCTGCTCATGTACCTGCTCCCACACCAGCTGATGATATTGTAGACATTGATACTGGTGTTGATACTACTATTGGAGATGATATTGTTGGTGACATAGTTATTGGAGATGATGATGGAGACGAGGAGACTGACTCAAATAAATTTGACATTGCTATCTTACTTCAGAGCCAGTTATGGAGGTGACGGATGACTTGCCTACGAGCCCTGTTGTTGACCCATCTTGTCCACCTGTCCTGATTCCTATTCCATCTTCTCCTTCTAGATCGGATGATCGCACACCTGTTCCCATTCCTATCCTTACTCCGTTATTGATACACCTGATATTGATTCCCCTAATATTGATACATCACTTGTACATACACCTATCATTGAGACCCCCACTATTGATACATCGATACATTCTATAGCTGATACATCTGTTCTTGATACGCCTGTTGTATCATCAGCTGTTACCCCTATCTTTGACACACCGATTACTGATACTCCTCTTCATACATCATCGTTGATTCGAGAGCTTGGGTTTTATACACCTGGCTTTCAGCATCTCGACTCTGGACCTTCATTTGATCTCACACCTCTTCCAGCAATGGCTGAGATTGTTGTTCCGATCACTTATATTCCTACAGAGGATATTGCATCTACCTCTACTGCTCCAACTAGAGGTCGGACATATACCCGTCATAGAGGATATGGTCATCGCACTCCTCCATAGCCGACCAGGACCGGACATAAAGATCTTCGATCGAGATGGCCGAGAGCTCGCTCCTTCACTGATACAGGACTAATTGATATCGGTTCATCTTCTGATGATTCCATGGATGAGGATTAGGATTTTTATGTACTTCTAGATAGTTTACCTTCATGCTTCTATGTATTTTTATCTTTGTTATGTATTTATTGTACAAGTTCTAAGCATATATGAAAAACTTTTTGATTCTTCATCTCTATGTCTTTGATGAAAATGAATGTTATATCTTGAATTGCTTTTATGCTTCAATGTCCTCACTCTTCATTGAATGAATTTCTTACAAAAAAAAAGGGGGAGAGTAATTTCAAAAATGAATTTATTAACCCAATGCTATATCTTTTCTACTCAATTTATTTATTTTCCTACCTTTTTAATGATAACAAAAAGGGGGAGTAATTTAGTGAGAGTTAAGTATAAATGTGTATTCTTCTCAATCATTAAGGAGAAGTAGTTTTGATTTAGTTTGGATCTATATTTGTGATATGCAAGTAATTTTTTTTTTATGCAAGTAGTATTTTTTTTTGAAAACATGAATTGAAAATCATGTACAAAATTCCTTGAGAAAGGGGGAGCTTTACTTTATTTTTATTTGAAAATCCTTTTAAAATAAAATTCGTCCTAAAACCCCTCTTTCAATATTTGAAAAGATTCTTACAAATTTTATAATGAATCATTGATTCAGGGGGAGCTTTGTTATTTGCTGAAATTTTCTTGTAGAGTATCATGATACATATTTTCTATGCATTCAAATGGATATCAAAACTTTGATACTCTCTATCTTTATAACAAGCTCTGGCACTATTACTTGTATTCTAATTTGTCATATCAATTATGCAAGTAATGTTGATATTCTTAATGCTTTCAATTTTATGCACCTTGATTAATTCTTTTAAAAGCTTTATTTTAAAGCAATTTATACTTAAGGATTTTGTCATCATCAAAAAGGGGAAGATTGTTGACTCCACTAACTGATTTTGATGATAAGCAAAATAGTTAAGTATAAGTTGAGGACTAATGATTTGCTTTGAGCCTGTTTTATTGAAAAGGTGCTCACAAAATTTGATGAAGCCCAATTGTTTTGAAGAAGCCAAGTTGAACGAGAAGTTTGCTCAAAAAGAAGACTTGGACACTTAAGAAATGGTTGAATGGATGGCTAAGTCAACTGGAAACTTGTTCCAGCTCAAGTTCAGCAATTTCTGTGTATTTTTCAATGAAGTGTCGACTCAAAGTCTCGACACATGATATGAAGTGTCGACACATGAAGAAGAAGTGTCGACTCAGGCCGGTACGTAGCAATATTTCAAATGGCACAGATGAAGTGTCGACACATGGACCTGAGGTGTCGACTCAAGGTGTCGACACATGGATCAACACATCGTCTGAGACTTTCAAGCCACAGAACTTGTAGAAGTTGAAGGAACAGCTAAAGTATCGACACATGGAAGCAAAGTGTCGACTCAAGGTGTCGACTCAACTAAGAAGGTGTCAACACATCTGAGATTTCCAAAAAACCTGATTGGAGCTTTTTGAACTAAGTGTCGACTCAAGAAGAACATGTGTCGACCTTATGTATTGACTCGACTGAGGAAGTATCGACACATGGAGTTCTGGCAACAATAACGGCTAGTTTTTTCAAACACAGAACTCATCCAAAATGCCCCCAACGGTTAGTTTTTCAAGTGTAATGGCTAGAAATTAGTGTTGAGGCCTTGGGAGGGTATTTATACGCTCCAAAGTCAAATCAAAAAGAAGATTTATTGAAGAACATTAAAGAGCTTTGAGAAAAGAGAAGAGAAGTGAGCTTTAACTCCTATTCCTTCAAGTTTCAACCACCTTCAAGCTAAAGGAAGCCTTCAAGCATTCAAGAACATTGAAGATCATCCATACTTGGGCATCTAAAAGGCTTCAACAAGTTCAAAGCAACTCTACATCGAGCTATATCGAGATATTCGCTTTGTTTTTAGAAAGCTTATATTGGTTCTTTACTTTTAAACCATATTTCTTGTAAGGGTTCTTGGTTAGCCTATTGTAAAACCAAGTGAGGTTATTGTAAGCCTTGGAAAACTAATTAGGTTGGTGGTTAGCCCGCAAGACCACTAAGGTTCTTGGTTAGCCCGGAAAACCAAGGGAGGTTGTTGGTTAGCCTTGTAAAAACCAATTAGGTTCTTTGTTAGCCCGTAAAACCAAGTGAGGTTATGACTTGTGAGCCTTGTAAAAATAAGTAGGATTTTGATTAGTAAGCCCGAAAAACTAATCGGCTGTAATCGTGTGATTATAGTAAATTCCCAAGGAGATGTTGGGGAGTGGATGTAGGTGCATTGTATAGCACCGAACCACTATAGTTCTTGGTGTTTGTGATTACTTGATCTCTCTCACTTTGCTCTTTATTTATTGCTCTTAATTTCTACTTCACTTACAGTTTAGAGCATTACATTTGAATCTTAGTACCTTGCTTATATATTTGTTTAATTGGATTGCTTTGCTTAATATCAAGTTTTATTAAGTTAATAGCTTGTCGTTTTAATTTTTAGAGACCCAATTCACTCCCCCCTCTTGGGTTGCTTACTGGGCAACACACCCACTTTCAATGGAAATTTAGATCGTGAAGTGTATATAGATTGGGAAAAGAAAATGGATCAATACTTCGAATTTAATAAAATGTCGGAAGTAAGAAAGTGTCAATTTATCAAATCAAAGTTAGTCCGACATGCTAAAGCATATTTGGGAGAAGTTGAGCAAAAAAGTTATCATAGTGGGGATAAAATAAATACTTGGAGAGAAATGAAGAGCAAACTAAGGAAAAAATATCTAAATAAATATTATAAGCAAAAACTTTTAGACCAATGGTACAAATTGAGACAAGATGATACAACTGTATCCGATTATATTGCCAAATTCAATGAGTATATCGAGAGATGTAGTACAGTCGAATCTAAAGCTATGATCATATTTAGATTTTGAACTAGTCTACATAAGGACATCTAGTGAGAATTATTTCAATATTAAATTCACTAACTAGAAGATGCTTATCAAATTGCTAGAGAATTTGATACATATCAGAAGAAACTCTTGATCAATCAACCAAAGTCCAATAAAAATTATACATCTAGACATAGGCCAAATTCTAACCAAATTCCTTCAACCAAGCTAACCCGTATCATCCCAGTAATTAGTAAGGAAGAAATTATTGAACCCATTGAAGAGCCTAAAGTAGAAATATATAAAGCTGAACCACGTTTAATTGATGAATATGAAGAAGAAGAGGCTGAACCCACTAAGAATTGAGAGGAAAGATTTCCTGAGCCAATTGAAGAATTAAAAGATGAAATAGAATCAAAATCTTGTCCAAATAAAGGGCTAGAAAGAGAAAATCCTAAACCTGCCGAAAAACTTAAAGAAGAAGTTTATAAAGCTGGGTCTAACCTTATGGGCAAATATGATCAAGAACAATTACTTAAAGATAAAATAATTACCCAGCCTAAAGAAATCAACAATGGGGATGATCAAAATAAAATCCAAGGACAAAACCATGGAGATCAATCTGAGGATAACATAGAAGATCTAGAATTAATTGACGTTCAAGGTTTAGATCTAGAGATCGATGAAGGATCACATTTTGGGGTATTGACCATCAAAGTACAAAACCCTACAGATCAGCCCCAAGAAGCTGTAGAGCCTTTGAAAACCTTGCAAAATATTTTTTCTAACAATTTTTCTATCCTTGATTCCCCATTTCTGAACATCCACCATCCCGATCCACCATTACGTTTCATTCACTCTTCTATTCCATCCAGTTAGGACATCTACCATACCATTGATCTGGTCCCAATGATATTCAATAGTTACTTTATTAAGACTCTTTGGCATATGTTGGGAGCTAAATTAAGATTCACTACCACCTACCTGAAGTTTTCTGTCAGAGTCTTCAAAGCCATTTAGAGAATATTGGAAATTAGGAACCTTGTTTCCTAGCCCAACAATAAAGTTTAGTCCAAAGATAATAAAGTCCATTTGAGCTTATTTTGTTTTTGTTTGTCTTTTACCATTTAGTATCATTTGCATTTGTCTCTTGTTATTTGGTATCCCATGCATAAGTATCCATGATTATGAGAGTCATATGCATAGCATGATTAGTAAAACAAATTTTGAGTAATGAAATTAACAAGCATATGGCTAAATTTTGTAAAAAAAATCAAAGAATTTCAGGAAGGAGACTATGTCTTGATTATGCTCAAAATGATTACATACCTGTGGTGTAGGTCCTTTTCAAAATAGTAAGAAAAATTGAACCTAATATATGCTAGATATACCATCCGACTTTGGTATCAGTTTCACTTTCAACATTTCATAACTAGTAAAGTATAAGGAACCAATAATGATACCTACTGAGCTATTCAGGCTTGATTTTATCTTTGAGAGTGAACCAACCCTTGAGTGTCCACCAGCCATATAACCAAAGTGGCAAGATAGGATTGAGCGAATCTTAAATGATTAGATTGTCACTACTCAAAACAAAGGCCATCAATGCTACTTGGTTCACTAGCAAGGATGACCTGATTCCAAAGATTCATGGATCACTTGAGAGGACTTACAAAGAATCGACCATGACCTCTTAGAGTATCACCAAAGCCAGATGAATTCCTACTCGACGGAGTCGAGCTCTTTCCACCCCAGGAGAACTGATGGGGACATCCATAATACGAATATATACTTTGATTAACTTACTTTGTTTTCGTAGCTATAATCAATAAAGTTTTCAAAGCAAGTTACAAATTTTCTTAAAACATGTTCATAAGCCAAATTTTTTGAAGCATGATTTGGCTCATAAGCCAACACATGGTATAAGCCCATTAATTTTCTTAAAGCATGTTCATAAGCCAAATTTTCTTGAAGCATGATTTGGCTCATAAGCCAACACATGGAAGAAGCCCAGTCGACTCAAGCCCAAAGCATGATGGAGGGTGTCCTCTTCAAGTCCAAGACCAACCATTCAAGCCTCTTCAAGACCAAGCCCAAGCCCAATTCACACCAAGATTTGAAGCACATGGGGGAACAACTCATCAAACAACCCTGGGGGAGAAGGAATTACACTATATCAAGAGTTTTATGGGAAACATAAAGATTCCTTCCACTACCCCAACAATATTTAACATGTGAGATGCCACAACTTATGACACCTAAACCTCCACATAAGTATTTGGAAGCCATATTAGGATCTTTTAGATGCCACATATCAAAGTGGTTGTAACTTTCTACCTACAATTTGTTTATAGTTAGAACAACTTACCTAAAAGTTGTTGGAGCCAACAAAGCCATCCTTATCCCCTCCCCTCCACTCTCGGATGAAATTCCCTAGATTAGAAGCCTACAAATGGGCCCCCAAAGCTCTCATTTGTATTCATTCTATGCTATGATTTGAATTAATGAAAGGATTGTTTCCTTGTGTTCTAGTTTTCTTGAGTTCTTGTTTGGAGTGAAAGTTTTCTAGCTAGTTTGAGTATGTAGATCCTTATCCAAGGAAAGAATGAGAGTTTTTTAAGTTTGAGTTTGAGAGAAAAGAGTGCCATTACAAGGAGTAAAGGATGGGATGCCCATTGATAGATCTATGATCAAGCTCCAAGTCCCAAGCCACCAGCCACTTTCTTCTTCTTCCTTTTTTTTCTTTGTTTCCATTCCAACTCCAATTCTTCTTCCATGTCTAATCCCAAATTTCTTTACAGGTTCTCTCAAGTTTCTAGATCAAGTATAAAGGTCTCCACGCCATGGATCAAGGCCAAGGTGAGTCTCAAAGTAGAGAGTGCAAATCTTGACTTCTAGACCTCAATCCTTAAGTGATGAGAGCTCCTTCTTCCACCAAATAATTAGCCATCATTGTTGGTAGGAAAACTTTTCCTAAGCTTTATTAGATCTAATCATTTGAAGGTTAAAACTCGTCTTAGTAGTGATGGTTTCCTTGCCATGAAGATCCTAATCCTTATTTTGAACTAGATCTACATTGCGGGTCTTAAAAATTAGATCAACTAGTCTCCTTATGAAAATTCTTTTCATGGATTAATTTAGACCATTTATTTGTTAATTAATTGCTCAAGTTTGCTTGCTGGTTAGCTTGCTAAAACTCTCCATCCATCATTTTATTTTTTATTGGATTTCGGTACTTGTTAAGGAATTGGTAAAATTCTTTGAATTGGAGGTAGAGGCTACCAATTTAATTTAAAATAGTGGGAGAACCTTTAGACTAAAGTCCAAGTTTTTAGGATTTAATGATTTATAAACTAATTAGCTCTTGTTCTCCTTTCATATTTATATGGCCACTACTTTGTCACTTCATTCATTGCTAGACAATGAAAAATTAATGGGATGCAATTTTTATAGCTGGTATCGAAAACTAAAAATAATCCTAATGCACAAATGGATTTTGTATGTGATAACATATCCAACACCTGAGGAGACTACTTAGAATGCTCATGGTGCGGCCTGATATACTTTCTAGAAGTGGCTCAATGACTGAACCACAGTCCATTGTATTATGCAAGTATCCATGAATGACGAATTGAATCGCAAGTTTGAGGATGCTCAGCCAGAGGACATATATCAAGTGTTGAAAGAATCTTTCGGCACTCTTGATGATGTTGAAAGGTACAAGATGTCTTATGATATTTTTAGCACAAGGATAAGGAAAGGGATCTCGATCAATGATCATGTATTGCACATGATTGAATTGATTGAGCTTCTGAGCAAACATGGATTTTCCCTGCATGAAAAGCTGGAGAAGGATGTGATCCTTAATTCTTTGTCGAAGTCCTACATTAACTTTCTTGATCTTTACCAAATGACAAGGCATGTAGTAAACTACTATGGTCTATTGGGATTACTACAGACCTATGAGAAGGATCATTATTTTTATTAGGAGTTGGTGAATGTAGTGAGAGGTTTGACAAGATGTCATCCCTTTTAAAAAAGAAAGAACAAATAAGAGAAAGGTGCAAAGTACTCCAGTGACTAAGCCAGGTCAAACCAAGAAGTTGAAAACCGATCAGACTTAAGCTGAATGCTTTTACTGTACGAAGCAAGAACACTAGAAGAGGAATTTTCTACTTTACATTGCCTCGTTGGATCCAAACTGACCAAGGAAGAAAAAGAACTAGTAAGCCATTGTTGGACAAGGAACTTATATGATAATATCTTATAATTTTTATATTTATGATACTACTACCTGGGTATTAGTTATTGAAAGTCCTATTAATATTTGTAATTTGTTGTAGGGATTTCAAGCTAGTAGAAGACTTAAAGATGGTAAGAAATTCCTAAATATTGAAGATGGAAGATATGTTCAAGTTCTAGCTTCAGAAATAGTCAAGCTTATTTTTAATTCTAGTATCATTATTTTAGGTGATTATCACTATTATCCTAATTTTTTATTAAATATAATCTTTGTAGGTCTTTTGGCCAAAAATGGTTATTATTTATTGATAAAAGATAGTAATTGTGATATCATTTTGAATGGTGTTACTATAATGTATGGATAACAGAACAATGATATTTATGTTTTATCATAGCATGTGAATGTAATGTACATGTCCAATAAACACCCTAGGATAGAAAATGTATCTAATGTCTACCTTTGGCATTGCAAGTTAGGTCATATCAACAAGAATAGGGTGAACAGGTTATTTAAAGAGGGAATCTTCGAGGTTAATGATTTTGAGTCATTGCTAACCTACGAATTCTATCTTCTTGGTAAGATGACTAAGTCACCTTTTACTAGAAAGGGTGAAAGAGTCACTGAGATTCTAAGTTTAATACATATTGATTTATGTGGACCCATGAAGACTTTATCCATTTGTGGATATCACTACTTCATTATATTTACTAATGACCTATCGAGGTATGGGTACATCTATTTAATGGGACATAAGTCTAAGTTGTTTGAGATGTTCAAATGATTTTGTAATAAAGTAGAAAAATAAACTAGCAAGTACATTAAAATCCTTCAATCTGATCAAGGAGGTGAATATCTTACCAGTGAGTTTATGATATATTTGGAAGAGAATGAGATTCTCTCATAATGGACTCCTCTCGGGACACCTCAACATAATGGAGTATCTGAAAAGAGGAATCGAACCTTATCAGACATGGTTTGGTCCATGATGGGGTTTCTGAGTTTGCCTATCTCCTTCAAGGGATATGCACTAGAGACAGCTTGTTACATTCTAAATAAAGTTTCTAGTAAGTTTATAGATAAAATGCCATATGAAATATGGATAGGAAGTAAGCTGGTACTCTCACATCTTAGGGTCTAGAGATGTTCAGCTTAAATTAGATAATTGAAAATAGATATGCTTGGACCTAGGTCTGATAGATATACATTTATAGGATACCTAAAGGAAACCAAGGGTTATTTCTTTTACCATACTGATGAATACAAAGTATTCGTTAGTAATAAGGTAGTCTTTTTGGAAAAGGAGTTCCTCGGGAAGGGAACTAATGCCTCTAAGGTTCAACTTGAAGAAGTTCAATGGTAGAAGAACCAATATAATTAACTAAACCAATTCAATCAGATCCAGAGCCTATTATAAAGGCAACCTTAAGGAGATATAGTAGAGTACCATGTCAACCAGACAGATGCTATGGTTTCTTGGTCTAGAATGGTGATCCTATTGAACTTGATGAAAACTACGAGGATCCAATCACCTACATGGATGAAATGTAGAGTTCCGACTTTGAGAAATGGCTTGAAGCTATGAAATTCAAAATGGAGTCCATGGAGATCAATAGTATGTGGATACTAGTTAATACACTTAAAGGGGTAAAACCCATTGGGTGCAAGTGGATTTTTAAAATGAAAAGGGATATAAATGGGATCGTAGAGAACTATAAAGCCTATCTAGTTGCTAAGGGATATTGTTAGCATTATGGTATTGACTATGACGATATGTTTTCTTCCATGGCAGTGCTTAAGTTTATTCAGATTATGCTTGTGATAGAAATGCATCTTCATTTTGAGATATGGAAAATGGATGTCAAAATTGCTTTCCTAAACGGAGAGTTGGAAGAAGAGGTGTATATGATATAACCTGAAAGGTTCACATCTATAGATAAATCAAGGGTGTGTAAGCTTCAAAGATCCATTTATGGATTGAAGTAGGCATCTTGAAGTTGGAACATGCATTTTGATAAGGTGATCAAAACATATGGGTTCATTAAGAATGGAAAAGAGTCCCGTATATACAAATGGGCTAATGGTTCAGTAATTGTATTTCTTGTTTTGTATATAAATGACATTCTCTTAATCAAAAATGATATTCCTACAAAGCAAGGAATAAAGGTTTGGTTGAAATTCCAATTCACCATGAAGGACCTGGGAGAAGCAACCTACATCCTTGGGATGAAGATCTATAGAGATAGATCTAAAAGGTTGCTAGGGTTTCTCAGTTGATGTACATTGATACTGTGCTGAAGTAGTTCAGCATGGTAAATTCCAAAAAAGGTTATTTTTTGATAGGCTATGGAATTGCTCTCTCTAAGAAGGTTTGTCTAACAACTCCTCAAGAGAGGGAGCATATGAGTAGAATTCTATATGCCTCAGTAGTGGGATCCATTATGTATGCCATGGTATGTACATGACTAGATGTGCCACACTCACTAGGTATAGTGAGTAGATACCAATTTGATCCAGGTGAGAATAATTGGAAGGTCATAAAAACTATCCTTAAGTATTTGAAAAATACTAAGGACCAATGATTGGTTTATGGAGATTCTAATTTGAATCTAGTCGATTATACTGACTCAAGTTTTTAGTTAGATTGGGATGATAGTAAAAGTATGTCAAATTATATCTTTACCATTAATGGAGGAGCTATTTGCTATAAAAGTTTCAAGTAGCATACTGTGGTTGATTTCGTATGCGAGGTGGAGTACATTACAGCACTTGATGCAACAAAGAAAGCTATATGTTATGGAAGTTCATCACCGAGCTCGAAGTGGCACCCTCTATTCATGGTCTAGTTGTTTAGCATTGTGATAGCACTGGAGCCATTGCTCGAGCAAAGGAATCAAAGGCACATCAGTGGACCAAGCATGTTCTACATTGCTACCACCTTGTCCAAGAGATTATGGAAAGAGGTGACATTGACCTGCAAAATATTGATGGAAATGAGAACCTGGCCAACCCATTTACCAAAGCTCTCGAAATCAAAGAGTTTGAAGATCACAAGTGGAAGATGGGTATACGATACTGTTCCTCTTGGCTCTTGTCCAAGTAGAAATTGTTGGAAAAAGTATCTTAAAGCCAATCATCTAGGATGTAGATGATTGAGCTATCTTAAAATGTATATGAATTACAAATAAAATAAATATAATTATTTTTGATAGCTTAACACTATTTATCATTTTTTTATGAACTCTAATGTGTTGCAGTCTTTAGAACTCTATTGATTCGATAAAGGAGGATTTATTGAATGATTTTTAAATTGGTTCGTGACCAAACAATATGTTGTTACCTAGGATGATAACATTTATTGAGAATAGGTTATTGTGTGCTATATAGGTTGTGTTGGCAATTTTGATGTGGTATGTAATCATGGATTTCAAAAATTGATCATTTTAAAATCCAAAGACACCAAAAACCCTAATCTAGGATCTCCTTTATGCATTTCAAAAGTAAATCAACCAAATAAATATAAATAAATGATCATGTGACATACTTGGATTGCTAAAATCAAGAAATCCCACTAGGCACATAAATGTATGCCCTCCAAAGGTGATCCACACAAAAAATCTTTCTGAAGAAGTACTCCTTGATTACTTGATTCTTCCTGGCAGCCTTTTCTTCAAGTGCAGCCTTCTTTCTCTTTATTTGGACCTTTCCCTCTTCAAGAGTACTCCAAATGCTCTCTAATGATGCCCTCCTTCCTTGCAAAACCCTTTCTAACTCTCTTTGTACCCTTGTCTTAAAGTATAGGACTTGTCCTAATTAATGGACCTTGTCTTGACAAGGAAAAAGAGTAGTCGGAAGGCTTCGGTATTTTTCTCTCACTTATTCTAAAAAGAGAATGAGGGGGCATGAATATGGGGCATCAGATGAAGAGGGAGGCGCTATCAAAAGGGTGCATTCATTGATGATGGGGCGTGATGAGAAGAGGAGCGATGAAGAGTCACATTCTCTTTGAAAGAAAAAACCGGCTCCTCTTGGTCTTCTATCTAGAAAAACGCAGGTTCGATTCCATAACCCATCAAATAAATATTTATTTTATGGTTAATTAGGGAGTGACATGTGGTTCCTCCTTATGAGGAGGTGCCTCTTGGAATTGTATGCATGCAAAAAGAAAAAAAATATATGTGCCTTTCTCATTTCACCATATCTAAGGTGCGAGAATGAGTCCAAGGTCATGTGTTCAAACCCCAACTAGCCCTTAAATTAAATATTTATTTAAATAATGAATTTATAATGAATTTAAAATAGATAAATAAAATTTAATATATTTTAAACTCAAATAAATTGATCTAAAAGAAACTATGAGCTTGTGTCAGCCCGAACTTGCCAAATCAGGCTGAATTCAAATCCAATTTGAATTATAATATTTAAAAAAATCTAAAAAGATTCTATAAAATTAGAATCAATTCCAAATAGGCTACCTAATATGTGGCTAATCTTAATTTAAATTCATCTTAAATTAATTAGCCCCATCAGCAGGCAATCGGACCTAAACCAATTAGGTCAGGAGTTCCGGTTAACCCATATATGCTAGTATGTGAACCTGGCTAACAAATTTAGGATCTAAAATTCTAATATATTAAAATCAACTTCTTCAGTGAGTTGTCAAATGTGTGTGACCCTCTGGATTCCTTATCTAGCTAGAGTAGGTTTATGTTTAGCTCGAATTGATTTAATTTGGTAATCGATTAGCCAAATTGAGTCAAATTAAGCTAACCCAAATTGTCAATTTGAACCAACTTTCAAATTGACTCATGAAATCAATCAAATTGATTCATGAAAAACCTATAAAATATGATTGACATCTAGAAATGTGTCATGCCTACCCGAAAGATGAGAAATTTGATAGAAATTACCAGACCTTCAGTGGCAGTTACCGTGTAATTCAATCTTTCAATCTTCCTTTATCCTAATTAAGTGATGGACATGGATAAATGTCAAACCCTTACACTTAATCCATTCGAATCTCTAATCACTAATGAAGACTCAACCGATGATAAATTAGAAAACCATTTCTAATTTTATCATGCTTTGATCAAAGACTTCTTGAGCCATCATTCGATGAGATCACTCAGATAAGTTCTTCCATTACTAGGAGTGATCGATTCCTTGTTAACCTACTCATTACCTTCATATACAATCCACCATATCCTGAAGCACCCCGTACATGACTTAATTACCATGAATGAGTATGCACCAAAATATGGGTTCATGTGCACAAGATACTATCACTACTAAAACAGCTGGAAACAAAATGAGGATAACTCCTGAACATCGAGGTTCTTTGTTCTGCGATCACATACATCAATTTGAGTCCCTCAACATAAGCCTCCATATTAATAGTGATAGGCAAAGAGTTCACTTGACTAAAAGATAACCCAGGTTGGCTAAATAGATCTATTTGTTCTCCAAATCCTATCATCCAGATGAGTTCATCTTTAATGAATTTAGTGGCCATGCTTATTGTTCTTCATACTGCCGGGCATTTTCTGGTAGGCTGGCAATGCTGCCAACCTCCTCTTTTTATTTTTTTATTTTTTTGGTACATAAACCTCATTTGAACTTGTATTTAGCTTATATAAGTCTTCGATCTATAAGGTCTCAAGGTGTAGGATTTACAAGTTCCTAGTTGCGTTACTCCTAAATGCAGATTTTCTTGCTTTTAAAGTATACATGCATGGTCCTCCAAATTCCTTCACATATTTCTTATCCGATTATATGTAGTTTACACTGGCTTGCAATGTGAACCCAGAGAAAGGATTTATATTCGACTTCCAACATATGTGAAATCAAAAATAGCCTTAAATTATGGTTCTACTATAATCGTTGCCATAGATGCTTGCCTAATGAGCAACAACTGAGGAAAAGTTTGCAATCTATAGCTTAGTTTTTTTATGTAGGTAAGACATGGTATTCCTTCCATAATTTTCTTATGAAATAGGAATTTTGTCAGAATTATCGACTAAAGTTTTTTTCCCTTTATTTGATAACAAGGCTTTTATTTATTTTACTATGATTAACCACAAATAGGGTCTCAAGTATTCAGTGTTTGCTAATGACTTCCTGAAATGCAAATGATACAGAAAACAAGTGCCTTTTGTTCTCTATTTTATAAAAGAAACTGAACCCACCATACATGATGTTCATATATTATTGTATGTCCTTTTTCCAGTAAGAACTCCAAAACTGTATCTAAATCTTTTTGTTAAATTAAGAGGTTCTTTTGTTACTGTGAATCCCTGACTTTTATCATATGTCTATCTAAGTTTTTTACAAAAACCTTAAATATAAAAATAAGGACTCCAAATAAACACAAACTCTAGAAGAAATATATGCATGCGGGTAAAGAAAGGTGCTAAATGGTTTTAGCAATTCACAGCATTAAGCAATAGGTTAGTGTTTACCATACTCTTCTGTTATCGGCAGAGAGGAAGCTAGACAAAATTAACTGATGGTCACTAATTAAACAATATAAAATCCATGAACTATAATACACTTTTGATCAACACTTTTGATCAGATTTGCAAATATTATAACAATTCTATAACACAGCTCACTTTGCATCCTCCATATGTTACATATATTCATAATACTTTCAATATTACACAATTGATGACTAGAAAAAAACAATCTTGATGAAGGATTCAAAGAATTTAAGGCTAGCCAATTGCCCAAAAAGCAATATTTCAAAAGAATTCAAAGAAAACCTACAATATATTACATAATTCCAGCATAAAGCCTTACAATTCATACCTGTTTAACATCTTGTTCATCAAACACCTAATGGACAAGCCATAGAGTAGAAATAACTTGTAATATAACTAGTTTCAAACCAAAGTTGGCAGTTACCATGTCACATTTCAAACCAAAGTTGGTAGTTAACGTAACTCAGTGTTGCCATGGAATGGTTATTGCTGTAGCGTACTGACCAAAGACTCTTGCACCTGTCATGAAAACTATCAACTTTAGAGAGGCAACACAAAACACTTTGAAACACATACTTCCATTAAACTTACCTGACTAAAGTGTGTCATGTTATGAAATCCTTGAACATAACTTAATCCAAATTGATGACCATAAACAAAAGGTCCCTGTGCAAAATTAAGAAAAGAGGATTCTAAATCAAATTTTCACAAACAATAATAAAGAAGTATTCAAATATCCATAATCAAAAAGCTACCTGCATGAACTAACTAGGTCCAAAGAACTGATTAGGAGGATTCCGGGGTTGAGATAGCATATCATCTGTATACTAAAATTTGTATAATTTTTTTTAACCTATATAATATAGGAATAACACAGTAATAACAAATATTTCAATTTCACAATAACAACACAGTAATAACACAGTAATAAATTTTTAAAATTTGTATAATACAGTAATAACAAATATTTTAGTTTCATTCCATGCATTCATTCCATGCATTCTTCATACATCAAAATATAAGTCCAACTATAAAATTCATTAAGTGCCAATATTTTTAATGTTTGTTATACATATGTCTGTTTAACAAAATTAAAAGATACATGAAATACAAAGTATAAAATAACAAAAAGCCGAGGTCAATGATCTGTAGGAGGTAGATCGTCATCTGTCCGCGAGGATTTGATACTCCAGAAGCCTATATAAAAATATTTAAAATATTTAATTTACGAAAATATGAATGATAATATATTATATAAATTATTAATTTAATATAAGAATATATATTTAATATCATACATATATATATGTACCTGATGTGAAACAAATGTCTATATGACAGATGTAAGCCGTTCAATGTGCTCTCTCATTCTATCCATTGCTGCTCTATCAGCTGCTCTATCGGCGGCATGAATCCATCGCATCTCCACTATCTCGTCCTCAAGTTTGCGAACATGTGCATCATGAGCACTATCTACAGCCTCACGTGTATATATACTGACCACAGATAACTGAGTGGGAGTGACTCCAACTCCATATCCTCTCACTCGACCGTAGCGCTCCGGACCCATCAACTCTGTAAATACCTCGACCTCGATGCGACTACTCTGCGTAGATATTGTAGAATCATCAACACGCTCGGCAATAAGAGCTGTAGGTGATCTATTTCATCTACATTTTTCATGATATATAATATTAGTATCATTAAAATGCATAAATACTTTAATATTGAAAATATAAGCATATAGTTTAAGTAACTTACGAACTCCTGTCTGACTCGCACGTAACTCTTAATAATAATATAAAACATATCATAATATTTGAACTATGCAAGATAAAAAATAATTTAATATAAATTTTTTACCTGTATAAATATGCTAGAAGGATGCAGCAAAGTAAGTCTAGTGAATACCAGAGGTACAGAATTGATGGCACGAACAACAATGGAAGACAGCCAAACTGCAACAATTGCACCTCCTCCATAAAGGAAAATTATGGATTTGTTCTCCATAAAGGACTTAATGTTAATGTCTCATTAATGTTGCCTTTATATGGATTATACAAGAATCGAATTCAGACATGTATCCAAATATTTGATTCAACAAGAGAGAAAAAAGGGAGATAGAGAGATACACAGGATAAATTATAAATTTAACTGAAATATATATTTATATCTTTAATTTTATTTATTTAAATATTAAAAATAAACATTAAGATATTGTGTGTTAAGGTCTTTTAGAATACATTTTCATCATTCAAAACTTTCTAATAAACTTAAGAATGTACGAGATAACACTAAATAACACTTCCTAAAATTACTTTAATGCCAACATCCACTACCAATCACCAAAAGAAAGAATACTCATTTCTAACATGAAAATGGAGGGTCAAACTTGTTGTTGCAAGAGTTTAACTCTCTGCCAATCCTTAAAAGTGGCAATCATAGAACTTCATAAGTATCCATGTGCGTATGTGAGTCAAGTGCATATCTGAGATGGATTTTTGGAGCTGGGCATAAGTGTCTCGATAATACATATCTCATTTTCTCTATGTTTTCTTCGATCTTTGCATTCCACCGCTATGTAATTTCCCAATAAGCTCTTATTGTATCTTTGTTTGCCATGTTTATGTTTGTGAAACACAACATCTGCTCCAACATCTCAACAGGCATTGCTTTCATATTCTGCTTTCCCTCTACTAAATAGATAAAATATTTCCATTTTGACTCCACTACCTTATGCTTGTGGTATTTAAACATGAAGGACCCAATTCAAAGGCATAATGGGACACAAGTGAATTCCATCTTAAGGATTCTGAAATTTATATATAACCAGAAGCAACCAACATCGGGGTTCGGGGAAAAGATGAGGAAAGATTGCCAACATATAAACAGAGATGAAAACTAACCAAAATCTGGAGCATGTAACACAGTAAACATAATTCAGAAATTCTCAATCTCTTAATGAATAAAGTCATGCCTAATCAAGGTTGGTGAAGCCCCTGATAGTGTCACCACCAATGATAGCAATTCCACTATTCCCTGTGGCTGCAAGACAATGGCCTGGAAAAGCTATATGCTCATGAACTGATCAACTAAGAGAAAATATAAGTTCTCTCATGTACAGTGAATAACGGAGCATTTAGAGCAGAGGTTGAGGGTGGCGGGGCTGCTAAAGAAGCCACAGTTGTTGGTGCATGGACGGTGCCCCTCCTGACATCTCTGCTCCTCTGCCATCCTCGTTTCCTCCTTTCTATCGATCAAGATTCGAAAACCCAGGTAGCCATGATCTATATGATTTTAGATAAAAAGATTTCAGCAAAACTCTGGAAAGAATTGGTAATATCTAATGTGCTACGGAGGCAGGATTTGGGAATTGACTAAGGGATCTCAAGAAATCAGCGAAGATTACACGAATTAGCCTAGAATTTGCTTCGATCCATTGTCTTCTTGCATACAATCTGTTATGATATCCCAGTTTTATTTTAATTAATTATTGGGTCATTCTTTGAACCAATTTTAATTTTTGGTTTATTGGTCAAATTAACATACAAAGAAAAATGTCTATTAGGTTTTGATCTACAATAAGATATTCTATCTTCGACTTCGTATCTTTATCTTGGTCCGAAGACCATGCCTAATATCTTAATATCTATGGCTTCATATTTTTATTTTGATCCAGAAGCCAAGCTTATTTATTCTATGTCTTCAGCTTCATATTGTTACCTTGGTCCGAAGACCATGTCTAATATCTTAATATCTATGGCTTCGTATCCTTATTTTGATCTAGAAGCCAAGCTTATTAATTCTGTCTTCGGCTTTGTATCTTTATCTTGGTCTGAAGACCATGCCTAATGTCTTTATGTCCATGACTTCGTATCCTTATTTTGATCCAGAAGTCATGTTTATTAGCCTTATATCTTCAGCTTCGTATTGTTACCTTAGTCCGAAGACCTAGCCTTTCAATTGGATATCTTCGGCTTTATTCCTTTATAATCCGAAGAGCATATTATCTCATATTCAAGACTATAAGTGTTTATCTTTCTTTACTATTTCCAAGGAAACATCTATGAAGTGTATAACTAACATTCCCTTTATGAGCATTACTAAAGAAAATGTTAAGCTCACTTTGGATCTATTCTTAAAAATCAAAGTATATTGAACATGTGGATTTTTTCCAACCCCAGAACAGTTGAAGTCTATTCTGGTTGCTGCAAGAATCCACATGGTCAAAATCCTCATAAAGGATAAGCTCCGAAATAACTGATTCTCCGACCGCCACCACTTATGGTTATGAATAGGTTGTGTTTGACAACTTTCATAACCGTAAGTAGTTACGATTGGAGCCTATAAATACTGGTAAGAGGGGACACTCGAGGTAAGTTTTGGCTTAGTCCCAGAAATTCAAATTCTCTCCTTTCCCTCTCTATTTTTAGACTCTCCATTCTTCTACCTGAGTTCCTTCTGACTTTGGCATCAGAGTGTGCATCGGAGTGTCCCCCATCGAAAGATTTCTAGTCAAGGAGATCTGTTTTGTAGGTTTCGATCGACGGTGGTCCGGCGGATGAACCACTCCATCTGGTCGATGGGGATTCAGTGTCAACAAATTGGCGCACCAAGTAGGGGAAGAAATCCATTTTCTTTATTCTAAAGGAGAGCTTTGAGAAGCAGAAATAGTGAGAGGAAAAGTTCGAAATGCCTCTACAGGATAGGAGCAACTAGCTCCTCCATCAAACGATCCTCCAGCAAATGATCTTTCAGCAGATCAAGGAGTGCAGCCTCCCATGATAATGGTGGGGCAACAGTAATCGAAACCCTGCTAAACAGGGTGAAAGCTTTGACAACACTGGTACAAAATCTGCAAGAAGCTATTGCCCAAAGGCAGCATCCACCACCGGTTCCACAGTCCATCCATCAACCTAAAAAGGAAGAAGGTCGGTACCAAGAAATCACCCCAAGTTTCTCACAGATCCGGTCATCTCATGACCACTATGCCTCTCCACCAGATCGACAAGTAGAAGATCATGGTGGAAAGAAGAGGGTCCGGCATTCTCCTTCTATTTCTTCTAGAAGTTTTTTGCCAAAAGGGGCTAGGCAAAGAGAGATCAACTATGAATTTGAGGAGAAATTCATATTCATACAAGCAGAAATAACCAGAATCGCATATCTAAAAAGAAATGATGAGGTTATTACTTTCTACTCTTAGCCTCCATTTTCTGATCATATTATGGATGAAGTTATCCCTAGGCACTTCAAGATCCCACAGTTAGAAGTCTATGATGGGACTTTAGATTCTCTCGACCACCTAGGGAGCTACAAAGCTCATATGATGGTGCAAGGAGTAACTGATGCTCTTTATTACCTTGCTTTTCCTGCTACACTGAGGAGATCCGCTCGAATGTGGTATTCGAGCCTACCACCGAAGATAATTCACTCTTTTGTTGAGTTAGAGTGGTAGTTTGTCTCGCATTTCAGAATATGCCAGAAGATGCCACGCAACACCGACAATTTGTTTCTTCTCCAGCAACAAGAAAGAGAAAATTTGAAGAAATTTGTACACCGATTCAATTCGACCACATTGGAAATCCCAAATCTGAATGAGCATGTGGCCATGTATGCCTTGAAGAAAGGCTTGAAATCATCCAGGTTTACTTTTTTTTTGGACAAAAGGTTTCCACTAAGCTATGCCGAACTGCTGGCAAGGGCTCAGAAGTATGCTGCTGCTGAGGAGCAAGCAGCAAGCCGAAGACTTGTAGAAGGGAGGTACCCTTCTAAGAAGAAAAATGCCAGAGGATCGAATATGCCAACATCCTCCAACAATGCTTTGGTCCCTAGGCGCAGCCCCAGATCCAAGCAGCAGAACAATTGGTTTGATGCCTACACACCCCTCAACTTGCCTAGGAAGAAGATTTTGCTAGAGATTAAGAAAGAAAAATATTTTCAAAGGCCACGTCCCCTGAAGATATCTGCAAAAGCAAGGGACAAAAGCAAATACTGTCAATTCCACCGAGATCATGGCCATAACACAGAGGAGTGTTTTTAGCTTCGGGATACCATCGAAGACCTGATAAAAAGGGGATATCTGGGAAAGTACATCAACCGCCCTGAGTCTCAAGCCGAAGCAACAACTCTCCCAAGAATATCTGATGAAGCCGATCTGCCTCATCAAAAATCAACTGGTGGGGATGTTGGTATGCTTCATCGGTCATTGGCATGGGATATTGAAGCTGAGGAGAATATCCCAAAGAGGTTCAAGGGGAAGAACTTTATAACTTTTTTTGATGAAGATGTCCAAGGAATCCAACTTCCACATGATGACCCTGTTGTGGTCTCGACTGTTATTGCCAACTTTGATGTAAAAAGAATTTTGATTGATAATGGAAGTTCAATTGATGTATTGATGCATGATGCTTTTCTTCGGATGGGATTGTATGGACATGAATTATGGAGATCTCCTATTCCTATAACAGGTTTTGGTGGAAATCAAATTGGAGTGGAAGGTGAAACAGTCTTACATGTGACCTTTGGGTCCGAACCACTACAAAGAACCCTCCCCATCAATTTTATTGTGGCAAGAACATCTTCAGCTTGTAATGTAATTTTGGGACATCCAGCCTTAAATAAATTTAGGGCCATTGTTTCAACGTACCACCTTTTGGTCTGGTTTCCTACCAGGACAGGCATTGGAGAAGTGAGGGGAGATCAAAGGATAGCTCACCAGTGTTTGATGATTCAGAACAAACAAGTGGCCAAGTCTTTAACACTTGAACAGCTAGATCCAAGAGATGAATTTGAAGACTGTGGAGAGCCAGTGGAAAAAATACTTTTCATACCTTTATCCAAAGACGACCCAACCAAACTTTTACAAATTGGTAGCTTGCTTGATGAGGAGTCCAAGGTAAAATTAATTACCTTTCTTCGAGATAATACTAATATTTTTGCTTGGATAGCTTCGGACATGCTTGGAATTCCACCTAATGTGATCATGCATCATCTGAATGTTTCTCCCAGCTATAAGCCTGTTCGACAGAAGAAGAAAAATTTTGCTCCTAAAAGGCAGAAGGTTATTGATGAAGAAGTTAATAAGCTACTTGAAGCTAAATTCATAAGAGAAGTCCAATATCCGAATTGGCTGGCAAATGTAGTCATGGTGAAGAAATCAAATGGCAAATGGAGAATTTGTATAGATTATACAGATCTCAACAAGGCATGTCCAAATGACAGTTTCCCTTTGTTGAAAATTGATCAACTAGTTGATGCCACGGCTGGTCATTAGTTGTTGAGTTTTATGGATGCCTTCTCAGGCTATAACCAGATCAAAATGGATCCTGAAAATGAAGAAAAGACTGCTTTTGTTACAAAGAAAGGGCTTTACTGTTATAAAGTGATGCCGTTCGGTTTGAAGAATGTTGGGAAACTTTTCAGAGGCTCATCAACAAAGTTTTCAAAAATCAGATTGGTAGAAATATGGAAGCTTATGTAGATGATATGATTGTGAAATGTCTTCGTAAATCTGATCACATTGCAGATCTAAAGGAGTCCTTTGATGCGCTCAAACATCATCGGATGAGATTGAATCCAACCAAATGTGTCTTCGGAGTAACTTCTAGGAAATTCCTGGGATACTTGGTTACCAAGCGAGGAATTGAAGTTAACCCAGAAAAAATCCAAGCACTTTGGACAATGAGGCATCCCACCTGCAAGAAGAAAGTTCAGAGGTTAACAGGAAGAGTTGCTTCTCTGAGTCGATTTATCTCTCGTTCTGCAGAAAGATGTCTACCATTTTTTAAAGTTCTTCGCCAAACTCAAAATTTTGAGTGGACAGAAGATTGCAGAATTGCTTTTGATAAGCTGAAGGAATATTTAGAAAATCCTCCTTTGCTTTCCAAGCTATACGAAGGAGAGACACTTTACTTATACTTGTCAGCCATCGATGAGGCAGTTAGTTCGATGTTGGTACGAAAGGATGCCGATCATTTACAGAAGCTGATTTACTATACCAGTAAAGTGTTGCATGAAGCAGAAGTCCGGTACCCCAGAGTGCAAAAGATTATCTTTTCTCTAGTAGTGGCAGCGAAGCATCTTCAACCTTATTTCTAGGCCCACTCCATTATGGTTTTAACAGATCAGCCCTTAAAGGCCATTCTTCATTATCCTGATACCTCAGGAAGGATAGCTAAGTGGGCTGTTAAATTGGAAGAATTTGATATTGACTATCAGCCTAGGTCAGTAATGAAAGCACAGGTTTTGGCTGACTTCATAGCAGAATGTACATGAAAATCCGAAGAGGACCAGCCAATAGCCGAAGAGGAAATCATCGAAGATAATCCAGAATTTATTTGGACATTGCATGTAGATGGTGCTTTGAATGCCAACGATTACAACGCAGGTCTAATTTTGGCTGGTCCGAATGGGCAAGCTATTGAATATGCTCTTCGATTTTCTTTCCAAACATTGAATAATCAGACAGAGTACGAAGCACTAATTGTTGGGCTCTGAATCTCCCAAAAATTGGAAATAAAAAGGGTCTAAGTTTTTTCCGATTCATAACTGCTGGTGAATCAAGTAAAAGGTGATTTCGAAGCTCGAAATCTAAATATGACCCAATACTTGGAAAAAGTCTAAAGCATGACATCAGGTTTGGAACATTTTGAGATTGTTCATGTGCCAAGGATGGAAAATTCTCGAGCAGATGCTCTTTCAAGACTTGCAACCACTGCACCGGATTCTCTTGGGAAGACATATATGGAATATCTTGAAGACCCCAGTATATCAAAATCCATAGTTGAAATCTATCAAGTTGAACATGAACCTTCATGGATGGACCCAATTCTCAAGTTTTTAAGAGAAGGCACCTTACCCGAAGACAAGATGGAAGCTAAATGGCTTTAGTGGATGACCTCTCAATACGTGATCTTGAATGAAGCATTGTATAAGAGGTCCTTCATGAAACCTTTGCTGAAATGTTTAGGTCCATCTGATGCTGATTATTCACTCAGGGAAGTGCATGAAAGAATATATGGAGATCATCTGGGGGCAGATTCTTGGCATATAAAATAATTCGTCAAGGTTATTATTGGCCAACTATTCAAAAGGATTCCATATAATTTGTCCAAAGATGTGATCACTGTTAGTGACACTCCAATATACAAAGGCGGCCTGCAAATCAGTTAACTCCATTGACAGCTCCCTGGGCTTTTGCACAATGGGGAATGGACATCCTTGGTCCATTTCCTCCGACTTCTGGACAGCGAAAGTTTCTTATTATGGCTATCGATTATTTCACAAAGTGGGTCGAAGCTGAAGCATTGGCACAGATCACTGAAGCAAAGGTTGAAAATTTTGTAAGAAATTTTATCATCTTCCATTTTGGAATTCCTTATTCTATAATAACTGACAACGAAAGACAACTCGACAATCCAAAATTCAAGAGCTTCTGCACTCAATATCACATTCTTCATAAGCTTACTTCAGTGGGACATCCTCAATGCAACGGAGAAGCTGAAGTAACAAACAGGACTATTCTTCATGATCTTAAAACTAGATTGAATGATGCTAAGGGGTCATGGGCTAATGAGCTAAACTCAGTTCTTTGGGCATACCGGACCACTCCTAGAACAGCTACCGGTGAATCTCCATTTCAACTATCTTATGGCACTGAAGCAGTTCTTCCTATAGAGGTCTCACTACAATCTTTGCTGATTGATCAGTATAAAGAGCCCGAAAATTTTGAACGCCGAAGAGTTGACTTGGATTTACTACAAGGTACACACTTCAGGCATAGTTGAAAATGGCTACATATCAGCAGAAGGTTGCAAGATACTACAACTCTTATGTTAAAGAACGGACCTTTCGTCTAGAGGATCTAGTTCTGCAAAAGTCTGAAGTATCCAAACCTACCGAATAGGGTAAGCTTTCTCCTACATGGGAAGGACCATACCAATCAAAGAGGTCATTCAACCTGGAACTTATCGGTTGGAAACTTTAGAAGGTGTTTTACTGCCTCGGCCTTGGAATATACAAAACCTCTGCAAATATTATCAATAAAGGTTTTTATTCAAGGCTACCAAAGGTAGATTTAATTATTCTATCTTCATCTCTTCAAAAAGGCATAAGGATGATCTCCGTGATCTAACCTACGAAGTGCCGAGGTAGGTTTAACTGTCATGCGGCCTTTCCTTGACACAGGAATTTTTCGCGTGCGGTGCTAGGAAAGCCCTTCCTAGCCAGCCTTCACCCTTGCACTTAGCTGCCCAAGTACACCAGGTAAGCAACTTCCTGCTGCTTGCTGTAGGTGGTGTTTGGTTCTGCACTCCCAGAACCTGCATCCCATGCCTGGTTGTCCCAAGTTCCTATTGAGGTTGTCTCGAGTTCTTTCACAGAACCTCACTGCTGCCTCCAAATCCCAGCACACAACCACTCCACAAGGAAACACCCAGAACTACACAAAGATATACAGGGAAACACCCCCAACCTGGCTTACCTCTCTCTCAAACCAGGATACACTTCTCTATAGAAATGTTTACAGCACTCAAGGTAGCTGGCACCTCTGGCTAGCAACAGAAGGATCCCACACCCTCTTTTCCCTCAGCAACCCCTCCTAAGGTCACACATGGACTACTGCCTAATGGCACTCCCTTTCATACGGTTGACAAGCCCAACCGCCTAGCTTCTTTCTAGCACCAACCAGCAATGGCACCCACTCCCATGCAGGTGTCAAGCCCCAAATCCATGGCTTCTCCATGCAACCATGGCATGCAGCAACCTACCCAAGGTTACTGTCCCAAGATCCCCTCTCAGGTTCCAGCCAAAATCCCCCCATGGACTGCTATTGCCTTGCAGCAAGAAGGTCTCCCCCTTCCTCTTTTCCTAGCAGGATCTTCCGCCCCACTTAAGGATCTGAGTCCAGCACCTCTGTGACCCGCGTCTGCTCGAATCCTGTGCACCTGTGCCCATGTCCTGAGCATGCCCGTGTCCCGCGTGCCCATGCTCCATGCACGTCCATGTCCACAACCATCTGGCAACTACCCTCGGTTGGCAGCCAAAGGATCTGAGTCCGGTGCCTCCGTGCCTCACGTGCACCCGCGTCCCATGCGCTACACCCATGCTCCACGAATGCCCAAATCTCTCACACCCAGGACTCGCATCCCGTGCATGCCCGCATCCACAATCGTCTGGTAACTTCCCTTGGTTGGCAGCCAAAGATCTGAGTCTGGCACATTTGTGCCTCGCGTGCACCCGTGTCCTACGTACTGCGCCCATGCTCCGTGCATGCCCGAATCCCGCTCGTCCAGGACTCGCGTCCAACCGCCCAGGGACCAACTACCCTGGGACTCGAGTCCAATGACCAAATGACTTGAGTCCAGTCCTGGCACCCATCTGGTCTAGCTGCATCATGCCTAGCAGCGCGCGCACACTTGCGCACCCACTCGGCTCGACCGCTTTGCCCCTTGGCACCATGCACACCCACGCGCACCCACCCGGCCCGGCCGCACTCGACCTCATCGTGTGCATACCCCGCATGCTCGGTCTGGTCGCTGTGCCACGTGCTCGCCCTGCGCGCACTCGCTCGGCCCCTGTAGCGCTCCACTCACTGTGCGCACTCGCCCCGCATGCACCCGACTCGGTCCTTCTCTTTGTTGCACACGCTCACCCCATGCGCGCACGGATCCCGGCCTTCACTGCCCTACGCAAGTTGGTCCCATGCACGCTCGGATCTAGCCTTTGCTGCACTTGCACACCTATCCTGCGCGCACCCGAGTCCGGCCTCTGCTGCACTGGGCACAAACATCCTAGCACCCATGGACATGCACCCGCACATCCCCTCATGGCTTGGCATTATCCGACCAAACCACTGCACTTGCGCGCCTCTCCACCGTGCATGCTTGCGAGCAACCTCGTGCACGCATCCTGGACATGCTCCAGCATGCCCAGCCCTGGCTCGGCACCGCCCTACCAAGCCTGCACACCCAGCCCTACCTAGGCCAAGTGTTGGGGATGTGACAAACCTCCCGCACTCAAGATAGACGACGTCCTCGTCGTGTCACCAGCCACATACCATTGTGCCCTATCTTCAAACTGCCACCCTACAATTTTGTGAGGTTAACCATCCCTCACACGCAGTGGACATGCACCACTACCTAGCCAACTACCAGTAACCGCCCAGCAACTGTCCAGCCTGCTGGTCACCAAGTGGCTCGAGTCCATCCGAGTCCAGCGATCACATGACCCACGTTCGGGTTTCTAGCAACTGCCCCGCAACCACTCCGCAACCATCGCATGCACCACGCCCAGCTGCTCCAGCCTTGGTCTGGACTTGGCACGCACAGCCCAAGTGCCCACTTGGCCTTGGCTGTGCTCGGGCTTGGCTCGCCCAAGTCTATCATTCACCCTTCTGGTTTGGCTACTCATGCCCAGCAACACGCACACCCCCGCATGCCCACTCGGCACCATGCACACACCCGCACACCCATCCGATTTGGCTACTCACGCCTAGCAGCATGCGCACACCTGCGCGCCCGGCCTGCTGCACTGTGCACGCTCACCTAGCAAGCACCCGGATCTAGCCACCTGCGGTGTTGCGCGCTTGTCCTGTGCATGCCCGGGTCCAGCCTCTTGCTGTGCAGCGCGCGCCCGAGTCTAGCCACCTGCTATGCTGTGGGCTTGTCCCATGCACACCCGGGTCCAGCCTCCTGCTATGCTGGGTGCATGTCCCGCGCGCGCCCGGGTCCAGCAACCTCATGCCGCACTGGATGCCCATGCTCTAGTGCTCCAAGGGCATGCATGCACACACCCTGCCATGGCTTGGCACACCTGGCCAAACCACCTTGCCTGGCATTTCTCCTATGCTGAGTGTCTGGGTCCTAACAAACCCCTGCCATCTACACGCGCTCACCCCGTGCATGCCCGCATCTGGCCTGCTGTTGTGTCGCCCGCTTGTCCCACGCGTGCCCGGGTCCAGCCTCCTGCTGTGTAGCATGCTTGTCCCACACGCGTCCGGGTCCAACCTCCGCTATGCCTCCACTGCAGTGCGTGTGCTCGCCCCGCGCACGCCCGGATCCAGCCTGCAGCTGTGTTGCGCACTTGCCTCGCATGTGCTTGGGTCCAGCCTCTTGTTGTGCTACACGCTCATCCCGCGCGTGCCCAGGTCCAGCAACCTGCTGCTCTGGGTGTGCACATCCCAGCACACCAAGGACATGCGCCCGCACATCCTGCCTTGGCTAGCACTACTTGGCCAAATCGCCATGCCCGGCGTCCACTTATGCCAAGCATTGGGGTCATGACAAACCCCTACTGTACTGCACGCGCTCAACCCACGCATGCCTGAATCCAGCCTGCTGTTGTGCCGCGTGCTTGTCCCACGCATGCCCAGGTCCAGCCTCCTGCTATTCTGCTTGCTTGTTCCACACGCGCCCGAGTCCAACCTCTGCTATGCCTTTGCTATAGTGTGCACGCTCGCCCCGCGTGTGCCCGAATCTAGCCTACTGCAGTACCGCACACTTGTCCCGCACATGCTCGAGTCCAGTCTCCGCTCAATTACATGCCTATCCCGTGCGCTCGAGTCCGACCTCCTCTGCATTAGGAGCACACATCCCAATGCACTAAGGACATGCACCCGGACGTCCTGTCCTAGCACTGCTCCACATGCGCTTGGCCCGACCGTGGCCTCTGCTGCTCGGCTAGTGCCCATTGTTGCAGCCCCAAATCCTCTCCTTAGTTTTGGTTAGCGTCATCTTGGTGCCAAAAATCTGCAACTCTGGCCTCGAACAAGGCTCTGATACCAACTATCACGCGGCCTTCCCTCGACATAGGAATTTTTCGTGTGCGGTGCTAGGAAAGCCCTTCCTAGCCAGCCTTCACCCTTGCACTTAGCCACCCAAGTGCACCAGGTAAGCAACTTCCTGCTGCTTGCTATAGGTGGTGTTCGGTTCTACACTCCCAGAACCCGCATCCCACTCCTGGTTGTCCCAAGTCCCTGTTGAGGTTGTCTCGAGTTCTTTCACAGAACCTCACTACTATACACCCCCATGGACTACTACTACCTCGCAGCAAGAAGGTCTCCCCCTTCCTCTTTTCCCAGCAGGGTCTTTCGCCCCACTTAAGGATCTGAGTCTAGCACCTCTATGACCCACATCTGATCGAGTCTCGTGAACCTGCACCCATGTCCCGAGCATGCCTGTGTCCTGCGCGCCCATGCTCTGTTTACGTCCGTGTCCACAACCGTCTGGCAACTGCCCTCGGTTGGCAGCCAAAAGATCAGAGTCCAATGCCTCCATGCCTCGTATGCACCCGCATGCCTCACGCTGCGCCCATGCTCTGCGCATGCCCGAATCCCACCTGCCCAGGACTTGCATCCCATGCATGCCCACGTCCATGACTATCTGGTAACTGCCCTCGGTTGGCAGCCAAAGATCCGAGTCCGACACATCTGTGCCTCGCGTGCACTCGCGTCCCGCGTGCTGCACCTATGCTCCACGCATGCCCGAATCCTGTGATCTACCTCACGAAGTGCCGAGTTGGGCATGATCAGCCTATCTTAATTCCATCTCAAAAAGGCATAAGAATGATCTTCATGATCTATTCTATGAAGTGTCGAGGTAGGCCCGATCAGCCTATCTTAATCCTCGATCGAGGGGCATAAGGGTGATCCAAGCGATCTATCCCATAAAAATGCCAAAGGTTAATCAACCTTTTATTCATAATGAAGATGCAGGTGACCCACATGGTCTATTTTATTCTAAGTCTAAAGACTTAGTAAATTTTCAAGTCCGAAGACTTAGTATTCTCATTTAAGAGATTCTTTTTGATTTAATTATCTAGAATTTTTTCCAGTCCGAAGACTTGGTATTCTCATTTAAGAGATTCTTTTTGATTTAATTATCTAGAATTTTCTCAAATCTGAAGACTTGGTATTCTCATCTAAGAGATTCTGACTTAATTATCTAAAATTTTTTCAAGTCCGAAGACTTGGCTCTTGCTTGGAGATTTGGTATTCTTTTCTCCTAAGCTTGAAGACTTGATTCTTATTTGAAGATTTACTATTCTTTTCTCCTAAGTCCGAAGACTTGATTCTCATCTGGAGATTTGGTATTCTCTTATCTCAATTCTATGGAATTCTTCTAAGTCCAAAGACTTAATGCATCTTCAAGTTCGAAAGCTTGGAGCCTCAAAATCATTCTTATTCTAGTATTATTATCCAACATGATGTAACCTTGAATCGGATCTTGGAATTCTATTTAAAAAGATTATATTAATCCGGGACCGAGGACTTAGAGTTATAATATACTTCGGAGGTTTCAATTATGTTCTAATCCAAAGACTTTTTACTTGGAACAATTTCCATTCACACATATACATTCACAAAGAAACATCTTATTGAAATAGATCTTCATTAATGGATCGTTTACATTTCCAAAAAGAGAAGAGGAAAAAGTTACAAGTTCTCCATTGTTGGAGTGTCTTTGGTCTGAGTAAGTTTGACTGGATTGACCATTTCTTCAGCTATCAATGGAGCTTTGGGACCCTCTTGTGATTCGATCTCATTCGGACCTTCGGGGTCAAATAGTTGAATCCCCAAAATGTCCAAATCTGGGTAAAGGTTTTGCACCTCCTTCACCCCATCATTGAAACCCCCCTTGTAACTGTGGGTCCTGGTTTCAATCATCCCACTCTCAAAAGCTGGAGATGCCTTGTAATTTTATATTGCCTTTCCCAGCCGATCTTTCAATGATTGAATTTCTTTAGCGGCCTCTTCGGATTTTTTGGTGGTCTCTTCGGACATCTGATGAGCTTCTTTAAGTAAAGCTTTCAAAGACCAGACTTTGTTCTTTCTCTTTTTAAGTCTCACCTCCTATTCAGAGTTTTTCGATTGGATCTTCTCTATATCAGCTTTCAAGCTCTGAACTAAGCATCGCTTTGGGAAAGCTTCTCCTCCATAGCCTGCCTCTGCTCTTCGACTACCGCCTTCTCAATTTTAGCAACTTTCACCTTCTTCTTCATTCTTTTATAGTTATCTCTGAAGTTGAAGATGCTTTCTGATAAATCATGGATTTACACGTTTATTTTAAGTATTTTAGTTAATTAATGGTGCTAACATTCTTTTAATAACCTAATTTCATAATTAATTTAGACTTTCTTGCAAAACTAATTATTTTGAAAATATCTTTGAAAAATGTGAAATTAGAATACGTTCATGAAAAATAGATTTCAAGTCAAAGCACCACCACACACCCATTTAAATGATTAATAAAATATTTAATTAATGATCATGGAGTTGGTAAAATTAATAAGTTTGAAACCCGTCAATAGTTAGAGCTTGATTTATGGAATCCAACGATGCAAACGGTACTTAAATCAGGTTCGAAATGAAGAAGTTATGAATTTCTTTAGCATTTTGCACACATTTTGATGCTGCATGTTTTTTGGAGCAGCCGGTCCATCATGGACCAGTTGCTGGGTTTATAACTCGCAGGTTGGTTCACCGGCAGCCATTGTTGTCGGTCCACGGAGTAGGGCGTGGACCACAGCCCTCCAGAGGTGCCGAAACTCGCCGGGAAGCATGCTGGCGGTGTCCACGGCCAGAGGAGAAGCTCCGGCGGTGGTTTGACAAGCGGTGGTGGCGATTTTTGGCGGCAAATGAGAGGAACGCAGTCCACGTTCTTCACGAGGAAGTCCACGTTGCCAGAGCAATCCACGGGCTAACGGGCGTTGCCGAGCGTTCTTCGTGAGCTGGGCATTCTTCAAGGGCGTTGCAGTCCATGGGCGTTGCGGGCGCTTCTCACGAGCCTCACGTTGCAGTCCACAGGCTGCTGATCGTTCCTCACGAGCTTCTCCACGGGCACGGGCGAGCAGTCCATGGGCACGGGCGTTGTGCGCAATCCACGAGCTCCACGGCACAGTCCACGAGCGGCGTGATCTACGGGCGCTGCAGGGCGATGAGCACGGAGCAGCAACGGCGGTCGCGGTGTTTCTTTTGTCCCATATCGCTAATATGCAACGAGCTCTCCTCTCCGATCAATTATAAAATGAACCCCACAGCACAAGGCAGAGGTATCCTGGAGAAAGGGCAAGGTATAGGGTAGAGGGCATTGCTTGGGTTGCGGGTTGGCTTTTGGGAGTGAGGTTTCTCAAAGGAGAGCGTGTCCCTACACCATCTTCCAGCCTTCTCCCTCTCTGAGATCAAGATCTGAAGAAGAAGACGCAGAGGAAGCCCAGTTCGCTCCACGGAGTACGAAGGAAGGAGCTACCTTCTTGATGAGGCTGCGCTGATCTGTTCTTGTCTTTGTTCTTTGTTATTTTAGTTTTTTTTAGTGCATTGTACTTAGACCTTAAAATCAATGCAATATTTTTTTAATTCCTGTCTTTCACCTTGTGTGCAAGTAGATGCTAGGATCTAAATAATAGGTCCTAGTGCCAAGTTTACTTTTCCTGCAATTTTAATTTTTATATTTTTTTGACTTCAAATATTTTTTTACAAGATCAAAAATTTCAAATCCTAAACACCGCCTTCTCTGTGGATTCGACCCAATCCACCCGACTCCTCTTGCTACATTTTTTTAAATATTTTAAGAAGTTGAATTTTAAATTGATAGCCACGGTGTTTTAACGACAACCCCGCGGATCTACCAAGTTTTTGGCGACGTTGCCGGGGAAGGCATTAAAATAATAATTTTTGATCTTTTTGATTTTTTATTCCGTGCTAACTTTTCTTTTTCTTGCAGATTAAAAAAAAAAAGGAGAAAAGCAGAAGAGGAAGAAAGTCTCCCAATCAGTAAGATCCATCCTAAACTTTCTTTCCTCTTTTATATATTAATTGTTTTCCTTTTTAGTGTCTTTTCTTATTTCCAAAAAAAAAAAAAAATCAAGTTTCAAATTTTAAAAAAAAATTTTGCTTTTCATTTTTAGATTCATTTAGGTAAATTTATCTTTCTACAAAATCCAAAAAAAATTGCCCAGACATTTCATAATTTATTAGGATTAGAAACTTAATCACAAAATTAAAAAATATATATATAGCTTTAATTTAATTTTGTGTGTTTATAACTTTTATTTTGACATCTTATTTATTGCATTTCATAATTTCATAATCATCTTAAGGGCACTTATCCATAAACAAGATAAGGTGGGGAGTTCAATACCTTTCCTTAGCCCACAAACCATCACCCCTCATTTTGCATACCTAAGCCTTCTAAATAAAATTAACTAGACGTCAGCCCTTAGGAACTCGAGCTCAATAGGACAGGGCACCCGGAAGAGTTGGACCGGGTCAAGATTATTTGATTGACTGGTGTCTAGGAATGGGGTTCAGGGATTACGTCCCGAAGGAAGGTGGTTGGATCCGCTTACATGGCCAATTTTCAATTGGTGTCTAAGGCAAGCAAAGAGGGAAACTCCACCGACCTTACCCTTACCTGGCCAGTTAGCTAATTGGTCTTTGACTTGGAGGGCTCCAAGGCGGTCTTGGAAGTTAGGAGCTATCTAGAATTAGGGAGCCTAGGATAGAAATCTATTTGATAAGTGTTTGAAAATAACAAATATATATATATATATATATATATATATATATATAATAAAAATTTTTGATTCACATATTAGGGTTGCACTGTTACATGCACGTTAGGAGATCTTTATTTCCAGACCTAGTTGACTTCAACCGTGAAATCGAACGACTGATCCATAGTATACCAAAAAATCAAATGGCTGGAAACCCAGAAGAACCACCTAGACAGATGAAGGAATACTTTATTCCTTCCACCTACAACCCATCGACCTGTATCCATTTACCTGAAATACCTGCTAGACAATATGAGATCAAGTCTGCCACAATCCAAATGCTTCCTTCCTTTTATGGGAATACCAATGAAGATCCTTATAAGCATCTAGATGAGTTTCTTGAAATCTGTTCTACGGTGAAGATCCAAGATTTTACTGACGATGCCCTTAGGCTAACCTTGTTCCCCTTCTCACTTAAGGATAAGGCCAAGTACTGGCTTGGCACAATAGGGAAACCAATTCAAACTTGGGCTGAAATGCAGCACGAGTTCCTTAAGAAATTCTATCCTATAGGTCGAACCAACACTATGAGGCAAGCCATCACTGGATTTGCTCAGCTTCCTGGTGAACAAATTCATGAATCATGGGAGAGACTTAAGGAACTCCTTAGAAAATGCCCACATCATGGTCTGTCTAAGTGGTAAATTGTCCAAGCTTTTTATGAGGGATTAGGAGACCAGTATAGACAGATGGTGGATGCATCTTGTGGAGGTGCATTCATGAGTAGAAGTGAGGATGAAGCATATACCTTGTTTGAAACCCTAAGTGAAAATTCGATCAACCATGCTTCTTTGACTTCATATGAAAGATCGATTCCTCACCAAAAGCGGCAGGGATTTATGAAATTAGACATTCAAATTCCAATGTCGACTTGAACCTAATATCCCAAAGATTAGATACAGTCGACCTCCTTGTCCAAAAGTTGGACCAAGTCCTAGCCCTCAGTCAACAATCTCCTGCACAATACCCATCACACCCATCATAATACCCATCACCCTTTAATCATCAGGAGATTTGTTCTATCTATGCTAGCCCAGCCCATCACATGAATGAATGTCCTACGGTTGCACAGTTACCACCTTTCATCCAAGAACAAGTCCAAGCTGCTCAAGGTTACTCCAAGCTGGGTAATGACCCATTTTCAAATACTTATAACCCGGGTTGGAGAAACCATCCTAATTTTTCTTGGAAACCACAACAGACTCAGGTTCACACCCAAACTCCTCCTGCACGGAACTTTCAAAATAGGCCCCCATACCAAAACTATGCCTATAATAGAGGTCAGCCTAGTCAGCCTGCTTAGCCATCATATCAACCTCCTCAACAGACCAATCTGGCCGACGATAGGTTTGATCAACTCCAACAATTAATCATGACCCAACAACAATCTATCGCCAGGTTAGAAGTTCAAATAGGACAGATAGCTGAATCTACTATGAGGAGAGAACCAGGTCAACTACCAAGTCAACCAATACCGAATCCTAGAAACAACCCACTCATTCTTCAGCCTAATGTTCCACCTAAGAACCCTCAATTTGAGAATGCCAAAGTAATTTCTGAGCTTAGAAGTGGTAGGATTCTTAGGGACCCATATCAAGACCAGGAGAGAGAGGCTAGTACTGATGCTAGCCAAAATGAGAATTTAGAAGAAGATGTTAGTACTAAGACTAACCATGTAGAAGAGCGTGAGCCCGGGACTAGTACTGATACTGGTTCCAATTTAAATGAGAAAGGGAAGAAGAGAGCAGATGAATTACCTGAGACTTTTAAACCTAGAGTCCCGTTCCCTTCAGCCCTAGAAGCTGGTTCTTCCCGTAAAAAGCAAGGAGCACGCAACGAGGAGCTGATGGAATTATTCAAGCAAGTCCATATTAATTTACCCCTCCTCGATGCAATTCAGCACGTTCCAGCTTACGCTAAATTTCTCAAAGAACTCTGCACCCAAAAGCGTGAGCCACGAACTATAAAGAGAATCATATTGTCTAAGGATATAAGTGCAGTCTTGTTGAATCAATTACCTCAGAAAATGAAAGACCCCGGTGCTCCTTTGATTTCTTGTGTTATAGGAGGCATTACCTTTGATCAAGCCCTGTTAGACCTAGGAGCTAGTGTGAACCTTCTTCCAACCTCGGTCTATAAAAAATCTGGGATAGGTGAACTAAAACCCATGTTAATCATTCTACAACTAGCCGATAGATCTGTCAAGACACCACGTGGTTTGATTGAGGATGTCTTAGTTAGAGTGAACCAATGTTATTTCCCAGTAGACTTCCTCATACTAGACATGGAACCATCCCAAGAGCTAGATCAGAATCCCATAATCTTAGGTCATCCATTCCTAGCCACTGCCAATGCCAATATCAATTGTAAAACGGGAGCTATGGACATTTCTTTTGGGGATCAAAAGGTGAGAATTAATATTTTTAATGCCTCAAAGTTTGCTCGAGAGGAGGAAAATTGTTCTGTGATTGGTTTAATAGATGAGATTGTTGAGTCTGAATTTTCCTCCAATTTGATGGAAGATGACGAGCCTATTGCTGAAACCCGAGTCTAAGAGGTAAATGCCCTACTTGATTCACCTCAACCTTCACCACCTTGGTCAATGCAAACTGAATCCTTACCTGACCTAGGAACTGAGCCTTTGCACCCTTCGATTCAGGCCCCACCATAACTTGAACTAAAAACTTTGCCTGAATCACTTAAGTATGTGTTTTTAGGACCCGACAAAACCCTGCCTGTAATCATTGCTTCTGACCTAACCATTGAGCAGGAAAACCAATTGATAGATGTTCTGAAAACACATAGGGAGGCCATAGGTTGGGCCATTGCTGATTTAAAAGGCATTAGTCCATCAATTTGTATGCACCATATCTATACTGAGGATAGTGCCAAGCCAACTAGAGAGATGCAAAGACGGCTCAACCCAAACATGTAAGAAGTGGTCAAGAAGGAAGTGATTAAATGGTTATATGCTGGTATTATTTATCCTATTTCTGATAGCCACTGGGTGAGTCCTACTCAAGTCGTTCCAAAGAAATCTGGACTCACGGTTGTCCGTTCTGACCATGGGGATTTAGTGCCAACACGACTTTCTACTGGGTGGCGTGTCTGTATAGATTATAGAAAACTTAATGCAGCTACCCGCAAAGACCACTTTCCCTTACCATTTATTGATCAGATCCTAGAAAGATTAGCTGGCCAGCAATACTTTTGCTTCTTAGATTGATACTCAGGATACAACCAGGTAGCAATCTATCCAGGAGACCAGGAAAAGACCACCTTCACATGTCCCTATGGAACCTTTGCTTTCCGTAGAATGCCTTTTGGATTGTGTAATGCACCTGCAACCTTTCAAAGGTGCATGATATCAATTTTCTCGGACATGGTAGGAGATTTCTTAGAAATTTTTATGGATGATTTTTCAGTCTTTGGAGAATCTTTTGAGAGTTGCCTCAATAATTTGAAGAAAATATTAAAACGATGTATTGAGGCGAATTTGGTTCTGAGCTGGGAGAAGAGCCATTTCATGGTTCGAGAAGGGATTGTTTTATGACATATTGTATCTAAGAGAGGGATCGAGGTAGATAAAGCAAAGGTTGAATTGATCTCTAAACTTCCTCCACCCATCTCTATCAAACAAATTCGTTCTTTTCTCGGCCATGTAGGATTCTATCGTCGCTTCATCAAAGACTTTTCCAAAATTTCCCGTCCTTTGTGTAATCTGCTCGCTAAGGACGTTCCTTTCAATTTTGATGAAGATTGTCTTAAGGCTTTTGAGTTTCTAAAGGAAGCTGTGACCCAAGCCTCAATCATCCAACCCCCTGATTGGTCACTACCTTTTGAAATCATGTGTGATGCTTCAGACTTTGCCATAGGAGCTATCTTGGGTCAAAGGGTAAACAAATGTCCCATAGTGATTTATTATGCTAGTAGAACTTTGAATGAAGCCCAAAAAAATTATACCACTACTGAAAAGGAGTTGCTAGCTGTGGTGTTTGCCCTGGAAAAGTTCAGATCATATCTTTTAGGTTCCAAGATTGTGGTTTATTCGGATCACTCGGCTTTGAGATACCTGCTCTCAAAGAAAGATGCTAAACCTTGATTAGATGGATCTTACTGCTACAAGAGTTTGATATTGAAATTCGAGACAAGAAAGGATCTGAGAATGTTGTAGCAGACCATCTATCTAGGATTTTAATTGAAGAGTGTGAACCTGCATCAATTGAAGAATCTTTTCTGGATGAACAACTCTTAGCAGTTTCACATGCAAAGGCCCCTTGGTTTGTAGATATTGTTAACTACTTAGTGGTTGGACAAATCCCTGATGGCTGGTCCAAGAATGAAAAGGATCGAATCTTTGCTCAAATTAAATATTACTTTTGGGAAGATCCTGAACTCTTTCGAATTTGTGCTGATCAAATCATCCGTAGGAGTGTTCCTGAATCTGAACATCTGAGTATTTTATACTTTTGCCACACCCTTGCTTGCGGAGGACATTTTTCTGGTCGAAAAACTATGGCTAAAGTTTTGCAAAGTGGATTTTACTGGCTGACATTGTTTAAGGATGCATATACTTTTGGCAAAGAATGTCTTAAGTGTCAAGCCTTAGGAAATATTTCAAGAAAAGACATGATGCCTTTAAATCCCATCTTGGTAGTTGAAATCTTTGACGTTTGGGGAATTGATTTTATGGGACCCTTTCCACCCTCTAATAATTTTGAATATATTTTGGTGGCTGTCGATTATGTTTCTAAATGGATTGAGGCAATGGAAACACGAACCAATGATCATAAGGTAGTCATAAAGTTTGTTCAAAAGAATATCTTCTCTAGGTTCAGATTTCCACGTGCCATCATTAGCGATGGAGGTGCCCGTTTCACAAACTCCCAATTTCGAATGCTTTTATGAAAATATGGGGTCGCGCATTAAGTAGCTACACCTTATCACCCGCAAACAAGTGGCCAAGTGGAAGTATCCAATAGGGAGATCAAGAACATTTTGCAAAAGACTATTTGGCCCGATCGTAGAAACTGGTCAGATCGATTAGATGATGCATTATGGGCCTATCGTACAGCTTACAAGAATTCCATTGGAATGTCTCCCTATAGACTGATCTTTGGAAAAGCATGTCATCTTCTGGTAAAACTTGAACATAAAGCATATTGGGCGATTAAGCAATTAAATTTTGATTTAAAGCAAGCTAGTTCTAACCAGATGTTGCAACTGAGTGAATTAGATGAACAGAGGCGAGAGGCTTATGAAAATTCACATATTTATAAAGAGAAAATGAAAGCCTTTCATGATCAATTTATTTCTAGGAATATTTTTGAGCCAAATCAACAAGTCTGGTTATTTAATTCAAGGCTTCGATTATTTCCTGGAAAATTGAGATCTAGATGGGATGGACCTTACATTGTTAATCAAGTATTCCCCCATGGTGCAGTTCAAATTTATGATCCTAGGTCAGGAAACTTCTTTAAGGTGAATGGTCAACGTTTAAAACCATACATTGAAGGAATATCAACAAATCGAACCATTGACCAAGTAACATTAACTGACCCACACTGAACTGAGCTGCATTATGTCTGGCTGAAGACATTAAACTTAGCGCTTGTTGGGAGGCAACCCAATATGTACTCTTTTTTTAAAAAAAAAAAAAAAAATCAGGTAGTGTGAAAGCTAACTCGGTTCATAAGCTTAATTTAGGGATGTATAGAAAATTAACCAAAGTAAGTGTTAATCAAAGATACATTTGTTCTTGCAAACTAGTACCAAAATGTTAAGTTAGTCATCACAAACACAAGTGCTGTAGATCTTTAAATGAACTCTAAGAAAGTTTCTAATTATGCTGACTGCAAAATTTATTTCTGAAACTCAATACTTAGTTAGTGATACTTGCTAGATCATTTTTACTTTAAAATTTGTAAAGGATGATCTTTGTGACACATAGTTATACTTTTTGCATTGCTAAGGGACTAGCAATAAGTAAGTTGGGGGGTGTGATAAATCATGGATTTACATGTTTATTTTAAGTATTTTAGTTAATTAATGGTGCTAACATTCTTTTAATAACCTAATTTCATAATTAATTTAGACTTTCTTGCAAAACTAATTATTTTAAAAATAGCTTTGAAAAATGAGAAATTAGAATACGTTCATGAAAAATAGATTTCAAGTCAAAGCACCACACACCCATTTAAATGATTAATAAAATATTTAATTAATGATCATGGAGTTGGTAAAATTAATAAGTTTGAAACCCGCCAATAGTTAGAGCTTGATTTATGGAATCCAACGACGCAAACGGTACTTAAATCAGGTTCGAAATGAAGAAGTTATGAATTTCTTTAGCATTTTGCACACATTTTGATGCTGCACGATTTTTGGAGCAACCGGTCCATCATGGACCGGCTGCTGGGTTTATAACTCAGGTTGGTTCACCGACAGCCATTGCTGCCGATCCACGGAGAAGAGCGTGGACCACAGCCCTCCAGAGGTGCCGAAACTCGACGGGAAGCACGCCGGCGGTGTCCACGGCTGGAGGAGAAGCTCCGGTGGTGGTTTGACGGGCTGTGGTGGCGATTTTTGGTGGCAAACAAGAAGAACGCAGTCCACATTCTTCACGAGGAAGTCCACGTTGCCAGAGCAATCCACGGGCTAACGGGCATTACCGAGCGTTCTTCGCGAGCTGGGCATTCTTCACGGACATTGCAGTCCATGGGCGTTGCGGGTGCTTCTCACGAGCCTCACGTTGCAGTCCACAGGCTGCTGATCGTTCCTCACGAGCTTCTCCACAGGCACGGGCGAGCAGTCCACGGGCTCGGGCGTTGCGCGCAATCCATGAGCTCCACGGCGCAGTCCATGAGTGGCATGATCTACGGGCACTGCAGGGCGGTGAGCACAGAGCAGCAATGGCGATCGCGGTGTTTCTTTTGTCCCACATCGCTAATATGCAACGAGCTCTCCTCTCCGATCAATTATAAAGGGAACCCCACAGCACAAGGCAGAGGTATCCTGGAGAAAGGGCACGGTACAGGGTAGAGGGCATTGCTTGGGTTGCGGGTTGGCTTTTGGAAGTGAGGTTTATCAAAGGAGAGCGTGTCCCTACACCATCTTCCAGCCTTCTCCCTCTCTGAGATCAAGATCCGAAGAAGAAGACGCAGAGAAAGCCCAGTTCGCTCCACGGAGTATGAAGGAAGGAGCTATCTTCCTGACGAGGCTGCGCTGATCTATTCTTGTCTTTGTTCTTTGTTATTTTAGTTTTTTTTTAATGCATTGTACTTAGACCTTAAAATCAATGCAATATTTTTTTAATTCCTGTCTTTCACCTTGTCTGCAAGTAGATGCTAGGATCTAAATAATAGATCCTAGTGCCAAGTTTACTTTTCCTGCAATTTTAGTTTTTATATTTTTTCGACTTCAAATATTTTTTTACAAGATCAAAAATTTTAAATCCTAAACACCACCTTCTCTGTGGATTCGACCCGACTCCTCTTGCTACGTATTTTTAAATATTTTAAGAAGTCGGATTTTAAACTGATAGCCACGGTGTTTTAACAACAACCCCGCGGATCTACCACTTTCCTCCATGATAGTAATGTCATGCATCATCTGCATTAATAGATTAAAGAGTTAGCAATAATAAATTTATGCTTTGAAAATACAATCAGATATTTACCTTCAATGCTGATGAGAACATTGAGTCAGAGACTTCTTCAATGCATCGAGACTTAGTTTTGTCCCAGTCTTTCAGAAGAAGTGTGCACTTCATCAGCTCCCTGGCTAGTTCAGGGTTCTCTAAGCCCTCTCTATCCAAAAAGACAGTAAAGTCTATATTATATCCTCCTTCCGAAGAGGCATTCCACCTAGGTTCGTTTTCGGATCGAAACTTTGATCTTTCCTTTCTTTTCTCCTTTGGAGGTGCAATTAGGGATTCCCTATCAAATATCAAATCACGTTGATTTAGAGGAGGCATCGGACGAGGACTTTTCGAAGAAGGCCTCCTCGGAGATGGACTCATGGCCGGTTCAGGTGGATTTGGTGAAACAGGCGGTATCTCTTCATCCGATGTGGGTCTCATTGGAGGAGTGCTCGAACCCACTTCGGCCCTTCTTTTCTTTCGTACTTCGGATGTCGCTGGAACAGCCACTGCCCTCTTTCGGGAAGCCTGTAGAACTTTCTCAAGTTGAGGCTTCATTCTTTCACCTGCAATCAAAAGATTTCATCATATAAAAAGAAAAAAGAGAGAAAAAGAAAGATGGAGAGAATGAAAATTCAAAGACCACTATTTCTATACCTAATGTTGGGAATTCACTGATATGGGCTCGATGATGGTTTTCTTCCTTCAGCAATTCTTTAAATAAGGGGACCTCCGGCTTCAATAGAGTCTCAAAGTCTTTGAGATCAGCTTTCAGAACTCTTTTTCCAGCATTTGCATCCAAACGTGGAGCCTTCCAGTCAGCATTGAACCCCCAATTGGTATAATATATAAAGAAAAGGCACGGTTTCCACCCATGTATTGCACTGGGGGTCCCTTTTATTAGTCTTCGGCCAGGCCGAGGACCTATAACCCACCATCCTTTACCATGGAAATCTCTCTTCAACATAAATAAAGAGGTAAATAAGGATGTCTTCGGCACTATATTCCTATGTTTGCAAAGGACCAGGAAACCACAGATGTTTCTAAAGCTGTTGGGGGTTAACTGAGCTGGAACTATTTAGTAAAGGTTAAAGATTTTTGTGAAGAATGGGTGAAGTGGAAGCCGAAGACCAGCCTTGAAGTGGTCTTCATATATAGCAATTGAATGCATGGGGGGTTTATCTACCCTCACTTCAGGTTTCGGAAGGATCATTTTGAAAGTCCGTGGAATATGAAAACGTCGCCTAATATCTTCTATTCTAGCAAGTGAAAAGAACTAGCGACAAAATCAGGTGATCTTTCCGAGCTTCTCTTCCTATCGGAACTTTTCTCCCTACTGGTTTCACTTCCCGGCGAACCCCTAGTAGTCCCGCCTCCCGGCGAACTTCTATTGATTTCCCTTTTCGGTGGTTCCCTAATGGTTTCACCCCTCGGTGAACCTCTATTAGGAGAAGGGCTCCTAACAGACTCTGACATTGTAAAGAAGAAGAAAGGAGAACAGGAAGAAGGGCCTCTAACCTCTGAAAGAATAAAAATGGCAGACTGTAGCATGGGATGAAAGGAAGATGGAGCGCGAATGTGAGAAAAGTTCTTCTGAAACTCTCCTTCCTTTTATAGCTGAGATTACAGGGTTTGAGTCACTTCAGAAATCTCCTCGATCGTGCACCGTATCAATAGCCTCGATCATGGGTACGATTTCCTGAAAATCACCCATTAATGAAGCGGTGGCTGTGATCCGCGTGAAATGACATGAATGTCTACGATGACTTCTCAACTGTGACCAACCTCCAGATGATTGCCAAGTGTCCCGCCTTGGTAAAATAAAAACTCTTTTCTAAAAAGATTTTTTAGAAGTTTTCCAGATTTGAAGCGTTTCTTTTGAAATGGCAAATGAGACGATGACACATGTCTTCTCCATGTCTCTCGCGCCACCAAGCAGTTATTGCGAAAAGACGTGCCAAGGTTTAACGCCATCATGGTATGTCAGTTACCGCTAAACGACAGATTTCAAGTACTCCCATTTTTCAAAATTAAATCATTTCAAACTCGGGAGTGGGGGGCAGCTGTTATGATATCTCAGTTTTATTTCAATTAATTATTAGGTCATTCTTTGAACCAATTTTAATTTTCGGTTTATTGGTCAAATCAACATACAAAGGAAAATGTTTACTGGGTTTTGATCTACAATAAGATATTCTGTCTTCGACTTCGTATCTTTATCTCGGTCTGAAGACCATGCCTAATATCTTAATATCTACGGCTTCGTATCCTTATTTTGATCCAGAAGCCAAGCTTATTAATTATATGTCTTTGGCTTCGTATTGTTACCTTGGTCCGAAGACCATGTCTAATATCTTAATATCTATGGCTTCGTATCCTTATTTTGATCCAGAAGCCAAGCTTATTAATTCTGCATCTTCGACTTTGTATCTTTATCTTGGTCCGAAGACCACGCCTAATGTCTTTATGTCCATGACTTCGTATCCTTATTTTGGTCCATAAGTCATGTTTATTAACCTTATGCCTTTGGCTTCGTATTGTTACCTTGGTCCGAAGACCCAGCCTTTCAATTGGATATCTTCGACTTTATTCCTTCATAATCCAAAGAGCATATTATCTCATATTCAAGACTGTAAGTATTTATCTTTCTTTACTATTTTCAAGGAAACGTCTATGAAGTGTATAACTAACATTACCTTTAGGAGCATTACTAAAGAAAATGTTAAGCTCACTTCGGATCTATTCTTGAAAATCGAGGCATATTGAACATGAGGATTTTTTCCAACCCCAAAATAGTTGAAGTCTGTTTTGGTTGCTACAAGAATCCATATGATCAAAATCCACATAAAGGATAAGCTCCAAAATAACTGATTCTCTGACCGCCACTACTTACGGTTATGAGAAGGTTGCGTTTGCCAACTTTCATAACCGTAAGAAGTTACGATTGGAGCCTATAAATACTGGTAAGAGGGGATACTCGAGAAAAGTTTTGGCTCACTCCCATAAATTCAAATTCTCTTCTTTCCCTCTCTATTTTCAGACTCTCCATTCTGCTGCTTGAGTTCCTTCTGACTGGTGTGGTATGCATGATGAGGATGCAATCATGTAACTCTAAAGGAGACTAATCAAAATTTAACTAGCAATTCCTACTTGCATATGAGTGATTCAACATATAAGATCAAGGAGATCTAAATAAGAAACCCTAAATGCTTATACTTAAACCCAGCTAGGAGGACTATCAAAATCTTAAAGAAATAGGACAAGGTTAGAATTCGCACACAAGTCAAGCTAGCCCTATTTAATGATCCCGATCTTAAAATACTAGGAGTTCAAGCATTGAAATCTCAAGCACAAGGGATTCACTCTTAAGGTTCTCAAATGAAAGATCATACCACATAAGATGGACCTTCTAACTTTCTGGTTTGTAGCAAGTAATCCTTCCTCTTAGATCTGGAGCCTAGAGAACCCTGCAAGAAACCAAGATGATTAGAAGCTTAATTAGAAATGAGAAGATTGATGGAACTCAAAGGAGAGTTTGTTGGAAATGATCCTTGGCTCCATGGTGGAAGCTTGTGTTGGTGTTGATCTTCTTCTTGTGAGGATGTCCTTAATTCGCCTTGAAGGAAGAGGATTGCTTGGAAGATGAAGAGTAAAAGAGAAGGATTAGGGAGAAGAAATGATGGAGGAGAGGAAGAGGTTCACTTAGGCACAAAGATCCACATAGGCACATAGAAACACATAGAAAATTTCTGAAAAAAAATTGTATTCATTCATCAATTCCCTTTTACAAGAAGACTAAGAGTCTTTTATAGACTATTAAGCCATTTTGAATTCCAACTACACCAAATATCATGGAGAAAAATTTGTGGAGAAAAATATGGGGCATCCCATGAAGAGTGGAGGAAGTTGTGGAGGAGGTTGTAGCCAATTCAATTTCAAATTCCCCTTTTCTTCTCTTGGGTGGCAACCTTGGATGGTGAGGTGGCATGTGTGATGTGGCAGCAATCTTGGATGGTGAGGTGGCATGTGTGATGTGGCAGCAACCTTGGATGATGAGGTGGCATGTGTCATATGGCATGTGGTCCCCACTTGAGGTGGCTTTGGTCTTGCTTTGGAGTATAAGTCATGAGTCTTCTTTAGTCTTCAAATGTGGTTTGGTTTGATTCTTCATGGATTGGACTTGACTCATTTGGACCCAACTCTCAAATACAAGGTTAATCAGGCTGGACTAGTCCCAACATAAAATTGAAATGGACTCGAATTACATAATTATTTGGACTCAAAATTAAAGAAAGGTTATCGGACTCTCTAGTCCAACCATAAAGATTCGGAATGGGCTTGAATTGGTTGGAGTCTCTTTCTGATTCTGGTGCCCGCACCAATTCTCCCCGGGTGGGATGAACTCGACCCTGTCGAGTGATAAGTTTCTAATATATCCGGGTCGATTTGTTGTAGGTCCTCTTTGGTGATCCAGGAATCTTCAGATTCAGGACATCCTTGCCATCGAACCAGATAGCGTTGGTAGCCCTTATTTCTAGTAGTGATGATCTGGTCATTCAAGATCCTTTCAATTCTTTCCTTTCGCTCAGGAATATTTGGTGGTGGACACTCAATTAGCATTTCACTCTCAAGAGAAGTGTTAGGACCAAAAGGTTCATCCGGTATCAATGCAGGTTCCTTGTATTCTTTCAGATCGGAAACATTAAATGTAGAACTAATGCCATAACTAGGTGGTAAGTCTACTACATAAGCATTAGGTCCAATTTTCTTTATTATTTTGAAGGGTCCGGCTCCCCGGGCATGGAGTTTCTTCATAGTTCCCAGAGGAAACCTTTCTGGTTTAAGCCTAATCATTACAGAGTCTCCTTCATTAAATTCCTTTAACCGTTTATGTGAATTAGCCATATGCCTATAGAGTTCATTGCTTGTTTGAATCTTCTGACTAATCTCCTTGTGCAAACCCTTAACATGCTGTGCATATGACTCAGCAGACTCAGATATTCGTGTATGTACTGGTAATGGAATTAGGTCTAAAGGTTTCCTAGGTCTGTATCCATGGACCACTTCGAATGGACTTTTCCCAATAGACCTATTAATCAAACTGTTGTAGGCAAATTCAGCGTGAGAAAGTAGTAAGTCCCAGTTTCCTAGGTTGTCGCCGACTAAACATCTTAAGAGATTTCCTAAGCTTCGGTTTACTACTTCAGTTTGGCCATCGGTTTGAGGATGATAGGCCGTAGAGAATTTCAGCTTAGTACCTAACATGTGCCAGAGGGTTTTCTAGAAGTAGCTAGTGAACTTGACATCTCTATCTGACACAATGGTCTTGGGTAAACCATGAAGCTTAACCACCTGATCTAAGAAAAGCTTGGCCACTTTCGAAGCGTCTAAAGTTTGAGAACACGGGATGAAGTGCGCCATTTTGGAGAAACGATCGACAACCACAAAAACAGAGTCATGTTTCCTAGAAGTTTTAGGTAGACCTACCACAAAATCCATACTGATATCTTGCCATGGACCATCAGGGACAGGTAAGGGCATGTACAGACCGGTGTTCTGTCTTTGCTATTTTGCAACAGCACAGGTCCGACACTGAGCTACGATCTGGGCAACGTTCTTTTTAAGACTAGGCCAAAAAAATTGTTCTTCCATTGCTAGGATGGTTTTGTTCCTGCCAAAATGTCCCGCTAAACCTCCAGCATGGACTTCCCAGATCAGAAATTCCCTAACAGAGGTCTTGGGAATACACAACTGATTTCCTTTGAAAAGGTATCCATCTAACAGTGTATAATCACTAGGCTCACTAGATGGTCTTTGTTGGAGGGATTGATAGATGTGACCAAAATCAGGACATATGGGATATTCATCTTTCAATCTATCGAACCCTACTACTTCAGTGCTCACAGAGGTTAACAACATAGAACGGTGGCTCAATGCATCGGCAACCCTATTTTCAGTACCGGCACGATGTTTCAAAACGAACATGTAAGCTTGTATGAATTCTACCCATTTTCCGTGCCTAGGGTTTAATTTCTTTTGAGAACTAAGGAACCTAAGAGCTTCGTGATCAGAGAACAGGACAAACTCGTGGGGTAGAAGATAATGCCTCCAAAATCGTAGAGCTTGAACGACAGCATACAGTTCCTTATCATACGTGGAATACCTTAGTCTCGCCTCATTTAACTTTTCACTGAAGTATGCTACTGGGTGATTCTCTTGACTCAAGACACCTCCAATTCCAACCCCAGAAGCATCACAAGCAACCTCAAACACCTTGGTAAAATTGGGTAACCTTAAGACAGGTGCTTGTGTCATTTTCTCCTTAATTGTTAGGAAGGCCTTACCTGCTGCTTTAGTCCACTCGAAATTTCCTTTCCTAATACAATCAGTGATTGGAACCACTATCGTACTGAACCCTCTAATGAATCTCCTATAGAAGGTGGCTAAACTGTGGAAACTACGGACATCATGGATATTCTTGGGTACAGGCCACTCTACTATTGACTTAATTTTTGCAGGGTCAGCGGACACTCCTTCAGATGTGACTACGAATCCTAGAAATATAACTCTATTTGTCAGGAAATCACACTTCTTGATATTGGCATAGAGACTATCTTTTCTCAGGACTTGACAAACTTGCTTCAAGTGGGTTAAGTGGTCTGCCTTTGTTTTGCTATATATAAGTATATCATCAAAATAGACCACTACAAATCTTCCGATAAAAATCTTTAACACCTGATTCATTATTCTCATAAAAGTGCTGGGTGCATTGGACAGACCGAACGGCATGACTAACCACTCATATAATCCATCTTTAGTCTTAAAAGCGGTCTTCCATTCGTCTCCAGGCCTAACCCTAACCTGGTGATAGCCACTTTTTAGGTCTATCTTGGAAAAAATTGTCGATCCAGCTATCATATCTAACATGTCGTCTAGTCTTGGGATTGGGAATCTATACTTTACAGTGATCTTATTAATGGCACGGCTATCTATACACATCCTCCATGTGCCATCTTTCTTAGGGGTCAGCAGAGCAGGGACTGCACATGGACCTAAGCTTTCCTTAATAAACCCCTTCCTAAGAAGTTCACCCACTTGCCTTTGCAGTTCCTGGTGTTCAGTTGGGTTCATCCTATAGTGAGGCAAATTAGGTAAAGTCGCTCCAGGGATTAAATCTATTGCATGTTGTATGTCTCTTAAAGGTGGGAGGTTATCGGGGAGATCTTCTGGAAACACATCCTCAAATTCTTTCAATAATCGGACCACCTCTTGAGGGTGTTCTACAGGCCTGTGGTCCTTAATTTCCTTAGCAGCTACTACCCAAATAGGTGCTCCCTCCATGATATCTTGCTCTAATTCTTTTGCACCTATTAAATTTAATCCAGTCTTCTTATCTTTCAAGCTGCTAGCTCCTCTCTTGACATTATCCTTAGGCTGGGTTTGATGAATGACAATTTTCTTGCCATTGAAATTGAAAGCACAGGAGTTTGATCGACCAAAGATGGTCACATCATGATCAAACAGCCATGGCCTGCCTAAGATGATGCTACTTACCCCCATAGGAAGCACATCACACCAGATCTTTCCCTGATAGGATTGAAGCTGGACTTGAACCTGACATCTTGACTTGATTGGTATAGAAGTGGAATCGATCCAGGACACCTTATATGGATTGGGATGTGGTACAATGGGTAATCCTAGACTTTTGGCTGCGTTAGTGGAAATGGCGTTGACACAGCTTCCACTATCGATGACGATCTTACAGACCTTTTCTCCTATCCTAACAAATGTGTGTAGGATGCTAGTTCTACGCCAGTCTTCTTGCTCCTTGGTCTGTGTCATGATACGTCTCACAACTCCTAGCAAATCTGATGAGTCTATGTTCTCTTCATCTCCTTCATACTCATCAGCCAAGCAATCCCCTGCTTCATAAACCTCCTCTTCATCATTCTCCAGGGGTTCTGATTCACCTTCTTCTGCCTCCCCTATATGTAAAGCTCTAGAGGGACATTGGCTCATGAAATGACCTGGTTTACGACACTTATAGCAGACTCGCTCCCTCTCACCTCGAACTTCAGGGCTCTTTCCTTTGTCTTCTCTAGGAATTGGGGGAATGGCAGGGTTGTGCCTAGGGGTTAGATTCGAGCTGGATCTTGGTCTATTGGTTGTACCAGGGACTGAACTAGGCCTGCTAACAGGAGGGTTAAACCTAATAGGTTCAGGTCGTCTAAATGTAGCTCTCCTTTGAAACCTCTCATAGTCCGTGGCAACTTGGTATGCCTGATCTAAATCATGGACTTCCCTTAAAAACAGTTCTCCTTTTATATCATCATTCAACCCTGATCTAAACCTTGATAAAGTGGCTGCTTCAGACTCGACTACGTTGCATCGCATCACAAACTCATCAAATTTAGCAACGTATTCAGAAACGGTCTTGTTACCCTGTGTCAATCGTTGCCACTGATCTAATAACCTTTGCAGATAAGACATAGGCAGATATTTCTCTCTAAGTTTCCTCTTCATATCTCTCCATGTTGCTATAGGTAAATCTCCCCTTTGCCTTGATATGCGTTCCACGTTTCTCCAATATAACCGAGCCTGACGAACTAGTCTGATTCTGGCAAACTTAAATCTTCTCTCTTCGGACATATCATACCAGTCAAAATACTGGTCCATGTCAGCCTCCCAGTCTATGTACACCTTAGGATCTAGGCTTCCCTCAAAGGTTGGTGCATCTAGACGGATGTTCCTTAGGGCCCGATCATCCTGATCAAAAGTATCATAGTGAGGTCTTCTAGGAGGTGGCTCTGGAGTATGATCAACATAATCCTGATGCGGTCTTCTTTGAATTGGGTCAGGTGTGTGTTCCTGTCGTTGGGCTCTAGGATGAATTGAAGGTAATCTGGATGAAGGTGGTTCAGTTGGGGTCAACCTAGCTTCTTCTAGGGCTCCTACCCTTTCCTCGAACTGACCAAATTTAGCATCCAAACAGTCCATCTTCTCGATCATAGATCTCATAAGGCTTTCCATACTAGTATCCATGGATGAACTAGGTTGAGCTTGTGAAGGGTGGTAAGGTGTGCCTGACCTAGTTGTCATGCAAATAATTAGACTCAGACCCGAACTACGAGTTTTCTAAACCGGTTAGTCCAAATAAACTGAGTTGACTAGATACAATCAAATCAATAGCTACTCTCTTCCACTGGCCAGTCAGGAGGTGGGTCTGTGGGAGGTTCCCCCAGCTTTCACTGGGTCCTAATTAAAAACCCTAAGAACCGCTTAGGCTTGAGCCACTTAACCTCTATCCTTGACACCAGCTTCCAATAATATATGAAGAAATGGGTTGCACAAGCTTTCCCAATTGAATTGAACTGGACCTAGAGTTCCAAGCTAGTTGCCTAATCAAGGTGGCAAGCTAGATTGTAGTAACTCTATACTTGGCCAGGTTTTAGAACAAGGGGAGTGTGAGATCCTGTCTCTGGCCTACCTAGGCCCGGTGGAATTGGCCTGATAGACGGATCAGCACCCAAGCCCTTAGTCCCAATTCTAGACACCAAGTAATAGGGCACACACAAGACTAGTTGACACAATGAGTTGACAATAACCCGGGCTCGACCAATTTGATGTTCCTAACCCACTAGGGCAATTAATGTCTAATCAATTTTAGTTAGGGATTGGATCGATATGCAATTTGGTGATTTTTGGGTTAGGGACAGGTGATGAAATCCTGACCCTATGTCAATTTTATGCCCTTAATTTGATTTGTCATGAGATGCATGCAAATTTCAAATTTCAGGTGCAGAAGTAGTGTGTTGCAGTTTAAAAGTGATGTTGATAAGTGCAAAAAAAAATGTCAGAAAAATCTAAAAAAATCACAGAAAACTCCTAACTTATAGATGACATACCAGATGAAACTAAATTTCAAAATAAAATCTGTACTATTCTAGGCAGATTCTGAAATGAAGATAATGAAAAGGAACAGAACAGAAACCTTAATAACACTGATGGACTGCAGGAATTTTCATTTTTTTTGTAATTTTTTTCTCAGATTGAAATTTAAAAAGGTGATAAACAACTTAAAATGGAACAGGAGAAAAAATATTCCAACGAGGAATGTGATACTTGCCTTTGGAGTTGCAGGCGGATTACAGTCAGCCTACAGAAAATACAGCAAGCAGAAAAAAAAAACAGAACGTGCCCAATGCAAAATTCACAAATGAAATCTAAGAAGTCCTTTGGCTTTCTTTTTCACGGGTCAATCACAATGGCACCCCGACACGCCTTAGGAGATCCCCGTGGAATGGGAAGAGAGGGTGTTTAAACCCTACTTTCTCCTAAGACCGGACGGCCTGGTAACGCCCCCGATCCAAGTACTTCAAAGACTTAATGCTATGCAATCAGGAACTTATTCTACCATACTCTGATACCAAGATTGGTGTGGTATGCATGATGAGGATGCAATCATGTAACTCTAAAGGAGACTAATCAAAATTTAACTAGCAATTCCTACTTGCATATGAGTGATTCAACATATAAGATCAAGAAGATCTAAATAAGAAACCCTAAATGCTTATACTTAAACCCAGCTAGGAGGACTATCAAAATCTTAAAGAAATAGGACAAGGTTAGAATTCGCACACAAGTCAAGCTAGCCCTATTTAATGATCCCGATCTTAAAATACTAGGAGTTCAAGCATTGAAATCTCAAGCACAAGGGATTCACTCTTAAGGTTCTCAAATGAAAGATCATACCACATAAGATGGACCTTCTAACTTTCTGGTTTGTAGCAAGTAATCCTTCCTCTTAGATCTGGAGCCTAGAGAACCCTGCAACAAAGAAACCAAGATGATTAGAAGCTTAATTAGAAATGAGAAGATTGATGGAACTCAAATGAGAGTTTGTTGGAAATGATCCTTGGCGCCATGGTGGAAGCTTGTGTTGGTGTTGATCTTCTTCTTGTGAGGATGTCCTTAATTCGCCTTGAAGGAAGAGGATTGCTTGGAAGATGAAGAGTAAAAGAGAAGGATTAGGGAGAAGAAATGATGGAGGAGAGGAAGAGGTTCACTTAGGCACAAAGATCCACATAGGCACATAGAAACACAGAAAATTTCTGAAAAAAAATTGTATTCATTCATCAATTCCCTTTTACAAGAAGACTAAGAGTCTTTTATAGACTATTAAGCCATTTTGAATTCCAACTACACCAAATATCATGGAGAAAAATTTGTGGAGAAAAATATGGGGCATCCCATGAAGAGTGGAGGAAGTTGTGGAGGAGGTTGTAGCCAATTCAATTTCAAATTCCCCTTTTCTTCTCTTGGGTGGCAACCTTGGATGGTGAGGTGGCATGTGTGATGTGGCAGCAATCTTGGATGGTGAGGTGGCATGTGTGATGTGGCAGCAACCTTGGATGATGAGGTGGCATGTGTCATGTGGCATGTGGTCCCCACTTGAGATGGCTTTGGTCTTGCTTTGGAGTATAAGTCATGAGTCTTCTTTAGTCTTCAAATGTGGTTTGGTTTGATTCTTCATGGATTGGACTTGACTCATTTGGACCCAACTCTCAAATACAAGGTTAATCAGGCTGGACTAGTCCCAACATAAAATTGAAATGGACTCGAATTACATAATTATTTGGACTCAAAATTAAAGAAAGGTTACCGGACTCTCTAGTCCAACCATAAAGATTCGGAATGGGCTTGAATTGGTTGGAGTCTCTTTCTGATTCTGGTGCCCGCACCACTGACTTTGGCATCGGAGTGTCCCCCGCCAGAAAATTTCTGGTCAAGAGGATCTGTTTTGCAGGTTCTGGTCAACGGCGGTCCAACAGATGAACCACTCTATCCGGTCAACGGGGATTTAGCATCAATAAAATCTATCAAAAAAAAGATCGAAGAAATAAATATAGCTCGAATTATGACAGGGATATGATCAGATCGCCCCCCTCTCTCTCTATCTCTCTTCTTTTTGAACGATAAAAAGGTAGGAGGGAGAAAGATGGTTGAAGATCGAGGAGGCTGAGAAAGGTGGTCGAAGTTCAAGGAGGCTGGGGGTTCTTTTTTTAACTTGGATAAGTGGAAGAGAGACCGATGGGGAGGACAATTTATAGGAGCTGGAAGATGCTCCACCGACTAGAAGAGGGCCTAGCACTGGAGGAACAGGCGGGGGAGCCCCCGCTCATCGCTGTAGTTCGGGAGGAGGCACCGGAAGTAAGAGGACGGCTTGGCGGTGCGGAGGCGGGGAGGGAGGAGGGTGCCGGTGGAGGAGGACTTGGCGGTGTTGAAGAACCAGTGAGCCAGGGTTTTGCCGGCGGAGGAGGACTTGGCGTGGAGGTGGGGAGGGAGTGCTCTCTTCTCTTTTAATCTGAGATCTCTTCATTCTATTTTTGGATGGGGTAAGAGCTGGGAGGGGCTTATATATAGCTCCAAAGGGATGGGATCTCGTTGAAGCCCCGGTGATCGAAGAAGTCTCGAAGATGGAAAAATCTCGTGGGAGACAGCGAGCCAGTGCATTTTAGGGTTCGATCGAGATGGGAAACAAATAGGGGACCTGCAGGTGACCTCCCGACCTCACTTATTTTGTTGGAAGATCTTGGTGATACTGAACGAGCTCCCCTACATGTCTAAAAAATATGAGTTCATGCTGGCTATGGTGGATAGCGTGCTGATCAAGAACATCCAGCTGGGCCATGCGGAGCTTTTGGAGGTCAACCGTGCCATCCTCAACTCCGCCTTCTCTCGCACCAGCGAGCTCCTCCGCCGTGCACTCCAGCGCTCCACCTCCATCACCGCCACCAGGACGTCAAGCATCCTCAGCCTCCTCCCGCTCAGCCCCCACCTCACCACCTTGTACGATGGCCTCCACCTCTGCCTTGGTGGCCTCCTCCCGTCTGCCGCCGTCGGTGCCCTCCGGCTGTACAAGCCCCACCAGCCGGTGATGGCGAGCATGAATGAGTGGCTGGATGTGGAGAAGCTAGCCCACGAGCTGCTGTGGATAACGAACAAGCTAAGAGCGAGCTCGGCTGCCCTTGCCGTCGGCCGTCATTGAGGGGATCGATGGATGATCGAGGACTGGAGAAGTCTTGGAGATAGCGATCGCCGGTGTGAACGAAGGAGAAAGAGGAGGAAGAGGAGATGGAGGAGAAGGGAGGGAGAGGGTTGCTGGAGGTGGTGCAGTGCGAGCAATTGAAATTGGGGAGTTAAATCACATTCATTCCCAACCGTACAAAAAAGCATCAGCATGCTTCAGGAATTCGGTAAAAATCAATTACAATTTTCCTATCCCGTTGTAGTATATGATGATCTCAGGTCTAAGGATCACATGCACAACTTTCATTAAAAGAACATTTTTTTTGACAAGTAAGACTTCCATTAGATATTCTTGTCGGATCAATTCAGTGAACTCATAACCAAATGAGCATCCACATCCTTGTATTAGCATCACTACACAAGTGGTCATGAGACCAACCACCTTCTCCATCGAGCATACATAGGATGTACTAGTCTATCTAGATTTATCAATCCCCGAATTGATGATCCTATGATTAGGAATATTCTAGATTAGGGTTTATAGGTTTTAGGTCTCACTATTATCCCTGTAATCCTAAAACCATTACCTTGATCTATGGGGTTCATCATAATCTTATAATTAAAATACAAGACATAGCATATGATGAATCAAAAATTGCCTTTATTATCATTCATGAGTTGGATGAAATTACAAATTTGCCACTGAAACATTAAATATGATTAGCTTTCAGGGTACAATTCTTTCAATCTCCCACTTTCATTAAAGCCAATCACCCTTGTATTTAATATCCATACAATCTAGATGGCGATCTAACTACTATAGAGGAAAGGCATAGTAATGGGTCTACTATGTTGTTCTTTGTATCAACTCATTCTACTACCACATCTTTTCTTTCGATGATTTCTCAAACGAGGTGAAAGTGTCTCAGGATATGCTTGGACTTTTGGTGAGACCTCGATTCTTTTGCTTATGCAATAGCTCTACTGTTATCATAATACTATGGCACTGGTTGCTGTATAGTAGGAACCACGCCCAATTCCATGATAAACTTCTTCATCCAGACAGCTTCCTTAGTGACTTTACTAGCAGCTGTGTACTTTATCTCAGTAACTGAATCAGCTACAATTGGCTGCTTGGTACTCTTCCAACTCACTACTCCATTCAAAGTAAAGACATACCCTGATATGGATTTATTGTCATCTAGATCATATTGGAAATTAGAATCTGTATAACCTTCTACTTTCAATTCTGATCCACCATATATTAGATAAATATCTTTAGTCCTTCTCAGGTACTTAAGAATGCTTTTCATAGCTTTCCAATGATTTTCCCATGGATCACCCTGAAACATGCTTATTATGCCTAAGGTATAAGCAACATCAGGCCTGGTACATAGCATTGCATACATTTTGATCCTACTGCCGAAGCATAAGGAATCTTATTCATCCTATCTCTTTCTTCTGGAGTCTTATGTGACATCCTTTTAGATAGGTGTATGCCTTGACTCATGGGCAAGTAACCCTTCTTACTTCCCTCCATATTGAATCTCTTCAATATCAAGTCTATGTACCTGGATTGGGATAACCCTAGCATCCTTCTAGATCTATCTCTATAGATTTTTATTCCTAGAATATAGGATGCTTCTCCCAAGTCCTTCATGAAAAGTTGTTTTGACAACCATGTTTTAACTGACTGCATCACTAGAATATCATTTCTAATGATGAGTATGTCATCGACATACAAGACCAAGAAAATAATGACACTCCCACTTGTCATCTTATACACACATAGCTCATCCTAATTTTCTTGAAACCAGATTCTTTAGTAGTTTCCTCAAAATGAATGTTCTATCTTCTTGAAGCTTGTTTCAATCCATAAATAGATTTCCTAAGATTGCATACTTGGTTTGGTCTCCCACTTCAGACAAAACCCTCGGCTGTGACATATAGACTTCTTCCTTAAGATTTTCATTGAGAAATGCAGTCTTAATATCCATCTGCCAGATCTCATAATCATAGTATGTAGCAATGGCAAGTATAATCCTAATGGACTTGAGCATGGCAATTGGCAAAAAAGTTTCATCATAGTCAAAACCATGCTTTTGCCTGAAATCTTTTGCCACCAACCTAGCCTTGTAGATTTCTATTTGCCCATCTACTACAATCTTTCTCTTGAATATCCATTTGCGCCCTATTGGGATAATTTCCTCAGGTAGGTCAACCAAGGTCCAAACCTGGTTGTCATACATGGAGTCCAATTCGGATTTCATGGCACTAAGCTATTTATCAGTCCTTACTCATGACTATTTCCGCATAGGTCAGTGGGTCATCATCTTCAATGATGATGGTTTTATTATTGTTTCTAATCATAAAATCATATCTAAGAAGTTCTTCCCGCACTCGACCTATGGAGAGGAGGTGTGTTATGGTTGCACCTAATCAACTAGTACTTCTGGTTGAGGAACTTAAGTTTGTTCAATTTGAACTTCACTCAATTCAATTATTCCTCCATTTCCCTTGATATGGCAACATCACTAACGTGGAGTATGCGTCAGATCCAGCTGGCCACCAGGTGGCACCGCATTGTGCCATCTCTGGACTCTCCCACCAGGTGGCTCGTTCAGCGATAGAGCTGACCTCGGGACCGAGCTCGGCACCTTCGCCACTCCACCAGGTGTCGATCCAGGCAGGATCCACCTCGGCCTGCCCCTGCTCCTTCGCCAGGTGGCATCCCCAGACAGGTCTACCTTATCGAAGTCAAGCAAGGCTCTCCCCGCTCCCTCGCCAAGTGGCACCCCCAGATGGGTCCATCTTGGTCAAGATTGAGCTGACCTTTACCACTCCTCCAGGTGTCGATCCAAGCAAGATCCACCTCGGTCGAAGTGGCCCTGCCTCTGCTCCTTCACCAGGTGGCACCCCCAGATGAGTCCACCTCATCGAAGTCGAGCCAGGCTCTCCCCGCTCCCTTGCCAGGTGGCACCCCCAGATGGGTCCACCTCAGTCGAGGTCGAGCTGGCCTCTGCCACTCCGCTAGGTGTTGATACAGACGGGATCCATCTCGGCCGGAGTGGCCCTGCCTCTGCTCCTTCACCAGGTGGCACCCCCAAATGGGTTCACCTCATCGAAGTCGAGCTAGGATCTCCCCGCTCCCTCACCAAGTGGCACCCCCAGATGGGTCCACCTTGGTCGAGGTCGAGCTGGCCACTGCCACTCCGCCAGGTGTCGATCCAGGCGGGATCCACCTCGGTTGAGAGGCCCTACCTCTGCTCCTTCTCCAGGTGCACCCCCAGATGGGTCAACCTCATCGAAGTCAAGCCAGGCTCTCCCCGCTCCCTCGCCAGGTGGCACCCCCAGATGGGTCCACCTCAATCGAGGTCGAGCTGGCCTCTGCCACTCCACCAGGTGTCGATCCAGGCGGGATCCACCTCGATAGAGTAGCCCTGCCTCAGCTCCTTCGCCAGCTAGCGCCACTAGATGGGCCCACCTAGCCGAAGTTGAGCCAGGCTCTCCCCGCTCCCTCGCTAGGTGGCACCCCCAGATGGGTCCACCTCGATCGAGGTTAAGCTGGCCTCTGCCACTCCTCTAGGTGTCGATCCAAGCGGGATCCACCTCGGCCTGCCTCTGCTCATTCGCCAGGTGGCACCCCCAGACGGGTCCACCTTGTCAAAGTTGAGCTAGGCTCTCCCCGCTCCCTCGCCAGGTGGCACTCCCAGATGGGTCCACCTCGGCCGAGGTCGAGCTGGCCTCTACCACTCCACCAGGTGTCGATCCAGGCGGGATCCACCTCGATCGAAGTAGCCCTGCCTCCACTCCTTCACCGGGTGGCACCCCCAAATGGGTCCATCTCACTGAAGTCGAGCCAAGCTCTCCCCACTCCCTCACCAGGTGGCACCCTCAGATGGATCCACTGTTGGGAATTATGTCCCAAAGCCAGTCATCTAGGCTATAGACGGTTGTGCTATTTTATATTTATATATAAATTTTTAATAATAAATAAAAATTATTTATTTTTGGCTGTCCATCATTTTATATTTTTCTGTAATGAACTCTTGTATGATGGAGTCCTTAGAACTACATTGTTTGATATATAGAGGATATATCAAGTAGTTCTTAAACTAGTTCACAACCAAATGATACATTATTATAGGACGATGATGTATCAAGTATAGGTTATTGTATGTCACATTTGTTGGTTGTCCTCTTAACCAAGGAGTGTGGAGACACTGGTGTGATATACAAGTGAAGTGTATGACATTTCACTAAACGTGACAATCTGCGGAGCTCCCTTCTACCAAAGGGTTGCTCGTGAAGGGATATGGGTATATGTGTCCCTCAGATCTGAGGTCACCATGGCAGCTTGCAAGCAACTCACTATACTTTGGTGCCGGACTACCTAGATTTCTAATCCAGTGATGGAAGGTTTCTGGGTGCAGTTAAGTATTTGTGGAGCAGTGGTGAATCAAGATGGAATTGACCTCTCTAAATAGTTTGGAGTGAATGACTCACTATATCTTAATTCAGCAAAACCTTGACCAGGGTAGTTCTTGTAAGGAGTCACAGAATTTGTGAGGTTGAGACATGATCTGGATAAACCATATTAGGGTTGGCAGTCTAATCCTAGGCCATCCTGAGCATTATAAGGTCAAAAGGATGAATTATGCGGCAACCATATGCCAGAGGTTCTTGTGAGGTGCTCTACATCTTCGACCTATCCGTACGTCGGGTATCATTGCTAGATGAGGACTTTGACTGATACTAGAAATGTATTAGTGCTACCGGTTTAGTGTTCAAACCTGTGGGGTCACATACCATAGAGGATTTCTATCTAATCATTTGGGCTAATCAATGATTGAGAATCGTTTACCGTCACCTGGAGTCAATATGGTTGGCTTTGTTCCAAGTGTCGACACTTGGAATTTTACAAGTGTCAACACTTGGTGAAGTGTTGATACTTAGCCATTTTCAAGTGTCGACACTTCCTGTGACGAGCAAAAATCTGGAAGGTTTTCATGAGAGCTTTTTTGGGCATGTTTTGACCTGGTTTGAATTCCAAATTCAAACCAGTTTTGGCTCCAAGGCTTTATGGTATGAATGTCATACTTACCTTAATGGGTTGGACCCATTTGGAATGGCCTTGATCTTCTCCCCCATCTCTCCCCCCATCTCTCCTCCTTCCTTCTTCTCCCTCTTATGACAGCTCCTATAAATAAAGGTCTTTGTAGTGGCTGCTGGGGTTACAACAACAACAACACAACACAGAGAAAAGAGAGGAAGAAGAAGGGCTTTGTGAGAGGTATAGGGATTGGGTGTGAGCCACCTAGCGATCAAGCTTGGTATTGGGAAAGAGGTTTGGGAAGGGGTTCCTACTCTCATTCCAGTCTTCTTGGAAGAAGAAGTTTAGCCCACGGATCCCGAAGAGCTAGCACTCCGAGGGAGTTGATCAGAGTCGAGCCCAGGTGTGGACATCTTGTAGAGGCCAGATGCGAGTGTGGCTCAAGCACCCTCCTTATCACTGCCCTTTACTGCTTCTCTCCTGCACTCTCAGAGGTATAGACATATGACCTTTATATTTATGTTCTTTTGTTGTTTTTGATGTTATATGCATGCTACATTATTATGCTAGGTCCTGTTGCGGGCAGATCGATAAATTATTTAGATCTATCTACCGAGCCTTTCGCTGTGTATGATTTAAAATAGTTTTAAAATGCATATTCTCTAGACTATTTTTCTTGCATATTGTATGCCAGGCTCTACCCACATCCTTTCCAGGTGGCACCCCCAGATGGGTCTATCTCGGTCGAGGTCGAGCTAGCCTCTGCCAGTCTGCCAAGTATCGATCCAAGTAGGATCCACCTCGACCGGAGTAGTCCTACCTCTGCTCCTTCACCAGGTGGTGCCCCCAAATGGGTCCACCTTGCCAAAGTTGAGCTAGGCTCTCCCCGCTCCCTCGCCGAGTGGCAACCCCAGATGGGTCTACCTCGGTAGAGGTCGAGCTGGCCTCTGCCACACCACCAGGTGTCGATCCAGACAGGATCCATGATGGGGCACGGGATAGGGATAGGATCGTCGGCGAGCTAAGAAGTCACCGAAGATTAGGGTATCCTATTTTTTTTTTTTCTATTTTCTGATTTCTTTATGGTGGTGACGAAGGAAAAAATAGGGATGGAGGATAACGAGGATGGACTACCACGAACCCTGAAACCCACTCTCACAGAGAGACTTCACACCTCTAGGGCATTATACCTACCACCCACCTCACTACATGCAGTCTAGGGTATCTCACCTACCACCCATCTCACTACACGCGGAGCCCAGGGTATTTCACCTGCCACCCAGGTCACTCCTGGAGCCATGAGGGGGATTTCAAAGAATGTGGAGGAAAACGAAGATGGGGGGATAACTAGGGCATCACGCCCCTACGATGTCTTGAAGGACAAAGACAACATCAACACCCGCAGGTGAAGACATAATGGGCCATAGCCCTGAACAACAACTGCCAAACCAACTGACAAACCAAATCCCAAAAATTCAATTTCTTCTCTATCTTCTACAATAGGAATGAGGGGTTATTTATAAGCTCCATAACCCTCATTTGAATTTGAATACAGGATAGGGATAACTCAAATTTAAATACAAGATAGGATAAGATAAGCCTATCCATATCTCAATCCTAACCAACAAAATCCTAATTTAAATTTCAAATACAAGATAAATCCTAAATTTATTCTTCAAATTTATTTGCTGCTCCGAGATTCATGCTGCTCCGAGATTCATGCAGGCTGATGTCCCCATCATTCTCCTGAGGTGGGGAGAACTCGACTCCGTCGAGTCAAGCTCAGCGGGGTTTGCGCTCTGCTGGGTTGTATGTGAACTCGGAGGTATCAAGACCATACTTTTCCTTCATCCTCTGGCTCCACGCATCATTCCTGCTCTGATACCAAGTTGATGGGGCACGGGATAGGGATAGGATCGTCGGCGAGCTAAGAAGTCGCCGAAGATTAGGATATCCTAATTTTTTTCTATTTTCTGATTTCTTTATGGTAGTGACGAAGGAAAAAATAGGGATGGAGGATAACGAGGATGGACTACCACGAACCCTGAAACCCACTCTCACAGAGAGACTTCACACCTCTAGGGCATTATACCTACCACCCACCTCACTACATGCAGTCTAGGGTATCTCACCTACCACCCATCTCACTACACGCGGAGCCCAGGGTATTTCACCTGCCACCCAGGTCACTCCTGGAGCCATGAGGGGGATTTCAAAGAATGTGGAGGAAAACGAAGATGGGGGATAACTAGGGCATCACGCCCCTACGATGTCTTGAAGGACAAAGACAACATCAACACCCGCAGGTGAAGACATAATGGGCCATAGCCCTGAACAACAACTGCCAAACCAACTGACAAACCAAATCCCAAAAATTCAATTTCTTCTCTATCTTCTACAATAGGAATGAGGGGTTATTTATAAGCTCCATAACCCTCATTTGAATTTGAATACAGGATAGGGATAACTCAAATTTAAATACAAGATAGGATAAGATAAGCCTATCCATATCTCAATCCTAACCAACAAAATCCTAATTTAAATTTCAAATACAAGATAAATCCTAAATTTATTCTTCAAATTTATTTGCTGCTCCGAGATTCATGCTGCTCCGAGATTCATGCAGGCTGATGTCCCCATCAATCCACCTCGACCAGAGTGGCCCTGCCTCTGCTCCTTCGCCAGGTGGCACCCCAAGATGGGCCCACCTCATCGAAGTCTAGCCAGGCTCTCCATGCTCCCTCGAGAGGTGGCACCCCCAGATGGGTCCATCTCGATCGAGGTTGAGCTGGCCTCTGCCACTCTGCTAGGTGTCGATCCAGGCATGATCCACCTCGACCGGAGTGGCCCTGCCTCTACTCCTTCGCCAGGTGGCACCCCCAAATCAGTCCACCTCGATCGAAGTCAGCCCTTTCTATGAAGATGGAAGGACCGGGGGTGCGAGCCCCAAGGAAATTACTGAAGATGGTGCGCACAGGCGGTGCAGCCGGTATGGTGTCCCTAGGCCTGCGATGGTGCACGGAACCTCGTTGGCACTAGTTTGGAAAGGAAATCCTACCCAAGGCACCGAACCCAGCATCCAGTAGCCTAGCGACCTAGAAAGGGAGGGCCATGTCAATGCCTTAGGCTCGAGGGCATCTTCGCAAGGATCGGTATCCCGCCATGTTCTCCCTCTCATGACTGCATGGCTGACGAGACCGGTCCACCACTTAACTCTGGACCGTAAGGGGGACGAGAAGGGGACAGTCGCTGACCTCCAGAGCTCCCCGGGGGATCGAGGCATGGATGTAGGCATGGATCGGTGGCCTAAAAAAGAAAACCAGGGGCAAGAAGCAAGGTAAGCAATCGAGAGGACAAGCAATCCCATAAGAAGACAAAGGGGCGATCCTAAGCTAGAGTCTCCAAAGGAACCCGCAGGACCAAGCCCAACCAAGCCCAACGAGCACGGTTGCAGGAATCAAAGCACCCTTCTCTCACTCGTTCTCATTCTACTTCTCATCTAAGATTCCCCTAAGAAAGGAAACCCAGCAGGTTTCTGCCTTAGTGAATCTGTTCCACTTTATCACTCTCTAACTTGACTGTCGAAGTGTCCCCGCCGGGATTCCCGGCCCTGGTCTCTAACTTCTTTCTTGCAGGTCTGAAAGTATCAGGATTTTGCAGCTCAGGGGACCCAGTCTGGTGCCAACTCATAGCTGCAGGCCATAGTGGTAAGGTCAGCAACAGATTGGCACACCAGGTAGGGGGGACGAGGCCCCTAAACGAGTAAGCCCCCCTCGAGCTCGAGAAAAGCTCAATTCCAAGTATGGTGGTGACACGTGGATGTGAAGCCTCCACCAGTTAGACGGGGGAAGTTCCCTCTCCCCCGAGCCCCCATAGCTCGGAAAGGGAACTCCCCGCTCCTGTTCCACCTCCTCAGCTGCCCTCGATGAACGGTCAGTATGCTACTATTATCCAATAATTGCAGACACTGGCCATGGCCGTGAGGTAGCTGCAGCATCAGTAGTGCTCCCTGGTGACCCTGCCTCAGCCAAGGACCCCCGCGGCCAAGCCATAGGCCCCCGTGGAAGCCTGTGCTCTATCCAGGGCAGGCCATGCCACCCGTGGGCATCGACCGTTCCTCGCAGGAGTCACCAGACCCCCACAAAGATGAACCATTCTGGGTTCGAACCATGAGAGCCGATCCCCAGTGGACAACGACGATGCTGCCAAGCATAGCAAGCATCGCTGGGGAAAGGCCCCTCACCGCGACCCATTGGCACCTTCTTCTCCAATAGCCTCAGTGGAAGGTTCCACTGACGAGGCCATCAGGCGTCTAGCTAAAAGGAGCTTTAAAGAGCAAGAGCGCAAGTTGGCAGAGCTTTCCAGCCAGTTTGCCAACATGCAGGGCTCCCCTAGCGAGCCAATGGGCTACAACACCTGACCCCACTTCTTCCAAAAAATCCAAGAGGAATCGATCCCAAATCGATTCTATATGCCTTAGGTGGATCCCTACGACAGGACCACCGATCCCCTGGACCATCTGGAGAGCTATAAGGCTCTCATGAGAGTCCAGGGGGCGATAGATGCCCTTCTATGCATTGCCTTCCCGGTCACCCTCTGGAAGGCTGCTCGAGTTTGGTTCACCCACCTCGAGCATGAATCCATCAACTCCTTCCGACAGTTGGAAGGAAAGTTTATGGCACACTTTGACACTTATTGAAAAGGTGCCAAAAGAGGTGGACAGCCTCTTTTCCATCCACCAGCAAGACCAAGAGCTCCTACGGGACTATGTAGCCTGTTTCAAGACTGCCGCCCTGGAGATCTACAGCTTGGACTAGCCCATCGCTATGCTGGCATTAAAGCGAGGGCTTAAGACCTCCCATCTGATGTATTCGTTAGACAAGAAACCACCCAAGACATATTTCGAGCTTCTCCTCCATGCCCTCTAGTACATCCGGGCTGAGGAGGCCGACCGTACAAGGAGAGAACTGGACGGGAAGCCTTTGAAGAAGCCAATCTCGAAAGATGTTCAAGGGACTCACAAGCCTGGGCCTCCCGCGAACTTTCGAGCGGGGCCGAAGCCCAGGAATGGTCCCGCTCCGGAGTGGGCCTTTACTTTCCTCTTTGCTCTCAGAACCAAGATCCTCATGGAGATCGAGGGTGAGGGGTACCTCCGTTGACCTCTTCCTCAGAACCCGAAGAATCGTCTGACATGACAAAGTACTGTCAGTTCCATCGTGACCACGGCCACGACACAGAGGAGTGTCGTAATCTGAAATGGGAGATCAAGGACCTGATCAAAAGGGGCTATCTCAAGAAGTTCATTGGAAGAGGAGCCCAGGTGGAAGACCAGCCACTCATGACCCTTCCCCCCATCCCTGCAGTCGACAACCGCCCCATAGAGAAGCCCGTGGGTATGATTTCTTGGGGGATAGGGCATGCGTCAAAGAGAGCCCAGGAGGGAGAAAATCTGGAAGATGTACTCTCCTTTGAAAAGGGGAGGGGTGGTGAAAATGAAAATATAAATAATGATGCAGTGGTGGTCGAAATGACCATCGCTAAGCATCTTGTACATCAGATCATGGTTGATAGTGGGAGCTATACCGATGTACTTTTCTACGATGCTTTCTCCCGAATGAATATCTCTCATGATCAATTAAGGCCGGTGCACACCCCTCTCGTGGGTTTCACCGAAGATTCTGTGGGGGTCGAGAGGGAGATCACTCTCCCTGTTTCCGTCGCGACCCCATCCCGGTAGAGCACGGTTTTGATGACCTTCACCGTTATCCGACTTCCATCACCATACAACGCCATTTTGGGCCATCCAGGGCTCACCAGCTTGATGCAGTCATCTTCACCCAAATTGTTAGTGTAGTTTCCCACTATTTTTGTAGGAGAGATGAGGGGGGCAATTCTTCAGCCTGTTCAGCATTGCTTACAGGCCATCCCGGGCGCAATTCAGCCTGTTCAGCATTGCTTACAGGCCATCCCGGGCGCCCAGAGTGCTGAGCTCGAATCTGATGTCGACGACCTTGACTAGAGAGTGCATGATCCCAGAGGTGGCCCGGTGGAGCGATTGTTGACGTACCCCCTTGGCTCGGACCTGCAGAAAACGTGCAGATAGGAGCCTAATTTCCAGAAGACGAGTGGGTTCGCTTACTGGACTTCCTCTGGGTGAACACGGATGTGTTCACCTAATCCGCAACAGACATGCCAGGAATTCTCCATAGGTCATCACCCACCAGTTGAAGATCGATCCAAAGTATCGCCTAGTGAGGCAGAAGAAGAGGAACTTTGCTGCAGAAAGGCAGAAGGCAATCAATAAGGAGGTGGAAAAGCTCCTCAACGCCGACTTCGTGCAGGAGGTACACTACCCCAGTTGGCTAGTGAACATGGTGATGGTGAAGAAGAACAACGGCAAGTGGAGGATCTGCATAGACTACACCGACCTCAATCGAGCCTGCCCAAAAGATAGCTTTCCCCTGTCGAAGATCAATCAGCTTGTGGACACCACGTCGGGCCATCGCCTCCTATCTTTCATGGATGCCTTCTCTGGGTACAACCAGATCAGGATCCACCCGGAGGATGAGGATCACACTACCTTCATCACGGATCGCGGGACCTATTGCTACAAGATGATGCCCTTTGGCCTGAAGAATGCTGGCACCACGTATCAGCGGTTGGTCAGCAAGATCTTCAAGGACCAAATTAGCCACAACATGCAGGTATACGTGGACGACATGTTGGTGATGAGCAAGCCGACCTCATACCACATTGACGACCTGGAAGAGACCTTCTGTAACCTTCACCTCCACCAAATGAAGATAAACCCGGTGAAGTGCACCTTTCGTGTGGCAGCGGGAAAGTTCCTCGACTTCATGGTGACCCAAAGAGGGATTGAAGCCAACCCGGAGAAGGTTCAGGCGATCCTTGACATGGAGTCGCCCACCTCCAAGAAGCAAGTCCAAAGGCTCACCGGCCGGGTGGCGGCCCTGAGTTATTTTATCTCGTGAGCCGTCGATCGTTGCCAGCCCTTCTTCAAGGTACTAAGGAAGATGCATGACTTCTCCTGGACGAAGGAGTGCTAGGAGGTGTTCGAGAAGCTGATGAAGACATTGGCATCACTGCCACTACTCTCCTGGCCAGAGGTGGGGGAAGAGCTTCTCCTGTCTCTGGCGGTCACTCCGGAGGCCGTCAGCTCGATCTTAGTCCGGACAGATGATAAGGGAATTCAGAGACCTATGTACTATACAAGCAAGCTCCTTCGCGATGTATAGCTCAGGTACTCTCGATCCGAAAAGTTAATTTTTGCGCTAATAATGTCTGCCCAGTGCCTCAGGCCTTATTTCCACGAACACCCCATTATGGTCCTGACGAATCAACCGTTGAAGGCCATGCTAAGCCGACCTAACACATCTGGTTTCTTGGCAAAGTGGGCATTGAAGCTCATCGAGTTCGACATCGCCTATCGATCGCAGTCGGCTATGAAGGCAAAGGGCTGGCTGACTTTCTAGTTGAGTGTGCAGGCCTGGGCGAGGGGATGGAAGAGAGCCCCCAGAGTCAACAACTAGGGCCTGAGCCAGAGGAGGACATATGGGTCCTACATGTGGACGGAGCCTCTAATTTCGATGGAAGCGAGGCCAGGCTCATCCTCGCCAACAACGAGGGAGATGTAGCTGCATGCACGCTCTGCCTCCAGTTTGCCACCACCAACAACCAGATGGAATACAAAATGCTCCTCGCTGGGCTGAGAGTTTCCCACAAGCTCGGTGTGACCAGCCTGAGGGTCTTCACTTACTCCCAACTGGTCGCCGGACAAGTTTCGGGCAAGTATGAGGTGCAGGAACCTCAGATGTTGAAATATCTGGAATTGGTGCATGCGATGCTTCATATGCCCTCTCTCGCCTAGCAACCCTACCGGAGTCATCGTTAGGTCATGCCTACATCGAGCATCTCCAGGCTCCGAGCTATGAGATCCCCAGAGAAATCCAGCAGGTCACCCTGGAGCCCAGCTAGATGGACAAGTACGTCAAGTACATCACCGACGGCACCTTGCCTGAGAATCGGATAGAGGCCGGTCTCATCAAGAGGAAGGCCGCGCGCTTCATGCTGATGGACGGGCTGCTCTACCGGAGGTCATTGTCCTACCCACTCCTCAAGTGTTTGAGGCCCACGGAGGCTGCACTCATGCTCCAGGAAATTCACGAGGGCCTCTACGGGAACCATGTGGGGGGCAAGACTCTGGCAGAAAAAGCCCTCCGTCAAGGATACTACTGGGAGATGATGAGGGAGGATGCAGCCAACTTCATCAAGAGGTGTGACCACTGCCAACATCATGCCATCGTGCAACGCCAGCCGGCTGCACCGTTCTCCCAACTCTCTACCCCCTGGCCTTTTTCCCAGTGGGGCATGGACCTCCTCGGTCCCTTTCCTCCTACATCCGGGTAACGTAAGTTCTTGATTATCGCTATAGACTACTTCACGAAGTGAGTCGAGGCCGAGCCATTGGCCCGGATTATGGAGGCAACTGTTAGTTAGTTCCTTTGGAAGTCGATCGTGTGCCGTTTCAGACTTCCCCACACTATCATCACCGACAACTGACATCAGTTCGACTGTTAGGAATTCGAGGAGTTCTGCAACGATCTCATAATTCATCATCGCTTCACCTCAGTGGCACATCCACAAACCAACGAGGAAGCCGAAGTAACCAATCGGACCATCCTACAAGGGCTCCAAACCAGGCTGAACCAGGCTAAAGGGATGGGCTGAAGAACTTCCCAGCATTCTGTGGGTGTACCATACAACCCCAAGGATGGCCACAGACGAAACTCCCTTTAACCTTGTCTTTGGGTCAAAGGCAGTAATCCCGGTGGAGCTTAACCTGCAGACACTGCACATGGAACAGTATGATGAAGCCGAGAATCCAGCACGGCTGCTGCTCAACCTGGATCTCCTCGAGGAAACGAGGGACAAGGCACGAGTTTGGATGATAGCCTACCAGCAACGGGTGGCTAGGTACTACAACTCCAATGTAAGGCCGAAAGTCTTTCGCCCGGGGGATTTAGTGTTGCACTGTGCCAAGGCTTCCCAACCTTGAGAATGTGGGAAGCTCTCTCCAAACTGGGAAGGTCCCTATCAGGAGATCGAAGCACTCCCTCACGGTGCTTATTATCTTGCCGAGCTCGGAGAGGATCGATTTTCATGAACCTGGAATGCCGCAAACCTAAGGATGTATTACTAATAATGTAAGATTCCCTGAATATTAATAATGAAATTCTTTCTTTATGCAATGTTTGTTTCTGTCTCGTAGGACCAACGCCGCCCGGCCTTAAGTTCAACGAACGAAGGCAAGGCAAAGATCCCGCAAAGTGGTCCGTGTGAAGCGCAAAATCCTGGAGTTCAGTCTAGAAAGTCGAACGGAATACAGTTCTGACATGAGGCATCGAAGTTCAATCCGGAAGGTGGAGCGGAACCCAATTCCCCCACGAGATACCGGAGTTCAGTCCGGAAAGCTGAACGGAACACAGTTTCGACATGAGGCATCATAGTTTAGTTCGGAAGGTGGCGCGGAACCCAGTTCTCCTACGAGATCCTAGAGTTCAGTCCGGAAAGCTGAACGAAACATAGTTTTGACATGAGGCACCAGAGTTCAGTCTGGAAGGTGGCACAGAACCTAGTTCCCCCATGAAATCCTAGAGTTCAGTCTGGAGTGCCGAGCGGAACCCAGTTCTAGGCCCCAGAGTCCAGTCCAGAAGGTGGCACGGAGTCTACGAGATCCCATAGTTCAATCCGGAGGATGTCCCGATGACTTAAGTCCCGGCGTCGAAGATTTTCAAGGTGCAAGCTAGAGGCACCAGGGGTTCCTTCATGGAGCTTGAAGGCCCCCTGAACTTTGTTCCAGACCAAGGTTCCAAGTCAAGTCGCGAACTGGAGTTATAGGTTTTGGACTCCAGTGGCAGGCAACACTACAACAGCACTACGAGGCAGCAAAAAAAAAAAAGAAGAAAAGAAGAAGAGAGAAGCTCAGTGAAGCACTGGAGGAAAAGTAGATCTTCATTTTTAAGTAAAAGACTCCTTACAAAAAGAAGGGTCCCGACAGACCGGGTGACCGAGAAAAAGAGAAGACAACAACAAGCAAAAGGAAAACCTATGCTAAGGTACGGAGTGGAATCATTCAGCTACTGCACCCTCCTCCGGCCGGGAGGCCTCCGTGCCATCGGCCGCATCCTTAGAAGGCTGCCCAGGAGCCTCCTTGCCAGCAGCCCCCGATGCCGCTCCTCCTCCTTGAGGCTACCCCCTAGGCCCACCAAGGATGACCCTGGTCAGGTCGAGCTCGGGAAACTGGGTGGCCACCTGTCCTCGGTAGACCTCAAAGCCTTTCAGGAAGGAGTCCACGATGGCTTTGTGCATCTCCTTCTTAAACTCTCCGGAGGCCCAGAACTTTGGCACGGCCTCCTACGTCTCCTTCCGCGAGGCCGCCAGCAACCCATTGATGTAGGATGTCTTGTCGTTGGCCATCGCCAACTCTTTGAGAACCTCCTCCACTCGGTGCTCTAGTGACCGGGAATTCCCCGTGAGGCGGGTGATCTCGGTCACGTCTTCTTCGGCCTGGCACTAGCTCGAGGTCCTCTCCTCGAAGAGAGAGGACTCTAGTTCCCTGACCTGACCATTGGCACGAGCTAGGTCCTCTTGGAGGGTCTCATTCCTCCCCCGCATCTCTTGGCCCTTGTCCACAAGATCCTTTACATCGGCGGCCAACTTGCTCAGCTTCCGCTCCTTCTCAGCCACTTTCTTCACAGAGGCAAAGAGGAAATTCTGGAGCAGCAACATGTCGATCTCGATATACATCAGAGAAAGAACTAAGGGTTCAAGAAGACCGAACTGGAACATTAAAAGGGCTAGATGCTTACCATGATGAGCAGGGGGAGGGTCTCTAGCAGGGCCTCCATTTAGTCTCAGCCACCCCTCAGTCGGTGGTCCCAGGCCGCGCAGCAAACTCCATCATCCTCTCTGCAAGGCCTTGGTCGTGAATGATGGAGGAGCCCCCATGGAGGGTAGGTGGTGCCGCTGAGGATTGGGGGGAGACTGAGCTAGAGTTCCCTCACCAGGCGGAGCCGTAATTGAAGGTGCCACCCTCGGTGCAGCCGTCGCCGTCGCTGGCGTGGCGGCTAGTGCAGCAGTAGCTGGGGGAGGTGCTAATCACCCCACCTCCCCGGCCTCATCGAGCTCAATAATGTCCATGGCGGGTGTCAACCGCTGGGGTGGCCTGGGTGTCAGACCCGTCGCCCTAGGCTCAGTAGAAACCGGAGTGGGCCTGGGCCCCTGGCCCATCTCTATTCGGGCCCGCTTCTGGGGAGCCTCCTGGGCCCCTTCGGGGGCGTTCCTCTTTTGGGCCCCCTCCATCAAGCTTTCGACAGAGAACTTCATCCTTGGAGAAAAGAGAGACCAGAGCGTCAGATGTTCCAGCAAAAAAAAAAAAAAAAAAGAGAAAGAAGAGAGGAGGCCCACCGATCGTCCGTACTGGGCTGATCCCTGCCTTGAACAAGTTCTGCTCTGAGAGCAGAACGTCAAGAGAGGGGACTACATCGCCCAGCAGCTGGGAGTAGACCTCCTGATCCATCAACTCGACCTAGAAATTCCAGTTCGGGGACCGATCCGGCTCACTCCAGACCCAGTTGACATCCTGTTAAAGTATCGATGTGGGGAGGTCCATCTCTTGATCGACCTGAGCCGGAACGAAAGAGGCACCTGAGCCGGGGCGAAAGGTACCACCAACCATCATTGGTGGAGTACCGTTTCAGGGTGAAAAGGGCCCTGAACAAGGAGAAACGGGTGTCGAACCTATGGGAGTGACAAAAAACTATGAAGGAGAAGATGACACTGATGGCATTGGGAGCCAACTAGGCCGGAACAAGATGGAAATGGCCAAGGAAAGATGGAAAGAATGAATGAAGGGGAAAGCGAAGACCTCTGGCAAGAAAGTATTCATAGAAGGCAATTCTGCCAGGGCTGCTGGAAGTCACCCGATCCCTCGGCCTTGGGATTGAAAGCTGAATCGAGTTCGGGACCCCATACATATCTCGGATCCAGGAAAGGTCATCTCCGGTCTTCATCGAGACAAAGCCAAAGGAGCCAGAAGAAGTCTCTGCCACTAGAGCAAGAAGGGCAGAGACGGGGACAGCAGGAAGGACAGGAGGAGCCCTAGGAGCCCTAGGGAAACCTATGGTTATGCCGCCTGGCCACAGCCACCATCGGACGTCGACGAGAAGGTCGTCCTTTGAAGAGGAGGGGGATGGAGTCCTCAGCCGGGAAGGACTGGCCTTGTCCGGGTTAGAAGAGAAGTGGTGATGACAGGCCATCGAGATGAGGAAGGAGCAGATGAAGGATCAGGTGAAGGTGAAGGGGAAGCAGACAGAAGAGACTGGGTCACAAGGCACTCACCGAGATATTATGGCGAAAGAATGGCGATCCGAGTGAAGAAGAGGGATCGCTGCAACCACCAGCGAGGTGCGAGAAAGCCAAAAGACCTCATTTCCGGAAAGTCTCCTCTCTTTCCAAACCTATCAACAGCGGCCGGACAACTCCTTTTTCGCCAATGCCATCGGATGAGCGCCACGTGGGAAGGCCCCCGACGAAGATGCTTCGGTTTGCTGAAAATCGTCTCGAGCCTAGCGCAGCACAATTATAACCTACTGAACAAGCTAACATGGTGCCTACATATTGGATGTCGGGCATGATGAGCAGATCAGCAGCGATCCCAGCATTTATTGCATAGGGTTTTTATCCTCCCATGTCATCTCCGAATTAACTCCCAACATCCCTGCAACAGCGCTCCAATGGGACTTGAGAGTTGGGGGGCAACTGATATGGCAACATCGCTGACATGGAGTATGCGTCAGATCCGGCCGATCGCCAGGTGGCACCATGTGGCACCATCTCTGGACTCTCCCGCTAGGTGGCTCGTTCAGCGGTATAGCTGACCCCGAGCCGAGCTGGACACCTCCGCCACTTTGCTAGGTCTCAATCTAGGCGGGATCCACCTCGACCGGTGTGGCCATGCCTCTGCTCCTTTGCCAGGTGGCGCCCTCATATGGGTCCACCTCGTCGAAGTCGAGCCAAGCCCTCCCAGCTCCCTCGCCAGGTGGCACCCCCAGATGGGTCCAGCTCAACCAAGGTCAAGCTGGCCTCTGCCAATTCGCCAGGTGTCGATCCAGGTGGGATCTACCTCGATCGAAGTGGCCCTGCCTCTACTCCTTCGCCAGGTGACGCCCCCAGATGGGTCCATCTTGCCGAAGTCGAGCCAGGCTCTCCCCGCTCCCTCGCCAGGTGGCAACCCCATATGGGTCCACCTCGATCAAGGTCGAGCTGTCCTCTACCACTTCACCAGGCATCGATCCAGGTGGGATCCAGCTCGACCTGCCTCTGCTCCTTTGCCAAGTGGCACCCCCAGATGGGTCCACCTCGTCGAAGTCGAGCCAGGCTCTCCCCTCTCCCTCACCAGGTGGCATCCCCAGATGGGTCCACCTCGGTCAAGGTCAAGCTGGCCTCTGCCACTCCACAAGGTGTCGATCCAGGTGGGATCCACCTCGACCGGAGTGGCCCTGCTTCCTCGCCAGATGGGTCCACCTCGTTGAAGTCGAGCCAGGCTCTCCCACTCCCTCGCCAGGTGGAGCCCCCAAACGGGTCCACCTCGCCGAAGTCGAGCCAGGCTCTCCCCGCTCCCTCGCTAGGTGGCACCCCTAGATGGGTCTACCTCGGTCGAGGTCGAGCTGGCCTCTGCCACTCCACCAGGTGTCAATCCAAGCGGGATCCACCTCGACCGGAGTGGCCCTGCCTCTGCTCCTTCGCCAGGTGGCGCCCCCAAACGGGTCCACCTCACCGAAGTCGAGCCAGGCTCTCCCCGCTCCCTCGCCAGGTGGCACCCTCAGATGGGTCCACCTCGGTCGAGGTCGAGCTGGCCTCTGCCACTCCACCAGGTGTCGATCCAGGCGAGATCCACCTCGGCCGGAGTGGCCCTACCTCTACTCCTTCGCCAGGTGGCGCCCCCATATGGGTCCACCTCGTCGAAGTCGAGCCAGGCTCTTCCCATTCCCTCACCAGGTGGCACCCCCATATGGGTCAACTTGGTCGAGGTCGAGCTGGCCTCTACCACTCCGCCAGGTATCGATCCAAGCAGGATCCACCTCGGTCGGAGTAGCCCGCCTCTGCACCTTCGCCAAGTGGCACCCCCAAACGGGTCCACCTCACCATAGTCGAGCCAGGCTCTCCCCGCTCCCTCACCAGGTGGCACCCCTAGATAGGTCCACCTCGACCAAGGTCAAGCTAGCCTCTGCACTCCGCCAAGTGTCGATCCAGGCAGGATCCACCTCGGTCGGAGTGGCCCTGTCTCTACTCCTTCGCTAGGTGGCACCCCAAGATGGGCCAACCTCGCCAAAGTTGAGCCAGGCTCTCCCTGCTCCCTCGCCAGGTGGCACCCCCAGATGGGTCAACCTCGGTCGAGGTCGAGCTGGCCTCTGCCACTCTGCCAGGTATCGATCCAGGCGGGATCCACCTCGACCGGAGTGGCCCTGCCTCTGCTCCTTCACCAGGTGGCACCCCCAGATGGGTCCACCTTTGTCGAAGCTGGCCCTTTCTATGGAAGACGGAAAGACCAGGAGAACGAAACCCAAGGTAACTGCTGAAGACAGCGTGCACAGGTGGCGCACCCGGTACGGTGTCCCTAAGCCTACGATGGCGCGCGGAACCTCATTGGCACCAGTTTGGAAAGGAAATCCTGCCCAAGGCACCGAACCTAGCATCTGGTAGCCTAGCGACCTAGAAATGGAGGGCCACAGTCAACACCTCAGGCCCAAGGGCATCTTCGCAAGGATCAGTATCCTACCAAGTTCCCCCTCTCATGACTGCATGGCTGACGAGACTGGTCACCACTTAACTCCCGACCGTAAGGGGGACGAGAGGGGGATGGTCGCTAACCTCCAGAGCCCCTCAGAGGATCGAGGTGTGAACGGAGTCACGGACCAGCAACCTAAAAATGAAGAACGGGGGCAAGAAGCAAGGTAAGCAATCGAGAGGACAAGCAGTCCCGTAAGAAGAAGAAAGGGCGATCCTAAGCCAGAGGCTCCAGAGGAACCTGCAGGACCGAGCCCAATGAGCTCGATTGTAGGAATCAGAGCACCCTTCTCTCTCTCATTCTCATTCTTCTTCTCATCTAAGATTCCCCTAAGAATGGAAACCCAGCAGGTTTCCACCTTAGTGGATCTGTTCCACTTTACTGCTCTTTAACTTGACCGTTGGAGTGCCCTCACCGGGATTCCCGGCCCGGGTCTCTAACTTCTTTCTTGCAGGTCTGGAAGTGTCGGGATTCCGCAGCTCAGGGGACCCAGTCCGGCACCAACTCACAGCTGCAGACCACAGCGGTAAGGTCAGCAACAACCTTCTTCTTGGATAAATTCTTTTTCCAAGAAAATGGCATGCCTAGTAACAAAGAGCTTCTATTCAGTAGGATGATAAAATAGATATTCAATACCCTCTTGAGAATAACCAATAAACCTACATTTCTCAGCCCTAACACTTAGCTTATATTAAAATTCCTTTTTAACATAAGCTGGACAATCCCAAATCTTAATATGTTTAAGACTTGGTTTCTTGCCATTCCACAAATCATATGGAGTGCTAGGTACTAATTTTGATGGTACCCTATTTAATACATATGCAACAATTTTTAGGGCATATCCCCAGAAAGATATTGGAAGATCTGTGAAGTACATCATGGACCTTACCATGTCAAACAAGGTATGATTCCTCCTTTCTACCACACCATTTAATTGTGGTATATATGGAGAGGTCCATTCAGAGAAAATACTATTTTTCTTAAGATGATTAAGAAATTCACTAGATTAGTATTCTCCTCCTCATCAGATCGAAGAACTTTAATATTTTTTCTAGTTTGTTTTTTAACCATATTTTGATACTCTTTAAATTTATCAAAGGCTAAGGATTTATGTTTCATGAGATATACATATCCAAACCTAGATAAATCATCAATAAATGTGATGAAGTAAGAATATCCTCCTTTAACCTGAGTTGATATAGGTCCACATACATCTGAATGTATTAACCCAAACAACTTAGTTGCCTTTTCTCCATGTCCAGGGAATGGAGACTTGGTCATTTTACTTATGAGGTAAGATTCATAAGTCTCTAATGATTTATAATCATAAGGGCCAAAAAAATAATCTTTGTATAACTTGTTAATCCTTGACTCGCTAATATGACCTAATTGGCAATGCTAAAGAAATATTTCATTGGTATCATCTCTCTTTCTCTTTTTATTTTCTATAAGCAATACTTCATTATTGAGTGATAGAATTAAAAGACAATTCATAAATTTATCCATTCCATAAAAGTCATTAGAATGAAAGATGGAGCAACCATCGCTCTCAACTTTTATTTCAAAACCTTGCCTTAATAATAAAGATATAGAAATAATATTCCTGACGACATTTGGAATGTAATAACAATCTTTTAATTCCAATATATTGCCCGAAGGCAATAATAACATGTAGGTTCCAGCAGCTTTAACATGAATGGCCTCTCCACTCGTGTCAAAAAGCTTGAAGTCACCTTTCTTCAATCTTTTAATCTTGTGGAGTCCTAACAAAGATTTGCATATGTGAGACCCATATGCGGTAACCAATACCCATGAATCAGAAGTTGAAGAACTCAATGATAAGTTTGTTTGTATCATAAACAAACTTTTTGATGCTCCACTGGCATTTTGCTTCAGACTTGCAAGGTATGTCTTGCAGTTCTTCTTCCAATGTCCCTTCTTGCCACAGAAGAAATAGGATCCATCATTTGTAGGCCTCTTTGCCTTCTTCCTCTTTTTGATGCTCTTTTTCAAGTTTAGCTTTTGGTTTATACTTTTCTTCATTATCCCTTTCTTCTTCCCATCAACTAGAAGAAGATGATGAGCCTTATCACCTTTGAAGTGGCTCTTAGTTGTTTTAAGCATGTTAAACAGCTTTGGTAATGAAATGTTCAGTTTGTTCATATGGTAGTTCATGACAAATTGAGAGAAGGAATCTAGAAGTAATTGCAAGATCAAATCCTGGTTAAGCTCTCCATCCATGACAAAGCTTAATTGACCTAATCGGGTGATTAAGTTAATCATCTTGAGAACATAGACCTATACAGGTGAGCCCTCACTTACACATGCCCGTAATAACTACTTCAATATTTCATATCTAGCAGTCCTACTATGCTCTCCATACAGCTCTTTGAGATTGAGCAATATGGACTGAGGTTGCATTTCTTCATGTTGCCTTTGTAGCTTGTTGCTTATCGAGGCTAACATGATGCACTTGACAGTCAAGCTATCATTCTACCACATTCTATAAGTGGCCTTTTCCTCCTTTGTTGCATCATCTCCAATCGAATCTAGATCCAGAGAATTGAGGATGTAGGATACTTTTTCCTAAGCAAGTACTATTCTCAAGTTTCTCAATCAGTTCACATAGTTTGGTCTGGTCAGTTTATTGGCATCTAATATGCCCTGCACTGAAAGAGTAGAAGCCATTATTTAAATCTACAATCAAACAAGAATAATACATAAGCAAACCACTCAAGATGATAATCATAATTAGATAAGGACTTTAAATCTAATTATGTCTCCCACTATTTTCTTTGAATACCATAACCCTCAACTATGGTAAATGAGAAACCAATATCCGATTTCTTTAATGGGATTGAGATCCCAATTCCTTATAAATGCTTTGTATTTGCACAACAAATATTTATAAGTACAAGGGTAGGAAATTCCTTTCCCAATTGCATCCCTTGCAAATCTCAATATAACATTTGCCTCTAAGACACTTATAGTCTTGTGTTTGCACAACAAACCATAATATCTTAGTTTAGTCAAATCCTATATTTATATAGTCATGATTGAATAATGTCATCCTTGAGTTTGCTCAACAAAGTAACATTATTAAGCATACTATAAAGCATAAAATGTTCCATGTCAAGTTTTTATCAAACCCTAATAGTAAGCCTTGAGTTTGCTCAACAAACTTACTATAGCTTTGATACATATTTGGCTTGGCATGATGGAAGGCAAATTATAGTGTGTTTAAAATCAATTTGCATTTCCAATTATAAGGTCTAAATTAATTGAATTAGCCAGGTAAGTAAAAGAGGTGTGGGAGTGCCCTCATTCTTGCCTTAGACACCAAATAATTTTGGCCAGGTAAGAAATGGAGCCAATTAAAAACCACATTCTCTTTACCTTTCCATAACCACTTTTCTTAGACACCAATCGATCAATCAAACCCTAAAAAGGATTTTCACCATGATTTTATATAACACTATAACTAAATATAATTTTGAGGAGGGCTTTTACCATCTTAAGCATATCCTAATGTTTCAATCTATCATTACTTAGGCATATTTCTTTCTATGTGCCAAGTGTGTCATCATTCTAGGACAACATTACAACAGAATGATGACTAACAACATCTAAACATATCTCTATATTGATTAGGGCTTTAGTGAAAAATCCTAATAAGTGGCATACAACATATTCCAACAAATCATCATATTAACCCTAATATGCACAACCTTAGCATGATTAAAATAACAATCCGTTCACCTCACTTATTCATGGGATAAGGCTACAGTGGCACCCCAACACATCATAGGAGATCCCATTGAATGGGAAGAGAGGGCCTTTAAACCCTACTTAGCTCCTATGACAGGATGGCCATGGTAACTAACCCTATCCAAAGCAGTTACTAGGATCATAACATAGGTAATATTAACTAATCATGCAAGAGTTATAGCAAAACAAGTAATGACTACTAATTTTATCATTTATAATCATTTTGATTACTAATTGAATGCATGAAGGATGCTCTGATACCATTGTTGGAAATTCTGGTGTAGTATGTAATCATGGATTTCAAAAATTGATAATTTTGAAATCCAAAGACACCAAAAACCCTAATCCAGGATCTCCTTTACGCATTTCAAAAGTAAATCAACCAAATAAATATAAATAAATGATCATGTGACATACCTGGATTGCTGAAATCAAGAAATCCCACTAGGCACACAAATGTATGCCTTCCAAAGATGATCCACACAAGAATCTATCCAAAGTACTCCTTGATTGCTTGATTCTTCTTGGCAGCCTTTTCTTCAAGTGCAACCTTCTTTCTCTTTATTTGGACCTTTTCCTCTTCAAGAGTACTCCAAATGCTCTCTAATGATGCCCTCCTTCCTTGCAAAACCCTCTTCTATCTCTCTTTGTTCCCTTGTCTTAATGTGTAGGACTTGTCTTACTGAATGGACCTTGTCCTAACAAGGAAATAGAGTAGTCAGAAGGCTTTAGTATTTTTCTCACTTATTCTGAAATCCATGCCATCCCCCTTTAAATAGATAATGAGGGGACATGAATATGGGGTGTCAGATGAAGAGGGAGGTGCTATCAAAAGGGCGCATTCACTGATGATGGGGCATGATGAGAAGATATGCGATGAAAAGTCGCATTCTCTTCTCTGACAAAAAAAAACAGCGCCTCTTGGTCTTCTATCCAGAAGAACATAGGTTCGATTCCATACCCCATCAAATAAATATTTATTTTATAGTTAATTAGGGAGTGACATGTGGTGCCTCCTTATGCCTCTTGGATTGCGTGTGCATAGAAAGAAAAAAAAATACATGCACCTTTCTCATTTCGAAAAAAAATACATGCACCTTTCTCATTTCGCCATATCTGGGGCGCCAACGAGTCCAAGGTCACATGTTCAAACCCCAACTAGCCCTTAAATTAAATATTTATTTAAATAACGAATTTACAATAAATTTAAAATGGATAAATAAACTTTAACCTATTTTAAACTCAAATAAATTGGTCCAAAAGAGATTGCGAGCCCAGGTCAACCCGAACTTGCCAAATCAGGATGAATTTGAATCTAATTCAAATTAGAACATTTAAAAAATCTAGAAAAATTTTGTAAAATCAAAATCAATTCCAAATAGGCTACCTAACACATGTATAATCTTAGTTTAAGTCCATCTTAAATTAATTAGCCCCAACAACAAGCAATTGGACCTAAACCGATAAGGTCAGGAGTTTCGGTTAACCAACATATGCAAGTATGTGAACCTAGCTAACAAATTAAGAATCTAAAATCTTAATATATTAAAATCAACTTCTTCGATGAGTTATCTAATGTGTGTGACCCTCTAGGTTCCTTATCTAGCCAGTAGTAGGTTTATGTTTAGCTTGAATTGAATTAATTTGGCAATCGACTAGCCAAATTGAGTCAAATTAAGCTAACCCAAACCATCAATTTGAACCAACTTTCAAATTGACTCATAAAATCAATCAAATTGATTCACGAAAAATGTACAAGACATGACTGACATCTAACAATATATCATTCCTACCTGGAAGATGAAGAATTTGGTAGAAATTACCAAAATATCTTTTAGTGTCAAGTTACCATGCAATTCAATCCTTCAATCTTCTTTTTCTTCGATTAAGTAATGGACATGGATAAATGTTAAACCCTTATACTTAATCCATTTAAATCTCTAATCGCTAATGAAGACACGATCGATGATAAATTAAAAAACTATTTCTAATTTTATCATGCTTTGGTCAAAGATTTCTTGAGTCATCATTCGATGAGATCACACGAGATAAATTCTCTCCTTACCAGGAGTGATCGATTCTTTGTTGACCTATTCATTACCTTCGTACATAATCCACCATATCCAAAAGTATCTCGTACATGACTTAATTACCATGAATGAGTATGTACCAAATCATGAGTTCATGTGCACAAGATACTATAGTAATCTCATGTCTAAGGATCACATGCACAACTCCCACTAAGAGAACTTTCTTTTTGACAAGTAAGACCTCCATTAGATGTTCTCTTGTCAAATCAATTCAGTGGACTCATAACCTAATAAGTACCCACATCCTTGTATTAGTGATGCGGGATGATATGATCTAGGAATGCAATGCAAGTTATTATTTTTTTATATATATTTTTTTAAAATTATCAGTAAACCAAAATTATAAATCAAAACTAACTAATTATTATTTTCTTAATACGGAAGGGATTAAGCTATAATCAATTTTTTATAATAACTACAAGTGATGAGGGCATCGCCCAGCATAGATTTCAATGCACATATCTGAGCAGACATTTATATTTTTATCTTATTTGGATATATTGAAATTAGAAATATTATTTATATTTTTATTATTCTTATATCTAGATCATGCATGGATCTCAAAGCTTGAACATTGGATTAGTATGGTGTCTATGTTTTAGATTAAATCAATTATTTCAGTTTAATTTGAGACTTAGTATATTAGTTTGATTGATCTTTAATTTGTTGGTATCCCAAATTTTTGATCTCTAATTTATGAAGGACCCGAATCTATATAAAGAAGTGCCATGAATCAATTGAAGCATAGACTATTATTGAATTAAAGAAATTTTTTCAGATTCCCCTCTATCTCTTCCTCTCTTCCTCTTCTTCTTCCTCCTCTTTTCTCTCCCTTCTTTTTCTCTTCTTCTCCTTCTTCCTCCCCTCTTCCTCTTCTTCGTTGTTACTTTTTTTTCCTCCTCCCAATCTGAGAATTAAATTCCCCGGCCATTATCAAACCTTCAACGGACCACCAAACACTTGTTCCCCTGTTTCAACCCATCACCCCCAAACAAACCAACTGACCGAGCCAATCGAGCTGCCCAGGCCGAGCCCCATCCTCGGACGCCAACGCCTCCCACTCCACCGTCCTCCTCCGGCCGACCAACGCCACTGGCCAAAAAAAAAAAAATCCGCCCTAACCCACTGCGACCATGCCGGAACCGGTTATCTCCACTCATGACCACCGATAACCGCCGGAACAGAACCGTGCCCCTATCTTTTCAAGGCAACCATCAAATCCCCTAGAGCCTCCATGCCACTCCGGCGCCGTCGCCGGCGGAAACCTCGCCGGTTTTCCTTGCCCGCAGGGTTCCCCTGTTCGCCATGTCCGTAAAAGCCCTTTCTCCCTCCGCACGAACGTGAAGGCACAAGGCCGGCACGAATGTGAAGGCAAAAAGTTGCACGCTCCTCAAAGCAAAGCCAGCTTTTTTAGCCGACTTCAAGCCAAGAAGAAAAAAAAAAAGAAAGAAAAAATAAAAATGGGCTTTAAGTTTGCAATTTGGGCTTCACTTAGCATCCTGATTGACGTATTCTAATCAGCACTCAATCGAAGAATCTACACACCATTCAAAGCACTCCTAGAAGAGGGCTATGATCATATTTATTTGGATTTATCGGGCCAAATATAAAATTATTTTGGCTTGGAAAACACTAACTACAACTATTATTTTTATTTGGTATTCCAATTCTAAAGACTTTATCAGACTCGTCATCCAACCAGAATCTCGGCCCGACTTGGTCAACACCTTTTCCAGTTTTGACCATGATCTGATTTGTGACCATCCTTTTTTCACTTAAAATATTTCAATTGATATTGTTAGTGAGATTTTTTCTTTAGTTTTATTGGATTAATACATTAATTGGTTGTGCTTAGTCTAAACTTACGAGTAGTTTTTCAATTGCTTATGATCCTGATTTTTTTTTTATCTAGGATTTTTAATTCTTGTTTGTAGTTATTAAAAAAAAATCGATTATAGCTTAATCCCTTCCGTATTAAGAAAATAATAATTAGCTAATTTTGATTTATAATTTTGGTTTGCTGATAATTTAAAAATAATAATAATAAAAATAATAATAATCTGTATTGCATCCCTAGATCATATCATCTCACATCAATTTTTTGGTATCAGGGCACAGTTTAGTTTAGATTAAGCATATTTACATTGCATTTGATTAAAAAAAAAATTGCATATCTCAACATTTAGCATACCATGCACACCTTTACTATTTTAGAAAGTCCCGTTCATATAAAACTCCAAAAAAATATAAAAATTACTTTGTTAGAAAATAGACTTGTAGCCGAACAAATCTATGGTTGCAGATTCCTGAATCTGCTTCAGAATTCATGCCAGATTTTGAGTTTAACTCTTAGTCTTTATTCTGAAATTCTATGACCTGGAATTTTGAGCAACCTCTATTTAAACCTAAAGTCTCATTTCTAGGAAAGTCAAAAAAATTACAAAATTAGTGTTTCTAAAATCTAGGTCAAATTGAAAAGTTTCTACATATACAATTTGAAAAATTGCTTTAATATTCATGCCAGTTTGATCGGGAACTTCTGATTGTGCATGCAAAAAACTGCAATTTGTAGAACTGTACCATACCTATTCTTTCGACAATTTCTATTGATAGAATTGTCGAAAAATCATAAAATTTGTAAATCTGAAAACTAGACTCGAAAAGGAAGAAAACTATGTTGGACGACTTAGAATTAAAATTTAGATTGATGCCATATTTCTAGGAAAGACTAGTCATTATATTCTGAAATTTAATAAAGAGCTTGATTGTGATTCTTGTAGTGATCTTTGCATGACCACTAGGTTAGGAGTAAAATATCACCCCAAATCCTTAAAGTCAGACAATAGGATCGATCCAAATCAATTAGCTACATCCCTACAAGCCCTCAATGAGAAACTTGATAATCTGACTAGTATTTGTCAAGAGTATGGATTGAGAATAGAAAACTTGGAAGAAAATTGAGTCAATAATCCACAAATTAGGAATACAGATCCTAGACCCCTAGCACAATGAGAGATCCAAAATATTAATGGGCATAGAAATCAAGCGATTTGACATCAACAAGATTTTATTGAACAAGATGAATGGATTATATATAGTGTTAAGGTTGAAGCCCCGAGTTTTGTTGGTCAATTGGATCACAAAGAGTATATTGATTGGGAAGCAGATATGGATCACTATTTTGAATGGTATGATATGTCTGAAGAAAAAAAATTAGATTTACTAAAATGAGAATATTAGGACAAGATAAAATGTATTGGAGTAACATTGAGCGATTAGCCATGCATGGAAGACATGAACCTATGGTTGGTTTTCTCCCAGGAACAGAAAATTGCAATCGAACAGGCATAACAGCCTATCGCAGCGGAAACAAATATAAAAATAATTTATATCTAATCATGCAATTCATAAATAAATCTAATTTATTTAACATAAATTCCTAACATGCTGAAACATATGAGAAAAATATCATATCTGAAATAAAAATTATTTTAAGCATAAAATACTTACCTGGATCGCTATTCGGGCCTGCTCTGAAAAGAGTGCAGATTTGCTAATGAAAGGCTGGGATTCTATCGGAGCCACGCAATCGCCCGGCCTTTACTGGTATCCACACGAACCTCTCACAACCGAGTCGTAGAGAGCACTGGACTGCTAGATTCTTCCAGCCCTCTCCTCTTTCAACAAATCATCCGTTTTAAAAACTGTGCCGATCCAAATCCAGATCGGCTTTTGGCTTCTGTCTTGCAATCTTAAATTTACAAGACCTTGGACCCTTTTCTCTGTACTTTCTCTAGTAGAGCATCTCTCTAGATCTCTCAGAAGGAAGAAGAAATCACATTAGAGGGAGAAGAAAAACTTGGCACCAGGAGAGAGACTCTCAGGTAAAAATGCCCACGGAGAAGCTCATGGCCAAAGAGAAATATTCATGATGGAAGGAGAATTTTTTCATGCCAATTATGATCTCTCTTGGTCAGCCACCTTTTTTCCTTTTTAAATTTAAGTTATCCTATCCCAATAAAACAAAACACCAGTGTTTCATTTTATATGGCTAGGATTTAAGATGAGTGGAAGAGAAGGACTCTTCCCTCTCTTAATATTCTTCATGCTAAACTCTTTGCGCCCACCTTTTATTCACGCCTCCTCTCTTTTGTCACCCAAACACAAGGGGCCCACTAGGTAGGCATGTGGAGGGAGGGGGAGACATGGAGAGAGAATCCTAGTCTAACTGGACTCTAGGTCTTGGTCCAAATGAAGTGCTTTTACAGTCAAACTGAAGCCGATTTTAAATCCGATCGAACCATTTTGAAGCAGATATTGACCCGATTTAATTAGGATTAATTAATTGAGTCTAAATCAATTAAATTAAATCTGATTTAAATTAATTAACAATTAATCTATAATCAATTAATTGTAACATTTACAATTAGGTCAAATATTAATTGTAACACTTACAATTAGGTCCAAACTGATTTGCTGAATGGTTACTTGAGCTCCTAATGTATGTGACCTCTCATGTCCTATCCTGTCTGGTAATGAGACATGCTATAATCTCCATTATACATCATCGAAACTCTTTTCGATGGACTGAAAAAATTTCAGCTCAACCCTAATTAGGATCATCGATCCAAAAATGATCCTAACGGGCTCTCATAATCTACTAGTGATACCTAGCAGTATGTAGTGGCAACCCAGCAGAATAAGATTAGAACTCCTAGGTGTAGTTACCATTTGATTCAATTCCTCTATCAAAATCCTGACATGATGTTGGTTACGGATACTTGTCAAACCTATCAGTCATATGCTTAACCTAATCGACTCAAGTCCAATTGTGATACTAATGAAAATACCTTTTTATTATCATCCCGCTATGGCTATAGACTTCTGGACTTAGTCTCATTAAGCTCGTATAGGATTATACCTTACTACTAAGGCTGATAGATCCTCACAAGTGAACACCCTACTCCTACAATAAATTTACTGCAGCTAACGAACACCGCAAGGTCCCGTATGGATAGGAACTATGTGATTGTGCTGTCAAACTACATCAACCTTATTGTGAGCAGCTGAGACACTCTAGGTCAAAGAACTATTCACACGACTACAGCATCAGGAAGTTATCGACGAGTGAGTAGCCATCTGTATAACTTCTTGTACTTGGTCACGCTCAGTATCGTTGATCTCTATCAACTACCTGCACTCTCACTCTAATGTCACCACACTGTAGGTTAGAGACTCATCTATCCAAAAGGGAAGTAATATGTGCATTGATTTTAACAAATTAATCACCATTCTCGTGAATCATAAGCTTTTAGGAGTTAATCTATAAAGACACATGCCTTAGATTCTCAACTCTTAAGAATATGTGTCATTATCCATTAACTCCATGGACGATTCATAGACACTCAATATGAATGAAAATAATGCCCTTTTATTAATAAAGAAAAATTAAGTACAATGCTCATGCCCTAAAAATCATAATGTGTCAAGCCAACTTGGCTTTCAAGGCATACATCTAACAATCTCTCACTTCCACTAAGGTCTATTGGCTACATATCTAAGTCCTATTTTCTCAAAGTGGACTTCAGCCTTTTGCTGGCTCAGAGTCTTAGTCAGTAGGTCTGCCACGTTGTCTGTGGAGTCTACTCTTCGTACCTCAACATATTTCTTCTCGAGGTAGTCGCGTATGATATGAAACCGTCGCTCAATATGCTTAGACTTTTGGTGAGGCCTGGGCTCCTTAGCTACAGCTGTTGCACCATTATTGTCACAGTATATGGGGATGGCATCAGATGGCGTTACTTCAAGCTCCGCAATGAACTTTTTGTACCATAAGGCTTCTTTTGCAGCTTCAGAGGCAGCGATGTACTCTACTTTCATTATTAAATCTGCTATGATGGGCTGCTTGGAACGTTTCCAACTAGTTGCCCCACCATTGCAAAGAAACACAGACCCTGATGTAGACTTTCTATCATCAGGATCAGACATAAAGTCTGAGTCTGTATATCCCTTTATCCTTAATTTTGAACTTCCTCGAAAGACTAAGAACAAATCTTTAGTCCTTCTCAAGTACTTAAGAATATTCTTCACAGCTATCCAGTGTTCTTCACCTGGATTCGATTGATATTTGCTCGTGACACTCATGACAAGAGCTATATCAGGTCGAGTACACAACATGACATACATAAGGCTTCCAATTATCGAAGCATATGAAATCTTGCTCATGTGTCGAATCTCTTCAGGTGTGTTGGGACACATTTTCTTAGAGAGATTAATGCCATGCCGAAGAGGTAACAATCCTCTTTTAGAGTTCTCCATGCTGAACCTTTTCAGTACTTCCTTTATGTATAATTTTTGTGAAAGGCCAAGCATCCAATTAGATCTATTTCTATAAACCTTAATCCCAAAATATAAGATACTTCATTTAAGTCTTTCATAGAGAATTCCTTAGATAACAAACCTTTGACCGAAGTCAACATGGAAATATTATTCCCTATAAGGAGGATGTCATCCACGTACAATATGAGGAATGTCACTGCCCTCCCACTAGCCTTCCCGTAAACACATGGCTCATCTTCATTCTTGGTAAAATCAAACGATTTGATTGCATCATCAAAATGAGTATTCCAACTCCGAGAAGCTTGCTTCAATCCGTAGATTGATCTATGCAGCTTGCAAACCTTATGATCTTCATCATTGGAAGTGAAACCCAAAGGCTGCTCCATATAGATATCTTCCTTAAGATATCCATTCAGGAATGCAGTTTTCACATCCATCTGCCATATCTTATAATCATGATATGCTGCAATTGCAAGCAATGTACGGATGGATTTTAGCATAGCTACTAGTGAAAAGGTATCATGATAGTCAATGCCTTTATGTTGACTATACTCTTTGGTGCGGGCACCAGACTCAGAAGAAGACTTTAGAGCTCCATCTGGATCTCTGATTAACCTTGCCCGAAAAAATTAGGGTTTTTGGTTTGTAATAAGAGTTGACTAGATCAACTCAATTTAGCTTGAGTCTACATTACCTGCATTTTATTTTGTTGAGTCATGTTGACTCAGTAGTGGACTAGGGTTTCAACCTGGGGTGTTACATTTTCTCCCAAGACCAAGCAAGTGGACACCACACTCCCAGCCACACTCCCAGCCATACGCCTGAGTCCAGGGGGCACCATATCTACATCCAGCAGCCTTTGGTCCCTACTCCACAGATAGCAGCTTCCTTCTCTCATGCGCCAGATGAGGAGAAATCCACCAAGAGTCCACAAATCAAGGGGGCGGCCAAGACTTTCCCAAGAGAACCAAAGTAAAGATGGGAAGAAATTCTCTTGGAGAGAACTTCAAGGAGGCGCCCACTACCTGCCAAGAAAATCCAAAACAAAGATGGGAAGGACCTTGACTTAGGGAGGAAGAAAAGGAGGAGTCCAAAAGAGTTGATCCATGGAAGGAAAAAAAATTCTCTCGAAGATCCAAACAAGGAGGCGCCATCTACCTGCCTTTTATAACCCAAATCAGATTTTTTTGGTACCTTGGCCGACCATATGTGTATGATTTATCCTGATTTGTAGATCCCCTCCTTTAGTCCCACATGGGAAGATGTAAAACCCTACTCCCTTGTAAAGCCTTATAAATTAAACCCCTCTTGTAAGTTTAAATCAATCAGATGAATGAAACCAAATTTTTTTATGAGCAAACTTTGTGTTTTCTCTCTTCCGCACTTGCATCCAGGTGTTGAGCTCCGTGAGGGAGTAAATCCGGGTTCCCCAGGAACCTTGAGGAGGTGTGAGATCTCCAAAACCCAAACCCTAGGTTAGCCACTCCACTCCCAAACCCTAGCTGCCATCACCCTTCTCTTTCCACCAAGCCCTAGTCTATTCCACTTCTCACGGCCATCCTCTCCAAGTCCAGGCCGGCCACCAGCATCCAGCTCCAGTCCAGATACTTCAGATCTACAGCAATTCTAAGAGGAAGTCAGATCGGCCTCCAGGAGAATCCTGATTTCAGCAACTTCAGCTTTCTAGTTCTTCAGCCTGGTAAATCTTTTCTTGAGTATCTGAAATCTATCACTTGTTCCTCTTCTTTCCCAGATCTTGAGTCCAGGAGAAGCCGACCAAACCACAAGACCAGTATTGGAGGATCCATTGCGAAGATAGCCGACTCCGAGGATCCCACAATCTGCTCGAGAGAGTTCTTCCACCAAAATCCTGAGAAGATCACTGTCTGGTTAGTAAACCATCTCTCCTCTCTATTTTTGTTCTGTTGAAAGTTCAGAGCGAAACCCTAGGTCTGGGAGTTTCTCAACCCCCCCAGCGATCCGTTACTTCTGAACTACTCTGATAATTTAGTTTCTTCTAAACTGTGCTTTCAATCCTTACCTAGTTTCCTTCAACTTAGTTTAGCTTTATTTTGAGTCAAAGCCAATTTCTGAAATATAAAAAATAAAAATAAAAAATAAAAAAAATAAATTAATCCTAAATTTACTTCCGCATACGCTTCTTTGTTCTTTGTTCTGCATCACTCTTTCGCCACTAACCTAGCTTTAAAGGTCTCTAACTTACCATCAGCACCTATTTTTCTTTTGTAGATCTATTTACAACCAATAGGTACAATACCCACTGGTGGATCTACTAAGGACCAAACTTGGTTAGAATGCATTGAATCAATTTCTGACTTCATAGCATTCAACCATTTCTTGGAGTCGATGTCTGACATCGCCTTATCATAAGTCTTAGGATCAATCAATTGATCCTTGTCCCCAACAAAAAACCTTTTCTTTATATCCTCTGTAAGCAACCCAAGTACCTTTCAGGAGGTAAGGAGACTCTAATAGACCTACGAGGTGGAAGAGCATTTACATGTATTGGTTGATTAGGATCGATCTGATCTTCAGCTGGCTACTCTTCAGAGACTTTCTCATCGAGCTTAATTAACCTCCCACTACCATCTTCCTGAATAAACTATTTTTCAAGAAATGTGGCATGTATGCTCACAATCACATTATGATCTTCTGGAAGGTAAAAGTAATACCCTAAAATTTTTTTAGGATATCCTATAAACCGAACTTTCATAGATCTAGATTTTAACTTGTCCGCCATTAGTCTTTTGACATAGGCTGAACATCCCCAAATCTTGAAATGAGTAAGACTTGGTTTCTTACCATGCCAAATCTTATATGGTGTTGTAGGAACAGATTTAGATGGAACCCTATTTAGAATATAAATTGAAGTTTGTAGGACATCTCCTCAAAGAAATAAATGTAAGTCTGTGAAGCTCATCATGGATTAGACCATATCTAATAATGTCCTATTTTTTCTCTCAGACATCCTGTTGAGCTGAGGCATACCAGGTGAAGTCCATTATGAGACTATGCCATTGTCCTTAAGATAATCTAAAAATTTTATACTAAGATATTCTCCTCCCCGATCTGATCGAAGAACCTTAAGGGTTTTCCTATTTGTTTTTCTATCTCATGTATGAATTTCTTGAACTTTTCAAAAGCTTCAGATTTGTGTCTCATAAGAAAAACATAACCATACCATGAACAATCATCAGTAAAGGTTATGAAGTAATAAAAACCATCCCTGGACTGCACATCAAATGGACCACACACATCAGTGTATACCAGGGCATGTAATTTTATGGCCCTTTCCCCATGTCCTACATAAGGTAACTTGGTCATTTTTTCTTGAAGACATGACTCACAAGGTGGGTATGATTCAGAATTAAATGAATCTAGGATCCCATCCCTTTCTAGTTTGTTTATTCTGTCCTCACCTATATGACTGGGCTTTAGGTGCCATATGTATTTTTTATTTAGGTCATCTCTAGGATGTTTATGTCCTATGGCATTCACTTTAATTTTTTCATTAATATTCAAAGATGCATCGGCTTGCAAATGATAGAGACTGTCAATTAAAATAGCTTTTACAACTAATTTATTTCTCAAATAAATACTACAAAACTCTTTATTGAATATAAATTCAAATCCTTCCTGTGTTAGCATAGAGATAGAAATCAATTTCTACTAGCTCTAGGCACAAAATAACAGTCACTAAGTACAAATCTATACCCTAAAGATAACACCAGAGAATATGATCCAATGGCTTGAGCAGCAACTCTTGCTCCATTTTTGACATGTAGGACCATCTCACCTTCTTTCAGCATTCTACTTCTTTCCAGGCCCTGCATTGAAATGCATATATGAGCACAAGAGCCGGAGCCTAAAATCCAACTAGAAGTAGATGAAACCGTCAGGTTAGATTCAATAATGAGTATAGACTTACCTTTTGAAGGTGCATCCTCCTTCCATTTCTTTAGGCTTTCCAGGTAAATAAGACAATTCCTTTTCCAGTGGCCATATGTATTGTAGTGGAAACATTTTCCTTTACTAACCTTGGCTTTCTTGGGAGTGTCCTTCTTCTTCTATTTGCTTTCATTCTTCTACTTCTTTGCAAGTTTCTTTTTCTTCCATGTAGACTTTCTTTTAGAGGAAGATTGCTCTATAGAGAAAATAGAGCTCCTTGAACTTTTTAGGGTCCCCTCATTGCTTACCAGCATGTTTAATAATTTAGGCAAAGTGTAATTCAACTTGTTCATATTATAGTTCATTACAAACTGAGCATATGAACTAGTCAAAGACTAGAGGATCAAATCCACCTGTAGCTCCTTATGAATCAGAATACCCAGCTTCTCAAGCTGTTCGATGTTCTTGATCATTGTCAAACAATGATCATGCATTGACTGCCCTTCATGCATCTTATTATTGAAAAGCCTTTTCGACACTTCGAAGCATGCAATCCGACTTTGTTCACCATATAACTCTTGTAGGTGAATCAGAATCGATTTGCAATTCATGTTGGCTTATTGAAAACTCTTGGCATATCCTCATGTTGGCTTTGCAATTCATTTGACATTGAGGCCAACATATAACACTTAACCTTATTATCATCCTCCATCCATTTTTCATGTGCAATCATTTGACAAGCATTTGGATGGTCAGGTAAAACAGGGGGTTCCTGGTCAAGCACATAGCCCAACTTCTCAGAACTCAAAATAATTTTGATGTTTCTCAACAAATCTTTAAAATTAAGGCCTACAAGTCGGTTTGTCTCTAGAATATGGACTAAGGGATTTAAAGCAGACATGGTTAACTGCAAGAGTAGAAGATTCAAATTAGATGCTTTATACTTAATCATAAAAATTATTCTAGGGTCTTAAAGAAATAATTTTAAAACTCCCACTATTTTCTTGGATCTCTCACACTCCCCATGGAGATGTGAAAACCCTGCGACTCTAAGTTTCTAGTGGGTGCTACAGTCCCATCGATGTGCAGCACCTCATCATATCCGATTATTGGTAACACGTTACACCAATAAGTGGCGAACTCTTGTCCAATGTATCTAATATAAGTTGTAGCTACTTGGTCTCTAAATCATGGAACATCAACATGCCTGTTTATTGGTCCAATCATCAGTTAAGTCAGACCCACCATTCCTGCTAGACAAAGCAATCATTGAGTCCCTTAACATGCCCATTTATTAGGCCTAACCCCATCAGTGCCTAGCAACATCTCATGCCTAATAGGGTGGTTGTGTCTTCCCAATGCAACTAGACCACTGTAACCAGCCAAGAATAATCAACACCAATAGGACACCTACACACCTACAATGGTGGAAGACCTATGACTTAATATTTATTGGGAGCTTTGAAGGTGAAAACACCTATACCTAGCATACAATATGCAAGAAAAACAAGGCAGAGAATATGCATTTTAAAACTATTTTAAATCATGCACAGCAGAAGGCTTGGTAGATAGATCTAAATGATCTACCGATCTGCCCGTAACAAGACCTAGCATAATAATGTAGCATGCATATGACAACAAAAGAACATAAATATAAAGGTCATACCTCTATACCTCTGAGAGTGTAGGAGAGAAGCAATAAAGGGCAGTGAGAAGGAGGGCGCTCGAGCCACACACGCATCTGGCCTCTACAGGATGTCCACACCTGGGCACGACTCTGATCAACTCCCTCGGAGTGCTAGCTCTTCGGGATCCGTGGGCTGAACTTCTTCTTCCAAGAAGACTGGAATGAGAGCAAGAACCCCTTCCCAAATCTCTTTCCCAATACCTAGCTTAATCGCTAGGTGGCTCACACACAATCCCTAAACCTTTCACAAAGCCCTTCTTCTTCCTCTCTATTCTCTGTGTTGTGTTGTTGTTGTAACCCCAGCAGCCACTACAAAGACCTCTATTTATAGGAGTTGCCATGAGAGGGAGAAGAAGAAAGGAGGAGAGATGGAGGGAGAAAATGGGGGAGAGGATCAAGGCCATTCCAAATGGATCCAATCCATTAAGGTAAGTATGACATTCACACCATAAAGACTTGGAGCCAAAACTGGTTTGAATTCGAAATTCAAACAAGGTCAAAATATGCCTAAAAAGCTCTCATGAAAACCTTCCAAATTTTTGCTCGTCACAAGGAGTGTCGACACTCGAAAATGGCCAAGTATCGATACTTCACCAAGTGTCGACACCTATAAAATTCCAAGTGTTGACACTTGGAACAAAGTCAACCATATTGACTTCAGGTGACGGTAAACAATTCTCAATCGTTGATTAGCCCAAAGAATCATATAGAAATCCTCTATGGTGTGTGACCCCATAGGTTCGAATACCAAACTGGTAGCATTGGAATATTTCCAGTACCAGTCAAAGTCCTCATCTAGCAATGATACTCGACGTCCAGATAGGTCGAAGATGCATAGCACCTCACAAGAACCTCTGGCATATGGTTGCCGCATAATTCATCCCTTTGACCTTATAATGCTCAAGATGACCTAGGGTTAGACTGCCAACCCTAATATGGTTTATCAAAATCATGTCTCAACCTTACAAGTTCTGTGACTCCTCACAAGAACTATCCTGGCCAAGGTTTTGCTGAATTGAGATATAGTGAGTCATTTACTCCAAACTATTTGGAGAGGTCAATTCCATCTTGATTCACCACCGCTCCACAAGTACTTAACTACACCTAGAAACCTTCCATCACTGAATTAGAAATCCAGGTAGTCCGGCACCAAAGTACAGTGTGTTGCTTGCAAGCTGCCATGGTGATCTCAGGTCTGAGGGACACATATACCCATATCCCTTAGCGAGCAACCCTTTGGTAGAAGGGAGCTCCGTAGATAGTCATGTTCAGTGAAATGTCACACACTTCACTTGTATGTCATTCCAATATCTCCACACTCCTTGGTTAAGAGGACGACCAATAAATGTGACATACAACAACCTATACTTGATACATAATCATCCTATAACAATGTATCCTTTGGTTGTGAACCAGTTTAAGAATTACTTGATATATCCTCTCTATATCAAACAATGTAGTTCTAAGGACTCCATCATACAAGAGTTTATTACAGGAAAATGTAAAATGATGGATAGCCAAAAATAAATAACTTTTATTTATTATTAAAAATTCATATACAAATACAAAATAGCACAACCGTTTAAAACCTAGACGATTGGTTTTGGAACACAATTCTCAACAACTCCCACTTGGACTAAAGCCAATCAGTACAGAATCTCATTCCCATTTTCCTTTTACAATAGTCAAACTCTTGAACTCTGACAGCTTTAGTGAAGGGGTCAGCCAGGTTCTCCTTTCCATCGATCTTCTGAAGGTCAATGTCATCTCGTTTCACGATCTCTTGTACAAGGTGATAGTACCGCATAATATGCTTTGTATGGTGATGAGACTTCGACTCTTTGGCTTGAGCAATGGCTCCAGTGTTATCATAGTATACCAAAACAGGACCATCCAGGGAAGGTGCCACTCCCAGCACGCCAAGGAACTTTTGCAACCACACAGCTTCCTTCGCTACATCATATGCTGCAATGTACTCTGCTTCACAAACTGAGTCCGCCACAGTAGGCTGCTTGGAACTTTTCTAGCAGACAACTCCTCCATTCAGGGTAAAGACAAAACCTAACATACTTTTGCTATCATCTTTATCTGACTAGAAACTAGAGTCAGTATATCCCACAAGTTTCAAGTCAGATTCTCCATAAATGAGCCATTGGTCCTTAGAATTTCGTAAATACTTAAGGATGGTTTTAACCACTTTTCAATGAGCTTCACCTGGGTCAGACTGGTATCCACTCACTACACCTAGTGAGTATGCCACGTCTGGTCTAGTACATGTCATGGCATACATGATAGAACCCACTGTCGAAGCATATGGAATTCTACTCATATGCTCTCTCTCCTCAGGAGTTATCGCACAATTCCATTTGGAGAGATCAATTCCAGTGCCTATCGAGAAATAGCCCTTCTTGGAATTCTCCATGCTAAACTGTTTTAGCACGGTGTCCATGTACGTAGACTGGGACAGTCCCAGAAGCCTCTTAGATCTATCTCTATAGATCTTCATACCTAGTATGTAAGAGGTTTCACCCAAGTCCTTCATAGAGAACCGAGATGATAACCATACCTTTATTCCTTGCAGTGCTGCAATGTCATTCCCGATTAAAAGAATGTCATCCACATACAGCACAAGGAATACAATCATAGAACCGTTAGCCCATTTGTAAATGCAAGGTTCTTCTCCGTTCCTAACAAAGCCATACGACTTGATACACTTATCAAATCGCATGTTCCAACTCCTGGATGCTTGCTTCAGTCCATAGATGGACTTTTGAAGTTTGCACACCTTTGACTCGTCTGTAGATGTGAACCTTTCAGGTTGTATCATATACACCTCCTCTCCCAACTCACCATTCAGGAAAGCTGTTCGGACATCCATTTGCCATATTTCATAGTCAAAGTGTGCTGCTAAAGCAAGCATAATCTGAATGGATTTGAGCATTGCCATAGGAGAAAACGTCTCGTCATAGTCAATACCATAATGTTGACGATACCCCTTGGCAATCAGACGGGCTTTATAGGTCTCCATCTATCTGTCTGCACCCCTTTTCCTCTTAAAAATTCATTTACACCCAATGGATTTTATCCCTTCAGGAGGATCAACCAATGTCCATACATTTTTGATTTCCATGGACTCCATTTCGGATTTCATGGCTCCTAGCCATGATTCAGAGTCGGACCTCTATAATGCATCCATATAGGTGATCGGATCCTCATTGTTCTCATCGAGTTCAATGGGATCACCATCCCGGATCAAGAAACTGTAGTATCTATCTGGTCGGCTCGGTACTCTACTGAATCTCCTTAATGGTTTCGGAGTGGGCTCTGGGTGTGATCTAATCATAGCCGGTTCTATATTGTCCCTTAAGTGTGTCGGTTCTTCTATTTGTTGAACTTCACTAAGTTCAATCTTAGTGGCTACAGTCCCTTCACCAAGGAACTCCTTTTCCAAAAAGATAGCCCTAAGACTGACGAACAACTTTTGTTCCTCGGCTAAGTAGAAGTAATACCCCTTAGACTCTTTTGGATACCCAACAAATAGGCACCAGTCAGACCTAGGTCCAAGTTTGTCTGTTTCTAAATGTTTTACATAAGCCGGGCACCCCCAGACCCGAAGGTGTGAAAGTGTCAGCTTACATCCAGTCCACATCTCATATGGTGTTTTACTAACGGACTTACTTGGAGCCCTATTTAGAATGTAACAGGCTGATTCTAAAGCATATCCCCAAAAGGATACTGGCAGAGAAGCAAAGCCCATCATGGACCGAACCATGTCTAACAGGGTTCGATTCCTCCTCTCAAACACTCCATTTAACTGGGGTGTCCCTAGAGGCGTCCATTGAGAGAGAATCCCATTCTCCTTAAGATATGTCAGAAACTCGTCGGAAAGGTATTCACCACCTCGCGGATCGAAGGGTTTTGATATACTTTCCAGTTTATTTTTCTACTTCACTATGATATCGTTTAAACATTTCAAACGACTCAGACTTATGTCTCATCAAGAAGACATAACCGAACTTTGAAAGGTCATCTATAAAAGTAATGAAATAAACGTACCCATCCCTGACACTAACATTCATGGGTCCGCATACATCAGTATGCACCAGACTCAGAATTTCTTTGGCTCGTTCATCTTTTCCAGTAAAAGGTGACTTAGTCATTTTTCCAAGAAGACAAGACTCACAGGTAGGAAGTAAACTATCTTCACTAAAATTGAGGAGACCCTCGGTTTTCAACCTATTTATCTTGTTTCCATTTATATGACCTAGCCTACAATGCCATAGGTATGCTTCACTAACATTATCTATCCTAGGGCATTTGCTAGACATGTACATTACACTAACAGGTCGCGATAGTACATAAATGCCATCACGTATTTGTCTATTCAAAATTACAGAACCATTCAAAATGATTTTGCAAATGTCATTCTTTATTAATAGTTCATAACCATACATGGCCAACTAGCCTACAGAAATGACATTCAAAATGAAAGAAGGACAAAAATGATATTCATTCAAAATGACAATACAGGACTCGAAAACTAGTTTAAAGACTCCTAATGCCAGAACTGGAACTTGGCTTCCATTTCTCATGTTCAAGAACCTCTCACCATCCTCGAATCTTCTACTAAGTTGAAGTCCCTGCAAAGAATTGCAAATGTGAATTAGACTTCCTGTATCCAATACCAAGTTAGTAGCATCGCAAACAGAGAAACTACAAGGTGTTATCATATAATTACCTTGTCCAAGACCATCCTGCAGCTTTCTCTTCTTGGACTTGTTTGGATCAAGGGATGCAATGTAAAGAGGATAGTTCCTCTTCCAGTGTCCCTGCTTCTTGCAGAAGAAGCACTCTGCACGACTCTGATCAGCCTTCACTTTCTTGGTCTAACTGGGCCCAGAATCACTAAGCACCTTTTTTTCTTTATTCTTCTTCTTCCCTTTCTTAAAGGGATGACGCCCTCCTAAAGAACCTCCCACTAGATTCACCACCCCTTTATTCAACTGGTAGTCTTTCACAAAAGTCTACAGCAACCCCAACAGATCGTGGTAGTTAACTGCAGGCTTATTCATTCTATAATGATCGAGAAAGTCTAGATAAGAGGAGAGAAGAGAAATCAAAATCGCATCTTTTCCAAGCTGTTTATGTAAGGGATAGCCGAGCTTGCCCAAGCACTCAATCATCTCAATCATGTACAATACATGATCAGTGACCGAGGCCCCATCACGTATCCACGCATTGTAGATAGCACAGGAGACCTTGTACCTTTCAACATCGTCTGGTGTCCCGAAAGACTCCTTCAACTTTTGAAGGATTTCTTCCACCTGGACTTCCTTGAACTTGCGATTGAACTCATCGTTCATCATAGCCAGCATGATGCATTGAATAGTGGTCCTGTCAGAGAGCCACTTTTGATAAGTGTCTCTGACTGAACCCCGAGCATTGGCAACAGGGATCTCGGGTGCCGGATCCGTTATCACATATAGGATCCATACGTACTCCAGGACAATCTTGAGCCTTCGATACTAGCTATCGAAGTTGGGTCCATTGAGCTTCTAGTTGTCAAGAAGAGATCGGAGTGACAGGTTGGAAGACATTTGAAAGGAAAACCAAAACTAATTAGTGTATATGAATTATTAATCTAAAGACATGGACTAAAGTCTGAAGGTCCCTCCCACTATTTTGCACAGATTGGTAGCCTCTACCTCCAATCCGAGGAATTACTTTAATTCCTTAGTGGGTACTAGAGTCCAATAGACAACACATGAGCCCGACTTTGGCCAGCCCATCCATGTATATCTAAAGGTAGGTTCTTTAACTGATTACTTCTCCAAGTAACCTCTAGCAATTTGGTTTTGCCCCAAGAAGCACTTCAATCGGCCTTTGGGCCACCTATTGAAGGTCCTGGTTAGGTCTAACCATTCACATGACAAAATTCAATGCTTCTAACTAACGAATGGTCAAGCCCGACTTTGGCTGGCTCACCTGACCACTGTTAAGAGAGTTGCATTAAGCCATCATATTAGGAACAACTATTCCAATAGCCCGATGACCACCCGATCTTTGGACCTGCTGATGAACACCGAACTAATGGACACATTACTATCCCACTTAATGGGAGGCTAGGACTTGGTTATCTCTATAACTTTGTCCTTTTAAGGACCTAATAATTTTGAGGATTTTAATTAAAGTGACAGATGAAGATGAGAAGACATGGATCAACCTCCCATTGACCACATCAGCAATCAAGAAGGGTTACACATAACTAATGATCCATGGGCACCTAAAATCAGTCAAGACTGATTAACCTTGGGTGACAAGGGTTAACACGAGTCAATGAGCTATCTAATCAATCCTGATTGACCACATTGGCCAGGTAAATGAGATCATGGGTTGGGTTCCGCAATTAACCATCTTGCCTAGACACCAACAGAGTTGGCCAGGTAAGAGGTAGCCCCAAAGAACCATGATCACAATGCCAAACTTACCTTGACACCAATCAGTTCATCAGACTCGATTAGACTAGTCTAAAAACTCGGGCTTTCCACTGAGCCACAAATTAGATCCATTTAGATTATAGACTAATCAATCTAACTATTAGATAGATCTAAAGAAGAAATCCTTACTCAACTTTTTATTAGATTAGTTCTCTAACTTGTCCAATGAATCTAAACTTAGGTCTAACCCAATCAAGGACCTAATAGAAGCTAATCCATGATCCTTAAGGCTTATTGAAATGACTTAATGTCTTTGAATCACATTCCTAGAGTACTTAGTCAATCTTAATTCAAAATTAAGTTCAATGGCTTTAAATAAATTAAAACGATTTTAATTTATCATGTAAAATAATTTTACAACAAATTCAAAATTTAAATTCACTGTTCTCAGCATTTTCTGCAGCCAAGTGTCAACACTTCAAGAGCAAGTGTTGACACAAGGCCTGAAACAGGGAATAGAAAATAGAACAACATATTTTCTGGCATGCCTCAAGTGTCGACACTTCAAGGGTCAAGTGTCGACACTTCAGGCTCAAGTGTCGACACTTCAGGGACAAGTGTCGACACTCTAGCCTATTTCAGAATAAAAACAGAAACCAGATCTCAGGAAGCTATTTCATGAGCCGACACTTCAAAGGCCAAGTGTCGACTCACAGCCTGAGATAATGAAAAACAGTGATTTCAAATCCGATGTTTCCCCAAACATACAAATAAAAACCGATCAAAAAATAACTTTTCGATCTTATCTAAAGTCGTTTTATGATCATGTCATTAGATTAAAACATTTTTAACCTACAAATTACTTTCTTCTTATTTTTCTTTTCATGAGTCAATCACAATGGCACCCCTACATGCCATAGGAGACCCCATTGAATGGGAAGAGAGGGTCTTGCAGCCCTACTTCTCTCCTATGATCGGATAGCCTGGTGAAGCACTCAGTCAAAGTACTTAAAAAGAAAGGAGAAGTTATTAGCATGCTAGAATCATTATACTACAAAATGAACCTGGCTCTGATACCAATGAAGGTGAAAATACCTATACCTAGCATACATCATGCAAGAAAAACAGGATAGAGAATATGCATTTTAAAACTATTTTAAATCATGCACAATAGAAGGCTTGGTAGATAGGTCTAAACGATCTGCCGATATGCCCGCAACAGGACCTAGCATAATAATGTAGCATGCATATAACATCAAAAATAACAGAAGAACAAAAATAGAAAGGTCATACCTCTATACCTCTGAGAGTGCAGGAGAGAAGCAGTAAAGGGCAGTGAGAAGGAGGGCGCTCGAGCCACACTCGTGTCTGGCCTCTATAGGATGTCCTCACCTAGGCTCAACTCTGATCAACTCCCTCGGAGTGCTAGCTCTTCAGGATCCATGGGCTGAACTTCTTCTTCCAAGAAGACTGGAATGAGAGCAAGAACCCCTTCCCAAACCTCTTTCCCAATACCTAGCTTGATCGCTAGGTGGCTCACACCCAATCCCTAAACCTCTCACAAAGCCTTTCTTCTTCCTCTCTTTTCTCTGTGTTGTGTTGTTGTTGTACCCCAGCAGCCACTACAAAGACCTCTATTTATAGGAGTTGCCATGAGAGGGAGAAGAAGAAAGGAGGAGAGATGGAGGGAGAGAATGGGCGAGAGGATCAAGGCCATTCCAAATGGGTCCAACCCATTAAGGTAAGTATGACATTCATACCATAAAGCCTTGGAGCCAAAACTGGTTTGAATTCGAAATTCAAATCAGGTCAAAACATGCCCAAAAAGCTCTCATGAAAACCTCCCAGATTTTTGCTCGTCACAAGAAGTGTCGACACTCGAAAATGGCCAAGTGTCGACACTTCACCAATGTCGACACCTGTAAAATTCCAAGTATCGACACTTGGAACAAAGTCAACCATATTGACTTCAGGTGATAGTAAATGATTCTCAATCATTGATTAGCCCAAAAGATCATATAGAAATCCTCTATGGTGTGTGACCCCATAGGTTTGAACACTAAACCAGTAGCACTGGAACATTTTCAGTACCAGTCAAAGTCCTCATCTAGCAATGATACTCGACGTCCGGATAGGTCGAAGATGCAGAGCACCTTACAAGAACCTCTGGCATATGGTTACCGCATAATTCATCCCTTTGACCATGTAATACTCAAGATGACCTAGGGTTAGACTACCAACCCTAATATGGTTTATCAAAATCATGTCTCAACCTCACAAGTTATGTGACTCCTTACAAGAACTACCTTGGCCAAGGTTTTACTGAATTGAGACATAGTGTGTCATTCACTCCAAACTATTTGGAGAGGTCAATTCCATCTTGATTCACCATTGCTCCACAAGTACCTAACTGCACCCAGAAACCTTCCATCATTGGATTAGAAATCCAGGTAGTCCGGTACTAAAGTATAGTGAGTTGCTTGCAAGCTGCCATGGTGACCTCAGGTCTGAGGGACACCTATACCCATAGCCCTTCGTGAGCAACCCTTTGACAGAAGGGAGCTCCACAGATGGTCACGTTCAGTGAAATGTCATACACTTCACTTGTATGTCATAGCGGTGTCTCTACACTCCTTGGTTAAGAGAACAACCAACAAATATGACATACAATAACCTATACTTGATACATCGTCATCCTATAACAATGTATCATTTGGTTGTGAACCAATTTAAGAACTACTTGATATATCCTCTCTATATCAAACAATGTAGTTCTAAGGACTCCATCATACAAGAGTTCATTACAGAAAAATGTAAAATGATGGATAGCCAAAAATAAATAACTTTTATTTATTATTAAAAATTTATATATAAATACAAAATATCACAACCGTCTACAGCTTAGACGGCTGGCTTATTCCCAACAAGCTTAGTTCAGGTCTCTTCTAAATTGATCAGCCAAATCATGACTAACCAATTACATTAAGTCAGTACAATCTCATGTCTGACTAATTACATTCAGTCAGCACAATCTCATGTCTGACTAAAATTAGTTAGGATAGGTGAACTCAAATCAAAAGTGACCCTTTTGAAAACTTAATCAACCAAATTGTCCAGGACAGTTTGATCCATGGGAAGGTTCTCCCAATTTACCCTCTTTCCGCCAAACTAGTTGGTTGAGAAAGAGTTAGCCCCTATTAAAACCATGATCAAAACATTCCTTAGACACCAATTGACTGACAAGATTCAATTAGGTTAACTAATGATCTGGGCTCATCACTAAGCCAAATTAGGTCTTAACTTATCGATTCACTATCAAATGAATCGATCTGACCAAACTACATCTAAAACCAATTTTGAGCACACTTGACCTAACCCTAATCATCATCCAATTAGGTTAAGTCACTTGCTCGAAATCATATTAGGGTTACTAGTTGATCTAATCAAGCCCTAATTACCGTAGCCCAATCTCTAGACCTAATTTGTTCAACCCAAACCCTCATGCACCTAATTTGATTTTCTTGATCAAATCAATTTTAAAATTAGGTTCAAGTGCATGACATTAATGGCTTTTGATCATGAATCATATTTAAGATCTAAACCCTAATTTTATGCATCACATATAATAACATACATAATCATAAATCGATTAAAACCCTTTTGAAAACTCCTTTTTAAAACCAAGTATACATCAAAGTAAGACAACCTTTGCATTATAGGGGGTAAACCCTATAGCAGAATAACCTTATGTTACTTTGTGCAACCCTTGATCAATTATATTTTAGATTATTAAATTTAATTTCACATCTAAAAATTATGATTTTAAGTTTGAAAACAATTTTCAAAACATAAAATTCTATGCTAGAACAATCTCATGTTGAACATAGATTCGAAAATCATAATCTATCGAACTGATCTGAATATTTTTCGGATCTGATTCTCATGCATGCATGTTAAAGAGAGAACCGTGGCTCTGATACCACTATTGGTTTTCTCCCAGGAATAGAAAATTGCAATCGAACATGCATAACAACCTGTCACAGCGAAAGTAGATATAAAAATAATTTATATCTAATCATGCAATTCATAAATAAATCTAATTTATTTAACATAAATTCCTAAAATGCTGCAATATATGAAAAAAATATTAAATCTAAAATAAAAATTATTTTAAGCATAAAATACTTACTTGGTCGCTATTCGGACATACTCTAAAAAGCATGCATATCTACTACTAAAAAACTAGGATTTTGTCGGAGCCGCATAATCGCCCGGCCTCTACTGGTATCCACATGAAGCTCTCACAATCGAGTCATAGAGGGTACCGGACTGCTTGATCCTTACAGCCCTCTTCCCTTTCAGCAAATCATCCGCTTTAAAAATTATGTCGATCCAAATCCAGACCAGCTTTCGACTTCTGTCTTGCAATCTTAGATCTACAAGACCTTGGACCTTTTTCTCTCTTCTTTCTCTAGTAGAGCATCTGTCTAGATCTCTCAGAAGGAAGAAGAAATCACATAAGAGGGAGAAGAAAAACTTGGAGCCAAGAGAAAGACTCTCAGGTTAAAACGCCCAAGGAGAAGCTCACCACCAAAGAGAAATATTCACAGTGGAAGGAGAATATTTTTCATGCCAATTGTGATCTCTCTTGGCCGGCCACCTTTTTTCATTTTTAAATTTAAGTTCTCTCATCCCAATAAAATAAAACACCAATGTTTCATTTTATCTAGCTAGGATTTAAGAGGAGTGGAAGAGAAGGACTCTTCCCTCTCTTAATATTCTTCATGCCAAACTCTTTGCGCCCACCTTTTATTCACACCTCCTCTCTTTTGTCACCCAAACACAAGGGGCCCACTAGGTAGGCGTGTGGAGAGAGGGGAAGACATGGAGAGAGAGTCCCAATCTAACTTGACTCTAGGTCTTGGTCCAAACGAAGTGATTTTATAGTCAAACTGAAGTCGATTTTAGATCCGATCAAACCATTTCGAAGCGAATATTGATCCAAATCAATTAGAATTAATTAATTAAGTCTAACTCAATTAAATTAAATCTAATTTAAATTAATTAATAATTAATCCATAATCAATTAATTGTAATATTTATAATTAGGTCAAATATTAATTGTAACACTTATAATTAAATCCAAATTGATTTGCTGATTGGTTACTTGAGCTCCTAATGTATGTGATCCCTCAGGTCCTATCCTGTCTGGTAATGAGACATGCTATAATCTTTATTATACATCATCGAAACTCCATTTGATGGACTGAAACAATTTCAGCTAAATCCTAATTAGGATCATCGATCCGAGAATGATCCTAATGGGCTTTCATAATCCACCACTGACACCTAGCAGTATGTAGAGGCAACCTAGCAGAATAAGATTGGAACCCCTAGGTGTAGTTACCATGTGATTTAGTTCATCTATCAAAATCTCGACATAATGTTGGTTGCGGATACTCTCAAACCCATCAGTTATATGCTTAACCTAATTGACTCAAGTCCAATTGTGATACTAATGAAAACTCTTTTTCATTATCATCCCACTATGGCCATAGACTTCTGGACTTAGTCTCATTAAGCTTGCATAGGATTATACCTTACTACTATGGCTGATAGATCCCCACAAGTGAACACCCTACTCCTATAATAAACTTACAGCAGCCAACGAATACCACAAGGTCCTGTATGGATAGGAACCATGTGATTGTGCTGTCAAACTACAGCAACCTTATTGTGAGTAGCTGAAACACTCTAGGTCAAGAAACTATTCACACGACTACAACATCAAGAAGTTATCGATGAGTGAGTAACCATCCGTATAACTTTCTATATTTGGTCATGCTTAGTACCGTTGATCTCTATCAACTACCTGCACTCTCACTCCAGTGTCACCACACTATAGGTCAGAGACTCATCTACCCAAAAGGGAAGTGATCTGTGCACCGATTTTAATCGATAAATCACCATCCCCGTGGTATTCTAATAATCGGAAGCTTTTAGGAGTTAATCTATAAAGACACATGCCTCAGATTCTCAACTCTTGAGAATATGTGTCATTGTCTATTAACTCCATGGATGATTCATAGACATATCAATATGAATAAAAATAATATCCTTTTATTAATAAAGAAAAATTAAGTATAATGCTCATGCCCTAAAAATTATAATGTGTCAAGCCAACTTGGCTTTCAGGGCATACATCTAACCCTACTAGAACTTGGGTTGAAATGAAAGATAGACTGCGAGAAAAGTACCTACCTTCTTCCTACCATCAACGTCTCCTTGATCAGTGGCTACGACTGACCCAGGGTAATAGACCTATTAATGAATACATCTCTAAATTTGATGAATACCTTATGAGATGTAATGTGATTGAAGATCTCTCTATCACTCTGTCTCGATTTGGAGCTGGATTAAGAGATGAAATTTGGAGTGAACTCTTTATGCGAGAAGTTTATAGTCTAGAGCAAGCATATCAAATAGATCAAGACTATGAAAGATTTCATAGGACATCAACAACTCATCGAACTAAATATTAAAACCTTGGAATTTTAGGACCTAGACCCCGTAATTAGTAGGCCCCTACTAGTCGTATACCACAAACATCACTACCATATAGAAAGGATAAGAAAGGAAAAGCTATTGCAACAGAGGTTCCCCAGACCAGTAGTTCTAGAATTCAATGTTTTTTATGTAAGGGACCATACCATACTGCCAGTAAGTGCCCAACCATACTAAAACCTAAAAATGAAGATCTTAAAAATAATCTTGAAGAAGAAATTTATATAGCAGATCCTGAATTAGTAGATATCTATGATAGCTATAAAGAAGAAGTTTATGTAGCAGATCCTGAATTAGCAAACATTTATGATAGCTATAAACCTATACAGATTGACATTATACTTGAGGAGCAACTAGAAGTAGAAGAAGATAAAAGTATATTGACCCAATCTAATGATACTAAAGATGAAAACAACACTACTGTTGTTCATAACCTTGATAGTCAAGATGAAAATCCATGCATGGAACATGTTAATAGTAATAGCTACAGTGATACTATTTCTCTTGATAATATTTTACATCTAGATTTAGTACATGTAGACCACTCGAGATTCTATAATGTGGCTAGGATAAATACTTCATCTATTTCTCTTAAGCATAGAAGTCTATTAAATCATATCTATCCTAAAGAATTCTATGCTGTAGTACATGTCCTAAAGTTTTGGAGGCATTATCTACCTCCATGAGAGTTTATCCTGTACTCAGACCATGAAACGTTTAGATTTATAAATGTCTGCTCATATATGTGCATCAAGATTTGTGCTAGGCGATGTCCTTATCATTTTCCTGGGATGGGGAGAACTCGACTCCATCGAGTCAAGCTCCATATTGCTCTGGTAATGCTCAAGAATATATGGATCAATCCGCTACAGTTCTTCTCAAGTAATCCATGTATCCTCAAACTCAGGGTAGCCTTGCCATCTCACCAGATATCTTTGATATCCACGATTCTGAGTAGAAACAACCTGCTCATCCAGAATATTCTCAATCCGATCATGTCTTTGAAAAACTCTCGGTTGTGGACACTCGGGTGGGGGATCACTCTCATCAAAAAAGTTAGGCTCAAAAGGATCACTGGGTTTTGATATTGGTTCTTTATATTTTATTAGGTCTGATACATTAAATGTAGTGCTAATGCCATATTCAAATGGTAGATCCATAATATATGCATTTGATCCCAGTTTCTTTAAGATCTTAAAAGGGCCTGCTTCTCGAGCATGTAGTTTCTTGATGGTTCTAGAGGGAAACCACTCTGGTCTAATCCGTATCATAATATAATCCCCTACTGTAAAATCATAAGCTTGTTTGTGTGAATCAGCTAATTGTTAATTGATCTGGTTACTGACATTAATTTTATTAATAATTTTTTTATACAAATCTTTTATATGCTATGCAAATGATTCGATTGATTCAAATATCCTAACATGGATGGGTAATGGGTACAATATTATTATTATTTTATTTATTATATTTTTATCTATTTTGTTTTATTATATTTTTTTTGAGTCTGGGCATTCATTATATATATATATATATTTTAAAGCCCATAACTTTTATAATTACTAATTATAAGAGGTCTACATCAGCTTCAGTATCTACATCTATTTCATACCATATGATAAAGGTATAGATATAAAGGAATTCAATCCACTTTCCAAGTTTTGAGCTTAAATTTTTTGTGAACTAATAAACCTAAATTTCTCATGGTTTAAGTACAGGATAAACTCACGTGGAAGTAGATAATGCCTCCAAAACTTTAGGACATGTACTACAGCATAGAATTCTTTAGGATAGACATGGTTTAATAGGCTTCTATGATAAAGAGAAATAGATGGAGTATTTATCCTAGCTACATTATAGAATCTCATGTGGTCTATAGGTACTAAATCTAGATATGAAATATTCTTAGGTGAAATAGTATCACTGCAGCTATTACTATTGATATGTTCCATGCATATGTTTTCATTTTGACTATCAAGGGGTATGTAGAATAGCAGTGTTGTTCTCATCTTTAGTATCATTAGATTGGTTCAATATACTTTTATCTTCTTCTACTTCTAGTTGCTCCTTAAATATAATGTCAATCTATATAGGTTTATAGCTATCATAGATGTTTGCTAATTCAGGATCTGCTACATAAACTTCTTCTTTATATCTATCAGAGATATCTGCTAATTCATGAAAGATTGTGCCCTGAAAGCTAATTGAAATATTGTATTTCGATCCCAAAATCAATGAATTGACATTATTATAATAAAGGCATTATTTTCATCATACGCTGTGTCTTTATGATTATATGATGAACCCCATAGATTAGGGCTATGGTTCTACGGTTATGATGAGATCATACCATTGAGACCTAAAGCCTTAAAACCCTAATCTAAAATATTCCTGGTCGATGGGACATTGAGTTGGGGATCAATGTTTCCGGCAAGACCAGCACATCCTATATATGCTTATGATGAGGGTGACTGATCTCACAGTCACTTGTGTTTGATACTATACTAGGATGTGAGTGTTCATTAGAGAATGAGTTCACTGAATTGATCCAGATTGAGAATATCTAATGGAACCTTATCTGTTTGTCAATAGATAATTCTCATAGTGGGAGTAGTGCATGTGGTCCTTTGACCTGAGACTACCATGGTACCTTATATATATGAATCCATACTTTGGTTCGCAATCAATCATGACACTGAGTCATGCACGAGGTGATACTGGGTATGGTGGATTGTATATGGAGATTGTGAGTAGGTCAACAAGGAATTGATCAGTCCTAGTAAGAGGGAATTGCATCCAGCTAATTTCGATCAAATGATGGATTCAGGAAATCTTTGATCAAAGTATGAACATTAGAGTTAATTTCTAATGGTTCATTAATGAATCATCATTATAAAGATTGAGCTAGGGATGAATATGAAATTGGATTTGACAAGTATCCATATTCATAATCATATTCAGGATGCAAGTTGATCAAAGGACTGAATTGCCCGATAACTCACCACTGAAGGGTATTTTGGTAATTCCACCAAAATTTCACATCTTCCGGGTAGACATGATACGTTGCTGGACGTCAATCTTGTCTTATAGGTATATCATTGAATTATGGTAACTAAAATTAGTTAATTAGAATTAGATTCTAATTGACCGAGTCGAGCTTGTTTGAGTTGACCTAAATCGGCTTAGTTGAGATCTAACCGAATTAAGTCAAATAGCACTCGGACCTACTGCTGGCTAGGTGTGGAACCCAATGGGTCACACACAAAAGAGAATTGATGAAGGATTTAATTTGGAATTAAATCATGTTTGCAGGATAAACATACTAGCATGTGTTGCAGACCCAATTTCTATTCGAATCATATTCGAATTTGGTTCCGAATTGGGCTTAATTGGGTTCTAATTAAACCAGATTAAGGTCTAATTTAAATTTTAGGACATTGGGCTAACCCATGGATGAACCCAAGTGAATCAAGTGCACTGAGACTCTCTCTCCAAGCCGCCCACACCCTTCCTCACCCACGCGCGCCAAGAAGAAGAGTCCACGTGCGTGTGGACTCCTCTTCACGCGCGTGGGAAGGAAGTTCCATCAGAGAAAAATCAAGAAAAGGGGGTGATTTGGATCCTTGTTTGACGTCCTTGGATCTGGATCTGATGGCCAAAAAAATTAAGGAAAAAGATCCATCGTTTTTCAGTCGCAAGTCCGTCTTCAAAAATCACGATTCTTCCTGAAGTTTTTCCGAGAGTCCTCCTCATCAGAAAAATGAAAATTAAATCAGAGAATCATAATTTTTGGTTGAGGGGACACGTGAGGAATGAGGGATCGTGATTCCTGGGGTTTCAGAGGATTGCTATGTTTTGAGAAAATGCCCCTCTGAAATCTATAAAAGGGTTTGGGTTCTCGGGGATTTCTTTTAGATAATCAAATACAGAGATCATATTCTTCTCCTCCTCTCCGGAATACTCCTTCCCTTTATGCTTGTTGGGTATTGTTTCCCTTATAGAGATAATCTCTGTCGAAACTCTGACCCTAAACAAGAATAAGAGGAAGGTCTTGAACGGTAAAGGAAAGGGAAAAGGAAGGGTCTGTTCTTCTTCTTTTCTTTCTTGAATTAAGACTTTACTTGTCTTAATTTCTTCTTCCAATTTAATTCAAGAAAAGGAATTCAAGAAAGGGAATTCAAGAAAAGAATTCAAGAAGAGGAAAGAAGGAAGAAAAGAAAATTTCAAGAAAGAAAATTTTAGCCTAAAAGTCCAAGAATTGAATTCTTGAAAAAGAATTCAAGAAGAGGAACCAAGAACAAGAAATTGTAGTCTTCATCTTTTTCTGTGTGGATCACCATTGGAGGGTGAACATTTGGGCACCTGGAGGAGATTTAAAGTTTGGATTTTAGCAATACAGGTTAGTACTTTAATATGAGTTTAAATCTTATATATACATATTATATGTTTTAATTCTTTTAAGGAGATCTTGGGTTAAGGGTTTGGTGAAGATTTCATAAAGATAAAAATTTTGAAATCTATGTTTCCGCCTTGCCACCGAACCCTACAGTGATATCAGAGCCTCCTTATTAAGATTAAAATATATATGCTGATTTTTAGATGCATATGTATATAAGTAACATATGATATTGTATATGTTTGATGTAATGTCACCAATTAGGGTTTTCACTCAAACCCTAATTATTGTAGAGATATGTTTAGACATCTAGTCATCATACTGAAATAAGGTTGCCCTGGCATAATGGTGGATCCATTATGTGGTAAATGGTTGTCCTAGTATGATGACACACTAATCACATATTTGTGTTAATTATGCATATATGTTTGATGTATGCCACTAATTAAGGTTTTCACTTAAACCTTAATTTGTATAGAGATATGTTTAGCCTTCTAATCATCATACTGAAATAAGGTTGCCCTGGCATAATGGTGGATCCATTATGTGGTAAATGGTTGTCCTAGTATGATGGCACACTATGGCACATATTTGCTAGGTTATATAAAGAATGTGCTTTGTTTTAATAAAGCCCTCTTTAAAAACATATTAAGTTGTAGTGTCATATACCTAAAGCAAAAATAATCAATATGATTAGTTTATCATTCGCTGTCTAGGAAAAGTGGTTCATGATCGGTAAAGAGGACGTGGTTTTTAATTAGTTCCATTGACTGACCTGGCCAATTCTTATTGGTGTCTAAGGAAAGCAACGGGGGACTCCCACCACTCTCCCACTTACCGGGCCGATAAGATTAACTTAATTATTGATTGATATGCTTAGTGTAATATTCACTACATGTGGCCTTCCTTCATGCCAAGTCATTATTATGTTATGATCCATATTAGGTTTGTTGTGTACACACAAGGCCTTTTATGGTGACTAACATAATTTTGGCTTGGTACATTTGATGTTTATGGCATGATTTAATATAATACTTTGTTGTGTACACACAAGGGTCTTATAATTAATAGCATGACTATATAGCAATGAAGGGTCAAACTTAACTAAAATATTATAGTTTGTTGTGTACACACAAGGCTATTAATATTTTAGAGGCCAAGATAAGTTGAGAATTGTATGAGTTACAATTGGAAAGAGTTTTCCTACCTTTGAACTTATATAAGATTTGTTGTGTACACACAAGGTCTTTTGTAAGGAATTAGGATCTCAACCCCACTAAGAGAACCAATTAGGATTTTCTCGATCATCATATGGAGGGTTATGATGCTTGATAAAATAGTGGGAGACATAATTAAGTTAAAGTCCTAATTTAATTATGTTTTGTCAACATTGGTTGTTTGCTTATGTAATGTTCTTTGTTAATGTAGATTAAATGGCCTCTTCACTCTCACTCCGTAGCATTCTTGATGCAAATAAATTGATTGGACCAAACTATGTTGATTGGTTGAGAAACCTAAAGATAGTACTCAGCCAAGAATGAATTTCTTATATTCTTGATACCCCAACCTTGGAACCATTAGGGGAAGATGCCTCGCAAGAGGATAAGACCACATATAACATGTGGCAAAATGACTCACTTACTATCAAGTGTATAATGCTTGCCTCTATGACCAATGAGTTACAGAGGCAACATTAAAGCATGGACACAAACTCCATATTGCTCAATCTAAAAGAACTTTATGGAGAACATAGTCGAACTGCAAGATATGAAATATCTAAGCAGTTATTCCGTGCAAGGATGACAGAAGGTACATCCATACAAGACCATGTATTAAAGGTTATTGACCTAATCACCCAATTGGGTCAATTGAGTTTTGTTATGGATGGGGAGTTGAATCAGGATTTAATCCTGCAGTCACTCCCAGAGTCATTTTCACAGTTTGTTCTTAATTATCATATGAACAAACTTAACACTTCCTTGCCTGAGCTATTGAATATGTTAAAAATAGCAGAGAGCCATTTAAAGAAAAATAAGGCTCCACTTCTTCTTGTGGATGGTGTAAACAAGAAGAAAATAGGCAAAAAGGGTTCCAAGAGGAGGTTGAACCCAAAAGGGGGCATCAAGAAAAAGAAAGGAAAGAAGGCCTTCGGACAAATGACCTGCTTTCATTGTGACAAGCCGGGTCACTGGAAAAGAAACTGCAAGGTTTACCTTGCAAGTGTGAAGCCTGGTGCTAGTGATGCACCAAAAGGTATGTATGAGATACATACAATTTTGTCCTTAGACTCTTCTAATTCAAACTCTTGGGTATTGGATACTGTTTGTGGTCATAATATATGTAAATCATTACAGGGACTACAGAACATTACAGTTTTGAAGGAAGGCGACTTCGAGCTCTACGGTGCTAGAGGAGATTCCATCCAAGCAGAAGCTATAGGGACTTATATATTGAAGCTGCCTTCTGGAAAGATTTTAGAGTTAAAAAATTGTTATTTTATGCCTAGAATCATTAGAAACATCATATCTGTACCCTTGTTACTTAAACAAGGATATATTATGAATGTAATGAGCAGTGGCTGCTCAATCAGTTTTTCTAATGAAATAATATTTAATGGCATATTTTGCAATGGTCTCTTAACTCTATCTTCTGATGACAATATACTACATGTTAGTAATAAAGAAAAAGAGATGAAGTAAACAATACTTTACTTTGGCACTGTCGTCTTGGACATATTAGTAAGCAAAGGATTAACAAGTTATACAAGGAAAAATCCCTTAATCCTTATGACTATGAATCATTAGGAACTTGTGAATCATGTCTCATGGATAAAATGACCAAGACTCTATTTAGTGGACATAATGAAAGGACAACTGAGTTATTAGGACTCATACGCACTGATGTATGTCGACCTATGACAACTCAGGCCAAGGGTGGATACTCATATTTCATCACATTCACTGATGATTTTTCAAGGTACGGATTTGTGTATCTAATGAAACATAAGTCCGAAGCTTTTGAAAAATTTTTAGAGTATCAAAGTATGGTAGAGAAACAAACGGGGAAAAGTATTAAGATCCTTTGATCAGAAAGATGAGGTGAATACTTATCCACCGAGTTTCTTGATCACCTTAAAGAAAAGGGAATCATCTCTGAATGGACTCCTCCTTACACACCACAATTAAATGGTGTTGCTGAAACGAGAAATCGTACTTTATTAGATATGGTACGGTCCATGATATGCTTCACAGACTTACCTGTTTCTTTCTGGGGATATGCCTTGGAAACAGCGGCTAATATTTTAAATAAAGTACCATCCAAATCTGTATCTAGCACTCCATATGAGTTATGGAGGGGAAAGAAACCCAATCTTAAGTATCTTAAGATATGGGGATGTCCAGCCTATGTCAAAAGAAATTTTGGACATAAGCTTGATGTTAGAGCAGAAAAGTGTCTATTTGTTGGATATCCTGAAGATAGTATAGGATATCTGTTCTACCACCCTACTGAACAAAAGGTTTTAGTCAGTAGGCATGCCACTTTTATGGAGAAAGAGTTCATCCTACAAAAGGGCAGTGGGAGAAATATTGAACTTGAAGAAGTTCAACAAGTAGATACATCTCAACCAAATCATAACATAGTTAGTATAGAACCTAAACACACCACTCCTATCCGTAGGTCTGATAGGGTGCGACATGCACCTGAGAGGTATGGGTTCATTTTTGAAAATAATGAAGCCCGAATCATTGATAATGATGAGCCTCTAACATATACGGATGCTGTCATGAGTAGTGACTCAGACAAATGGCTGGAAGCCATGAGATCCGAAATGGACTCCATGTATGTCAACCAAGTCTAGACTTTGGTTGATGCACAGGAGGGTGTTAACCCTATTGGATGCAAATGGGTCTATAAGAAAAAGATTGGGGCAGATGGCCAAGTTGAAACTTATAAAGCCAGATTAGTGGCTAAGGGTTTCAGACAAAAACAGGGAATAGATTATGATGAAACATTTTCTCCTATTGCCATGCTCAAATCTATTCGGATCATGCTTGCTATAGCAGCATATCATGATTATGAAATATGGCAGATGGATGTGAAAACCGCATTCCTCAATAGTTTCCTTGAGGAAGAGGTTTATATGTCATAGCTAGAAGGTTTTGTCTTGGAGACTAAACCTAATCAGGTATGTAGGCTAAAGAAATCTATTTATGGATTAAAGCAAGCATCTAGGAGTTGGAACATCCGATTTGATAAGACAGTCAAAGAATTTGACTTTATCAAAAATGAGGATGAACCTTGTGTGTACAAGAAGACTAGTGGGAGTGCCATAGTTTTCTTGGTTCTGTATGTAGATGGCATACTCCTCATTGGGAATGATATCCCAATGTTATAATCAGTCAAGGTATGGTTATCTAAACAGTTATCCATGAAAGACTTGGGAGAAGTATCTTATATACTATGCATTAAGATCTATAGAGATAGATCTAGGAGGATGCTAGGTTTATCCCAGTCTAGGTACATTGACCAAGTGCTAAAAAGATTTAGCATGGAGGAAAGTAAAAGAGGTTACTTACCTATTGGTCATGGCATACATCTTTCTAAAAAGATGTCTCCTAAGACACCTGAAGAAAGAAATAGAATGAATTCTATATCTTATGCTTCGGCAGTAGGGTCTATTATGTATGCTATGTTATGTACTAGGCCTGATGTGGCATATGCCTTAGGTATAGCCAGCAGGTTTCAGGCTGATCCAGGAGAGGATCATTGGAAGGCTGTGAAAAATATTCTTAAGTACTTAAGAAGAACTAAGGATATTTTTCTAATATACGGAGGATCTGATCTTAAACTAGAAGCTTATTCATATTCTAGTTTTCAATCAGATCCAGATGACAGCAAATCTATATCTGGGTATGTTTTTACCCTAAATGGAGCAGTTGTAAGCTGGAAGAGTTCTAAATAGCAAACTGTATATGACTCAACAACTGAAGCAGAGTACATTGCTGTTAGTGAAGCTGTCAAGGAAGCTGTCTGGATGAAGAAGTTTATATCAGAGTTGGGCGTAGTTCTTGAGATTGAAGGTCCAGTATCACTTTACTGTGATAATACTGGGGCTGTTGCTCAAGCAAAGGAACCAAGAATTCATCACAAATCAAAGCACATTCTGAGACGCTTCCATCTCGTTCGAGAGATTATCGAAAGACAAGAGGTCTGCATTAAAAGGGTAGAAACGAAGAACAACATAGCAGACCCGTTCACTAAGGATCTATCACAGCGAGAGTTTGATCGCCACCTTGATTGTATGGGGTTAAGATTTAAAGGCGATTGGCTTTAGTGCAAGTGGGAGATTGAAAGATTGTGCCCTGAAAGCCAATTGAAATATTGTATTTCGATCCCAAAATCAATGAATTGACATTATTATAATAAAGGCATTATTTTCATCATACGCTGTGTCTTTATGATTATATGATGAACCCCATAGATTAGGGCTATGGTTCTACGGTTATGATGAGATCATAACAGTGAGACCTAAAGCCTTAAAACCCTAATCTAAAATATTCCTGGTCGATGGGACATTGAGTTGGGGATCAATGTTTCCGGCAAGACCAGCACATCCTATATATGCTTTGTGATGAGGGTGACTGATCTCACAGTCACTTGTGTTTGACACTAATACTAGGATGTGAGTGTTCATTAGAGAATGAGTTCACTGAATTGATCCAGATTGAGAATATCTAATGGAACCTTATCTGTTTGTCAATAGATAATTCTCATAGTGGGAGTAGTGCATGTGGTCCTTTGACCTGAGACTACCATGGTACCTTATATATATGAATCCATACTTTGGTTCGCAATCAATCATGACACTGAGTCATGCACGAGGTGATACTGGGTATGGTGGATTGTATATGGAGGTTGTGAGTAGGTCAACAAGGAATTGATCAGCCCTAGTAAGAGGGAATTGCATCCAGCTAATTTCGATCAAATGATGGATTCAGGAAATCTTTGATCAAAGTATGAACATTAGAGTTAATTTCTAATGGTTCATTAATGAATCATCATTATAAAGATTGAGCTAGGGATGAATATGAAATTGGATTTGACAAGTATCCATATTCATAATCATATTCGGGATGCAAGTTGATCAAAGGACTGAATTGCCCGGTAACTCACCACTGAAGGGTATTTTGGTAATTCCACCAAAATTCCACATCTTCCGGGTAGACATGATACGTTGCTAGACGTCAATCTTATCTTGTAGGTATATGATTGAATTATGGTAATTCAAATCAGTTAATTAGAATTAGATTCTAATTGACCGAGTCGAGCTAGTTTGAGTTGACCTAAATCGGCTTAGTTGAGATCTAACCGAATTAAGTCAAATAGCACTCGGACCTACTGCTGGCTAGGTGTGGAACCCAATGGGTCACACACAAAAGAGAATTGATGAAGGATTTAATTTGGAATTAAATCATGTTTGCAGGATAAACACACTAGCATGTGTTGCAGACCCAATTCCTATTCGAATCATATTCGAATTTGGTTCCGAATTGGGCTTAATTGGGTTCTAATTAAACCAGATTAAGGTCTAATTTAAATTTTAGGACATTAGGCTAACCCATGGCTGAACCCAAGTGAATCAAGTGCACTGAGACTCTCTCTCCAAGCTGCCCACACCCTTCCTCACCCGCGCGCGCCAAGAAGAAGAGTCCACGCGCGTGTGGACTCCTCTTCACGCGCGTGGGAAGGAAATTCCATCAAAGAAAAATCAAGAAAAGGGGGTGATTTGGATCCTTGTCTGATGTCCTTGGATCTGGATCTGATGGCCAGAAAAATTAAGGAAAAAGATCCGTCATTTTTAGATCGCAAGTCCATCTTCAAAAGTCGCGATTCTTCCTAAAGTTTTTTCTGAGAGTGCTCCTCGTCGGAAAAATAAAAATTAAATCGAAGAATAATGATTTTTGGTTGAGGGGACACGTGAGTAATGAGGGATCATGATTCCTTGGATTTCAGAGGGTTGCGATGTTTTGAGAAAATGCCCCTCTGAAATCTATAAAAGGGTTTGGGTTCTCGGGGGTTTCTTTTAGATAATCAAATACAGAGATCATATTCCTCTCCTCCTCTCCAGAATAGTCCTTCCCTTTATTTGTTGGGTATTGTTTCCCTTACAGAGATAATATCTGTCGAAACTCTGACCCTAAACAAGAATAAGAGGAAGGTCTTGAATGGTAAAGGAAAGGGAAAAGGAAGGGTTTGTTCTTCTTCTTTTCTTTCTTGAATTAAGACTTTACTTGTCTTAATTTCTTCTTCCAATTCAATTCAAGAAAAGGAATTCAAGAAAGGGAATTCAAGAAAAGAATTCAAGAAGAGGAAAGAAGGAAGAAAAGAAATTTTCAAGAAAGAAAATTTCATTCTAAAAGTCCAAGAATTGAATTCTTGAAAAAGAATTCAAGAAGAGGAGCCAAGAACAAGAAATTGTAGTCTTCATCTTTTTCTGTGTGGATCACCATTGGAGGGTGAACATTTGGGCACCTGGTGGAGATTTAAAGTTTGGATTTTAGCAATACAGGTTAGTACTTTAATATGAGTTTAAATCTTATATATACATGTTATATGTTTTAATTCTTTTAAGGAGATCTTGGGTTAAGGGTTTGGTGAAGATTTCATAAAGATAAAAATTTTGAAATCTATGTTTCCGCCTTGCCACCGAACCCTACAATTCAGAATCTGCTATATAAATTTATTCCTCAAGATTACTTTTAAGATCTTCATTTTTAGGTTTTAGTATGGTTGGGCACTTATTGGAAGTATGGTCTAGTCCCTTACATAAAAAACATTGAATTTTGAAATCTACCTTTTTAATTGACTATGTTGTAAGTCTGAAAGAGGTATGCCTAATTTAGATATTACTGGCTCTGTTTTTCAAATTTTGTATCCTTAATCCAAACTCTTGTTAAATGCTAATTAGATTATCAATTTTCTCATTAAGGGCTTATAAGGATGCAATTAAATGATTTGGATCCATCTTGCCATCTAATTCTAAAGATTCAAAATGGTATTTTGCTCCTGACTAGGTGATAACACAAGGGTCACTACAAGGATCCAATCAAGCTCTCTATTAAATTTTCAAAATACAATGACTAGTCTTCCCTAGAAATCTGGTATCAATCTAAAATTTGATTCTAAAGTTTTCCAACATAGTTTTCTTCCTTTCTGAGTATAGTTTTCATATCTACAAGTTTTATGATTTTTTGATGATTCTATCAACAGGAATTGTCAAATGAATAGGTGTTGTGCAATTCTACAAATTGCAATTTTTTGCATGCACAATCAGAAGTTCCTGATCAAACTAGCATTAATATTAAAGTAGTTTTTTTCAAATTTGTGCATGTAAGAATTTTCCAAGTTGAGTCTATTTTCTAGAGACACTAATTTTGAAATTTTTTGACTCTCCTAGAAATGAGACTTTAGGTTTAAACAGAGGTTGCTCAAAATTTTATGTTGCAGAATTTCAGAACAATGGCTAAGAGATTAACTCAAAATCTGGCACAAATTCTGAAGTAGATTCAAGAATCCACAATCATAGATTTGTTCTGCTATGAGTCTATTTTCTAACAAAGTAAATTTTATAATTTTTAGGGTTTCATATGAATAGGACTTTCTAAAAAAAGTAAAGGGTGTGCAAGATGTGCTAAATGCTGAGACATGCAAAAAAAAAAAATTTATTAAATACCATGTAAATATGCCTAACCTAAACTTAATTGTGCTCTAATACCAAAAATGTACCAAAAATTGATGTAGGATGATATGATCTAGGGATGCCATGCAAATATTATTATTATTATTATTATTATTTATTATTATTATATTTTTTTAGAATTATCAGCAAACAAAAACTATAAATCAAAACTAGCTAATTATTATTTTCTTAATATGGAAGGGATTAAGCTATAATCAATTTTTTTTTTATTTTTTAATAACTATAAGACATTAAAAATCCTAGATCTAAAAGAAATTGGGATTGTGGATAATTAAGAAACTACCCATAAGTTTAGGCTAAGCACCCCAATCAATTATATATTAATCTAATAAAACTAAAGAAAAAACTCACAACCAATATTAATTAAAATATTTTAAGTGGAAAAGGATGCTCACAAACTTGATCATGATCAAAACTGGAAAAGAAGGCGTTGACCAAGTCGGGCCGAGATTCTAGCTGGATGGCGACTTTGATAAAGTCTTTAAACCTAGAATAACAAAAAAATAATAGTTGCAGTCAACATTTTTCAAGCCAAAATAATTTTATATCTAGTCCAATAAATCCAAAAAATATGGTCAATACAATCTTCTAGAAGTGCTCTGAACGGTATGCAGTCTCTTCAATTGTATGCTGATCAGGATGCATTGACCGGATGCTCAAAAACCCAATGGTATGAAGCCAAGTGTTGAATTTTAAAAATCAAGTTTTTTCCCCACTTTTCCCTTTTCTTTTCTTTTTTTTTCTTCTTGGCTTAAAGTCGACTGATAAGGCCGGCTTTGCTTTCATGTTCGTGCTGGAACTTGGTGCCTTCACGATCGTGCCGAATAGGGGAACTCCACAGACAAGGAAATTCAATGAGGCTTTCACCGGTGATGGCACTAGAGTGGCATGGTGGCACTGAGGATTTGATGGTGGCCATGAAGAGATGGTGGCATGGCTCTATTCCAGTGGTTGTCGGCGATCATGAGAAGAGTTATGCGGTTTTGGTATGGTCACTGTGGGTTCGAACAGGTTTTCACCGATGGCTAGCGGATAGGGAGATGGGGGTGGTCGGGCAAAGGATGACGGTGGCGGTGGAGCATGGGGGCATAGATTTGGCTATGGGCTGGAGTGTTCGGGTGTTTAATTCTCAAAACATGGGGAGGAACTCATTAGGGAAAAAGAGAGGAAGAGAAAGGAGGAGAAAGACTGTTGCCTAGAAATGGAGCCCAAGAGAAGGGGTGAATTGGGTCTTTGAAAAATTAAAATAATTATGTGCTGGCCTTGAAGTGTTTGTGAAACAAAATGATTAGCTCTAAGAGATATGCAACGCATAACAGCAAATTAAATACAAGTAATAAAGAGCAAGTAGGAAAGAGAGCAAACATACATAAATCAATGTTTTATAATGGTTCGGTGCACTCCAAGCACCTACGTCCACTCTCCAAGATTTTTCTTGGAAATTTTACTATAATCTCTTCAAGATTAAAGCTAACTTATTTTCCAAGCTCACAAGTCAAAACCTAAGTTGGTTTTACCACCTAGGCTCATCATCAACCATTACAACTTATTTTGCTTCGGGCTCGCAAGTCAAACCCTAGTTGGTTTTATCCTTTGGCTCACCAACAACCTTTACAACCTAGTTTCAAAAACCTTGAAACCTAAGTCAACAAAGCAAGAACAAGAATATAATAAAGAGCACAATAAAAACTCTTAGAATGAGCTAAAATGAAGATCGTTGAAACTCTCTTGATTGCTTGAGTTGACTTCTTCTTGGAATCTCTTGAATGCACAATTATGGCCAAGCACTTGAAATCTTAATAACTCAAAAATGAAAGGCTTTTGCAAGGAAATCTCTTTAAACACACTCTTGTTATCTTTTCAAATGATTGGAGTTTGTTTCATGTGAATTTACTCTTTCTTTTTGACTTTATGAGGTTTGGTGAGTGTTAAATACCTCAAATCCATTGAAAAGACCGTTGAAGACCGTTAGAATTCGAAAAATAGCCATTTGGAACCATTTGGAAGCAAGTTTGAAATTCTGAAAAAACTAGCCATTAGACCTTGAGTTGATCTTATAAGACGACACTTGATCCATGAGTCGACCTCGTGAGTCAATAGCTTATTCAAGTGCATTCAAGTGGACTTCCAACCAGCTGCACCGGCAACTATCCGACAAATTAAGTTTGTCATTCTTGTTGCATTTATTTTCAATTCAATCTTTGAATTGTTGGGTTATTGGTGAGCCTGGTTGAAAAACCAAATAGGTTCTTGGTGAGCCTTGTTAAAACCAAGGGTTAGGTTATTGGTGATCCTGTGAAAACCAAGTTGGGTTTCTTTGGTAAGCCTATTAAAACCAAAGGGTGTTGGATTTTCTTTGGTGATCCCGTAAAACCAAAGTGTAGAGGTTTTGGATTGTGATCCTGTAAAACAATCCTATTGTATTCGGGTGTGAATATAGTAGAAATCCCAAGTGGTATCTTGGATAGTGGACGTAGGAGCTTGGTTGCTCTGAACCACTATAAATTTGGTATATTTGTGTTGTGCTTTCTTGTCTCTGTTTAGCTTCTACATTTTATAATTCTATAACAGTACCTACCATTTGCAAAGGATTTTGAATTACACATTACTTGCCTTCAATTTTTTAAAAGACCCAATTCACCCCCCATCTTAGGTAGCCACCTGGGCAACATTTCCATTGTTTAACACAAAGTATTTACAACCAAAAGCATGAAAGTAATGAATGTTAGGCTTTTTGTCATTCCAAAGTTTATAGGGGATTTTCTTCAAAATTGGTCTAATCAAAACACGATTTAAAATGTAGCAAGCAGTGTTCACCGCTTCTGCCCAAAAGTACCTTGGAAGATTGCCTTCACATAACATTATTCGGGCCATCTCTTCCAAAGTCTTATTCTTCCTCTCTACAACACCATTTTGTTGTGGTGTTCTAGGAGCGGAGAAGTTGTGATCAATGCCATGCTCAGTGCAATAATCATCAAAATATTGATTTTCAAATTCTGTTCTGTGATCACTTCTTATTGAAATAACTGAAAAACTTTTTTGATTTGAAATTTTCTTATGAAATTTTTGAAAAACTTTAAATGATTCATCTTTGTGTGCAATAAATAAAACTCAAGTAAGTCTCAAAAAATCATCTACTATCACGAGTCCATATTTCATACCACCTAAGCTTGTAGTCCTAGTTGGTTCAAATAGGTCCATGTATAGTAGCTCAAGAGGTCTAGAAGTTGAAACTATATTTTTTGATTTAAAACTTCTCCTAGTTTGTTTACCTAGTTGACAAGCATCACAAACATGTTCAAAATCAACTTTGAATTTAGGTAAACCTCTAACTAGATCTTTGAAAATTAACTTAGCAATTGTATGCATGCTAGCATGACCTAGTCTTCTATGCCAAAGTAAGCTAGACTCCTTGGTTTTAGCATTCATTACCATAAGACTTGTGCTACTAGACATGGCTAGATCATTCAACTCTACCACATATATGTTTCTAAGTCTATGACCAATGAACTTGGTGCTAGAATCAAGTGAGTCAGTTACAATACACATAAATGATTCAAAGACAACCTTGAAGCCTCTATCACATAATTGACTAATACTTAGCAAATTATGCTTCAATTTATCAACTAGCAATATATTTTCAATGAATGTAGAGGGGGTTATTCTGATCTTACCGATGCCAATTATTTTTTCCTTGCCATTGTCACCAAAAGTGACCATTCCTCCATCCTTCATCTCTAGGATGATGAATTGATCCTTGTCACCCATCATATGTCTTGAACAACTGCTGTCCAGATACCATCTTTTCTTTATGTTATGGGCTACAAGATATTCATGCAAAATAGTCATGGAGTTCTTTTAGGTACCTAAGCTTTCTTGGATCCTTGCATGTCAGTAGAAGTGGTTCCTTTGGAAATCCAAATCTTTCTAATCTTATTTATAACATTTCTTTTGAAATTGTATTGAAATGACTTGTGACCAACCCCATTGCATGCATAATAAATAATTCTTAAATTTTGCAAAGATACAAAAGTTGAAGCTCTAGATGCAGATGTAGAAGCATTTGATACAAATGACCTTTGATTTGAAAACATAGGTGCATAAGCTTTTGAGGGTATAAACTTTGTTGATAAAATTCTATTTGTTTGCAAAGAATTATAACCAATTCCAGCTTTATTACTTGAGTCTCTTTGATCTTTCAAAATCAATTCAAGTTTATTTGAACTCAATGTTGGCTTTTCAACTAAAGGTTTAAGTTTTTCAACTTCTTTTTGCAAGCTAACATTTTCTTCATATAATGCTTTGTTCTTTTCAAGAAAACCATTCTTTTCAGTTTCCAAAGCAATATATTTTTCAGAAAAGCCACTTAATTGTTTTTGTAAAATCTTATTCTTTTTAGAAATTTCTTCTTTTTCTTTCATCAAAATGTCATTGCTATTTTTCAAAGATTTTATGTTCAAACTGGCCTTTTTATACTCAGCTAACAATTCATGAAATGTATTATTTAGCTCTTCAAAAGTAAATTCATCACGAGGATCAGGAGACATTACCTTATCTTCAAGACCCATTAAACATATATTCGCAGATCTTTTAGTCTCTTCTTCTTCATTGGAAGTAGACTCCTCATTATTGCTCCAAGTCGCAACCATAGCTTTCTTCTTCTTCTTTTTGAAAGTTTTCTTCAAATTCAGACAATATGATCTAAAATGCCCAGGTTTCTTGCATTCATAGCAAATGGATAGTTGCTCTTTATCCTTTTCTTTTTCCTTTTCCTTGTCCTTGCTGTATTCTCCTTTTCTATAAAATTTTCTCCAATATCTTTCCTTTTTCCTGCCCATAAACTTCCTAAACTTCCTCACTACAAGTGCAATGTCTTCATCTTCAAGATCATCTTCGGAGGAGGGGTTATCATCATCAATTTCTTCTTCTTGTTTCTTCATCTCTACAGCAGCTTTGAAGGCAATTAACTTCTTCTTTTTCAGGTCATCTTCACTTCTATGCTGCATAGCTAACTCATGAGTAATCAGGCTCATCCAAAAGTAGAGTATTTAAATCCTTTTCTTCCTGGATGGCAGTTACTTTCGAGTCCCACTTATTTGGAAGTGATCTCATTATCTTTTGTACAATATCTACATTAAAGTAAGTCATGCCAAGACTTTTAAATCATTAATAATATCTATAAAATGTGAGAACATGGCAGAAATAGTCTCATTGGGTTCCATCTTGAACAGTTCATAATTATGTACAAGAAGATTAATCTTTGAGATTTTTACTTGGAAAGTTCCTTCATGGGTTACCTCGAGTTTATCCTAAATTTCTTTCGCTGATGTACAAGTAGAAATTTGATTAAACTCATTGGCATCCAAAGCACAATATAACAAGTTCATGGCTTTGGTGTTCAGCTCATCCATTTTTATGTCATGTTCATCCCATTCCTCTTTAAGTTTTGGGACATCCATGCCATTAACTTTTATCATGGATATTTAAGGTCCCTTAAGAATGACCTTCCATAATTGAAAGTCAACAACCTGAATATATATTTTCATTTGGGCTTTCCAATAAGTGTAGTTAGTGCTTGTGAATAGTGGAGGTCTATTTATAGATTGGCCTTCGACCAAAGAGGTACTCATAGGGTTTGCCATAAATCTTTACTCTAATTAAAATTTAGAGATACTGCTTTGATACCAGTTGTTGCCCATATGGCTTACCTAAGAGGGGGGGTGAATTGGATATTTAAAAAATTATTACAAATATGTGCTTCTTTTTAAATTCTTAGTGTGGTATGTGCTATGAATTAAATTAACAACAGCGAAAGCAAATAAGAGCAAGAAACACAATCACAAACATAGCAAATTTTATAGTGGTTCGGAGCAACCTTGCTCCTACATCCACTACCCAAGATACCACTTAGGATTTTCACTATATTCACCCTCAGAATATAGCTGAATTATTTTCATGGGCTCATAATCCAAAATCCAACCTTGGTTTTATCCCGAGCTCACCAAAAACCTAACCTTGGTTTTATCCCGGGCTCACCAAAAATCTAATAGAAAGTTAGTTTTGAACGGGATCACTAACAACCCACTATACTTGGTTTTTAAGGCTTACCAATAACCTAATAAACTCCAAGTTATAGCCCCTTGATATACTTGGTACAACTCAAATGAAGAGTTAGAAGAATAAAGCAACAATATGACAAACCGAAGTTGTCGGATGGTTGCAGCAGCACTTGAGAAGCCCTCTTGATTGCACTTTGAATGCTCTTCAAGGCTTCTTAACTTCCTTAATGAAAGCCTCAAGATTTTGATAAGAGTTGGTGAAGTCTTGAGTGCTTGCTTTGAATGCTCTCTGGTGAGTTCTTTTGAATGTTCAGTGAAAGCTCTTTAATTTCTCATTCCCTTCTTATTAACTTCTCTAAAAGTGGTTCAAATCACTTATAAATACTCCCTGCAACTGATTTCAAGTGATTATAGCCATTGTAGACTGTTGGGATTCAAAATATGACTGTTAAAGATCATTTTGGGTTCAAAATAAGAGTTTTAGAACTAGCCATTACTCACCAAAAATAGTCATTAGAGTCGACTCGGATCCTCGGGTATGTCAAAGCTTCACTCTAGTTGAGTTGGCTCTTCTTCTTCGAGTTAGCTCGGATTCTTGGTTAGGTCAAAATGACACTTTAGTCGAGTCGGCTCTTCTACTTCGAGTCAGCTCGCCTGGCTGGTTCTTCAGAACTAAGATTTTCAGCACTCTGAAAGAGTCGGCTCTTTAATACTCGAGTCGGCTCGATTTTTAGTCTGAGAAAATTTCTGCTGCCCAGGTGGCTTTCCCAATTAGGGGGTGAATTGGGAATTTAAAAAGTTTAAACAATTATGTGCTCTTTGAAAATTCCTTGAAGTGTTAAGTGCTGTGATTGAGATAATTAAAAGCAGAAGCAAGATATAAAAAGAATGCACAACACAAACACAGAAAAGTTTATAGTGGTTCAGAGCAACCCAGCTCCTACATCCACTATCCAAGATTACCACTTGGGATTTTTACTATATTCCCCACTGGAATACAGTCAGATTGTTTTAACCGGCTCACAATCCAAACCTCTACACTTTAGTTTTTAAACCGGACTCACTAAAGAGACCCAACACTTGGTTTTAACGGGATCACCAAGAACCCAACACTTAGCTTTAACACAGTCTAACCAAAAACCTATTTGGTTTTTAAACCAGGCTCACTAATAACCCAACAATTCAAAAAAAATTATAAAGAGAAAGCAACAGATGACAAACAAATTTTGTCAAATGGTTGCCGATGTAGCTGAAGAGAAGCCCAATTGATTGCACTTCAATGCACTTGGTTGGCTTCTTTAACTTCTTCAATAAATGCTTTAAGCTTTAAATGTGAGTTGGTGAAGACTTGAAGTCTATCTTAAGTGCTCTTGCAGTGCTCTTTAGCTCACAAGCACAAGTAAGCATTAAACATTCATTCCCTTATTTAAAATAGTTCAAATCCCTTAAATATATAGTCTTGTACTCTTCTCAGATGATTTTAGTCATTGTAGAATATTGGAATGTGATATTTGACCATTAGAGCACTTTTTGGATTCAAATTTCAAGTTATGGAACTAGATGTTATAGGCCTGAAATCGATCTTCGAGTCGGCTCGGATCTACTCGAGTCAGCTCGGATCCATAGAGTAGTTCTAGTCCAGTCAGCTCTTTTCAATTAAGTCGGCTAGGTTACTAGGTAGCTTGATTCTTTACTCTGAAAGAGTCGGCTCACCTTACTTCGAGTCGCTCGGATACTCAGGTGTTTAAAAATCTAATTTGGAAGAGTCGACTCTTTCTCATTAAAGTCGGCTCGGTTGGATGTTCACTCAGAACACTTTTTCTGGACACTAGAGGAGTCAACTCGAATCTCTGAAGAGTCAGCTCGGATGTTTGACTAAATGATAGAGTCAGCTCGGACTACCTTTGGATCAGCTCGCCTATCTGATTCAGAAAATGGTACTCTGGATGAGTCGGCTCGGGTCCCTTAGAGTCGGCTCAGATGCTTGTGTGCCAGAAATCTTCATACGTGCCATATGCCAGAGTCGGCTCTCTTCTCTTCGAGTCGGGTCGGATGAATTCTTCAATGAATTATCAATTTTTTTTCAGAAATCATCCAGCAAGTCTTCAAAGTCTCAAGATGCCTTCAAACTCTTTGAACCATATTTCCAAGAAATTTTAAGCTTGAAACATATCTAGAAATAATCCATTTTCATGATTTTTACTTAACTTTTTCTTTGGGTTCTTATTTACATGAATCACTTACAACACAACTCATTTCAAAACTAGAATGTAGGAGTTGAAATTAAACAATGAAATCATCCTATAAAAACTTGTAAAACACTTGAAGAGTTGTTAGTAAAATAAATGTGTGCTCCAATGTTTTATTTGTTGAGTCTCGTGTGGTGTATCTAAGGCATCTGGAGTCAAGTTTTGGATCTTTGTCATGTTGGTCATGATGTAACTAGGACTAGGAGCTACTCCGGTAAGAGTGCTAAGTGATATACTGTGTTTACAATGTTTATTATTCAGTCTGTCTATTCGAGTCAGCTCGATGGTCCTTCGAGTCAACTTGATTGGTGGCACAGCACGGGGGTCTGGGTGATGTACCTATTTTGAGTCAGCTCGATTTCCAAGAGTCGACTATGGTTCTCAGGGCAGGTATGTAGACACTCTGGCCAAGTCAACTTTGTTTGCTGGAGTCAGCTCGTATGCTTAGAATAGATGAAGGAGTGGTATGGACAAGCCGACTCAAACCCTGTGAGTCGACTCGGATGACAGGTTCGGTGTTTTGACGCTGTGCCAGTTAGGAGTTGGTTCAAGGGACTAGGTTTGGTTTAACCTAGGGATATATATACATTGTACGGTCTTGGATCAAGGGAGAGGGGAAGATATCTCTCAAGTCTTCCAAGAGGTCCTGTAACCTATTTTGACAGGAGATAATATATTAAACCCTTGTTTCCCTTCCTATACTTCTTCTTAATCTTGATTTATTACTTGTTTGATCTTCATTATCCCTATCTCCTAAGATCCGTGGTATAGAGTTCATGCCAGGCTTGTTGCTTCCATTATAGTCTCTTCACGGTGCTTCGTGTTTGAGGTGTTGTACATGGTCCGGACGGGGTGATCTCATCTAGTGTGTCATGATAATTTGGTATCAGATCCTAGGTTGTATGAAAGAAAGAAGATCGCTGCTAGGATCAAGTGCGAAACAGTTTTTGATCAAAACATCAAGATGAGTAGTTGGTGTTGTTGATTTGATCAGATCTATTGATATGTCATCTAGTAGTATCAAGGTAGACTTTGGAAATTTTGATGGCAAGGGAAACCCACCCTTTGAAAGCAAAGGATGAAGGATCTACTCGTATAGAACCGGATCTATAAGGTGCTAGTATGAGAGAAGCTGGAGAAGGTTAGTCTGGAAGAATGGGAGGAACAGGAGGAGATAGCTTTTAGCATAATCATGATGTACTTGGCTGATCAGGTTTTACCTGAGATCAGTGGAGAAACCATGGTGAAAGGTCTTTGGAGGAAGTTGGAGAACACATACTTGGACAAGAATATGATGAACAAGTTATGGTTAAAAAAATAGCTGTATAACTTGTGGATGCCTGAGGGAGGAGATCTGATTGCTCATATCCAAAAATTCAATCAAGTGTGCTCGAATGTTATGAGCCTTGATGTGAAGATAGATGAGGAGGATAGAGCTCTCCTGTTGCTGTGTTCACTTCCAGTATCATATGATGGTCTCATTACAACTCTGGTGTATGGAAAGGAGACTTTAAACTTCAAAGAAGTGGTTGGAGTTCTCAGGTCTAATGAATAGCAGGAAAAGCTATGTAAAGGGAGTTCAAGTTCAGAGGTTCTTGCTATGAATGAGAGGCAAGGAAGGCCAAGGAAAAGGACTCGAGGAAAATCAAAAGGTAGGTCTAAGTCTCGAGGTAGTCAGCAGGGCTAGAAATGTTTTAAATGTTATCAGCCTGGTCATCTGAAGAGGAACTGTCCACTTCTGAAGAATGAGAAGGGGAAGGGCTTTCCTAAAGGAGATTTGACCGATGGAAGTGGTGCACATTCATCTGAGGATAGTGAAGGTGATTTACTGGTTGTATCAGATGGAGCCATGGAGTATGACAGTGAATGGACATTGGATTCATCCTATTCTTTTCATTACACTTCACACAGGATTTGGTTTGCTTCTTATGCCAAAGCAAATGGTGGAAGTGTGAGTCTCGGGGATGATCATCCATGTAAGGTTGCTGGTGTTGGTATAATCAGGGTAAGAATGTATGATGGAGTCATACGGATGCTTACCAATGTCAAGCATGTGCTGGAGTTGAAGAAGAACCTGATTTCCCTAGTTTATTTGAAGAAGCAGGGGTATGTCTTTAGTTGTTCATCGGGTGGTGGATGCTTGAAGATAACCAAGGTTGTCTTGGTGGTGATGAGAGGAAGGAGACAGAGCAACAACCTTTATAGGATGGAAGGCTCAGTGGTGACAGATAGTGCGAAGATCCTTGCTGCAGCATAGGAGGAGCAGCCTACCTACCAGCTATGGCACTATTGGATGGGTCACATGAGTGACCGAGGACTCATGGAACTCTCCAAGAAGGGTCTAATTCCAGCACTTAGGAAAGAGGGAGATGATCTATGTGAGCCTTGCATTTATGTCAAATGGCACAGAGTAACATTTGCCAGGAGTACCAAGCGGAGTGAAGGAGTTTTGAAGTTAGTTCACTCGGATGTATGGGGGCCGGCACCCGTATCAACCAAGGGTGGAGCAAAATACTTTGTTACCTTCATCGATGACTTCTCCAAGAAGGTATGGGTATATCTGATCAACGAAAAATCAGAGGTATTTGCCCGATTCAAGGCCTGAAGAGCTGAAGTGGAAAAGGAAACAGGAAAATCAGTCAAGTGCCTGCGGTCTAACAATGGAGGAGAATACACAAGCTTTGAGTTTAGAAGCTAATGTGAGGAGAATGGCATCAAATGCCAATTCACAGTGAAGATGACTCCCCAACAAAATGGTGTAGCTGAAAGGATGAACCGGACATTGATAGAGAAGGCTAGGAGCTTGAGGCTGCAAGCATCACTACCTAAGGTTTTTTGGGATGATGCTATAACCTTTTCTTGTTTCTTGTAAACATGCCCCCAAATAGAAGGATCGATGGAGGCATCCCAGAGGAGGTCCAGAGTGGTAAGAAGGTGGAGCTTGGTCACCTAAAAGTTTTCAGCAGTCAAGCATATGCTCTGATGGAAGGAGCCGAAAGGAATAAATTGGGTCTAAAGTCATGCAAACTGGTATTTATTGGATACCCAAGGGGAGTGAAAGGTTACCTACTGGTGGATCCTCACTCTCAGTGGTCCACAATCAGTAAGAATGTTATCTTCGATGAGAGAAACCTTCTAAGGAAGCCCGATGTTGCAACTGGAGTTGACAAGTCTATGGAGGATAGCAGATGTCATTTTTTGCAATCAAGAGATGAGCTATCAGTTTCAGTCTCAAAACAGGTTCACTTTGAGGTGGCGAGTCAAAGTCATATTTCCACACATATGGAGGAACTGCGAGGGGGGACTTATGACCAGGAGGATGTGCAGGAAGAGCCAGAAATTACAGATTTGCAGGACAACCCAAGAGGTGTAGCACTGCACAAATCCAAGAGGAACATCCAGAAATCGGTACGGTACTGCATAGATGAGACCATCTCAAATGCTCTCATCTCTGCTAGTGGTGATCCAGAGACATTTGAGGAGGCCATGGATAGTTCAAATGTGAGATCATGGATGCAAGCCATGATGGAGGAGATGGACTCTCTTCGGAAGAACAAGACATGGCAGCTGGTGGATCTACCAAAAGGGAGTCGACCCATTGGCTCCAAATGGGTCTTTACAAGGAAGGAGGAAAATTCAGAGCAAGGTGGAGTGAAGTACAAGGCTAGGCTAGTAGCCAAGGGGTACTCATAGAAAGAAGGCATTGACTACTCTGAGGTCTTCTCTCCCATTGTCAGGCATACGTCTATCAGGGTGCTGTTAAGCATTATAGCAGCTCAGGATTTGGAGCTGGAGTAGATGGACATGAAGATAGCATTTCTCCATGGACATCTTGAGAAGAGCATCTACATGGAGCAGCCACAGGGATTCAGGGAGCCTGGATTAAAGGAGAAGTATGCTTGTTGAAGAAATCATTGTATGGATTGAAGTAGTCACCGAGATAATGGTACAAGTAGTTTGATACCTTCGTGAGGAGCATTGGACTTTCCAAGTACAATTTTGATCCATATGTGTATATAAAATCTCTGGAGGATGGATCCAAGGTATATCTACTCTTGTATGTAGATGATATGCTAATAGCATGCAAGAGTAAGAGGATAGTGCAGGATTTGAAGGCAAGCCTATCTCGGGAGTTTGAGATGAAGGACTTGGGGGCTGGACGAAAGATTTTGGGCATGGAGATTTTTGGAGATCGAGCCAAGAAGTTGCTTCATTTATCTCAAGGAGGATACATTCGAAAGGTGCTGAAGAGGTTTGGAATGAACGAGGCCAAACCAGCAGTGCTGCCACTTGCTGGACATTTCAGACTTTCGAAGAGTATGTGACCATAGACTGAGGTGGAGGCTCAAGAAATGGAGAGGGTGCCTTATGCATCTGTCGTAAGAAGCCTAATGTATGCTATGGTGTGTTGTAGGCCGGATCTAGCCCATGCAGTGAGTCAGGTAAGTAGATTCATGGTGCAACCTGGCAAGGAACACTAGCAAGCACTGGAGGGGATCTTTGGATACTTGGTGGGATCAGTTGGAGTGGGCATCTGCTACAGACAGTGAGGAGGTGCTTTGGAACACTCTAACATAGCCAAAGTTGCCCAGGGGCAGATGGAATGCTTTGTGGATGCAGACTTTGGTGGAGATGTGGATACTCATTGTTCCACAACAGGTTTCATATTCAGCATGAATAGAGGACCTGTGTCTTGGAGGTCTTGTTTGTAGCCTATAATGGTATTATCCACCACTAAAGCAGAGTATATTGGCATCATGGAGGCAGCAAAGGAGGCTCTATGGCTGAAGGGATTGGCTATGGAGATGGGTTGCAAACAGGAGGCTATCAAGGTGCATTGTGATAGCCAGAGTGCATTGTTACTTGCACAGAATTCAATATATCATGCTAGGACAAAGCATATCGACATCAGATACCATTGGATTAGAGAGCTGGTGGAGGAAGGCGAGGTGGAGCTGGAGAATGTTTATACCAAGGAGAATCCAGCTGATGCACTGACGAAGGTTCTTCCAAGGGATAGCTTTCACAAGTATATGGGACTGATGTAGTTGATGGATAAGATGGAGTTGACCGAAGCCTTGAAACACCAAGATGGAGATTGTTGAGTCTTGTGTGATGTATCCAAGGCATTTGGAGTAAAGTTTTGGGTCTTTGTCATGTTGGTCATGATGTAACTAGGGCTAGGAGTAAGTTCGATAAGAGTCCTAGGTGATGGACTGTGTTTATAATGTTTATTGTTCAGTCTGTCTGTTCAAGTTGGCTCGATGGTCCTTCGAGTCGACTCAGTTGGTGGCACAGCACGGGGTCTGGGTGATGTACCTGTTTTGAGTCAGCTCAATTTCCAGGAGTTGATTATGGTTCTCAGGGCAGGTATGTAGACACTCTGGATGAGTCGACTATGTTTGCTGGAGTCGGCTCGTATTCTCAAAATAGATGGAGTGGTCTGGACGAGCCGACTCAAACCCTGCGAATCAACTCGGATGACGGGTTCGCTATTTTGACACTGTGACAGTTGGGAGTTGGTTCAAGGGGCTAGGTTTGGTTTAACCTAGGGATATATCTATATTGTACGGTCTTCGGTCAAAGGAGAGGGGAAGATATCTCTCGAGTCTTCCAAGAGTTCCTGTAACCTATTCTGACAGGAGATAATATATTAAACCCTTGTTTCTCTCCCTAAACTTCTTCTTAATCTTGATTTATTATTTGTTTGATCTTCATTATCCCTATCTCCTAAGATCCATGGTATAGAGTTCACGCCAGGCTTGTTGCTTCCGTTATAGTCTCTTCATGGTGCTTCGTGTTTGAGGTGTTGTACATGGTCCAGATGGGGTGATCTCATCTGGTGTGTCATGACATTGTTATCATCAAAATCATTTATGGGGTCAACAACTTCACTCTTGACGAGTCAGCTTGGATACCCTCAAGTTGGCTCGAATTCTCAGAACTTCATAATTGAACTATGCCCAAGTCGACTCTTCTAACTCGAGTCAGATCGAATGTCTGCATGCCAGAAAACTTCTTGATATGCCAAACTTTGAGTCGACTCGCCAGTCTTAGGTCCTCAATTGTTCAACCTTCTTCAGACTTTTTCTAGTGACTTCAAAATAGCTCAAAAACTTTCCAACTCCTTCAAAGACTGATCTTGAGAAAATTAAACTAGAAAACTACATAGAAGTGGCCTTTTTTTATGAAAACATGATTGATTTTTTTATGGGCTCTTCTTTACACTATATTTCAACCAAAACAAACTTGACATTCTACAATGTTGTAGGAATGAAGGTTGTTCAATGAAAACATCCTACAAAAACTTTGAGAACACTTGAAAGATAGTCAATAATCAAATGCATGCTCCAATATTTGATTATCATCAAAATCATTCCAAGGGTCAACACCTTCTCATAGTTTGTCATAAACTATCATATAAACAAACTAAATATCTCACTTCTAGAGCTGTTTAACATGCTTAAGATAGCTAAGAGTTATTTCAAGGGTGAAAAGGCTCATCTTCTTTTCATAGACAGAAAAAAAATGGTAGCAAAGAAGAGTTCAGAGAGAAAGAAGAACACTGGGAATAGCATCAAGAAGATGAAAAAGGCAAAGAAGGCCATTATTGATGGAGCTTGTTTTCACTATAGTAAGCAGGGACACCAAAAGAAAAATTACAAGAATTATCTTACAAGTTTGAAGCTCGATGCAAGTGGTAAATCGAAAGGTTTGTATATGATAGAAACTGACTTATCATTGAGTGCTTCAGCTTCTGATGCATAGATATTAGATACCACCTATAGATCTCATATATGCAAGTCCTTGTAGGGACTACAAAGAATTAGAAGCTTGAAGAAGGGTAACTTCGAGCTTTATGGCATGAGTGGTGAATCCATTCAAGCAGAAGCTATAAGCACATATTTATTATTGTTACCTTCGGACAAGATATTAGAATTAAAGGATTGTTATAATATTCTAAATGTCATTAAAAATATAATTTCTGTATCCTTATTATTACAACAAGTTTTTGAAATTAATGCAAAGAACATTGGTTGCTTAATTTTTCATTCTAATGAATTCTTTGAAAATGGTTATTTGAATAATGGTCTTTTAATTCTTTTACTCAATGATGAAGTATTACTTGTGAATGCTATCTAATGAAAAAAATGACCAAGTCTTCATTTATTGGAGATGGAGAAAGGGCAACTAAGATATTAGGTCTTATACATATAGATGTATGTAAACCTATGACAACTCAAGTCAAAAGAGGATACTCTTATTTTATTACATTTATTAATGACCTATCAAGATTTGGATATGTATTCTTATAAAACACAAATTTGAAACCTTTAATAAATTTAAGGAGTACAAAGATGGTTGAGAAACAAATTAAAAAAAATATTAAAGTCCTTCGATCTGAATGAGGAGGAAAATACTTATCCAGTGAATTCCTTAATCATTTTAAGGACAAAGGTATTCTCTCTGAGTGGATACCTTCTTATATACCACAATTAAATGGTGTAGTTGAATGAAAGAATTATATATTATTAGAAATGGTGCAATCCATGATGAGATTCATAGATCTTTTTATTTTCTTCTAGGGATATGCCTTATAAATTACTGTATATATCTTAAACAAGGTTTTGTCTAAACAGTCATTAGCACTCCATATGAACTATGAAAAAGAAAAAAGCCAAATCTCAAATATTTTAAGATTTGGTGTTATCTTAGTTATGTCAAAAATATTTTTGGACATAAGTTAAGTGCTAGGATAAATAAGTACATGTTTATAGGTTATCCTCAAGTGAGTATTAGATATCTCTTTTATCATCCTACTGAATAAAAGGTCTTTGTCAATATGCATGCTACTTTTTTGAAAAAGGAATTTATCTAAGAAGAAAGTAATGGGAGGATAGTTAAACTTGCAGAAGTTCAAAACCGACAACCTACTCAACAAAATCCTATGGGCATTCCAAGAAAAATTCCTTAACCACAAATATCTATCAAAAAAGTACATCCACAACATACACCTCCTCTTTGTAGGTCAAAGAATATGTGGTGCACCTCTCAGATATGGCTTTATCATTAGAAATAATAATGAAGCCCATATTATTTAGGATGATGATCCTTTAACCTATATAAAAGCTATCGAGAGTAGAAAATCTGACAAATTGCTTGAAGCCATAAAATCTGAGATGGATTCCATGTATTCCAACCAAGTTTGGACTTTGGTTGATGCACCTAAGGAAGTAAATCCAATAGGATGAAAATAGGTCTTCAAGAAGAAGATTGGAGTAGATGGCCAAGAAAAAAACTACAAGATAAGCTAGTGGCAAAAGGTTTCAAACAAAGGCAAGGAATTGACTATGATAAAATTTTTTCACTAATAGCTATACTCAAGTCCATTCTGATGTTGCTTGTCATAACTGTGTATTATGATTATAAAATCTAGCAAATTGATGCAAAAACTATCCTTCGCAATGAGTAAATTAAGGAAAAAGTTTATATGTCACAATCAGAGGATTATGTCTCAAGTGGGAGACTGAACCAAGTATACAAGTTAAAAATATCTATTTATGAATTAAAGCAAGCATTGAGGAGTTGGAACATCTGCTTTAATAAAATAACTAAGAAGTTTGGTTTCATCAAAAATATAGATGAACCATGTGTATATAAGAAGACAAGTGGGAGTACGATTTTCTTCTTAATCCCATATGTTGATGACATGCTTATCATTGGAAATGATATTCTAATGTTATAATCAGTTAAAGCTTGGCTATCTAAAAAGTTTTTCATGAAAGTCTTGGAAGAAGCATCCTATATACTAGGTATAAAAATCTATAGAGATAGAACAAAAAGGATGCTTGGCTTGTCCCAATCAAGTACATTGACTTAGTGTTGAAAAGATTTAACATGGAGGAAAGTAAAAGAAGTTACTTGTCCATGAATCAAGGCATACATCACTCTTTGAAGATGTCTTCTAAGAAACTTGAAGAGAGACAAAGGATAAAAAAAAACTCCTTATGCTTCAGCTATAGTATCAATTATATATGCCGTATTATATACAAGGCCTAATGTTGCTTATGCTTTAGGCATAGTGATAGGATCACAATGTTGTCATTAAGACATCATAATTATCAGTTTAAAATTCTTACTTTTAATTAATTAAATTTATGTAGAAAAAAATAAGTTGGGTTGAATCCATAGAGAAGGCAATGCTTAAGAGAATTTGAAATCTTTGATTTTAAAAAATAAAAGAAAATAGTTTGAAGTCAAGAAAATAAAGATTAAAAGTGCGAAAGAAAAATAAAATCTGGATACATTCAATCTGCTAATTAGATCATAGCATCTACTAGCAAGAAAAGTAAAGGACAAAAATGAAAATAAACTTTCCATAAATTTCAACAAGAATCTGTATTAAAAATAATAATGAAACAATATAAGAAAGTAGTAACAAAGCATCCAAAGTTGATTGGTACATTCTCGTCATAAAGTTGATTGATGTCACATCCCCTTCTTTCGTCGTACTCCGTGGAGCAAACTGGGCTTTCTCTTCTTTTTCCTTTTTAGATCTTGATGTTGGAGATGGAATAGGCTTAAAGATGGTGCAAGGATAGAACTCTCCTCTAAGAAACCTTACTCTTAAAGACCAACCCATAACCCAAGCTATACCCTCTACCTTGTACCGTACTCTCTCTCCAGGATGATTTCTTCTATAGCCCAAGGGTCCTTTAAATAGAGTTTGGAGAAGGCTCTAGGTCAAGTTAGATTAATATGAGCCATGGGATGGTTGATTTCTTATATCTCTAGACCATTTGATCATCTAAATCATGCAAATCGCATTTCAGTACTTTGTCTCAGGTTGGGATTCTCTATCAGCCATTAGATCAAGCTTTTTTGATAGCCAAGAACAATTGAACTTCATGAATAGCAACGACCGTTGGATTGCTAGTTTTGATGGCTAGGAATCATCGATAGCCACGGATCAGGGAGAAGGCCATGGGAATGAGGGGTAGCCATGGTGTTCCTGGTTTCTTGGGATAGAGAAGACGGTAGCAAGGTGGATTGACGGTTTGGAATGGCCGTTGGGCAATGGCCATGGTGATGAAGAGTAGCAAGCCGAGCAAAGGAGAACATGGCTAGGGGAAGATGGTGGCAACAGTGGCCGGTGGTGGGGAGGAAAGAGTGAGCGATGGCAACCTGGGGAGGAGCTAGCAGCACTAGGTGGTGGCTACAGTGGCTGTGGGAGGATCAACGATGATCATGGGCAGAGGGCAGAGGGGTGATGGCTGGATCGAACTGAGAGAAGGCCAGGATGGGGAGGTTGTACGGTGGCATCTTCCTTGAGCTGGCGATGATGGAAAGGGTAACAACTGGTGATGGACCGAGGAGGAAGGTGATGGCACATCCAGTGGCTTGGGGAGAAGATGATGGCTGACAGTGTTTTAGTGGTTCCCATCGATTTCTCTAGCCAGCAAGGAGGGATGGCAGTGGCTCGAGGAGGCAAGATGGTGGCTTAGGTTGTGGGACAGTGATGGTGCTACTGACCGTGGTGGGGACACCAAGATCAGACATAGATCACTGGATCCCATATGGTTTAATTAGTCATGTGTCAAAGTTTTGAAAGTGTTGTAATCAATTAAGATTGGGTCCTGTAATAAGTTGAGGTTAGTTGATTTGTCTCAACCCTCAACCTTAGTCTAGTTTTGAGTCATGTACATCAGTTATGAGTCTAGTATGAGCCCAATTTTTATACAAGATAGGAAGTTACCCTATTTTGGAGTTCCACCAGGCCACATCTAGGAGTCAGAGGCCACTACATCAGCCCATTGGATTTTGTGTGACAACCTAGGATCCAAGATACTTCCAAAAACCCTGATTCTTTCCAGATGCCCAGATTCCTCCCCAGATGCCAGAGCATATTCCTAAACCAGGGCATCCATGATACCAGAGGTCCACCTGCATCCTAGTCCAAAGAAATCAAGTCCAGGCACCAAGCCTAATCCCTAAAGAAGCAAGATTCCATGGAATATTCCTGCTACCGGGCTACCATGCCACCTCAGCTTCCAGGAGGCCCAAGCCCATTTGCCAAGCCCCTTTAGGCTAGCCCCTTGCTGCCCCTAGAAGCCCAACATGCCCTCCTAGGCATCCTTGAAGTATTGACCAAGTCTAAGAGGTGTCCTTGAGTGGAATAGTCAAAGCATGAAGGGAGAAGGAGAAGACTAGGTCAAATCCTAACCTAGTTGGGATTTATGCTCCTAATTATTTTAAGATTTGTTTTTCTAACCTAGATAGGAGAGGACTTATAACCCAAGAGTGTAACCCTAGTTAGGAGAGGGCATGGGAACTCTATAAATACCCCACCCCTCCCCCTCTTGTAAGCAATTTTTATTCATGATATCAAAAACCCTGGTGAAGTTTATTTGAGCTTGCGGGCTTATGTTACTTTGTTTTGTTTGATTCCTTTTCTTGTGTTGGCCGACCACCCCTTGCAATCCTCCACACCCACAGTAGCAAACCAAGCTTCCAAGCATCAACCACGTCCTTGAGGAGCAGCCTTGAAGACGCCCCAGATCAACAGCTTTATCTGCTTCCTTGCCGTCCAGCTTCTAATCCGTAACCTGATTCCTTCTAAACCTAGTTTCTTTTCTTTTTCTTACTTGTTATTTTGATTGACCCTTGACATTTTGCAGGATCCTCGAGGTGTTTCACCTCCCCAGAGGAGGCTTTCCTTGCCTCCAGGACCATCCAAATCAACCATCTAATCAAGGGAACTGAGCTTCATCTTCCAGGCTCCAGTCTGAGTGCTGTGTGATCTCTTCATCGAGAGATTCTTCAAATCATTGATTCGTAATATCCTTCCCTTCTTATAATTTCTGATTTGATGAAGATAAGCTATCCTAATCTAGAAGTTCCTCAATTCTCAGTTCCTGGAATTTATTTGCATGAATTTGCATGCGATACGATGATTCTATGTATTGCTATTCTTCTTACTAGTTCTTATTTTTATTTGGAAATTTAGCCTACAAACCTAAATCACAAAAATCATTAAAAAAATTAGTTTACTATTTTTCCAGCATGATTAGTAATCTTACGGTCATCCTGCATTAGTTTGGTATCAGAGCAGGTTTAGGATAGCATTCATCTGCATTAGGATCACAAACCCTAATTTCTGCATCCTGCCAGTTGCATTAGGTGTTTGTTTTTCATCTTATTTCGACCACCTAAAAATTTTATTTTTCCATGAAGTATTCATGAATTGTTCTCAGTCATGTCCTTTGATTTATCATAATTTTTAATTAATTTTAAAAAAACTTTAAATCAATAAAATCTGGCATATTAAAAATCCTAACAAAATTCTGAAATTTTTGTAGCAGTCTGAAAACCCTAGGATTTGCATCATCAATTGATTTTTGTTTTGCATCAAATTTGGTAGAGATCATCATCACCGTCTATCCTTTATCCTAGAAGTTTTTGGGATTTTTTATGCATCAAAATCTATATCAAAACCTGTATCATCTGAAACCCTAATTTTCAAAATTCTACTATTTTGCATACTTGTTCAACCAAAACCTAATTAACTTCCAAAACCCCCCAATCCCGAGGCAAACTTTGTTTGAAAACCCCAGTTAACTCAAACCTAACTTGACACATCATAAATCATTAAAAATTATTTTATTTTCTGCTATATTTTAGTTGCATCAGGACCATTGAATGTTCATCATCTTTTAATCTAATCTTAAGGGCAATCAATATAACATCGGGGCAGGAGGTCATAACCTGTTCTGGGCCTAAAACAACCACCTAGCATTTCCACCAAGTCTTAATTAAAATTAACTAGACTTAATTTGTCCTAGTGGGCTAGGTGATACCCAACAAGTCGGGTCTGAACCGTGTTGGCCAACTAGTGCATTTAATCCTTTAGCTATTACTGAAAGCTGGTGTCTAAGGCTAGAGGTCAAGAGTCAAACAACCTAAGTGGACTGGTGGTTTATAATTAGGACCCTATGACAAGCAGCAGGAGGAGCCTCCCATCACCCCATCCCTTACTTGGCCAGTGGAAGGATTAGCTGCTGGGTTAAGTGTAAGTTGAGTTGACCCACCCAGTTTTGACTCTAGGTCTAGCAAGCCCTAGATTATACTAACTCTGTTGCATGCTTGGCTGCACTATCTCATTCTGATTGATTAATTCATTGTATGACCACCAAACTAGGAACCCAATACCAAAAGTCTAAATCCCAGCCCAGCTCAGCCATGGATCCCATTCTAGAGGCCCTCATGAAAGCCATGACTGATCAGTTTGCCCAACTAAACCAATCAAATATCCAGACCCAAAATCAACTTGCCCAGCTAACCAATCAACCACCCAAACCCAAACCCAGCTTGCCCAGTTGACCACTCAGATTAACCAGATGACCCAATCCAATAACCAAATGATCCATAGGATTGATCCATTAGATGACCAAATAGGAACCCTAGGCAAGACTCATAGAGTTGAACCCTTGCCCTATAATCCCCAGGAATCCATAGTCCCTAGATATGAACCCAATAGTAACCCACTATCCCTCAGTCTACCTGAATCCTATAGGATTAATACCCCTAGTTGTGAGCCTAATATTGTCCATTTTTCCTTAGTCGACCCCCTCTTACTATCCCATTGGTTCACCAGGATGACCTTGAAGAGGAAATATATGATGCTGATAAGAGCCTAGTGAATGAGTACGAGGAAGAAGAGGAGTTCCCCATAGAAGACTTAGAGCTAGTTGAATCAATAGATACCCAGGTAGAAGCCACCCTAGAATCAGTTGACCCTGACCATACCCACATAGTAGTCAACCAAGAGTTAGATAACCTAGATCCTATTACTCGAGCACCACCTGAGGAGCCACTAGAAGAAAGCCCAATTAGAGAGCTCAGTCCTTTGATTTATGAGCCAGAAGAGTTTATTAAGGACTTGACCTCTTTGAATCAGTACCCTCAGGATGAAATCATTCCATTGACTCCAATTGATCTCTTCCCTGAAATCCACAATCCTTTCTTCCATTATGTAGACCTTTTAGATATGCCTCAAACCCATAAGGTAAATCTCATTAGTATAGGACTCATCCCTGAGATACTTTCTTGCCTCTTATTCTACCTGATTAACCCCGAACCCTTTTTCAATCAGACTAACCCTTAATCCACCTCATATTTTCTGCCTTTTCATGAATTTTCTTATGTTTCTTTAAACATTCATTTGCATTTTGTAAAAGTAAGCATATTGTATACATACCTTATACATGTTAGGTTTGCATCTTACTTCTTGCATACCCTTTGGCATTTACTAGAAGTACATAGTAAGTTTTCATGTGCATGCCATGCTAGGGTCAAACCTAAAGAATCTATAGTCTATTAGGTTTTGTCCCTAGAGTCCAATAAATTTTCTTTGATAGGGAAGTCTGATAGGGAAGTCTAGTCAAGTCTATGAGGTGTTAGTCTAGAGTCCAATAAATTTACAGACTCAATCTACATGTCCACACATACACTAGCCTCTGCACAACATATGCATCATGAAATTAGTCAAGAGCTAAACATAATTAATGAACTAAATAATAACTTGGCTAATTCCTAAAAGAAAGATAAAGATTTTTATGCAGAGGAATATGTGACTGTCAAAGAATTTTCTGCTCGCGAAGCTGGCCCATCCAAAATAATGAATAGTAGTGGACCCAATGCCTATGTGCCTGAGATATCACCAGATTTAGGTATTAGCTCCACTTTCATCATCTCGGACTTTGTAAAGTCTAGGGGGCCAGTAGTGATACCCAGCGAGTCCCTTGAGCCACTCCCATTTTTTTACAGAGAACCCATCCTAGAGCGACCACATATAATTTAGCCTTTTGGTGAGGTAAAGATTGAGAGAGCTCTGGATAATCAAGCTATCATTACCCAGGATAGAGACTATCAGTGGTACTTGGTCTGGTGGCAAGGTCAACCAGAATCTGAGGACTTATGGAATGCTGGTGCGGATCTGCAGCGCCTCAACTAAGACCCTCCTTGAGCCAAATTGACCCATACTCGACGGGGTCGAGTTCCTCCCGCCCCGGGAGAATTGGTGGGGACACCAGGATCAGACATAGTCATTGGATTCCATATGGTTTAATTAATCATATGTCAAAGTTTTGAAAGTTTTGTAATCAATTAAGATTGAGTCCTGTAATAAGTTGAGGTTAGTTGATTTGTCTCAACCCTCAACCTTAGTCCAGTTTTGAGTCCTGTACATCAGTTATGAGTCTAGTATGAGCCCAATTTTTATACAAGAAAGGAGGTTACCCTATTTTAGAGTTCCATCAGGTCACATCTCGGAGTCAGAGGCCACTACATTAGCCCATTGGATTTTGTGTGACAACCCAGTATCCAAGATGCTTCCAGAAATCCTGATTCTTTCCAGATATCCTCCAGATGCCCAGATTCCTTCCCAGATGCTAGAGCATATTCCTAAACTAGGGAATCCATGATTCCAGAGGTCCACCTACATCCTAGTCCAAAGAAATCAAGCCAAGGCACCAAGCCCAAGCCCTAAAGAAGCAAGATTTTATGGAATATTCCTGCTACCAGGCAACTAGGTCACCCCAGCTTCCAGGAGGCCCAAGCCCATGCACCCAGCCCCTTTGGGCTGGCCTCTTGCTACCCCTAGAAGCCCAACACACCCTCCTAGGCATCCTTGAAGAGTTGACCAAGTCCAAGAGGTGTCCTTGAGTGGAATAGTCAAAGCATGAAGGGAGAAGGAAAAGACTAGGTCAAATCCTAACCTAGTTGGGATTTATGCTCCTAATTGTTTTAACATTTATTTTTCTAACCTAGATAGGAGAGGACTTGTAACCCAAGAATGAAACCCTAGTTAGGAGAGGGCATGGGAACTCTATAAATATCCCATCCCTTAGTAGGGACACCAGGATCAAACACAGATCCCTGGATCCCATATGGTTTAATTAGTTATGTGTCAAAGTTTTGAAAATTTTGTAATCAATTAAGATCGAGTCCTGTAATAAGTGGAGGTTAGTTGATTTGTCTCAACCCTCAACCTAGTCAGTATTTTGAGTTCTGTACATCAATTATGAGTCCAGTATGAGCCCAATTTTTGTACAAGAGAGGAGGTCACCCTATTTTGGAGTTCCACCAGACCACATCCAGGAGTCAGAGGCTGCTACATCAATCCATTGGATCTTGTGTGACAACCTAGGATCCAAGATGCTTCTAGAAACCCTGATTCTTTCCAAATGTCCTCCAGATGCCCAGATTCCAGTCTAGATGCCAGAGCATATTCCCAAACTAGGGCATCCATGATTCCAAAGGTCCCTCTACATCCTAGCCCAAAGAAATCAAGTCCAAGTGCCAAGCCCAAGCCCTAAAGAAGCAAGATTCCATGGAATATTCCTACTACTAGGCTACCAGGCCACCCCAGCTTCCAGAGGCCCAAACCCATGCACCCAAGCCCCTTTGGGCTGGCCCCTTGCTGCCCCTAGAAGCCCAACACGCCCTCCTAGGCATCCTTGAAGTGTTGACTAAGTCCAAGAGGTGTCCTTGAGTGGAATAGTCAAAGCATGAAGGAAAAAGGAGAAGACTAGGTCAATTCCTAACCCAATGGGGATTTGTTTTTCTAACCTAGCTAGGAAAGGACTTGTATTCCAATTTGGAAGAGAACTTGTAACCCAAGTGTGTAACCCTAGTTAGAGGGCATGGGAACTTTATAAATACCCCACCCCTCTCCCTCTTGTAAGCAACTTTTATTCATGATATCAAAACCCTGGTGAATTTATTTTGAGCTTGCAAGCTTGTGTTACTTTATTCTTTTGGTTCTTTGGTTTGGGTTTGTGTTTCCTTGCTACCCTAGCATCCTTCCATACCCTATCTCACTGCCATCCAAGCCTACACACTCCAAGAAAGAGTACCCTAGGTCGCCAAGCAAAGAGATCTTCAACAAGCTTCAAACAGCCCAGCTTCTAATCCCTAACCCGATTCCTTCTAAACCTAGTTTTCTTTTCTTTTCTTACTTGCTATTTTGATTGACCCTTGACATTTTGCAGGATCCCTGAGGTGTTTCACCTCCCCAGAGGAGGCTTTCCTTGCATCCAGAACCATCCAAATTAGCCATCTAATCAAGGGAACCGAACTTCATCATCCAGACTCCAATCAGAGTGCTGTGTGTTTCTTCATCGGAAGTCCTTCAAATCACTGATTGGTAATATCCTTTCCTTCTTTTAATTTTTGATTTGATACAGATAAGATATCCTAATCCAGGAGTTTCTCAAATCTCGGGTCCTGGAATTTATTATTTTGCATGAGTTTGCCTGTGATATGATGATTCTATGTATTGCTCTTCTTCTTGCTAGTTCTTAATTTTATTTGGGAATTTAGCTTATAAACTAAATTATAAAAATCACAAAAAAATTATTTTACTATTTTTCCTGTATGTTTAACAATCTTAGAGTCATCCCGCATCACCCCTCCCCTTCTTGTAAGTAATTTTTATTCATGATATCAAAAACCTTGGTGAAGTTTATTTGAGCTTGCGGGCTTGTGTTACTTTGTTTTGTTTGGTTCCTTTTCTTGTGTTGGCCAACCCCCCCTTGCAATCCTCCATGTTCAAAGTAGCAAACCAAGCTTCCATGCATCAGCCACGTCCTTGAGGAGCAGCCTTGAAGATGCCCCAGATCAATAGCTTCATATGCTTCCTTGCCGCCCAGCTTCTAATCCCTAACTTGATTCCTTCTAAACCTAGTTTTTTTCTTTTTTTTACTTACTATTTTGATTGACCCTTTATATTTTGCAGGATCCCCGAGGTATTTCACCTCCCTAGAGGAGGCTTTCCTTGCCTCCAGGACTGCCCAAATCAGCCATCTAATCAAGGGAACTGAGCTTCGTATTCTAGGCTCCAATCCGAGTGCTGTGTGATCTCTTCATCGAGAGATTCTTCAAATCACTGATTGGTAACATCCTTCCCTTCTTTTAATTTCTGATTTGATGAAGATAATCTATCCTAATCTGAGAGTTTCTCAATTCTCGAATCCTAAAATTTATTATTTTGCATGAGTTTTCCTGCAATACGATGATCCTATGCATTGCTATTCTTCTTGCTAGTTCTTATTTTTATTTAAAAATTTAGCTTACAAACCTAATTTACAAAAATCATAAAAAAAATTAGTTTACTATTTTTCCAGCATGATTAGCAATCTTAGATTCATCCCGCATTGGACCGGTTAAAGGAAGAAGGATGGTGGCTAGTCCAAAAATGGGTCCAAAGTAGCGATCCACTTTTTGGGCCTCGATCTAACATTCCTCGATATAGAGTTAGAGGAATTGGATGATGAACCTACCCCAGTGTTCGATGCCAATGCTGGTCCTTCGGGTAATGCGAACCCTCCACCGAGCACCTAAAGCATAGTTTATTTCTTTTTACTGTTATGGTCTGCTTCATATAGATTAATTTTTTAACAACTTCAACCTCCTTTTTTGGAATATCAATGAAATTTTCTTCTTTTCATCCTATGATTAAATGTTCTTCATTTTTGTTGCATATTGCTTTTTGCACTTCTCCCATGACTCGGAGTTGCATAGCCACTAAGTTATTAGTGATGTTGCATAGGGCACTACTCCTGAAGGTAGACACCATGATGGCTTGGAGCTTTCTCAACTAGTGGGTTTACCAAACCGAGGGACCACTAGTAACGGGTAGCCTCAAGGGTCTTCATTGACCGTCTGCTTAACCCTCAATTTTTTAAGTAAGGATGAGGGACCTATTAGTTAACCCTCGGTGCTCTAATGGTGCAGCCTTAGAATAATTCACTGGATGCCTAGGAGAAGGTTCTTTATGCTAATTATTTATTAGAGAGTATAGATACACCAACCACTCCTGGTGCCTTCAAGCTAAGACTACTACTATGCCACCAAAGCTTTCAGGTTCGATCAGAAATCATTGAATTAAATGCTAATAAAAGGTACCTTCTATAGGCTATTAATAGGCCATTGAGGCTCAAGTCGATCAAAGGACATTTTGGAGTCAAAGCCAATCAAAGGCCATTAAATTAAACACCAATTAAAGGCACCTTCTTCGGGCTATTGTTAAGCCATTGAGGCTGGGCTGATCAAATACCATTTTGGAGTTAAGGCTAATCATAGGCCATTAGATTAAATACCAATTAAAGGCACCTTATTCAAGCTATTATTAGGCTGTTGAGGCTCGAACCGATCAAAGACTATTTTGGAGCCAAGATCGATTGTAGGCTATTAGGTTAAAGGCTAATCAAAGGTGCCTTCTTCAGGCCATTGTTAGGCTATTGAGGCTTGAACCGATCAAAGGCCATTTTAGAGCCAGGGCTGACTGTAGATTGTTGGTTTAAACGCCAATCAAAGGCACCTTCTTTGGGCCATTGTTGGGTCGTTGAGGCTTGGGTCGACCAAAGGTCATTTTGGAGCCAAGGCCATTCGTAGGTCATTGGATTAAATGCTTATCAAAGGCACCTTCGGGCCATTGTTAGGCCATTGAGGCTCAAGCCGATTAAAGGCTATTTTGGAGCTAAGGCTAATTGTAAGTCATTGGATTAAATGTCAATAAGAGGTGCCTTCTTTAAGCCATTATTGAGGCTCAGGCCAATCAAATGCCTTTTGGAGCTAGGGCTGATCGTAGGCTAGAGGATTAAATATTGATCAAAGGTGCCTTCTACTTCATGTCGATCAATGAGAGAGCTCATCATTTTAATTACAGACTCTTCTATTAAGAAACAAAAACATTACATTACTAGTAGCATATTCAAAGATTTTTTGAATTCCAGGGATGAGGCAGGGGTGTTCCATCTAGTTCTAAAAGATGGTACATCCTGGGCTCGATGACTTCCTCTATTTGATATGGACCCTCCCAATTTGGGAAGAGTTTTTCTTGACTAGTAGGCTAGGATATTTTGGCTCACCACAATACGAGGTCTCCAACTCAGAAGAACTTGCTCTGGACTCTCATGTTATGATATCAAGTGATTCTTTGTCAATAGGCTGCCATTCTCACTACTGCCCATTCTCGAACCTCTTCTAGTAGGTTTAGATTTATCCTTAGCTACTCCAAGTTGCTATCTTCATTGAAGTTCTCCACCTAGAGAGAAAGAAGGCCCAATTCCAACGGGATCACTACTTCGATTCCAAAGGCAAGGTTAAAGAGAGTTTCATCCAGTGGGATTCTTTGCATGGTCCGTTAAGCCTGGAGGACATAGTGTAATTCATTGGGATATGCCCCTTTCACTCGGTCAAGCTGAGTCTTTAGCTCCTATAAAAGACTTCCATTGGTAACCTTCACCTCCCCATTAGCTTAGGGGAGGCCGATAAAGGTAAAATAATATATAATACCCAAGTCCCTATAAAATTCAGCTAGTTTAAAATTGCTAAATTGCTAGCCATTATCTATAATGATAATTCTTGGAAGGACAAAGCAATAGATGATATATTTCCAAATGAAATATTTTACCAATGATTTAGTAATTTTGGCAAGAGATTCAGCTTCCACCCACTTTGTGAAGTAGTCTATGGCCACAAGTAAAAACTTTTACTGCCCCAAAGTCTAAGGGAAAGGATCAAGTATGTGCATCCTCCATTGAGCAAAGGATCATGGTGTGGAGCAAAGGATCATGGTGTAGTGGCTAGGATTAATGGTGCGGCTGGCTATCACTGCACATTCAATTATCGTTGGCACTGATCACACTTCTTGACCATATCCATGGTATCTTGCTGCATGGTGGACCAGTATACCCTTGCCGTAGAATTTTGTAAGATAAGTTCTTGCCCCCTAAGTGGCTTCTATATAACCCTTCATGAACCTCTTGTAGAGCATATTCCATTTCTGAGGGTTGCCAGCACTTCAACAGTGGCAGGAAAAATGATCTTTTGTATAGCTTGTCGTTATAAATGATGAACCGAGAGGCCTGGTGCCATATCTTTTGAGCTTCCTTTCAATCAACAAGAACAATCTTGTCATAAAGGTAGTTGGCTAGTGGATCAATCCAACAGGGCTCTATGTCAAGCTGCAACACCAATGTTGGCTCCTTGATGCTGAGCTCTTCTACTTCTTCAAAGAAAACTTGGACATGCAAATCAAACGGTGTGTAGGTCACAAGCTTTGCAAGGATATCAACTTAGGCATTCTCCATCCTAGGATCTATTAAATGTTGAAGCTACAAAAGGCTTGGGTCAGACCTCTCACCTTCAAAAGATACTTTCTTATATTTTCTTCCATGGCCTCATACTTATTTCACACATGGCTGACAACAAGCTGCGAGTCACTACAAACCTTTAGGTGTTGCACGCTCAGCTCTTTGGATATTCTAAGGCTAGCAAACAAGCCTTTGAATTTGGCTTCATTATTAGGAGAAGAAACCCCAAAGCAGAGGGCATATTGGATGATGTCTCCTTCAGGACTGGCAAGGATCAATCCTGACCTCAACCTATTAGCATTTGATGAGCCATCCATATATAGCACTCATTGATTCTCCAAGTCTTCCTCCGCTCAGTCGTCTACCTCTGGTTCTTCTTCTAGGATAGTGCACTCTATCACGAAGTCAACCAACACCTATGCCTTTATGGAGGGTCAAGGTAGGAACACAAGGTCAAATTTAGTGAGCTCAAGGGCCCATTTGGCCACCATGCCCACCGTGTTCGACTTATACAAGGTTGTCTTGAGTGGTTGGTCCATGAGAACAACCATAGTATGGGTTTGAAAATAAGGACAAAGCTTCCTAGCCCAAGTTATGAGGGTGAAGATCAACTTTTCAAGCCAAGTATACCTAGTTTTTGTATTTTGTAATACTTTACTGATGTAATAGACTGGCTTTTGAACTTGGCCTTCCTCCCAAACTAGAATAGAACCAATGGACAAAGGTGAAACTACTAGGTATAAGTATAGCTCTTCACCTGCTTCAGGCTTGCTAAGAAGCGGGGGAGCACTAAGGTAAGCTTTAAGCTCCTCAAGCACCTTCTAGCATTTACTGTCCACTAGAAGTCCTTCGACTTCTTCAAATTTTTGAAGAAGGGTAGACATCACTTAGCCAATCTAGAGACAAACTAGCTAAGGATGGCAATTTTTCCTATGAGCTTTTATACCTCTTTTACCATTTTTGAAGCTCCCATCTATCTTATGGCCTATATCTTCTCTTGATTGACTTTAATTCCTTGGTGTGATATCATGAACCTGAGAAATTTGCCAGAGGTCACCCCGAACATGCATTTCATCATTTTCTGCTTCATTTGGTACCTTTACAGGGTGGTAAAGGTCTCCAAATCATCGATATGGTGTCCCAAACATGGCTCTTAACGAGCATGTTGTTCATATAGAGCTTCATGTTGTGGCTAATTTGCTCTTTCAAGACTTTATTCACCAGCCATTGGTAAGTTATCCCTGCATTCTTTGGGCAATTTCCAATAATCAGTTAATCAGAATACATCCTTATACCTTTAGAACCAACAAGATTGTCTACTTTACTAGTCAAACCTACAATGATAGGTTCTTAGAAACTCTTCCAAACCATCATTGTTTAAGAATACATCTCATGTATCCTTATTCCATCAATTCCCCCTATATAAAGATCTATATCTGTAGTACTTCTCAAGTATCAAAGAATGTCATCATAGATATCCAATGCTCATAGCTTGGATTCGACTAACATTTGCTCGTGACACTCATAGTAAAAATTAGTCACATACATTGCATGGTTTATATGAGGCTCCCTATTGAAAAAGCTCAAAAAGGATCTAGCTCATAATCAAAATCTTTTTAAATGTGTTTAGATATATTTCAAAGATTAATACCATGCTTAAGGACTTAAACCCCTTGTTGGATTTTCATGTTGAACTTCTTCAGCACATCCTTATTGTACAATTCTATGATAGACTAGCATCTTCTAGATCTATCTCATAGACTTACATTCCAAATGTAGGATACTTTCCAAAAGTCTTTAATGAAAAATTGTTTAGATAATCATAACCTAACCTAGGCCAGCATAGGAATCATATTCCAATAGGAGAATATTATCCATGTACTATGCAAGGAATTACATATTCCCATTAACCTTTTATAAATATATGATCCCTTTTTTTCATTCTTGATAAAATTAAACAATTTGATATGTCATTAAGCTAGCATTCCAATTATGAGCTATTTGCTTAGTCTATCTACATAGTCTCTTTGTAGTTGGTAGACCTTATAATCTCATCACTGTCCATCCATCAGATCTGATCATGGAGAACTATAATAGCAATTAGTATAGATTTAGCATGATCAAGGTGAAAAGGCTTGTATCCTTTCACCTAAGTCTTGCCTTATAGATCTCATCTATTTTTCTTTTATAAATCCATTTCATTCATAAGGTACCATACTTTTTGTGAATCTATTAAGGTCCATACTTGGTTAGATTGCATAGAGTCTTATTTCATGACATTAACAATTTCTCGGAATCGATTACATCATCTCATTGTAGGTTTTAAGATCATCCTTGTGTTCCCTATCTCTTATAAGGAACACTTTCTCCAAATTCTTTGTAAGCATACCCATGTACCTTTTGGAGGATAGAAGATCCTATAAGACTTATGAGATGGTGAAGGAACTATATGTTCAGGCTCTGCTCGAATGGGTTTTATAGGTTCTATGGCCCATTGCTCCATAGACTTTCTATTTGAGTTTAATCATCCTTCCACTGCTATATTTAGGTTAAACTATCTAACCATTAATATAGGTATTGGGTTACAACAATTTGTGATCCACTGAAAAGTAGTATCCTAACACTTTAGGATACAGGCCATCATTAACCTAATCCCTAAATTATCGATCCATTATCATTTGACATAGGTTGAACTACATTCTTACTATATTATATCTTATATAAGAGTGGTAAGAATGAATTTAGAACAAATCCAAAGCTGAGTTATGTAACCATATCCTTAAAGATAAATAAATGATTCTCATAATAGATTGAACCATATCCAATAGGGTTCAATTATACTACTCAAACACCTCATTAAGCTTGAGATATAAGGGTCCGTTATGAGACTATGCTGAATAACCAGAGATGAATCTTGAATTCTCCTCTAAGATATTTTCTTCTTCGATCTCATCGAAGAATCTTAAGTAGTATCTACACGTCAAATATACTACATATATGAATATGTACCTTGGCAAGTATATGAGTGGTCTACTCACACCCTTTATCTCATAAAAGCTAGCTTAGTCAACAATCTTCAAGATCAAACTTACAAATTGAAAATGACTCAATAATCAATAAGCCAAAAGGCCCATGGTTGCCTATAGTTTCCAAATTGTTAGTCCTTTCTTTTTAACTTGACTAAACCTTGGTACCACTTATATACTTCAGGTTAATATCATCTCACAAGATCTCTAAGATCCCATGGCACTCACTAACTACTCAGAAAATGCATCCATATGTATGTAGAGACTAACATTTATAAAGCCACATGCATCCAATTTATTTCTAAGATAAATGGATTAGAGACAGAAATCAAATTTTTGCTCTAGTAGGTAATAGTCACTCTAACCCAATAGTAATCGCACAGATCATAAGCCAACAGTAACAACTATTATCCTGCTAGCCATCTATAAGGTACATCAGCCTTCTACTTTCCTATAGACTAAAAGAGTCTATAACTCAAAGGAAGTAGAAGAAATCGTAAGGTAATTCTAATTTTGAGCAACCGACTAACCTTTCAAAGATATGTCCTACTTATTCTTTAAGGATTTCAGGTATAAAGATAATTAGGCCCCTGTAAAAGTCACAAATGTATAGACCTGATTATCTCAATCATATTCAAATGATCGCTTACAATAAATTATCCATATCAATTAGATCAAGACTACTAGATCAAATTCATATGCAATCCTTATATATCAACATGCCTAAGCTTCTCAAGCTTCTAATCCTTAATCATTATCAAACAATGATTATGGATCGATTGCACTTAGGTCAACCATCTAATGGCTAGGTAACATTAGATAATCCTAGTTTATTACAATACTCAGCCTTTTCTAATCAATCTTCAAGTTGAGCCAGATTTATACTAAGTTATGGTTAATCAATTAGTCTAAGACTTAAGAGACTTTGAAGCTGACTTTAATTCTTAGAGAGTAGATTCTAGTTAGACTTTTGTATTTAATCTTAAATTCGTTCAAGGAACTTTAAGAAACAAATTAGGCTCTCATTATTTTCACGGATTTCACACACTCCTCTATGAAGATGTAAGAACCTGTATGCAACTAGAGTACCTAGTATATATTGCAATCCCACCAATATGTGGTACCTCACCATATCCAATTATTGATAACATGCTATATCGATGAGTGGACAACTCTTATTCAATGCTTCGCAAGCATGTTGTAGTGACTCAGTCTCAAAATCATGTAGACTCACCTAACAATTATTGCCCACTCTTCATAGTTAGCCAAGCTCACCGTTCATGCAAAATAAAGCTATCATTAGGTCCCTTACCATGCCCAATTATTGGGCCCAACCCCATCTTCATTCCGTAACATCTCATATTAATAGAGTGGTTGCACCCCCCCATGCAACTGAACTACTATATCCAATCGAAAACTACCAACACCCAAGAGATGCCCACATCTACAATGATGGAAGATCTAAGACTTAATATTTTTGAGAAAGTTAGGTTCAGGTCTTTTCTTAATTGGTCAATATATCTTATATCTGATTAACCCGATTTAGGTCAATATATTTCATGTCTGACTAAGCTGGTTAGGTCAGCACATCTAATATCTAATTATCCAAGTATAAGTCAGCACATCTCATATCTGACTAGCCTGGTTAAGGTTAGCCCATCTCAAGTCTGACTAAGCCTGGTTAGGGTCAACCCATCTCATGTCTGACTAACTAGGTTTAGGTCAGCACATCTGATATCTAACAAGTCTATTTCATGTCAGCATATCTCATGTTTGACGAACCTAGGTGGCATGGGTGAACTCAAATCAATAAGCAATCTAATCAAAACTTAGTCAACCAAGTTGATCAGGTAAGTAAGATCTATGAAAGGGTTTTGCCATTTAATATATTTCTTTAGTCACCAACTAAGTCAACCAGGTAAGAGTTAACCCCAATTAATAACTATGGTCGGACTTGCCTTAGACACTAATTTGTCAACAAGTATCGAATAGGTCAGCCTAGCGACTTTGGTTCAAACTACTAAACCAAATTAGGACTTAAATTGATTAATTCACATCAAATATGAATCGATGTGATCAAACTATATCTAAAATTAATTTCAAGCCCCTCTGACCTAACCCTAATCAACTATATTGGGTTTGATCAACTCCTTAAAATCGAAATAGAGTTCTAGCCTGATCTAACCAAAACTCTAATATATTATGGTCTTAATCCACACCCCCATACACAAATTGAAAATCTAGATTCCAAAATTGATTTTTAGATTAGGTTTTAGTACATGATTTTAGTGGTTTATGATCTTGAAACAGTTTTTCAGATCTAAGCCCTAGTTTATATATCTCATATATCTTGTTTTAAATCGAACCAATTAACTTACATCTTATATAATTAATTTTAGGTCTAAAACATAAATTTAATTACTTTTTTGCTATTCTTCTTCATGAGTCAAATCACAAGCGACGCCCCTATATGTCATAAGATATCCCATCGAATAAAAAGAGAGGACCTTTAAACCTTGCTTCCTCTTATGACCAAATGGCCATGGTAATGCACTCAATCTGAGTACTATGCTACTATGATTATATTTAATTTTAGATCTTAATCTACTTTAACATGTTAAAAGCAGCTAAGGATGATCTAACATGTTAATCAGATATAAAACTTATTTTATTTATCAAAAATTAAACATAAGATAGAAGAAAAAAAAATACTTACCTTGGATCGCTATTCATCTTCGACACCTATCGGATCGCATCTAGCGAATCATTAAGGTTCCTGTTAGAGCCGCGCAAGTACTTGACTTCTACTAGTATCCATACGGGACTCATTACTGATCAAGTCCATGATACCACCTAAGTGCTAGCTCCTTCGCAGGCATCTTATCTGGCTTGGATATGGATCTGGCTTCAACTCTTGAAGGTAAGGGCTGCAACAATAGGCAGCCTTCGTGTGAACCTTACATATAAGTAGTCGAGACTTGTTACTGGATGCCTAAGGGAGAATGAAAACTTTTCTTCTCCCATCTACTCTCTCTCAAAACCCTCCTATCTCTAGTTTTTCATAAGTGTGGCATGGAATAAAGGAAGAAGAAAGCATATGGGGCAATCATAATGGTGCAACAAGGAATATTTTTATCATAGAAGTAGCATGCCATCTTTCCTCTCTTATTTTTGATGTCTCACACACACCCAGGAGTTTCATGTCAATTCCTACCTGCCTCCTCAGATAAGATCTCCTCTTAATCTGATTATAAATCCAATTCAATATGGGCAATAAGGAATGGCATTTGAAAAATTGCAATGCAAAATAGTTACAAGGAATTAGCACAAGGCATCTTTCATTCTTTGATGTTTTGTTGTACAAAGCTTCCAAGGAATTCATGCCAACTTAAAGATAAGATCATATCCTAATCTAATCTAAATTAAATTCAAATAAATTGAGAAGTTGGCGTCAAATGAGATTGGGTTGACAAAGAAATTCTGGTGAGAAAACTAGTGTATGCTAATTACTTTCTTCCCTTCCTTTTTTTTGTTGCATAAAAGGATTCTAGATCCCATGCCAAATTGGATAATGATCAACCCTTATTCAAACATGATAAGGATTAGGATACAGATCAAGATAAACTTTATCTTTAGACCTGAGGTCACCATGGTTCCTTATGCACATTAAGCCATGTTTTGGTTCATATTCATTTATGACATTAAATCATGTACGGGGTATTCTCGGATATGGTGGAAGGTGTATGAAGGATATGAGTGGACCAACAAGGAATCAATCATTCCTAGTAAGAGGAATTGTTATCCCAAGTGATCTCTTCGATTGATGACTCAAGGAGTCTTTGATCAAAGCAGGATGAGATTGGAAGTGGTTTCTAATCAGTCATCAGCTGAGTCTTCATTATCAAATAAAGATTCGAAATGACTAAGTACTAGGATTTGACATTTATCCATACCCATCACTTAATCGGGATAATGGGCGATCGAAAGATTGAAATGCACGGTAACTTTCTACTGAAGGGTAATTTGGTACTTTCCACCAAAATCCTCATCATCCGGTAGGCATGACACGTTGCTAGATGTCAATCATATCTTGTAGGTATTCATGAACCAATTGGATTGGTTTCATGAGTCTATTCGATGGACAGATCGAATTGGGAATTTAGGTCAGCTCAATTTGACCTAATTAGGTCAATCGGGTTTGATTGGTTCGAATCGGCTTAAACCTAAACCTATTGCTAGCTAGATGTGGAATCCAAAGGGTCACACACATTAGGGAGTTGATCAATGAAGTCATTCGTAATTTAATTAGGGTCATGGGATTCTAATTGGTTAGCTAGATTGCACACTAGCATGTGTAGGCTAACCTAATTCCTAACCCAAGTTGATTTGGGTCCAATTGCTTGCGAATTTGATTAACCAATTTAAGAGAAACTTAAATTGGGTTATGTCTTCATTAAGACAACATTTATCAGGTTTTATCCTGATTAATTGGACTTGGAACGCCACTTGGACTAGAGACCAAGTCGACATGGACTCTTGGGTTAATAATGCGCATGCCAAGGAGGAGAGGGCACAGAAGGACCAAGAGTCCTTCTACAGATGAAATTCCTTTGTTGATTTTATCTGGTCTCCTCTTGGCTGACATCCCATGCCTCATTTGAATTTAATTGACCGGTCAAAACATTTGAATTTGGCATGGAAGTTGGGAGAAGTGCACGGGTGCATGAACAGTCGCAACTCTTCATGTGGCACACGGTTCTGAAGCAGTATTCTTCTACTATTAGAACTCTTCAAGTTCTTCGATGCTTGGAGAGTGAAGAGACGTCCCTTGGCTTCCCAGAGACCGGTACTTGCCATGTGGCAAGTGAGAAATCATCTAGAAATGGGAAGGGATGCTGATATGGGCTTTGGTATAGTTTAAGACATATTAGATATGATTTTTCAAGCCAGATAACTTCTCTTCGGTCTTGAAAAATCATATCTGATAAGTTGATGGGAGGACATGTTGCCCAGAAATGGAGCCTAAGAGGGGCGGTGAATTGGGTCTTTTAAAATTTAAAGTAGTAATGTGAAAGTCTAGTGGTGTTTGTGAGTAATAAATTCAATGCTCTAGATAAAATACAGTGTAAAGCAGTAAATGAATAGCAATAACCAAAAAGCAAAAGAGAAACAGGGCAAACACACACAAACACAAGGTTTATAGTGGTTCGGTGCAAACCTAGCACCTACATCCACTCTCCAAGCCACCCTTGGGAATTCCATTATAATCCAATCAAGATTACAGCCGACTTGTTTTTCAAAAGGCTCACAAATCAAAACCTATGTTGGTTTAGTAACCTAGGCTCACCAATAACCTTTAACACTTATTTTGACTTCGGGCTCACAAGTTAATCCTAGTTGGTTTTATCCCTTTGGCTCACCAACAAACCACACCAACCTTCTTTCAAGACACCCTTGAAAGCAAGGTCAAATCACAAAAAAAAAAATAGATATACAATTTTAAAACTAAGACAAACTCTCTTCAAGAGTAGAATGGAAGCTTTGAAGCTCAAGTTGATGCTTTGTCTTGTCTCCTCCTTGGAATATCCTTCAAAAACACTTCTTTTGGAATGATGTAAGGATGAGCTTGTAGGCTTTTTCAGGGAATCAAACTATAAAAGGCTCTTGATGTGAAGTTCTTGAGAGAATATTGGCTTTTTAGCTTTCAATGGACTTCAATATACTTCAATGCCTTTAGAATGAAGTTGGTGGAGGTTAAATACAACAAGAAACTTCCAAAAAATGGTTTGTAATTGTTGGAGCCTTGAATCTAGCCATTTGAAGCTTGAAAAGTAAGTTCTGCAAGTCAGAAAAATAGATCTATTAGGGCTGTCAGGCTTCAAGTGTCGACACTTGGCTCATCAGGTGTCGACACTTGGCTATCAGGTGTCGACACTTGATTTCTAGGTGTCGACACTTGAACTTTCAAGTGTCGACACTTGAACTTTCAAGTGTCGACACTTGATGCACAGGTGTCAACACTTGACACAAAAATCCTCAGATGGCAAAGTTCTGGATTTTCAAAAATCTCAGGCCTTGAGTCGATACTTGAAAACCTAAGTGTCGACACTTGACATGCAGGTGTCGACACTTGAGTTCTAGGTGTCGACACTTGGCATGCCAAGGGTTTTTCTACATGCCAAATGTTGAAGTGTTGACACTTGGCTTCCCAGGTGTCGACACTTGAGACTGAAAAAATTCAGATTCAAGTATAATTTGAGCCAAAAATACAAATATTGATATTGAAATTTAAATGGAACATAAATAAATAACAATTGAACATGTAAAAGCCCTTTTTCTACGAAGAGGATGTCCAGAATTGCAAGAAATGCTCTGTGCCACGGCGTGCCATGATATATAAGTTTTTGAGATTTTGAGGTGCTTTCTTCCTGAAAACTCATAGCTTGAAATACACGTTAGTATACAATATGCACTCAATGTTTTGTTATTCATCAAAATCACTGGGTGAAGCCAACAATCTCCCCCTTTTTGATGATGACAAAACCTTGAGTAAAATAGCATTAAGTATTCATGAGTATGATTGTAAGTCCATATGAGCCATAATTTTTATAGTTAGGAAGAATCAATCTCCCCCTTAATTATATATTTCTAATCAGAACAAATAATATGTTATACCAGGGTATCAAAGAAGATAAAATTTTCAAAATTTCACAAACAATTTATGCCAAATATATACCAAATATGCCATACTCCCATACAATCTACACTATTACTCCCCCTTTTTGTCAATCATTAGAAAGGGGAATAACCTCCCCCTCATAATGAGCATGGAGACAAAAAGTGGTTGCGTATTAGAAATGGCAAGTATCAGAGCCAAAAAGATTTAAAGAGAGTATCAGAGCTAAAGAGAAAAAAAGTAATTAATCAAGCAATTAAGGTGAATCATGATTTTTAAACATCCAAACTGAAATATATATATATATATATGATAAGTGGAGTTTTTAGTACAAAATTTGCTGACTCATCAGCAAGATTGAAAAATACAAAATGTATCAGAGTTATACAACAATAAGAAACATACAAAGTAGCATGAAACATAAAGCCATACAACAATAAGCATCTGTGAGGCTAATCCTCATCAGATGGAATCTCAAAAGAGATAGGACCGGTAACTCTAGTCCTACGAGCTAGACTACCAAAAGTCTTCAGGATACCATGGCTCCTAGTCCTAGTGGATGGCCCAAAACAAGGTGCTACTCTAGAGGCCCTAAAAGAAGGAGGAGGTAGAGTCTTAGTGGGGGTAACAAAGACTGGCTCAGTGGGAGCTGGAGTGTCAGTAGCATCAGCTGGAAGTACATCAGGGGTCTGCTGCTCATGACTGACAACCTCATTGTTGGGAATAGTGTCCCAAAGCAATCGCCTGGGTTGTAGGTGGTTGTGCTCAGTATTGTACTCATTTTATGAATTAATAAAATATTATTTTTGGCAGCTCATCACATACTTAATTTTCCTGAAATGAACATTTTCCATGTGATGAAGTCCTTAGGACTACACTGACTTCGATACAGAGAGGATGTATCGAGTGGTCCTTAAACCCTGTTCACAACCAAAGGATATATTGTACTGGACAGCAATATATCAAGTATAGGTTGTTGTAGTTCACATCGTTTGGTTGTCCTCTTGACCAAATGAGTGTGGTGACACTGATGTGATCTGCAAGTGGATATGTGATATCTTATTGAACGTGACTCCGTGCAGCCCCTTTCTACCAAAGGGATACTCATGATTGGATATGGGTATATGTGTCCCTCTAACCTGAGGTCATCACGGTAGCTTGCAAGCAACTCCCTGTGCTTTGGTGCCGGACTACCCGGATTTTTAATCCGGTGACGGAAGGTTTCTGGGTACAGGCAAGTACTTATGGAGCAGTGATGGACCAAGATGGAATTGACCTGTCCAAACAGTTTGGATTGAATCTCTCGCAGTATCTCAATTTAGCAAATCCTCGGCCGGGGTAGACCTAGTGAAGAGTCACTGGGCTTGCGAGGTTGAGACATGTAGTCGACTGACTCAGTCTGGGTTGGCAGCCCAATCTCAGTCGTCCTGAGCATTAGAGGTCAAAGGGATGAATTATTCGGTAACCATATGCCAAAGGTTCGATAGTTTGCTCCAGCATCTTCGACTTATCCGGACGCCGGGACCCATTGCTAGATGGTTTCCTGTGCTGGTACTAGAAATTATTCAAGTGCTACCATTTAGGTTCGAACCTATGAGGTCACACACCACAAAGGATAACTCTCTGATCCGGATACCGATTACGATTGGGAATCGTCTCGGTTTTATGGTCACAGTATTTTTTAGCACACTTTTCCCTGTCTTGCCCTTGTCTGCGTTAATCGAAAATTATTCTGGGCTGACAAGCTCTGCGCCAGGATTTTTCTGAATCAGTTTTGAACTAATTCAGAATTTGTTTCGGCCTCCAATTGGTTGTGAACCAATTTTATTCCCTGAACCAGGTTCAATTGGATTGAACCGTTTGGTTCAATTGGATTGAACCAAAATGAGTTGGTTTAAATGGTTTGAACCAAATTAAGCCATGGACCGGTGTTTGTTTTATTCCATGGTTTTTTTCCCGTGATCGTTTACATGGTCATTTGTTTTTCCTGGAAGGCCAAACGATAGTAACTCCCAAGCTCGCGTCCTTTCTTCTCCACCCGTTGGTTTTGAAGGCTTTAATCCCATGGATTAAAGGCTGATTAATTGGGTTAACTGCAGCCAATGACCTCTTGGCCTCCCACCCTCTCCGTTGTCTTCTCCCTGCACCTTATATAAATACCAAGCCATCCCTGTTTACAAAAGAGAGGTTTCACCGTGAGTTGGGAAATTATCCACCGTGTGAGATCCAAGGGAAAGAAATAAAAAAATCTGGGCATTCCTCTTCTTTGAGAGGCTTAAGGAGAGAGTTTTGGGCTGGGTTTAAAAGCCTTTGAGGGAGAGAAAATCCCATTGTTTCAAGCTCAGATTCTGCCCATTTCTGCTGCAGAATTCTGTGACCGTGAAGCCCTCTTCCGGCGGCTAGCACCGTGCGTGGAGGCGGATCTGAGAGCCCCGGGCATGTCTCCCCTCTAGAGGGAGTACCATTCTACTCCTAGGAGCAAACCACGTGAACCGGGATCGCCCCAGCTGCTCCGAAACGAAGGCCAAAGTCTGCTGCTTAGTTCTGCTGCAGAAATCTGGTAGCAGACTTTGGTGATTTATTTATTTTTTTTGCTAAAATTTGATTGCAGTTATTGGTGGCAAATCGAAGAAGACTTGTCCAAGTTGCTGCTGCTCAAATTTGGGAGCAAACGGAGGTCCGGAAGGAGGTGTTCCGATGACGTTTTGCAAGCCAAAAACAGAGTTCCAAGGAGGAAGACGACTGGAATAACTTTATTACAGTTATTCCAGTCTATTCCAGGTTTATTCCAGAGTTATTCCAGGTGGAATAAAAGGTATGAAAAATTATTTTTTAATCATGCATGGATAGATTAAATTATTTAATATTTTATAAATATTTTATATGCTTATACATTCCTAAATGCAACTAGATTTAGATTAGTTCCTAGCGGAGCAGATACTCGCTGCGTGAATTTTAAAAATTATTTTAAAATCCAATCTGCTCCCGCAGATGTTTGCATGCCTAGTGTAGGATCTTGTCAAACCACCTGCATTGTTTACCATCAATGGTATCATAACCAGGTTGAATTTGTAATTTAATCTAGTATGCATGCTTATAGATTAAAATTTGTTTAATATTAAAAATGTATCAAGTTTTCTTTTTGGAACCTAGTTGAGACCTTCACCATGACCGTGTGTCCTTGACACGATGCGGATCGTCTGTGTTGGCCTCTTCAGAAGGATCCTTAAAGAATATTAAAAAATTAAAAATTATTTTAATTTGCAGATACATGATTTATGCATGTTTTATAAAATATTTGTAAAATATTTTTTGATGCATGATTTGGTATTTAAAATTGTTTTGCATAAAGACTTAATTAAAAAATATTTTAATTAAGTGTTTGGCTTATTAAAAAAGTTTTTAGGTTTATGAAATCTAAACAAATTTGCATAAGCCATTTTGGGTTAATTGGGTTAGCTAACTAGTTGGGTCCATAACTAGGTTAGACCTATTTTTAGTTGAACCGGATAATATGAAGATTAAACAAAAGTTGTTTAAGGTCCTTCTTTAGAACTATCTAATAGTTAGATTAGTTGATCCGTTCATCTAAAATGGATCCAATTAGTGGCTCAGTGGACGCCCGAGTCTTTAGGCTAGTCTGATCGAGTCTGGTAAACCGACTGGTGTCGAGATAGATTTGGCATTATGATCATGGCAGTATGAGGCTACCTCTTTCCTGGCCAACTTGGTTGGTGTCTAGGAAAGATGGTTAATGGCGGATACTCACCCATGATCTCACCTACCTGGCTAGTCGAGTCGACCAGAATTGATTGGAAAAGCTCAATGACTCGAGTTAACCCATGTCACCCAGGTTGATTGGTCTGACTGATCTAATAGGTGCCCATGGATCATTTGTTGATTTATTTCAACCCTCCTGAAATCTGATTGATTTAGTTGGAGGATGATCCATGTCCTTGTCTCCTTTCTTCTGTCATAAAAAAAAATCCTCTAAAATTATTAGGTCCATAAAAAGACTAAGTCAAGGAGTTGATAGTGTCTTAGCCTCCCATTAAGTTGGATAGAAATGTGTCCACTATCTTGGTGTGCATCGGCAGTTCCATAGAATGGGTGTACATCCGGCGACTGGAATTTCTATCTGATCGATGATGGTTCAGTGCAACCTCCTTAACGGGACCAGGTGGGCCGGCCATAGTCGGGCTTGGTCTTTAGTTAACTGGAAGCATTGGATTTGTCATTTTAATGGTTGGACCTAACCAGAGACCCGCAATAGGAGGCCCCTAGGCCGATTGGGGAGCTCTCTGGGGCAAAATAAAATACTGAAAATTGTTTAGGGAAATAATTGGTTTACGAACCTACCTTTAGGCTCGTATGGGTGAGCCGGCCATAGTCGGGCTCATGCGAGGCCTATTGGATTTCAGTACCCACTTGAGAAAAAGTATTTTCACGGATTGGAGTTAGAGGCTACCAATCTAAAAAATTAGAGGGAGAAACCTTTAGACTAAAGTCCAAGCCTTTTGGTTAAGTTATTAAATCATAAACTAATTTGGTCTTATTTTCTTTTCAGATGTCTTCAAATTTATCGCTCCGGTCACTTCTCGATAACGAGAAATTAAAGGGTCACAACTTCGATAGTTGGTATCGAAGATTGAGAATTGTTCTGGAGTATGAACAGATCCTCTATGTAATAGCGGATCCGGCACCTGAAATCCCTCCCGCTAATGCACGGAGTGCGGTCAGAGACACTTATCTGAAGTGGATCTCTGATCGGACTACTGTCCGATGCATTATGTTAGCGGCAATGAATGACGAGTTCAGTCGCAAATTCGAGGAAGCCGAACCTGATGAAATCCTTCAAAAGTTAAAGGATTCCTTCGGCACCCCGGATGATGTAGAAAGGTACAAAGTGTCTTGTGCCATCTACAACTCCAAGATGCCGAATGGCAGTTCAGTCACTGATCATGTATTGTACATGATTGAGCTGATTGAAAAGTTAGGCAAACTCGGATGCCCCTTGCACGAGCAGCTCGGCAAGGATGCGATCCTGAATTCTTTTTCCTCCTCCTATCTTGATTTTCTCGATCATTATAGAATGAACAAGCCTGCAGTTAACTACCATGGTCTTTTGGGGTTATTGCAGACTTTCGAGAAAGACCACCAACTGAATAAGGGGGTGGTTAATTTAGTGGGAGGTAGTAGAGGTCATCGTCCCTTTAAGAAAGGGAAAAAGAAAACAAATAAAAAGGAAAAGAAGGTGCAGAATGTTCCTGGCCCTAGTCAGACCAGGAAGTATAAGGCTGATCAGTCTTCTGCAGAGTGTTTCTACTGCAAGAAGAAGAGACATTGGAAGAGGAACTGTCCTCTTTATATTGCGTCCCTTGATCCGAACAGGCCGAGGAAGCAGAAGTCTGCTGAACAAGGTATTTATATGATAAAACCTTGTAATTACTCAATTGTTGATACTGCTAACTGGGTATTGGATACTGGTAGTCCAATTCATGTTTGTAATTCGTTACAGGGACTTCAAGTTAGCAGAAGATTTGAAGATGGAGAACAGTTTCTGAGCGTCGGGAATGGAAATCGTGTTCCAGTACTGGCGATCGGAGTCCTGCATCTTGTCTTTGAGTCTTGTACTGTCGAACTAGTCGACTGTCACTATTATCCTAGTTTCATTATGAGCATAATCTCTGTAGGCCTTTTGGCCAATTGTGGTTTTGAACTATCAATAAAAGGAGATTTTTGCAATGTTATTTTGAATAACTCTGTTATAATGAAAGCTAGATTAAATAATGGCATATACGTACTATCAAGGCCTGTTAGTGTAATGTACACTTCTAGCAAACGCCCAAGGTTAGATAATGTCAATGATTTGTATCTTTGGCACTGTAGGCTAGGTCATATTAACCAAAATAGGATAAACAAGATGCGAGGAGATGGACTTCTCGAGGTCAGTGATTCTGAATCACTGCTCACTTGTGAATCCTGTTTACTTGGTAAAATGACCAAGTCACCTTTTACTGGAAAGGATAAACGGGCTACAGAACTTCTAAGTTTAATACATATTGATGTATGTGGACCGATGTCAGTTAGTGCCAGAGAAGGATACAAATATTTCATTACTTTTACACACAACTTTTCAAGATTCGGTTATGTCTTTTTAATGAGACATAAGTCTGAATCATTTGAAATGTTCAAACGATACCGTAATGAAGTAGAAAAGAAAACTGGAAAAAATATTAAAACCCTTCGATCTGATCGAGATGGTGAATACTTATATGATGCTTTTTTGACATATCTTGAGGAGAATGGAATTCTCTCTCAGTGGACTCCTCCAGGAACACCACAGTTGAATGGTGTGTCCGAAAGGAGGAATCGAACCTTGTTGGACATGGTTCGATCCATGATGGGCTTTGCAACTCTGCCGCTATCCTTTTGGGGATATGTGCTTCAGACAGCCTGTTACTTATTAAATAATGTTTCAAGTAAGTCTGTTGTCTCCACTCCGTATGAGATGTGGAATGGACGTAAACCCTCAATCTCACACCTTCGGGTCTGGGGTTGTCCGGCTTACGTAAAGCGTTTAGACTCAGACAAACTTGGTCCTAAGTCTAACAGGTGTTTATTCATTGGTTATCCTAAGGAAACCAAAGGGTATTTCTTCTACTTGGAGAATGAACAAAAGGTGTTCGTTGCTCTTAGAGCTATCTTTTTGGAAAAGGAGTTCCTTGGAGAAGGACTATAGCTTCTACGATTGAACTTGATGAAGTTCAGCCAATAGAAGAACCTACACACTCTAAGGACATCGTAGAACCGGCTGTGATTGAATCACACCCAGAACCCATTAGGAGATCCGGTAGAATACCACGTCACCCGGACAGATACTACGGTTTCTTGGTCCGGGACGGCGATTCCATTGAGCTCGATGAGAACAATGAGGATCCGATCACCTATATGGATGCACTTCAGAGATCTGACTCTGAGGCAAGGCTTGGAGCCATGCGATCCGAAATGGAGTCCATGGAAATCAACAATGTTTGGACATTGGTTGATCCGCCTGAAGGAATAAAACCCATCAGGTGTAAATGGATCTTCAAGAGGAAAAGGGGCGCAGATGGGAAGGTAGAGACCTATAAAGCCCATCTGGTTGCCAAGGGGTATCGTTAGTGATATGGTATCGATTATGATGAGACTTTCTCCCCTATGGCAATGCTCAAGTCCATTCAGATCATGCTTGCTTTGGCAGCATATTTTGATTACGAGATCTGGCAGATGGATGTCCGAACCGCTTTCCTAAATAGGGAGCTGGAAGAAGAGGTGTATATGATACAGCCTGAAGGGTTCACATCCACAGATGAATCAAAAGTATGCAAGTTGCATAGGTTCATCTATGGACTCAAGCAAGCGTCTCGAAGTTGGAACTTACGGTTTGATAGGTGTATCAAATCGTTTGGCTTCGTTAGGAACGGAGAAGAACCGTGCATCTATAAATAGGTTAATGGTTCTGTGATTGTATTCCTAGTACTATATGTTGATGACATTCTCTTAATCGGGAATGATGTCGCAGCATTACAAGAAATAAAGGTCTGGTTATCATCTCAGTTCTCCATGAAGGACTTGGATGAAGCTTCTTACATACTAGGTATGAAGATTTATAGAGATAGATCTAAGAAGCTTTTGGGACTGTCCCAGTCTACGTACATTGACACTGTGTTGAAACGGTTCAGCATGGAAAATTTCAAGAAAGGCTATCTTCCGATAGGTTATGAAATTACTCTTTCCAAGAAGGATTGTGCGACAACTCCTGAGGAAAGAGAGCGCATGAGTAGAGTACCTTATGCTTCTGCAGTAGGCTCAATTATGTATGCTATGACTTGTACTAGACCAGATGTGGAATACTCACTAGGAGTAGTGAGCAGAACCAGTCTGACTTAGGTGAGGCACATTGGAAGGTGGTTAAGTCCAACCTTAAGTATTTAAGAAATACTAAAGATCAATGGCTGATTTATGGAGAACCTGACTTGAAACTTGTGGGGTACTCTGACTTCAGTTTCCAGTCGGATAGAGATGATAGCAAGAATGTGTCAGGGTTTGTATTTACCATGAATGGAGGAGCGATCTGCTAAAAAAGTTCTAAGCAGGCAACTGTTGCAGACTCGGTATGCGAAGCAGAATATATTACAGCATCAGATGCAGCAAAGGAAGTTGTCTGGTTGTGGAAGTTCCTTGGAGAGCTAGGGGTGGCACCTTCCCTAGATGGTCCTGTTCCGGTGTACTGTGACAGCACTGGAGCCATTCTCAAGCTAAGGAGCCGAAAGCTCATCACCGCACCAAACACATTTTGCGGCGCTACCACCTCGTATGAGAGATCGTGGAACGAGGCGACATCTATCTTCTGAAGATCTATGGAAAAGAAAATCTGGCCGACCCCTTCACTAAAACCCTCAGAATAAAAGAGTTCGATTATTGTAAATGGGAAATGGGTATTAGATACTCTTCTGATTGGCTTTAGTACAAGTGGGAGTTGTTGGGAATAGTGTCCCAAAGCCAATCGCCTGGGTTGTAGGCGGTTGTGCTCAGTATTATACTCATTTTATGAATTAATAAAATATTATTTTTGGCAACTCATCACATACCTAATTTTCCTGAAATGAACATTTTCCATGTGATGAAGTCCTTAGGACTACACTGACTTCGATACAGAGAGGATGTATCGAGTGGTCCTTAAATCCTGTTCACAACCAAAGGATATATTGTACTGGACAGCAATATATCAAGTATAGGTTGTTGTAGTTCACATCATTTGGTTATCCTCTTGACCAAATGAGTGTGGTGACACTGAGTGATCTGCAAGTGGGATATGTGATATCTTATTGAATGTGACTCCGTGCAGCCCCTTTCTGCCAAAGGGATATTCACGATTGGATATGGGTATTTGTGTCCCTCTGACCTGAGGTCATCATGGTAGCTTGCAAGCAACTCCCTGTGCTTTGGTGCCGGACTACCCGGATTTTTAATCCGGTGACGGAAGGTTTCTGGGTACAGGCAAGTACTTGTGGAGCAGTGATGGACCAAGATGGAATTGACCTGTCCAAACAGTTTGGATTGAATGTCTCGCAGTATCTCAATTTAGCAAATCCTCGACCGGGGCAGACCTAGTGAAGAGTCACTGGGCTTGCGAGGTTGAGACATGTAGTCGACTGACTCAGTTTGGGTTGGCAGCCCAATCTAAGTCGTCCTGAGCATTAGAGGTCAAAGGGATGAATTATACGGAAACCATATGCCAGAGGTTCGATAGTTTGCTCCAGCATCTTCGACCTATCCGGACGCCGGGACCCATTGCTAGATGGTTTCATGTGCTAGAACTAGAAATTATTCTAGTGCTACCGTTTAGGTTCGAACCTATGAGGTCACACGCCACAGAGGATCTGATCCGGATACCGATTACGATTGGGAATCATCTCGATTTTATGGTCACAGTATTTTTTAGCATACTTTTCCCTGTCTTGCCCTTGTCTGCGTCAACCAGAAATTGTTCCTGGCTGACCAGCTCTGCGCCAGGATTTTTCTGAATCAGTTTTGAACTAATTCAGAGTTCGTTTCGGCCTCCAATTGGTTGTGAACCAATTTTATTCCCTGAACCAGGTTTAATTGGATTGAACCGTTTGGTTCAATTGGATTGAACCAAAATGGGTTGGTTTAAATGGTTTGAACCAAATTAAGCCATGGACCGGTGTTTGTTTTATTCCATGGTTTTTCTCCCGTGACCGTTTACACGGTCATTTGTTTTTCCTGGAAGGCCAAACGACAGTAACTCCCAAGCTCGCGTCCTTTCTTCTCCACCCGCGAGTTTTGAAGGCTTTAATCCCATGGATTAAAGGCTGATTAATTGGGTTAACTGCAACCGATGGCCTCTTGGCCTCCCACCCTCTCTGTTGTCTTCTCCCTGCACCTTATACAAACACCAAGCCGTCCCTGTTTTCAAAAGAGAGGTTTCACCGTGAGTTGGGAAATTATCCACCGTGTGAGATCCAAGGGAAAGAAATAAAAAGATCTGGGCATTTCTCTTCTTTGAGAGGCTTAAGGAGAGAGTTTTGGGATGGGTTTAAAAGCCTTAGAGGGAGAAAAAATCCCATTGTTTCTAGCTCAAATTCTGCCCATTTCTGCTGCAAAATTCTGTGACCGTGAAGCCCTCTTCCGGCGGCTAGCACCGTGCTTGGAGGTAGATCTGAGAGCCCCGGGCATGTCTCCCCTCTAGAGGGAGTACCATTCTACTCCTAGGAGCAAACCACGCGAACCGGGATCGCCCCAGCTGCTCCGAAATGAAGGCCAAAGTCTGCTGCTCAATTTTGCTGCAGAAATCTGGCAGCAGACTTTGGTGATTTATTTTATTTTTTTGGCTAAGATTTGATTGCAGTTATTGGTGGCAAATCGAAGAAGACTTGTCCAAGTTGCTGTTGCTCAAATTTGGGAGCAAACGGAGGTCCGGAAGGAGGTGTTCCGACGACGTTTTGCAAGCCAAAAACAGAGTTCCAAGGAGGAAGACGATTGGAATAACTTTATTCCAGTTATTCCAGTCTATTCCAGGTTTATTCCAGAGTTATTCCAGGCAGAATAAAAGGTATGAAAAATTATTTTTTAATCATGCATGGATAGATTAAATTGTTTAATATTTTATAAATATTTTATATGCTTATACATGTCTAAATGCAACTAGATTTAGATTAGTTCCTGGCGGAGCAGATACCCGCTACGTGAATTTTAAAAATTGTTTTAAAATCCAATCTTCTCCCGCTGATGTTTGCATGCCTAGTGTAGGATCTTGTCAAACCGCCTGCATTGTTTACCATCACTCATAACCGTCGGCACCATCATCACTGTCGTTGCCGTCGTCAAGAACATCTATAGCCCTATCATCAGTGCGATCACCACCCTCTACAGTATCATCATGGTCATCCCGGTGGTCGTCGCCATCATCATCATCATCATCATCATCATCATCATCCGGAGGAATAGCAGGAGCAGCTAGAGGGAGCAGAGATCTGATCAAACTCTCAATGCGCACAAAACTAGCCTCCACAATCTGGCGAATCTCGACACGCTCAGCAGCAGTGTCAGCTCTAAGGCTGTCAATCTTGATCCGAAGCTGAGTCGTCCTAGCTCCTAGACTGGCAAGCTCGCCTCTCACCTCCACAAACTGCTCACGCGAATAGTCCTCAAAGTGTACTCTAGTAGAAGCTGGAGGAGCTGCCGAAGGTGTGGCAGAAGGCATCGCCGCTCGGTCTCTGATGCATGTACTGTATGAACAGGTGAACTGACCGGCCCAGATGGCCCTGCCTCAACCTCACGTAACTCATCCTCCTCATCTGGCTCCTGGCCAGACTCTCTCCTGATCCATCTACCACCAACCACTCTGTATCCCATCCTATGGAGCAACCGCTCATCATAAACATCTGTGTGTAAGATCTTCTTGGGGATCTCCCCCTCCAAGGATACACCACAGGCTCGGAATAATCGGGTGAGTCCCATCCCATAGGGCAGACAATGACGGCGCTGGCTGGCCGCATCTCTCATCTGAATCAGTATCATGGAAGGAATGTCTACCTGCGTCCTCTGTATCAAGCAGACCATGAGCATAAGCTCCCTCTCTATGATAAAATCAAATCGCCCTATCTCCGGTAGAAGAATTCAGGCCGTGATGTGATGAAGGAGCCGCATCTCCACCGATAACTGGTTCGCGATTACTACTGTCACACCACGAACATCATCTCTCTCCAAAATACAACGAAATGCGGCCTCCCTGTCATCTACAGAGAAAATGCTAATCCCTCGGTGTGGTATCTCCTAGACTCTGTTCAAGAGCTCCTCTATCAGTAGAATCTCCACACCTCGCACAGATGTCCTCCAAGTCATACGCCGGCAATCCAAAGCTCCACAGAACTCACGTACCAGATGAGGGTAATACCTCTCTTGCATAGTGCAGAAGGGCACCAAACCTACATCGGTAAGAGTCTGTCGGATCTGAAAATGTTGGCGGTCGAAAAACTCTAAGTCCACTCGTCGACCGGAAGCAACAGCCTTCCCTGCCATCCTCTCCGCAGGGGAACCAGGTGCGACTGAACTGCTCGACTCACTAGTGTCATGCCTAGCCATTGTTCTCCTCTCTGTCCTCTGACTCGGTCTCCTAATAGCTAGTCTCTTCCTAGGACCCATGACAAACCAGCTGGATAGGAAAGAAAAGAGGATAAATCCAATCAAACTTAGAGCTATGGGACTGGCTACAGGTTAAGCTAAGGAAAAAATCATTTCACAAGAGGTGTAAAGACAGTTTTGAAAGAGTTTTGGGTTGTAAAATACCCTAAAAATTTAGGAGATCTACAAACAATTTGAAAGCGGAGATTTTACAAGCTAAAAAATGTTTTTGGTTGTTAAAATATATTTGAACTTTTGTAAAAATATAATTTGTAATGTCAAAATACCAAAATACATGGGATTTGGGCTTAAAACATTTAGGGTTTTAGCAAAATGATAAAAATGTCGCAAAAACATCATGAAAAACTATGATAAATCAATAGAAATAAGTTTAAAACACTAGATTTTAGGTGAATACTCAAATTTTTCGGCCAAAATCAATCAAACAGTGATTTTTTCCAAATTTGGATGGAATGAGCGTGAAGAACGGCCAAAAACCGTGGGAAATCTAAGAGAAATGCCACTAAACCATCATTCCTTTAAATGGAGTTCTAGAAAACCAATAAAACCCATGAAAATCCGATGAAATCCCAAAAAAAATTGGAAAAACCCAAATCTAGGTTAAATGGTTTGTCGAAAACAAAAAGGAAAATGAAAATACGTGGAATAAAAATAAAATGAAATTAGAAAAGGGAATACCTGAGATGTGATGGGCTAAACAGGAAGAGGGAGTGTTCAGAGTGTAGGGGACCACTGTCGCTTGAAATTGACGGGAGAAATGTAAAAACAAAACCCTCGGTCGGACGGTTAAAAAATAGATTTCGTTTCGCAAGTGTCGACACTTAGTATTTGTCAAGTGTCAACACTTGGTCAGGTGTCGACACTTGACAAAAATCCAAGTGTTGACACTTGGCCAAGAAAATCCCAATAAAATTCGAAAAAAAATTTAAAAAATCTAAGAAAATATTTAAAAGCTTTTGGGACTCAAAGCAAGTATTTTTTGAGTAAAATGCCTTGGGTAAGATGAAGTTTGAGAGAGTTCTAGGAGAATGGGTCAATGACACCTAACTCTCTTCTAATCAGACAGAACCTATCTTCACTCAATGGTTTGGTAAACACATCAGCTAATTGATCATCAGTATACACAAATTCAAGAATAACATTAAAGTTTTGTACATGATCTCTTATGAAATGATGTCTTATTTCAATGTGTTTACTTCTTGAATGTTGCACGGGATTCTTAGTTAGATTGATTGCACTAGTATTGTCACATCTTATGAGTGTCTTAATTAGTTTAATGCCAAAATCTTCGAGTTGTTGTTTGATCCAAAGGATTTGAGCACAACAGCTTCCAACTGCTATATATTCGGCTTCCATCATAGATAGAGCAACTAAATTCTGTTTCTTGATACTCCAAGATCAAATTTACTCCAAGAATCTGACAGGTTCCACTAGTACTTTTACAATCAAGTTTATACCCAGCAAAGTCAGCATCAAATAAGCAATCAATTCAAATGAAGAATCTCTAGAGTACCACAAACCAATTTCAATTGAGCCAGATAGATATCTAAGTATGCATTTAACAGCCAAAAGATAAGACTCTTTAGGATTAGACTGATATCTAGCACATATACAAACACTAAATATGATATCTAGCCTACTGGCAGTAAGATATAGCAATGAACTAATCATGCCATGATATAATTTTTGATCAATAGATTTACCTGATTCATCCTTGTCAAGTCTACAAGTAGAGCTCATAGGGGTACCTAAAGGCTTGGTGTTCTCCATCCCAAACTTCTTGAGTATCTCTTTTATGTACTTTGCTTGGTTGATGAAGATCCCCTCTTTAGTTTACTTTATTTGGAGTCCGAGTAAGAAATTCAGCTCTCCCATCATGCTCATCTCGAACTCACCCTGCATTAGCTTTGCAAATTCTTGATAAAGAGATTCGTTAGTAGCACCAAATATGATATCATCTACATAAATTTGTACTACTAAGAGATCATCATTCTTTTTCTTCAAAAACAAAGTTTTGTCTACATTACCTCTAGCAAAATCATTTTTGAGTAAGAAAGAGCTTAGATGATCATACCAAGCTCTAGGAGCTTGTTTCAAACCATACAAAGCTTTATGAAGTTTATAAACATGATTTAGAAATTCAGAATTTTCAAAACTAGGAGGTTGTTCAACATAAACCTCTTCTTCAATAAGACCATTTAAAAAGGCACTTTTAACATCCATTTGAAATAATTTAAAATTCATAAAGCAAGCAAAAGCCAACAATAGTCTAATTGCCTCAAGTCTAGCCACAGGAGCAAAGGTTTCATCAAAATCTATCCTTTCCTCCTGATTGTATCCTTTGGCAACTAGTCTAGCCTTATTTCTAGTAACAACACCATTTTCATCAAGTTTATTTAGAAAAACCCATTTTGTGCCAATAATTGAAGTATTTGAAGGCCTATCTACTAATATCCAAATATTATTTCTTTTGAATTGGTTAAGTTCATCTTGCATAGCATTTATCCAATTACTATCACGTTTAGCTTTCTCAATAGTTTTAGATTCAATTTGAGAAACAAAAGCTAAATAATTATAGATATTTCTAAGGGATGATCGAGTACTTATACCTTTAGATGGATCGCCAATAATTAGTTCTTTTGGGTGTCCATGAGCATACCTCCATTCTTTCAAAAGTGGATCAACTGTAGAGGCATTTTCATCACCTTGTGCTTGATCTCTTTCAGTGTTTTGATCATCTTCTTGTTCCTTGGTAGGCTCTTCGTTGTTGTTTATACTTTCAGTTTTCTTGGTACCGTTTCATCAGAAAGCACATCTTATTTTCTCAAAGATTTCTGGTCAGATTCATCAAATACCACATGTATGGATTCCTAAACAACAAGTATTCTTCTGTTGAAGACCCTGTATGCCTTACTAGATATGGAGTAGCCTAGAAAGACTCCCTCATCTGATTTGGCATCAAATTTACTCAAATTATCCTTACCATTGCTTAAAATGAAACAACGGCATCCAAAAATACGAAAATAACGAATTGAGGGTTTTCTACCCTTCCAAAGCTCATAAGGTGTTTTCTTTAAAATCGGTCGGATCAAAACTTGATTTAAAACATAGCATGCAGTATTTATGGCTTCCGCCCAAAAAATCTAGGTAAATCATTTTCACAAAGCATGGTGCGTGCCATTTCTTCAAGAGTTCTACTTTTCCTTTCTACCACCCCATTTTGTTGAGGTGTCCTATGTGCAGAAAAATTATGATGAATGCCATTTTCAATACAAAATTTATCAAAATCAACATTTTCAAATTCGGTTCCATGATCACTTCTCAAAGATACGATTGAAACACCTTTTTTATTTGAAACTCGTTTATGAAATTTAATGAATTCAGAAAATGTTTCATCTTTATGTGCTAAAAACATTACCATGTAAATCATGAGATATCATCTACAATAACTATACCATACTTCTTACCTCCCAAAGTAGATATTCTAGTTGGCCCAAAGAGGTCCATGTGAAGCAACTCTAAGGGTCTAGATGTAGAGATTACTCCTTTTGGTTTGAAAGAGGATTTGGTTTGTTTTTCAAGTTGACATACACTACAAATCTTATCTTTTTCAAAACTAAGTTTAAGCAAATCTTTTATCAAATTCTTTTTGCTAAGTTTTGAAATCAAATGTATACTTGCATGTCCTAGTCTACGATGCCAAAGCCAACTAGTTTCATTGATCTTGGCTTCCATTGCCACTAGGCATTGACCATTTTGAATTGGAAGATCATCAAGATCAACCATATAAATATTGCCATGCCTATGACCAATGAACTTGATGCCATTATCATCTAAACTAGAAACAATGCACATAGAAGATTCAAAAACAACTTTAAAATCCTTGTTGTAAAACTGACTAATACTAAGTTATGTTTCAAACCATCAACATATAAAACATTATCAATGAAAGAAGAAGGGGTGATATGGACTTTACCAACACCGACTATTTTGCCCTTTTCATTATCACCAAAAGTCGCATTGCCACCATTTTGGTATTCGATCGATTAGAACTGCTCCACATCTCCTGTCATATGCCTTGAGCAACCGCTATCAAGGTACCATATTTTTTCTTGTTGGTTGCAAGGCATACCTGCAGTAAAGATCAAGTGGAGATTTTAGGTACCCAAGTCATCTTGGGTCCTTTTAGGTTAGTGGCATTGGTTCCTTTTGGAACCCAAACTTTTTTAATATTACTCAATCTTCTTTTGTTGCACATATAAGATTTATGCCCTTTAGTACCACATGCATAACAAGTAATAGATGAAGATGCAGGCACAAAGAAATTTTTGAAAAGTTTTTATTTCTTATGAGTTCTAAATCCTAAACCTGCTCTATCAAAAATAGCTCTTTGATTGTTCAAAAGCAAATTTAATTTTTCAAAACTATAAGTAAATTTATCTGCAAAAGGTTTTAATTTTTCAATTTCTTCCTTATATCTTTTATTTTCATCCAAAATTTCTTTGCTTTGTTTTGAAAGATTTTCATTTAAAATCGAAGAACTTTTCTTTTTCAAAACTTTTTTTTTCTTTTCAAGAACTGAAATCTTATCATTTAATTTTCTATTTTGAAGAAGAAGGCATTCATTTTCATTTGAAAGCTTATCATTTGTTTTGGCTAAATCCAAATTTTGCTTTTTCAAATCTTTATGTTTCGACTTTAGCTTTTGAAATTCTATGACTAATTCATCAAAAATTTCATGAAGTTCATCAAATGTAAATTCATTTTCGATTTCAGAATATACCTCATCATGATCCGCCATCAGATAGAAGTTTGCCACCTCCTGCTGTTCTTCCTCAGAACTGGAGTCCTTACTGTCACTCCAGGTTGCCATCATGGCCTTCTTTCTTAACTTTCTTCTGCTTTTCTTGAGCAAGGGGCAGTCCACCTTAAAATGACTGGGTTTCTTGCATTCAAAACAAGTGGGCTGCTCCTTCTCCTTATCCTTGTCTTTCTCTTTACTTGGCTCACCTTTCAGAGGTTTCTTCTTGAAGTTGAACCTTTTCTTCCTCATAAACCTTCTAAATTTTCTTGCCATTAGAGCCATCTCATCTTCTTCATCATCTTCTTCGGAGTCATCGCTTGATTCTTCTCTAGCAGTAGATTTGAAAGCGATCACTTTCTTCTTTTTGTCGACTTTCACATTCTTTTGCTTGAGGGAGAGCTCATAGGTCATCAGTGAGCCCAACAGTTATTCAAGTGGAAGAGTGTTGACATCCTTGGCTTCTTCAATAGCCGTTACCTTTGCATCCCAAGAAGCCGGTAGAGACCTGAGAAGTTTGTTCACAAGTTCACCATTAGAAATAATTTTTTCTGGGCTTCTCATGCCATTCACAATATTTGTGAACCTAGTATACATCTTACTAATAGACTCAGTAGGTTTCATTTTAAACATTTCATATGTATGAATAAGCATGTTAACCTTGGTTGTTTTCACTTGGCGTGTACCCTCATGGGTAACCTCAAGTGTATCCCAAATCTTCTTAACGAGAGACAATTAGATATTCTATTAAATTCACTTAGATCAAGAGAGCAAAATAACAAGTTCATAGTCTTAGCATTAAGCTCTATTTGCTTAATGTCATTTTCATCCCAATCATCTTCCATCTTTGGAGTGAGAATGCCATTAACCAACGTAGTAGGCTGATGAGAACCTTTTACAATTGTCCTCCATAAATTATAATCAATAGCTTGAATAAAAATGTGCATGCGTGTTTTTTAATACGTGTAATTTATGCCATTGAAAAGTGAGGGACGATTTGAAGCTTGACCTTCAACTACACCCATTCCTATTGGGACTACCATGATCTTTCACTCAAGATCCTTGAACCTACAAGAGAGTACTGGTGCTCTGATACCACTTGTTGCCTAGAAATGGAGCCCAAGAGGGGGGGTGAATTGGGTCTTTTAAAATTTAAAGCAGTAATGTGAAGGTCTAGTGGTGTTTGTGAGTAATAAATTCAATGCTCTAGATAAAATGCAGCGTAAAGCAGTAAATGAATAGCAATAACCAAAGAGCAAAAGAGAAACAAGGCAAACACACACAAACACAAGGTTTATAGTGGTTCGGTGCAAACCTAGCACCTACGTCTACTCCCCAAGCCATCCTTGGAAATTCCACTATAATCCAATCAAGATTACAGTCGACTTATTTTTCAAAAGGCTCACAAGTCAAAATCTATGTTGGTTTTGTCACCTAGGCTCACAAACAACCTTTAACACTTGTTTTATCTTCGGGCTCACAAGTTAACCCTAGTTGGTTTTATCCCTTTGGCTTACCAACAAACCACACCAACCTTCTTTCAAGACACCCTTGAAAGCAAGGTCAAATCACAAAAAATAAAATAGATATATAATTTTAAAACTAAGACAAACTCTCTTCAAGAGTAGGATGAAAGCTTTGAAGCTCAAGTTGATGCTTTGTCTTGTCTCCTTCTTGGAATATCCTTCAAAAACACATCTTTTGGAATGATGTAAGGATGAGCTTGTAGGCTTTTTCAGGGAATCAAACTATAAAAGGATCTTGATGTGAAGTTCTTGTGAGAATATTGGTTTTTTGGCTTTCAATGGACTTCAATACACTTCAATGCCTTTAGAATGAAGTTGGTGGAGGTTAAATACAACAAGAAACTTTCAAAAAATGGTTTGTGACCATTGGAGCCTCGAATCTAGCCGTTTGGAGCTTGAAAAGCAAGTTATGCAAGTCAGAAAAAAAGATCCGTTAGGGCTGTCAGGCTTCAAGTGTCAACACTTGGCTTATTAGGTGTCGACACTTGGCTGCCAGGTATCGACACTTGATTTCTACATGTCGATACTTGAACTTTCAAGTATCGACACTTGATGCACAGGTGTCGATACTTGATACAAAAACCCTCAGATGGCAAAGTTCTGGATTTTCAAAAATCTCAGGCCTTGAGTCGATACTTGGAAACCTAAGTGTCGACACTTGAAATGCAGGTATCGACACTTGAGCTCTGGGTGTCGACACTTGGCGTGCCAAGGGTTTTTCTACGTGCCAAATGCTGAAGTGTCGGCACTTGGCTTCCCAGGTGTCGACACTTGAGACTGAAAAAATTCAGATTCAAGTGTAATTTGAGCCAAAAACACAAATATTGATATTAAAATTTAAATAGAACATAAATAAATAACAATTGGACATGTAAAAGCCCTTTTTCCATGAAGAGGATGTCCAGAATTGCAAGAAATGCTCCGTGCCACGGCGTGCCATGATACATAAGTTTTTGAGATTTTGAGGTGTTTTCTTCCTGAAAACTCATAGCTTGAAATACACGTTAGTATACAATATGCACTCAATGTTTTGTTATTCATCAAAATCACTGGGTGGAGTCAACAGGACATATCACACACTTCTCTTAAAACTATAAATAGGGGCGGTGATATGGTTTCAAAAAATACAATTCCACCGTAAAGTTATTCTGTGAGTTTATTCTCCCTCCCTCCTCATTTAAGACAAACCTTGTCTCTTTAAGACAAGGTTGTTCTTACTAGGACAAGTCTTAGAATTTAAGACATAAGCCTAGAGTGTTCTAGAGGAGGGCAATACCAAATCCAAGAGTGGTTTTGGAAGGCATTCAGAGTACCCTACAGGAGGATAGGGTGTCCTACAAAGGTCAAAGTCCAGAAGGCTGCAAGAAGAGTCCTAATCAAGCAAGCAACTGAAGTAAGAGTTCTTCCTTGGGTCAATTCCTATGTGGATCACCGTTGGAGGGCTTGCACTTATGAGTCTAGTGGAAAGGAGTGGAAAACAGCATTCCAGGTATTTATCAAGAACCATATTAGTGATATATTAGTTGCATATGAATGAGGAGATCTTGGGATTAGGGTTTCTGGTCAATAAAGGTTTTTCTTTGTATAAATTTTGAAATTTAATACTTCATAGATGCATGATGACCCTTTAGAAACCCATCACAATTTTAGTATTTATGAATATGATCCAAGCTCTTGATCAGGTCAAGCCCTTATTATGTATAACCCCTCATGTTTCATTTTGTCTAGTAGTGAGATATACTATGATCTCTATCATAGTATCGTTAAAACTCTTTTCGATGGTTTAAAATGATCCTAGCTCAACCCTAATTAGGATTGTTGATCCAAAAATGATCCAAATAGATTTTCACAATCTACTGGTGATACCTAGCAATATATAGTGACAACCCAGCAGAATAAAAAAGGTAAACCCATAGGTGTAGTTACCATGTGATCAAATTCCTCAATCAAAAGTCCTGACAGGATGCAGGTCATGGAATCTCGTCAAACTCTAAGCATCAATTATATGTTAAATTTAATTAGCTTAAGTCCATTGTTTAACTCATGGAAATTCTTTTCCATCCTCACTTATCATGCCCATGACTTTTTGAAATTAGCTTCTTAAATAGTATAAGACTACACCTCTTTTACCAAGGTTGATAGATTCCCTATAGATACACTCTCAACTCTTATAGCAAACCTACTATAGTCAACGTACACTATAGGACATCATATGAGTAGGAACTATGTTTATGTGCTTGTCAAACTATAGTAACCCACTATGGATATCGAGGTACCATAGGTCAAGGAACTACTTACACAACTACAATATCAAAAAGTCACTAACGAGTAAGTAAATATCCATGTAACTTCTGATACTTGGTCACACTTAGTGCTATTATTCTCTAACAACTACTTTCACTCTTACTCTAATATCCCTGCACTGTAGACTAAAGACTCATCTATCCGAAAGGAAAGCAATCTATGCATTATTCTTGATGGATCGATCACTAATATGGCTGTATCCGCTGATGTGGAGTCCATCTGGATACCGGCTGTCAGCTGGCAAGTGGAGGTGCCACATGAGCATGGCACCCAAGCAAGGAGCCGAAGTGAGCCCCCCTGCCGAGGTTAGCTCTCGGTCGGGGTCGAGCTCATACTGCCACCAACTGAAGTAAGGAGGATGACAGAGATTCAAATCATGGCGGGAAAGGGGGTTGTCTTCATCAAAACCCCATCACTGGGATGGTATGGTTGACAGGCGGCGGCCCGCCGCCTGAGGCCTACAGAGGGAGGTGCCTCGCTGGAGCACCAGGGTCCTCTCAGGCTTCAGTTTACACCAATCGGGAAGTGACGCCCATTCGAGGTGTGGCGCCCTTCGACCTACCATCTACATCACCCACAAAAAGAAGGTCGCACCAAAGGATTCAAACCCTGGGGCAGCCGCCCGCATACCAATGCTCTGCCAAGCTTTCCAAAACATGGCGACCAACCGGAATGTTAGAGCCAATGACAAATGCCTCACCCCGAAGGGAGAACAGAGAGCTCATGCGCAGTTCCCGAATGCTACCAGATGTCAACCCTCGGGACTGCCCCAAAAAAGGGAACATCTGGGAAGCAAGCTCAAGGGGCAACACCGCCTCTTTATAACAAAAAAAAAAAGGGGCCTCCAACCGAAAACACAAGACAACAGAGGGCAAGCCACAAGTAAGCAAGGGGCATGCGAGGTAATAGTCGGCGCATAGAAGGGGAGAGCAAACCAAACAAAATGCTCTGAGGCTATCGGGAAATTCATCAAAAGAATCCTGCGGATACAGCCAACCCTGCTCGGGCTCTCCTTCTCTGACGATGCTCCTTTCCCACTATCGCACATTCCTTTTCCTAAAAAATAACCTCCGAATGTGGAGACCTCATCGGGATCCACCGAGGAGGATCTGTTCCCCTGGATCGCCCACTGACTTGATTGTCGGAGTACCCCCACTGGAATTCCCGGCCCGGGTCTCTTTTTCTTTTGCAAGACCGGGCGCACGTGCAAGATTCCAGACGAGGAGGGCGACGCCCGATGCCGCGTTGGAGCTACAGGCTACGACGGTCCAGGCGGCAACAATCACCATCCCTATAATGATCCTATGATTGAGAGCATTTAAGAGTTAACCTATAATGACATATGTCTCAAATTCTCAACTCTTGAAAATATGTATCATTGTTCATTAATTTCTAAGACGATACATGGACACATGTATGGATTAAAAAGCCCAATTTTGAATATTAAATACAAAATCATGTTCCAAAAAAAAAATGTGTCAATCAAATTAGCTTTTAGGACATACATTTAACACCCCCAGGGTGTGATCTCTCACCTTCTTTTTCATTGCTCCGCTCTACTTTCTTCTTTCCTATTGCCTGTTGACTGACTTGAGCATCCGAGTACCTGCACTAGAGCCACCTTCGATGGAGCTTTTTGGCAAGTACAACCATAGGCCACCCTCCAACATCTTTGACATTCGAGCAGGATCCAGGGCCATCAAAAAGAGAAAGGGTCTATTGTTCACTCATTTTCAAGAAATATCGAGTGAAGCACCAACACTATCTAAAGATGTGTCACTCGATGTTTCGATGCCACCGCCTCCTAGCAGGTTGGCCAACCTATCGAAGGCCCCACTCCAAAATCTCCAAACCAACACTACTCAACTGGGGGGTCAAGCTAGTTCTAACCACGATCTAGGCAATATAATACCAAGGCCCAGCAATGCTAATAGGTATGTTCATCATCCTCTCCCGATATGGGTGGCGATGTCCAGATCGACCACGAGGTCATAAAAAAAATCTCATCATGGGATGAAGAAATTATTGCATGAATCATGTTCAAGTGCACCAGAGTAAATTATAGAACATGTGCATAGTGGATAACGTGCAATTGAAAATTAGTGACATATGAAGATAATGTGGCATGCTGTCCATCATGAGATTTGGCATGGTTCATTGATCAAGTAATAATTGGACTGCACAAAAGCGTAGTGTACTCCGGCTAAAAACCAAAAGGAGGAACTCTCTTTCCATGGGCACCTTTTCCCAAGAAATCCGTGTCACCTATGAAGCCCTCATTCCAGGCCAAGGCCAAGTTCAAAACCATCACTCAGGCCTACGAGGGAAGCCCAATAGAGGTCCTCCACCTACGTCTCATCCTCGATCGATGGTGGCCCGCTCGAGCTCCACCTCCAACGTCGTCAGTGGCAACATCTATAACTTCCTTGACCATAAAAGTCTTATGGCATCAAGCTTTCCAAGCCTCGACTCAGAGGGAGTCGGAGATCGCCTTGGCCATTAAAGCCTCATGGCATCAAGCTTCCCAAGCCTCAACCTAGAGGGAGTCGGAGATCACCTTTGCCGTGAAAGCCTCATGGTATCAAGCTTCCCAAGCGTCGACCCGGAGGGTACGTGTCAGAGAGAGTCTCGACCGTGAAAGCCTCGTCGCATCAAGTTTCCTTTTGGCTCAGTCGGCTACTGCCCCACCAACAGCTTCTCCAACTGGTACATCCCTTCGGCACTCTCACCAAAGATGGCCCCTCCAGTGAGCGCTGCTCCAAGATCATTTGCCGATGGCCTCGACGTCCATTGCGATGTGAAAGCCCTCAAAAAGGCTTAACAAGAGCCACTCAGAACTAAGGGTTTGTATTAAGAAATGTCCTTTCCAAAGTTTCGTGCCCGACGTCGCCTTCACTAGCAAAGCTTTGGTATGCCCATGCATCGTTAGTGCTACTCCTGCCGATGCCCTTGCTGCCTGACATTTCGATCTCATTGTCCTCGCCTTTGCTCTCTGCTGTACGCTCGCAAGCTAGTCCACAGCGTGATCCTCCACATGGTCGGCCACAACCTTAGCAAAGCCACAACCTCAACAGTACCACAACCTCGACCACAAAAAGGCCTTGCCGCACAACCGCCTCGGCCTTCCTTTGGCTTGGTTCAGGCCAGATCGATGACTGCCTTGACAACATGAAGGCCTTGTCGTGCTATCACCTCAGGCCTCTCTTTTGCTATTGCCGGCTTCGCTATCGGTTGCCTCGGCATCCTCTTCGGCTCTGTTGGCTAGGCCGGCAACCAGGTTGGGCCCCTGCCTTGGCTCCATTGTCGGCTCTGTCATCTGCCAACTAGCCACATCAAGATGGGTACCCACGGTGCTGAAGGTTCTCGAAGAGGGTTGTTGATGGCGGAGCTACTGAATTGGCGATTCGCTCCCCTGGATACTTATAAAATAGGTCCCTGATCAAATTTTTTTCCGTAGGGATACTCGGATGTCTAAGTTAGAGGAGGGTTCCAGAATGGAAAGTTTTTTGAGGAAGAAAGATGGAGGAAGTATTCTTTTTCGGGCTTATCTTGAGTGTCCTCTCTTACTAGTATTTATAGTTATTGTGCCAAAATGTAGTTAGGCTCACCTATCTATAATTAGAACGGGGTTAATTAACTTTACCCAACTTTACCCCGCATATAACTACAAGTGATTGTCAATTGATTCTGGTCAATCTGGAATCGTTGGAATTGGAGTTATCGACCACATGGCCACTCCGGTAGGGTTGCGCTGGAGATAGTGGCTACGCGGTCGATTGTAACAACCATGTCCACGTTCGAAGATTTGGGATCAACCGGAGATTTGTTTTTGGACCTCTTCTCCAGGAGGGACAGGCATCAAATCAGCGAAATGTCCTCGGGCTTATCCTCTTCGGAGCAAGCCAAGAATGCCTCTGCTGGTTGCGTCGGAGCTTTTCCCTTCAGAGTGGGTTGCGAAGCAATGCTGATATCATCTTCGAACCAGTCTTCTTCGGATCGGCGTACTTGGGCGATGTGCAGGAGACAGATCAGTAGCTGGTCATGGTAGTATTCTTCGGGATCAACGCCCTTGGCTAAGGCCTGACCCCACATTGTGACCAGGGCGGAGTTGTCACTTTATCTACCAACGTGGCTCCCTCCAGGTGCTCAGGCCTGACCCCACATGGTAGTATTCTTCAGAAAGAATTTGGTGAGCGGTTGAACCGATAATTGGCTTGTGCTGAACTGACATATCACAACAGTTGCTCCCCCACTATCAATTTTTGAAGTAATGATTTGCCTTAAAGAGTGAGAGTATTAATGGATTGTCATTTTCTGCCAGAAGAAGCGCAAACCAATGATGGTAAATCTTCAATCCGATCGCTCATCATAACTGACATCTGATTCGAAGATCAGGCTGAAGACAGGTATCGCCTTCCTACTGGAACATAAAAAGGAATGTGCCAGTCGACAGGTCATGTCTCTTCCTTCCGTTGTGGCGATTCGGCCGATCCTTTAATTGGGATCTGTGTAGAAGACGTGGCTTCATCTCAGTCGTCGGGTGGAATCACGCGGATTAGGGCTTTTGGTTCTTCCCGCATCAAATCAGCTTGGCGTTGCTTAGAGTTTCGCTCCCATCTCTGGTTCCTGTATACATGGCACAATCAAAGGGATGACGCCTCTTCTTTCGAGGGGGCGCATTGAAGCCCTTCTCTCCCCCTTATAAAGGGAGGGAGAGGACTGGTAGGAGAAGCTTCTTTGCTTCTGTTAGCTTATGCTTTTTGCCCAGCCTTTATTGCCTTTAGTCTCCAGTTTCTTCCACAGGTAGGATCTCCTTGTTCCTTTTTTCTTTTTCAGCATGGTTAGGTCTATGGAGGTTCGCGCCACCAGTGAAGGAGAAGCTGGGCCTTCAGGTCCTGTTACGGGTGTCGTTGCCGAAATTAGACCGGAGCTGGTTCCCAGTTCTGTCTCTTTTAGAAAAATAGCCCACCTTCAGGAACCGTTATCGCATTCCCGAAGGCTTCCTTCTAGTGCTCCCAAAACCTGAAGAACTAGTAAATAGACCTCTTGCCAGGCGCATCGCTATATACGAAGACCATTTGAAAGCTGATCTTCGCTTCCCATTACATTTTTTCTCCTTAGGATCTTTAGTATGTATCAGATTATTCCTGTGCAGTTGACTCCGAACAGTATTCGGAACATCTACGGGTTTCTGGTCCGATGCCATATAGCCAATGTGAGGCTTAGGACCAGCCTATTCACTACCCTCTTCATCTTGAAGAGGGATTTCCACGGCAATAGATGGTGGGTCATCGACCATCGTCCCGACCATAAAATAATGAAGGACATGCCTAGCACCATCCATGGGTGGAAGCCCAACTTTATCTTTGTCTCCTCTACTCGGCCATGGGATTTCAACAGTGAGTGGAAAGAGCCTCACACGGATGCTAATGCCAGCAAGAAAGTTCTGGCGGCTGACCAACCTGGCTATACTTTGTTGTCTAGTTTGAAGGTCGTTTCCATCCGAAAGCTTTTAGAAGAGAGGAACCTTCACCTTGTTGAGATCAACAGGTCCTCCATGTTAGGTACAAGCAGTAAAAGACTCCGACTTTTTCCATTTCATAGCCTCTCGATTTGGCTAATTTTGATACTTGCTTTCATTTGTAGGCGGCAGGATGAGGCCTAATCTGAGCCTGCTCCGTGAGTCTGCCAAAAGGAAGACAACTCAAGTTTCTTCTTCAAGATCAGAGGTCCGGAAAAAGGCCCGAGAAGAGGGGCCCAGCAGAAGTGCTATGTCCTCTAGGGGACGTCTGGAGGAGACGAAGTCCTACCAATGGAGCTTCCAACAAAGCTCCCATCGACTGAGCCTTTGCCGAGGGCCAGCTCTCCGATCCAAATCATGGAGAGCCCAACCCCGGTGGCCGATGAACGGCCTTGCCCCCTGCGATGGACAAGAGCAAGGTGCCACAAGTCAAAGAGGGGATCATGAGAAATACCCCTCTAGATAGGGACTGCGAGATAGACCTCTTGAAGTTCTCTGATGCGAGGGGTCTCGTACTCCCTGACGTAGCCAAGCGGGTGTTGAAAGGTGTCTTGCTGCCCCGTGACTAGGCAGTTAGTCGAAATCGGCATCTCGCCAAAGTATCTGACTCCGCGTTTTCCTCCCTACTACAAACAAGACAGCTGTAGCCTCTCCTATCCTTGGTTGACTGTTTATATCATAATCAATCTTATGTTTTGATCCGTTGATGTAGCTGGTCCATGACATCACCTTCTTAGAGGAGGGCATGGAGGGCATCGATAACTTTCTACATAGTTTAAAGGAGGAGCTCCAAATGGTAAGGGCCGAGAAGGAGGTGGCCGAGGAGTTAAAGTTGCCCATGGAGAAGAAGCTCACCCGCAGAGATGCCGAAGTCCAGGATTTGAAAGGCGAGTTGAAGAAGGCTCAACTGAAGATCTCTGAATAGGAGACGAAGCTAAGAAAAAGAAAGAAGCAGATTCATTCCTTGGAGCATTCTGTCAAGGAAAATTAGAGGAAGGCCAAAGATATGGCTAAAGTGACTGATGAGGCGGTCAAGAGAGCTGAAGAAGTGGCTCTGAAGGCCGAAGCAGCAGCAAAGGAGTCCAAAGCCTTGAAAGAATGGGCAGCCAAGGTAATCGAAGACTTCAAAAAGTCTTCGCAGTTCAAGAAGGATGTGACTGAAGCAAGCTTGTTCGGTTACAAATACGGCTTCAACGATAGACTCACAAGGGTTGGCATGGTTTTCCCTGACCTTGACCTCTCCAGCATCCCAGCATATGAGATTGAAGAAGAGGAAGAGGAAGAGAAAGGGGAAGGGGAAGGAGCTATGGCCCCTACTGAGACTGAAGAAGTGCCGGGTCAGACTGAGGAAGTCCCGATCGTGGTGGAAGAATTAGCCATGGCAAGTCCGGTGGCCTTAACTCAAGCCGAAGGGGCTCAAGTTGAAGAGGCCTTAGCTCTAGTTCAGACTAAGGAGATCCTTCCTTCTGTCAATCCAAATGCTTCCACAACTGATTGATAAAGTCTAGCAGGCCTTGCACCTTGTATTTATTGCCTTTTCTTTTATAAGAGGAATGATATGTGTAATAATACCCTCTTGAATATTAATGAAAGCTGACTTTTTCTTCTGACAAGTGGTAGTTTTTGGAACTGAAATGTCCAATGAAAAATTTCAAAGTGTAAAGTCCTCTTATGGGTTATAGCCCTCAAGGTAGGAAGCCGTTTGCCGACTCAAATGTGAGTTTCTTCATTGCTTTGAAGTCTTCGGACTTGGCTTTGACAGGGCCATCGACCTTGGTCGTAAGCCGAATCAATGCAAGTTTCTTATTAAGTCAGCTTTTTCTGATCATAAATTCGTCCCTTCGGCTTTAGGACTTACAATTGGAATCCCATTTTCGAGAGCAACTTTTGGTTTACCAATGGTGTGACATTCCGCTTCTGCCAGCTGTCAAGACACCATTGGGGAGGCAGTTATTGCGCAGATCGTGGGATCATGGCAATCATAATCGTTAAAGATGCATACATCAAGAATCAGAACAGTCATAGCTTTTTAGCTTCCGGTGGTCCCCCCACACAAATCGAGATCCTTGTTAATAAGGGAAAGCGTGCGTGGCATGGTCAGAGACTCACTTGAAACATGAGTGTTTAATCTGAGCCTCTGGCAGTCCCTGTATAAGGAAAGAAGGGCTTTTAGAGATCAAACTCTTACCCGCTTTTGGCAAAGTTGCTCTTCATGCCATTTTTTCTCTTCTTTCCTCTACACCACCTGAGAAGCTCATCAAAGTATGAGGCCAGATGTAGCGAGGCTTAAACAGGCAGCGAGGAAGCGGCTGGCAATGGGCCCTCCGATGAGAAGATCAGATCGACGTCAGAGTTATGTCTTAGCACTGTCACGGATCCAGGTTGAGGGCGATGCCCCTATCGAAATAGGTTCTTCTTCAAGAGAAGAGCAAGTCTCTTCGGTGAGAACTGCTTCGGTGGGACCACCAAAGGGACCGAGCCCATCAAGTGCTGGCAAGTCTCCTTTATGTGCCAGAGATGTTAAACCTATGATCCCGACCACAGAAGGGAGGAGTTCCGGAGGGTGCGATACATCTGCCACTGGTGCTACCCCCTCCGATCTGGGATGGGCGAAGGTTTCATCCATCAATCCTGGCAGTGGGAAGGAACTAAGGGGCGAGGGTTCGGGGACCCTCTTTCCACCGTCCTTCCTAGAATATCGTAAGTAAATGTTGGTGTATGCATCGTATGCCTATCCATGTCAGTCGGGCTAACTTTATACATATTCTTCCTTGGCAAATTGCTCGCAACATTTTCCTACTAGAGGAAAATGTTTGTAAGTCTATCAAATTCGACAAAAGCCTTCGGAGCCAGATGGCTTCGGCCATAGCTGAGAGAGATGTTGCTGAAGGGCTCCGGGTTACCGCTGAGGAGGAACTGGGCAAGGCTGTCACCTCCAAGGATGTTTTAGAAAGGCAACTAAGGATGCTTAAGACACAAGCGGCCGATGTAGTGGCTAATTTACAGAAGAAAAGAAGGAAGGTAATCTCCACCGAGCTGTTAATGAGTGATTGCCTTCGGGATGCCGAGGAGGTGAAAGCTCAGAAAACTGAGCTAGAGAAGAGAGTCAGTAGGCTGGAGACGGATATCTCACTAGCCAATCAAAGGGCAGTGCAGGTTGAGGAGTGTTCTTCCTAGGCTGTTGAAGTTTACAAGGGATCCCAAGCCTTCAAGGATGAAGTGCATGAGGCTGTAATGGAGAGCTACCTTCTTAGCCACTCAGACTGCCTGGGCAAAGTCATTAAGCTTTATCCCAATTTGGATTTCTCTCTGGTTGTCGTTCCGGATGACGGGGTGGAGGAGATGAAGGCTCCTGTTGAAGAGACGTCAGCACCTCCAGTCGACAAAAGTGGGGCAGTCGCCAAAGAAGACTCCATCCCTGCTCCGACTGCTAGACCAGCTAATGAAGATTAGGGCTGCTATTTTCCTTCCTCTCTCTCCCCCCCCCCCTTTTTTTTGGAATGATCATCTCCTTTGGATTAACTTTCTTCGGATTAGTCTTCTTCGAATCGGTCCTCTTCAAACTGAGGTGAGGAAGACCGACTGGTCACTCGATGATGAATAGTTAAAAGATAGGATTCGGGGTTTAGCATCTCTGACTTAGGCCGAAGACTGATCCTGAAGTAGTACTGTAGTGATGTTGGATCGTCTTCGATTCCTCTGGCATGGATGTCCGGTCCTTCAAACCAGAGGTTAATCTTAGTTAAGCCGGCATATTCCAACAATCAGTCATCCATCATAATTACCCCCTTGATTTGATAGTCATGCGGAGGACAGGTGTCACCTTGTCATTGGCACTCGGAAGGGAGACATTGAGGCGACATGCGAGCACCTTTTATTATCGATACGGCATACGCCGGCATACAAGCGGTCATGCCCCAATGCCATCCAGGTGCCCCCAAGTCTACTTTTCCCGAAGGCGACTATTAATGTCGTGTTGGCCTCCAAAAAAGCTGCTCCGAATTTGAAGTGTCGCTTTAGTCCGTGGCGTTTCCCAGTTGGTTTGGCATGAGGCATGGTATACGTTCTCCATAGGCACAAAGTGACAAGGCTTTGGGCCGTTAAATAGGGTTCATCTTCCCAGCCTCTGGAGGTTCTTCAAGTGGCAGAGAAGTAAGTCCTTTGCTCTAGAGCCACTCTTCCCCTCCTCCATAGAGTAAAGATGAAGTTCAGCCTTAAGGATCTCCGGGAAATGGTGCGAAAGAGGAGCGCCATCTTAGAGCCGGAAGGGGGACCTAGTGCAAAGGTCCACAGGGGCGATGAAGAACCTTTCTGGTCCAAGGAAGTGGCCCGCTTGGAAAGGAGGGTGCAAACCCTTCAGACCAAGCTGGAGAAGGCCAATGCTCGAGCCACGGTGATGGTCGTGGCGGCGGAATCGGCCAGGAAGGAGGCGGTGGAGGCCATCCTCAAGTTCCTAGCATCATAGGCCTTCAAAGATGAGGTCGCTGAAGCTGTCCTGGACTCTTACCATCAGGGATTCCAGGAGCATAAGAGCAAGGCCTTCCGCTTCTACGACTTGAAGGGACTGAAGAACATCAAGCCTTCTATTCCGTACCCTGGGAAAGAGGACAAGTCTGACTTTGAGGAGTCGAAGTCGGAGGAGGCGGAGGTGAAGCTCAAAGCCTCCCCGAGCACCTAATGGGGACTTGATGTCGCCCATCGATTTGGAAAGGGGCCGGCGACCGGTTTTTAGGTCTTCTTTTCCTGTTATCCTTTCTTTTCCTTTCCTTTGTTTTCTTTCTTCTTCTTCTTTTTTATTTGTATAGCCCTTCCACCAATAAATGAAAGTGCTTTTTGTTTGAACAGTCGTGCTCCGAAATAATGTTAAGTGTAAACTCTTCAGCATGGCAGATAGTAGAAGAGTCTGTCTGTTCACTTGGGTCAAACTTGCCGCTAGGATAGGCCGATTAAGCCATTCGCAGGGCACCTGTCAATAACAAAGTGAGTCGTTCGGGCCCACTTCAGCACGTCTATGGATTTACCGTGGTATAGGTCATTTAGACAATCCATGTACCTTCGTTTGATGTTAAGGCAGGCTGATTAGGCCCACCCAGCGTGTCTGTGGATTTACCGTAGGGCAGATCACTTAAACCATCAATGTGCCTTTAGTTGATATTAAGACAGGCTGATTAGGCCCACCCCAGCATGTCTACGGATTTACTGTAGGGTAGGTTGATTAGACCATCTCTGCACCTTAAGATGATCGTGAAGTGGCCTGGTTGGGCTTTCCTTTGCGCTCGTCGGACATACCAATAAGACGAGTGGATCATACCCGCCTTTGCACTTTTTTGTTGGTTTCATCGGGTGGGTCACTGAGACCATCCTTGTTGTTGCCCAGATATGGTGCCCAAGAGGGGGGTGAATTGGGTATTAAAAAAAAAATTTAAGGCAATATATGTGCTATCAGGTTTTAAGGTGAAGAGTGATAGTGCTTTAATAATTGTGCAACGGAAGCAACGAAATAAAATGACAATTAACGAGCTAAAGAAGCTAAAGAGCAAACCAATGCAAACACACAAGAAATATAGTGGTTCGGTGCACCCAGCACCTACATCCACTCCCCAAGCTCCACTTGGGAATTTTCACTATAATCTTTAGATTACAGCCGACTTGTTTTACCAGGCTCACAAGTCAAAACCTTACACACTTGTTTTGGCTTCGGGCTAACAAGCAACCCTAGTTGGTTTTATCAATTGGCTCACCAACAAACCTCACTCACTTGTTTTGGCTTCGGGCTTACAAGCAACCCTAGTTGGTTTTATCAATTGGCTCACCAACAAACCTCACTCTAGTTTCAAATTCCCTTGAAACTAGCTAAAGACAAAAGAGTATGAATACAAGTAATGAAAACTAAACAAACTCCTTTTGAGCAAAAATAAATTCGTTGAAGCTCTTGATGGAGACTCTTCAAGCCTTTTGTCTTGGAATCTTGGACCTCACTAAATGCCAAACACTTGAATGTTGGATTCCTCAAAGATGGAAAGCTTTTGGGAAGGGAATCTCTTGGTTTTCTCACACTTTTTGGCTTTGGAAGTGATTGAAGGCTTTGTACTTTGAACCTATACTTTTTCACTTTTTCTCATTGTCTTTTTTGAAGTTTGGTGGAGGTTAAATACCTCATTCATGCTGAAACAACTCCACAAGATCGTTAGATTCAAAAATATGGCCGTTTATGGCCGTTAGAAATCAAATCAGAAGTTCAGAAAAACTAGCCGTTATGCCATGAGTCGACCTCTGGATCAAGTGTCGACCTCATGAGTCGACCTCCAGTATATTTTAGGCAAAAGTTCAGAGTACCATAGTTCTGTCCATTTTGAGTTCTCAGGCTATGAGTCGACCTCTGGTGTCGACCTCTGGACAGGTGTTGACCTCTGGTGGTCGACCTCTGGAGCGTGCCACTGAGATTTTGCCGTGCCGGCCATGCTGAACTTTTCTTCTCTTCATGAGTCGACCTCTGGTGGTCGACCTTTGACAAGGTGTCGACCTCTGGTGGTCGACCTCTGATCTGAATTTTTCTGAAACTCTTTGAGATGTGCGTGCCATGCTTGAGTTTCTCTAAGCCTTTGTTTCTTTTGTCAATAATTTCTTAACAAGAAGGTCCAATTTGAGTATTTTGATCTTGTCCAAGGTAGAAGAGCTCTTTTCCAAATCAGGTAAACTTAGTTTCATCAATGTACTTTTGATACTCTTTTTGAATAACCTAAGTCCTGAAACTTTTATCTAGAGATGAAACATTAGTCCAAACATATACTCAACCTTTTGTTAATCATCAAAACTAAGGAGTCAAAGCCAACAATCTCCCCCTTTTTGATGATGACAAAACCTTGAGTATATATGCAATTAAGTCCAAGAGCAAAATAATAAAAATTTTCAAAGTATCCTTTCATGCAAGAGTGTATCATAAAATTTTGTGAAAATATTCTCAAGAGTCAAAAAGATTTTACTTTTCATTTATTTCTTTCTTTTTGTGAAAACATTCTCATAAGTCAAAAAGATAAGAATCATATAAACTTTACTACTCATAAGATGGAGTCTCATAAATATATATATACTTTTCTACTCCCCCTTTTTGTCAAGAATCAAAAAGTCATTTTTGTAGGAAAGATATATTAATGAAACTTATGTTGAATTACAATAAAGTATAAAATATATGCTCCCCCTCACTTTGTGCATACAACAAAATATTCTAACTTGAGGGTTTAAGAAGATAAATGCTAAGAGCTGGTATCAGATAAAATGGCACAATATAGATAAAAGCACGATGTAGACAAAAATAAATGTATTCAGTTACAAAATTGCTTACAAGGTAGGCACGAAACACTGATACAACAAACCATACAAAGCAAACTAAATACAACAAGTAAATCTATGAGGCTACTCCTCATCAGAAGGTATGTCAAAAGATACAGGAGCCATGATCCTAGATGAGGATTTTGGAGTCCTATGAGAGGAACTCCGAGTCCTCAGAGAGGGACCAGACCTAGGGGTAGTCCTACGAGATCTATAAGTCCTAGGTAAGGGCTCCACAAAAGTCGAGACAGAGGCAGTAGCTGAAGGAGTGGACGGATCAGCATGCTGAGTAGACTGAGATGGGGTCTGCCTGCTGACTAGCTCATAAGCTGTGGGATCATAGATGTCTGTCTCTGTATGCTCATCTATGTCATCCGGAATCCCAGTGATAGTCTCAAATAGTGACTCTGTAGGCTCAATATCAACTGGCACAGCTGTGGCTGGAGGATCTGAACTCGGAAAATCAGTGGAAGGAGGATCAGCTGAGGGGGGGATCTCTGGAATCGGCTCTGCAGGTGGAACATCAGAACTACCTGCTCCAGGCTGATCTCCATCACTGTCACTGTATCCACCAGAGTCATCAGCATCATCATCATCATCATCATCATGTGGAGGAGATACTGTCGGATCTGCAGTCCCTGATGGTAGTGCTAATCTCAATAAGCTGAGGATCTGTCTGAATCCTGTATCCATACTAGCTGAGAGAGCACTAATGCGTGTGTCTGTGTGTATCCGCAGATCATGAAGCTCCTGTCGTACACCAGTGATCTCTGTCCGGACCTCTGAAATCTGATCAGTCACTCGCTGCTCGAAGTCCGATATCCTCATTGAAGTCCTCCGTGGTGTAGCAGTAGGTGCCGGAGCTGATGAAGGTGGTGGCGTGAATGGCTCAGGCTCCGTAGTCTCTGTCTCCGGTGCTGGGAGAGGAGGTGTACCATGATCAGTAGGCCCTGAAGGCCCTGCCTCAGCAGCTCGGATCTCATCCTCCTCATCTGGCTCCTGGCCAGACTCTCGTCGTACCCATCGGTCGCCAATCAGTCGAAATCCCATTCTATGTAGGGATTTCTCTCCATAAGTATCTATGTGCTGTAGCTGACTGAAGGGTATGCCGTCGAATGAGACACCATGCTCTCTGAATATCTGAGTCAGTCCCATCCCGTACCGCTGCACAAGTCTCCTATGAGAAGCTGCCTCACCCATCTACTGAAGCATGATCCTGGGAAGGTTGATGGGAGTCCGCTGGCTCAGGGACACCATCAACACCAGCTCACGCTCAGTGATAAAATCAAATCTCCCGCTCTTCGGAATCAAGATACGGGCGATGATGTGATGCAGCACTCTCACTCTAGTGAAAGCTGGTTAGCGGACACTGTGGAAATGCCGCTAACATCCTCACGCTCGAGGATACACCTGAAGGCGTGCTCTCTGTCGCTGATCGTAGTGGCAGCAGTGCCATGAAGTGGAATCCTCCAGATGCGACTGATGACCTCAGGTGTCACTGGAATCTCAATCCCTCGAACTGTAGCGGACCATCCAATGCCATCAGTGGCCATGGATCCATAAAACTCTCTGATGAGGTCTGGGTAGAATCTCTCGGACATGGTACAAAAATGAACCAGACCTGCATCTCTCAGTACATCTCCAATGAAGAAGTGATGCTGATCCCAGAATGGAATATCTACGCGCCTCCCACTAGCAATGCTCTTTCGGACTAGGCTGGCTGGCACTGGTGCAGGTGGCTCTGGGGTCGGCTCATGCTCATGTCTTACTTTCCTTCGCCGCTCAGTACTACCCTGTCCCTGTTCCAATCTCCTTTTCCTTACAGCCTGGTGTTTTCTCGGACCCATGTGTGAGGATGAGGGGTAACTTAGGGAGTAAGGCTAAGAGAGGTTCACTAATTGGGAAAAAGAGGAGAATGTGAAATAGTGAAATAGGGTTTGTGAGATTGGAGGAAATCGAGAGTAAATGAGGAAAAGGTAAGAAACGGACGAAAGAAATACGTGTTTTCAATTGAAAAATAGCCGAGATTTGAGGGTAGAAAGATTCGAGGGCTTTCGGTTGTCCAAAATCAAGAAAACGGTCAAATATAAGGTTGATTCCAAGAAAAGCAAGAGAGGAGGTGAGGATTTCCCAAAAAGATCGAGGATAGGGGTGGAAATCCACTATTTGGAGGTTTAGGGAAGTTGTAGGGGGACCACACGAAGAAGAGGTAAAGAAAACAATGGGAAAAAAGGCTTGCGGACGGGTTTTTAAAAAACAGGTTTTCGTTCAAGTGTCGACCTCTGAGAATTTTCAGGGGTCGACCTCAAGTGTCGACCTCCAAAACTTAAGTGTCGACCTCAAGTGTCGACCTCCGAAAATCTCAAGTGTCGACCACCAACAAAAAATCACCCAAAATAAAATTCTGTAAAATTTTTAAAAAAAAAATTGATAAAATTTAGAAAAATAACCTTTAAACATATTTGAGAATTTATAAACCATTTTTGAGGAATTTTGATGAAAATTGAAGAGTTTCAAGCAAAAGGATCAATGACTCCCAGTTCTCTTCTAATCATACAAAATCTATCTTCATTCAATGGTTTTGTGAATATATCAGCCAATTGATAATTAGTACATATAAATTCTAACAACACATTAAAGTTTTGAACGTGATCTCTTATGAAGTGATGTCTTATTTCAATATGTTTGCTTCTTGAATGTTGAACAGGATTTTTCGTTAGATTGATTGCACTAGTATTATCACATCTTATGGGTGTCTTAGTTAGTTTGATGCCAAAGTCCTCGAGTTGTTGTTTGATCCATAAAATCTGAGCACAACAGCTTCCAGCTGCTATATATTCGGCTTCTGCCATAGATAGAGCAACCGAATTCTGTTTCTTACTGCTCCATGAAATCAAATTAACTCCTAGGAATTGACAAGTTCCACTAGTACTTTTTCGATCAAGTTTACACCCAGCAAAATCAGCATCAGAATATGCAATTAATTCATATGATGACTCCCTAAAGTACCAAAGACCAATTTCGATTGACCCAGATAAGTATCTAAGTATACGTTTTACAGCTAAGAGATGTGATTCTTTAGGAGCAGACTGAAAACGTGCACACATACAAACACTAAACATTATATCTGGTCTACTGGCAGTTAAATATAGCAATGAACCAATCATGCCTCTATATAATTTTTGGTCTACTGATTTACCACATTCATCTTTGTCTAATTTACATGAAGAGCTCATAGGGGTACCTATTGGTTTTGTGGTCTCCATCCCAAACTTTTTCAAAATTTCCCTTGTGTACTTGGCTTGGTTGATGGAGATCCCCTCTTTGGTTTGCTTAATTTGGAGTCCGAGGAAGAAGTTGAGTTCTCCCATCATGCTCATCTCGAACTCACTCTGCATTAACTTCGCAAATTCTTGACAAAGACATTCGTTAGTAGCACCAAAAATAATATCATCTACATATATTTGTACTACTAAGAGATCATCATTTTTCTTTTTCAAAAACAATGTATTATCTACATTACCTCTAGAAAAATCATTTTTCATCAAAAATGAACTTAATCTATCATACCAAGCTCTAGGAGCTTGCTTTAAACCATACAATGCTTTATGCAATTTAAAGACATGATTAGGAAATTCATGATTTTCAAAACCAGGAGGTTGTTCAACATAAACTTCCTCTTCAATAAATCCATTTAAAAAGGCACTCTTTATATCCATTTGAAATAACTTGAAATCCATAAAACAAGCAAAAGCAAGTAAAAGTCTAATTGCTTCTAGCCTAGCAACAGGAGCAAAGGTTTCATCGAAGTCGATTCCTTCTTCCTGGTTGTAGCCTTTAGCAACAAGTCTAGCTTTGTTCCTAATTACAATACCATGTTCATCAAGTTTATTTCTAAAAACCCATTTTGTGCCAATTACAGAAACATTAAGGGGTCTTTCAGTTAAAGTCCAAACATTATTTCTTTTAAATTGATTTAGTTCATCTTGCATAGCATTAATCCAATTATAATCTTTTTCAGCTTCTTCTATTGACTTAGGCTCTATCTGAGATACAAAAGCTAAATAATCACAAACATTTCTAATAGAAGAGCATGTACTTACCCCCTTTGATGGATCACCTATTATTAGCTCTTTAGGGTGTCCATGTGCATACCTCCATTCTTTAGGTAATGGTTTTGGTGAAGTTGCATTGATTTCTTGAATTTGATCTTGACTTTCTTGATCATCATCTCCTTTGGGCTCATCTTCATTGATTGTCAATTGTTCAAGTTTCTTTGTACCTGTTTCAATATCAATAGAATCTTCTTTTCTAGAAGATTTTTCGTTAGATTCATCAAACACTACATGAATTGATTCTTCAACCAGAAGTGTTCTTCTGTTGAAGACCCTGTATGCCTTGCTAGAAGTAGAGTATCCTAGAAAGATACCTTCATCTGACTTGGCATCAAATTTACTGATATTGTCTTTGCCATTGTTTAATATGAAACAGCGGCAACCAAACACACGAAAATACTTGAGATTAGGTTTTCGATTTTTCCAAAGCTCATATGGTGTTTTTTTCAAAATAGGTCGAATTAAAACACGATTTAAAATGTAACAGGAAGTATTAATGGCTTCTGCCAAAAAATATCTAGGTAAATCGTTTTCGCAAAGCTTTGTGCGTGCCATTTCTTCAAGTGTCCTATTCTTTCTTTCTACCACCTCATTTTGTTGAGGTGTCCTAGGTGCAGAGAAATTATGACTAATACCATTTTCATTACAAAAAGCTTCAAAATCATGATTTTCAAATTCAGTTCCATGATCACTACGCAAAGAAACAATAGTGAGATCTTTTTCGTTTGAAACCCTTTTATGAAATTTAACAAAAGCTGAAAAAGTTTCATCCTTATGAGATAAAAACATTACCCAAGTAAATCGTGAGTAATCATCTACAATTACTAGCCCATATTTTTTACCTCCCAAACTAGTTGTTCTGGTTGGTCCAAAGAGGTCCATATGCAATAATTCAAGGGGTCTAGTAGTAGATACTACTCCTTTAGGTTTGAAAGTAGACTTAGTTTGTTTTCCAAATTGACATACAGCACAAATTTTATCTTTTTCAAAAGTGAGTTTTGGAAATTCTTTTACAAGATTCTTTTTGCTTAATTTTGAAATCAACTGCATACTAGCATGCCCTAGCCTACGGTGCCAAAGCCAACTAGTTTCACTTGTCTTGGCTTCCTTAGCCACTAGGCATTGACCACTTTCCATGGCTAGATCATCAAGATCAACCATGTAAATGTTTCCATGTCTAAGACCAGTGAACTTGATGCCATCGACATCTAGACTAGATACCATGCACAAAGATGATTCAAAAATTACTTTAAAACCTTTATCACAAAACTGACTAATGCTAAAAAGATTATGCTTCAATCCATCAACAAATAATACATTATCTACATAAGCATTAGGGGTGATATGGATTTTACCAATTCCGACGATTTTGCCTTTTCCATTATCACCAAAAGTGACATTTCCACCATCAATTGCAGCTAGTGATGAGAATTGCTTCACATCCCCAGTCATGTGCCTTGAGCAACCACTATCCAGATACCACATTCTTCTTTTATTTTTGGTTGCAAGGCACACCTGCAAAAAAATGATCAAGTTGAAACTTTAGGTACCCAAGTCATCTTGGGTCCTTTAGGGTTAGTCAAATTGGTTCCTTTTGGAACCCAAATCTTTCTAAAGGTATTTGATTTTCTTCTGTTACAAACATATGATTTATGACCTACTTTACCACATGCATAGCAGGTAATATTAGAAGATGCAGGTATGAAAAAGTTTTTATAAAGTTTTTGCTGATTGTGTGGTTTAAATCCAAGTCCAGCTTTATTAAACACTGCATGTTGGCTATTTAAAAGCATATTTAGTTTTTCTGAACTAAAGGTAAACTTTTCTACAAAGGGTTTTACTTTTTCTAACTCTTCCTTGTAATTCTTATTTTGAAGCAATAGTTCTTTATTTTGTTTTTCAATGTTCTCATTAGTTTTAAGACTTCTATTATTTTTTATAGAATTATTTTCTTTAAAAAGATTATCTTTATCATTTGTCAAAGTCTTTATATGTTCTTTTAATTTCTTGTTTTCTTGAGTTAAATTTTCAATTTCACTTGAAAACTTTTCTGAATTTTTGATAAGCTCAAAATTTTGCTTTCTTAATTTCTTAATTTTTAATTTTAATTTTTCATATTCCATTACTAAGTCACCAAAAGCATCATGCAGTTCATTGAAAGTAAATTCAGTTTCAGGTTCAGAATTTACCTCATTATCTTCATTGGCCATGAAACATAGGTTGGCGACTACCTGCTGCTCTTCTTCACTGCTGGAGTCCTCACTCTCACTCCAGGTAGCCATCATGGCCTTCTTTCTCAACATCCTTCTACTCTTTTTAAGCAAAGGGCAATCCGTTTTGTAATGTCCAGGCTTCTTGCACTCGAAGCAGATGGGTGGATCCCTTTCTTTCTCTTTCTCCTTCTCCTTGTTGTGATCACCTTTTTGTGGCCTTTTCTTATAGAAGCCCTTCTTCTTTCTCATGAATCTTTTAAATTTTCTTGTAATTAGGGCTGTCTCATCATCATCATCTTCTTCTTCAGATTCATCACTTGACTCTTCTTTTGTAGTGGACTTGAAGGCTATGGCTTTCTTTTTCTTGTCATTGTCCACTGTTTTCTGCTTTAGTGAAAGCTCGTAGGTCATCAGTGATCCAAGAAGCTGCTCGAAAGGTAGAGTGTTGACATCCTTGGCTTCTTCTATGGCTATAACTTTCACATCCCATGAAGCCGGAAGAGACCTGAGAAGTTTGTTAACCAGTTCACCATTAGATATAATTTTTCCCAAACTCCTCATACCATTTACTATATTGATAAATCTAGTATACATTTCACTTATGCTTTCAGTTGGTTCCATCCTGAACATCTCATACGTATGAATGAGCATGTTCACCTTAGTGGTCTTCACTTGGTGTGTACCCTCATGGGTAACCTCAAGTGTATCCCAAATTTCTTTGGCGGAAATACAATTTGATATTCTGTTGAATTCACTAGGATCAAGTGCACAGAATAACAAATTCATCGCCTTAGCATTTAACTCAGCTTGTTTGATGTCATTGTCATCCCATTCTTCTTCAGATTTTGGGGTGATAATGCCATTAACCAAGTGAGTGGGCTGATGAGGCCCTTTAGTGATTACTCTCCAAATATGATAATCTACAGCTTGTAAATAAATACGCATACGAGTTTTCCAATAAGTGTAGTTTGTGCCATTAAAGAAAGGAGGACGATTTGATGCTTGTCCTTCAACTATACCCATTCCAATTGGGGCGGCCATGATCTTTCACTCAAGATCGTTGGACCTACAAGAGAGTACCGGTGCTCTGATACCACTTGTTGCCCAGATATGGTGCCCAAGAGGGGGGTGAATTGGGTATTAAAAAAAAAATTTAAAGCAATATATGTGCTATCAGGTTTTAAGGTGAAGAGTGATAGTGCTTTAATAATTGTGCAACGGAAGCAACGAAATAAAATGACAATTAACGAGCTAAAGAAGCTAAAGAGCAAACCAATGCAAACACACAAGAAATATAGTGGTTCGGTGCACCCAGCACCTACATCCACTCCCCAAGCTCCACTTGGGAATTTCCACTATAATCTTTAGATTACAGCCGACTTGTTTTACCAGGCTCACAAGTCAAAACCTTACACACTTGTTTTGGCTTCGGGCTAACAAGCAACCCTAGTTGGTTTTATCAATTGGCTCACCAACAAACCTCACTCACTTGTTTTGGCTTCGGGCTTACAAGCAACCCTAGTTGGTTTTATCAATTGGCTCACCAACAAACCTCACTCTAGTTTCAAATTCCCTTGAAACTAGCTAAAGACAAAAGAGTATGAATACAAGTAATGAAAACTAAACAAACTCCTTTTGAGCAAAAATAAATTCGTTGAAGCTCTTGATGGAGACTCTTCAAGCCTTTTGTCTTGGAATCTTGGACCTCACTAAATGCCAAACACTTGAATGTTGGATTCCTCAAAGATGGAAAGCTTTTGGGAAGGGAATCTCTTGGTTTTCTCACACTTTTTGGCTTTGGAAGTGATTGAAGGCTTTGTACTTTGAACCTATACTTTTTCACTTTTTCTCATTGTCTTTTTTGAAGTTTGGTGGAGGTTAAATACCTCATTCATGCTGAAACAACTCCACAAGACCGTTAGATTCAAAAATATGGCCGTTAGAAATCAAATCAGAAGTTCAAAAAAACTAGCCGTTATGCCATGAGTCGACCTCATGAGTCGACCTCTGGATCAAGTGTCGACCTCATGAGTCGACCTCCAGTATATTTTAGGCAAAAGTTCAGAGTACCATAGTTCTGTCCATTTTGAGTTCTCAGGCTATGAGTCGACCTCTGGTGTCGACCTCTGGACAGGTGTTGACCTCTGGTGGTCGACCTCTGGAGCGTGCCACTGAGATTTTGCCGTGCCGGCCATGCTGAACTTTTCTTCTCTTCATGAGTCGACCTCTGGTGGTCGACCTTTGACAAGGTGTCGACCTCTGGTGGTCGACCTCTGATCTGAATTTTTCTGAAACTCTTTGAGATGTGCGTGCCATGCTTGAGTTTCTCTAAGCCTTTGTTTCTTTTGTCAATAATTTCTTAACAAGAAGGTCCAATTTGAGTATTTTGATCTTGTCCAAGGTAGAAGAGCTCTTTTCCAAATCAGGTAAACTTAGTTTCATCAATGTACTTTTGATACTCTTTTTGAATAACCTAAGTCCTGAAACTTTTATCTAGAGATGAAACATTAGTCCAAACATATACTCAACCTTTTGTTAATCATCAAAACTAAGGAGTCAAAGCCAACACTTGTGTCTTGATTGATGATAAGACAGGCTGAGCAGACCCATTTTCAAATGGACTCTTATTGAAGTCTTCCTTGGTGGAAACTTTCATTGGTAGTACTTGCGAAGATTTTCTACATTCCAAGGCCGAGGTAGCACAACACCATCCAAAATCTCGAGCCAATACATCCCTGGACGTATGACTCCTTTGATTCGGTATGGGCCTTCCCAATTAGGAGAGAGTTTGCCTTGCTCCGTTGGCTTGGATACTTCGGACCTTCGCAGCACCAAGTCTTCAGGATGAAAGATTCGCTCCTTCATCCTGGAATTGTAATATTTAGCGACTTCCTGTTGATATGCCGCCATCCTCATTTGAGCCTAAAACCTGGTACCCTGTAGCAAATCCAAGTTTGCCCTTCGATGCTCCAAATTTTTAGGTTCTTTGTATTTGTCGATCCTCAAAGATTGCAATGTAATTTCTATGGGGATGACTGCTTCAGTGCCGTATGCCAAATTAAATGGGAACTCACCTGTAGCCATCCTGGGAGTTGTCCAATATGTCCAAAGAATAGAATTTAACTCTTCGGCCCACAGTCCCTTGGTGTCATTCAGTCGGGTTTTCAGACTGTGGAGGATGGTCCGATTCGTCACTTTGGCTTCTTCGTTGGACTATGAGTGGCCAACAGAAGTCAACTTGTGGAGCACACAGTACTGAGCACAGAAGTTTTTGAACTTTGGGTTGTCAAATTGCCTCCCATTGTAAATGACTATGGCATAAGCGATTCCGAATCGGAATATATTATAATTCTTCACAAAACTTTCAACTTTTGCTTCTGTAATGTGAGCAAGTGGTTCAACTTCGATCCACTTGGTAAAGTAGTCGATAACAATGATGAGAAATTTTCATTGTCCAAAAGCTGGTGGGAATGGGCCAAGAACGTCCATGCCCCACTGAGCGAAAGACCATGGTGCTATCAGCTGGGTCAGCTGGCTTGCAGGCTGTCTCTAGACGTTGGCATATCTCTGGCATTGGTCACATCTTCGGACAAAGTCAGCGGAATCCTTTTGGATGGTTGGCCAATAATAACCCTAACATATTATTTTATATGCTAGGGATCTACCCCTTAGATGGTCTCTGCATATGCCTTCATGCACCTCCCTTAAGGCATAATCGGCGTCCGTCGGCCCTAGACATTTCAGCAGAGGCTGGGTGAAAGATCTCTTGCACAAAGTTCCATCCAAGATAACATACTGAGATGCCATCCAACGAACTCTCTTGGCCTCTACTTTGTCTTCCAGCAACATGCCCTCGTTCAGGAATTTGAGGATGGGGTCCATCCAACTAGGCTCATTTTTAATCTGATGCACCCTTAGGGTCTCTTCAGCTATACTTAGAACTTCAAGATGTTCTATGAAAGTATGACCAAGGAAGTCTGGAGTAGTGGTGGTGAGTCTAGATAGTGTGTTAGCTCGGGAATTCTCCAATTGCAGCACATTAGTGATTTCAAAGAATTCTAACTGGGAGGATAGGGCTCGCACCTTTTCCAAGTAATGGATCATTGTAGGTCTCAGGCTTCAAATTCACCTTTAACCTGGTTCACCACCAGTTGGGAGTCCGAAAAGATCTAGATCTTTCGAACCCCTAGATTTTCGGCGATCCGAAGTCCCGTAAGGAGTGCTTCGTATTCAGCTTGATTATTTGAAGCATGGAAGGAGAAACGAAGCGCGTACTCCACGGTGTGCCTATCTGGTTCAGCTAATATGAGGCCCGCTTCACACCCAGTAGAGTTAGAAGTGTCGTCTACATGAAGCACCCAGAACTGACTCTATATCCTTCAAAGTGACTCCTTCCTCTTCAATCGATTGTACGCTGTCTTTGGATTTCTATGTGCATTCGGCCAAGAAATCAGACAACACCTGTGCTTTCATGGTCAATCTAGATTGAAAATTGATATCAAATTCACTCAACTTAACAATCTACTTGGCTATCCTTCCAGAAATGTCAGGGCAACGGAGAATGGCTTTGAGGGACTGGTCAGTCAGGATCGAGATAGAGTGGCATGTAAATAGGGTCGCAGGTGTTTCGCCGCAATCACTAGTAAGTAGATAAGCTTTTGCATCTTTGGATATCTTACTTTAGCATCGTGCAAGACTTTGCTGGTATGATGGATCGGCTTCTAGAGGTCATTCATCTCCTTTTGGACGAGGACCGAACTAACAGCCTCGTCTGTAGTGGAGAGGTATAGGTATAGGGTCTCTCCTTCTTGAGGTTTAGAGAGCAACGGTGAGGCCTCCGGGTACTTCTTCAATTCTTCGAAGGCAAGATGACAATCCTTAGTCCATTCGAAGCTTCGAGACTGTCGGAGCATCTTGAAGAAAGGGAGACACTTTTCAGCCGATTGGAAAATGAATCGACTTAAAGAGGCGATTCTTCCCGTCAACTATTGCACTTCTTTCTTACAAGAAGGGTGTCTCATGTTTCGGATGGCCTGGATCTTTTCAGGGTTGGCTTCAATCTCTCGCCTAGTCACAAGGAATCCCAAGAATTTGCTTGAGGTTATCTCGAAAGCACATTTTGTTAGATTCAGCTTCATTTGATGACATCGTAAGGCAGCAAATGATTCTTCCAAGTCTCAGATATGGTCCCCTTTAAGGAGACTCTTCACAATCATGTCGTCCATATAGCTCTCTATGTTCCTTCCCAGTTATTCTTTGAACACTTTTAATCAACCTCTAGAATGTTGCTCTGGCATTCTTTAATCCGAATGGTATCATCTTGTAACAGTAGAGACCTTTTTCTGTGACGAAGGCTGTCTTTTCTTCATCCTGAGGATCCATCCGTATCTGGTTGTTGTTGGAAATTGTGTCCCAAAGCCAATCGCCTGGGTTGTAGGCGGTTGTGCTAAGTATTATACTTTTTCAATGAATTAATAAAATATTATTTTTGGCAGCTCATCACATATTGTATTTCCCTAAGAGAACTTTTTCAATGTGATGAAGTCCTTAGGACTATACTGACTTCGATACAGAGAGGATGTATCGAGTGGTCCTTAAACCCGGTTCACAACCAAAGATATATTGTACTGGACGGCAATATATCAAGTATAGGTTGTTGTAGTTCACATCGTTTGGTTGTCCTCTTGACCAAATGAGTGTGGTGACACTGATGTGATCTGCAAGTGGGATATATGTGATATCTCATTGAACGTGACTCCGTGCAGTCCCTTTCTGTCAAAGGGATACTCACGATTGGATATGGGTATAAGTGTCCCTCTGACCTGAGGTCATCACGGTATCTTGCAAGCAACTCCCTATGCTTTGGTGCCGGACTACCCAGATTTTTAATCCGGTGACGGAAGGTTTCTGGGTACAGGCAAGTACTTGTGGAGCAGTGATAGACCAAGATGGAATTGACATGTCCAAACAGTTTGGATTGAATGTCTCGCAGTATCTCAATTTAGCAAATCCTCGGCCGGGGTAGCCCTAGTGAAGAGTCACTGGGCTTGCGAGGTTGAGACACGTAGTCGACTGACTCAGTCTGGGTTGGCAGCCCAATCTCAGTCATCCTGAGCATTAGAGGTCAAAGGGATGAATTATACGGTAACCATATGCCAGAGGTTCGATAGTTTGCTCCCGCATCTTCGACCTATCCGGATGCCGGGACCCATTGCTAGATGGTTTCCTGTGCTGGTACTAGAACTGTTCTAGTGCTACCGTTTAGGTTCGAACCTTTGAGGTCACACGCCACAGAGGATAACTCTCTGATCCGGATACCGATTACGATTGGGAATCGTCTCGGTTTTATGGTCACAGTATTTTTGAGCACTCGTTTTTCCCGTATTGCACTTGTCTGGGTCAACCGGAAATTGTTCCGGGTTGATCAGGACTGCGCCAGGATTTTTCTGAATCAATTTTGAACTGATTCGGAGTTCGTTTCGGCCTCCCATTGGTTGTGAACCAATTTTATTCCCTGAACCAGGTTCAATTGGATTGAACCACCGTTGGGTTTGAACCAAATTGATTTAATGGGATTGGACCAATTTTGGTTGGACCGGTTTTGGATGATCCGGCGTTTTCATTTCCACTGACCGTTTTACACGTTGGAATTTTCTTTTCGCTGGAAGCCAGGCCAAACGACCGAACATGCCTTGACAGGGCGTCCCTTCTCCTCCCTCCACCTGCTGCCTTCTCTCCCCTTTAATCTCTCTTCTATTGCTGGTTAATTGGATGAACGGCAGCTGCAATCTCTTCCTCTCCCAGCACCTTTTATAAAACCCCTCTTGCTATCCCCTTTTTTAAAAGGATGGATATATTTCTGCTGGGTTGGTTTTGCATCGTGTGAAGAGAACAGCAAGTGCTGTTCTTCTTAGAGTTTACAAATCCCCTGAGAACTTGATTCCTTCCATTGGGTATTACAAGGGCTGGGTTTAGGAGGGTGTGAGGGAGAGTTTTCCCATTGTTTCAAGTGCTCCAAAAATCCCTGCTGCAGCAATTCTGTTTTGCTGCAAAAACCTGTGACCGTGAACCATCTTCCGGCGGCCAGCACCGCACGTGGAGAGGGATCGGAGAGCCCTGGGCGTGTCTCCCCTCTAGAAGGAGTATTCTTCTACTCCTCGGAGCAAACCACGCGAGCCGGGATCGCTCCAGTTGCCCGAAATCCAACGACGAAGATAGCTACTCTGTTCTGCTACCATTTTCGTGCAGCATACTTCGACGAATTTTTACAATTTATTGGCTTAGTCTTTCTTGCAGAAACTAGTGCCAAACCGAAGAGGACTTCCTTAAGAATCTACAGCTCAAATTTGGGAGCGATCGGAGGTCCGGAAGGCGGCGTTCCGGGGACTTTTCGGAAGCCCAGTTTTCAGCCCAAGGTGGAAGACGACTGGAATAACTTTATTCCAGTTATTCCAGTCTATTCCAGGTTTATCCCAGACTTATTCCAGCTGGGAATAAGGTATGTTTTTGGGTTTTAATTTCGATGCATGTGTAGATCTAGATTTATTAAAATGTTTATAAATATTATATGTCCTGTATCATGCCAATATATGCATCTTGCATATGCTAGATCCTGTGCGGAGTAGGTATTTTCCGCATTTATTAAAAATATTTTAAAATCTTACCTATTCCCTGTGCTGTTGCATGCTTAGCGTAGGCACCTGCAACCACATTTTTACTCACAGTTGTATCCAGAGAAGGCATTCATGAAGCTCAACAGTTGATGGCCCGTAGTGGCGTCGACCAATTGGTCGATCTTTGACAGGAAAAAGCTATCTTTTGGGCAAGCTTTGTTAAGGTCTATATAATCGATACAGATCCTCCACTTACCATTAGCCTTCCTTACCATCACCATATTAGCCAGCCATTCGAGATAGTGTGCCTCCCGGAAAAATCTAACCTTGAGGAGCTTATTTACTTCTTCATTTATCGCTCTTTGCCTCTCAAGGGCAAAATTTCTCTTCTTCTACTGAACTGGCCTATAATCAAGGGCAACTTCCAACCGATGAGTAATTACTTCGACCGAAATTCCGGGCATGTCCGAAGCTGACCAGGCAAAGACGTCGACATTATCTTTGAGAAAGTGAATTAGCCTTGTTTTAATTTCTTCATCAAGCAGACTTCCAATCTGCACAATCTTGGTGGGGCCTTCTTCGGTTAATTGTACCAAAATAGTTTTCTCCATCGGCTCGCCATAGTCTTTGGTTGGGTCCCTCAGGTCCAATTGGTCCGAAGTTATGGGATTAACCGATTGTCTATCTTGTATCATCAGACACTGCTGTGCAATTCTTTGGTCTCCCTTCGCTTTCCCGACCCCGCTGCTGGTGGAAAAATGTACCAGGAGGTAATAAGTTGACACTATGGCCCGGAATTTATTTAAGGAGGGCCGTTCCAAAATCATATTGTAAACAAAAAGAGTTCGGACTACTATGAAGTTGATAGGAAACGTCTTATATCGGGATTTGGTATCGAGGGTTACGAACAATACTATTTCACCCTCGACATCGACTTGATTGCCTCCAAACCCAGTCAGTGACATAGGGGGCCTTTATAGCTTGTTTTTGGACAAACCCATTCTGGAGAACGCGCCGTAAAGTAAGACATCCGTAGAGCTTCCATTATAAATTAAAATGCATCTTACATCATAGTTGGCCACAACGGCTGAAATTATAACTGATATGGGAACTGAACTCCCATAAGGTCATCATCGGAGAAAAGTATAAAATTGTTGTCCTTGAGCCATTTAGGAGCATCATCTTCGGCTCTCCTCTAGTTGGTTTGTCGATGTAGCATTCCCTCCCTTCCATCAATGGGTCTCTGATTAGGTAATTCAACTTTTTTAGGGGCCCTCTAGAGGGCCATGGCCTCGGGCCGAGATTCTGGATGACCGACGTATCACCTTAAATAATCCCTCTTGATCAGATCTTCAATAGCATCCTTGAGTTGGATGCAGTCTTCGGTGTTGTGGCCATGGTCCCGGTGGAATCTACAATATTTATTTTTATTCCTCGCAGAAGAGGATGCTTTCATGGGACGCAGCCATTGGAGATAGCTTTCTATCTCCATCAAAATTCTTTCTCTGGGGAGATTGAGGGGGGTGTAGGAGTCAAATTTCTCGCCCGGTGCTCTGGGCTTAGGACTTCGTCATCGGGTGGAGTCATTGTTGTTGTTGTTAGGTACAAGGGGATCCAGTCCCTTGTTGTTCTTCTTCTTCGGGATAGATTTTCCTTCGGCCAGCATCGATTTGCCTTTTACTCTTCAGCATCGGCATATTTCTGAGCTCGTGATAGAAGCTCGGCATAGCTTGTTGGAAATCTTTTATCCAGGGAGAAAGTGAGCCTGGATGATCGGAGCTCCTTCTTGAGAGCGGACATGGCTATGTATTCGTTGAGATCGGGGATCTCGAGAGTAGCCGAATTGAATCTGAAGATATAATCTCGAAGGCTCTCTCCCTCGTTCTGGTGAAGGAGGAATAGAGTGTCTGTGTTTCGGGGCATCTTCCGACAAGTCCTGAAATGCAGGATAAACAGTTTTTCCAATTCAGAAAAAGATTCGATGGTACCTCAGCGTATGTCGAATACTACATTCGAGCTGCCTTCTTCAGAATAGCAAGAAAGGTAAGGCAATGCAGTGCATCAGAGGCCCCTTGAATCATCATGTGGGCTTTGAAGCTGTCTAGATGATCAAGCGGGTCAGTAGTCCCATTATAAGACTCCATTTGAGGGACCCTAAAATGTCGAGGGACAATTTTGGTCATGATGCGAGGAGTGAACGGGGGATACGAATCGTACACCACGAACTCGCCATCATTCTTCTGATCATTGAGCCTCGCAACCTTTGATTCGAGGGCCTTGAGCTTTTCTTCATAGTCGAGACAGGCTTCTTTCGGTACATCCCTTTCGGGAGTAAAGTCTTCAGAGGAGATAGAAAGAGATCGTCTAGATTTTTTTCCCCTCCTCAAGGCATCGGTCGGCTTTGGATGCCGAGAGCTTTGGCCTTCAGGAGAAAGCCGATCATGGAAGGAAAGTTGGGTAGACCCATGACGCTGGTCTCCCTTCCCTCGAGACTGATGATTGTGTCTAGAGGTGGCTGGCAGGTGCCCCACCTGGAAAGCTGCATCCTGGAAGTTCTGAACCATGGTTGTTAGAGCGTCAACCCGGTTCAGAAAAGCCTCGAACTGCTATTGTCCCACCACAAGTGTGGGAGGTGGAACATTGTTTTCCACCGGGGGATCGTTCTTTTGAGAGGGAGGATGGCCCCTGCTTGTCAAAGTATTTTGAGTTCTTCCTTTTCCCATCGCGGCCTCTTCTTACTCTTCTTTGTCAAGAAGGGGAGCTACCAGTAGATGGTGAGTCCAAGCTACTGCAGACTGTCAACCTTGTCGATCTTTCCCCTTCCTGGAATGCCAATATGTTGACGTGGAACCTTCGTCGACCGGGCGGAGCCGCTGGATTGCCAGTTTGCTCTCCTGGATACCTGCAAAACAAGTCCCTGACCGGATTTTTTTTTTGGTGGAGGACACTCCGATGCCTAAGTTAAAGGAGGGTTCCAGCAACAGAATGGAGAGTTTTCTGAGGAATATAGATGGCTAAAGTATTCTTTTTCAGGCTTACCTTAAGTGTCCCCTCTTATCAGTATTTATAGTTGTTGTGCCAGAGTGTGGTTAGGCTCACCTATCTATGGTTAGGACGGGGCTAATTAACCTTACCCTGCATATAACCATAAGTGGTTGCCAATTGATTCTGGCCAGTCTAGAATCGTTGGAATTGGAGTTATCGGCCACGCGGCCACTCCGATAGGGTTGCGACTGGAGATAGTAGCCATGCAATTGATTGTAACAACCATATCCATGTTCGAAGATTTGGGATCAGCCAGAGATTTGTTTCTGGACCTCTTCTCCAGGAGGGACAGGTGTCGAATCAACGAAATGTCCTTGGGTTTATCCTCTTCGGAGCAAGCTGAGAACGCCTTTGCCGGTTGCATCGGAGCTTTTTCCTTCGGAATGGGTTGCGAAGTGATGCTGGTGTCGTCTTCAAACCAGTCTTCTTCGGATCAGCGTACTTAGGCCGATGTGCAGGAGATTGATTAGTAGCTGGTCGTGGTAGTATTCTTCGGGATCAACGCCTTCGGCTAAGGCTGAAGACTGACCCCACATTGTGATCAGGGTGGAGTTGTCGCTTTATCTACCAACGTGGCTCCCTCCAGATGCTCCAATTTAGATGCCTGGTTTAGAAAGAATTTGGTGAGCAGTTGAACCGATAATTGGCTAACAAGGGTCGATCCAGGGAAAACGGAGAAATAGGCCATTGCAATGTCCTCACCCGATGATGCTTGCTGCCCAAGCAACTCATCCTTTATCTCGCTCTGCCAACCATGTTGTCTAGCCCGCTCTCGTAGCAGGCCTCGGCCTCCACCTCGTTCACACTGGTTGGCCCAAGGAGGTGGGCAACACCATGGCCCTCTTCCTCAGCCTCATCCACCTCCTCGCATGCCACTCATCCTTAGCTACATCCTCGGCTCCCTTCTCCGCTGCTGGATAGTTCAGGTCTGTCCAACCGCTGTGCCAAGGGATCTACTACTACAAAGGACTCGTGCTAGGGATTTTCGAGTGGTCAACATCGGCCCAATGCATCGCCACCAAGGGCCTTGCCTCCAGGTAGCAGTTTCAAAATCCACTAAACAGGTATAGGGATACTCAAAAGAATGATAAGGAGAATAAAGTCATGGCTGATGCACACATGATGACCAAAGCCCGACCATAAAGGCCGAGTCCAAGGTTAAAATAGCACCAACCCCCCGAGGCTGACCCAAAAGCAGAGCCCGAGGCCAAAAGATGAGGAAGCTGAGCCTTTTCAATTTGATTCTTCTTTCTTGCAAGACCATGAGCTTACAAAAAGCTATGAAAAACCAACTAAGATCCAGAGTGATGAATATCATTAATTACTAGGAGATAGTTTAATGGTGAATCCAAAAGCTTACGGAGCCCAGGACCTATCATCTAACACAAAGTGGAAAGCCTTTGGCTTGATTAAAGCTTAACACCAGAAAGTCTTTGGCCTAGCCTAACATTGAAAAACTTTTGGCCCAATGCAGCATTGGAAAGCCTTTGATCCAGTTAAAGCTCAATGCCAGAAAATCTTCAGTCTAGCCTAATATCGAAAAGCCTTTGGCCCGATGCAACATCAGAAAGCCTAGCCTATCAATAATAGAGCACAATAGCTCCAAAAATAGTCTTTAACAGGCTCGAGCCTTGATGGCTTGCCAATGGCTTGTAGAAAGTGCCTTTGATCAGTATTTAATAGCTCCCAAATAACCATTGATTGATTAAAGTCCCAGGACAATTCAGCACCCATGACTCCAAATAGCTATCGATCAAACAATACTATGACTTTTAATGACCTTTGATTAGCCAAAATCTTGAGGACCTTTGACGGTCCAATAAAATTTAAATTTCAAAGTATTACTAGATGATACATTGAGCTACGATTGATCCTAAAATCTTGATCCGTCAATGGTCTCTGCTCAAGGGCACCAAGGAAGGATGCTGCATCTTTACTCTTTAATAAATAGTCGAGACAGCTAACCATGTCAACCCTCAGGATTCCTCGAGCATGCAACTAGATTTACTCTTTAGCCTGAGACGCTTTATGCTCAAACTCAAGAGTGGAGGATAACTGATATAGGGATAAACCCCGTACTCTTGAAATCCAGAGGATCCCTAGGAAGGATAAGGTATAAGCAGTTACCAACCATCTTCCAGGTGAACCAAAGCTGAATTCAAGCCTCCCCCAGTTCCACCAACCCTCAGCATCAAGTCCTTTACCCCCATAAGGTTTATATGCAACGTATTTGCTCAAATAAAATATCAACCAAATATTTACGGCAAAGAAGAGAAGTTAACAAAGTTATCCCTTGAATAGCTGATCGAACAATACCAGTTCCATGCCATTTGTACATGTGACTTTTCAGAAGGCCTCATCTAAGGTTCATCCCTGGCATTTGAAGGTGGAACTATGCCATTAAATTCCTTTGGTCCTGATAAAGGATCTTCACCCCTCTGATGTCCAAGATAGCTCTTTTTGAGTAGGCCAAGATAATATTATAAGAACCTTGGCCTGGTTCATCTGCTCAACTAATTGATCTTCATCTTGGCTAAACCTCAACCTAATTGATCTGCTCAACCTAGTTGATCTTCATCCCAACTAACCCTTGGTCTAGAAGACTCGGGCCTGATTTATGTGCTCGGCCAGTTGATCTTCATCCTAGCTAACCCTCAACCTGATTCATCTACTCAGGTAGTTGATTTTCATCTTGACTAATCCTCGACCTCAACCTGGTTCATCTATTTAGCCCAGTTAATCTTCATCCTGGCTGACCCTCGATCTTGGCCTAGTTTTTCTGCTCAACCTAGCTGTTCTTCATCTTGACTGATCCTTTAGCTGGTTGATCCTTAACCTAATAATCTTCAGCCTGGTCAACCTCCAACCTCTACAAAGACCCACCTTGCCTTCAACAATTGAACTCCAGTTTATCAAAGCCATTCTTCAAAGATCTTTGGCTTCAACCAACCCTTGGCCTCAATAAAAAAGCCCCAAGGCCCTTAAACCTGGGAAGAGAGAAATTCTTTCGTACAATACTTCCGGACAACTAAGAAAGCAAATAGTCGATGCTCATTTCGAAGCTTACAGTGATATAATCAAAAGACCACATCCTGTAATATCAAACAAATTCTTTCAATTAAGGGGGATATAATCTATTTCAGGCTACAATCCCCATCACCATTAAGAAGAGCAATTGATAACGTGAATAAGACAAAGATTCCATTTAAAAAGAGATGGATACCTTGAGCAAATAAAGTGACCTGTTATTAGATTATTTGACAAAAACCTGCAGCCACATATAAAAAAAATTTCTGTCACTTCTCACCAAATCCCATTAAAAATTTTTGCATTTCCAAAATACCCTCATCATCCACCTATAAAAAGAAAAAATTCCCTAGGAATCCCAGGATATTATCTCTTATCCTCTCTCATTGCTCCACTCTACTTTCTTCCCTTCTATTACTTGTTGATTAACTTGAACATTGAAATGTCCATACTAAAACCACTTCAAGTGAAGCTCTTTTTTTTTTTTTTTTTTTGAAGGTACAGTCACAAACCACCCTCCTCCAGCATCTCTGATATTCAAGCGACAGGGCCATCAACATCCAAGTCTAATCGTCACAGCACCATAATCGTTCGCATGTGACAACCACCAGAATGGTGTCAATGTGCTGTAATATTTTAGTGATAAAAGGTTGAGTGGGTAGCGCTACTTTGTGTCGAGGATTTGAATGATCACCACCACAGCCCATGACAGCATACAAAAATAGAACTCTAAACAGCCAAATTCAATCATGAAACAGTTCCTGATTTAGTCAGGGTCCAGCAGCAGATGAATATCGGGATATAGGATTAAAATGGTTTAACTATGGAAACAGCAAGTTGATCTAGAGTCTTCGGCAGAACAAAGCTCGTCTCACCTAAGATAATATACATTTATTCACCATCTGTGTCCCATGAACGTGCAGCAAATTGCTTCAGAATGCATGACAAGAAGACGGCAGCTGCATCAGCCTTTATGGGTTTCCTCTGGTTTCTGTCAAAGCGGCAGCAGGTGTCAATGAACAAAATATATCAAATGAAAATGATGAACGGAATTACTCGAATCAAGCACGTAGCAAACAAGCAGCAACTCCATTGATGAAACAAATTTATCCACTTTCACAAGTATAATGAGGAGTTATCAGTTTGGCCAACAAAAAGTAATACTCTTACATAATTAAACAATTCATTTTGAAATATACTGTTCTATTGACAAAACAGCACAAAGAACCAAAATAATCTCTAGATGCCGATTAAATTCAAGTAAACTAAGATTACTTATTGCTACATAGATTGTTTAATACATAAATTATATGGCAGTAGCCTGGCTATATAACCTGCAACCCTTTTTGGTTTCACTAAAATCCTATTCAGAAAAACTATTCAGCAATGCGAGGCAATCATCTTAAGATGGGTAGAAGGTTCTTTCTACGGACCTTTCTGGTTTTTGTGGATCAGTATGCATATATCCAAGTAATGGACCTGTAAATATACCTTCTCTTTTCTGTTTGCCATTCTAATACTCTATGGTTGTCAATTTTTTTTGTTTAATGAGGTTAGCAAAAATTCTTATCCGACTTGGCCAAAACTCATGATTCCCTAATAATAATTATGGCTCTTCCTTGATGGAACGTATACAATCATACTTCCTTTTGTCTGGTTCCCTCTCCTATCATCATGAAGTAAAAAATATATATAAATCTCCAACAATAATATAAAACTCAAACCCATCTCATTAGGAAAAAAAATCAGATCTCAATCTAATGCAGATTAGGTAACTTTTAAAAAAGTAAACTAGATTTGTACCAGTGCGATGCCGGGGTTATATGACATTGTTTTTTGCTATATTAAATATAAAATAAAAATAAATCAAGTAGAATCACAGATTTGTACCCGCCAGGCCATGACGCCATTCGATGAGCATCGAAAAGCTAGTATCCATGGGGCAGCGTGGATCAAACGGAGATGATCATCGATATTTTTTTCTTTTTTATTTCCTTACTATTTTATTTAGTTAATCTATGAAAAAAAGAAAAAGAAATAAAAAAATACAGAAGGAAAAAAATAGCAAATTTCAAAAAAATAAATTTATTTTTTTATTTTAAATTTAAAGATTTATTTTTTATTTTAAAATTCGAAAAGCAAAAATCTTGCCCGATTGCCTTAATTAACTATTTTCAACGTAAACCTATATTAGTTAACTTTTATGTGATGTATTTTATTGTTATATAGAAGGTGTAATTTTGAATGGAAAAAAGGGCTACGAAATTTTGACACTTGGCAGCCATTGAATCCAGATAGTACTACTTAATTATATATAATAGATTGGTATATAACTCTGTCCGTATTCATCTACATGTTCTGGGTCTCCCATGCTTCAGTTGTCTTAGTGGAAAGATTACCATTCACCATCTGTTTTTGTGAGTTCATATTTATGCACAAGATCATTATTTCTAAACAATAGACTACTGGTGTTTCTCTAATCAAACTACATAACAAAACCTGAAACACAAATGCACATAATGTTCTTTCTGGATGATTTGATTCCTTTAACAACTTTCAACATCAAACAAGTGAAAAAGATACATCAGATCATATGTATAGTCACATAAACATGAAAATGGAGATGTTTTCGATGACCTAAAGTGCAAAAAAGTAAAGCATAGCCGGCTTAGCACACATGGTTTCCTTATTGATAAACATATTATTTTGAATGCATGTTTTTGTACATTACTTCATTGACAAATTAGAGTACTGTTATCCAAGTCTGTCTAAGCTACAAGTGCAGAATAGGTTGGGCTTAACCCAAACCCTCCCACCCAGCCCCCCCATTGGGTAGTGTTGGGATGAGATTTTATAAATTTGGTTGGGCTTGGTCTCCAAAGTCACAACTTGGTCTCAAGCAGGGTCAGGTAATGGTTGACCTTCAACCCAACTAGAACCCAACCCTAAACAAACCTGAACCCAACCTGTCTCAACCAAAGTCAACCTGGAATATAAATAAGCAAATAATTAATAAATATATTTCATATAGATTACTTATTTTTTATATAAATATATTTTAATCTTGTTAACTTGTGTAAATGTACCATTAAAATTGGAGGATGATTAAGGCCTCAAGTCAACAATTATTATCTAACAAAAATGTCCTAAACCTTTCCCTTATCTCAAATTTTCTATTTAACTTGATTTAATCTAATTAACATGGCACAACACATCTCAACCCAGTTAAACCAACCCAACCTAGCAAACCCAGCTCAACCAGAGTAAAGCTTAAAATGTGGTTGGTTTGGGTTAGAGAAAACCCAATCAAAGACTGGTTAGGTTAGGATAAGTTTTGAGGGATTTAGAGGTTGGGTAGGTTTGCCCTCAACCTGACCCAACATAACAAGCTATAGCCCTACTCTAAGCATCTTGTCTACAGATAATTGCATGTTTAGCATTGGTACCTGTCCTAGATGCAGATCTAATATATATATATATATATATATAAACCATCCAAATTCAAATCCAAACTATTAAACATGATCTACACTACAGAAACAAAAATGCCTAGAAATCAAAATTCATGAACTTTGGCAGTCCCTAATCAAATGCCAAAGTAGACAATTTAATAGCATGATACCATGTTTTACAATGATCCAATAATCAAAATCAAGTAAATTTGAATCTACCCTTATTTTAAGATGTGCAGATAATGATTTATTAAGTGAATTTTCAATTTAATTTGCCAATATCATGTATTTTACTACATTATTGTAATTAATAATGATTGTTTTTGCATCACTTCTGCATATGTTAGATACCACCAAAGTACATGAATTGTGGGTTCTAGGCATTTATTTTTGTAGCATAGATTATGTTTAATGGTTTGGATCTTGAATATGGATGGTTTATCATTTGATTTTAAATCGTCAATTTTTCAAAGAGTCAACATAAAATGTATAGTCCAACTCATGCATGAAGAGAGAGAGAGAGAGAGAGAGAGAGATGGATTATCATTCTCTCAAGAGAAGAGTATATCTACTCCTCTCAAATCCAAAATCAATAATGGGGCATCCACATTAGAAATCCATACCATTGTTCATGATCTATACCACTAAAAGTACCTGGAAACTAAAGATCATGCATCTGGTGGTCTCTAACCTATGCATTGAGTGGATGCAAAAATATATAATTAAAATGATATGAGATTATGTTTTGCTATAATCAAAGCATTAAAATCTATTGATTTTCAATGTAAACATGTTTTAACCTTTGTAAACTATGATTAATAAGGCGGATTCTCAAGTTAAATATGAATAAATACATGCTAAATGAATTTCAAAAACTTCATAAAGTGAAGTTTTTTCTAATCATTAAGAATTACTATCATCTTTCACCAAGTTAAATTTACATAATGATTTCCTATCATTTAGTTAAATACAATGCATAAGAATAGAATGACAAAACTAAAGACAGAGACAACTGTAAGGCCCAACGATCAGTTACAACTCATATGGTCATATGCCGTTGTGGTACCAATTAGGAGATTTATGTCTATAAAATATGCATCCCATTTGGGTTCTAACCAAGGTTCAAAATATTGTGGTATGGGGCAAGCTGACCAAGGGTAGTTAGCGTACACACCTGCATAATAGATTTTTTGGGTTGTTTTCAGATTTACTCAACTTTAGGTGCAGGTTTTGGGGTTCAACCTAGAAACTCAAAGCTCAATGACTTTTATGATAAATTCATGCTTTAACACATGAATTCAAATATCAATTAACGTTTAATTTTTCATTTGCCAAAACCTGTCCTTGATTTTTTTCACTTGAACATAGATTTCAACTCAGATTTTTGAAGAAATGCCCCTCTATTGTCCTTAAAGTAAACAAGATTTGGTCCCCACCATCCACATCTTGTTACTATTGTTAACCCATTTTTTCTTAAATAATGATAACCTAATGAAAGGATAAGTTGCTAACTACTCTCCATAACCTTGTCCCAATCTTCCATATCTTCCATTACTCCTTGGTTCCAACATGGGGAACCTAGCAAAGGCTTCACTTCTCTGACATGGGTGATGACAGGGTTTTCATTGGCTTGAATTATGGCAATGCTGATTCTCTATGGTTGGCAAAAAGTTCTGGTTGAGAAGCAAATGCAATTAAAAAACATGGAGATGGGATCTTGAGGAAGGAATACTAGACCCTTCTAAAAGAATTATTGTTGTTCTTTTTTTTTTAGTACAAAAGGAATTATTGTTGTTTTAAGGAAATAATTAACCTACCAAAAAAAAAAGAAAACAACAGTACCAGTAGGTCCGAAGATGGTAAAGACCATTTGGTCCACTTAAGAAAACATGAAACATGGATATGTTTTGCTGAAAAGAAAGGAAAATGTTTTGGCTTTTGGAATTGGATCCAAAATATAGACCTAGCTAACAAAATCTTTCTCAAGTTCTTATTATCTATCATCCACCACTATAATTGTTAGCCATTATGGCCATATTCCCAAAACAAAAAAAAGTTCCATATTCCCAAAACAAAAAAAAGTTCATCTCACTATATTGTGACAACTTACCCAAAATCAGAAGAGAACTGTCCATTAAGAATGGAGTGCACAATGTCCTTGCAACTTCCGGTGAACTTCAGAACCCAAATGTTGGGACAATTTTTAAATTTGTTGAGATGGACATATCCATCTAAACCCATCCATATCCACATTCTGGAAAACAAGAAGCCTGAGTGATTCCTAGTCTCACAACCTATTTACTCAATCAAATAGGTTTTCTTCATTTGTTTGTATCAGAGCTAACATAACTAGAGAAGAAGGTTTGCTTCGGTGCTCACTTTGTCAGAGCTTCAAGTCCTATTTCTATTCAATAGTGAAGCCTTACGATCCCTTTAGCAAAGTTCTCTCTTTCCTCCAACCTTAAAGACTTTTGCAAAAAATGGAGTCCATAATGCTGATGGTGCTGGATCTTGCTTGAACGCCGGAATATGCTAGAAGAGGGGTGCTCATGGCTATACCTGCAAAAAAACCCCGCTGGAGGTGGCTTCGACATAGACACTCTGATGCTCAAGTCAATATTTCAAACCACATAAAGAAAAAGAATGGAGTGGAGTAGTGAGAGAGAAGAATCTCATTATACCTTGGGAGCTCTCAAGGAGCTCCCTTTTATAGACGAGTGATAAAAGCATTTTCGAGATATACAAAATGCCTTAGTGGGTTGGTAGGAATTGACGGGCATCTGATCCTATCAGAAGATCTAAAGAGGAATCATTCTATTTGTCTGCAATGTCCGCCTCTCATTAATAGAATTGTCTTATTCACGTCACCAACCATTTTCTTTAATGGTGATGGAGACTGTAGCTGGAACAGGTCATGTCCTTTAATTGCAAGGATTTGTCATGGATTATGGGATTTGTCAGTTTGTCCGCACTGAGCTATGAGTGGAAATAAGCATCAGTGTGTCTTTCCTCTGGCTTTCTTATTAGATGCTTCTAAGGAGCCTTACCCTTGGATACAAGGGTTTAGGGTCGGCTTAGAATCTAGCATCAAGGCCGAAGGTCCAAAGGACCGAGGGTCCCGAAACATTGTTGGCACACTCAGACATCCGGGATTTAACTATTTAGAGCAGGATAGAGTTCCACTTGAGCCAAGGGTTGATTGGGCCGAAGGTCCTGGAGGCCACAAGATAATTATATTGAGTCTTAGAAGTTGAATTTGGATACTTTTGTCTCCCTCGGCAATCATGTTGCCAGATTGGATTGTCTTTCACCTATCTCGTGGGCTATGGAGTCTTTTATCTATAGCCGAGGGTTGCCCGTGGTCGAGGGCCAATGGAACTTAGCACTTTGGGGTGCTAATTGGGCTCATTTAAGGTGGCACCTCGAAAATCCGAGGGAGAGAGAGAAGGGCAATCCTTCGATAAAGTCGAGGGTTTTTGAGTATCGATTTGACTCGTTCACAAGAGATGGTCCTAGATATTGGAGAGGTAAAAGTCCCTTATCAGGATCGAAGGAGCTCGACGACGTAGCCTAGCCTTCGGATGCCTGAGAGAAGCCTTAGATGAGGCATCTCGTGAAAATAACATGTAACCGGTGTTCTTCCATTAGGAGACTCAAGAAGTGACCTTGATCACATCGCTCCATTATAGATGTTTGGTTGATCAACGCACGGAGTAGCCGGCACTTGAGGAGATATTCCATGTTTGGTTGATCAAACCACGGAGTAGCCGGCACTTGAGGAGATATTCCAAGTTTTTATAGCGAGCCAAACCAACCAGGCAAAAGCGATACAAACCCTAATGGAGTCCATGCACCATATCGAAGAGACCCTTCTCAAGGGGAAGTTTCTAGTCGGAGAAGGGTAAACCATCCATCAACACACTCCGATGCTCCTTGATGCGGCAAGCATATGATTAATGTTTTGAATATGGTTTGTAGAGCAATGAAACCTAATTACACTAGCATTGTACTCATCATAATAAGACTTAAGGATTATAAGAAATTGGACTTTTACTTGATTAGACACAATCCTAAACTAAGAAGGAAGAAGATCTAGACAATAGGGGCTAATGATTGTGGACTTACCTTGATGAGCTTTCCAACCTTCTTTTGATTCATACCTTGAAACTACCAATGCTCAGAACTGAAGAACCTGGATAACAGAGATCAGAATGATGGGCTTGGGCTTCAGCTTGTTGGTTCATTGTCAAGGGGAACCCTGTTCACAACTCAAAGACTTCGAAGGACCCTGCAATGAAAATCAAAGTTAAGGAAGAAGGATAGGAACATATAGAAGGGATGGGAGAGTTTATGAACTAAGAACAGAATTTTGAGAAGATCTGGCCGACTCCAATGCCTTCACTTGAGCTTGGAAGATGCTTTGCTAGGAAAAAAGAATGGCTTTGGCGTGGAGGAAGAGGATGGGAAACTTTCACATAAGAAAAAAAATACAAGACAACTTCTACTTCCAAAATTTCAACTTCAATTTTCATTCATTCCCAAAATCAATCTCTTTTACAATAGGCGTCCAAGGCTTTTAATAGCCTCACAAAGCTAGCTTTTGAAATTTAAAAACTCCCCAAATTGAGGAGGATTACAAGGGGGGGTTGGAGGATTTGATGGAGGGTTTGTAGGGATGTGGGGGGAGTTGGAGGATTTGGTGGAGGGCTTGGAGGGATGTGGCCGACCTCCTTGAATTTGAATCTCCCTTGTTGGCACCCAAAGGGTGATGAAGTGGCTGGTGAGGTGGCACCTCTGGCTGATGACGTGGCATGGTGAGGTGGTCTTCTAATTTCAAGATGACATGTAGCGCCAAGTGGTCCTAGTTGATGGTCCTTTTCTCTTGCTTGGTGGTGTGTCTTGTCTTCTTCATGGGGTCAAATTCTAGGGTCCAGAATTTGAATCTTGTTGCTGGCTTTCATGGCTTTAAGACTTGAATAGACTTAACTCAACTGAATTAGACTTAACTCAACTGAATTAAACTCAACTGACCTAGACTTTAAAACTTGAAATGGACTTACAGGAAATGAAATTTTAAAAGTAATTACATGACTCAATAAACACTCTTGATTTGAAACTCAAAATTAATTACAGGACTCTTAAAAAAGAAATGACTCCTGAAAAGGAAATAAAACATTTTTTGATCTAAAGGATACAAGGTAACCTAATTATCTTCGATCCAAATCGGGATAAGGCTAACCTTGTTGGAGTGAAGTTTCTTTCGGTTTCTGGTATCCACACCAATTCTCCTGGGGTGGGCAGAACTCGACCCAGTCGAGTATGGTTCAGTTTTGCCCTGGTAATGCTCGAACAAGTCTGGATTAAGTCTTTGCAGGTCCTCTCGAGTAATCCAAGAGTTGTCGGACTCAGGTCGACCTTGCCATTGAACCAGGTATCGCTGATAGTCCTTATTCCTGGTAGTAATGGTCTTGTCATCCAGGATTCTCTCAATCCTCTCTCTCCACTCAAGTAGGGTTGGTGGTGGACACTCGGAAATATGTTCACTCTCAATGAAAGTTTCTGGCCCAAAAGGCTCACTAGGTATTAGTACTGGTTCTTTGTATTCTACTAGGTCTGAAACATTAAAGGTTGTACTAATACCCATATCAGGTGGAAGTTCCAAAATATATGCATTAGACCCTATTTTCTTTAAGATCTTGAAAGGTCCCGCTCCGCGGGCATGCAGCTTCTTTATGGTTCCAGAGGGGAACCGTTCAGGGTTGAGCCTAATCATCGCATAATCCCCTTCACAGAATTCTTTAGCCCTCTTATGTGAGTCAGCTAAGTGTTTGTAAGTTTCATTGCTCAGTTTGATCTTATTACTGATTTCTTTATGCAAATTTGTGACATGCTGTGCGAAAGATTCAGCAAACTTAGAAATTTACACAAGCACTTACAAAATGCAGACTGAACTAGGCATCCTTATTGAGAGGAATTTTATTAGACTTTCTAGGACCTAAACCTAATAGATTATTGACTCTCTAGGTTTGACCCTGGTCTGGTATGCACATGAGAATTTACCATGGGTTCCTAGCAAATGCCATAAGGTTTTCCAAAAGTAGGTAGCAAAAGGAATAGGCTTTAAAAGCTCATGCATCCTAGTAATCTCATCCAAATGAAACTTGATGTCTCTAAAATTATGATAAGACTCAGGGAAAGGCAGGAAATAGGAATCCGAGACTTGGGATAATTTAGGGGAATCTTGAAACAGACCTTGGCTACTCATGATGACCTTAAGATTAGAATTTTGATCTACAGACGGGATGCTTCTAGGTAGTTGAAGGTCATCAGGAAAGTCTTTTAAAATAATGATTGGGTTCTTCTCAGGTACCTGAAGGAGTTCTTGTGTCGAAGCTAAAGTATTGGGTTCTTCCTGAGGGCATTGTCTTACGGGAACCAAGTCCTCACTAAATTTTGGTTGTTCTGATGTTTCAGGACCAGGTTCAATAATCTTTTCTTTACCAAAGGTTTCCTCATGTAAGGTACTAAAGTTGTTCTCTTCACAGTCTTCCCCTTCATATTCATCTATTAAACTTATGTCAGTCTCATACACATATTTACTAGGTTGTTCAAATTTGCCTTCTTCCTTCCCTAGCCCTTCAGTTTGAGGATACCCTAAGTCTTGAGTATCAATGAACTCAACTTGTACTTCAGGGTTCTTACTCCTATCATTCATATGAGCTAATGGGATAGTAGGAGTTTGTTGGTCTAAGGAAAATTGTTTAGCTAGCATTTGGTTCAATTGGGCCATTTGATCATTTAGGGCTTTCAGCATGGTTTCAAGATTCGGGTCCATGGCTACACTGGACTGGGTCTGGACTGGTGAATATGAGGCTCCTAATCTAGTTTTCATGCATGCAAGTAGACTCAAGCTCGAGCTAAGGTTTCCTAGACCTAGAGCACAAATTAGAAGTCTAATTAAGTGAACCAACTAGCTAGTAGTACTTATGGGACTTAGCCAGGTAAGTGGTGGGGAGTGAAGGTCCCTGATTGCCAATCCTTAGACACCAATCTTAGATTGGCCAGGTAGGCGGACCAAATCACAAGCCCTGATGCACCAATCCTAGACACCAAGCCTGTAAGCACACACCAATTAGCTGACACAGTTAACTTGACCCTAACCTGAACCCAACTTGTTGGTGTCCCTAACCCACTAGGGCAATTAACGTTCTACTCAATTTTAATTAACGGGCTGAGATCGATATGCTGGTTGGTGATTTTTGAGCTAGGAACATGTGATGAAACCCTGACCCTATGTCAAATTGATGCCCTTAATTTGATTTCTCATGAGATGAATGAAATGCAAAGGTGCTGCAGAAGTGTGTTGCAGTTTGAAAGTGGTGTGGAAAATGTGATGAAAAAAATGTCCAAAAATTCTGAAAAATTCACAGAGGATTCCTAACTTATATGTTTCAATGTAGATGAAAGGAATTTTAAAACTAAAATCTATACTACTCTAAGCAGATCCTACAAATGAAGATAAATAAAAAGGACAGAACAGAACCCTAATGACAGTGTCGAACTGCAGAAATTTTTATTTTTTTTATAATTTTTTTCTAATGATGAAATTTAATATGGTGATAACTGACTTAATAAGGAACAAGAAAAAAAATATTTCAATAAAAAATTAGCGACTTGCCTTTGGAGCTGCAGACGGATTACAGTAAACAGATGCAAATTTTCAGAAAACAGAACCTAATCAAACAAGTGCAATGGCTTACCCAAACTTCAATCTAAAAAATTCACGTCCGGCCAGGGGCTCATTATTCCCATGGGTCGTGACAGTGTACTGGAGTACACCCGCTCAGGAGGCGTGAATTTTAGATCTTGCTTGGATTTAAAGAAAACTATTCTACCCTAATGCAACCATGCTCTGATACCAATTTGATGCGGCAAGCATATGATTAATGTTTTGAATATGGTTTGTAGAGCAATGAAACCTAATTACACTAGCATTGTACTCATCATAATAAGACTTAAGGATTATAAGAAATTGGACTTTTACTTGATTAGACACAATCCTAAACTAAGAAGGAAGAAGATCTAGACAATAGGGGCTAATGATTGTGGACTTACCTTGATGAGCTTTCCAACCTTCTTTTGATTCATACCTGAAACTACCAATGCTCAGAATTGAAGAACCTGGATAACAGAGATCAGAATGATGGGCTTGGGCTTCAGCTTGTTGGTTCATTGTCAAGGGGAACCCTGTTCACAACTCAAAGACTTCGAAGGACCCTGCAATGAAGATCAAAGTTAAGGAAGAAGGATAGGAACATATAGAAGGGATGGGAGAGTTTATGAACTAAGAACAGAATTTTGAGAAGATCTGGCCGACTCCAATGCCTTCACTTGAGCTTGGAAGATGCTTTGCTAGGGAAAAAGAATGGCTTTGGCGTGGAGGAAGAGGATGGGAAACTTTCACATAAGAAAAAAAATACAAGACAACTTCTACTTCCAAAATTTCAACTTCAATTTTCATTCATTCCCAAAATCAATCTCTTTTACAATAGGCGTCCAAGGCTTTTAATAGCCTCACAAAGCTAGCTTTTGAAATTTAAAAACTCCCCAAATTGAGGAGGATTACAAGGGGGGTTGGAGGATTTGATGGAGGGTTTGTAGGGATGTGGGGGGAGTTGGAGGATTTGGTGGAGGGCTTGGAGGGATGTGGCCGACCTCCTTGAATTTGAATCTCCCTTGTTGGCACCCAAAGGGTGATGAAGTGGCTGGTGAGGTGGCACCTCTGGCTGATGACGTGGCATGGTGAGGTGGTCTTCTAATTTCAAGATGACATGTAGCGCCAAGTGGTCCTAGTTGATGGTCCTTTTCTCTTGCTTGGTGGTGTGTCTTGTCTTCTTCATGGGGTCAAATTCTGGGGTCCAGAATTTGAGTCTTGTTGCTGGCTTTCATGGCTTTAAGACTTGAATAGACTTAACTCAACTGAATTAGACTTAACTCAACTGAATTAAACTCAACTGACCTAGACTTTAAAACTTGAAATGGACTTACAGGAAATGAAATTTTAAAAGTAATTACATGACTCAATAAACACTCTTGATTTGAAACTCAAAATTAATTACAGGACTCTTAAAAAAGAAATGACTCCTGAAAAGGAAATAAAACATTTTTTGATCTAAAGGATACAAGGTAACCTAATTATCTTCGATCCAAATCGGGATAAGGCTAACCTTGTTGGAGTGAAGTTTCTTTCGGTTTCTGGTGTCCACACCACTCCTATACAAGACAATGGTGCCGGATTCCCTTAGTCTTCTCGTCCCAATCCAAAATTGGACAAGTAGGGTCTAATGAGTTAAGAATACCATACCCCCTCCACCATTTACCAAAGGAGGGGAGGTGAACTCTTCGCAAGTGCTCGGCCTCATATGGGGAGGGGAACCATTATAATGGTATCCCAAATAACCAGTTAGAGAGGTCCACTTACATCATCATGCTATCAGACAGCAAGCAACTCACTAGTCTACAAACGATCACCTTCAAGGAGGCCCCAATCATACTCTTGGACTGAATCGATATCCAGATTAGTACCAATCAACATTGCATTAATCTTACAACTATGTTCCTGTGCGGTCCATGACATTCAGGACTTATACAGTCCCTTATACTACACCTTTGAGGTTGATGGTTTTTTCCTATGGGGGGTGGCCAGTAGGGTATAGATCTTGAATAGGAAGGGGCTGATTTCATGCAAGATTTACCTCCGACACATATCACCAACATTCTAGCCCACCATAGGCCTCCTAATAGGATTCCATCTAAAGAGTTGCAACACCACAACCCGCTTGAACATCAAGATTTTCGTAGCTTGTACCACCCTCCTTATGGCCAGCCATGGTGGCAAAAGGAGCCACCGGTAGACCAACAATTTGGTGGTCTACAATGGAGAGCGATGCATATGGATTTTCCAAAATTCAATGGCTGCAATCCTACCAATTGTTTGTTCCAAGCAGAGTAGTGTTTTGAGGTCATGGCGGTGGAGAATGCAAACAAAATTCCCTTAACGGCTTTCCACCTTGATGATGACACCACTCAATGGTACAAGTGGTATCGCACTTGAGTGGGGCAACCAAACTTGACAGAATTTTCTCATAGTATCATGTCTAGGTTCAACCCTTTTCTCATAATATCATGTCTAGGTTCAACCCAAACCGCATGACCAACTTCATGGCAACTCTTATCCAGTTACATCAGCATGATTCCATGGATGACTACCAACAAGAATTCAAACGGCTTAGCAACATATTGCCCAAGTTAATGGAGGAGACACTCGTGGGGACCTTCATTGAAGGTCTCAAGGTTCAAATTCAGGTTAAGATCCTTACCCGCAAGCCTAACAACTTCCTAGAAGCATTCAACAAGGTAAAGGTGGCTGAACAATGGCTTTCTTTCACTTCCCCGGTGGCATACAACTGGAACAGAAATTAGGTAGCAAACAACAGTGGTCGACCACTCCAAAGAAGTATGCTCATGAGGGCAACCATAGCTCCAAAACCCCCGACCCCTGAATGAATTCGGGCCCATGCCAACTACATCTTCAATATCATCCAAAGCCTTGAAGACTATTGCAAGCTGAAATTGCTGACCGGTGAAAGAAAAAAATATGCTTCAGCTGTGATAAGAAGTGGAACCCAGGACATAAGTGCTAGCTGCATCTTATGGTGGTAGTACCTTATGAAAAGGAAGAGGCTAAAGAAGGGAAAGTACAAAATGATGAAGATGCTGGCAATGACTTAACAAATGACGAAGAACCTGTGCCGTGCCTGAAGAGGTCTCCACTAAGCCATATATTTCCTTCCTTGCTCTCACCAGAGTCGCCAAGAAACTGGTGGCTACGCGATGGTCAGCCTTGCTGAAAAAGCAACCAGTGTCAGTGCATGTGGATTCTAGCTCCACCCATTGTTTCATCAATTCCAGGATCACTAAGTGCTAAAGTTGAAGGTTGAAGCCATCAAGTCCTTTGATGTGATGGTGGGCAATGGGCAACAGCTAAGGTGTGCTGGGAAATGCATGAAGATTCCATTAATTGTTCATGAGATCGAGATCATTGATCTATTTGTCATCACCCTCAAAGGATCCGATATTGTTCTTAGTCTTACATGGTATCAAAATAAAGATTACAAGATGGATTGGAATTTCCACAGCATGGAGATTACCTTTGAGAAGATGAGAAGAAATGTGTTTTCAAGTCCAAGGACCCACGGTCCTCCGATGCAATGACTTTACATCAATTTCTCCAACTGTCCCACTCTTCTCCAACCTATTTGGTGATGCAAACAACATCTGACTAATACCAAGATGAGCTCATCTGTGGGCTAGATAACAAAGCTACACCAAAGATCATTTGCGCATATGCAGAAGGCCACCAACAACTCCAGAGCAGCAACACAGCTCAGCCCAATTCTTTCCTACAATCGTGCCTCCATTGACATCCGATGTTTTCAGCCATTGATGAAGCAAAAGGGTTCAAATTGCAACAACTTTTATCTGAATCTGCAGGTATTTTTGTCGAGCCTAAGGGCCTCCAGCCAGCAAGGGATCAAGACCATCAAATCCCTATAGTTCTTAGAGCATTGCTGGCGAATGTAAGACCGTACTGCTATCCACATATGCAGAAGGTTGAAATTGAAAGGCAAGTGCAGGAAATGTTGAAATGTAACATCATTGGGCCCTCTCAAAGTCCCTATTCTTCACCAATTTTACTTGTAAAGAAGAAGAATAGATCTTGGCAATTTTTATGTGTACCACCGACAACTCAACAACATCACTGTCAAGGACAAGTACCCTATTCCAGTCATTCATAAGCTACCAGATGAGTTGGCAGGTGCTTGCTATTTCTCTAAATTGGATCTCAGATCATGCTACCACCAAATTAGAGTACACCTTGCTGACATTGAAAAGATGGCCTTTCGAATACAAGATGGGCACTAAATTTATGATCATGCCATTTGGCTTGACTGATGCTCCATCTACACTTTTCAAAATCTCATGAATGACATCTTCAGACCCTTGCTATGATGGTACATTCTCGTACCCTTTGATGATATATTAGTGCATAGCAAATCTTAGGAGGAATGCTTGGAGCATCTGCAATATATCCTACATATTCTTAGTGACAATTATATCAAAGATCTGAAAGACTGAATGTCGAACTTGGTAGGAGTCCGGAAGATCAAAGGTTTAAAGCCGTAGATTCGGTCTGGCAGAGATCCAAGGGGGAATGAAGATTGAACCCAGCGAGGAGCCAGAAGGCTGAAGGTATTTTAGTGAAATGGCTAGTAGGACCGGGAGTTCTAAAGTGTTGGTCCCAGCTTCGGCTCTCAAGGAGTGGGACTGAAGTATTGATAGGGTGCCTTAGAGAAATATCCCGAGACAAGAGTTATCCTTTCGGATGATTCGATAGCTTGAACTTAAGCTACTCCGATTGCATGGGTTTAGTCATCTCTGGATCGTTTAGCCAATTGTTCTATATTTATATATGCCTGGAAGACCATAGATCCAACGCTAGAGGTAGAAATAGCCGAAAAATGCTGTGTAGTTTCCATTTATTATGGAATAGATTCGGTCAACACATGTACGGTTCTAGCATCTTCGGGATCCCGAGGATGGGATTTCCCCCACATCGTTTGGCCCCACTCCTTAGTCCGAATGCGAAGCATTTCGGACTGAGTAATTCTAGCGCCATGCCCGAAGGATCCCGAAAACTATATTGAATTTCATATTTTCAAGAAGAGATCCTGTTAGAGAAGTTTCTGCACCCTGTATTTATAACATTTTTTCAAAGAGTTCAAAAAGTTATTGTAATCAGTTTTCCCTATAAAGGAATCTTCTAAGCGGTTTATCATCCCTGATTTTTCTGCTTAGGAGGTTTTTGTCGAGTGCGATTTCCGGCGGAGGGGTGATTTCCGACGACCTTTCCAGCAAGTTTCTCAATGACTCGAGTATTAATGGATCCTCGCAACATACAGGATTTATGGAGGCGGTTTTGAGGCACCAAAGGGCTAGCGCTTCGACTAGTAAGGGCCCTGGTGAGTCTACTGAGGCTTCCAGAGCTGAAGTATTGGAAGGCGGCCCTAGGGTACCAAATATTCCCAGGGAGATCATTTGTCGAAGAGCGGGTTCAGACTTTTCTTCGAGTGGCGGGTGATCACCAGGCCAGCAAAATAAGATCTATAGAGCATGAACGTATGGCTTTCGATTCAGGTACGGAGAAGATTTATCATCTGATTTTCAGGTTGTACTTCTTTTCCTTCAATTTTTCCTTTTTAATATGACACTATCTGTAGGAATATTCGATGCAGTTGGCTCATCTTCTCAATTTTTATATGGGATCGACCGAGGCTGCGGAAGCAAGAATTGCAAGGATGGAGGAGAAAGTTGCCGATGCCAAGGAGCTTCATGAGACTGAGACTCGGGCTTCCGAAGCAGGAGAGTTTCAAGAGCAAAAGGAGCACGCAAATGCTCTATCAAAGATTATTATTCATTCGGTGAAAAAATTAGATGAAGCAAGTAATTGCGTGGCTTCGATACCCCAGAGGATGATTGATGCATGCTGTGGAGAAGCCCAAGCTATTTCGAATGCTAAAGCTGAAATCACCGAATTGGAAAAGAAACTTTCAAGCTGAAATTAAGGACCTGAAGACTGAGACGAATAGCCGAATCCAATGGTTCTGGGAAGAACTCAATTCGGCTAGGAGTGAGAATGAATGGTTATGGACAATCAGATACAGGCTGAGGGGCCCTCAGGACAGGATGAGAGGGTTCAGCAAACTGAGCGGGCTAGAGATGAAACCATAGTCGAAGTTCAGTTCTTCCGACAAGCATTAAAAGAGAAAAAAGATAGGAATGTGTCTGCATTCCAATGGGTTCAAAATCATCGTGCCATAGAAATAGAGAACTATCTTTGCAAAACCAACTGAAGGTAGCCAGAATTATCCTTAATGGGTTGAAGAAGAATGTCGGTGATTATGGTGATGAAATCATGAGGCTACAAAGCAAATTGTCCTTGACCAAAGCACACATGGGGGCTATCAACACTCAGCTTCACCATGCCAGAAGCAAAGCATATGAGACCGGATTTGAAGATTGCAGACTTTTAGCAGCCCAGATTCTCCTGAATACTAGGACTTGCCTACTTTAGATTCCTATCACAGAACGTGCCCCGGTGTCTCTCCAAGCCAAATGAATTGGGAACGAGGGCAAGGGAATTAAAATTCCTGCCCACCGCAACTTTCTACTTTTTTGTCTCCAACTTGAAACAGCTTTGAGATAAATAAAACGTGAATTTTTTGTGTTGTGATTCGGTGTTTTTTTTGAAAGTACTTCATCTTTCTTCGGACAGCTTTGGTTCTGTTGGTTTTCCTTCGATGACTTTTAAGAAAGGTGGTGAAATGGCTGGGGTTTTCTGTCGGTTGAATTGTATTAATTCCAAATTTTCGTAGACTAGGTGCAACATTTGGAAAGACGCTTTGTCATGAGTAGCATGAAGAACGAGGGGCATTAACCATGTTATGATGACCTAGGTGGATAGGGCGCTTGAGGTGAATTACAATCTTTTCACATAGAAGATGAAGAGTTGGGGGGAGATATTCGAGATGCTTTGACATTAGTGATCCAAGGGAGCATGGTCTGGCCTATCTCCGGATGCCACCTGGCAGCCATCCATTGGGAATGATTTTTGTTTGACAGATCTAGGCCATCAAGAAGATTTTTATAAATAGGGAGGTTCTGGGCACTTGTACTACCTTTTGCTTTCGAAGACCCCTTCTTCTTCCTTTAGCTTTTTCCTTTAAAGTTTCTTCCCATTGTCCAGCAATTGCCTCCAGTGAGTCTTGCCAGCATTTTTCATCGTCTTCTTGTTCTCCTTCGTTCGAAATCCCAATTAGGTTAGTTTGGGAATTTCTCCATTCCCCTTAAAGCCATTCCCATTCTCATTTTTACGGTTTTTATTTTCTATTTTTAGTTTTAGGTTGTAGGAGTTCTTTCCATCTATTTTTGAGGTGTTTTTTTATGATGATTTGGATATTTTTGTATGATTATTCAATGTCAAACTTGGAATGGTCCACCAAGTTGGCCAATTCATGTTCTTCGGATCATGAACCTACCAAATCAGAGATTACCGTTGGGGATCAGCTTACCAAGTCAGGGGTTACTATCGGGGATGCAGACGTTGTCCCGGACCACAGGGTAACCATGGCTGTTGCCATGCTTCAAGAGCCGGGGAGTCCCGAAGGAAGGCCCCCAATGAATCCCGAAGGAGAATTCCTTCCTAGGAGCATCCGATCCAAGATTCGGCAATTGGATTTGACAAAGTTACAAAACAAGTATCAAATCCCCCTAAATTTCGAGATGGGAATTTTGCTAGATACTAACCAGGCATGTAACCTCCCCTTGGGTTGATTAACATCGTATATCGAGTATTTTCCAGTTAGGTTAAGATTACCCTTGCTTCCTTTTTTCGTTGAGTTCTTTAGGGCTACAGGTCTTCCTCCTTGTGCAGTCATGCAAAATACATGATTCGTCTATGATTTTTTCATAATTTATAGCTTGGCCGGGATACACCCTATAGTTCTACATTTTTTGACCTTTTTTTTTCGATAAGCATCACCGCTACCATGGGTGGTGGTTTGCGTGCCCCCATAAAAGACAAGGGCAGTATCCCTTGATTCGGGATAATCCTTCTTCTATCCATCATTGGAAATACTTTTTTGTGAAGCACCCACATGTTAATGATTGGGGTTTTACACGATGGCACCCAATCACATCAATTAACTCGCCCCGCACTTTTGTCTAAGGAATGGTTCAGGGTTCTTTAATGCTTTCAAGTTCCCACTTTGAAAGTTTTGTTGTCCGAGGTGACCCTCTTTAACATACAAATTAGCCAAATTCAATTGAGAGCTGAGAAGAATTCTCATCCATTCCTTCCGCTTCCTTACCTCAGTCCTTTTTTCTTCTAAGTATTCTTTTCTTCGTTTTCATATATAAATTCTTCATATGCTCGCAACTTGAGGAAGGCAATCCTGAAAAAGAGGAAAGCTAGTTCAACTCCAATTGCCGGAAAACCATCGGCAGTTCAGACTATGGCAACTCTCGGATTTGAGGGAGCTCTAGTCGTTTCCCCGAAGGTTGCACCCCTGGCTATTTCGAAGCGCTCCCAGGTGTTGAAGGCCGTGGCTTCTTCCTCCATACCCCAGTCGGTCACCTTCAAGATCTCGGGTAACCCGGTCTTGGGGTTCAAGATTTGCATCTTCGATAATTGGAAGGTTGCCAAGGGCATCTTTAAGGACTTCATTCATCCTATTGACATGGATCAGTTTGTCGGGGAGGGCAACCATCAGCATTGGAGGAACGCAATTTTGAGTGTCATGCGGGTTGTTTCTCTTTTTATTTTTGAATTTGGCTTTCATCATTCGTTGACTCACTATCAAATTCATTACTTCACAGGTTCACTTCATCAAGGATTATTACGATTTAAGAGATCACTAGGTGGCCGAAGAGAAGAAGGATTTGGCAGTACGCCTGAAGAAGGCAGAAGCCTACTAGAAAATAGCCAAGACCAGTCTCGAACGTGCTGAAGCTAGGACCAGTTAATTTAACCAGGAGGTTAAGGACTTGAAGGAGGAGATCTCTTCGGAAAAAAGAGCTCTAAAGGCTGCACAACGAGAGACAACAGATCTCGAAGCGCAGAAGAGAGAGGCAGCATGGAAGGCAATAGAAGCTTATAAAGCTTCCTAAAAGTGCCATCAAGAAAAACTAGCTTTTAAAGAATCATCTTTTGCCGAAGGCATGGACGATACCAGAAGAAGGATGCTCAAATGCTATCCATTCCTTAGATTTTTTGGACGAGGACTCGGATAGTGATGCCCCCATCGGGGATGCGCCTGCCCTCGAAGTAGAAGCTGTCAGGGCTAAAGGAGCTGCTGATGCCCAGTCCATCTAAATCGTTTCTTTCTTTTTTCTCTTTTTCCTTTAATGTATATATCATTGGCCAGTCTTGTAAAGATAATCATTTTGTAGAACTTTCAGGTTCCTTTTTAGCATCATCAATGAAATACTTTTGATTTTTTGACTAAATGTGATGATTCGGTGTGCATGATTACGAACGTCTTCTAGAACCCCATATTTAATATCGAAAAGTTAACTTATCGAATGTGAACTATCCTCTTTAGGTAGTGGCATGGGCTATGGTATAGATGATTCTTGTTGAAATAAATTGCCCAATATAGAATGTGAATCAGGTTGGGATTCCCTTTACAGGGATTCAAGATGGTTCGGTATGGACTCGGTCAAGAAGTCAAAAGTGCCCGATATTATCTTCATTCAACCATCAGCTTCCCGATGTCAGCTTAGCTTTCAGGCGAGGATTGTTTTAGAGCATTAAACATCTAGTTGCAAGCTTTGAAAGACCAAGTACAAGGTTCAGTTAGTGGCTTCCAATTATCAAGCATCAGGTTAAATGCTTTTCAATGCTAGCTTGGTCAAAGGCTTTCAAACATTAAATCTTCATGCTTGAGCATCAGGCCTAAGGCCTTCCAACATTGGCCCGGCCAAAGACTTTCAGGCACTGACTTTTTACGTCCCGGCCAAAGACTTTCGAGTGTTAAGCATTAAGCCAAAGACTTTCTAATGCTGGCCTAGCCAAAGACTTTCGGACGCTGAATCTTCACGTCTTGGCCAAAAGCTTTCAGGAGTTGAGCATCAGGCCAAAGGCATTCCAACGCTGGTCTGGCCAAAGACTTTCCAATGCTGAATTTTCACATCCCAGCCAAAGACTTTCAAGAATTGAGCATCAAGCCAAAGATTTTCTAATATTGACCCGATCAAAGGCTTTCAGAAATTGAGCGTCAAGCCAAAGACTTTCCAATACTAACCCGATCAAAAGTTTTTGGGTGTTAAACCTTCATGTCCTGATCAAATACTTTCGGGAGTTGAGCGTCAAGCCAAAGGCTTTACAACGCTGGCCCGACCAAAGATTTTTGGGCGCTAAATCTTCATGTCTCAACCAAAGGCTTTCGGGTGTTGAATCTTCATATCTTGGCCAAAGACTTTCGGAACATCCTATAAAAAACTTTTTTGGCTCACCTTTACAGATTTCTAAATGTTTGGAGAAAAGTATAGCTGGTGGATGATGTCAAATTCCAGGAATTCTGGATTATTTTCTCGAGCCAAGAGCGCGTTTCTGGTGCCACTTGGTCCATAAGATTTTCATGCTACTTTTTGGGTGAAGAAATAAGATTTCATCCTGAAAATCCACCACGCCTGCCTTTCTTCTCAAGGATTTTTAATGACAGAGAGATGCATGTTGATTAGCAGTCAATCATCAATTTAGCCGATCGTTGCCTGGTTCCTATATAAATAGGGGGCTGGGGTCTCATCTCCCCACCACCTTTGCTTATTCTTTCCAAATTTGGCAAGTTTTGCCAATTCATGAAGTTCCATCGGCTCGCCTAGTGGCATCCTCTTGGCATGTATTGGAAATGGCCGACGGCTTGGCCATGTTGCCATTACCGTCGCTGGCCAAGGTATGGAACTGGAGGAGGGTTTCATGTTGTGTACCTCCTCCAGTTCCTCTTCATCACCTAGTGTCAATGGACACTGGGACCAATGAAGAGGTGGAAGATGCTCTCCTAGGTTTTTGACACGAATAGCAAGCATCTAGAAATCCCCAAGATGTTCCTCTCTCTTTCCTTCTTGTAACAGGTGGAGCCTCTAGTTTGTATTAGCTCCTTCCACATTTGCTAGCAGACCAGAGAGGACCTTTGCTTTGCATTAATACCATGCAGTAAAGGCCCAGACTCTGTCACTCATCAGCTCCATCTACTTGCATAGTGTACCTCTCTGCTGCAGCATAGTCTCCTTGCCGGTTTTCTGTCCCATCTATATTTCACAGAATACTTAAAAAAAAGTATAACTTGTCCAAAACAGAAATGCATGTATCTCAAAATTTTGTAATGAAAAAAGATTATTTTTATATTTCTTGTGCATGATATGTATATCACTTGTCGAATCCTGAAGCTTGTTATCCGCATTTTTATCGATGGCCAGTGATGGCATCGTGAACTTTGGTAAGAGTTCCATTTCTCCCTTGGGAGTTTTGATATAGTAATTGTTAGAGCCTTTTGAGTTTCTTACTAAGACAGTTTTCATATAAGGCTTTCAGAATAAAAAGTACATTACTGATACTACATTCATAAATTTCAGAGTTCCAAGGCTGAGGTAAGTGCATGCCATCCAGCTGCATCAGGCAATAGGTGACGAGTTATATGACCTCCTCCACCTGATATGGTCCTTTCCAATTCAGGGAGAGCTTCCCTTGATGAGTTGGCTGGGATACTTCAGCTCGTTTCAGAACTAGATCCCCAATTTTGAAAAATTTGCCCTAGACTCAAGCATTGTGATAACGAGCGACCTTCCAACGATAAGCGGCCATCCTCATAGCAGCACGCTCCCGAACTTCTATCAGGTCCCAATTTGTCCAGAGTCTTTCGAAGTTACTACCCTCGTTGAAATTTTCCATCCTTGGTGATGGGAGTCCAACTTCCAAGGGAATTACAACTTCAATCCCGAAGGCAAGATTAAAGGGGTTTCGCCCGTCAAAATTCTTTGTGGTTCAGTAGGTCAAGAGAACATGATATAATTCGTGCACCCACCATACTTTTGCTCGATCCAGGCATGTCTTTAATCCTTGTAAAAGAATCCAACTAGCAACTTCAACCTTCTCCGTTAGCTTGGTGATGGTCGATAGAAGTAAAACATTGGATGACACCTAGGTCTTGGCAAAATTCGATGATTTTGAAACCGCTAAACTAACGACCGTTATCAGTAATGATGGTTCTGGGTACCTCGAAGCGGTAGATGATGAATTTCCAGATGAAGTTTTTTACTTTTGCTTCGATAATTTTGACAAGTAGTTCGGTCTCTATCCACTTAGTAAAATAATCGATTGCCATAAGCGAAAACTTCCATCCTCCAGAAGCTAGGAGGAAAGGTCCCAGTATATCCATGCCCCATTAAGCTAAAGGCCATGGTGCGCTCAAGGGAGTAAGTAGAGCAGCTAGCATTTGCTATATGTTAAAGTGATGCTGGCACCGATCACATTTTCGGACCGTGTCCCTTGCATCTTGCTTCATGATGGGTCAATAATATTCCTGTTTCAAAATTTTAGGAAATAAGACCGTCCCCCAAGTGATTGCCACATATTCCTTCATAGACTTCTTGGCAGGCATATTTCATCTCAGAGAGGCATAGACATTTTAGCAGAGATTGGCAGAATCCCCTCTTGTAGAGCTTTCCTTCATGAAGTATGAATTTGGAGGCTTGGTTCCGCATCTTACGGACTTTCTCCCTGTCTATAGGAAGGCTCCCATGATGAAGATATTGGATGAGTGGATCATCCAGCAAGACTCAGTGTCTATCTAGAGCACTGGCGTTGACTTGTTGATGCTTGGCTCCTCTAGGACTTCAAAGAAGACTTGTGCACATAAGTCATTGGGCACAGATATTGCGAGCTTAGATAGGGACTCGGCTCGAATATTCTCCTCCCTAGAAATTTGCTAAATGTCAAAATTACAAAAAGCCAAAATTAGGTCGTTCACCCTTTGGAGATACTACTTCATATTTTCTTCTCTAGCCTCATACTCCTTCAGGATATGGCTCTCCACAAGCTGGGAGTCACTATAGACCTTTAAATGTTGCATTCCTAATTCTTTGGCGATAGTGAGGCCAGCAACTAAGGCCTCGTATTCAGCTTCATTATTAATAAAAAAGAAGCCGAACTGGAGGGCATACTGGATGTCCCACCCTTCCAAGCTAATAAATATGAGCCCTGCTTTGGAGCTATTACCATTTAAGGCCTCGTCCATGTACATCGTCCATTAATTCTCGAGATCTTCAAGCACTAGATCTTCTTCGGGTGCTTCTTCAGGAATAGCATATTCGATGATAAAATCGGCTAGCACTTGCGCCTTGACATAAGGTCTCGGACAGAATGCTAAATTGAACTCGAAAAGTTCAAGAGCCCATTTAGCAATTCCATCCAAAGTATCCGACCGGTATAAAGCCACCCGAAGGGGTTAGCTTGTAAGGACTACCACCATGTGGGCTTGGAAATACGGCCGAAGCTTCCTAGCCAATACCACAAGGGCGAAGATGAGTTTCTCCAGTCAGGTGTATATGGTTTCAGTATTTTATAAAACCTGGCTAACATAATATACTGGTTTTTGTGTCCAGTCTTCTTCCCAAATGAGGACAGACCCGATGGTAGAAGAAGAAACCACCAAATACAGATACAACTCCTCACCTTCCTTAAGCTTGCTAAGAAGTGGAGGAGCACCGAGGTTGGCTTTAAGCTTCTTAAACACCTAACATTCCTTGATCCATTGGAAGTCCTTTGACATTTTCAATGTCTGGAAGAAAGGTGACATCATTCGACCAATTTAAAAACGAATCGACTAAGGGCAGTAATCCACCCGATGAGCCTCTAGACTTCTTTCACAATCTTTTGGCGCAGCCATCTATCTCATAGCTTGAATATTTTTTGAGTTAGCTTCAATCCCTCGACCTGATACCATGAACCTGAGGAACCTTCTAGAAGTGACTCCAAACGTGCATTTAGTGGGGTTCAACTTCATCTGGTATTGATGCGATGTGGCGAAGGTTTTCTCAAGATCGATGCGACTTCGAGAGACATGACTCTTGACCAGCATGTCATCAACATAAACTTCCATGTTGCGACCAATCTAGTCCTTCAAAATTTTGTTTACTAGCTGCTGATAGGTTACCCCTACATTTTTCAAACCAAATGGTATTATCCTATAACAAAACAAACCTTGGTCAGTAATAAAACAGATTTTCTCCTCATCCTCGGGCACCATTCGGATTTGATTGTATCCCGAGAAAACATTCATGAAGGTCAGAAGTTCGTGGCCAGCTATTACGTCCACTAACTAATTGATAAGGGAAAGAGGATAGCTATCCTTCGGGCAGGTCTTGTTGAGGTCTGTGAAATCTATACACATTCGCCACTTCCAATTAGCCTTTTTCATCGGTGCTATATTGACTAGCCATTCAGGATAGTCAACCTTCCTGATGAATCCTACCTCGCTCAGCTTTTTCACCTTTTCAGCTATAGCCCTTTATCGTTCCAGAGCGAAACTTCTTTTCTTTTGCTTTACGAGATGATGATTTAAGTCTACCTTCAGGCGATACGCCATTACTTCGAGGTCAATCCTTGGCATATATGCAAGAGTCCAAGCAAAGACGTCAACATTCTTTTATAAAAAGGCCATCAATCGTTGTTTCGTATATTCGTCCAATCTCGAGCCAACTTGAACATATCGTGGATCTTTGTCATGCAGGGGAACGACAACAAAATCCTCTACAAGTATCCCTTTTTTTCGATGAATTTATCTCTGGTGTCCAATCCTTCGACTAGAAGGCCATCTGGGAGTTTGATTTGTTTGATATGTCAAGTCATCAGGTTGCACTGTCTCGCTAGAGATTGGTTTCCATGCACTTCTCCTATCTCTCGCAGCGTAGGGAATCTCATTAGCAGGTAATAGGTCAATACTATTGCCCTTAGAGCATTCAACCCCGGTCGAATAAATATGACATTGTAAGCCAAGGAAGTATTTATGACTATAAAAGTGAGATGCACTCAAGATCGTCGAAGGACACTTCCTATTATCACAGGTAGAGTGACATTGCTTTTGATAGGGACCGATTCTAGGGATGGCAACGGGTCAGGTTTAGGTCGGGTCACCCAAAACCCATACCCGCCCCGCTAAAAAATTATCCATCCCATACCTGCCCTATACCCGTCTCGGGTCGGGTCGGGTATAAAAAAATCACGTGTGGATCAAGTTGGGTCGGGTATACCCGGTCTCATAAAACTTAGTTTATTTAAAAGCTGAACGGGTCGGGTCGAGTCGGGTCAGGTCGGGTATATCTGTCCGATATCCAATTTACTTAAATATTTTATAAACATAATTTTTTTATATATAAACGGGTCGGGTTCGGGTCGGGGCATACGACTACCCATACCCGACCCGAACCCGAGTCGGGTTTATTTTATATAACCCATATCCATTTATAAATTAGGCGGGTCGGATTTTACCCGCCCCATTAGGGTCGGGTTGGGTTGGATACCTATCGGATCGGTAAAAATTGCCATCCCTAACCGATTCCTCCGAGAATCTTGTTATCGGTGCATCCAACTTTTTTAGGCATTCGAGAAAAATGTTCATTTTTAAGAAGGCATCGTAAAATAAAACATCTACCAAATTTTCATTATCAAGTACATGATGGACATTACAGTCATCATTATTGAGTGTTATGATTATAGGATCATGGTGGGAATATTGGACTCCTCTTGCATCAACTCAAGTGAAGGTTATGGTTTTGTCAAGACCCTCCCGACTACTAGCTCCGACTTCCTTCTTCGGTCCCCTGGTGATAATGTTGACATCATCTCTGGTAGGTCAATCAACGAGTTTCTCCACTCTAGATGATGGCTCTAGCAAGCATGGGACCAGAGTGTCACTTTTTCCCTCGATCTCAAAGAAATTTGTTCAGTTTGCCATGGCGAATAAGCTTCTCGATCTCATCCTGAAATTGCCTACACTTTTCGATATCATGGCCGTGGTCCCTATGGTAAAGGTATTATTTGCTTTGGTTCCTTCTTTTGGGCTTTGCTTGCATCTTTCTACCTTCAGGCAGCTACCCCCGAATCTGCATCAAAATATGAGCATATGGGATGTTTAAAGGGATGTACTGACCGAACTTTCACGACGGTAGATCGCCTGATCGATCAAGGCTTCAAAGTTGCCAAATCTAGAAAGGTGTCTTATGGCATCATGGAGATGACTGGCTTCTCGACCTTTTCTACCGGTCCTCTCTTCTCGAGCAAAATCTTGAGGCCAAGGGTCACTCCATGGATATTAAGGTAGATAAAGAAGTAGAAGATGAAGTGAGAGCCAGGATGGATGGAATAGTTGGAGGGACATAAGTACCATATGCTTCCACTGTACATGCATATTTTCTCTCTGGTGAGCATCTTAGAAAAATCCACCAATGACTTCTTTTCTAGGAAGAAAAAAGGGACATTGCTAGATACCGCACTTCATGACAGTCATGGCAACTAAATGATCGAGGTTGTATACCTCTAAGACCACTTCATTGAACCGGGTCACGTAAGACCGAAAGGATTCTCCCTCCCTCTGCTTAATGTGGATTAGGGAGTCTGAACTCCATCTTAGCTTCCTACTACTAGAAAAATGGAAAGCAAAAAACTGGCTTAACTGGTTAAAGGAATGATGGAACCTGGTTTTAGGCTAGAATACCAGTATCTAGTCGATTTCTTGAGAGTTGAAGAAAAGGCACAGCATAACACCGCATTGGTGGCTCCATGCAGGAGCATCATTGTCTTGAAGCCTTGCAAATGGTCTACTGGATCGGTAAATCGATCATATATCTCCAGCTGCAGCATCCTGAAATATCTTGGCAGTGGCTCTTGCATGATATGGACTACAAAAGGTAGTTCAGTGGTGAAACCAAGATCTTCATCTTTGGATGATGCTAAGCCTCGCAAGGCTTCAGTGAGTCGATCTATCTCTCGAAACTTATGATCCACTTCAGCATCTCTGGCTAGATGTGCTTCAAAAGGTTATGGGGATGAATAGGCCGGAGTGGAACCTTCATCCTATCGAGGTGAAGGAGAGCGGCTCCTTGCTTGCTTGGGATTCTTCGGTACCACAAGAGAAACAGGTTCCTCTCGCTCGATGTCTTGCGAGAGTGGAAGTCATCGTGGCTCTAGATGCACCATTCCCAGAGGCACAGGAGTTTATGCAGGCATGGCTTGATCTACTTCTGGCTGTGGTGCTACTGCCGGCACCACAGACACCATCAAACGTTGCATCATTTGGACAACAACGATTAACTCATGAACTTACTAAGTGAGCCATTCTAAGGTGTCTGATTGATTCTTGCAAGATGGTGTCAACTTGAGCCCCTAGACCTGGATTCTCGACAGGTTGACTATTTCGTTGGAAAGTGGTGGTGCAGGAGCGCTAAATGGATATGCCTTTCGATAGCATATGATTTGCACTAGAAGTCTTTTTCAAATAACAAGTGAATGGTAGGCCCTTTCTCTATTTGATGGTGCTGGATCCGCCTGAGAGTTGGAGTAAGCTGAAGATAAGACACTGGTGATTGTACCTGCAAAAGAAGTGCTGGCTCGAGGTAGCTTCAGCGAAGGTCCTCCGACACTCAAATCAGTATCTCAAACCATGGTAAAAAATGAAGTAGAGCAATGAGAAAGAATGCATTTATGCATGCATATATGCATATTTCTGGGAACTCATGGAGAATCCCCTTTTATACCCAGGCTTTAAAGGTAATCTAGAAATATCTTAGTATGGTGGCAAGTAGACAGATGATTGGTATTTGACCTCCAACAAGATTTCTAAAAGGAAATCGTCCTTCTTTATCTGAAATATCCTTCTTTCATTAATGAAAGATTTTGTCTTATGTGCCTTTCCACTGTCAGCCTTAATGGCTCCTGGAGTTATAATCCAAATAGGGCCATGCTTCTTTAATGGCTGACATCTGCTCTTAATTATGATATTTGATTGTGTCTATTATAGGAGGCATATCAGAATAAACATCAATAGGCTTTTCCTTCGGCTAGTTTGTAGAATGTCCTTGTAGAAAGCCTTATTTGCTTGGCCTTAATTCTAAGTATCAAGGTTCGATAAATCTTTCACAGAACATATGAACCGAAGAAGCCGAGTGACAATTGTATCGAAAATCTGAAAGATCGAATGTCGAACCTGGTAGAAGTCCGCAAATCGAAGGTTTAAGGTCGTAGATTCGGTCTAGCAGAGATCTGAGGGGGGCCGAAGGTTGAACCCGAAGAGGAGCCGAAGGCCGAAGGTATTTTAGTGTGATGACTAGTAGGACCAAGAGTTTTAAAGTATTGGTCCAAGCTTCGGTTCTCAAGGAGTGGAACCAAAGGATTAATGGGGTGCCGGTGCCTTAGAAAAATATTTCAAGACAAGAGTTATCCTTTCGAATGTTCGACAGCTTGACCTTAAGCTGCTCAAATTATGCAGGTTCGGTCATCTCTGGGTCGTTTAGCCAATTGTTCTATATTTACATATGCCCGGAAGACCATAGATCCAACGCCAGAGATAGAAATAGCCAAAAAATACTGAGTATAGTTTCCACTTATTATGGAATAGATTCGGTCAGCACATGTCCGGTTTTAGCATCTTCGAGATCTCGAGGGTGGGGTTTTCCCCCACATCAAAATCTAACAATTTGTGAGATGGTTTTGAAACTTTTTAATTATTTAAAATTATAATAATTATCATGAGATGTTATCAAATAAATTTTGTGATAGTAGTTGCACTAGCAATTATTTTAGTTTTCTTTCTTTTTTTCGCAAACACATCCTTTGGTGGCACCGGATCTTTTATTTATCAACAAGTTATATATTTTACTTAAATGAAAAGGAAATAAAAAGGCCTTGAAATTGGAACATAAAATTTTTACTTTGTGAGACAAAGCAATCTAAAATAAAATTGGTTCTTTTGCTAATTTCTTAAAAGTAACTACTTTTAGATGCCAATTGGATACAAAGATACATATTCATATATTTTATCAACTCACTTGCATGAATATAAAGGGTTGTATACTCAATATAAAATCCTTATATACTATTGGGTGGTAATTAGTGATGTCTAGGAAAGCCATGATTCTTGCATACCTACATAATAATTCTATTGGTGATATATATTGCTTATAGAAAACTACGCTACAAGGTTATCACTTCTAAAAATTTATGACAGAAGATTGAAAATCATTAGTATACCTTTTGCCTTTGCCACTTGTATATTAATTCTGATAAATTATAATGAAACATGAGAACTGACATTAAATTCTTTAATGATATTAATGATCCTGAATTATAGCCTAACACTATTCATTGATCCATTACCAAATGATGACATCTGCTATTGCTTAAGGTTAGGCTTATTTTGAATATGTGGATTTCTTAATGAACTTTCAAAATTGTGACATCATCGGGCTCGGATAACTTAATAGAGAGATACATGACTCTTTAAGAAAATAACTTTTAAATTGTGGAGGTTTCTTGTTATCATTAGGTATCATAGAGGAGAAAAGTACAACACCTATATCCAACAGACTCTCATAGCTATTGTCACCGAACCCGAGCAATTCCTCCGCACCGTCAAGACTCGCCGAAAGTGCTTCCTTCGGGGTCCTACAAAATAGACCCACTCATCGAAGGATTTTCGATGGGACACACTTCGATGCTTAAGTCAGCAAGGATTTAAATAACAGATATAGAATCTCAAATAAGTAAGAATGAGTATACTTCAACTAGCTTTTCTTACTTATCCCCTGGAGGTCCCCTCGTAACAGTATTTATACGCATTTGCCTTAATAGAATTTAGTTAGAAAGGGCTTCTTGCAGTTAGTTTCGATGTTATTCCGTCGAGAACTAACCCGAACCCGTTATAACGGTTGGTTGTTATTCTGGTAGGATAACTACCTTTTTCTTGCCATCTTCATTCTTCTTGAATCAACCGATATGTTTAGTCTCATTCTTCTGATCTTAAGTCGGTCGGCCAATAGTTGGTCAGCCAATAGTCAGTCATACTCCTTGATTAGCCAACTTTGTCATCAGTCAGCTTCATCATTGTTGACGACGGTCTTGATTTTGATGATTAACAAAACACTTAAGTATATATGAGTACTAATTATATTTTTAAGTGTGTTTATCAGATCTTAGTACTCATCCATGTTGAATGAAGAAATACATGTTTTCAGTTGAAGAAAGTCCTTAAATTAATGAAAAATCAAGTATATGGACTTTGGAATTGATATGGAAGAACTTAAAGAGGCTACAAATCAATTTTGGAGAAGTTTCAGCAAGTTTCAGCACTGGCACAAGCAAGTATCGACTCATGAAGAAGTTCAAGTATCGATTCAAGACCTGAAAACAAGAAAAATACAGAACAGTATCAAACCAGAATTTTTGTCTTGAGCTGACCTAAGTGTCGACTCAAGAGGTCGACTTATGATGAAGTGTCGACTCAAGAGGTCGACTTATGATGAAGTGTCGACTCAAGAGGTCGACTCATGAAAAAAATTCAGAAAATTCAAGTGTCGACACTTGGTGTAATGGCTAGTTTTTCAGAAGTGCAGAATTGATTCCAACTTTGCTTCAAACGGCTAGTTTTTCATCCCCAATGATCATAAATGGTCATCTATGGGTTGGAGAGCTATATAAATACCAAAAATCAAATGGGAAAGTAATCCTTTGGAGAGTTTTATTGAATACGCTTAAGGATCCATTGTTTTAAGTGGTTCAAGCCTTCAAGCTTCCAAGATTGAGAGAAAGCTTCCAAGTCCACATTTTCATCGTCATTCAAGGCTTCAATAACTTGAAGACAAGTTATTCATCAACAATCAAGGATTTCAAAGAGATATTTGCTTTATTTAAGAAAGTTTTTATTATGTTATTTTTATATTGTGCTTACTTTGTTTATTAAGATTTTTGGTGAGCCTTGGAAAACCAAAGAGATTTTTGGTGAGCCTTGAAAAATCAAAGAGGTTGGTTAGCCTTTGTGTAAAACCAACATAAGTTGTTGGTGATCCCGTAAAACCAACATAGGTTATTGGTGAGCCCATAAAACCATCGAAGGTTGTTGGTGAACCCGTAAAACCATCGGAGGTTGTTGGTTAGCCTAAGTTATAAAACCAACAAAGGATTTTGACTTGTGAGCCCGGAAAAACAAGTTGGGTTTTGATTAGTGAGCCCAAAAAACTAATCGACTGTAATCTTGGTGATTATAGTGAAATTTCCAAGGGAAACTTGGAGAGTGGATATAGGTACCTTGGAGTGCACCGAACCACTACATATTCTTATGTTTGTGATTGCTCTTATTTATTGCTTATTTACTCTTGCATTTACTTTGTTAATTCCATTGCATATCTTCATTAAGCATACAAACACTTTAGCAAAACACAAGCACTTAATTGTAATTAGCATATACTTGTTGAAATAGTTCAAAATATTTTATAAAACCCAATTCATCCCCCTCTTGGATTGCTTCATCACTGGGCAACAATCATACTCTTTGGTTCATCGAGGCCACGTAGCTGAGTCATTGTCACAACATTGTCCCCCACTTCCAAGCTCAAAATGTTGCCAATAAAGTACTTCGACTTTTATTATTTTTTGGACAAAGGAAGTAGTGTCATCTCTTCGGCCTCGACATTGGCTGATAAATAAGTAATAGCCGATGAATAAACTTTAGCTAATTAATTGAACCTTTAAAAGCTTCAATTATCTTTTGACGATCAATTAGTTTTCATAGCATTGCCGGGTGCATTTGGATTCAACTATCTTTTAGCTGATAAATAAATTATTTTGATATTGTCGGATATACCGATTGAGTCAGTAGATTAGATCAACTCTTTACGTATCAAACATACCGATTGAGTCAGTGGATTAGACCAACTCTTTACTTGTCGGATATACCGATTGAGTCGGTGGATTATACCAACTCTTTACTTGTCGGACTTACCGATTGAGTCAGTACGTCAGACCAACTTCTTATTTGTCGAATATACTGATTGAGTCAATGGATCAGACCAACTTCTTACTTGTCAAATATACCGATTGAGTCAGTGGATCAGACCAACTCTTCATTTGAATATTTCTCTTCTTTTTCCTTCATTGGTCAACGAAGTTTGGTCATCGATCCATCTATTGGCAGTCCATCCTATATTTCTTATAGATTTTACGAGTTGGTCAGCCTTTATGAATTGGTCGGTCTTTTTGAGTTGATCGGATTAATGAGCTCTGAAGATTTGTCGGTCGAACACCATATTATTAGCTTGTCGGTCTCTGGATTTGCCACACAACCTTTGGTTGATTAGTCCGACCGGCCCATCACAATACTTGCCCCACTCCCAGTTTCAAGGCATATTGTTGCCTTGAAAAATAGGATAATCATCGTTGGTCCGCCAGGCTGTTAAAGAGTACAAGAGATTTGATACTTTTGATGATAAGATGACTGAGACAGGGGTAGTGAGCTACCAAACGGGCTTTAAAGATTGTTTGGATAAAGTTGCCAAGCTTTATATCATGGTTGCAGAGGAAGAAAAAGATGATGATGACTAGCTAGCGGCCGAAGAACCCGAAGTCACCGACCTTTCCGAGGTAGCTGACCGAGCCGAGGATCATCCAGAAGGAATATGTAGATAGGCTTTAGTATTAAGCCCTTGGTAGCTTTGTTAAGTGCACTAGTTGAGTTGGCTGATTAGACCAACTTCTATGTTTAGTTAAATACATCGATTAAGTCGATTGATTAGACCAATCCTTATTTTGTCGAATGTGACTTACTTCAATTGGTAACATTGTTACTCCGAAGTCTCTTCGGAGCACCTTCTTCTACCTCTTCCTTCTTGAAGCTCGATCGACGGTGTAACATACCAACCATTCCATCTGTAGATCGATGACTAGGAAGCTTCATACTGTCTGCAATTTGCTTCTGGGTAGCAGCCTCGGCTTAGCATTCTTGGCCATGGATATACTTTTTCAAGTACCCACGCTTGATTAGGCATTCTATCTCATCTTTCAGCTAGATGCATTCTTTCGTAGTATGCCCATGGTCTCTATGAAATCAATAGTATTTGGCCTTGTTGCACAAGGTTGGAGGAGCTCTCATTGGCCAAGATCTTTGGAGAAACCTTTCTCAATTTCCATCAATATTTTCTTTCTTAGGAGAGAAAGAAGTGTAGGTATCGAACTTGCCGACCAGATTCTTCGACTTTGGACTACGTCGTTGGACCAAGGTATCATTATTACTGGGAGGTGGCGATTCATTGTTTTTTGGATTCTTTTTCTTTGGAGCAGACCTTCCTTTAGCTTGACGCCGACTGATAGCCTGTTCTTCAACTAGCGCATATTTTTGTGTGCATGCCAACAATTCAGAATAACTTGTAAAAAATTTCTTATCCAGAGAAAAAGTAAGTCTGGACGATCGAAGACCTTTCTTTATAACAGACATGACAACATGCTCATTGAGATCTGAGATCTCGAGTGTGGCAAAATTAAAGTGGTCCACATACTCTTTCAAAATTTTGCCTTCTTATTGCTGAATGAAGAAGAGGCTATCCGAATTGCGCGGCATTTTTCTGCTGGTTCTGAAATAAATCATAAATAATTTTTCTAATTGATCAAATGAATGAATGGTACCTGGTCGAAGGCTCGAATACCACAGCCTTCTTAAGAGTCATCGGGAAAACAAGACAATGAAGAGCATCAGTCACCCCCTGAATCATCATATAGGCTTTAAGGCTGCTCAAATGATCGAGAGGATCGATGATTCCATCATAAGGTTCTAACTGTGGGATCTTGAAGTGGGATAGGATCATTTTTTTTATAATTCTTCTAGAAAAAGGCGATCATGAATCATAAGCTATCAGCCATTCGTTGTTCCTTTGTTGATTATCGAGCTTAGCAATTTATAGTTCCAACTTTTGGAATTTCTTTTCGAAATCATCATGTCGTCGGGTTTCCTTACTCTGGTAGAAACTTCTTGGGATAAAATCATTGAAGGATATAAAAAAAGATCTCTAACATTTTTTCCTGAGCCGATTCTCTCTATATTCATTAAATCGGGAGCCTTGTCGCACGGGAGAACGTCGATTCAAGGAGTGATGATACCGAGAACATTGATCTAGCTCTCGTCGCCGAGCCTCTTTCAAAAGAGATCATCGGCTACATCTTGAGGCAATCGACTACTGTTGTCCATTGATCTCGACTTCTTGAAGATTTTAAACAGCAATAGTCAAAACCTTCATTTTATCCAAGAAAAAGTCGATTTGTTCCTATACTCATCGTGGGGGCGGCATCATTATCTTCCAAAGGTGGATCATTCCTTTTGGATGGCGGCCGACCTTCTTTCAATCAATATATTTAGCACTCTTCCTTTCACCATCTTCTCTTTTAAGATTCTTTTCCAAGATTTTAATTTCAACTTTCCCCGCCTGACACGTCAAACCGTTGTCGCCAAACCCGAGCGATTCCTCTACACCGTCAAAACTCGCCAAAAGTACTTTCTTCGAGGTCTTATTAAATAGACCCACACACCGAAGGATTTTCAATGAAGGACACTCCGATGCTTAAGTCAGCAAGGATTCGGATAACAGATATAGAATCTCGGAGAAGATAGGTAAGAATGAGTATACTTCAGCTAGCTTTTCTTACTTATCCCTGGAGGTTCCCTCTTAGCAGTATTTATTGGTATTTGCCTTAACAGAATTTAGTTAGGAAGGGCTCCTTGCAGTTAGTTTCGACGTTATTCCATTAAGAATTAACATGAACCCATTATAACGGTTGGTTGTTATTCTAATAAGATATAACTACCTCTTTTCTTACCATCTTCATTCTTCTTGAATCATCTGGTGCGTTTAGTATCATTCTTCTGACCTTAAGTTGGTCGGCCAATAGTTGTCAACCAATAGTCAATCATATTTCTTGATTAGCCAACTTTATCATCAGCCAGCTTCATCACACTCCTTGTTGGTTCATCGAGATCAAATAGCTAAGTCATTGTCACAGCAGCTAGGAATGAGTTGCATGACCAAATACAATAGTTAACCGGCCATATTTGCTGATGGATGACATTGTCCTTCAAACATGTGCAAAACAACCAAGCTAAGTAAATTGCTTAACCAGTTTGAATTTAAATAAGTACAAGCTTTTGTACAAGATTAATTTTGGCCAATGATGAAAATCGCTTTTTAAAAATGCCAACTTAAGAAAACAGCAGCAAACTTTCGCCAACAATTAAATGGCGAAGAATTAGAATATTTACTGACATTAGTAAAGCAACACATATAGCATCGCACCTGCCAAATGAAAATTGCTATTAAAATTACAAAAATGTACAGAGAGCCCGAAACATTTTATTAAATTTTTACCGTGTTCTGATTTAATTCGACTTATAAGGAATGTTTTATTAGAATTTTAAACTTTTGAATTGACACATCAAGACAGCATAATCCAAATTACTAATATAAAGTACATTAAACTTCGGATAGTCAAATAAAGATCTCAAGCACAGTAATTGACCGAGATCGGAATCAAAAGCGAACCGATCATTAAATCCTAGAAGCAAAATGGAATCGTACCTTCTCGGCCTTTTCCTTCTCCAGCTCCCCCTTCTCCTTCTCCGCCTTGTGCTTCATCTTCTCCATCTTTTCCATCTTTTCTCTCTCCATTTTCTACTCCAAAAGAGAAAAAGGAAACCCTGAGATCAAGATCCAACGGCCGAGATCGAGGGATGAAGAGGAGAGGATTTCGAGATCGGAAATGGAGAAGGAGACAGATTGGACCTGGATGTAGACGTTCTCTTTGGCTCTCTCCTCCTCGCTGAGAACCCTACCTTTCCCGTCGCTGAAGGGGCGAGAGCACCTCCACCCAGCTCCTCCGGCGATCGCCACCGATTGGGACAGGCGAGGAATTCCTCCGAGTGCCGATCTCATCGCCATTTCTGATTCGCTTTGCTTGGCGGCGAGGTCGGGAGATCGCCTGTTTAAATAACGAGCGGGGAGGAGATCCGGTTTAGGGAAAAAAAGACCGGGTTCTGTGGTGGTCGGCGATTTCTTTATCTATCGAGGGAGCCAGTGGAAGAGGAATTGATTCCCGGATTGCCGGTAGAGCCTGCTTGGTGACGGCCTGACGGGTGATTGGTGATTGGGCACACCTACCCAGAAGGAAAAGGTAGGAGCTTCAACCCGGCGGATCATTGAATAATATTCTAATCATCCTAGCCATAAGTGGCCCACAGAATATTGGGTTAGTTCTTGCCAAATAAAGGCATCGTTGATGCTGATTCCTTGATTAATATCTGGATCATCGATTTACTTTTTTGGATACTTGTAAAATAAATTTTTGATCAAATTTTATCTATCCGATGTCTAAGTTAATAGATTTCAGATTATAAAATAGAGAACTGAAAAAAAGAAAGCGGGATGAATGAGTGAAGAGTCAGATGTATACAGTATAAGTTAATGATAGATCAGCTCAGACTTGTATGGAATGACTTATCCTAGAGATCCCTTTTTATCGCATTTTATAGGTTTGCTGTAACTGAAAGTAGTTAAGCCTTCTTGATTTCTGTTTGGGAAGTTAATCAATATAACTTTCCTTCAACTAATTATAGTTACTGTCGGAGGTTTGTTTCCTCGGTCTTATCGAAGCCATGGCTATCATACATATAATTGGTTGGTTATAACATCAAAGTCTGTTCTTGATGACTTTAGTTTGAAGTAGGTCGGTCATTCTCTTCGAAGTTAGTCGGCAGTTATTTCATTAGCTGTAGATCAGCCATTTACTTCAGAGTCATCCTCTTCGGAACGGGCCGACTGTAGATCAGCTATTTACTTCAGAACTGTGTGGATCGACTATTTACTTCGAAGCTGGTTGTTTCAGAGTATACATTATGAGTTGGCCATTTACTTTGGAGCTGTATGAATCGGCCATTTACTTTAGAGCTGGTTGCTTCGGAGTATATATTGTGGGTTGGCCATTTACTTTGGAGCATGTATTGTATTGTGGATCGGCTTTTTATTGAAGGCCGATCTCAAGTTGTGTGTCATTACTAGCTGGAGCATAACATCGATCCATTCTCCCGTCAGAGGTTGGGAGCATCGTCATGTCAATCCATCTCGTCAACCGGTCTGGGTAGGATTAATTGAATCTTCAAACCAGCAATTATCTCTTCGAGCCAGTTTATCACAATAGTTGCCCCACATTCCCAATTTCAAAGCAATTTATTGCTTTGAAAAATAGGAATATTAATATTTTGTCATTTTTTGGCAGAAGAAAATATAGCCAATGATGGCGAATCTCTGGTCTAGCTGATCATAATAACTACTTTTTATTTCGAGCATCGTGCCTTGGACAGGTGTCAGGCTCCTGTTATTTCTTGGAGAAATGGTGTGGGTTTAAGAGTCGTGTCGATTTTTTCCATTATGAGGTTTTTGGTAGACTCTTTGTCATCGACTGGGATCAAGTGACATGGCATCATCATGTTCATCCGATATTTCGTCGAAACTCATCTCGGTCGTTGATTGCCTTCTCGTGGATCCCTGCTGATAGGTTGGTTTTCCTCCCGTCGAGTCGGTCGATGTCCCTTAAGACTTCGTATCCATGATTGGCACCGTCCATACGTGGTGCGATCGGAGGCATTTCCAGTCTTCCAAGAACACCATCTGAACTGTCGTCGCGGCATATATAAAGGGTATTTGCCTCATAGGATGAACTTCTTCGTTTCCTCTGAAATCTTCCTTCTCTTTTAATCGCTCCAGACCTTCTTTTTCCTCTCGGGCTCTCCTCTCCTTCCATAGGTAGAAACTTTTTCCTTTTTCCCTTTCTTCTATCATGGTTAGGTCTCTGCGAGTCCCCACCGCTGGCAGGATTCCGGCTAGTGGGGGAAAAGGGGGTTCTTCTAGTGTTACAAGTTCTAGGAGAGGTAGTATTAAGTCCAAACCGGAGTACATAGCTAGTTCTTTGTCTTTTTTTAGACTAGATGATCTTAGGAAGTGTTACCATATTATGGAGAATTTTCCATTGATGCTCCCCCAACCCAATGAAAGGGTAAACCGTCCTCCTTCTGGTACGATTACGGTGTCTGAAGATCATCTACAGGTTGGTCTTCAATTTCCTCTACCTCCATTTTTTATCAAAATTTTTAATCTGTACATGTGGTTCATGCGTAGTTGACTCCGAATAGCATTCTGGTGGGGGCACCAAAATCAGACACAGATTACTAGGCCCTATCTGGTTTACTTAGTTATGTGTCAAAGTTTTGGAAAATTTTGTAATCAGTTAAGATTGAGTCCTGTAATAAATTGATGTTAGTTGATTTATCTCAACCCTCAACCTAGTTAGTACTTTGAGTCCTGTACATTAGTTATGAGTCCAGTATGAGTCCAATTTTTTTACAAGAGATGAGGTTACCCTATTTTAAAGTTCCACCAGGCCACATCCAGGAGTCAGAGTCCAATACAACAGTTTATTAGATTTTGTGACAACCTAGAATTCAAGATGCCTCCAGAAACCTTGATTCCTTCTAGATGTTCTCTAGATGCCCAGATTCCCCTCCAGATACTAGACTATGTTCCATATCATGTCACATCAAGAATCCAGTGGTCCATCTGCGTCCCAAGACAAGGAAATTAAGTCTAGACACCATGCCCAAAGCCCACCAGAACCAAGATTCTTTTTATTCCAAGAATATTTCACCTAGGGCGCCCCAGATTCCAGGAGGCCCAAAGTACCTACGCCTAACCCAAGGCCCAAGCGCCCAAGCCCCCTTTGGCCAGCCCACTTGCTGCCCTTAAAGCCCAACATGCCATTCAAAGAGAGATTAGGCATCCAAAGGATGTTGACCAAGTCAAAGTGTGAAGGAAGGAGGAGAAGAAAAGTCCAAGCTTCTAGCCTAATAAGGATTACTCTTCCTAAAGCCTTATGGAGTGGTTATCTCTACCCTAAGTGTAACCCTAGTTAGGAGAGGGCATGGAAGATTTATAAATACCCCACCCCTCTTTCTCTTGTAATCAACTTTTTCTTATGAATACAACCTTGCTGAAATTTGAGTAATTGCCTTGTATTTGGTGTTCTAGTATTGGTTCTCTTAATTTTATGTGCTCTCCTTATGTCCCTTGATCGAAACCTTGCTGCCCTAACACCCTTCTGCGTCCTTGGAGATCAGCCACGTCCAGAGGAAGATGCCCTAGCTACTGCCCCAGTCAAGCAACTGCTTCTTCTCTAGGACACCCACACCCAAACCTAGTTTCTTTCAATTCTAAACCCTACTTTTTATCCCTTTGTTTAATTGCTATTTTGATTGACTCTTGATGCTTGCAGGATCCCCGAGGTGTTTCACCTCCCTTGAGGAGGCTTTCTTTGCCTTTACGACCGCCCAGATAAGCCATCAGATCCAAGGGAACCAAGGCTTTCTCATCCAGGCATCGATCAGAGTGTGAGTGATCCCTTTAATTACTGAATTTATAATTTCTGACTGGTAAAAAACCTTTTCTTCCCTTAATTTCTGATTTATTGAAGATTAACTATCCTAAGCCAGGAATTTCTCAATTTTTGGGTCCTGTCTTTTAATTATCTTGAATGATTAAGCCTGTGTTACCTCTCTTCCTCCTGAACCGAGCTCGACGAACGCGCTGGAGGGCTCCTCGACCGGACAACCTGTAAGAAGTCCCTAGATGCCGGAGGGGGCTCCGGTGGGGGACACTCTGATGCTTAAGTTAGAGGAGGGTTGGAGCAACAGAATGGGAAGAACTCTGGGAAAGAATCAGAATGGGAAAGAAGAACGTTACCGTTCACGGAGGTCCCTCGGGTGCCTTTTATAGGCACGGAGCGCTGCCAAATTCTATTGGGGAGCAGGCTGGAAAAACCCGAATATGCCCCCAGGAGAACAGGCATGGCGACGAGATCATGGGTGGCAGCGTGCCAGGTGTGTCAAAGTAGTGGCCATGTGCTGGAGTTTATTATAACAGAAGGTCAGAACTGTCGGAGAGGAAAGGTTCCTGGAAACCTCGGGCGATCTCTTCAGCAGTGGGTCAGCTGGCTCCCCAGGAGCCGACCGTGACGATAAAAAGGGCTGTCGCACAGGCTGTGGGTCACCTATCAGCCCTCAAAGCCCCCAGGTTAGCTCTTTGGGAAAGTCGACCGGGGAGTCGGACTTTGCACGGGGACCAGCCGATCAGACGCCAGGGGTCGGTCCGACTGGGGACTAGCCAAATGAGCGCATCAGTTGCCCCCCTGCTCCTGGGCGTTGAGGGGCCACGTGGCACAAAAGGACAGGAGCATGATCGTGCGCACCTACGGCGAACTCTGGACCAAGACGTCGAGTCGCTTCGAATCCGTCTCAAACGGTGCCCTGGACAGCTGTCAGCCGCTCGTTGGGGTACAGGCGAGGCAGTTAATGCAAGTCTGGTGCCATGATGAGAGCCAGACTGTCCTACATCGATTCGGGGTGAAGTGGACCGTCGCGCCATGCGGCAACATCTGGCTGGTCAGCGCTACCCTTTGGATTAGTCTAGCACCGATGATCTGGCGCGCACGCGGATCGCGATCCACGTGAGAGGGTGCTTCGGCCGCTTCGATTCTTGTAATGCAGGTGGTTGCGGCCCTCGACAGGATGGCTGAGGCATGCCCGAGGCAGGCAATAACTTCTCCCCCCTCTCTCCCTCCCTCGAAGGCCTATAAAAGGGAGGAGGAGGCAGAGCGAGGGGGCTTTTCCTGCTGCGCCTACTCTTCGTGAGATCGAGTCCTCCCTTCCTTCCTCCGCGAAAACTAGCACCTAGGAGTCCACCCCAGGTTAGTCCCAGCCATTCCTCTTCTCCTTCTAGCTTCCAATGGCATCCAGTAGTAGGGGTTCGTCCCATAGACCTAAGGACCCAGGGCCGAGCGCGGTATCCTCGACCATGACCCGGGAACGGGTCGAAAACCTCAGGGCAGTATTCAGTATCCCGTCCACCCTGCACCTCACTCTTCCGGGCCGAGAGGAGAGAGCAAATAACCCATTAGGTCCAGGGACCCTTCCGATGTACGAGTCCCATCTTAAGGCCGGCCTTAGGTTCCCACTGCATCCCCTGTTCATAGCCATCTTCAACCACTATAGGGTAACCTCGGTGCAGCTGACCCCGAAAAGTATTCAGGTGATATGCACTTTATAGTACTCTGTTATAGGGCCGGGTCCGACTCCAGTCTGTCCCTCTTCGGTAACTTCTTTTACCTGAAGAGGTACTTTAGGAGTCGAGAGTGACTTTAGGAGCCGAGAGTGGGTCTTGTTCGTCCCTCGTCAAGGCCAAAAGATCTTGAAGTGCCTCCCGTCGACCATCCATGGGTGGAAGGCCAGGTTCTTCTTCGTCAGCAGCCTCGAACCTTGGGTGTTCGAGCCATTGTGGAGAGAGCCGTGGGCGAGGGTCCGCGAGGGGAGGTCGGTATCGGCGGTCGACTTGGACATATTCAATGTGCTTAGTAGAGCCGACCCGGTGGCGGCCTTCGAGTTGTTGGGGGAAGAGACCCTTCATCAGGCAGGGATCAGCCCCCAAAGATTTTTAGGCAAGGGTCGACCCCTCCTCTCACAGCTCTCTTAACTTTTTCTCCTTCTCTGTCTGACTCTAGATGTTTGGTGACAGGAGGAAGGATGCAACGGATCGACAAGTCCAAGATCATCCGACGGGAGGTGCGGAAGCGCGCCGCTCCAGAATCGGCCCCCACGCCAGCCGTCGAGCGGCAAAAGAAGAGGCGAGAGGAGGAGCGACCTGCCCCCGTCATTGATGTCGAGTCAGACAGGGACGACATCCCCCTCAGTGAGCGTAGGGCAAGAAATGCGACTGGGGCATCGGCCCCACCGGGAGAGCCAGCCCCTCGGTCGGAGCAAGAGCATCCGGGAATGCCCGTCGCGACCGCGGTGCCCACCAATCCAGAGGAGGCCACCCCTCCAGTAGACAAGGACAAGGGGCCAGCCGTTGAAGGGACAGCCGGTAGCGGGCTCGAGCTGTCGGAAGAGGAGGTACGCCAGGAGGAGTTTCAACACTGCCGTACACTGGACCATCCCAGGCGGGCATGGAGCCTGCTGAGGGGGGCGATGACCGATGCTGACTAGGAGGCGTCGATCAAGAGGAACCTGGTCTACGTGACCGTGGAGAGCTACCGTGACCTTATAAGGGTAAGGATTTTACCTTGCTTCTTTATCCCACTACCTTTCTGTTTTCAAGTAAAACACTAACTGGGTCATACTTCCGCAGCTCCTCCACGGCATCTCCCTCATGGATGACGCCATCTGCCAAGTAGTACAGGCCACTAAGACCTCTGCAAAGAGGGCCCAGGAGCTAGAAACGACCCAAGAGACCGCTCTGGCATCCCTGAAGTCGACCGAACAGAACCTAGCGGCAGCCCAGGCGGAGACAGAGTCGACGAAGGCGACTTTGAAGGAGACCGAGGGCCGACTGGCCGACCGTGAGGCCAGGTTGAAGAAAAGAAAGGCGAAAGCCGACTCTCTCACCCGCAGGTTGGGTGAGGAGGAGAAGCGGTCGGTGGAGGCTGACAAGAGAGTCCGGGCCGAGCGGGCAATGGTGGCACAGTTGGAGGCCCAAGTTAAGGAATCCAAAGAGCTGGCCACGAAGCAGGTCCAGGAAGCCGTGGTGGCGTACAAGGCCTCCAGCGCCTTTATTGAAGATATGGAGGAGGCGGCGACCAATTTCTACCGGGAGGGCTATGATGATGTCCTAAAAAAGGTGGGTCTGCTGTTCTCGGAGTTGGACCTGGCGGGCGCCGAGCTGCGGGACCCGTCCGAAGGGGAGGAGGCCGAAGCGGAGCCCCCAAGAGAAGGTGAAGCAGAAACGGCCAGGGTCGAAGCTCCGACACTGGCTGACATAGAGGTGGTGGCCCTCCCGTAGGACTCTCCTACTGTAGTAGGTCCGATTGACCTGCCAGTTGTAGCTGACGGGGCCGAGGTTGTGGCCCCTGAGGCATATCCCGTGGGTCGGACCTAAGGGTTTTGTAAAGGTCCAACCCACCTCTTTTGTACACACCACTTTTTGGAATGAATGAAAAGGCTCATTTCTGAAACTCTTGTAATGTGTTCAAAGCTTTTATTTTAAAAAATTCTTTTAAGTACCCCGAGTCGGCTTCGCAGCCTTGCAGGGTCGCGAGCTGCTTTGAAGCAGCCGGCAGGCACGAGGCAAGTGCCCTTTCTTTTTCTGGAATTTCTCCAAGTACCCCCGGTCAGCCTATTCGGGCCAGAAGCCAGTAGGGTTGTTGAGAACAGTAATTTGATTTGGGCCGGATACCTGGGCGCTTGCTCCTGGTCTCCGTCTGCGAGTCGGCTCGCACAGTGGCTCATCTTCTTTGTGGTCCCGTGAGAGTTGTCTCTGGGTGGTTATCGACCGGGGTCGGACTTTCGGAGTGGGCTGCCCTAGAGCCTCTACCGATCAGGGTTGGACTTTCGGAGTGGGCTGTCCTAGAGCCTCTGTCGACCGGGGTTGGACTTTCGGAGTGGGCTACCGTAGAGCCTCTACGATCGGGGTCGGACTTTCGGAGTGGGCTGCCCTAGAGCCTCTACCGACCAGGGTCAAACTTTTGGAGTGGGCTGCCCTAGAGCCTCTACCGACCAGGGTCGGACTTTCGGAGTGGGCTACCCTAGAGCCTCTTTCGATCGAAGTCGGACTTTCGGAGTGGGCTACCCTAGAGCCTCTGCCGACCGGGGTCGGATTTTCGGAATGGGCTACCCTAGAGCCTCTACCGACCGAGGTCGGACTTTCGGAGTGGGCTGGAAGGAGTTGAAGAAGTTTGAAGAAACTTGTAGACTTCATTGATAATATTTGCGAAGATTATCTACATTCCACGGGCGCTCTATCTGTTGCTCGTCCGGTGATGGGGACATAGGCCCCCTCGAATCTTGAAGCAGCACGGATCTCGGAGATGCACGAATCTTGGAGGATATCTAGAATAAATTTTCTTGGGATTTATTTTTATTTTTTGTTTGAATTTTGAATTAGGATTTGGTTGGTTAGGATTGAGATATGGATATGCTTATCTTATCCAATCTTATATTTGAATCATCTTTATCTTTTTATCCTGTATTCAAACTCAAATGAGGGTTGGACAGGTCTATAAATACCACCCTCAGTCTTTTGTAAAGAAAAAAAAGTTTTTGAAGAAAAAAAAATTTGAGTTCTTAGAAGAGTGATTCTTCTTACCTTCGCCTTCAGGCATGGGCATGATGCCCTAGTTATCCCCCTTCCCATTCCATCTTCTCTATCCCCTCGTGGTCTTTTAGATCCATTCTAGCGCCTCCAAGTATCGAGGAGGGTGTAATGCCCTAGAGGTGAGAGGTCTCTTCGTTAGGGTGAGTCCCAAAGTCCATGAGATCCAGATCCCTATCCTACATCCCCACTATTCCTTCACCATCCCTAGAGAAAAAAATATCAAAAAAAAATAGTACCCTAATTTAGGTGACTTCTAGGCTCACCAATGATCCTATAATCTATCCCTCATCAATTATGGTATCAGAGCCTAGAAAAATTTGGGTACCTTGATATCTTTCCAAATTTTCTCTTACCAGCCACACCCACTTCCCGATTCAACCAAAAAAAAATCGTTTATCCAAGTCGCCAGCAATTTTCTTCATTCCCTCCTTCCGATCCCATTGCTGAGCAGCTCTGTGCCAGCACCCCACCTTCGCCTCCCATGACTCCACTCTCTGCCACCTCCGCCACCAAATGAAAATCCTGTCACCGCCATGCCCGTCGCAGGACCCGCCTCCACGTTGCTCATTGCTTTACCTCCTTCCCTGCCTAGAGCCAAGATCTCCTCTTCTCTCCTCATGATCTCATCCACACTCAAAGCACTAGCCCTAACCTAATTTTCTTCTTCAAGATTGGTGGAGGATACAGAGAGAATGCCAGATTCTTGGAGTCGACGATGCCCCGGGCGATGAGTTCCCGGCACGCCGTGGAGTCATGCACGCTCTAGCTCCACGTCTCGAAGCCCTTCCAGCTCCAAACCCTCGGCGTCGAGCCCCCCTCCTCCATGCCCTACTCCTTCCATGCTAAGAAGCGCTGCTGCTCTGACCGCTCCACCGCCGCCGGTGATGCCCTCGACCTCTCCCGCCTCAACCTCTTCCACGATCCCTCGTCCCCACCGGCGAGGACCTCGTCCTCCTCCCACCCAATGCCTCTACCCGTTCTTCCTGTTACTGTGACACCCGACTTCCGCCGCCCCCTGATGGACTCCGGCCAAGCCATCGACGATGATGGACTTCTCCAGATCCATCCCTGACTCCACCTCCATCGGACCCAAGGAAGAATCGCTGGACCCTCCGCCGTGCCACTCCTCCGCCCGATCTTCATCGACGTCCCACCACCTGTAACCAAAACAAACAGCCGCCGGCCTTGCCATCCACTGGAATCAGCCAATCGTGTCGCCGTCTTCCCCCCTGTCACCATGAATATTCCTCCCGTCCGGTCCATGCCAGAGCCCTAGCCGGTGAAGATCCACTGGAACCCCACTCCACAAGGCCACCTCTGCTCCATGGTTTGACGGTCCGCAAAGGAGTCCCCGCTGCCGCAACGCCCAACGCCTCATCTCCATCGTCGAACGCCATCCCCACCTGTGCCGCCGTGTGTTCCCCTGTGCCGCTGCCCGCCTCCCATCGCTGGTGCTGGTGAAGACCACCGGTACGTTGAAGTCGCCGGTGAAGTCCGTCCGCTCGTGGTTTCGATCCGTGGAGAAGGGAGAAGAAGAGGCTCCCACACGAATGTGAATACACTACACGTTCCTCAAAGCAGTCAGTTTTATGTTGCCGATTTCTTCCTATGCACGAATTTCAAAGTGCATGGTTTTCAAAGTTGCACCATTCTCAAAGTTACACTATTTTCAGAGCGGCCCTCTTTTGATTGGATGCGGTTCACTAGAGTCCCTGCTGATCCACACTCGACGGAGTCGAGTTTTCCCCACCTCAGGGGAATGATGGGGACATAGGCCCCATCGAATCTCGGAGCAGCACGGATCTCGGAGATGCACGAATCTTGGAGGATATCTAGAATAAATTTGCTTGGGATTTATTTTTATTTTTTGTTTGAATTTTGAATTAGGATTTGGTTGGTTAGGATTGAGATATGGATATGTTTATCTTATCCAATATTGTATTTGAATCATCTCTATCTTTTTATCCTGTATTCAAACTCAAATGAGGGTTGGACAGGTCTATAAATACCACCCTCAGTCTTTTGTAAAGAAAAAAAAGTTTTTGGAGAAAAAAAAAATTGAGTTCTTAGAAGAGTGATTCTTGTTGCCTTCGCCTTCGGGCATGGGCGTGATGTCCTAGTTATCCCCCTTCCCATTCCATCTTCTCTATCCCCTTATGGTCTTTTAGATCCATTCTAGCGCCTCCAAGTATCGAGGAGGGTGTAATGCCCTAGAGGTGAGAGGTCTCTTCGTTAGGGTGAGTCCCAAAGTCCATGAGATCCAGATCCCTATCCTACATCCTCACTATTCCTTCACCACCCCTAGAGAAAAAAATACCAAAAAAAAAATAGTACCCTAATTTAGGTGACTTCTAGGCTCACCAACGATCCTATAATCTGTCCCCCATCATCCGGTGTGCTAGTCAATAGGTTCCAGCCCGGACTACTTCGATAACCCGATACGGGCCTTCCCAATTAGGGGAGATCTTTCCCTGTTCGGTCGGCCTTGAGACCTCCGTCTTCCGCAGGACCAGATCTCCAACTTGGAAGATGCGCGCTTTAATCCGCGAATTGTAATACCTGGCCATCCTCTGACGGTAGGTCGCCATCTTCATACTTGCCTGGAGTCGGGTCTCGTCCAGGAGATCTAGGTCAGCCCTTCGTTGCTCCGAGTTGACCGGCTCGGCGAATTGACCAGTCCGAAGAGATAGCAGAGAGACCTCCACGGGGATGATAGCCTCACTCCCAAAGGTCAGGTTGAACAGGATTTCTCCCATTGCTGACCGTGCGGTCGTCTGATACGCCCAAAGCATTGAATGGAGCTCCTCCGCCCAGAGCCCCTTGGCTTCATTTAACCGGGTCTTCAACCCATGCAGGATCGTCCTATTGGTGACCTCGGCCTCCCCGTTGGACTGAGGGTGAGCGACCGATGTGAGCCGATGGGTGATATGATATTGTTGACAGAAGTCCCGGAACTGGGAGTTGTCGAACTATCTTTCATCGTCAGTGATGATCGTCTTCGAAATCCCAAACTGGAAGATAATGCAGTTCTGGACGAAGTTTTCCACTTTGGCCTCGGTTATCTGTGCCAATGCCTCCGCCTCCACCCACTTAGTAAAGTAATCAATGGCCACGAGAAGGAATTTTCGTTGACCGGAGGCCGGGGGAAAAGGTCCCAGGATATCCATCCCCCATTGAGTGAATGGCCAAGGCACCGTGAGCGGGGTCAGCTGGCTGGCTGGCCTCCTTTGGATGCCGGAGAATCTCTGGCATGCATCGCACCTTCGTACGAAATCCAAGGCGTCCTTCTGGATTGTAGGCCAGTAGTACCCTTGGCGAATTATTTTGTAAGCCAGGGACCTTCCTCCAAGATGATCGCCACAGATGCCTTCGTGTACCTCCCGGGGTGCGTAGTCCGCATCGGCCAACCCCAAGCATTTCAGAAAGGGTTGGGAAAATGAGCACTTGTAGAGAGTCTCATTAAGGATGACATACTTGGAGGTCATTGAGCGGATGCGCCTGGCATCCGTCGGATCATCCGGAAGGGCCCCTTGCACCAGAAATGCATGGATTGGGTCCATCCACGAGGCCTCTTGCTCAACCTGGTGGATCTCCATCGACTCCTCAGTAATACTTGGATGCTGGAGATGTTCCACGAAGGTTCGGTCGGAGGTGCCATCCGCAGTGGTGGCTAGCCACGACAAAGCATCCGTTTGGGAGTCTTGCTGCCGGGGTATATGAAGAATTTCAAAGAATTTAAGTCATGACACCAGGTCTCGTACCTTATCTAAGTACTTGGCCAAAGATGGATCCCTCGCTTCAAACTCACCCTTCACCTGATTGACTACCAGCTGGGAGTTAGAGAAGGCGCAGATCCTACCAATGCCCAGTTCATTCGCTATCTTCAACCCCGCAAGCAGAGCTTCATACTTCGCTTGGTTGTTCGACACCTGGAATGCAAAATATAGAGCATACTCCAAACATTGCCCATCGGTGTTAGCTAGGATTAAGCCTGCACCGCACCCCGAGAGGTTGGAAGCTCCATCTACGTGCAGGGTCCAGGCGGGCTCGGCCTCTCTCGTCGGGTCGGCCATGTACGTCCTAACCGTTGCCCGGGGTGGCTCCGTCCCCCAGGTGCATTCCGCAATAAAATCAGCTATCACCTGGGCTTTCAAGGCCGACCATGGCCAGAAGGAGATGTCAAACTTGCCCAACCTGACGGCCTATTTGGCGAGCCATCCAGAGGTATTGGGGCTTTGGAGGATCGCCTTGAGGGGTTGGTCCGTCAGCACGATAATGGGATGCGCCTGGAAGTAAGGTCGGAGGCACTTCGCCACTATAACCAATGAGTACACCAGCTTTTGCACCTTAGGATATCTGACCTCAGCATCATGGAGAACCTTGCTGATGTAGTAAACAGGTTTCTGTTGGCCACCTTTCTCCACCCGCACAAGGACAGCGCTGATGGCCTCACTAGAAGCTGATATGTACAAGTATAACACTTCCCCCTCCGTTGGCTTGGCCAAGAGCGAAGGGTTTCTCAAGTAGTCCTTCAAGGCCTCAAAGGCCATCCGGCATTCATCAGTCCACTGGAAGCGGTCCGAGCGATGCAAGGTCTTGAAGAATGGGAGAGATCTCTCGGCCGACATGGAGATGAAGCAGCTAAGAGAGGTGATGCGACCCGTAAGCTCTTGTACCTGCTTCTTACTGGTCGGATGGGTCATGTCAATGATAGCCCCTATCTTCTCGGGATTGACCTCGATGCCTCTTTGAGTAACTAGAAAGCCGAGAAACTTTTCAGAGATCACCCCGAAGATGCACTTGGCAGGGTTTAGCTTCATCCTGTGGTGCCTCAACGCATCGAAGGACTCCTGTAGGTCCCTGATGTGGTCGGCCTTATGGAGGCTTTTGACGATCATATCATTGACGTATGCCTCCATGTTTCTCCCAAGATTATCTTTAAAGACCCAGTTGATCAGCCTTTGGAAGGTGGCGCCCGCATTCTTCAGGCCGAAAGGCATCATTTTGTAGCAATACAGGCCCCTGTCTGTGACAAAGGCCATCTTCTCCTCATCTTTGGGATGCATCCTGATCTGGTTATACCTAGAAAAAGCATCCATGAAGCTCAAAAGTTGATGGCCGGCCGTCGCATCTACCAGCTGGTCAATTTTTGGCAAGGGGAAGCTATCTTTGGGGCATGCCTTGTTGAGGTCAGTGTAGTCCACACAGATCCTCCACTTCCCACTAGCCTTCTTCACCATGATGACATTGGCTAGCCACTCTGGGTAGTGAGACTCCCTGATGAAGCCAGCATCGAGAAGTTTCTTCACTTCCTCTTCAATGGCCCTCTGCCTTTCGGCGACGAAGCTCCTCTTCTTTTGCTGGACAGGCCGGTAAGTGGAATCCACCCTGAGCTAATGTGTGATAATGTCTACCGGGATGCCTGGCATGTCGGACGCCGACCAGGCGAAGATGTCCATATTCTTCCTCAAGAAGCCGACCAACTCCTGCCTGGCTCCCTCGTCCAGGGTGCTCCCTATTTGAAGGACCCTCATAGGATCATCCTCCCTAAGGGACACAAATACAATCTTCTCGACGGGCCGGCCGTGGCTGTCGACCCCATCCCTAGGGTCCAGCTGCTCGAGCATGGGGTGCTTGTCCAACTGCTTGTCGTGGATAGCTAGGCATTGCCGGGCCATTCTGCGGTCTCCCCTTAGCTCCCAAACTCCGTGGTGGGTCGGAAACTTGGCCAGCAGGTGGTAAGTAAATACAATAATTCGGAACTTATTGAGGGCTGGCCATCCCAAAATTGTGTTATACACGGAGGTCGTACGGACGACCACAAAGTTGATAGAGAAGGTTCATTGGTAAGGTTCCGTTCCGAGGGTCACGGGTAAGGCAATCTCCCCTTCGACCCCGACGGAATTCCCTCCGAAGCCGGTGAGTGGTGCCACGGACTCCCGCAGTCTAGACCTGGACAAGTTCATCCGGATGAACGCATCATACAATAAAACCTCCGCACAACTTCTATTATCGATAAGGACATGCTTTACATCATAATTGGCGATGACAGCCGACACAACCACAGGATCATCGCCTGGGAGAGGAGACTCCAAAAGGTCCTCATCAGAAAAACTAATTACATTGGATCCTCTGGGCTGTTTTATAATGTCCTGGTCCTCCTTCCGGCCCCAGTCGGATCGTCGATGCAGCATGCCAATGCCTCCATCAGTTGGGCGCTGATTGGGGAGCTCAGCCTCCCCTGGGGGGTCTCTAACAGTTGAAGTCTCGGTCCGATCCTGGCGGGGTCGGACATACTTATTCAGATACCCCCTGCGGATGAGATCCTCGATAGCATCCTTCAGCTGGAGGCACTCCTCCATCTCGTGCCCATGGTCCCTGTGGAACAGGCAGTATTTATTCTTATTTCTGGAGGCAGGAGTCCTTTTATCGGTCGAGGTCTCTGGAAGAAGGCCTCGTTCTCAATCTCCATCAGGATCTTCTCCCGCGACAGGGAGAGGGGTGCATAGTTATTGAACCACTTGAGGTAGTCCCTCGGCTTGGGGCTCTGGCGCCGGGCGGATCGGCCGTCATTGCTGGGGGGTCGGACCACAGGGGCCTTATCTCCCCGCTTCTTCGGGGCCGACCTCCCATCAGCCTGGCGCCGGCTCGCCGCTTGCTCTTCCGCCAAGGCATACTTATGCGCCTTGGCCAGCAGATCGGTGTAGCTTGTAGAGAGCTTCTTGTCCAGGGAAAATGTGAACCTGGATGAGCGGAACCCCCTCTTGAAGGCCGACATGGCCACCGCTTCATTTAAGTCAGGGATCTCCATAGCGGTTGAGTTGAAGTGGGCCATGTAGTCCCGGAGGGTCTCTCCCTCCGTTTGATGGATGAGGAAGAGGCAGTCGGTGTTCTTCGGAGCCCGGCTGCAGGTCCTGAAATGAGAGAGAAAAAGGGTCTCGAGCTGGGAAAAAGAATAAATCATACCTGGGCGGATGGTGGAGAACCACATCCGCGCGGCCTTCTTCAGGGTCACGGGGAAGGCGATGCAGTGGAGGGTGTCGGACGCGCCCTGCACCATCATGTGGGCTTTGTAGGAACCCAGGTGATCCAGGGGATCAGTGGTACCATCGTAGGGGTCCACCTATGGGATCTTGAAATGGCGGGGGATGGTCTTTCCCAGAATCTCCACGGAGAAAGGCGGGCAGGTGTCGTGCGCCGGCCTTCCCTCAGCGTTCTACCACTCGGCTATCTCGACAATGCACTCCTCCATGCGCATGATCTTGCTGCTGTAGTCATGCGGATCTGCAGTAGGGCGCCGGCCACCGGGATAAGCAGACTCAGCGAAAGAGGGGGAGGCCGACCTCGCCCTTTTTCCTTCAGCGCGGGCCCTCATGGACCCCTAGCGTTCTGGGACTACCGGGGACGGTGGCAAAGGTGCGTCTGGCTGCTGGCTGACACCGGCGACCGGTTGGTGATTGATGCAGGAAGCCACCGACAGCTGCTGCTGGCGGTCCGCCATCTCCTGGAAGCGCTGGACTACCGAGGTAAGCATCTCGATGCGGTTCACCAGCATTTGGAATTGTTGCAGCCCTAGGGTGATGGTGGGCTCGATGGCAGCGGCATCATTGCTCTCCGCGAGGGGTGCGCTGGGCCCTTGGTGAGAGCGCGCTCCCCTCGCGGAGACGCTCTGGGTTCTTCCTCTTGCCATAGCTGGATCCTTCCCATTTATCTTCCCTTTTAGGGTAAGGAGCGCAGCGAAAGTTCAGGCGCCCTTCCTTTAGTGCCAATCTGTTGCCTCTCTTCCTCCTGAATCGAGCTCGGCAGACGCGCTGGAGGGCTCCTCGATCGGACAACCTGCAAGAAGTCCCTAGACGCTGGAGGGGGCTCCGGCGAGGGACACTCCGATGCTTAAGTTAGAGGAGGGTTGGAGTAACAAAATGGGAAGAACTCTGGAAAAGAATCATAATAGGGAAGAAGAACATTACCCTTCACGGAGGTCCCCCGGGTGCCTTTTATAGGCATGGAGCGCTGCCAAATTCTGTTGGGGAGCAGGCTGAAGAAACCCAAATATGCCCCCAGGAGAACAGGCGTGGCGACGAGATCGTGGGTGGCGGTGTGCCAGGTGTGTTAGAGTAGTGGCCATGCGCTAAAGTTTGTTATAACAGAATGTCAAAATTGTCGGAGAGGAAAGGTTCCTGGAAACCTTGGGCGATCTCTTCAGCAGTGGGTCAGCTAGCTCCCCAGGAGCCGACCGTGACAATAAAAAGGGCCGTCGCACGAGCGGTGGGGCGCCTATCAGCCCTCAAAGCCCTCGAGTCGGCTCTTTCAGAAAGCTGACCGGGGAGTCGAACTCCGCATGGGGACCAGCCGATCGGACATCAGGGGCCGATCCGACCGAGGACTAGCCGAATGGGCGCATCAACCTGCAATATGATGATTCTTATAATTGCTTATTACCTACTAGTCTTTACTTTACTTTGAAGAATTTAGCCTACAAACATAAATTATAAAAAATTATAAAAAAATTAGTTTACTATTTTTCTTATATGATTAGCAATCTTAGAGTCGTCCTGCATCAGTTTGGTATTAGAGCGGGTTTAGAATAGTTTTTATCTGCTTTGCATTCACAAACCCTAATTTCTGCATCCTGTCCACCGCATTAGGTGTCTAGGTTTCATCTTATTTTGGCATCTTAGAAAATTTATTTTTCTATGAAAATTGCATGTCATGTACTCTGCTATGTTTGATAATTGTCATAATTTTTAATTAATTTTACCAAAACCCTAATTCTCTAAAATATAGCATATTAGAAATCCTAATAAAATCCTGAAATTTCTGCAGCAGTCTGAAAACCCTAGGATTTGCATTATCATTTTATTTTTGTTTTGCATAAAATTTGGTAGGTATCATCATCACCATCCATCCTCTATTATAAATTTTTCTTGATTTTTTTCTGCATCGATATCTGCATCATCCAAAATCCTAATTTCTTGAATTTTTGCACTTACCTGACCCAACCTAATCAACTTCCACACACCCCAATCCCAAGCCAGAATTTATTTGATAACCCTAATAAACTTAAACCTACCTTGACATCTCATAAATTAATTAAAAATTATTTTATTTTCTGATTATTTTAGATTACATCAAGATCATTGAATGTTCATCATCTTTTAATCTAATCTTAAGGGCAATCAATATAACATAAGGGCAGGAGGTCATAACCTGTCCTGGGCCCAAAACAACCACCCAGCATTTTCACCCAAGCCTTAATTAAAATTGATTAGACTTAATTTGCCCTAGAGGGATAGGTGACACCAACAGGTCAAGTCTGAGCTGTATGGGCCAACTAGTGCATTTAATCCTATGGCTATTACTGAAATCTGGTGTCTAAGGCTGAGGGTCCAGAGTCAAACGACCTAAGTGGTGCTGTGGTTTTTAATTGGGTCCCTGCAAAAGCAAGGGGGCCTCCCACACTCCCACTCTCTACCTAGCCAGAGGAAGGATTAGCTATTGGGTTAAGTGTAAGTTGAGCTGACCCATCCAGTTTTGGCTCTAGGTCTAGGAAACCCTAGATTAAGCTAACCCATTTTGCATACTTGGCTGCACCATTCTATTTTGATTGATTGATTATTGCATGACTACTAGGTTAGGAGTCCAGTATAGTCAATCTAAACCCAACCCCAATTCAAATATGGAGTCCAATTTTGAAGCCATCCTGAAAGCCATGACTGAATAGCTAGCTCAATTGAACCAAACCAATATCCAAACTCAAATTCAGTTAGCCCAAATGAACACCAAAAACCAAGACCAGTTTGATCATATGAACACCCAAACCCAAAACCAGTTTGACCAATCTCGGGACCAATTTGCTCAAATAACCGCCCAGCTTAAACAAATGACCCAATCAAATAATCAAACAACCAATAGGGTGGAACAATCAGCCACTAGATTGGACCAAGTAGAGGATCGACTAGGAACCGTAGAAAGAACCCAGGAGTCTAACACTGAACCTGACCCTGATTCAGTCCCTTCTACCTCTCATATCCCTAGGAGAGCCCAAACACATGAACCCTTTGTAGAACATAACCCTAGGAGATCCTAAAATCATGATCAATTTAAGGAACCTAACCATAGGGGAAACCAACACCAGGATCAATATCATGACCCTAACCATAGGAGACCCAATCATGAGGACCAAGACCAGGATGATATGCTTCTTAGGAGCATCAGGATAGACGCACCTACCTTCAATGGCAGCTTAGATCCAAAGGTCTATATAGACTGGGAGGGAGGTATGGATAGGTACTTCAAATTTTATGCCTTGAGTGATGAGAAAAAGTGTCAATTTGTCCAGCTCAGGCTAATTGATCAAGCTAGATTATACCTCAATAATCAGATAGGCAATCTACCCATTACCACCTGAGAAGCCATGAAATTAAAGCTTAGAGCTAAGTATGTTTTCCCATACTATAAGCAGTGTCTCTTAGATCAATGGCAGAGATTAAGACAAGGGACCAATTCTGTGAGTGAATATATAGCCCAGTTTGATGAGTGCGCCCTAAGATGTGGTATAGATGAACCTGACTCAGTTACCCTCTCTAGGTTTAGAAATGATCTTAGAGAGGATATTCAAAAGGAGCTATACTTTAGGAATGTTAAAAGCATGGCCCATGCCTATCGTGTAGCTGAAAATATTGAGAGGTTCCAGAAAGTACCTGTAGTTAGGAGACCTGAACCCTTTAAATCCAACACTCCTAGCCTTAGGTCCAACCAAAACCAGTTCTACCCAAAACGACCCAGCTATAACCAAACTCATCCCAACCCTAACCAAAGTCGGCCAAACCCAAACCCAAGTTGACCCAACCCCAATCCAACCGGTCCCAACCCTAATCCATCTCGTCCTAACCTAAGTCCAAGTCAGGCTAGCTCAAGTAACTCAGCATCTTTTAGGAATGATAAGGATAAGGCACTAGCTTTTCAGAAGAACCCAAGCCCCAGCCCCAGTGCTTGTTTTATATGTAATAAGGTAGGTCACTTTGCTAGCCAGTGTCCCACCAGGTCTTTGCACATAGGGGAGCTTGTGGAAGATGAGCCTGAACCCAATGAGGATGAAGAAGAAGAGGCCTATGAAGCTGAACCAGACTTAATTGAGGAATACGAAGGTGATGAGGAGGATTTTGAACAAACATACCTTGCAAGGATAGTTAGATGCATCCTGTCCTAGAATAAAACCTAGGAAGATTGGTGTAGGACCAATATCCTATAGACTTTAGTGAAGATTGGGAACAAGGTGTGTAAAATAATTATAAATAGTGGGAGCTGTGTGAATGCCATATCCTATAAGGCTGTCAAAACCCTAGGCTTATACCCAGTTCCTCACCCAAGCCCCTATAAGGTATCTTGGATAGATTCCACCTCTATACCCATTAAATCCAGATGCCAAGTTTAACTCCAGCTTCAGTCATACCAAAATAGAGTGTGGTGTGATGTTGTGCCCATGGGGGTAAGTAGTATCATCCTAGGATGACCATGGCTTTATGATCATGATGCCACTCTTTATGGCCGAACTAATGCTTTCATGTTTACTTTCCATGGGAAAAAGATCACTATAAACCCCACCCCACCTCAGGAATTAATTAAGAGAGGGTCTAGCTCACTTAAGGAGAAAAGGTCTGGAGTTAACTTAATCACTACAAAAGAGCTAGAGAAAGAGATATCTGAGGGCACTACTGTTTGGATGTTAGCTGTAAAAGAAGTATCTGATCCTGTTGATAAAGAGTACCTTCATGAGGTCAAGGGAGTCCTGAGTGAATTTCATGATATATTTCTTGAAGATTTACCTAACAAATTACCACCCCTTAGGGACGTCTAACATGCAATTGATTTAGTCCTAGGGGCTACCCTACCTAACCTACCTCATTATAGGATGAACCAAACTGAACACTTATAACTTCAACGATAGGTAGGTGAGCTTCTTAGAAAAGGGATATTTAGGGAGAGCCTAGGTCCTTGTGCTGTAACAGCCTTATTAACCCCTAAGAAAGATGGCACATGGAGAATGTGTGTTGATAGCCATGCCATAAATAAGATAACTGTGAAGTATAGGTTTTCCATCCCCCGCTTGGATGGTATGTTAAATAGGATGGCATGAGCCACAATCTTTTCAAAGATAGACCTTAAGAGTAGCTACCATCAGGTTCGAATTAGACCTGGGGATGAATGACAAACATCTTTTAAAACCAAAGATGGTCTATATGAGTGGGCCGTAATGCCTTTTGGGTTATCCAATGCCCCTAGCGCTTTCATGATAATTATGACCCAAGTCCTTAGGATGTTCATAGGTAAATTTGTGGTAGTGTATTTTGATGACATCCTGATTTATAGTAAAACCAAGGAAGATTATATAGAACATCTAAAACAAGTTTGCTTGACCCTTAGGAAAGAGAACCTCTATGCAAATTTAAAGAAGTGTGATTTCATGACCTATAGAGTTATCTTCCTAGGCTTTGTGGTGACCCCTGAAGGTGTAGCAGCTGACCCTGAAAAGGTCATATCCATTGTAGAATGGTCAGTACCCACTAGTGTTCATGAAGTTAGAACTTTCCATGGTCTTGCCACTTTCTACAGAAGATTTATTAGGGGATTTAGCACCATAGTAGCACCAATTACTGATTGTATTAGCAAGGGTAGTTTTCAATGGACCAAAGCTGTAGATAGAGCCTTCCCAGAGATCAAGACCAAAATGACACAAGCACCTATTTAGAAGGTTACCTGATTTTACCAAAGTTTTTGAGGTAGCTTGTGATGCTTCGGGAGTCAGCATAGGGGGAGTTATGAGTCTAGAAAGCCATCCAGTAGCCTTTTTGGTGAAAAACTTAATAAGGCTAAACTGAAGTACTTAACCTGTGACAAAGAGTTTTATGCGGTAGTACAAGCTCTTAGATACTGGAGACATTATTTATTATCCTAGGAGTTTGTTCTATATTCTGATCATGAAGCACTCCAATTTTTGAACTCCTAGAAGAAATTAAACCCTAGGCATGCTAAGTGGGTAGAATTTATCCAAGCCTATACCTCTGTACTTAAACACCAAGTTGGAACTAAAAACAAGGTAGCTGGGTGACATGGGTACTTATAGATCAGTCAGACCGATCAACCTGGGTGACATGGGTTAACTCGAGTCATTAAGCTTTTCCAATCAGTTGTGGTCGACTCGACTAGCCAGGTAGGTGAGATCATGGGTGAGTATCCGCCATTAACCATCTTTCCTAGACACCAACCAAGTTGGCCAGGAAAGAGGTAGCCTCATACAACCATGATCACACTGCCAAACCTACCTCGACACCAGTCGGTTTACCAAACTCGATCAGACTAGCCTAAAGACTTGGACGTCCACTGAGCCACAAATTGGATCCATTTTTAGATGAACGGATCAACTAATCTAACTATTAGATAGTTCTAAAGAAAGACCTTAATCAACTTTTGATTAATCTTCTTTTATCCGGTTCAACTAAACCTAGGTCTAACCCAGTTAAGGACCCAATTAGAGAACTAACCCAATTAACCCAAAATGGCTTATTCATGCTAAATTAGATTTCATAAACCTAATAATTTATTAAGCAAAATTCTTAATTAAAACAATTTTAATTAAGTCTTTATGTAAAACAATTTTACATAACAAAAATCATGCAACAATATATTTTACAAATTTTATATCCAATATAAAACATGCCTAAAACCATGCCAATTTCATGTATCTAAAAATTAAAATAATTTTTTAATTTTATATCATTTAAGGATCCTTCTGAAAAGGCCAACACAGACGATCCATTTCGTGTCAAAGACACACGGTCGTGGTGAAGATCTCAACTAGGTTCCAAAAAGAATTTGATACACTGATAGATTAAACTATTTAATCTACATACATGCAGACATGAATAAATTACACCTGTAACCTGGCTCTGATACCACTGAAAGTAAGGGTACAGGGGGTTTGACAAGATCCTACACTAGGCATGCAAACAGTTACGGGAGCAAAATGGATTTTAAAACAATTTTTAAAAGTCATGCAGCGGAAAACTGCTCCGCCCAGAAATCTAATCTATTCAAGTTGCATGTATTAAAATAGGCATGTAACAAAGCATATAATATTTGTAAAATATATAAATAAATACATTTATTTATGCATGATAAAATAAAATTTTTCATACCTTTATTCCACCTGGAATAACTATGGAATAACTGCTGGAATAGCTGGGATAACAGGAATAACTTTATTCCTGTTGTCTTCTTCCTTTGGACGTTTGGTTACTCTGTTTTTGCTCTTCAAAACAGCGACAAAACGGCGATGTCCGGAGCTCCTTTTCCTCCTGAATCGAAACAGCGGCAAGGGAGAAGAGTCTTCTTCGACCACCAATCAAAATCTGCAAGAAATACTCAAAGAATAGGGTGTACAAAATCACCCAAGTTGCTGCAAGAAAAAATCTGCTGCAGAAAAATAGCAGTCTTCTTCCTTGCGTTTGGAGCTGTAGCAACGAATACGGCTTGACCCTCTTGCTCCCAGGAGTAAAGGAATACTCCCTCTAGAGGGGAGACATGCCTGGGGTTCACCGATCCTTCTCCACGAGCAGTGCTAGCCACTGGAAGGAGCAATGGTCACGGTAAGTTGCAGCAATTTTCTTTTGCTGCAGTGCAGGTTTTTGAGCACTTCAAATAGGGGATTGATGCCTAGTTTCTCTCCCTCACACACTCCAAAACCCACCCCAAGGATCACTTAATGGAAGCAAGGTTTAAGCTCTCAAAAAGGGAGAACACACAGCCTCTCAAAGAAGACGCCCTGGTGTTGTTGCACGGTAATGAAAAATCTGCTAATGAAATAGGGGACTGCATGAATTTAAAGGCAGCAGGGACGAGGGAGAGGAAGAGGCAAGGAAAAGCAAACGACGCCGGCTGCCTATCGCCCATTTAACAGCCATTAAACGGGAGGAATTAATCCCAGCCGGTGGAGGGATGTGAAGGGATGCCCAACAATTTTATTTGGGACATTTGGCCTTCTTGTCGCAAGAATTTTTTTTCCCAGCATTATTACCGTGTAAACGGTCCAAGTGAGAGGAAAAATCATCGGTCCAATAAATACCGGTCCAAGACCATTTAAACCAAGTGGTTCAATCTAATTGAACCGGTTTAAAATTTGGTTCAAGGGAAAAATTGGTTCACAACCAATTAAAGGTCGAAACGAACTCCGAATCAGTTCAAAACTGATTCAGAAAAATCCTGGCGGAGCGCTGGTCAACCCGGAACAATTTTTGGTTGACGCAGATAAGGGCAATACGGGGAAAAGAGTGCTCAAAAAATACCATGACCATAAAACTGAGACAATTCTCAATCGTAATCGGTATCCGGATCAGAGAGTAATCCTCTGTGGCGTGTGACCTCATAGGTTCGAACCTAAACGGTAGCACTAAAATAATTTTAGTACCAGCACAGGAAACCATCTAGCAATGGGTCCCAGCATCCGGATAGGTCGAAGATGCGGGAGCAAACTATAGAACCTCTGGCATATGGTTACCGTTTAATTCATCCCTTTGACCTCTAATACTCATGACGACTGAAATTGGGCTGCCAACCCAGACTGAGTCAGTCGACTACGTGTCTCAACCTTGCAAGCCCAGTGACTCTTCACTAGAACTACCCCGGCCGAGGATTTGCTAAATTGAGATACTGCGAGACATTCAATCCAAACTGTTTGGATAGGTCAATTCCATCTTGGTCCATCACTGCTCCACAAGTACTTGCCTGTACCTAGAAACCTTCCATCACCGGATTAAAAATCCGGGTAGTCCGGTACCAAAGCACAGGGAGTTGCTTGCAAGCTACCGTGATGACCTCAGGTCGGAGGGACACATATACCCATATCCAATCGTGAGTATCCCTTTGGCAGAAAGGGGCTGCACGGAGTCACGTTCAATGAGATACCACATATCTCACTTGTAGATCACATCAGTGTCACCACACTCCTTTGGTCAAGAGGACAACCAAACATGTAAACTACAACAACCTATACTTGATATATTGCTGTCCAGTATAATATTTCCTTTGGTTGTGAACAGGGTTTAAGGACCACTCGATACATCCTCTCTGTATCGAAGTCAGTGTAGTCCTAAGGACTTCATCACATGAAAAGAGTTCATTTCAGGAAAATACAATATGTGATGAGCTGCCAAAAATAATATTTTATTAATTCATAAAATGAATACAATACTCAGCACAACCGCCTACAACTCAGGCGATTGGCTTTGGGATATAATTCCCAACACTAATCCTATGGGGTTCAAGTTGACTAAAGGAAACCTGACTAGTACTAGATTGATACCTAGGGGTTATGGGCTCCCTAGGCTCATAGAACAAGGGTGCAGATCTATGGGTCACGGGATTATAAGATTTGGGATCATAGGATTTGGGTTCAGCTCTATGGGTCTTGGGTCTACTGGACTCATGGGATATGGGTTTGTAGATTCTAGAGTCAGAGGATTTGGAGTCATAAGATCTATAGGTTGTGGGTATACTAGGCTTATAGGAGAGGGTAAATAGGATCTATCTTCCTGGTCTACAAAATCTTGATTGGGTCTTCTAGGACTAACCTTAGGGATTTGGTCATGACGATGGGCTCTCCTAGGTTCAGCCTCAAGGTATGGATCAGGGTTTGGGATCCTCCTAGGTTCAAATCATAGTATGGGTCATGACGATGGGCTCTCCTAGGTTCAACCTCTCGGTAGGGATCAGGGTTTGGGGTCCTCCTAGGTTCAGTATCATAGTATGGGTCATGACGATGGGCTCTCCTAGGTTCAACCTCATGGTAGGGATCAGGGTTTGGGGTCCTTCTAGGTTCAGTATCATAATAAGGGTCATGACGATGGGCTCTCCTAGGTTCAACCTCATGGTGGTGATCAGGGTTTGGGGTCCTCCCAGGTTCAGTATAATAATAAAGGTCATGGCGATGGTCTCTCCTAGGTTCAACCTCACGGTAGGGATCAAGGTAAGGGATTCTCCTAGGGTTGGGCTCCTTATATGGGTCAGAGTATTGGGTTCTCCTAGGATTGGACTCCCTATATGGGTTGGAGTATTGGGTTCTCCTTGGGTTGTCTATATGTTCAAACCTATTGGCAAGATGGTCAATTCTATTGTTGGTTTGGGTACCAGACTGAGTTAACTGGGTAGTCAACTGGGTAGTTATTTGGGCCATGGATTGGGTTAGCTGCTCAGCAAAGGCTTTCATCTGGGCTTCTAGCTTATCCATGGATTCAGACAAAAGTGGAGATGGTGGATGATATGAAATCCCTGATCTAGTGCTCATGCAAGACTCGATCAAACCGACTATAGCTAACTAGACCTAGAGTCCAAAACTAAGGGCTCAATCAGGGTGGCAAACTAGCCTATAGTAACCCTGTACTCAGCCAGGCAGGTGTAAGGGGAGTGTTAGGTCCCTGATTGCCAATCCTAGACACCAATCAGAGATTGGCTAGGTAGGCGGACCAGCACACAAACCCTTCGGGATTGAATCCCTAAACCACCATTCTAGACACTGAGCACAAGGCACACACAAGTTAACTTGACACGGTGATCTAACACTAACCCAGACCCGACCAGTTGGTGTCCCTAGCCCACTAGAGCAAATTAAGTCTAGTTAATTTTAGGTTAAGGCTTGGGACCGAATGCAAGGGATGTGGTTTTGGGCTAAGGAGAGGTGATTAAATCCTCCCCCCATCTAATATAGCAAGAGTGCCCTTAAAAGTAAATTATACAATGATGGCAGGCAGATGAGGATGCAAATTAGGGTTTAGATGTTTTTGGTATTTTTGGAGAATATATAATTTTTTTTTATTTTGGTATTTTCTTAAATAGAAGAAAACATGCAAATTATGGCCTAATATGCAGGAAATATACTAAAATTAAAAGATATGCAAAAGATGCTAAACAAAACCCTAAAACTTCCAAACTTGTTTTGCTGAAAAAATAGAGCCAAAAATTTATAGGCTGTATTTTGGCTTGCAGAAAATTCACAAGCTGAAATAAATTCTGAAAAAATTCTGAAAATTACTATGAATTATGGTGAATCCATCAAAATAAATTTTAGAATTTTTGAAGTTTTGATCAGGGAGAAATAATTTAAATAATAGAGCATATATAGACTGAAAAATTGTAGAAAACAAGCCCTAATCTAAGCTCTGATACCAAATGATGCGGGACTAATATGCATGCAATTCTTTTTGTATATTTTATATGTGGGGTTAGGTGATTAATTCCTGAATTTCAGATCAAAATTAGTTGTAGAAGATTTTGTATGAATTTTTGAAGCCAAGCATGCAGATTAGAACCTAGAAAAATACTAAAGAAGGATCACCGGGGCTGAGAAGCCTCGGTTAGGGCAAGTTCTCCTACAATATAAAGACAAGAGGTAGAGGGGATGTACCTGACAATGTCTGAAGTACTCGATGAAGATCACAGTAAAGGGATCTCTCGTTCCTCGATGGATGCGGCCTGGAAAATCGAGCCAAAGACCCGCGGTACCCGGCTTTCTACTCAGTGGTCCGATTGAGGCTTGGCTGGAGTCGTTGGATTCGTAGGAACTCAGGGACCTGCAAATGACCTGTCAGGGGTTAGAAAACTCAGAAGAAATCAAGAAAACAAAGGAAAATAGCAAAGGGAAGAAAGTTTTGGAGGGGGCTGGAAGGATGGTTGGCGGCAGGAAGATCATTGCAAACACCGGGAAGAAGAACTCTCAAACCCCTTTATGCACACAGCAGGGTAATCACACAAAACAATATAAGAACTCAAGGTTTATTTCATATCAAAAATCTATTTTCATACAAGAGGCTAGGGTCCCTTAAATAGACCCTTAACTGTGGGCTCCAAGTAAGGGCACATTAGTCTTTACATAAGAATCCTTTACCCTCTCAAACCCTAGCTAGAAAATAAGGAAACATTAGGTAGAAAAATCCCTAAAAATTCTCTTGACTTGGCCAACACTCCAAGGATGCCTAGGGGGGCGTGTTGGACTTCTAAGAGCAGCAAGAGGCCGGCCCAAAGGGGCTCGGGCATATGGGTTTGGGCCTCTGAAAGCTGGGATGGCCTGGTAGCCATGTAGCAGGAATATTCCCTGGTATCTTTCTTCTTAGGGGCTTGGGCTTGGCGCCAGGGCTTGATTTCTTTGGGCTAGGATGCAGATGGACCTCTAAAATCATGGATGCCTTGGTCTATGAATATACTTTGGCATCTGGAAGGGAATCTGGGCATCTGGAAGGGAATCTGGGCATCTGGAGGGCATCTGCAAGGAATCAGGGTTTCTGATTTTCCTCTTGGAGTCTTCAAATCTTCAAGCTGAGTTGGACTTAGGCTAAACTTTCATATCTTCAATCTGGTTGGACTTGGTCTTCACTTATATGATATGGTCTTGAGTCTTCAGTATGCTTGGACATGACTCAAAAAAATAAAATTAGCTCAACATGAGCTGACTAGCATTGGACTGAACTAGCTCAACATGAGCTGACTAGTACAGAACTGAAATAACAACTCAAAAGACTCAAATAACAACTAAAATGGACTCAGATGGGCTAAGCCCTTATTACAGATGAACTCATAAATTATTGATCAATCCACAGAGGGTTGAAAAGCCTCTGTCTTATTCTGGTGTCTTTGGTGTCCCCACCACTCGATAGGGTCGAGTTCTTCCCATCCTAGGAGAATTGGTGGGGGCACCAGAATCAGACAGATTACTAGGCCCTATCTGGTTTACTTAGTCATGTGTCAAAGTTTTGGAAAATTTTGTAATCAGTTAAGATTGAGTCCTATAATAAGTTGAGGTTAGTTGATTTGTCTCAACCCTCAACCTAGTCAGTATTTTGAGTCCTGTACATCAGTTATGAGTCCAGCATGAGCCCTAATTTTGTACAAGAGAAGATGTTACCATATTTTGGAGTTCCACCAGACCACATCCAAGAGTCAGAGTCCACTACATCAGTTTATTGGATTTTATGACAACCCAAGATCTAGGATACCTCCTGAAACTAGGTTGGATGAGTGGAGTTGGAAAGAGGAAGAACACTCTAGGCCTCACGCCCACCTTCTTACAAGGGACCAGGCATTCAAGCAAGGGAAAACTTCAAGAAAATTTCTTTTTTCATTGATTCAAAATTCATGATTGATTACAATAAGGTTTGGAGCCTTTTTTATAAACCACCAAGCCATTTTGAAATTCAAATTCGAAATTCAAATAATTACAAAATTAGGGGAGAAAATAGTGGGCATCTTCATGAAGAGGGGCACCATTTGTGGATATTTGTGGGCCATTTCAAATTTTTTCTTTCTTGGGTGACATTCCTTGGTAATGTGTCTTGGTGATGTGGCAAGGTGGAATGATGAAGTGGCATCCAAGTTGGTGATCCCATGGTCCATGCACCCATTAGTCTTCTTGACTTGGTTGTGCTGAAACCAGGTTGGTCTTGGCTGACTCTCCTTGACTCAATTACAATGAAGAAATTAATTGAAGCAAATACTGGACTCAATTACCAAAATGAAATGAATACAGGACTAGTAGACTCAAATAAAACTTATTACAGGACTCGAGCTCTCAATCTTCCAACCATAGAGAATCTTTCCTAATTTATATTGGTTGGAGTCTCTTCCTGAGCCTGGTGCCCGCACCAATTCTCCCCGAGTGGGAGGAACTCGACCCTGTCAAGTAAGGGTCGGTTTGACTGTGATATCTTTCTAGTAGGTCCGGGTCAATTTGCTGCAGATCCTCTCGGGTGATCCAGGAGTCCTCGGAATCTGGTCGGCCTTGCCAATGAACCAAATAACGTTGATAGCCCTTACTTCCAGTGGTAATCACCTGATCATCCAAGATATGTTCAACTTTATCTCTTCGATCTGGTGGAATTGCTGGTGGACACTCAGGTAGAGTTTCGCTCTTAAAGGTAGGATAAGGCCCAAAAGGCTTGCTAGGAATTAATGCTGGCTCTTTATATTCTTTCAGATCAGTAATATTAAATGTTGAACTAATGCCATAATCTGGTGGTAACTTTAATACATATGCATTAGGTCCAATCCTCTTAATTACTTTGAAAGGTCTAGCTCCTCGGGCATGCAGTTTCTTCATAGTTCCCGGTAGAAACCTTTCAGGTCTAAGTTTAATCATTACATAGTCCTCTTCATTAAATTCTTTCATTCGTTTACGTGAATTAGCCATATGCTTATAGACTTCATTACTCATTTGAATCTTTTTACTAATTTCTTTATGCAAGTCCTTAATATGATGTGCATATGATTTTTTTGTGGACTCTGAGACTCATACTGACACTTGACAAAAAAATAGACCCAACTGTGTATTCCTATAGAGAGGGAATTTATTGGACTCTCTAGGGTCTAAACCTAACAAATTATAGACTCCTAAGATTTGACCCTGGTCTGGCATGCACATGAAAATCTATAATGGATCCCTAGCAAATGCCATAAGGTCTTCCAAAAGTAGGTCGCAAACCTAACATACTCACAGCATTAGTGCAATTGAACGACCTCAACAAAGTGTAATTTGATAGTTTGGGGAACATTGGAAGCCTTAGGATACGATAGGATATAAAAATCGGAGTCTTGGAATAATCTATTGGAAACATAAAATAGACCTTGGTTACTTGGGATGACCTTAAGATTTGAATGTTGATTTATGGGTGTAAGATCTAGGATAAGCTGGATGCTCCTAGATGGTGGAAGGTCATCTGGAAGGTCTTTGGGAAGTTTATCTTGAAAGTCTTCTAAAATAATGTTTACTTCCTGGGGTTGCTCCTTAGGGACTTGTTCCTGAAACCTCTTTTATGGGCAACTCGTATGAACCCTCACTGTCATCTGAAATGTTTGATCCTGGCTCAGTCAATCCTTCTTCAAATTCTATAGTGGGTTCAGGATATTTTTTTATTAGTTTCTCAATGATCTCAACCTTACATCCACCTTCATCATACTCCACTAGACTTAATTCATAGATGTCTTCTTTGAATTCTTCAGTGAACTCAAGAGTTTCTTTCTCTAGATTCTTAATGGGTTCAACCTTTTCTCCCTGAAATTCTTCAATGGGTACTTCCTCTTCCCCTTCATATCCATTAATTAAACTCAGTTCAGCCTCGTAAACTTCTTCCTTAGGCTCACTAATGGGTTCAAGGGCCTTTCCCTTGCAAACTAATGGGATAGGAGTAGTAGGCTGGTTTGAAGGAATCTGTCTAAGAATTGGTCTAGAGGTGCTAATCAGGCTGGGCTTAGGTCAGCTGCTCATGAGTTTTCTTTGATAAGACTCGAATTCTCTAGTAATCCGATAAGCTTCCTCTAGAGTATGAATTTTCCATTGAAGTAATTTTTCCTGGGTGTCCTTACATAGGCCTCCTCGAAATCTAGATATGGTCATGGTCTTAGATTCGGTTGTGTTACATCTCCTATCAAACCCCTTGAATTCCTCAATATAATCAGACACTAGTCTATCTGATGTGGAACTAAAAGCTCACGCTCAGTGATAAAATCAAACCTCTTGGTCTTCGGTAGGAGGATCCGGGCAATGATGTGATGAAGAAGATATATCTCTAGTGACAACTGGTTCGTGATGACCGTAGCCACACCGTGAACATCCTCGCACTCCAGGATGCATCTGAACGCCTCCTCGCGATCCTCAATAGCAAAAATAACAATCACATGGTGTGGGATTTCCTAGACACAACTCAGAACCTCCTCAGAAAGTGAAATCTGGATGCCTCTGACTGTCGTACTCCAAAGTAATCGTCAACAATCAAGACTCCCATAAAACTCTCGCACCAGATGTGGATAATACCTCTCCTGCATGGTGCAGAAGGGGATCAACCCAGCATCCTGAATAGTCTGCTTGATCTAAAATCCCTATCTGTCGAAGAAATCAAGATCCACCCATTTGCCTGCTGCCACCACCTTCCCAGACATCCTCTCTGTAGGAGGTGAACTGGGGGTTGCTGAACCACCAGTCTGATCTCTGTCATTCCTAGCCTTGGATCTTCTCTCTGCTGAACTCTGATCGAATTTTCTTTTAACAACCAACCTCTTCCTTGGTCCCATAGTTCTCCAAGCAGATGAAAGAGAGAGGTAGGAGAAGAAACTAAGGAAGAATATAGTCCAACTGAAAGAAACTATAGGAAAGTGGAGAGAAATTACCAAAAATGGAAGTAAAGAGAAGTTTGATCCACAAAATAACCAAATAAAGAAAAAATAAGAAATAATGGGAGCAAAAATGGAAGATAAATGAGGGAAAATAGAAAATGGGAAGGAAATGGGGGGTTCGGCCATGAGAGGGACGAACCGAGAGGGAGAGAAAAAAAAAGAGAGAGGCCATAAACTATAATAATCCAAGAAAAATCAAGAACAATACGGTTCACAATACAAGAGAAAGAAGAAACGATCAAAAATCCAAGGAAAAACGGGGATTAAATGGAATAAAATGGATGAAATCAAGAAGAACATGGTGATTTATGGTTTGAATGAAAAAAGAGGGAGAGAAATACTTTGAATGAAAGGGGCAAGGGAGGAAATCAATTGTTTCGGAGGTTAGAGGACTGAAGGGGACCACTAGGGCACTTGGGAAAAGAGGGAAATAAAAAACAAAAGGGGTCGGATAAGCCCTAAAAATTCTAAAATTTTTGCAAGTGTCGACACTTCGATTTTCTCAAGTATCGACATTTGGTTAGGTGTCGACATTTCGCAAAAATTCAAGTGTCGACACTTGGCCAAGAAATTTTCAAAAAAAATCAAAAAAAATTGTAAAAAATCAAGGAACTTTTTGAACAGTTTTGGGACTCAATAAAAGTGATTTTGAGCAAAAATAAATTAGGTAGAGTGAAAATTGAGAGAGTTCTAAGAGAATGGGTCAATGATTCCTAACTCTCTTCTAATCATACAAAATCTCTCTTCACTCAGAGGTTTGGTAAATACATCAGCTAGTTGATTATTAGTACACATAAATTCAAGTATCACATTAGAGTTTTGTACATGATCTCTTATGAAATGATGTCTTATTTCAATGTGTTTATTTCTTGAATATTGCACAGGATTTTTAGTTAGATTGATTACATTAGTATTGTCATATCTTATGGTTGTCTTAAATTAGTTTTATGCCAAAATCTTCGAGTTATTGTTTGATCCATTGGATTTGAGCACAACAGCTTCCAGCTATTATATATTTGGCTTCCGCTATAGATAGAGCAACCGAATTATGTTTCTTGCTACTCCATGAGATCAAATTAACTCCAAGAAACGGACATGTCTACTAGTACTTTTCCGATCAAGTTTACACTCAGCAAAATTAGCATCAGAATAAGTAATCAATTCAAATGAAGAATCTCTAGAGTACCAAAGACCAATATCAATTATGCCAGACAGATATCTAAGTATGTATTTAATAGCCAAAAGATGAGACTCTTTAGGGGCATACTGATATTTTGCATACATATAAACACTAAACAAAATATCTGGCCTACTAGCAGTTAGATACAATAATAAGCCAATCATTCCTCTATATAACTTTTGGTATACTAGCTTACTTGATTCATCTTTGTCAAGCTTACAAGAGGAGCTCATTGGTGTACCTAATGGCTTGGTGTTCTCCATCCCAAACTTTTTTTATATTTCTTTTATGTACTTGGCTTGGTTGATGAAGATCCCCTCTTTGGTTTGCTTTATCTGGAGTCTGAGGAAGAAGTTAAGTTCTCCCATCATGCTCATCTCGAACTCACCCTGCATTAGCTTTGCAAACTCTTGACAGAGAGATTCGTTAGTAACACCAAATATGAAATCATTCACATACACTTGTACAACTAAGAGATAGATCATCATTCTTCTTTTACAAAAACAAAGTAGTATCTACATTATCTCTGGTAAAATCATTTTTGAGCAAGAAAGAACATAAACGATCATACCAAGCTCTTGGAGCTTGTTTCAAACCATACAAAGCTTTATGATGTTTAAAAACATGGTTTGAAAATTCATGATTTTCAAAACTGGTGGTTGTTCAACATAAACTTCTTCTTCGATAAAATCATTCAAAAAGACACTTTTGACATCCATTTAAAATAATTTAAAATTCATAAAACAAGCAAAATCCAACAATAGCCTAATTGCCTCAAGTCTAGCAACAGGAGCAAAGGTTTCATCAAAATCAATCCTTTACTCCTAATTGTATCCTTTGGCAACTAGTCTAGCTTTATTTCTACTAACAATTCCATTTTCATCAAGTTTGTTTCTATAAATCCATTTTGTGCCAATTATTGAAACATTTGAAGGTCTATCTACCAATGTCCAAACATTATTTCTTTTATATTGATTAAGTTTATCTTGTATATCATTAATCCAATTGCAATCATTTTCAGCTTCTTCAATAATTTTATGTTCTATTTGAGACACAAATGCTAAATAATCATAAACATTTCTAAGAGATGATTGAGTACTTATACTTTAAGATGGATCACCAATAATAAGTTCTTTGGGGTGTCCATAAGCATACCTCCATTCTTTAGGTAGAAGATTAGGTAACGATGCATTTTCATTTTCTTGATCTTGTCCTCTTTCATTGTTTTGATCATCTTCTTGCTCCTTGGTAGGTTGTTCTTTGTTGTTCACCTCTTCAGTTCTTTTGGTACCTGTTTCATTGTCAATAATATCTTCTTTTCTAGAAGATTTTTGGTTAGCTTCATCAAATATAACATGGATGGATTCTTCAACAACAAGTGTCCTTCTGTTGAAGACCTTGTATGCCTTGCCAGATGTAAAGTAGCCTAAAAAGACATCATCATCTAACTTGGCATCAAATTTGCTTAGATTATCTTTGCTATTGTTTAAGATAAAAAATGGCATTCAAAAACTCTAAAATATTTTATTGAAGGTTTCATACCTTTCCAAAGCTCATAAGGTGTTTTCTTTAAAATAGGTCGGATTAAAACACGATTCAAAATATAGCATGCAGTGTTTATGGCTTTCATCCAAAAATATTTATGTAGGTCATTTTCACAAAGTATGGTGCGTGCCATTTCTTCAAGAGTTCTATTTTTCCTTTCTACTACCCTATTTTGTTGAGGTATCCTAGATGTAGAAAAATTATGATGAATGCCATTTTCACTATAAAACTTATCAAAATCAGAATTTTCAAATTTGGTTCCATGGTCACTTCTCAAAGAAACAATAGAAATACCTTTTTCATTTGAAACTCTTTTTTGAAATTTTATGAATGCAGAAAATGTTTCATCTTTGTGTGCTAAAAACATGACCCATGTAAAACGTTAGAAATCATCTATAATAACTAGACCATACTTCTTACCTTCCAAACTAGATGTTCTAGTTGGTCCAAAGAGGTCCATATAAAGTAATTCTAAGGGTCTAGATATAGAGACTATTCCTTTTGGTTTAAAAGATGATTTGGTTTATTTTCCAAGTTGGCAAGCACTACAAATCTTGTCTTTTTCAAAACTAAGTTTTGGCAAATCTTTTATCAAACCCTTTTTGCTAAGTTTTGAAATCAAATGCATACTAGCATGTCTTAGTCTACGATGCCAAATCCAACTAGTTTCATTGATCTTGACTTCCATTGCCACTAGGCATTGACCATTTTGAATAGGAAGATCATCAAGATCAACCATATAAATATTGCCATGCCTATGACCAATGAACTTGATGCCATTATCATCTAAACTAAAAACAATGCACATAGAAGATTCGAAACAACTTTAAAATCTTTATCACAAAATTGACAATGCTAAGTAAATTGTGTTTCAAACCATCAACATGCAAAACATTATCAATGTAAGTAGAAGGGGTGATATGGACTTTACCAATTCCGATAATCTTGCCCTTTTCATTATCACCAAATGTTACATTACCACCATTCTGATGTTCAAGTGATGAGAATTGCTCCACATCTCCAGTCATGTGCCTTGAGCAACCGCTTTCGAGGTACCACCTTCTACTTTTATTGGTTGCAAGGCATACCTACAATAAAAATCAGGTGGAGACTTTAGGTATCCAAGTCATCTTGGATCCTTTCAAGTTAGTGGTAATGGTTTCTTTTGGAACCCAAACTTTCTTAACTTTGCTAATTTTCCTTCTATTGCACAAGTAAGATTTATATCCTATAATACCACAAGTATAGCAAGTAATAGAAGATGTTGTAGGCACAAAGAAATTCTTAAAAATTTTTTGCTGTTTTTGAGTTATAAAACCTAAATCGGCTTTGTTAAAAATAGCTTTTTGATTATTTAAAAGCATGTTCAATTTTTCAGAACTGTATGTAATTTTTTCAACAAATGATTTTAACTTTTTAAGTTCTTCTCTGTACTTTTTGTTTTCTTACAAAATCTCATTGTTCTGTTTTGTAAACTTTTCAGTTGAAACAAAGGAATTTTTCTTTTCAAAATCTTCTTTTTCTTTTTCAAGAAGACAAACCTTATCATTCAACTTTTTGTTTTTTTGAAGCAAGCAGTTATTTTCAATTAAATACTTGTCATTTGTTTTTGCCAAAACCAGATTTTGTTTTTTTAATTCTTTATGCTTTGATTTCAGTTTTTGAAATTCAATAACTAATTCATCAAAAACCTCATGCAATTTATCAAAAGTAAATTTATTTTCAGTTTCAAATAATACCACATCATTATTGGCCATCAAATAGAGGTTTGCAACCTCTTGCTGTTCTTCCTCAGAACTGGAGTCCTCGTTGTCACTCTAGGTTGCCACATAGCCTTCTTTCTTAATCTTCTTTTGCTCTTTTTGAGTAGGGGCAGTCCATCTTGAAGTGGCCCGGTTTCTTGCTCTCAAAGCATGTGGGCTACTCCTTTTCTTTATCTTTCTCCTTCTTTTTGCTAGGCTCTCCTTTTAGAGATTTTTTCTTGAAGTTATACTTCTTCTTTCTTATGAACCTACTAAACTTCTAGCCATGAGAGCCATCTCATCTTCTTCTTCTAAATCTTCACTTGATTTATCTTTATTGGTGGACTTGAAAGCGATCACTTTCTTCTTCTTGTAAACATCCACATTCTTTTGCTTTAATGAGAGCTCATATGTCATCAATGAGCCCAATAATTGCTTGAGAGGAAGAGTATTTACATCCTTGGCTTTTTCTATTGCTGTGACTTTTGCATCCCATGAAGCCGAAAGAGACCTGAGGAGTTTATTGACAAGTTCACCATTAGATATAATCTTTCGTAAACTTCTCATGCCATTCACAATATTTGTGAACTTAGTATACATCTCACTTATAGATTCAGTAGGTTCCATTTTGAACATTTCATATGTGTGAATGAGCATGTTAATTTTAGTTATTTTTACTTGCTGTGTACCCTCATGGGTAACCTCAAGTGTGTCCCATATTTTCTTAGCAGAGAGAGTTAGAGATTAAATTGAATTCACTCGAATCCAAGGAGCAAAACAAGAGATTCATAGCCTTAGCATTAAGCTCTATTTGCTTAATGTCATTCTCATCCCAATCATCTTCCATTTTGGATATGGGAATGCAATAAATCAAAATAGATGGCTGATGAAGATCTTTGACAATAGTCCTCCAAAGATTATAATCAATGGCTTGAATAAAAATACACATGTGAGTCTTCCAATAAGTGTAATTTGTGTCATTAAATAATGGGGGACGGTTTGAAGCTTGACTTTCAACAACACCCATCCCTATTGGGGCTGCCATGATCTTTTACTCAAGATTGTTTGACCTATAAAAGAGTACCGGAGCTCTAATACCACTTGTTGCCCAGAAATGGAGCCTAAGAGGGGGGTGAATTGGATCTTTCAAAAATTAGAATAATTATGTGCAAGCCTTGTAGTGTTTGTGAATAATGTGATTAATGCACTTAAGTATAACTAGTGGAAACAATAAATAGAGTACAGAAAATAAAGTGCAAGTAATAAAAAAAATAATCACACACAAACATCAAGTTTTATAATGGTTTGGTGATCTCCAAGCACCTACATCCACTCCCCAAGCTCTCCTTGAAAATTTCCACAATAATCTCTTCAAAGATTATAGCTGACTTATTTTCCAAGGCTCACAAGTCAAAACCTAAGTTGGTTTTGTCACCTAGGCTCACCAACAAACCTTACAACTCGTTTTGACTTTGGGCTCGCAAGTAAACCCTAGTTGGTTTTGTACCTTTGGCTCACCAACAACCTTATAACCTACTTTCAAGAACCTTGAAAGCTAGGTCAAAAAATAATAATAAATTTATAATACAAGAATTTAAATACAAGCAAACTCTTTTCTTAGAGTGGAATAAGGAATCTTTGAAGCTCTTTGATGATTGCTTGATGTGACTTGACTTGGAATCTTCTCAAGAACACTTTTGGAAAGATGAAATGAAAGGAATGTAGGCTTTTTAGTGGAATCTCTCCTTTTTAGCTTTTGGAAGTAGAGTTCTTGAAAAATATCTTTAACTCTTGGATATTTTCTTGCTTCTCTCTTTTCTCTTGCTTCATAAATGAGTTTGGTGAAGCTTAAATACATGGAAAATACCCAAAAAACCATTTTAGACTGTTAGGGATTAAAAACTAGCCGTTAGGAGCAGAAAAACATCTATTAAGGCTGTCAGAAAATAGATCTGTTGAAGATGTCAAAACCCGAGTGTCGACACTTGGCTGTTAGGTGTCGACACTTGGCTGTCAGGTGTCGACACTTGGTTTCAGGTGTCAACACTTGAACTTTTAAGTATCAACACTTGATTCTCAGGTGTCGACACTTGACACAAAAATTCTCTAGAGGCAAGTTTTGTATTTTCAAAAAGTCTCAGGCCTTGAGTCGACACTTGGGATCTTAAGTATCGGCACCTGAGTTTCAGGTATCGACACTTGAGTTCTGGGTGTCGACACTTGGCATGCCATTGGAAAATTCTGCATGCCAAATGCTGAAGTGTCGACACTTGGGCTCCCAGGTGTCGATACTTGGTTCTGCAATTTTTAAAAGCAAGTGCCAAACATGCCAAAAACATAAAGATTTTCAATGGAACTTAAATGCAACATATATAAACAATAATTGAACCCGTTTATATCCTTTTTAATGGAGAAGACTTTCCAAACTACGAAAAATGCTTTACTTCCAAAGCATGCCATGATACTCTAGTTTTGAGAATTTGAGATGCTTGAAACCTGAAAACTCATAACTACAATTAATTATTAGTACAAAACATGTACTCAATATTTTGTTAATCATCAAAATCATGGGATAGAGCCAACAACATCCTATGAGCCTAATATAATTGGTACCCCTAGCTATCAGCCTAGTGTCAGTCAAGTTTCTCTCAGTCAACCTGAACCCTATAGGATTGATACCCCCAGATTTGAACCCATAACATTTGAACCCATAACCTTTAAACCCATAACCTATGAACCCATAACCCTTAGTTTACCCATCCCTGTTATCCCAGACCCTAGTCAATTTTCTATTAGCCAAACCCCTCTTACCACCCCATTGGTTCACCAAGATGACTTGGAAGAAGAAATATATAAGGTTGACCCAAGCTTAGTGGACGAGTACGAGGAGGAAGAAGAGGAGTTCCCCATAAAAGACTTAGAATTAGTTGACCCAATAGATACCCAGGTAGAAGACCACCCAATATTAGTTGAACCTGATTATACCTAAACTAAACCTATAGTGGAAGACTAGCTAGAGGGAGAGAACCCAGATACTGTTATTAAGGCTTTACTTGAGGAGCCACTAAAAGAAAGCCCAACTATAGAGCCCAGTCCTTTGATTTATGAGCCAGAAGAATTTATTATGGACATAATCTTTTTAAATCAGTACCCTCAAGATGAAGTCACCTCTTTGACTCCACTTGATCTCTTCCATGAAATCAATGACCCTTTCTTCCATTATGCAGACCCTTTAGATAGACATCAACCCCATAAGATCAACTTCATTAGTCTAGGACTAATTCCTGATACACCTTCCTACATCTTATTCTACCCGATTAACCCCGAACCCTTTTCTTTTTCCTTACCTAATCAGACTAATCCTGAATGCACTTCTTATTTTCTACCCTTTTCTGAAACTTTTCATGATTTTCTAATCCTTAGATTACATTTCATAGATGTTTGCATACTGCATTCTTTCATCGAGTCTGTCATGTTTGCTTCCTACTTCTGGAAGTCCCTCTGGCATCTACTAAGAGTTCATGTCACATTTTCATGTGCATGTCATGACAGGATCAAACCTAAAAAGTCTATAATATGTTAGGTTTTGTCATGAAGAGTCCAATAAAATTTCCTTCAATAGGTAAGCCTAGTTGAGTCTTTTAGGTGTTAGTTTTACATCCAATAAATTTACAATCCTAATTCATCTGTACACACATGCACTAGCCTCTGCACAACATTTGCATCTAAAAAATTAGTCAAAAGCTGAACATAATTAATGAACCTTATAAGAACTTGGCTAATTCCCGAAAGAGAGAAAGAATTTGTAGAGAATCATGTGATTGTTAAGAAAATTTATGCTCGCGAAGCTGGCCCATCCAAATTAATGAAGAGCAGTGGAGCCAATGCCTATGTGCTTGAGAGACCACCTGATTTAGGTATTAGCTCCACCTTCATTATCTCAGACTTTGTAGAGTATAGGGACCCAGCAGAGATACCTAGCAAGCCCTTTGAGCCACTCCCTTTCTTTATGAGTGAACCCACCCCAGAGTGTCCACAGACAATTTGGCCTTTTGGTAAGGAAAAGATTGAGAGAATCCTGAATGATCAAGCTATCGGTACCCAAGATAGAGGCTATCAGAGGTATTTGGTCTGCTGGTAAGGTCGGCCAGAAGCTGAGGACTTGGGGATCACTGGTGAGGATTTACAGCGCCTTAACCCAGACTCTCTTTGAGCACTGAGAGCCAAATTGACCCATACTCGACAGGGTCGAGTTCCTCACACCCAGGGAGTATTGGTGGGGACACCAAGATCAGACACAGATTACTGGATCCCATATGGTTTACTTAGTCATGTGTCAAAGTTTTGAAAATTTTATAACCAATTAAGATTGAGTCCTGTAATAAGTTGAGGTTAGTTGATTTGTCTCAACCCTCAACCTAGTCCAATATATTGAGTCCTGTACATCAGTATGAGTCCACTTTTTGTACCAGAGAAGAGGTTACACTATTTTGGAGTTCCACCAGGCCTCATCTAGGAGTCAGAGGCCACTGCATCAGATTATTGGATTTTGTGTGACACCACAGTATCCAAGATGCCTTCTAGAGACCCTGATTCCTTCCAGATGCCCTCCAGATGCCCAGATTTCCTTCCAGATGCTAGAGTATATTTCCAAACCAGGGCATCCATGATTCCAGAGATCCACCTGCATCATAGTCCAAAGAAATCAGGCCCAGGTGCCAAGCCCAAGCCCTTAAAAAGCAAGATACTAGGGAATATTCCTGCTACCAAGCAACCATGCTATCCCAGCTTCCAGAAGCCTAAGCCCATGCACCCAAGCCCCTTTGGGTTGGCCCCTTGCTGCTCCTAGAAGCCCAACACGCCCCCCTAGGCATCCTTGAAGTGTTGACCAAGTCCAAGAGGTGTCCTTAAGTGAGAAGGAGAAGACTAGTCTAACCTAGTTAGGATTTATGTTCCTACTTGTTTTAAAATTTATACTTCTAACCTAGCTAGGAGAAGGACTTGTAATCTAACTAGGAAAAAGCTTGTTAACCTAAGTGTAACCCTAATTAGGAGAGGGTATGGGAACTCTATAAATAGCCCACCCCTCCCCCTCTTGTAAAAAAACTTTTTCATGAAATCAAAAAAACTCTACTGAATTGCTTTTAGACTGGTGTCTTATTTTTTCTTTGTGTTCTTGTTCTTGGTTTCTTACCTTGGCTAGCCCCTTACCCTTGCAAACCCCCACGCCCTAGCAGCAAATCAACTTCCAAACATCAACCATGCCCCCCTAGTTGAAGAGCCCTCCAGCGTCCAAGAAGAAGAAGCCATCTTCTCCTTCTAGCCGCCAGCCCTTGGAGCCCTGATTCCCCTTTCTTCTTTCCATCAATTTGCTTTCTAATTATTTTGTTGTTTCTCGCTGACCTCTAACATTTTGCAGATCCCCGAGGTGTTTCCCCTCCTCAGAGGAGGCCCCTCTTGCCTCCAAAATCGCCTAGATCTGCCTCAGATTCAAGAAAAACTGCAACTTCATCATCCAAGCTCCGATCTGAGTGCGAGAGATCTCTTCATCGACTGAATCTTCAATCTTTGACTAGTAAAATCCTTTCCTTCTCTTAATTTCTGATTTGGTTGAAGATTGCTATCCTAAGCCAGGAATTTCTCAATTTTCGGGTCTTGAGATTCATTAGTTTGCATGAGAATTTTGCTGGTATACTTGTTTCTGCCATTGCTAGTCCTTATGCTGAACTTTCCTTATCTTTCGGGTTCTTAACCAAGAAATTAAAATTCTAAAAATTCCAAAAAAATGAGTTTTCTATTTTTCTGCATCCCTAGAGTCATCTCGCATCAAACACCTGATGACATGCAGGCAAACACCTAATGCCAATGCCTAATGCAAGCAAATAAATGACTAAATCCTAAACTACAACTATGGGTTTAACACTTTGTCAGGTGGGTGACATGCAGATGAGAATGGTGAATGCACTCCTACTAAATGCCATAAAGTATACCATAAATAAGATGCAAACCTAACATACATAATGAATGTATGCAGTATGCTTACTTCTACAAAATGCAATTGAATGGTCCTAGAAATGTTTGAAGTTTCTAGAAAAGACAAGAAATAAGAGATGGGTTCAGGGTTAGTCTGGTGGGGTAGAAAGTAAGAACAAGGTTTGGGGTTGATCGGGTAGAATAGGATATAAGAATGGGTTTCAGGGATGAGGCCTAGATTGATGATGTTGACCTTATGGAGTTGAGGTATATCTAAAGGGTCTGCATAATGGAAAAATGGGTTACTAATCTCAGGGAAGAGATCTTATAGAAACCCTAGATCTACTCTTGCTTGTCTTCGAGAATCCTTAACCCCATTAAAAAACCTAAAAATCATAAAAGAAAAATCACTTGCATCATTCTATCTCATCCTAGCATCTAGTTAGTCCCACATCGGTTGGGGTTACTACAGACTTATGAGAAAGACCACCAACTCAATAAAGGGGTGATAAATCTAGTGGGAGGATCTTCAGCGGGGCATCATCCCTTTAAGAAAGGAAAAAAAAGAGAAATAAAGGGTAGAAGGTTAAAAATCCTTCTGGGCCTAGTCAGGTCAAAAAGGTGAAGGCTAATAAGAGCCAAGCGGAGTGCTTCTTCTGTAAGAAGCAGGGTCATTGGAATAGGAACTATCCTTTTTATATTGTGTCCCTTGACCCGAACAAGTCCAAGAAGAAGAAGCAGCAGGGCTGTGCTAACAAGGTATTTATATGATAACGCCTTGTAGTTTCTCTATCTACGATACTACTAACTGGGTATTGGATACCGATAGTCCAATTCACATTTGTAATTCTTTGCAGGGACTTCAACTTAGTAGGAGATTCAATGACGGTGAGAGATTCTTGAATATGGAAAATGGAAGCCAAGTTCCAGTCCTAGCATTGGGAGCCCTCATATTAGTTTTCCAGTCTTGTACAATCATTTGGAATGGGTGTCATTACTGTCCATCTTTCATCCTAAATGTCATTTTTGTAGGCCAATTAGCTATGCGTGGTTATGAACTATTAATAAAGAATGACATTTGCAAAATTATTTGGAATGGTTTTGTTGTAATAAATGGATACGTGAACAATAGCATTTATGTACTATCGTGACTTGTTAGTGTAGTGTACATATCTAGCAAATGCCCTAGGACTGATAATGTCAGCGATGCGCATCTATGACATTGTAGGCTAGGTCAAATTAACAAGAACTGGATAAACAAGTTGAAAAGCGAGGGTGTTCTCAAGATCAGTGAATGTGATTCACCTCCAACCTATGAGTCCTGTCTTCTTGGAAAGATGACAAGATCACCTTTTACTGGAAAAGGTGAATAAGCCAAAGAAATTCTAAGTCTAGTATATACTGATGTCTGCAGATCTATGAATATTAGTGCCAGAGGTAGGTACAATTATTTCATTACATTTACAAATAATCTTTCGAGGTATGATTATGTCTTCTTGATGAGACATAAATATGAATCATTTGAAATGTTCAAATGATATCGTAATGAAGTAGACAAACAAACTAGAAAGTATATCAAAAGCCATCGATCAGATCGAGATAGTGAATATCTTTTCGATGATTTTCTGATATATCTTGAAGAGAATGGGATTCTCTCTCAATGGACACCACCAGGGACACCTCAGTTAAATGGAGTGTCTGAAAGGAGGAATCGAATCCTGTTAGACATGGTTCGATCCATAATGGGCTTTGCTTCTCTGCCACTATCCTTTTAGGGATATGCTCTAGAGTCAGCCTGTTACCTTTTAAAAAGGATTTCGAGTAAGTCTGTTAGCCAAACCCCATATGAGAAATGGACTAGACGTAAGTCGACACTCACACACCTTCGGGTCTGGGGTTGCCCAGCTTATGTTAAATATTTGGAAATGGATAAGCTTGGACCTATAGAAAATCATAGCCGGTAGAAAGAAAAGTATTTTAAAATAATTTTAAAATAAATAGTAGAAGGTTTGGTAGATCGATCAAAACGATCTACCAATCTGCTAGCAACAAAATCTAGTATGATAATGCAGCATGCAATATACATCAAGAGCAAGAAAAATAATCAAAGATATAAAAGTACCTTACCGTTATACCTTTGAAAATATTGTGGAAAAGGGTAAAGCGCTCGAGCCACACACATGTCTGGCCTCTATAGGTAATCCATACCAGGGCTCGACTTTGATCAACTCCCTCGGAGTGCTAGCTCCTTGGGATCCTTCGGGCCGATCTTCTTCTTCTCGGAAGACAAGGAGGAGATGTGGAACCCTTCCCAACTTTCTGTCTTCCCAAGACCTAGCTTAAATACTAGGTATTCTCACACCAAATCCCAAGTCCTCACAAAACCCCTTTTCTTTTCTAGTTCTTCAACCAACTAGCAGCCCCTAAAACAATCTTTATTTATAGAGGCAGCCATGAGAGGGAGAAAGAGGAAGGAGGAGTGATTGGGGGAGAAGGTCAAGGGAATAACAATTTGGCTCTAACCACATTAAAATGAATGACAATCATTCCATGAAAGTTTAGAGCCAAAATAGCTTGAATTCGAAATTCAAACCAGGTTAAAACCTTCTTAAAAAACTTCCCAGAAATTCCATTCAGAATTTTCTGGTAGAGCAAAGATGAGTCGACTCGAGCAGGGGTCGAGTCGGCTCGTCCAGAACACAGAACAGTCAGACTATTCTTTCAGTAGGAACGAGTTTGCTCGAGCAGGGGTCGAGTTGGCTTGTTCAGAAAAGACTTCCAAAAATACTTCTCATCACAGCCAAGTATCGATACATGGTCAATCATATTGATCGCTAGTGATAGCAAATGATTCTTAATCATCGATCAGCCTTTAGATCAGATAGAAACCCCTATGGTGTATGACTCCATAGGTTCGAACACTAAGCCGGTAGCACTAGAACACTTCCAATACAAGTCAAAGTCCTTATTTATCCATGATACCCGATGTCTAGATAGGTTGAAGATTGTAGAGCAACTTTCAAGAATTTCTGGCATATGGTTACCGCATAACTCATCCCTTTGACCTCATAATGCTTAGAATGACTTAGGATTTGACTGCCAACCCTAATTTGGTTCATCCAGATCATGTCTCAACTTTACAAGTTCTGTGACTCCTCACAAGAACTATCCTGGCCAAGATTTTGCTAAATTGAGACATAGCGAGTCATTCACTCCAAACTATTTAGAGGGGTCAATTCCATCTTGATCCACCATCGCTCTACAAGTACTTGACTGCACCTAGAAGCCTTCCATCACTAGATTAGAAATCTAGGTAGTCTGGTATCAAAGTACAGTGAGTTGCTTGCAAGCTACCATGGTGACCTCAGGTTTTAGGGATGCATATACCCATATCCCTTCGCGAGCAACCCTTTGGCAGAAGGGAGCTCCGTAGAGGGTCATATTTAGTGAAATGTCACACATTTCACTTGTATGTCACATCAATGTCACCATACTCTTTAGACAAGAGGATAACCAACAAATGTGAGATACAATAATTTATACTTGATACATCGTCGTCATATAATAATGTATCCTTTGGTTGTGAACTAGTTTAAGAACTACTTGATATATCCTCTTTACATCAAAAATAATGTAGTTCTAAGGACTCCATTACACAAGAGTTCTTTTTAAGAAAATGTACATATGATGAACAACCAAAAGAATAACTTTTATTCATTAAAAATTCATAATTAATTTCAAAATTAGCATAACCACCTACAGCCTAGATAATTGGCTTTGGGATAATTCCCAACAGGACCTAGGTCTGTCCGGTGCCTATTTGTTGGGTATCCAAAAGAGTCTAAGGGGTACTACTTCTACTTGGCTGAGGAACAAAAGTTGTTCGTTAGTTTTAGGGCTATCTTTTTGGAAAAGGAGTTACTTGGTGAAGGAACTGTAGCCGCTAATATTAAACTTAGTGAAGTTCAACATGTAGAAGAACCGACACACTTAAGGGACGACATGGAGCCAGTTGTGATTAGATCACACCCAGAGCCCACACAGGAACCATTAAGGAGATCCGATAGGGTACTGCATCAATGGAAGAGATACTATGATTTCTTGGTTCGGAATGGTGATCCCATTGAACTCGATGAGAACAATGAGGACCCGATTACCTATATGGATGCAATGTAGAGGTCTAACTCTAAGAAATGGCTAGGAGCCATGAGATCCAAAATAGAGTCCATGGAAATCAACAATGTATGAACATTGGTTGATCCACCTGAGGGGATAAAATCCATTGGTTGCAAATAGATTTTCAAAAGGAAAAGGGGTACAGACGGGAAGGTAGAGACCTATAAAGCCCATCTAGTTGCCAAGGGGTATCGTCAACGTTACGGTATTGATTATGATGAGACATTCTCTCCTGTGGCAATGCTCAAATTCATTCAGATCATACTTGCTTTAGCGACACACTCTGACTATAAAATCTAGCAAATGAATGTCCGAACAGCTTTCCTGAATGGTGAGCTAGAAGAGGAGATGTATATGATACAACCTGAAGGGTTCACATCCACAGATGAGTCAAAGGTGTGCAAGCTTCAAAGGTCCATCTATGGACTGAAGTAAGCACCTCAGAGTTAGAACATGTGATTTGATAAGTGTATCAAGTCGTATGGCTTCATTAGGAATAGAGAAGAACCTTGCATTTATAAATAGGCTAATGGTTCTGTCATTGTATTCCTTGTGTTATATGTGGATGGCATTCTCTTAATCAGAAATGACATCCTAGCACTACAAGGAATAAATGTTTGGTTGTCATCTCAGTTTTCTATGAAGGACTTGGGTAAAGCCTCTTATATACTGGGTATGAAGATCTGTAGAGATAGATCTAAGAGGCTTCTGGGACTGTCCCAGTCTGTATACATTGATACTATGTTGAAGCGGTTTAGCATGGAGAATTCCAAGAAAGGCTACTCCCGATAGGCCCTGGAATTACACTCTCCAAAAAGGATTATGTGATACTCCTAAGGAGAGAGAGCATATGAGTAGAATCCCATATGCTTTGATAGTGGTTCTATCATGTGTGCCATGACATGTACTAGACCAGGCATGGCATACTCACTAGGCATAGTGAGCAGATACCTGTCAGACCCAGGTGAAGCTTATTGAAAAGTGGTAAAGACCATCCTTAAGTATCTGCAAAGTCTAAAGACCAATAACTGATTTATGGAGAACCTGACTTGAAACTTATGGGATATACTGACTCTAGTTTTTAATCAGATATGGATGATAGCAAGAGTGTATCAGGGTTTATCTTTATCCTAAATGGAGCGATATGTTGGAAAAGTTCCAAGCAACCTACTGTGGCAGACTCAGTATGTGAAGCAGAATACATCTTAGCATCGGATGCAGCAAAGGAAGCTCTATGGTTGCAGAAGTTCCTAGGTGAGCTGGGAGTGGCACCTTCCCTGGATGGTCTTATTCTGGTTTATTATGATAGCACTAGAGTCATTACTCAAGCCAAAGAACCGAAGTTCCATCAGCACACCAAACACATTCTACGGTGCTATCATGGAACGAGATGACATCATCCTTCAGAAGATCAATGGAAAGGAGAACCTGGCCGACCTTTTCACTAAAGCTGTCTGAGTTCAAGAGTTCGATAATTATAAATGAAAAATGGGAATAAGATTCTGTACTAGTTGACTTTAGTCCAAGTGGAAGTTATTGGGAATAGTGTCCCGAAGCCAATCATATAGACTATAGACGGTTGTACTATTTTGTAATTGTATATGAATTTTTTAAATGAATAAAAGTTATTCTTTTGGCTATTCATCACATGTGCATTTTCCTGAAAAGAACTTTTATGTGACGAAGTCCTTAGAACTATTTTATACTTGATATAGAGAGGATATATCGAGTAGTTCTTAAACTGGTTCACAACCAAAGGATACATTATTATAGGACAACGATGTATCAAGCATAGGTTGTTGTATGTCACATTGGTTGGTTGTCCTCTTAACCAAGGAGTGTAGAGACATTGATGTGACATACAGATGAAAGGTATGACATCACACTGAACGTGACCAACAGCAGAACTCCCTTCTGCCAAAGTTTTGCTCGTGAAGGGATATGGATATATATGTCCCCCAGACCTAAGGTCATCATGGTAGCTTGCAAGCAATTCACTATACTTTGGTACCAGACTACCTGGATTTCTAATCCAATGATAGAAGATTTCTGGGTACAGTCAAGTACTTGTGAAGCGATAGTGGATCAAGATGGGATTGACCCCTCTAAATAATTTGGAGTGAATGACTCACTATGTCTCAATTTAACAAAATCTTGGCCAGGGTAGTTCTTGTGAGGAGTCACAGAACTTGTAAGGTTGAGACACGATCTGGATGTACTAAATTTAGGTTGGTAGTCAAGCCCTAGGTCATCCTGAGCATTTTGAGGTAAAAGGGATGAATTATATGGTAACCATATGCCAGGGGTTCTAGAGAGTTGCTCTACAATCTTTGACCTATCCGGATGTTGATTTTCATTACTAGATGATGACTTTGACTGGTACTGAAAGAGTTCCAGTGCTACCGATTTTGTGTTCGAACCTATGGGGTCACACACCTTAAGGGTTTCTACCTGATCTAAAAGTTGATCGATGATTGAGAATCATTTGGCATCACTGGAGGTCAATATGATTGAGAATCATTTGGAGTGTCGATACTTTGAAGTGTCAATACTTCCATGTGTCGACACTTGACTGTGACGAGGATTTTTTTTTACTAATTCAATTTGTGAATTTTGGAGGACTTATTTGCAATATGATTGCAACCTGATGGATTAAGCCAAATGTGATTTAGCTTAGGATCAAATTGGATTTGATTTTTTATGCTCTCTTTCCTTTATAATGATTTAAATTTGAATTTTGAATTCAAATTTCAAATTTTGGCAAAATTTGGCTCCAAGGTTTTTATGGACTACATTATTTGGGAATGCAGATTTTCTTCCATTTAAACCTAGAGCTAATTTGGTTTAACCCTTAACCCTCTCCCCCAATCACTCCACCTTTCATATCTCTCTCCCCCTTCATTGCCACTATAAATAAGTATTATTTTAAGGCCAGCATGAGGATGATAAGCTGGGCTTTTCTAAGAGAGAAAGAAAGGGATTCCTTAGAGTGGGATTTGAGAGGATTAGGGTTTTAGGTGTGAGCCTACCTAGCAATCAAGCTAGGGTTTGAGAAGAGGTAATCTACCTAGCAATAGACCAATCTGCCTACAACAGTTTAAAGGTAATGTACCTTTCCCCTGGTCTCATGTGATTAAATCTAAAGCATGAAATTGTTACATGCTTTTCACTTTTATTGCTTATGGTATCCTTTGCATGCACTTTTATTATGTTAGATCCTGTTGTAGGCAGATTGGTAGATCAACTTGATCGATCTACTAAGTCTTCCGCTATTCTTTATTTTAAAATAATTTTAAAATATAGTCTATTTGTACTGCTTCACTTTCAATATGACCAGAAGTAATTAGTTTTGTACCCAAATTTTATCTCAATTTGAAGTTAATTAGGCACCCTAATCAATGATTGATTAATGACCAAGATTGTTTCAGAGATACTAAAGGGCAAATCACTAAGAAAACCAAACAAATGGTAAGGTGTTGACCAAATTAAGTTTTAGGAGTGATTCCAAAACTCTCTCCCTTCTTATCTCAATAAATAATCTTCTTATTGAGAGTTAGGGTGGAAATGTTGAAAAGTCTTCAAAAAAAAAAATAGAGAGTAAGTTTAACCTCACAAGTCTTCTTGAACTCTTACTATGTAACCGGGCCTCTTTGCCTAAGTAAGTATTGTGGTTCATATCAAAAAGTGAGAAGATCAAGAGATCTGTTAAGTAATGGCACCCTACTGAGTAACCAGTGGTGGGGACACACTAGAGGCACCAGAATAAGACAGAGGCTTCTCAACCCTCTGTGGATCACTTAGTGGTGTTTAAGTCCATTTGTAATAAGGGCTTAGTCCAGTCGAGTTGTTATTTTATCACTTGAGTCATGTACTAGTCAGCTCATATTGAGCTAGTCTTCTTCCTGAGTCCTGTACATGTCAGTCCTAATACAAGTGAAGACATGTCAATCCAAGTACCAGTACAAGCAAAAGATCCACCTTGCCCGAAGATATGAAGACAATGGAAGGCCTAGTTGAAGAAATTAGAAGCCCTGGAACCAAATCAGAAGCCTTGGAGCCACATCGGAAACCCTGAAGCCTTGGACCGCAGCCTGAAGCAAATTGGGCCAGCCAAGGCCCAGGAGGAGAACCAAGGGGCGCCAAGCTTATGGTCACCTTCCCCTTGGTCGGCCACTTAGAGTCACTCCTCTTGGCCGACCAAGGCAAGTGAGAGAGGGAGAGTTTGAGTGAAAGAGGGAGAGTGGGTTTCCATGTATCCTAGCTAGGGTTTGGGTGGGATTCAAATTCCTAAAAAAAGACTAATGTAACCTTACTTGGGGGCCAAGTTAAAGAGTCTATTTAAGAGACTCTACTCTCTTGTATCAAGACACCTTTTCATGAAATAATATTGAGTTCTTCCAATTACTGTGTGCTACCCGCTGTGTGCTAAAAAGGTATTCTGTGTGAGCCCTTCCTTTTTCCTGGTGTTCTGCGCCCAGCCTCCAGCCGCCATCTAGCTTTCCAAACCCTAGCTGCCCACATCAATCCCCTTATTCCCCTTGCTATTTTCCCTTTACTACTTCATCCTTTCTTTGTTTTCTAATCCCTGAAAGGTTGTTTGCAAGTTCCTCGACTCCTACGAATCCAACGACTCCAGCCGGGTAGCAATTGGATCACCGAGTTGAAAGCCAGGAATCTGCGGGTCTCCAGCTTGATATTCCAGGCCACATCCGGGAGTGAGAGCGACCCCTTCAAGTACGATCCACACCAGGTGCATCAACCATTGTCAGGTACAACCCCTCTTCCTGCCAATCACTTTATTGGAGATGAACTAGCCCAAGCGAGACTTCTCAGCCTCGGCGGTCCACTTTCTATTGCTTTTTAGGTCCTGTTATGCATGCTTTTTGCTTCTTAATTTCATATAGAACTCTTTACTTAGTTTCTTGGTCTGATCTTCAGGATTCAAACATATAACTTAATATATAAAAACATAAAAATAATCTGCATGCATATATAGTTCTGCATCATTCGGTATCAGAGCCTATTTTGGGCTCAGTTCTCTTTGGATATTCGGATCGGGTACTTCACCATGGTCATCCGGTCATAGGAGACTAGTAGGGCTGCAAGACCCTCTCTTCCCAATCTACGAGATCTCCTATGGCGGTAGGGGTGTCGCTGTGAATTGACCCTTGAAGAAGAACACAAAGAGTTCCATTAGGATTTTTGCATTCTCGGCCTTCTCAATATATCCCCTATTCTTTTAATTGTTTCTGCCCGCAGAGAACTCAAAAAATTCTGAAATATCTTTTGATGAATTCGTATAATTCAAATTAATTTTCAAGATTTTCTTAAGAATTATTTCGGTCTGTGGATTTTCTCCCAGCTGAAACACTGCCTGAGAACAATTCTGCTCTATTTTGGCAGCAAAGCCGATTTTAGGAAGTTCAGGATATTTTTAGTATAATCTTTACATATCTTTAATTTTGGCATGTTCTTTGCATATTAGGTCATACTCTGCAAGTTATCTTTCTATTTAAAAAAATTCCAAAAAAAAATACATATACTCAAAAACTCCAAAAAATAGCTAAACCTTAATTTGCATTTTCATCTGCCTGCCATCATTGCATAAAATACCTTAAGGGCACTTTCTATATGTCAAATAAGGGGAGGAGTTGATAACCTCTCCTCAACCTAAAACCACATCCCTTGCATTTAGTCCCAAGCCTACTCTAAAATTAACTAGACTTAATTTGCCCTAGTGGGCTAGGGACACCAATCGGTCGGGTTTGATCATTGTGGGATGACTAGTGCACCCAATTCATCTCCTATTATTGGATTCTAGTATCTAGGCTCATTGTGGGTTTGATCATTGTCAAATAAGGGGAGGAGTTGATAACCTCTCCTCAACCTAAAACCACATCCCTTGCATTTAGTCCCAAGCCTACTCTAAAATTAACTAGACTTAATTTGCCCTAGTGGGCTAGGGACACCAATCGGTCGGGTTTGATCATTGTGGGATGACTAGTGCACCCAATTCATCTCCTATTATTGGATTCTAGTATCTAGGCTAGAGATACAATGTCAAATGACTTAAGCAGATCGGTGGTTCCTTAATTGGGTCCCTGCAAGAGCAGGGGAGCCTCTCACAATCCCACCTCTTACTTGGCTAGTTGAAGGACTAGGATTTGAGTTGTGTGTAAGTTGAGTCAACCCATTCTGATTGTGCTCTAGGTCTAGGCAGCTATAGTTGAGTTAGTGTTGAGTTTTGCATGTGCACTGGATTAGGAGTCCCATTTCATCCACCATTCCCCTAACCCATGGATAATCTTGAAGCCAAGATTAATGCCCTTACTGAGCAGGAAGCCCAATTTTTCACCCATTTGAATCATATATTTGACCAAGTAGATGTTCGGATAGGAACCCTAGAGAAAACCCGTAGGACTCATACTAGATCCAAACCTAAGCCACCCATACCTACACTACCCAAATTATATGAACCTAAAACCTATGTACCCAAAACCTATGAACATAGATCATATGCACCCACTCCCTATAAGCCTAGTAGACCCATGACTTATAGATCTGAACCCATGACCTATGAGCAGAATGAACCCATAGGCCATCGACCTGAACCCCATAAAGGTTAGTACCCCCATATATGAACCCAGTATTAATCCACTACCCCTTAGTCAACATGAACCCACTAGGAGTGGTGCCCATAATCAGAAACTAGGACCTAACCAATTTTTCCTTAGTCGACCTTCCCTTACCATCCCTTTGATTCACAAGGCTGACATTAAAGTGGAAGTGTATGAAGCTGATGTAAACTTAGTGGATGGCTAGTGGATAGGGCAATTGCTGAATTGGTTGTAAATTGAGCTGACCCATTCTACTTGAGCTCTAGGTCTAGGAGACCCTAGTTCGAGTTTTGTGTGTGTGCATTGCATGTCTACTATATCAGGAACACTCTATCAGTATACTCAAACCCAACTCAATCCTAAACTCAATCCTATTAGATAGCTTAATACAAGGTTTGACCAGATGGATGCGAGACTAGTTAACCTTGAAGAAACCATGCGACTCGTTCAAACCCTGAGACACCTAGACCCATTCTCTCAGGTCAAAGTTCTAAGACACATAGACCCATTCCCCTAGGTCCAAGAGCCCAAAACGTAGGGAAGTCACCCTAGACCTAATTTCTAGGTGCCAAACCCCTGATATGAATGATCAGGAAGAAAGGATCCTTAGGAGCATTCGACTAGATGCACCCATATTTGAGGGAAGTTTAGATCCTAAGGTCTATATTGATTAGTAGAGTGACATGGACCAGTACTTTGAATGGTATGAAATGTTGGAGGAGAGAAAATTTAAATTTGCTAAGCTTAGGCTAGTCCGACAAGCAAGATTGTACTGGAAAAATATAGAATGATTGAACCGATAAAGAGGTGATTTACCTATAGACACATGATGAGCAATGAAGGTAAAGCTTAAGGAAAAATATCTACCATTTTCAAACGAGCAAAAATTGTTGGATCAATGACAAAAGTTGACTCAAGGTAATAAATCTGTGGCTGATTACATAGCCAAATTTGACGAGTACGTTATGAGGTGTAGTGTAGTCGAATCAAAAACTGTTACCTTATCGAGGTTTAGAGCTGGCTTAAATGAGGATATCTAAAGGGAGTTATTTTTTAGGGAAGTTAATGACTAAGAACAAGCCTACCAGCTTGCTAAGGATTGTGAATGATTTCAGAGAAGACCTATTACCTACCGACCTGAGTTTAGTAGGTTCAATACCCTTGGAAATAGACCTAGCACAAGTCGATTCCCAAATAACTGACCCAATCCTGCCTCCCAACCAGCTCATAGAGAAGACAAAGGAAAGGCACTTGTAGTACAAAAAGATAGGAACCAGAATACACTATGTTTTAGGTATCGTAAAATAGGCCATTTTGCTGCTGAATGCCCAATACGAGCTTTACATATAGGAGAGTGTAAGAAGAGAATCTAGAGAATAATAAAGAATTTGAAGAAGAAATCTATGAAGTTGAGAATGATTTGGTAGAAAAATATGAAGGTGATGAAGAGCCAATAGAGTCATCTGATCTACTAAGTATAGTTGGTGTATTCTAGCTCAGACCAAGAAGAATGAGAACTGGCGTAGAACGAATATCCTACAGACCTTCATTAAGCTAGGAGACAAAGTGTGAAAGATTATTATAGATAATGGAAGTTGTGTGAATGCCATATCTACCAATACTATTAAGAGCTTAAACTTACCCACAGTACCACATCCTAGTCCATATAAGGTATCCTGGATTGATGTGACATCTATTCCCATTAGATTACAATGCCAGGTCCCAGTCCAAATTCAATCATACCAATAGAAAGTATGGTGTGATGTGATTCCAATGGGGGTTAGTAGCATTATATTAGGCAGACTGATGCGGGACTAATTATGCATGCCAATTATTTTTCTGTTATTAGGCATTAAGTTAAGAGTTTGTATCCCGAATTTCAATCCAAGAAACTAAGTAATTCTAGAGAAATTCAAAAGCACAAGCATGCAGAACTAAACCCTAAAAGTGAAGAAACATGACCACCATGGCTAAAAAGCCCCAGTAGGACTAGCTCTTCTGCAATACCGCTACTAGAGGAGTCTAGGATGTGTACCTGGTAGAGATTTGAAGACGGATCTATGAAGAGTTCACTCGTCGCTCCCAGATGCGGCCTGAAAAATCAAGCGATGACCCTGTAGATCTGCGGCTTTTAATCTGATGGCCCGAAAGTTGGTCAGATGGAATCCTTGGATTCGTGAACCCTGAAGGACCTGCAAGGCACCTAATAAGGGTTAGAAAAACAAGAAGAAAGAGGTTAGAAGGCTGAAAGAAGAATGGAAGGAAGGGAAGGATGAGGGGCAGCCAAGAGGTTGAAGAAGGTTGGCGGCTAGGGTTCCTTGGAGGCAGGGCATAGGGGCTGGGATCACATAAATACCCTTCACATAGAATTCACACAGAAATCACATAGAATTCACACAGAAATTTGAGAAGAACTCAAGAAATTTTTCATTCATCATTATTCAAATATACATGAGAGGGGGGCTTTTATATAGGCATACAAGCTGGGGCTCCAAATAAGAGCATACAAGAGATTTCCCACTAAACCTTTTTCCATACAAATACATAGAAGATCTCCTCTCCAAAATAGGTTCTCAAATCCTCTCCCAACTAGGACTTCACCTTACTTTGACTTGGTCTCTCCCTCTCTTTGACTTGGTCTTGGTCAGCCAAGGGAGGTGACCATAAGTATGGCCGACCAAAGGGTGGTAATGCTAAGGATGGGGCACCTAAATGAAGGGCATGGGCCTTAGGCGGCCCACTTCAGTGCTAGGCAGGCTCAGGGTTTCTTCGATTGTCTTTCTTCCTGGCAAGCGATGTAGTGATGATCCTTCTCATGTAATCCAATGTGGCACATCCAGATTTGACTGGGACTCCTTGAAGTTGTCAAACTCTGGCTGGGGTCCATAGTGTCTTGAATCTTTTCTTACTGGACTAGATTCAAAAAAAACTTACAGGACTTATAAAACTCAAAATTGCCTTAACATGAGATGACTTAACTTACAAGACTCTAACTGATAAATGGCTCAACATGAGCTAACTCAAGACTTGACTCAACTGAATTTGACTTGACTTATCCAAAATCTTAATGGTATGGATGACTCTAAATACAGGACTCAAATGTAGAAAGGCCTAAAACAGGACTCAGGGGCCAAAATACAAACTCAAGTGGGCTAAGCCCTTATTACAAAATTGGACTCAACCACTAAAACACTAATCTGATAACCACAGAGGGTTGAGAAGCCTCTACCTTATTTTGGTGCCTCTAGTATTCACACCAATTCTTCCAGGGTGGGAGGAACTTGACCCTGTCAAGTAAGGATCACTTTGGCTCAGGTATCTCTCAAGAAGGTTGGGTTGAGGCGCTGCAAGTCCTCTTGAGTAATCTACGAATCATCAGATTCTGGTCGACCTCGCCAATGAACCAGGTAGCATTGATAGTCGCAGCCTTGAGTCGTGATAGCTTGATTGTCCAAGATACGCTCGCTCTATTTTCCTCTCTCAGGCCAATTTATAGGTGGACACTCTAGGTTAGGTTCTCTCTCAAAGGATGGAGTAGGTCCAAAAACTTCACTAGGAATCGCTGCCGGTTTCCTAAACTCAACCAAGTCCGTGATATTAAAGGTAGAGCTAATGCCAAAATCTGAGGATAGATCTAGCACATAGGCATTGGGTGATGGGTTTCTTAAGGATCATCATGCATGTATGATGCATTGATTTCAAAAATTTGCACAAAGAAAAACCCTTATTGGCTAGAAACCCTAATTCCAAGATCCCCTCATTCATATACAACTAATATATCACTAAAATGGTTCATGATAAATACCTGGAATGCTATTTTCTACTCTTTTCTACTAGGCTCACAAGTGCAAGCCCTCCAGTGGTGATCTACACAGGAATTGATCCAAGGAAGAACTCCTACTTCAGTTGCTTGCTTGACTAGTACTCTTCTTGACAGCCTTCTGGACCTTGACCTTTATAGGACACCCTACCCTCTTGTAGGGTACTCTGAATGCTTTCCAAAACCACTCTTGGATTTGGGATTGCCCTCTTATAGGACACTTTAGGCTTATGTCTTAAATCCCAATACTTGTCCTAGTAAGAACAACCTTGTCTTAAGGAGACAAGGTTTGTCTTAAGGAGGAGGGAGGGAGAAAAAACACTCAGAATAAACTATGGTGGAAATCTCTAATTGAAAACTCAGAACACTGCCCCTATTTATAGATTTAAGAGGGGCATGTGATATGCCCAGTCATTGTCTTATCAGATAAGTTTTTTCAAGACCGAAGAGTAGTGATCCGGTTGAAAAAACTTATCTTGATAAAACTCTTCAAGCACCTAGGCACATATCTGCGTCCCCTCCATTTCCAGACTTAATCCCCACTTACCACATGGCAAGTACCGGTCACTAGGAAGCCAAGAGGCATCTCTTCATTCTCCAAGCATCGGAGAATTTGAAGAGTTCTAATGGCAGAAGGATTCTGCTTCAGATCGCGTGCCAAATGAAGGGACGCGTGATGCGGAACTAAAATTGCATGCAAAGTTACTTTTGTATTTTTATAGATTAAGTGATGTATTTAATTCCCGAAGAATAGACCAAGAACCTAAGTAGAGAATTCTATGCAAGTAAGACTACAGCATGCAAAGTAGAACCTAAAAAACAACAAGAAAGAGGACCGCCGAGGCTGAGAAGTCTCAGTTGGGCTAGTTCCCCTTCAATAAAGCTACCGACAAGCAGAGGGGGTGTACCTGACAGCATTTGATGCACCCGATGAAGATCGTAGATGAAGAGATCGCTCTCGCTCCCGGATGCGGCCTGGATGATCAAGCCAGAGACCCACAAATTCTCGGCTTTCTACTTGGTGATCTGATCGCTGCCCGGCTGGAGTCGTTGGATTCGTAGCAGTCGAGGGACCTGCAAACAACCTATCAAGGGTGAGAAAATAAAGCAAGGATGAAGAAATAAAGGAAAAATAGCAAGGAGAAGAAGAGTTTGAGGTTGGGCGGCCAGGGATTAGAGAGATGGCGGCTGGAGACTGGGTGCAGGATACCAGGAAGAAGAGGAGGGGCTCCATAGAATCCCCTTAGCACACAGCAATAGCACACAGCAATTGGAAGAATTCAATTATATTTCATCAAAAAGTATCTTCATACAAGAGAATAGAGTCTCTTAAAAAGACTCACTAACTTGGCCCCCAAGTAAGGATGTAGTAGACTTTTCCTAGGAATTTGAATCCCACCCAAACCCTAGCTAGAATACATGGTAGGTCTAGGATTTAAATCCCTTAAATTGCTCTCTTTTCTCTTGCCTTGGTCAACCATGGGAGGTGACCCTAAGTGGCTGACAAAGGGGTGGTGACCATAGGGTGGATGGCACCCTAGCCCCTCTCCTGGGCCTTGGCAGGCTCATTTTGGTTTAGGCTGCGGTTCAGGGCTTCAGGGCTTCTGACTTGGCTCCAGGGCTTCTGATTTTTTCTACTAAGCCTTCCATGATCTTCATAACTTTAGGTTGGGTTGATCTTTACTTGTACTAGCTTGGTCTTCACTTGTACTGAGTCTTCACTTAACTTGGACTAACATATACAGGACTCAGAAAGAAAACTAGCTCAACATGAGCTGACTGGTACAGGACTCAAATAATGAAAATAATAACTCAATTAGGCTAATCCCTTATTACAAATGGACTCAAACACTACTAAGTAATCCACAGAGGGTTGAGAAGCCTCTATTTTATTTTGGTGCCTCTGGTGTCCGCACCTATTCTCTCAGGGTTGGAGGAACTCGACCCTATCGAGTAAGGATCACACTGGCTCACATATCTCTCAAGAAGGTCTGGGTCGAGGTACTGCAAGTCCTCTCGAGAAATCCATGAATCATCTGACTTTGGCCGGCCTTGCCATCGGACCAGGTAGCATTGATAGCTGCGGCCCCGAGTCATGATGTCTTGATCATCCAGCATATACTCGATCCGTTCTCCTCTCTCAGGCCAATTTATTGGTGGACACTCTAGGCTAGGATCACTCACAATGAAAGGAGTAGGTCCAAAGGCCTCACTGGATATTGCTGCCGGTTTCCTATACTCAACCAGATATGCGATATTGAAGGTAGAACTAATGCCCAAATCCAAGGGCAAATCTAATACATAGGCATTTGGTCCAACCCTCTCTATCACTTTAAAAGGTCTGGCTCCGCGAGCATGAAGCTTGCTAACGGTCCTGGGTGGAAACTGCTCAGGCCTAAGCCTAATCATGATAGAATTGTTGGGAATTGTGTCCCAAAGCCAATCGCCTGGGTTGTAGGTGGTTGTGCTAAGTATTGTACTTTTTCAATGAATTAATAAAATATTATTTTTGGCAGCTCATCACATATTGTATTTCCTTAAGAGAACTCTTTCCTATGTGATGAAGTCCTTAGGACTACACTGACTTCGATACAGAGAGGATGTATCGAGTGGTCCTTAAACCCGGTTCACAACCAAAGGATATATTGTACTGGACGGCAATATATCAAGTATAGGTTGTTGTAGTTCACATCGTTTGGTTGTCCTCTTGACCAAATGAGTGTGGTGACACTGATGTGATCTGCAAGTGGGATATATGTGATATCTCATTGAACGTGACTCCGTGCAGTCCCTTTCTGCCAAAGGGATACTCACGATTGGATATGGGTATAAGTATCCCTCTGACCTGAGGTCATCACGGTAGCTTGCAAGCAACTCCCTGTGCTTTGGTGCCGGACTACCCGGATTTTTAATCCGGTGATGGAAGGTTTCTGGGTACAGGCAAGTACTTGTGGAGCAGTGATGGACCAAGATGGAATTGACCTGTCCAAACAGTTTGGATTGAATGTCTCGCAGTATCTCAATTTAGTAAATCCTCGACCGGGGTAGCCCTAGTGAAAAGTCACTGGGCTTGCGAGGTTGAGACATGTAGTCGACTGACTTGGTCTGGGTTGGCAGCCCAATCTCAGTCGTCCTGAGCATTAGAGGTCAAAGGGATGAATTATACGGTAACCATATGCCAAAGGTTCGATAGTTTGCTCCCGCATCTTCGACCTATCCGGACGCCGGGACCCATTGCTAGATGGTTTCCTGTGCTGGTACTAAAAATTATTCTAGTGCTACCGTTTAGGTTCGAACCTATGAGGTCACACGCCACAGAGGATAACTCTCTGATCCGGATATCGAATACGATTGGGAATCGTCTCGGTTTTATGGTCATAGTAGTATTTTTTAGCACTCTTTTTCCCTGTCTTGCCCTTGTCTGAGTCAACCGAAAATTGTTCTTGGTTGATCAGCACTGCGCCAGGATTTTTCTGAATCAGTTTTGAACTGATTCGGAGTTTGTTTCGGCCTCCCATTGGTTGTGAACCAATTTTATTCCCTGAATCAGGTTCAATTGGATTGAACCACCGTTGGGTTTGAACCAAATTGACTTAATGGGATTGGACCAGTTTTGGTTGGACCGGTTTTGGATGAACCGGCGTTTTCATTTCCACTGACCGTTTTACACGTTGGAATTTTCTTTTCGCTGGAAGCCAGGCCAAACGACCGAACATGCCTTGACGGGGCGTCCCTTCTCCTCCCTCCACCTGATGCCTTCTCTCCCCTTTAATCTCTCTTTTATTGCTGGTTAATTGGATGAACGGCAGCTGCAATCTCTTCCTCTCCCAGCACCTTTTATAAAACCCCTCTTGCTATCCCCTGTTTTAAAATGGATAGATATATTTCTGCTGGGTTGGTTTTGCATCGTGTGAAGAGAATAGTAAGTGCTGTTCTTCTTAGAGTTTACAAATCCCCTGAGACCTTGATTCCTTCCATTAGGTATTACAAGGGCTGGGTTTAGGAGGGTGTGAGGGAGAGTTTTCCCATTGTTTCAAGTGCTCCAAAAATCCTTGCTGCAGCAATTCTGTTTTGCTGCAGCAACCTGTGACCGGGAACCATCTTCCGGCGGCTAGCACCGTGCGTGGAGAGGGATCGGAGAGCCCCGGGCATGTCTCCCCTCTAGAGGGAGTATTCTTCTACTCCTCGGAGCAAACCACGCGAGCCGGGATCACTCCAGTTGCCCGAAATCCAACGACGAAGACAGCTACTCTATTCCGCTGCCATTTTCATGCAGCAGACTTCGGCGAATTTTTACGAATTATTGGCTTAGTTTTTCTTGCAGAAACCAGTGCCAAATCGAAGAGGACTTCCTTAAAAATCTACAGCTCAAATTTGGGAGCGATCGGAGGTCCGGAAGGTGGCGTTCCGGGGACTTTTCGGAAGCCCAGGTTTCAGCCCAAGGTGGAAGATGACTGGAATAACTTTATTCCAGTTATTCCAGTCTATTCCAGGTTTATCCCACACTTATTCCAGCTAGGAATAAGGTATGTTTTTGGGTTTTAATTTCGGTGCATGTGTAGATCTAGATTTATTAAAATGTTTATAAATATTATATGTCATGTATCATGCCAATACATGCATCTTGCAAATGCTAGATCCTGTGCGGAGTAGGTATTTTTCGCATTTATTAAAAATGTTTTAAAATCTTACCTATTCCCTGTGCTGTTGCATGCTTAGCGTAGGCACCTGCAACCATGTTTTTACTTTCAGTGGTATCAGAGCCAGGTTTTAGTGTAACATATCTTGATGCATGTATAGTAGATTAAATTGTTTAATCTTGAGATTAGAGAGTACTTTTAGGAACCTAGTTGAGACCTTCACCATGGCCGTGTGTCTATGACACGATGCGGTTCATCTGTGTTGGCCTCTTCAGAAGGATCCTTTAAGGAAATCAAAAAGAAATTAAATTTTTTTTTATAAATTTGGCATGATTTATAATTTTGTTCTTTGGGTCATATAATATTTATAAAAGTATAAATCTAGATATGATGCATAATTTAAGATGTAAAATTGTTTTACATAGAGACTTAATTAAAAATGTTTTAATTAAGTATTTGGCTTAATAAAAATTTTTAGGTTTATGAAATCTAATAAAATTTGCATAAGCCAAATTGGGTTAATTGGGTTAGCTGATTAGTTGGGTCCATCATTGGGTTAGACCTAAGTTTAGTTGAACCAGATTAAAAGAAGATTAAACAAAAGTTGTTTAAGATCTTTCTTTAGAACTATCTAATAGTTAGATTAGTTGATCCGTTCATCTAAAATGGATCCAATTAGTGGCTCAGTGGACGCCCGAGTCTTTAGGCTAGTCTGATCGAGTCTGGTAAACCGACTGGTGTCGAGGTAGGTTTGGCATTTGTGATCATGGTTGTATGAGGCTACCTCTTTCCTGGCCAACTTGGTTGGTGTCTAGGAAAGATGGTTAATGGCGGATACTCACCCATGATCTCACCTACCTGGCTAGTCAAGTCGACCAGAACTGATTGGAAAAGCTCAATGACTCGAGTTAACCCATGTCACCCAGGTTGATCGGTCTGACTGATCAATAGGTGCCCATGGATCAATTGTTGATTTAATTCAACCCTCCTGGAATCTGATTGATTCAGTGGGACGATGATCCATGTCCTTACCTTCATCTTCTGTCACAACTATAAAAAAAAAATCCTCTAAAATTATTAGGTCCTTAAAAAGACTAAGTCAAGGAGTTGACAGTGTCTTAGCCTCCCATTAAGTTGGATAGAAATGTGTCCACTAGCTTGGTGTGCATCGGCTGTTCCATAGTACGGGTGTACATCCGGCGACTGGAATTTCTATCTGATCGATGATGGTTCAGTGCAACCTCCTTAACGGGACCAGGTGGGCCGACCATAGTCGGGCTTGGTCTTTAGTTAGCTGGAAGCATTAGATTAGTCATTTTAATGGTTGGACCTAACCAGAGACCCGCAATAGGAGGCCCCTAGGCCGATTGGGGTGTTCTCTTGGGCAAAATAAAATACTGAAAATTGTTTAGGAAACAATTGGTTTACGAACCTACCTTTAGGCTCGTATGGGTGAGCCGGCCATAGTCGGGCTCATGCGTGGCCTATTGGATTTCAGTACCCACTTGAAAAAGTGTTTTCACGGATTGGAGTTAGAGGCTACCAAACTGAAAAATTAGTGGGAGAAACCTTTAGACTAAAGTCCAAGTCTTTTGGTTAATTTATTAATTCATATACTAATAGGTCTTATTTTCTTTTCAGATGTCTTCCAATTTATCGCTCCGGTCACTTCTCGATAACGAGAACTTAGAGGGTCACAACTTCGATAGTTGGTTTCGAAAGTTGAGAAAAGTTCTGGAGCACGAAAGGATCCTGTATGTGATAACGGATCTGGCACCTGAAATCCCTCCCGCTAATGCACGGAGTGCGGTCAGAGATGCTTATCTGAAGTGGGTCTCTGATCGGACTACTGTCCGTTGTATTATGCTAGCGGCGATGAACGATGAGTTCACTCGCAAATTCGAGGAGGCCCAACCTGATGAAATCCTTCAAAAATTGAAGGAATCCTTCGGCACCCCGGATGATGTAGAACGGTACAAAGTGTCTTGTGCCATCTACAACTCCAAGATGCCGAATGGCGGTTCAGTCACTGATCATGTATTGTATATGATCGAGCTGATTGAAAAACTGGGCAAACTCGGATGCCCCTTGCACGAGCAGCTCGGCAAGGATGCGATCCTGAATTCTCTTCCCTCCTCCTATCTTGATTTTCTCGATCATTATAAAATGAACAAGCCTGCAGTCAACTACCATGGTCTTTTGGGGTTGCTGCAGACTTTCGAGAAAGACCACCAACTGAATAAGGGGGTGGTGAATTTAGTGGGAGGTAGTAGAGGTCGTCGTCCCTTTAAGAAAGGGAAGAAGAAAATAAATAAGAAGGGAAAGAAAGTGCAGAATGCTCCTGGCCCTAGTCAGACCAGGAAGTATAAGGCTGATCAGTCTTCTGCAGAGTGCTTCTACTGCAAGAAGAAGGGACACTGGAAGAGGAACTGTCCTCTTTATATAGCATCCCTTGATCCGAACAGGCCGAGAAAGCAGAAGTCTGCTGCACAAGGTATTTATATGATAAGACCTTGTAATTACTCAATTGTTGATACTGCTAACTGGGTATTGGATATTGGTAGTCCAATTCATGTTTGTAATTCGTTACAGGGACTTCAAGTTACCAGAAGATTTGAAGATGGAGAATAGTTTCTGAGCGTCGGGAATGGAAATCGTGTTCCAGTACTGGCGGTCGGAGTCCTGCGTCTTGTCTTTGAGTCTTGTACTGTCGAACTAGTCGACTGTCACTATTGTCCTAGTTTCATTATGAGCATAATCTCTATAGGCCTTTTGGCCAGTTGTGGTTTTGAACTGTCAATAAAAGGAGATTTTTGCAATGTTATTTTGAATAACTCTGTTATAATGAAAGCTAGATTAAATAATGGCATATATGTACAATCAAGGCCTGTTAGTGTAATGTACACTTCTAGCAAACGCCCAAGGTTAGATAATGTCAACGATTTGTATCTTTGGCACTGTAGGCTAGGTCATATTAACCAAAATAGGATAAACAAAATGCGAGGAGATGGACTCCTCGAGGTCAGTGATTCTGAATCACTGCCCTCTTGTGAATCCTGTTTACTTGGTAAAATGACCAAGTCACCTTTTACTGGAAAAGGTGAACGAGCTACAGAACTTCTAAGTCTAATACATACTGATGTATGTGGATCGATGATAGTTAGTGCTAGAGGAGGATACAAATATTTCATTACTTTTACAGACGACTTTTCAAGGTTCGGTTATGTCTTTTTAATGAGACATAAGTCTGAGTCGTTTGAAATGTTCAAATGATACCGTAATGAAGTAGAAAAGCAAACTGGAAAAAGTATTAAAATCCTTCGATCTGATCGAGGTGGCGAATATTTATCTGGTGCTTTTTTTACATATCTTGAGAAGAATGGAATTCTCTCTCAGTGGACTCCTCCAGGAACACCACAGTTGAATGGTGTGACCGAAAGGAGGAATCGAACCTTGTTGGACATGGTTCGATCCATGATGGGCTTTGCAACTCTGCCGCTATCCTTTTGGGGATATGCGCTTCAGACAGCCTGTTACTTATTAAATAATGTTCCAAGTAAGTCTGTTGTCTCCACTCCGTATGAGATGTGGAATGGACGTAAACCATCAATCTCACACCTTCGGGTCTGGGGTTGTCCGGCTTACGTAAAGCGTTTAGACTCAGACAAACTTGGTCCTAGGTCTGATCGGTGTTTATTTGTTAGTTATCCTAAGAAAACCAAAGGGTATTTCTTTTACTTGGAGAATGAACAAAAGGTGTTCGTTGCTCTTAGAGCTATCTTTTTGGAAAAGGAGTTCCTTGGAGAAGGAACTATAGCCTCTAAGATTGAACTTGATGAAGTTCAGCCAATAGAAGAACCTACACACTCTAAGGACATTGTAGAACCGACTGTGATTGAATCATACCCAGAACCCATTAGGAGATCCGGTAGAATACCGCGTCAACTGGACAGATACTACGGTTTCTTGGTCCGGGACGGCGATCCCATTGAGCTCGATGAGAACAATGAGGATCCGATCACCTATATGGATGCACTTCAGAGATCTGACTCTGAGGCATGGCTTGGAGCCATGCGATCCGAAATGGAGTCCATGGAAATCAACAATGTTTGGACATTGGTTGATCCGCCTGAAGGAATAAAACCCATCGGGTGTAAATGGATCTTCAAGAGGAAAAGGGGCGCAGATGGGAAGGTACAGACCTATAAAGCCCGTCTGGTTGCCAAGGAGTATCGTCAACGATATGGTATCGATTATGACGAGACTTTCTCCCCTGTGGCAATGCTCAAGTCCATTCGGATCATGCTTGCTTTGGCAGCATATTTTGATTACAAGATCTGGCAGATGGATGTCCGAACCGCTTTCCTGAATGGGGAGCTGGAAGAAGAGGTGTATATGATACAGCCTAAAGGGTTCACATCCACAGATGAATCAAAAGTATGCAAGTTGCAGAGGTCCATTTATGGACTCAAGCAAGCATCTCGAAGTTGGAACTTAAGGTTTGATAGGTGTATCAAATCGTACGGCTTCGTTAGGAATGGAGAAGAACCATGCATCTATAAATGGGTTAATTGTTCTGTGATTGTATTCCTAGTACTGTATGTTGACGACATTCTCTTAATCGGGAATGATGTCGCAGCATTGCAAGGAATAAAGGTCTGGTTATCATCTCAGTTCTCCATGAAGGACTTGGGTGAAGCTTCTTACATACTAGGTATGAAAATCTATAGAGATAGATTTAAGAAGCTTTTGGGACTATCCCAGTCTACGTACATTGACACCGTGCTGAAACGGTTCGGCATGGAAAATTCCAAGAAAGGCTATCTCCCGATAGGTTCTGGAATTACTTTTTCCAAGAAGGATTGTGCGACAACTCCTGAGGAAAGAGAGCGTATGAGTAGAGTGCCTTATGCTTCAGCAGTAGGCTCTATCATGTATGCTATGACTTGTACTAGACCAGACGTGGCATACTCACTAGGAGTAGTGAGCAGATACCAGTCTGACCCAGGTGAGGCACATTGGAAGATGGTTATGTCCATCCTTAAGTATTTAAGAAATACAAAAGATCAATGGCTGATTTATGGAGAACCTAACTTGAAACTTGTGGGGTACTCTGACTCCAGTTTCCAGTCAGATAGAGATGATAGCAAGAGTGTGTCAAGGTTTGTTTTTACCCTGAATGGAGGAGCGATCTGCTGGAAAAGTTCTAAGCAGGCAACTGTTGCAAACTCGGTATGCGAAGCAGAATATATTGCAGCATCAGATGTAGCAAAGGATGCTATGTGGTTGCGGAAGTTCCTTGGAGAGCTAGGGGTGGCACCTTCCCTAGATGGTCCTGTTCCGGTGTACTGTGACAGCACTGGAGCCATTGCTCAAGCTAAGGAGCCTAAAGCTCATCACCGCACCAAGCACATCCTGCGGTGCTACCATCTCGTACGAGAGATCGTGGAACGAGGCGACATCAATCTTCTGAAGATCGATGGAAAAGAAAATATGGCAGACCCCTTCACTAAAGCCCTCGGAATAAAAGAGTTCGACTATTGTAAAAGGGAAATGGGTATTAGATACTCTTCTGATTGGCTTTAGTACAAGTGGGAGTTGTTGGGAATTGTGTCCCAAAGCCAATCGCCTGGGTTGTAGGCGGTTGTGCTAAGTATTATACTTTTTCAATGAATTAATAAAATATTATTTTTGGCAGCTCATCACATATTGTATTTCCTTAAGAGAACTCTTTCCTATGTGATGAAGTCCTTAGGACTACACTGACTTCGATACAGAGAGGATGTATCGAGTGGTCCTTAAACCCGGTTCACAACCAAAGGATATATTGTACTGGACGGCAATATATCAAGTATAGGTTGTTGTAGTTCACATCGTTTGGTTGTCCTCTTGACCAAATGAGTGTGGTGACACTGATGTGATCTGCAAGTGGGATATATATGATATCTCATTGAACGTGACTCCGTGCAGTCCCTTTCTGCCAAAGGGATACTCACGATTGGATATGGATATAAGTGTCCCTCTGACCTGAGGTCATCACAGTAGCTTGCAAGCAACTCCCTGTGCTTTGGTGCCGGACTACCCGGATTTTTAATCCGGTGATGGAAGGTTTCTGGGTACAGGCAAGTACTTGTGGAGCAGTGATGGACCAAGATGGAATTGACCTGTCCAAACAGTTTGGATTGAATGTCTCGCAGTATCTCAATTTAGCAAATCCTCGGCCGGGGTAGCCCTAGTGAAGAGTCACTGGGCTTGCGAGGTTGAGACACGTAGTCGACTGACTCAGTCTGGGTTGGCAGCCCAATCTCAGTCGTCCTGAGCATTAGAGGTCAAAGGGATGAATTATACGGTAACCATATGCCAAAGGTTCGATAGTTTGCTCCCGCATCTTCGACCTATCCGGACGCCGGGACCCATTGCTAGATGGTTTCCTGTGCTGGTACTAAAAATTGTTCTAGTGCTACCGTTTAGGTTCGAACCTATGAGGTCACACGCCACAGAGGATAACTCTGATCCGGATACCGAATACGATTGGAAATTGTCTTGGTTTTATGATCATAGTAGTATTTTTTAGCACTCTTTTTCTCCATCTTGCCCTTGTCTGAGTCAACCGAAAATTGTTCTTGGTTGATCAGCACTGCGCCAGGATTTTTCTGAATCAGTTTTAAACTGATTCGGAGTTCGTTTCGGCCTCCCATTGGTTGTGAACCAATTTTATTCCCTGAACCAAGTTCAATTGGATTGAACCACCGTTGGGTTTGAACCAAATTGATTTAATGGGATTGGACCAATTTTGGTTGGACCGGTTTTGGATGAACCGGCGTTTTCATTTCCACTGACCATTTTACACGTTGGAATTTTCTTTTCGCTGGAAGCCAGGCCAAACGACCGAACATGCCTTGACGGGGCGTCCCTTCTCCTCCCTCCACCTGCTGCCTTCTCTCCCCTTTAATCTCTCTTTTATTGCTGGTTAATTGGATGAACGGCAGCTACAATCTCTTCCTTTCCTAGCACCTTTTATAAAACCCCTCTTGCTATCCCCTGTTTTAAAATGGATAGATATATTTCTGCTGGGTTGGTTTTGCATCGTGTGAAGAGAACAGCAAGTGCTGTTCTTCTTAGAGTTTACAAATCCCCTGAGACCTTGATTCCTTCCATTGGGTATTACAAGGGCTGGGTTTAGGAGGGTGTGAGGGAGAGTTTTCCCATTGTTTCAAGTGCTCCAAAAATCCCTGCTGCAGCAATTCTGTTTTGCTGCAGCAACCTGTGACCGGGAATCATCTTCCGGCGGCTAGCACCATGCGTGGAGAGGGATCGGAGAGCCCCGGGCGTGTCTCCCCTCTAGAGGGAGTATTCTTCTACTCCTCGGAGCAAACCACGCGAGTCGGGATCGCTCTAGTTGCCCGAAATCTAACGACGAAGACAGCTACTCTGTTCTGCTGCCATTTTCGTGCAGCAGACTTCGGTGAATTTTTATGAATTATTGGCTTAGTTTTTCTTGCAGAAACTAGTGTCAAATCGAAGAGGACTTCCTTAAGAATCTACAGCTCAAATTTGGGAGTGATCGGAGGTCCGGAAGGCGGCGTTCCGGGGACTTTTCGGAAGCCCAGTTTTCAGCCCAAGGTGTAAGACGACTGGAATAACTTTATTCCAGTTATTCCAGTCTATTCCAGGTTTATCCCAGACTTATTCCAGCTGGGAATAAGGTATGTTTTTGGGTTTTAATTTCTGTGCATATGTAGATCTAGATTTATTAAAATGTTTATAAATATTATATGTCCTGTATCATGCCAATACATGCATCTTGCATATGCTAGATCCTGTGCAGAGTAGGTATTTTCTGTATTTATTAAAAATATTTTAAAATCTTACCTATTTCCTGTGCTGTTGCATGCTTAGCGTAGGCACATGCAACCATGTTTTTACTTTCAAGAATCCCCTACATCAAATTCCTTGGCCCTTCTTCGAGAATTAGCCAGTTTCTTATATGTTTCATTGCTTAGGTTAATCTTTTGGCTAATGTCCTTATGCAAGTCTCTAATATGCTGTGCGAATGACTCTGCAGACTATGAGACTCGTGCATGAACAGGTATAGGAATCAGATCAATATGGCGATTAGGCTAATACCCATGGACTATCTCAAAAGGACTCTTGCCCGAGGTCTTATTTACTGAGCTATTTTAGGTGAACTCTACTCTAAGCAACGATAGGTCCCAATTTCCAATGTGTTCACCTACCAGGCATCTAAGGAAGTTTCTTAGGCTACGGTTCACCACTTCGATTTGGCCATTTATTTGAGGGTGGTAGGATGTAGAAAACTTAAGCTTGGTCTCTAACAGGTGCTAGAGGGATTTCCAGAAATAACTGGTGAACCTAACATCCCTATCTGATACGATGGACTTGGGTAGGCCATGGAGTCTAACCACATTGTCTAAGAAAATCTTGGCTACTCTAGACGCATCAAAGGTTTGGGAACATGGGATGAAGTGAGCCATCTTAGAGAACCTATCGACCACTACAAAGATAGAATCGTGTCTTTTCTGGGTCTTAGGTAATCCTAACACGAAGTCCATACTGAGATCCTGCCAAGGATGATTAGGCACTGGTAAGGGTGTGTAGAGACCAGTGTTTTGCTTCTGCTATTTTGTAATAGCACAAGTTCTACACCTAGCTACAATCTGAGCAACATGCCTTTTCAAACCTGGCCAATAAAACTGGTCTTCTATCACTAAGATGGTCTTATTCCTACCAAAGTGACAAGCTAAACCTCTAGCATGGGTCTTCCAAATCAGGAATTCTCTAAAAGAAGTTCTAGGGATGCAGAGTTTATTATTTTGGAAAAGGTAGCCATCCTGAATGGTATACTCACTATGGGTACTGTATGGTCCTAGCCTAAGGGTCTGGTAAATGTCACCAAAGTCTGGGCAGACTTCATACTCTTCCTTTAATCTATCAAATCCTATGACTTGGGTGCTGATTGAACCGGAAAGCAAAGACCTATGGCTAAGGGCGTCTGCTACCTTATTGTCGGTTCCGGCATGATGTTTCAGGACAAAGGTATATACCTGAATGTACTCGATCCATTTACCGTGCTGTGGGTTGAGTTTCTTTTGGGAGTTTAAGAACCAGAGTGCCTCATGGTCAAAAAATAAGACAAACTCCTGTGGTAATAAGTAATGTCTCCAATATTTAAGGGCATGGACTATCGCATAAAATTCCTTGTCATAGATAGAGTACTTAAGTTTAGCCTCATTCAGCTTCTCACTAAAGAAGGCTACAGGGTGATTTTCTTGACTTAGTACTCTACCTATTCCTACTCTCGAGGTGTCGCAAGCGACCTCAAACACCTTAAAGAAGTCAGGTAATCTAAGGATGGGTGCATGGGTCATCTTATCCTTAAGTTTTAGGAAGGCCTTATCAGTTGCTTTGGTCCACTCAAATGTACCCTTCCTAATGCAATCGATTATAGGTGCGACGATAGTACTAAAACCCCTAATAAATCTCCTATAAAAGGTTGCTAGGCCATGGAAACTACATACATCGTGGACACTAGTGGGTACAGGCCACTCAACGATTGCCCTAACCTTTTCAGGATCTATAGAAACTCCCTCAGGGGTGACAACAAAACCTAGGAAGATAACCCTATGTGTCATGAACTCACATTTCTTAAAGTTGGCATAGAGGTTATTCTCCCAAGGGTCTGACATACTAACCTAAGGTGACTAAGGTGGTCCTTTTTAGTTCTGCTATAGATCAAGATATCATCGAAATAGACCACAACAAATTTTCTAGTATATTCTCTCAGGACTTGGGTCATAATCCTTATAAATGTACTTGGTGCATTTGAAAGGCCAAAAGGAATCACAACCCACTCAAACAGGCCATCCTTAGTCTTGAATGCAGTCTTCCACTCATCCCCAGGTCTAATCCTAACTTGATGATAGCCGCTCTTAAGGTCTATCTTTGAAAAAACTTTAGCACCGGCCATCATATCTAGAACGTCGTTCAATCGGAGATGGGAAACATATATTTCACAGTTATCTTGTTGATGGCTCTACTATCTACACACATCCTCCAGGTACCATCTTTCTTAGGGGTCAGTAGAGTTGGGACTACACATGGACTCAAGCTCCCCTAATAAAACCCTTCCTAAGTAACTCTCCCACTTGTTTTTGTAATTCTTGATGCTCACTAGGGTTCATTCTATAGTGAGGAAGGTTTGGTAAAGTGGCTCCTAGGACCAGATTTATGGCATGTTGGATGTCTCTAAGGGATGGTAATTGATCAGGTAAATCATCAAGGAAGACATCCTCAATTCTTTAAGAGCTTTAATAATTTTTGGAGGGTGCTCCTTTTGGGTCGGCTCATGGATTTCTTTGGTGGTCAAGATCCAAATAGGGTTACCCTCAGCAGTTTCTTTCTCTAACTCCTTAGCTTTAATCAGATTAACTCATAGTTTCTTGTCCTTAAGGCTACTAAAACCTCTCTTCACTGGGTCTCTAGGTGGAGTTGGGTGGATAACAAACTTATTCCCATGGTGGCTAAAAGCACAAACATTGGTTCGACCAAACAGGGTTGCATCATGATCATAAAGCCAAGGTCGACCTAAAATGATACTACTTACTTCCATGGAAAGGACATCACATCAAATCTTTTCCTCATAGGATTGCAGTTTAACTAAGATTTGGCACCTAGACTTGATCAGGATGGAGATGGAATCTACCTAAGAAACTTTGTAGGGGCTAGGATGGGAAAATATGGTAAACCCTAAAGATTTGATTGTACTAGCAGAGATGGCATTGACACAACTCCCACTATCTATGATGATCTTAAAAACCTTACTCCCTATCTTAACAAAGGTTTGTAAGATGTTAGTCCTATGTCAATCTTCCTTAACTGGGATTTGGGTCAAGATGCACCTAACCATGCCTAACAGGTCCGCTGACTCAGGTATCTCTTCCTCTCCATTATACTCATTCAATAACTGGTCATCAGCCTCGTAGATTTCTCCCTCAGGTTCAGCTATGGGTTCAGGCTCCTCTTCCTCTAGCTCACCTAAGTGTAGGGCACTAACTGGGCATTAGCTAGCAAAGTGGCTTGGCTTTCAACATTTAAAATAGGTCTTCTGGGGATTGGGACTCCTATGGACCTCTACAGGATCATCTCTACCGGTCAAAGGAGTACTAGGCTAGGGTCGACTTGGGTCAGGGTGATTCAGATTGGGTCGACTCGGGCTAGGTCAGCTAGGGCTGGGTTAGCTCTGGTGGGACTGGCTAGCTCCTGGGTACTAACTAGGGTCTACGGTAGATGGGCCCTCTCTGAAAATGCTCATAGTCTCTAGCAATCTGGTAGGCATGGTCCAGGTCACTAACCTCTCTCATGAAGAGCTCCCTCTTAATATCATCTCTATGGCCAGCCCAAAACCTAGACAGGACAACATCTTCATCCTCATCTAAGTACATCGCATGGAATACTCATCAAATTTCACGATGTACTCATCTACACTCTTGCTACCCTGATTCAATCGTTGCCACTAATCCAATAAACCATGACCATATGAGGTTGGAATGTATTTCCCTCTAAGCTTAGCCTTCATGGCCATCTAGGTGACTATGGGTTCATGGCCTCCTAGTCTAAGTGCTCTCTCAACATTAGCCCAATATAACCTGGCCTGGCAGACCAACTTAAGCTTGGCAAACCTAAACTTACGCTCCTCAAACATATCGTACCACTCAAAATAATGGTCAACTTCTCCCTCCCAATCTATATAGACCATTGGGTCAAGACAACCATCAAAAGTGGGTGCATTAAGTTTAATATTTCTATAGGATCTATCTTCCTAGTCTATAAAATCCTGATTGGGTCTCCTTGGATGAATTTCTAGGACTGGGTCATGACGATGGGCTCTCCTACGTTCAGCCACAAAGTAGAGATCAGGGTGTGGGGTCCTACTAGGGTCAGCCTCATAGTAAGGATTACGGCGAGGGGTTCTTCTAAGATGGGAAGGTGACTCTGGGTCTGGTTCACTGTGAGGCCTATGTGCCTCCTCTAGGGTTCCAAGTCAATTGTCTATATGTTCAAACCTATGGTTCATCTAGGCCATTTGGTCTACAAGGGCTTGAATTTGGGCTTCCAGCTTATCCATGGGTTCAACCAAAGGTGGAGATGGTAAATGAAATGGGACTCCTGATCTAGTGCACATGGAAGACTCGATACTAACTCGACTACGATTGCCTAGACCTAGAGCCCAAGCAGAATGAGTTGACTCAACTTACACACAACTTAACTCCTAGTCCTTTAATTGGCCAGGTAAGAGGTGGGATGGTGAGAGGCCCCCCTGCTCTCGCAGGAACCCAATTAAGGAACCACCGATCCACTTAGGTCGTTTGACACTATATCTCTAGCCTAGACACCAACATCCAGTAATAGGAGATGAATTGGGTGCACTAGTCATCCCACAATGATCGAACCCGATCGATTGGTGTCCCTAGCCCACTAGGGCAAATTAAGTCTAGTTAATTTTAAATTAGGTTTGGGACTGAATGCAAGGGATGTGGATTTTGGGATAAGGAAAGGTAATGGCCTCCTTCTCTTATCTTAGATACTGATGCCCTTAAGTTAACTATGTAATGATGATAGGCAGATGAGAATGCAAATTAGGGTTTAAGTGTTTTTGGTATTTTTTGAGTATATGTAAAATTTTTTTTGGTAATTTTTAAAATAGAAAGATGATTTGTAGATAATGACCTAATATGCAGGAAACATGCCAAAATTATAAGATATGCAAAAATTATACTAAAACAACCCTAAACTTGCTGAAATTGACTTTGCTGCCAAAAATAGGGCAGAATTGTTCTCAGGCAGTGTTTCGACTGGGAGAAAATTCACAAATCAAAATAATTCCTGAGAAAATTTCAAAAATTATTTCAATTATAAGGAACTCCACAAAATAAATTTCAAATTTTTCTGAGTTTTCTATGGGTAGAAACAATTAAAACAGTAGGGTATGTACTGAGAAGGCCGAGATGTAAAAGTAACCTAATGAACTCTTTGTGTTCTTCTTCAGGGGTCAATTCACAGCGGCACCCCTACACACCATAGGAGATCTCGTAGATTGGAAAGAAAAGGTCTTGCAGCCCTATTAGTCTCCTATGATAGGATGGCCATGGTGAAGCACCCGATCCGAATATTCAAAAAGAACTAAGCCCAAACAGGCTCTGATAAAAAATGATGCGGAACTAAAATTGTATGCAAAGTTATTTTTGTATTTTTATAGATTAAGTGATGTATTTAATTTCCGAAGAACATACCAAGAACCTAAGTAGAGAATTCTATGCAAGTAAGAGACTACATCATGCAAAGTAGAACCTAAAAAGCAACAAGAAAGAGGACCACCGAGGCTAAGAAGTCTCGGTTGGGTTAGTTCCCCTTCAATAAAGCTACTGACAAGCAGAGGGGATGTACCTGACAGTGGTTGATGCACCGAATGAAGATTGTAGACGAAGGGATCGCTTTCGGTTCTGGATGCAGCTTGGATGATCAAACCGGAGATCCACGGATTCTCGGCTTTCTACCCAATGATCCGATCACTACTCGATTGGAGTCGTTGAATTCGTAGCAGTCAAGGGACCTGCAAATAGCCTATCAAGGGTGAGAAAACAAAGCAAGGATGAAGAAATAAAGGGAAAATAGCAAGGGGAAGAAGAATTTGGGGTTGGGCGGCCAGGGATTGGAGAGGTGGATAGTGGCTGGAGACTGGACGCAGGACACCAGGAAGAAGAGGAGGGGCTCACACAAAATCCCCTTAGCACACAACAAATAGCACACAGCAATTGAAAGAACTCAATTATATTTCATCAAAAAGTGTCTTCATACAAGAGAATAGTCTCTTAAATAGACTCACTAACTTGGCCCCCAAGTAAGGATAAAATAGACTTTTCCTAGAAATTTGAATCCCACCCAAATCATAGCTAGAATACATGGTAGGTCTAAAATTTAAATCCCTCAAATTGCTCTCTCCTCTTTTGTCTTGGTCAGCCAAAAGAGGTGACCCTAAGTGGCCGACCAAGGGTTGTTGACCATAGGGTGGATGGTGCCCTAGCTCCTCTCCTGGGCCTTGGCTTGCCCATTTTGCTTCAGGCTGCGGTTCAGGGATTCAAGGCTTCCGACTTGGCTCCAGGGCTTCCGATTTCTTCTACTGAGCCTTCCATGATCTTCATAACTTCAGGCTGGGTTGATCTTTACTTGTACTAGCTTGGTCTTCACTTGTATTGAGTCTTCACTTAACTTGGACTAACATATACAGGACTCAGAAAGAAAACTAGCTCAACATGAGCTGACTAGTATAGGACTCAAATAATGAAAATGACAATTCAATTAGGCTAAGCCCTTATTACAAATAGACTCAAACAGTACTATGTAATCCACAGAGGGTTAAGAAGTCTCTGTCTTATTCTGGTGCCTCTGGTGTCTGCACCAATGCGTCCCTTCATGCGTGCGTTATCCTTCCATGCATTTTCATGCCAATTCACAATATGTTGATCAGTCAAAAATGATCCTAAGGGGTATGGGGATATGTACCAAGAGAGTCCCAGATGAATTAGCCAGAGTGATTCATCTGCAGAAGGACTCTTGGTCCTTTCTGCGATCCCTTTCCTTGGCGCACGCACATATGCACCAAGGAGTCCATGTCGACTTGGACTCTAGTCCAAGTGGCGTTCCATGTCCAATTAAATTAGGATAAAAGCTGATATAGGTTGTCTTAATCAAGACATAGCCCAATTTAAGTTTCTCTTAAATTGGTTAATCAAATTAGCAAGCAACTGGACCCAAATCAACTTGGGTTAGGAATTAGGTTTGCTTACACATGCTAGTGTGCAATCTAACTAACCAATTAGGATCCCATGATCCTAATTAAATTATGAATGACTTCTTTGGTCAACTCCCTAACGTGTGTGACCCTTTGGGTTCCACATCTAGCCAGTAGTAGGTTTAGGTTTAAGCTGATTCGAACCAATCGAACCCGATTGACCTAATTAGGTCAAATTGAGCTGACCTAAATTACCAATTCGATATGTCCATCGAATTGACTTTTGAAACCAATCCAATTGGTTCATGAATACCTACAAGACATGATTGATGTCTAGTAACATGTCATGCCTACCTGGAAGATAAGAAATTTGATGGAAAGTACCAAAATACCGTTCAGTAGAAAGTTACCGTGCAATTCAATTTTTCGATCTCCCATTATCTCGATTAAGTGATGGGTATGAATAAATATCAAACCCTAGAACTTAGTCATTTCGAACCTCTATTCGATAATGAAGACTCAGCTGATGACTGATTAGAAACCACTTCTAATCTCATCCTACTTTGATCAAAGACTCCTTGAGTCATCAATCGAAGAGATCACTTAGGATAACAATTCCTCTTACTAGGAATGATCGATTCCTTCTTAGTCCACTCGTATCCTTCATACACCTTCCACCATATCTGAGAACACCCCATACATGACTTAATGTCACAAATGAGTATGAGCCAAAACATGGCTTAGTGTGCACAAGGAACCATGGTGACCTCAGGTCTAAAGACCACATGCACAACTCCTATTTAAGATCTATCTTTTGACAAATAGTAAGACTTCCATAAGATAGTCTCGGTGCGGATCAATTTAGTGAACTCATACCCTAATGAGCACCCTTATCTTTGTATTAGTGTCTCTACACAAGTGGCTGTGAGACCAACCACCCTCTTAACAGAGCATACATAGGATAAGCTAGTCTTTCCAGACTTATCGATCCCCGAACCGATGGTCCATCGACTAGGAACATTTTAGGTTAGGATTTATAGGAACTTAGGTCTCACTGTCATGATTTCAATCATAATCCTAATTTCATTTACCATAACCTATGGGGTTCATCATAATCTTTAAATAAGACACAACAGTATGATGAAACAATATGCCTTTATTAATATATTAAATATCATACAGAAGTTGGAAGATTATAAAAATGCCCTTATATAAGATTGGCTTTTAGGGCACTTTCCTTTCAGTCTCCCACTTGCACTAAAGCCAATCACCCTTGTACTTTATGCCCATACAATCTAAGTAGCGATCAAATTGCTGTTGAGGTAATGCTTTAGTGAATGGGTCTACTATATTGTTCTTAGTATCAACCCGTTCGATGATAACATCTTGTCCTTGAATGAGGTGGAAGCATCTTAGGATGTGCTTGGACTTATTCTGTGACCTTAGTTCCTTAACTTGCACAACAACTCCACCAATTGTTTTATAGTAGGTACCACGCCCAATTTCATGATGAATTTCTTCATTCACATAGCTTCCCTTATAGCTTCACTTGCGGCTATGTACTCTGCCTACTCACTGCACCACCATATAAGGTGAAGATATACCTTGATATGGATTTGCCATCATCTGGATCTGATTGAAAACTAGAATCCGTATATCCTTGTAGTTTCAACTCTGATCCTCCACAAATAAGAAAAATATATTTAGTCCTTCTAAGGTACTTAAAAATATTTTTTATAGCTTTCCAATGATCCTAACCTAGATTTGCCTGGAACCTACTTACTATGCCTAAGGCATAAGCAACATCAGGCCTGGTACATGATGGGTTTCTTAAGGATCATCATGCATGTATGATGCATTGATTTCAAAAATTTGCACAAAGAAAAACCTTTTTTGGCTAGAAACCCTAATTCCAAGATCCCCTCATTCATATACAACTAATATATCACTAAAATGGTTCATGATAAATACCTGGAATGCTGTTTCCCACTCTTTTCTACTAGGCTCACAAGTGCAAGCCCTCCAGTGGTGATCCACACAGGAATTGATCCAAGGAAGAACTCCTACTTCAGTTGCTTGCTTGACTAGGACTCTTCTTGACAGCCTTCTGAACTTTGACCTTTATAGGATACCCTACCCTCTTGTAGGGTACTCTGAATGCTTTCCAAAACCACTCTTGGATTTGGGATTGCCCTCCTATAGGACACTCTAGGTTTATGTCTTAAATCATAAGACTTGTCATAGTAAGAACAACCTTGTCTTAAGGAGACAAGGTTTGTCTTAAGGAAGAGGGAGGCAGAAAAAACACTCAGAATAAACTACGATGGAAATCTCTGATTGAAAGCTCAGAACACTGCCCCCATTTATAGATTTAAGAGGGGCATGTGATATGCTCAGTCACTGTCTTATCATATAAGTTTTTTCAAGACCGAAGAGTAGTGATTCGGTTGAAAAATCTTATCTTGATAAAACTCTTCATGCCCCTAGGCGCATATCTACGTCCCCTACATTCCTAGACTTAATCCCCACTTGCCACATGGCAAGTACCGATCACTGGAAAGTCAAGAGACATCTCTTCATTCTCCAAGCATCAGAGAATTTGAAGAATTCTGATGGCAGAAGGATTCTGCTTCATACCGCACGCTAAATGAAGGGATGCATCCCTTCATGCGCGCGTTATCCTTCCATGCATTTTCATGCCAATTCACAATATGTTGATCGATCAATAGGAGGCATGGGGATATGTTTCAAGAGAGTCCCAGATGAATCAGCCAGAGTAATTCATCTGCAGAAGGACTCTTGGTCCTTTCTGCGATCCCTTTCCTTGGCACGTGCACATATGCGCCCAAGGAGTCCATGCCAACTTGGACTCTAGTCCAAGTGGCGTTCCATGTCCAATTTAATCAGGATAAAACCTGATATAGGTTGTCTTAATCAAGACACAACCCAATTTAAGTCTCTCTTAAATTGGTTAATCAAATTAGTAAGCAACTGGACCTAAATTGACTTGGGATAGGAATTAGGTTAGCCTACACATGCTAGTGTGCAATCTAGCTAACCAATTAGGATCCCATGACACTAATTAAATTATGAATGACTTCCTTGTTCAACTCTTTGATGTGTGTGACCCTTTGGGTTCCACATCTAGCCAACAGTAGGTTTAGGTTTAAGCCGATTCAAACCAATCGAACCTGATTGACCTAATTAGGTCAAATTGAGCTGACCTAAATTACCAATTCGATCTGTCCATCGAATTGACTCATGAAACCAATCCAATTGGTTCATGAATACCTACAAGACATTATTGACATCTAGCAACGTGTCATGCTTACCTGGAAGATGAGAAATTTGATAGAAAGTACCAAAATACCCTTCAGTAGAAAGTTACCATGCAATTTAATCTTGTGATCTCCTATTATCCCGATTAAGTGAAGGGTATGGATAAATGTCAAACCCTAGCACTTAGTCATTTCGAATCTCTATTCGATAATGAAGACTCAGTTGATGATGAATCCCATAGAGTAGGGCAATGGAATTAGGGTTATGCTAAAATAACAGTGAGTCCTAATTCCTATAAATCCTAATCTAGAATTTTTCTAGTCATTGGATCATCGATTCAGGGATCGATGAATCCAGTAAGACTAGCTTATCCTATGTATGCTCAGTTGATGAGGGTGGTTGGTCTCACAGCCACTTATATAGAGACACTAATACAAGGATAAGGGTGCTCATTAGGTTATGAGTACATTGAACTGATCCGCACCGGGACTATCTTATGGATGTCTTACTCCTTGTCAAAAGATAGGTCCCAGAGTAGAAGTTGTGCATGTAATCTTCAGACCTGAGGTCACCATGGTTCCTTATGCATACTAAGCCATACTTTGATTTATACTCATTCATGGTATTGCGACATGTACGGGGTGTTCTGGGTATGGTGGAAGGTGTACGAAGGATGTGAGTGGATCAACAAGGAATTGATCAATCCTGGTAAGAGGATATGTTATCCCATGTAATCTCTTCGATGAGTGACTCAAGGAATCTTTGCAAAGTGGGATGAGATTAGAAGTGGCTTCTAATCAGTCATCAGCTGAGTCCTCATGATCGAGCTGATATTCAATATGATTAAGTGTTAGGGTTTGACATTTATGCATACCCATCACTTAATCGGGATAATGGGAGATCAAAAGATTGAATTACACGATAACTTACTACTGAAGGGTATTTTGGTAATTTTTATCAAATTCCTCATCTTCCGGGTAGGCATGACACGTTGCTAGACATCAATCTTGTCTTGTAGGTTTTAATGAACTAATTGGATTGGTTTTATGAGTCAATTCGATGTGTGATTCGAATTGGATAATTAGGTGAGCCGATTTGACCTAATTAGGTTAATCGGGTTCGATCGGATCGAATCGGATCAAACCTAAACCTACTGCTGGCTAGATGTGGAATTCAATGGGTCACACACAATAGAGAGTAGGCCAATAAAGTTACTAATGGTTTAATTAGGGTCATGGGATCCTAATTGGTTAGCGAGATTGCATACTAGCATATGTAGGCTAACCCAATTCCTAACCCAATTAGATTGGGTCTGGTTGCTTGCTAATTGGGCCAACCTAATTAAGAAAAACCTAAATTAGGTTGAGTCCTAAGTGGGGATAGCCAAATCAGAGCTTGATTTGATTTTATTTTGAACTTTTGGACATTTTATTGAAGAGTCCATTTGAGTTGGGACTCTAGATGCCAAAATGATACCTTGGCATTCAAAAAGGCCTAGAAGAGTCTATAGTCCTCTAATCTAAAATATATTCATATGGATGGAAAGAAGACTTAATGCTCTTTCTTTTGACATCCATGTTGCATATGCTTTGACTAGTCAAAGGTTGCATGGGGTGTAGATAAAGTTGACCACAAAAGGACTCTTGGCGTGCGCGGGAAATGAAGGTGCACACAGAAGGACAAAAGTCCTTCTGCAGATGAAACACTCCAGTATTTCATCAAGGGGTGCCTTCTCATCTTATCTCCATGCCCTTTGGATTTAAATGACCGGTCAAAGGGAATAAGAGGGTGGCATGAAATGGGAAAAGGAGTAGCGTGCGCAGATGAAGAGTCGCGTCTCTTCATCTGCGCACGGTTCTGAGGCAGAGTCCTTCTGCTCTCAGGACTCTGCTTTTCCCACAGTTTTTAAATCTGAAATGATGCCTCCTTCCATTTTTCTTAACCGGTAAATGCCACATGGCAAATGGGGATTTAATCTGGAAAGGGAAAGAACATGGATAAGACTATTCAATCCTGAAGAGTCTTTTCAGATATGAAATAACATATCTGATAAGAGATGTCGGGATGGTTTTCACGCCCCTTGAAATATTATATAAAGGGGGTATGGTGAAATGAGAGATATAGTTTTTCAGTCATCAGAAAACAGGAATCCCATTTTTCCGTGAGTTTGTCAGTCTGAGTGTTCTTCTACTCCCTCTTTAATTTAGGACAAGACTTGTCTTGTTAAGACAAGGTCTTTTCTACTAGGACAAGGCTTAGTTTTAGAACATAAGCCTAAGGAATCCTAGAGGAAGGTTGTCCTAAAACCAAGAGTGATTTAGGACTGTATCCAAAAAGCCCTACAGTAGGTTAGGGTGTCCTACGATGGTCAAAGATCAAAAGGCTGAAAAAAGAGTTATGTTGAAGCAAGCAACCCCGGTAGGGATTCTTCCTTGGTACCATTCTCGTGTGGATCATTGTTGGAGGGCTTGCACTTGTGAGCCTCATGGAAAAAATTAGATTTCATTGATCCATGTATGTATTCTAACTTCATTTATGTTTCGTTGATTGGTATTGCATAAGGGATTCCTGGGAATTAGGGTTTTCTAGCCATATTAGGGTTTCATGCTTAGAATTTTGTTTTGAAATTCACTTCCGCATGCTGCATGATTCCCGGCACCCTAGGAGAATTTCCATCAGTGGTATCAGAGCCCTCCTTGTGGCATACCAATTATAAATCATTTTTGAAGTTCATGATTTCCACATATCGAGTCGACCCGACTAGTGATCGAGTTGACTCGAACCCTGTTATGTCGACTCTACTAGAATCTTGTGATGAAAATGCATATTAGGGTTAATATGTCAGATTTTTGGTTTCTTCATGAAAAAGGCATGTTAATGCATTGATATGAAATTTTGCATATTAGGGTAATATGTTTAATTTCTATTTTTTAAGAAATGCATGTTATCATTTCAAGTATGAAATTATGCATGTTGATTGAACCAAGTAACTGCTCTGGATTGGGGTTGCCATAGTCGTCCAGTCATAGGAGTAAAGTAGGGTGTAAAAAGCCCACTTTGTCCATTCTATGGGTTTTCTATGGCGTGTAGGGGTGCAACTTTATGGTAATTCCCATGAATGAGTGAGGTGAATGGTATTTTACATTAATCATGTCATGTTTTGCATGTTAGGGTAATATGCGTGTTATCATGCTATGCATATTAGGGTAATATGCTTGTTGTCATGTAATGCTTTGCATATTAGAATAATATGCTTGATGACATGAAATGTTCTACATATGTTAGAGTTATATGCAATATGTTTATATTTGTTATAAACATAGTTATCATGTTTATGTTTATACTTGTAGTTATAAATGTAATTATCATGATAGTATTTAGAATGTGTTTTTTGAGACCATCAAAGCCCTCATAAAATTCATATTTAGTCATAGTAAAAAAACTTAATCATGATGCAAAACCGTTAGGGTTTGATCAGTCGATTGGTGTCTAGGCAAGTGGTTCTGGGAAGGTAAAGGGAATGAGGTTTTTAATTGGTTCTGTTGTCTAACCTGGCCAATTTAATTGGTGTCTAAGGAAAGCAACGGGGGGACCCTCTCACCCCTTCCACTTACCTGGCTAATTTGGTCATATCTAAATCTTAACTTGAGAATGCTAATTGATTATGTATACTATAATTTGCCTTCCTTCATGCTAAGCCAAATTAATATCAAAACTATAATAGGTTTGTTGTGTAACACAAGATCTACTCTAGGGTTTGATATGAAATTTGTATTGGTGCACTTAGTTTTTTATGGCATGGTTGAAATTGTTGCTTTGTTGTGGAATACAAGGACAACAATTATAGCTATATAGAAATGAAGGGTTTGACTAAACTAAGATATTATTGTTTGTTGTGTAACACAAGACTATAAGTGTCTTAAAGGCAAAGATAATTGTTGAGAATTGCACGGGTTGCAATTAGAAAGTAAGTCCTACCTTTGAACTTATTAGTGTTTGTTGTGTAACACAAGGAACTAATGAGGAATTAGGATCTCAACCTCACTAAGGAAACCAGAAAGGTTTCTCGCTTACCATAGTTGAGGGTTATGGTATTTGAAGAAAATAGTGGGAGACATAATTAGATAGAAAGTCCTTATCCAGTTATGGATGTCATCTTGAGTGGTCTGCTGATATTGTTCTTTAATTAAATATAGGACATTTATTTTTATGGTTTCAAATTTATCATTGCATGCCATCTTGGATGCTAATAAGTTAACCAATTCAAACTATGTGGACTGGTTGAGGAAGAAGGCTGATGGAGCCTGTTCCTATTGTAGCATGTTTGGGCATTGGAAGAAGGATTGCAAGACTTGTCTTGCAAATGTGAAGCTAGATGCAAGTGGTGCATCTAGGGATTTTGTACATGATATAAACTAATTTATCATTGAGTGAATCTATTTCTAATTCATGGGTATTGGATACCGCATGTGGGTCATATATTTGTAAATCTTTACAAGGACTCCACAGAATTAAAAATTTGAAGAAAGGTGACTTCAAATTATATGGGGCAAGTGGAGAACCCATATAAGTTGAAGCTTTGGGCACCTATCTTCTGTTATTACCTTCGGGTAATATCATAAGGTTGGAAGAATGCTACTATGCGCCAAATATTGTAAGAAACATTATTACAATACCCTTGTTGTTACAACAAGGAAATGAAATAAGTGTAAAGAGCAGTGGCTGCTCTATTCTTCATAATAATACAACATTTGGGCATGGTTGCTTTGTGAATGGTCATCTAACTTTAGTACTCAATGATGAAATACTTCTTGTAGATGATAAGAAGAGAAAAAGAGATAATGTCAATATCACATATCTCTGGCATTGCTGGTTAGGTCATATCAGTGAGTCAAGGACAAACAAGTTAGTCAAAGAGGATTACTTTGACCCTAATGATTTTCAATCATTAGGAACTTGTGAGTCTTGCCTCAAAGGGAAAATGACCAAGTCTCCATTTACTGGATATGGAGAAAGGGCAACTGAATTGTTAGGTCTTGTACATACTGATGTGTGTGGATCTATGTCAACTCAGGCCAGAGGAGGATATTATTATTTCATCACTTTTATTGATGATTTATCAAGGTTCGGTTATGTGTATCTTATGAAACACAAGTCCGAAGCCTTTGATAAGTTTAAAAAATATCAGAGTATGGTTGAAAGACAAACTGGACTTAGTATTAAAGCTCTTCGATCTGATCGAGGAGGGGAATACTTGTTTAGTGAGTTTTTGAACCATCTCAAGGACAAAGGCATTATTTCTGAATGGACCCCTCCTTATACATCCCAATTAAATGGAATGCAGAAAGGAGAAATTACACCTTGTTGGAAATGGTGAGGTCCATGATGAGCTTCACAGATCTTCCCATTTCCTTCTGGGGACATGCCTTGGAGACTGTTGCATATATATTAAACAGGGTTTCATCTAAGTCAGTAAGTAGTACTCCATTTGAGTTATGGAATGGTAAAAGACCAAGTCTTAAGTACTTAAAGATTTGGGGTTGCCATGCTTATGTCAAGAATAACTTTGGACATAAGTTAAGTGCTAGGGTTGACAAGTGTAGGTTTGTTGGTTACCCAAAAGAAGGTAAGGGATACCTTTTTTTATAATGCTACTGAGCAAAGATAATTGTCAGTAAGCATGCTACATTCTTGGAACAAGAGTTAATCCAAGAAGGATGTAGTGATTCTTCACTTGAGTTGTGTGAAGAACAGAACTAACAAACCGATGAGCCTTCAAGTAAAGTTCCTCAACCAGAGGTTCTTGTGGATCAAGAACAGCCACAATACACACCTCCTCTCTGAAGGTCAGAGAGGGTGCGAGGAGCACCTCTCAAATGTGGCTTTGTCATCGATGATGACAATGAAGCCAGTATCATACAGGATGATGATCCTGTGACCTATTCAGAAGTTATCGTGATGGGGGACAAATGGGTAGGATCGTTAGTGAGCCTAGAAGTCACCTAGATTAGGGTACCACTAATTTTTTTTTTGTATTTTTTAAGGATAAAGGGTGGCAAAGGAATAGTGGGGTTGGAAGACAGGGTTTGGAACTCATGGACTTTGGGACTCACCCTAACAAAGAGACCTCTCACCTCTAGGGCATTACACCCTCCTCGATACTTGGAGGTGCTAGGATGAATCTCAAAGGTCACGAGGGGATAAATAAGATGGAATGGGAAGGGGGATAACTAGGGCATCACGTCCATGCCCGAAGGCGAAGGCCAGAAGAATCACTCTTCTAAAAAACTCAAATTTTTTCGCCAAAAATTTTCTTTTTACAAAGGATTGAGGGTGGTATTTTTAAACATTTCCAACCCTCATTTTAATTTGAATACAAGATAAAAAGATTGGAATGACTTAAATTCAAATACAAGATAGGATAAGATAAGCCTATCCATATCTCAATCCTAACCAACCAAATCCTAATTCAAATTTCAAACAAAAGATAAATCCTAAATAAATATTCTTCAAATTTAAATTTATTTGCTACTCTGGAATTCATGCTACTCCGGGATTCGTGCAGGCCGATGTCCCCATCATTCCCCTGAGATGGGGAAAACTCTACTCCGTCGAGTCAGGATCAAGGAGATTTGGTGAAACTGAATCCAATCAATCACTGAGATCTGTTCGACTCCGAGAACCATGCAGCTCTGAAAATCATGCAACTCTGAAAACTATCCCAAATTATATATATATATATTGCCATACTTTTTTCTCTTTTTTTTTCTCATATTTTCTTTTTTTTTTCTCTGATTTTCTTTCTTTCCCCTTTTTGTTTATTTCCTGCATTTATTCCAAAGTCCGCAAAGAATAAACCGGCTATGCTTTAAAAGACATGCAGAATACTCTACACTTGAAATCGGCTACGAATGCAGGTTTTGCATTCACATTCATGCCAGTGCCACTCCTTCCCTACGGACGATGCTGCAGAACAGAGGAGGGACTTCGGTCGGGGGGTTCACCCGCTATAGCACCGGGATGCCGACGGTGACATGGGGAGAGAGCGACCAGTGGGCATGACACAGTGGGGCGGAGAGGGAAGGGGGGAGAGGAAGAGAAGAATTGAGGGAGAAGAGAGGAGTCATGGTGCTTCGTTGGTGGCCGTGAGGTAGCGAGCGGTGGCTGAGGGGCAAGTCGGGGGGAATGTTGCCCTGGGGCTCTCCGGTGACTGTGGAGATGGCGAAGGGGCATCGCTGTTTGAGTTGGCTAGCCGGGAATGGGGGGTGGTGGCGATCGGAGTGAGTGAGAGACGGCAAAGGCACGGTGGCCGTCTTGGCATCACGGACGTCATCATGGTCGCCCTTGAGGATATGGTGGAGGCGGGCCTCGATGCGGCGGATCCGGTGGGGGTCGTCGATCAGGGAGCCGGAATCATCGTCCTAGATGAAGATGAGGGCGGCGATCCGGCCAATGTGGGTCCGAACCTTGGCCTCGATGATGGTGCAGCAGATGCCGGCGAGGATGGCGAAGACCTCGGAGAGGAGGCCCGGGCGGTCGGTGTCGGTGAGCTCGAGGGCGGTGAGGCCGTCGAGGGTGGCAGTGGTGGAGCGGGGAAGTCGAGGATGAGGGGCTTGTCCTTCTTATTGAAGCGGAGGGTGAAGCCCTGCTTCTCGTCCGGGATGGGCTGCCAAGAGATGGTCCGGCCCTGGTGCCGGGTGACGACATGCTCCCAGGTGGCGGTGGCACCGTGGAAAGTGTCGATGAAGTGGTCATTGTTGGAGAGACCGAAGGTGAAGGCAGAGGAGTTGATGGCACGGGTGAGGCTGAGGCGGTGGGGCAGTAGGGAGGCGACGGTGGCAGTGGGCAGTGGATCACAGGAGAGGGAAGACACTGGTTGGGAGATTTCTTTTTTTTTGGATCTGTGAGGTGCAGGGATGAATGATAAAGGGATTCTGGGATGATATGCATGTACCTTAATTTTCTGGGCTCTGATACCAAAATTGATGGGGGACAGGTGTAGGATCGTTGGTGAGCCTAGAAGTCACCTAAATTAGGGTACTATTTTTTTTTGATATTTTTTTCTCTAGGGGTGGCGAAGGAATAGGGTGGCAAAGGAATAGTGGGGATGTAGGATAGGGATCTAGATCTCATGGACTTTGGGACACACCCTAATGAAGAGACCTCTCACCTCTAGGGCATTACACCCTCCTCGATAATTGGAGGTGCTAGGATGAATCTCAAGTACCTGAGAAGAACTAAAGATATTTTTCTAGAATATCTAGGATCTGAGTTGAAACTAGAAGGCTATATAGATTCTAGTTTTTTAATCAGATCCAGATTATAACAAATCCACATCGGGGTATGTCTTCACCCTGAATGGTGATGCAGTGAGTTGGAAGAGTACCAAGCAGTCTACAGTAGTTGACTCAGTCACTGAGGCGGAGTACATAGCTGCTAGTGAAGCTGCAAAGGAAGCTGTCTGGATGAAAAAATTCATCATGAAATTGGGCATGGTTCCTAATGTACAACAACCAGTGCCATTATACTATGATAACACTAGGGCTATTACACAAGCTAAGGAACCAAGGTCTCATCACAAGTCCAAGCACATTCTAAGACGGTTTCACCTTATTCAAGAGATTATAGAAAGACAAGATGTTGTTGTCAAACGAGTTGACACAAAGAATAATATAGCAGACCCATTCACTAAAGCATTAGCCAAGTAGCAGTTAGATCACCACTTGGATTGTATGGGCATAAAGTATAAGGGTGATTGGCTTTAGTGCAAGTGGGAGTTTGATAGAAAAATGTCCTAAGAGCCAATCATTGTTTGGACTTTTTTTTTTGTAAACTTCCAACTCATGCATAACATCATTATTTATAATAAAGGCATTTAATTCATCATATACTGCTGTGTCATATTTTTGACTATGATGAACCCCAAGGAGTAGGGCAATGAAATTAGAATTATGATAAAATAACAGTGAGACCTAATTCCTATAAATCCTAATTTAGAATGTTCCTAGTCATTGGACCATCGATTCGGGAATCGATGAATCCGGTAAGACTAGCTTATCCTATGTATGCTCAGTTGATGAGGGTGGTTGGTCTCATAGCCACTTGTATAGAGACACTAATACAAGGATAAGGGTGCTCATTAGGTTATGAGTACACTAAACTGATCCACACTGGGACTATCTTATAGAAGTCTTACTCCTTGTCAAAAGATAGGTCTCAGAGTAGAAGTTGTGCATGTGATCTTCAGACTTGAGGTCACCATGGCTCCTTGTGCATACTAAGCCATACTTTGGTTCATACCCATTCATGGCATTGCGACATGTACGGGGTGTTCTGGGTATGGTGGAAGGTGTACGAAGGATGTGAGTGGATCAACAAGGAATTGATCAATCCTGGTAAGAGGATATGTTATCCCATGTAATCTCTTCGATGAGTGACTCAAGGAATCTTTGCAAAGTGGGATGAGATTAGAAGTGGCTTCTAATCAGTCATCAACTAAGTCCTCATGATCGAGCTGAGATTCGTTATGATTAAGTGTTAGGGTTTGACATTTATCCATACCTATCACTTAATCGGAATAATGGGAGATCAAAAGATTGAATTGCATGGTAACTTACTACTGAAGGGTATTTTGATAATTTTCATCAAATTCCTCATCTTCCGGGTAGGCATGACACATTGCTAGATGTAAATCTTGTCTTGTGGGTTTTTATGAACTAATTGGATTGGTTTCATGAGTCAATTCGATGTGTGATTCGAATTGGACAATTAGGTGAGCCGATTTGACCTAATTAGGTCAATTGGATTCGATCGGATCGAATTAGCTCAAACCTAAACCTACTACTGCTAGATGTGGAACCTAATGGGTCACACACAATAGAGAGTAGGCCAAGGAAGTTACTCATGGTTTAATAAGGGTCATGGGATCCTAATTGGTTAGCCAGATTGCATACTAGTATATGTAGGCTAACCCAATTCCTAACCCAATTGGATTGGGTCCGGTTGCTTGCTAATTGGGCTAACCTAATTAAGGGAAACTAAAATTAGGTTGATTTCTAAGTGGGGATAGCTGAATCAGAGCTTGATCTGATTTTATTTTGGACTTTTGGACATTTTATTGAAGAGTCCATTAGAGTTGGGATTCTAGATGCCAAAATGACACCTTGGCATTCAAAAAGGCCTAGAAGAGTCTATAGTCTTCTGATCTGAAATATATTTATATGGATGGAAAGAAGACTTAATGCTCTTTCTTTCGACACCCATATTGCATATGCTTTGACTAGTCAAAGGTTGCATGGGGTGTAGATAAAGTTGACCACAAAAGGACTCTTGGCGCCTCTTGGCATGCACGGGAAATGAAGGTGCGCACAGAAGGACAAAAGTCCTTCTGTAGATGAAACACTCTGGTGTTTCATCAAGGGGTGCCTTCTCATCTTATCCCCATTCCCTTTGGATTTAAATGACTGGTCAAAGGGAATAAGAGGGTGGCATGAAATGGGAAAAAGAGTAGCGCGCGCAGATGAAGAGCGCGTCTCTTCATCTGTGCACGGTTCCGAGGCAGAGTCCTTTTGCTCTCAGGACTCTGCTCTTCCCACAATTTTAAAATTTGAAATGATGCCTCCTTCCATTCTTCTTAATCGGTAAATGCCACATGGCAAATGGAAATTTAATCTGGAAAGGGAAAGAACACAGATAAGACTATTCAATCCTGAAGAGTCTTATCAGATATGAAATAACATATCTGATAAGAGATGTCGGGATGGTTTTCATCCCCCTTGAAATATTATATAAAGGGGGTATGGTGAAATGAGAGATATAGTTTTTTGGTCATCAGAAAACAGGAATCCCATTTTCCCGTGAGTCTGTCAGTCTGAGTGCTCTTCTACTCCCTCCTTAATTTAGGACAAGACTTGTCTTGTTAAGACAAGGTCTTTTCTACTAGGACAAGGCTTAGTTTTAGAACATAAGCCTAAGGGGTCCTAAAGGAGGGTTGTCCTAAAACCAAGAGTGGTTTAGGACTATGTCCAGAAAGCCCTACAATAGGTTAGGGTGTCCTACAGTGGTCAAAGGTTAAAAGGCTAAAAAAAGAGTTCTGTTGAAGCAAGCAACCCCGGTAGGGATTCTTCCTTGGTACCATTCTCATGTGGATCACCATTAGAGGGCTTGCACTTGTGAGCCTCGGGGAAAATATTGGATTTCAGCGATCCAGGTATGTATTCTGACTTCATTTATGTTTCGTTGATTGGTATTGCATAAGGGGTTCCTGGGAATTAGGGTTTTCTAGCCATATTAGGGTTTCATGCTTAGAATTTTGTTTTGAAATTCACTTCTGCATGCTGAATGATTCCCGACACCCTGGGAGAATTCCCATCAGAAGCCACTGCATCAGCTTGTTGGATTTTGTGTGACACCCTAGGATCCAAGACACTTCCAGAAACCCTAATTCCTTCCATATGTTTTTCAGATGCCAGATTCCAGTCCAAATGCCAGAGCATATTCTCAAACCAGGACATCCATGATTCCAGAGGTCCATCTGTGCCCAACCAAGGAGAAATCAAGCTCAGGCACCAAGCCCAAGCCTTTAAGAAGCAAGATTCTAGCCAGATTCCCTGGAATATGCCAGCCCATGCGCCCAGCCCCTAGAAGCCCACCTGGGCCCCTCAAAAATTTGTCCAAGCCCATGAAGGTGGCATCCTTGCTGCTTCCCCAAGGCCCAAAACTAAATTTATGGAGTTTGACCAAGTCCAAGCTCAAAGGGAGGTGTCCTTAAGTGAGAAGGAGAAGACTAGTCTAACCTAGTTAGGATTTATGTTCCTAGTTGTTTTAAAATTTATAATTCTAACCTAGCTAGGAGAAGGACTTGCAATCTAACTAGGAAAAGGCTTGTTAACCTAAGTGTAACCCTAGTTAGGAGAGCACATGGAGCTCTATAAATACGCCACCCCTCCCCCTCTTGTAAGAAACTTTTTTCATGAAATCGAAAAAACTCTACTAAATTGCTTCCAAACTGGTGTCTTATTTTTTCTTTGTGTTCTTATTCTTGGTTTCTTGCATTGGCCACCCCTTACCCTTGCAAACCCCCATGCCCTAGCAGCAAGTCAAATTCCAAACATCAGTCACACCCCCAGTTGAAGAGCCCTTCGGCGTCCAAGAAGAAGAAGCCATCTTCTCCTTCTAGCCGCCAGCCCTTGGAGCCCTGATTCCCCTTTCTTCTTTCCATCAATTTCCTTTCTAATTTTTTTGTTATTTCTTGCTGACCTCTGATGTTTTGCAGATCCCTGAGGTGTTTCTCCTCCTCAGAGGAGGCCCAGATTCAAGGAAAACTGTAGCTTCATCATCCAGGCTCTGATCTAAGTACGAGAGATCTCTTCATCGGGTAAATCTTCAATCTTTGACTGGTAAAATCCTTTCCTTCTCTTAATTTCTGATTTGGTCGAAGATTGCTATCCTAAGACAGGAATTTCTTAATTTTTGGGTCCTGAGATTCATTAGTTTGCATGAGAATTTTGTGGGTATGCTTGTTTCTGCCATTGCTAGTCTTTATGCTGAACTTTGCTTATCTTTCGAGTTCTTAACCATGAGATTAAAATTCTAAAAATTCTAAAAAAAATTATTTTTCTATTCTTCTACATCCTAGGTTCGTCCTGCATTAGTTTGGTATCAGAGCAAGTTTAGGATAGTTTTTATCTGCATTAGAATCACAAACCTTAATTTCTGCATCCTGTCACCTGCATTAGAGGTCTAGATTTTGATCAATTTCGGCATCTTAAACATTTTACTTTTCTATGAAATTTACATGTCATGTCCTATATTTTGTCCTAATAGTTTTCATGAATTTTAATTAATTTTACTAAAACTCTAATTCCAAAAAATTTGGCATATTAAAAACTCTAACAAAAATCTTGAGATTTCTGTAGCAGTCTGAAAATCCTAGGATTTGCATCATCATGTGATTTTTGTTTTTCATGAAATTTGGTATAGTTTATCATCACTATCCATACTTTGTTATAAAGTTTTTTAGATTTTTTTATGCATCGGTAACTATGTCAAAACCTGCATCATCTGAAATCTTAATTTTCTGAATTCTGCTATTTCTGCACCTTGACTCAACCTAACCTAATCAACTTCCACACACCCCAAGCCCAAGCCCAATTTGATTGCTAAACTAATCAACTTAAACTTAATTTGCCACATCATAAAATACATAAAAATATTTTATTTTTTTGATTGATTTAGTTTGCATTAGGACTCATTGAATGTCCATCATCTGATTAACCTAATCTTAAGGGCAATCACTATCTAAGATCAGGGCAGGATTTCATCACCTGTCCTGGGACCAAAACAACCATCATCATACTAACCCAAGCCTAATTAAAATCAATTAGACCTAATTTATCCTAGAGGGCTAGGTGATACCCACAGGTTGGGTCTGGGCTGTGTGGGCCAACTAGTGCATTTAATCTTATGGCTATTACTGAAATCTGGTGTCTAAGGCTGAGGGTCCAGAGTTAAATGACCTAAGTGGTGTTGTGGTTTTTAATTGGGTCCCTGCAAAAGCAGGGGGAGCCTCCCACACTCCCACCCTCTACCTGGCTAGAGGAAGGATTAGCTACTGGGTTAAGTGTAAGTTGAGCTGACCCACCCAGTTTTGGCTCTAGGTCTAGGAAGCCCTATATTATACTAACCTTTTTCTCTCTTTTGCATACTTGACTGCACCACATCACTTTGCTTGCTTGTATGACTATTTGTATTAGATTAGGAACCCAATGCCAGTAGACTTAATCCAATTCAACTAGTGTGACCATGGAGTCCAATCCTAGGAGAATCCAATACTCTGACCCATATAGGGAGTCTAACCCTAAGAGAACCCAATACTCTGACACATATAAGGAGCCCAACCCTAGGAGAACCTCATACCATGGCCCATCCTTAGAACATAACCATAGGAGACCCAATTATGATTACCTGAACAAAGATGAACGACCCATTAGGAGCACCCAACCTTATGCAGCCCTGTTTGATGAAGATCATATTTTAAGGTGCATACTGAATGGGAGGATATGATGGATCAGTACTCTGAGTATACTGGGATGTCAGAGCTAGAGAATATTAATTTAGCTACACATGGGTTAATGGTGGGGACACCGGGATCAGACACAGATCCCTAGATCCCATATGGTTTAATTATTCATGTGTCAAAGTTTTGAAAATTTTGTAATCAATTAAGATTGAGTTTTGTAATAAGTTGAGGTTAGTTGATTTGTCTCAACCCTCAACCTAGTCAGTATTTTGAGTCGTGTACATCAATTATCAGTCTAGTATTAGCCCAATTTTTATACAAGAGAGGAGGTTACCCTATTTTGGAGTTCCACCATGCCACATTTAGGAGTCAAAGGCCATTACATCAGCCCAGTGGATTTTGTGTGACAACCTAGGATCCAAGATGCTTCTAGAAACCTTGATTCCTTCCAGATGCCCTTAAGATATCCAGATTCTAGTCCAGATGCCAGAGCATATTTCTAAACTAGGGCATCCATGATTCTAGAGGTCTATCTACATCCTAGCCCAAGGAAATCAAGCCCAGGTGCCAAGCCCAAGCCCTAAAGAAGCAAGATTCCATGGAATATTCTTGCTACCAGGCTACCAGGCCACCCCAGCTTCCAGGAGGCCCAAGCTCATGCTCCAAGCCCCTTTGGGCTAGCCCCTTGCTGCCCCTAGAAGCCCAACACGCCCTCCTAGGCATCCTTGAAGTGTTGACCAAGTCCAAGAGGTGTCCTTGAGTGGAATAGTCAAAGCATGAAGGGAGAAGGAGAAGACTAGGTCAAATCCTAACCTAGTTGGGATTTATGCTCCTAATTGTTTTAAGATTTGTTTTTCTAACCTAGCTAGGAGAGGACTTGTAATCCAAGAGTGTAACCCTAGTTAGGAGAGGGCATGGGAACTCTATAAATACCCCACCCCTCTTCCTCTTGTAAACAACTTTTATTCATGATATCAAAACCCTGGTAAATTTATTTGAGCTTGCGAGCATGTGTTACTTTATTTTTTTTGGTTACTATTGTGCTTGGCCGAATTCCTTGTTGCCCTAGCATCCTTCTATGCCCTAACTCACTGTCATCCAAGCCTTCACACATCCAAGGAGTTGATAGAAAAGTGCCCTAAGAGCCAATCATTGTAAGGGCCTTTTTTTTGTATTCTTCCAACTCTTGTATGACATTATATATTAATAAAGGCATCTATTTTCATCATATACTGTTATGTCTTATTTATGATTATGATAAATCCCATAGATTAGAGCAATGAAATTAGGGTTATGATGAAGTTCATAATAGTGAGATCTAATTTTCTATAAATCCTAATTTAAAATATTCCTAGTCATTGGACCATTGATTCGGGGATTAATGGATCCGGTAAGACTAGCTTATCCTATGTATGCTCAGATGATGAGAGTGGTTGGTCTCATAACCACTTGTGTAGAGACACTAATACAAGAATAAGGGTGCTCATCAGGGTATGAGTACACTGAACTGATCCATACTGGGACTATCTTATGGAAGCCTTACTACTTGTCAAAAGATAGATCCCTGAGTAGGAGTTGTGCATGTGATCTTTAGACCTGAGGTCACCATGGTTCCTTGTGCACACTAAGCCATATTTTGGTTCATACTCATTCATACCATTACGACATGTATGGGGTGTTCTGGGTATGCTGGAAGGTGTATGGAGGATATGAGTGGACCAACAAGGAATCGATCATTCCTAATAAGAGGAATTGTTATCCTATGCAATCTCTTCGATAAGTGACTTAAGGAGCCTTTGATCAAAGCAGGATGAGATTGGTGGAACCTAATCAGTCATCAGCTGAGTTCTCACTATCGAGTTAAGATTCAATATGATTAAGTATTAGGGTTTGACATCTATCCATACCTATCACTTAATCGAAATAATGGGAGATCGAAAGATTGAATTGCACGGTAACTTACTACTGAAGGGTATTTTGATAATTTTTACCAAATTTCTCATCTTCTGGGTAGGCATGACATGTTTCTAGACGTCAATCTTGTCTTGTAGGTATTCATGAACCAATTGGATTGGTTTCATGAGTCAATTCGATGGATGGTTCGAATTAGACAATTAGATGAGCTAGTTTGACCTAATTAGGTCAATCGGGTTTGATTGGATCGAATCGGCTCAAACCTAAACCTACTGCTGGCTAGATGTGGAACCAAATGGGTCACACACACTAGAAAATTGGACAAGAAAGTCATTCATGATTTAATTAGGGTCATAGGATCCTAATTGGTTAGCTAGGTGACACACTAGCATGTGTAGGCTAACCTAATTCCTAAACCCAATTGGATTGGATCTGGTTGCTTGTTAAATGGACTAACCAATCTATGGGAGACCTAAATTGGATTATGTTCTAAGTAGGATGAATTTATCAGATTTTATCTGATATTTTTTTGGAGGTTTTATGTAGGAATTATGAAGAGTCCCTAAGGCTTAGGACTCTTGGCACCTAAATGACATGTCGGCATTCAAAAAGGCCTAGAAGGGTCTATAGTTCTCTGATCAGAAAAATTTTTATTTGGTCAGAAAGCTTATTTAATACCCTTTCATTTGATACCCATATTGCATATACTTTGACTTTGTCAAAGGTAGCATACGGCATGGAAAAAGGTTGATCGAATTGTGAAGAGAAGCGACTCTTCATTTGGCGCACAGAAAGGACCAAGAGTCCTTCTGCAGATGAGTTTCTTTTGTTGATTGGACTTCTTCTAATCTTTATCTTTATCTCCACACCCTTTCATGAAGTATTTTACTGGTCAATGATTTTTGAATTGGCATGAAGAAGGAAAGGATGAATGGTGCACATGAAAGGTTGCGACTTTTCATGAGAGGGCGCACAGTTTGAAGCAGAGTCCTTTCGACTTTCAGATCTCTTCGTTTTCTCTGACTTTTGGGAAATGAGAAGATGCCTCTTGGCTTTTTCAGAGACTGATACATGCCATGTGGCATGAGAAGGTTTCATTTGGACATGAAGAGTGTTAGATAAGACTCCTGAATCCTAAAGAGTCTTATAATATATGAAGAAACATATCTGATAAGAGATTTTGGGATGTATTTCACACCCCTTAAGAAACTATTTAAAAGGGTGTATAGTGGAATGAGATGAATATTCATTCAGTTATCTGAAATAGGAGTCTAGATTCTACCGTATTATCCATCTGAGTTTTTCTCTCTCCCTCTTCCTTTCTTTAAGACAAGACTTGTCTTGTTAAGACAAGGTCTTTTCTATTAGGACAAGGCTTTGTTTTATGACATAAGCCTAAGGGGTCCTAAAGGAGAGTTGTCTTAAAACCAAGAGTGGTTTAGAAGAGTGTCCAAAGAGTCCTATAGTGGGATAGTGAGTCCTACAAAGGCCAAAGTCTAAAAGGCTGCCGAAAGAGTCCTACCCGGGCAAGCAACTTCAAGAAGGAGTTCTTCCTTATTTCAAATCTTGTGTGGATCACCGTTGGAGGACTTACACTTGTGAGTCTAGTGGAAGAAGTAGAATATAGCACTCCAGGTATGTTTCATTAACCTTCTTTTATGATATATTAGTTGTAATCGAATAAGGGATCTTGGGAATTAGGGTTTCTAACTGATAAAGTGTTATCTTTATGCATGAAATTTTATAATTTAGTCTTACTAAGTTGCATAATGATCTCCTTGAAACCCAACAGTGGTATCAGAGCCACCCTTAGTTTATTTCAACTATTTGTCATTTGTAATAAAGATGATCCTCCCAGGATTATGATTCAATGCATATTAGGGATCATATGTTTGGTCTCTACTTTATTATGAAAAATAGCATGTTATTATTTTATGCATATTGTAGATCAAATGCATCGTTATAACATGTCTTATCCTAATAGCTATTTAGTATTGGATTAGTCAACTGGGTATTTGAAATATCATGCTATGATATGATTGCTTTGTACATCATGCAATGTTATGCATATGCTAGATTGATATGCCTTATGCTAGTCACTAGTTAGGGTTTTTTAACACTTAAACCCTAATCTTTAAAATATGTCAAGATATATATTTTTTTTTAGTCACATTCTAAAATAAGGTTGTCCTAAAATAACGTTGGATGTCTGTTATGTTGTAAGGTTGTACTAGAATGATGACACACCTAGCATATATTTTGCATCATGTCATATATGTATGGTTTTCTGTTATAAGTACATTATGATATGTTAAATAGTATTAAAATGTGTTTGAGACCATCAAAGCCCTCATTAAAGAAAATCATATTTAGTCTTAGTATCAAATTAATCATGATGCAGAACCAATTAGGGTTTGAACAGCCAATTGGTGTCTAGGCAAGTGGTTCTGGGAAGGTAAAGGGATTGAGGTTTATTAATTGGTTCCATTGTCTAACCTGGCCAATTTAATTGGTGTCTAAGGAAAGCAACGAGGGGACCCCCTCACCCCTTCCACTTACCTGGCCAATTTGGTCATATCTAAACCTTAACTTGAGAATGCTAATTGATTATATATACTATAATTTGCCTTCCTCATGCTAAGCCAAATTAATATCAAAACTATAGTAGGTTTGTTGTGTAACAAAATATCTACTCTAGGGTTTGATATGAAATTTGTATTGGTGCATGTTGCCGCCAAGATCGCCGTGGCCTGTAGCTGCTGTCGGTGTCGAAGCGCACCTCCTGTGCTGTCTCGCCGTCCGGTGGACTTGGACCTGCAAAACAGGGGTTAGTGACCCAGGCCAGGGTTTCCAGCGGGGGCACTCTGATGGTCAAGTCAATGACGATCCAGGGAAACAGATCCTCCTAGTCGAGCCCCTTTTGATGGACTCTACACGAGGAGGAGTGTGTTGTGTAAGAGTGGGATGCAAGTGTGTCAGGGGAAGTGTGGCCTGGCTAGAGGGAGTCTCTGTGCGGCCCTTCCACCCGACCTTGCTTGAGGATACTGGCGGTGCCGTGCCCCTCTTCTTGGTGGGGCGTGCACTTGTTTTTCCAGTGGTGTGTCTTTTGCCTTGCTTCTCTGTGTTGTGGTTGTTACCTCCGAGTTTTTATGAACTAGGTTACTATTGGGCATCCGTCTTGGGATCTCCATCGAGCTGTCAGGCACGTACGGCGATGTCCCGAGGAGCCTTTCCCAATCCATGATAAGGGAGGCTGTTATGTGCTCTGACATTCTCCTTGGTCGTCTCATTCTGGAAAACCTGGCAGTACCTCAATCGGTGGGCCGTCGCCCCTGGGATTCAAATCTCCAGGTTGGCTTCCTCTCTTGGGTAGTCCAGGTAGTTGGTGAGGAGCGTGGCACCTCTATCAGTGTGTTTCTCTCCTTTCTAGTGTAACCGGTGGCTGCAGGCGGTCAGTACGATCTGGCAGGTGTTCCAGTGTAGTCCTCGGGTGGCTCGCTGGTATCCTAGGATGGCGATGCCCACGTCTGAGCAGCGACCGAAATGAAATGGCCGGGCTCGCTCCGGCTTAGATGCCCCGAGCTTGCGGGATCGCCTCGGTGGAGGAGGGCAGAGGGCGGGCCTGGTCTAGAGGGCTCACGCTTGGAGAGGCTCCATGTGACGGAGGAGCGCTGAGCTCAACTCCGACCACAAGGCTCAGGCTTCGAGGGTCTCGCTCCAGAGGGTAGAGGGCGGGCCCGGTCCAGAGGGCTCGTGCTCGGAGAGGCTCCACGTGGTGGAGGAGTGCTGAGCTCGACTCCGACCACAGGGCTCAACCTTCGAGGGTCTCGCTCTGGAGGGCAGAGGGTGGGCCCGGTCTAAGAGGGCTCGTGCTTGGAGAGGCTCCATGTGATGGAGGAGTGCTAAGCTCGACTCCGACCACAGGGCTCAACCTCCGAGGGTCTCATTTTGGAGGGCAGAGGATGGGCCCGGTCCAGAGGGCTCACGCTCAGAGAGGCTCCACGTGGCGGAGGAGTGCTGAGCTCGACTCCGACCACAGGGCTCAACCTCCGAGGGTCTCGCTCTGGAGGGCAGAGGATGGCTCCGGCCTAGGCATCCCGAGCTCGCAGGCCGACCTGGCAGAGGGCGGAGCTCGGCTCACTATGTTGAGCGAGCTCAGCTCGGTGAAGCAGTCCGAGCAGGGGAATTGATGCGGCATCTAATCACGGTGGCTTCCCTTAACGTGGCACCTGTCAACTCTCCCACATCAGTGATCTTGCCACATTATTTGCCCCCCACTTTCTAGGCTCGTTAGTGCACGGCATGCGGGCCGAAGGGAGTAATTGTGATGCTGACATGGAAAGGCAAAAATATGGTGCAATGATGGCCATGATTGCTGGCATTTCATGAGACGGTTCTGCGGGCCAATATGAGGGTGCCAGGTGGCCATGTTCGAGGTGCAGTTAATGTTGGCACAGAATTCAGAGCGACCGAGATGCTGTTTTCGCCGATGGGGAACACGTGCACGGATCCGTTGGGGGAAGGGTTGTATCGATACGGATTCGTCAGCTCACTTTGAAATGAAAGGTGGGCTTTACCCGAAATATCTATTCTTTTGAATTCTTTGCGCTTGCTTGCCACTGCATCTAGGCTTTCTTCTTCTTTCCAGTTGCTTCAGATCTCCTAAGGAACTAGGTTAGTCCCCTCTTCCTCTTGCTTTTGTCAGAGTAGGGTCTTCCCTCCGGGTCGAGTCCGTTCTTCATCTTCCACTTTGCGTTCTTCACTTCTCCTATTCTTGAGGATGTCCCATTTTGGTCCGGGCTTCCGCCCCTCCACTGATCAGGGTGAGGCCAGTCCCTCTGAGCGGAGGCCGGCATCTTCTTCTTCCTCTGGTGAGGAGGAGGATGTGACTTGCTTCGAATTTAGCAGGAGGCATCCTCCCAAGTCGGTGCTCATCAGGGAACTAGGGTCCGGTCCTTCTCTTCCTCCTTTTGCACCTACTCCTAAGTCTGCCCGGTCCTCCGATCCTGGAGGGGTTGTTTTGACGATTACCACCAAGGAACTGGGGACCCTTCGGGATGTCTATGGCATCCCACCTTTTGTTCAGCTCATGATCCCTCGTCCGGGGGAATGGGTCACTTCCAGTGGCCCGGGCAGCATTGCTTTCTATGAGGAGACCTTTTCAGGGGGTCTCTGCTTCCCCTTCCATCCTTTTTTCATGTCTGTCTTGGACAACTATCGTTTGGTCCTTACTCAGCTAGTGCCAAACGCCATTAAGGTCATCTTCTCCTTTATTATCCTCTGTCACCTCCACGGGTTTGTTGTCCAGTTCTCCTTGTTCAGGGCTTTTTTTGCTTTGAAGTGCCACCCGACTGAGGATGGGTGGTGGTCTTTGTCTTCGCACCCGAAGGGTATCATATTCGAGCTCCCCTCTTCCATCAAGGGATGGAAGAGCAAATTCTTTTCTGCTGCGATTGAGGGGGTCGACTGGGTCTGGAGCGATTCGGACCAGTCCCCTAACCAAAATTCTATGGTCGATGCGGCTGATCAAGATGACTACGAGCAGCTCCGCATCGCCCATATCCCTTCTCTTGAGGTCCTGTTATTAGAGCAGAACCTCTTCGATGCCCGGGTCGACCCAACGAATGTGTTGGATGAGTTTGACCTGGACTCTCCTTTTCCTTTCTTGCATTTCTTACACTGCTTTTTATGGGTTCTAACCATTATGTGACTTGCATGCAAGGATGATTTTCACAGAAAGTGACCTTCTGAAGATCACCCGAAAGAGGCCGCCGACTGAGCTGGCCAAGGAGCCTCAAACGAGGCGGGTCCGAAGTGAGAGCACGCTTGCGGCTACTTCTACCGCGGTGGCCGGTCCGAGCTCTGCTACTCCAACCGGTCAGAGTTCAGGGGTGACCTGAGCTACCCCTGCATCAGTGGAGAGGGCGGCACCGATGGTGCCGGGGCCGGTCCAACAGGAGGCCTAGTCGATCCCAGAGTGGCGCAGTCATTAGGGGGCGGCCCTCGTTGCGGAGCCTGAGGTGGTGGCCCGGGCAAGGGCTGCAGCTGCTATCGCCGTGCCTTCCAGTCCTCCGCATCCATATGTGATCGAGATTAGGGATGAGGAAGTCCATGCTGTGACCAAGGCTACGACTGAGGCACCGCCCGCACTAGTGTCGGCTCCTCAGCCTGCCTCCAGGGGCCCTGCTGCTAGTGGGGCGAGGCCGCCTGCTCCAAGAGAGAGTAGGAGAGAGGAGGCGCGACGTCGTCTCCCCTTCAAGATGGGGCCAGAGAGCTCGTTCCTCTAGAGCCCCGAGCTGGCCGAGTGCATGATGGATTTCTCAATCCAGACATGCGATCGGCAGGATATGATCGGAATAAGGCTGGGTGACATTCTCAGCGCCATCTTCTCTCAGCTTTACTCGGTGAGTCATCCCTTTCTTCTCTCTCTCCTTTTTTTTTTTTGAGCTGACCTCTTCTCATGGTGCAGATCGGTGCCGAGGCCCTTTTTATTAAGGGCTGCTATCAGAATTGGGAATGCATCGAGCGACAGCAAGCGATCGAGATCGAGTCTTTGAAGACCGATCTGAAGCAGAAGGGGGCGCTCTAGCAGGAGGTTGGGGACCTAAAGAAGTAGCTCGCCGACATTGAGGGGTGAGCGAAGAAACTCATGGGGGCCCTTGACCTGGAGCGCAGTCACTCGAGGAAGGCCATCGACAATCTCTCTGTCGTCGAGAAGAGACTGAACTGGTACAGTACCGACGCTGATCGGCATAAGGAGGCCTCCCGAACTACCCAAGTGGAGCTGGCAATAGGGAAGGAGAAACTGGCCACGGTTGAGAAAGCGGTAGAGGTGGTGGCCAAGTCGATGGAGGCTACCAGATTGGAAGCCACCGAGGCAAAGAAGGCGGCCGCCAAGGCCAAAAAGGATGCCGAGGAGGCCGTTGCCAAGTTCAAGACCTCGGAGGAGTTCATTGCCGAAATCCACCACATGGCGTCGGACTTCTTCTACAAGGGCTTCATGTTCTTGCACAGCCAGGTCGAGGTGCTTGTTCCCGAGAAGAGCTGCAGTCACCTTCGGTATCCTTCGGCCTCGGATGCAGAGCCTGATGAGGAGGTCACCGAGGAAACCATGGACTCCGTGCCCGCGACACCAACCAAGGCCGAGCCATCCGAGGCCGGGGGCGCTCAGCTAGAGGTTCCTGGGGGTGGGACCTCTCAACCCCAGGGCCCAGTAGGGGGTCGACCGGTGCAGGATAGCCCTTTCTTCTTTACTTTGTACTCTTTCTTCTTGTACTTTGTCAGGGTCACCCGGCATGTCGGGGGCCCATAAAATGCTTGTAATTGGTACTTGATCAATAAAACTTCAATTTCCTTACAACCTATCTTTCACCCGGCTTTTCCCTCCTTTTTCTCTCTCTTTCTTTCTCCTTTCTCCTTTTCTTTTTGGATGAGTGGGGAGATCAAAGAAGAGGGTCTCACCTCGCCTAGGGCTTAATTACCAGGCTTTGGTGTCGACAAGTCGGGTGCAAGGTTCTGGCAGTTGTGAGCAGCTGGGCTCGGTGGTTCCTTGGCCGGAGAGCTGGGCTCTGGTCTTAGGTTAGTGTCCTGGAGCTGGGTTCGAGGATGTTGATGACTGAGAGTAGTGTGGCTCAGAGATCCCTTGGCTGGAGATCTGAGCTCCAGTCTTGGGCTGGCATCCTGGAGCTAGGCTCGGGGATGTTGTTGATTGAGAGCTGCATGGCTCGAAGGTCCCTTGGCCAGAGATTTGAACTCCGGTCTTGGGCTGGCATCCTGGAGCTAGGCTCAGGGACATTGTTGATTGAGAGCTGCGTGGCTCGAAGGTCCCTTGACCGAAGATCTCAGCTCCGATCTTGGGCTGGCATCCTAAAGCTAGGCTCGGGGACGTTGTTGATTGAGAGCTGCATGGCTCGAAGGTCCCTTGGCCGGAGATCTGAGCTCCAGTCTTGGGCTGGCATCCTGGAGCTGGGCTTGGGGAAGTTGTTGATTGATAGTTGTGTGGCTCGAAGGTCCCTTGGCTAGAGATCCGAGCTCCGATCTTGGGCTGGCATCCTGGAGCTGGGCTCGAGGATGTTGTTGTTTGAGAGATGCGTGGCTCGAAGGTCCCTTGGCCAGAGATCTGAGCTCCGGTCTTGGGCTGGCATCCTGGAGCTGGGCTCGGGGATGTTGTTTGAGAGCTGCATGTTTCGAAGGTCCCTTGGCCGGAGATCTGAGCTTCTGTATTGGGCTGACACCTTGGAGCTGGGCTTGAAGATGGTTGATGACTGAGAGCAGCATGGCTCGAAGGTCCCTTGGCCGGAGATCTGAGCTCTAGTCTTGGGTAATGAAATGAAGGTTCTATCGCTGCGTTTCCCTCTCATTCTCTTTCTTTCCTTCCCCTCTCTCTTTTTCTTTATCTTTTTTTTTTTTTTGATGAGTGGGGAGATCAGAGAAGAGGGTCGCAGGATTTGGTTGCCTTGGAGCTAGGCTCGAGGCCTTCCTGGCCGAAGGGTTTGGCCCTGGTCCAAAGGTTTCATGAGGGCTTGGCTCAGGTCTTTGGCATCTTGGAGCTAGGCTCGAGGCGTTGATAGGAGCTACTTGGATCCAAGATCCCTTGGCATCTCGGAGCTGGGCTCAGAGACGTTTGAGATTGAGAGCTGCGTGGCTCGAAGATCCCTTGGTCGGAGTTCTGAGCTCCGGTTTTGGGCTGGCATCCTGGAGCTGGGCTCGAGGACGTTGTTGATTGAGAGCGGCATGGCTCGAAGATCCCTTGACAGCTCGGAGCTGGGCTCGGAGATGTTTGAGATTGAGAGTAGCTTGGCTCGAAGATTCCTTTGCCGGAGGTCTGAGCTTTGGTCTTGGGCTGGCATCCTGGAGCTGGGCTCGGGGATGTTGTTGGTGCTTCCTTGCAAGATAGATAAATACTTGTGCAAGGAAAAAGTCATTATCATTATTATTATTGATAGGAAACCTTATGTCATTGATGCTATCTTCGCAGATTGCAGGTATCCCATGTTCGAGGGAGCCTGATGCCATTGAGATCTTTGAGGCGATAGGTCTCTTATAAAGGGGCTTCTGCCACTTTGTAGGGGCCATCCCAGTTTGGTGGGAGCTTGCCGCATTCCCGGGGCTGATACGCCTCTGCCCGGTGCAGCGCCAAGTCCCCGGGTTCGAAGGCGCTTGGCCTAACCCGGGTGTTGTAGTGCCGGGCTGCTCGTTGCCGGTGAGTTTGGTTGAGGTCGGCGTCGAGAAAGTTGGGCCTGAGCCGATCCCAAGATCACGTTGTAGGCTGAAGGAAGCCTGTCGACCGTGAAAGTCATCATAGCGGCGCTCTTGGAAGGAGCATCATAAGAAAGCACATCTACGGAGCTTCCATTATTGGCCATGATGCATTTTTACAGGATGCTTCGCGATCGTCATCTCGATGACCATGACAGTATTATTTACATTCTTCCTCCACTTCCTTCTTCCCTCATGAAGGGGAGTACAATCTCAGGACCCCTTGCCTCCCGGGCATTTGGACGTACGCGCAGCTCCCCAGGAAGTCACGCCCACCGGCTTCTCGGCAGGATGATTATCGATGGCTGAAGCTGGTTGAAGAGCGATGAGCACTTGGGATTCCACCTATGGACTGCCCCCCACAAACCTGTTGAGGTAGCCCTTCTTGATGAGTTCTTCAATTTCCCATTTGAGGTTGCGGCATTCCTCGGTGTCATGGCTGTGATCACAGTGAAAACGATAGTACTTCGCTTTATCACGGCCAGTGGAGGGCTTCGTCGGAGGTGGGCATCTCAGGTAGTCCTCGCCTTCGATCTCCATGAGGATCTTCATCCTCGGGACGAGGAGAGGAGAGTAACTCTTCTCAGTAACGGGAGTGCCTCCCGGTATCGGCCCCCTCCGGGAGCTCGGGACTTGGGGTTCTGGCTTCCAAGTCCCGGGCATCTCAGTGGGGGTTGGCCTCTTTAGTGGCTTTCCATCAAGCTCCCACCTCGTACGTTTCGCCTCCTCGGTGCGGATATACTTTTGGACTCGGAGAAGAAGCTCGGAGTAAAGCTTCGGGAGCTTCTTGTCGAGCGAGTAGGTCACGCGGGAAGTCCTGAGCCCTCGCTTCAACGCCGGCATGGCAACTGGCTCATCAAGGTTATAAATCTCTAATGTGGCTGCTTTGAAGTAGGCCACGTAGTCCCGCAGGGGCTCGCGATCCTGCTGTCAGATGGAGAAGGGGCTGTCTGCCTCTCGTGGCAACTTCCTGCAGGCATCGAAGTGGGCCATTAACTTCTACCCTAACTGGGCAAAAGAGTCGATGCTCTCTGGCTCCAAGCGGGTGAACCACACCTGAGCTATTTTCCGGATAGTGGCAGGAAAGATGATGCAGAGAAGAGCGTCGGTGGCCCCCTGGACCCTCATGAGGATCTGGTAGCTTTCCAGGTGGTCCAGGGGGTCGGTGGTCCCATCGTAAGGATCCACCTGCGGCATCCGGAACCGATATGGGATTGGCTTCGCTTGGATTTCTTTGGAGAATGGGGGATGGACGTCGTAGCTCGCTGGCTCGCTGGCTGAGCCTTGCATGTTGGCAAACCGGCGGGAGAACTTTGCCAGCTTGCGCTCATGTTCCTCCAGGCACTTCTCCGTTGTGCGCCTGATGGCTTCGTCAGTAGAACCCTCCGCTGAGGGAGACTGAGAAAGTGACATGGGTGCACGCTTTTCGTGATATAGGGTCTTGCTCTTTCTGTCTCAGTGGGGTTTGGGCACCGTCCGCTTGAGGTTTAGTGAGCGGCTCTCCCTGTCAGGAGACCCGGCTCATTGCCTTTTTGTGAGAATCTGATGACCATCCCGATTATCGGTGACAGTTCGTGGCTGCGAAGGCCTTCCTTGGAAGGAATGCAGGCTATCGTGGGGGGCTGCGGCATGGGCCATTGGAGTTCCTGGCTGCTGGTGGGTAGCCAAGGACCGGTGCTAATATTGAAGCTGGCGCAATCTGTTATAACGAGGATCTGCATTTGCTGGGTGAGTGCGGCTAGCTGAGACTCCGCCGGAGGTGGTTGAATTGGGGTGGATGGCCCTGCCTCAGGATTGTGTGGGTTCCTTCGGGAGGGGGAGTCCCCCGCATGGCTGGTGGAGGCCCTTAGCGCTTATGTCGTCACAATCCTTCCATGGAGCATCAATCTACAAAGAGATGGGGGGCTTGTTTCACCCCCTTCCTGGCACGCCAATCTGTTGCCACCAAGATCGTTGTGGCTTGTAGTTGCTGTCGGCGTTGGAGCACACCTCCTACACTGTCTCGCCATCGGTGGACCTGGACCTGCAAAACAGGGGTTAGTGACCCGGGCCAGGATGTCCAACGGGGGCACTCCGATGGTCAAGTCAGTGATGATCCAGGGGAACAGATCCTCCTAGTTGAGCCCCTCTTGATGGACTCCACACGAGGAGGAGTGTGTCGTGTAAGAGTGGGATGCAAGTGTGTCGGGGGAAGTGTGGCCTAGCTAGAGGGAGTCTCTGTGCGGCCCTTCTGCCCGACCTTGTTGAGGATGCTGGCGAGGCCGTGCCCCTCTTCTTGGAGGGGCGTGCACTTGTTTTTCCAGTGGTGTGTCTTGTGCCTTGTTTCTCTATGTTGTGGTTGTTACCTTCGAGTTTTTGTGAAATAGGTTACCGTTGGGCATCCATCTTGGGATCTCCACCGAGCTGTCAGGCACGTGTGATGGTGTCCCGAGGAGCCTTTCCCAATCCGTGATAAGGGAGGCTGTCATGTGCTCTGATATTCCCCTTGGTTGCCTCATTTCGGGAAACCTGGCAGTACCTCGATCGGTGGGCCACTGCCCCTGGGATTCAAATCTCCTGGTTGGTTTCCTCTCTTGGGTGGTCCAGGTGGTTGGTGAGGAGCGTGGCACCTCGATCAGTGCGTTTCTCCCTTTCTAGTGTAACCGGTGGCTGCAGGCGGTCAGTACGGTCTAGCAGGTGTTCCAGTGTAGTCCTCGGGTGGCTCGTCGGTGTCCTGGTGATGTGGGAACCAGAATCAGGAAAAGACTCCAACCTATTCAATTCAAGTCTGAGTCTTTATGGTTGGATTAGTCCTGTAATTAGTCTTGTAATTTCTCTTTCAATTTTGAGTCTAAATAATCTTGTAATTAATTTCGAGTCCATATTGGGTCTGGTCCAGTTGAAGTCAAAGTCTTAGTCCAATTAATTTCGAGTCCATGCTGGGTCGGGTCCAATTTGAAGCCTTAGTCCAGTTGAAATTCAGATTTTGAAGCATCAAGACAAGTCCAAAGCCAAGTGGTGCCACATGCCACTTGCCACCTCAGCGTCACATCAGCTACCACTTGCCACCTCAGCACCATATCAGCTAGAAGCCACCTCATCAAGTGGTCCCCACTTTAGCACCACTTGTCATGGGTTGAAGGAACTCCAAGAGGGCACCCAAGAAGAAGGTTTGAATTCAAAATGTTGGTTGGCCACTCTCTTCCACAAATCAAGCATCAAGGCCAACAAATCCTCTAACTCTTATTGTAATCCTCCACATTTTAGGGATTTTCAAATTTTAAAGATTTGCAAGGCTCCTATTAAAGGCTTTGGGACGCCCCATTGTAAAAAAAAATGGATGAATAAAATTTTTGGCTTGGATTATTCTTTCTATGTGATGTCTTTGTGTCTATGTGGTTTAGTCTTTCTCCTCTTCCACGCCCACTCTAGTTCCTCCCTTCTTCCATCTCCAATGCCCAAAGACTCCTTTCTTCTTCTCTAATCTCAAGTGAGCCTTCAACATGCAATGGTGAATCAAGAGGATCAACACAAGGAGACCAACCTGTTCCATTTCAAGCACTCCACCATGGCGCCAAGAAGGATCCCCATCAATGCTTCATCCACCTCTCTTTTCTTTCTCCATTTCATGTTTTGTTAAGTTCTTTCATCTTATGGATTTCTTTGTTGCAGGGTTCTATGGGATTCCGACTTTAAGAGGAAGGATCTCTTGCCACCAATCCAGAAAGCAAGAAGAGTCTCCAACCGGTAGCATGGCCTGGTCATCTGGAAGATCCCCTCAAGAGTGATCTTATTCTTATTGGAAAATCAATGCCAGGTAAGTCAGTATCAATTAGGTCTGAGACATTAATCTGACTAGCATGACTGGTAGTTTTAATTATGTCCTATTTCTTTATTATTTCGAAGTCTCGGTAATTAGGGTTATGCATGATCATTCAAGTTTGCTTCATTAACTTATCTTTGATAAATTATGCTGAACTCTTCATATGCCGATAAAACTTGCCAATTAATCTTCGCTAATCTCCTTTAGAGTTGCATAGTTTCATCTTCACTTTGCATTCCCTACCAATCTTGGTATCAGAGCATGGTTGCATTAGGATAGAATAGTTTTCTCTTAGATCCAAACTAGATCAAAAAACTCACGCTTCCTGAGCGGGTGTACTCCAGTACACTGTCACGACCCATGGGAGTAATGAGCCTCCGGGCCGGACATGAAGTTTTAGATTAGAGTTTGGTAAAGCATCGCAATTCCTTTAATTTCTTTTTTTTTCTGTGAATCTGAATCGGCTGGCTGTGATAAAAAAAAAAAATTTCAAAAGAAAAAAATAATACATTTTGCATTTCCATAATTTTTTTTTGATTCCATATAAGGTTAGTTATAATCACACAAAGTTTAGCATCAGAAGAAATTCACGGAAAATACTAAAATTCCTACTTCAATCTTCTGTCCTGCTGAAATAGTCTGTAGTACATGGTCTGTTGTTTTTATTGTTTCTCTATATAGACAGATCAAAATTTTCTGATTTTTGTTTTGCTGGGATCCTCATAATTCATCTTATTTCTTAAAAAAACTTCAATTTTATTTTGATTGTTAGAATTTCTAGCATTCGAAATACTCTTTGAGATTCAATCTGAACTGAAATTCCAGCAAGAACCAATCTCAGAAAATTTTTGAATTTGAAGTTCAAATTTTAAATTTTAAAATTTTGAATTCTGACATTATAGAATCTGAAACTTGGAGTTTGAAATTTAAATTTTAAAATTTAAGTTTGAATTTGAAATTGTTTGAAAACTAATCAAGTCAAATAATTAAGTCAGCTCGTAAAACACACAAAAAAAAAAAAATTGCATTCATTTGAAAACATCTTAAGGGCATCAATATGACATGGGGGCAAGAGTTCATCACTTGTCCTTAGCCCAAAACCACAACCCATCATCTCGATCCCAATCCTTAATTAAAACCAATTAGACCTAATCACCCTAGTGGGTTAGGGACACCAACGAGTTGGGTTCGGATTAGGGTTAAGTTGATTGTGTCCACTAATTGGTGTGTGCTTACGGGCTTGGTGTCTAGGATTGGTGTATTAGGGCTTGTGGGTTGGTCCGCCTACCTGGCCAATCACAGATTGGTGTCTAAGGTTGGCAGAACAGGGACCTCCACTCCCCTTCCCACCTACTTGGCTAAGTCACGTAAATTACTACTAGCTAGTTGGTCCTTTTAATTAGATCTCTAATTCGTACTCTAGGTCTAGAAATCCTTAGCCCGAGTTTGAGTCTAATTGTTTGCATGACAACTAGATCAGGAACTCCTTACCACCCTTCACAAGACCAACCAAGTTCATCCATGGACACTAGTATGGAAACCTTTATAAGATCTATGATTGAGCGACTTGAACGTTTGGATTCTAGGTTTGATCAATTCGAGAAAGGATAGGAAACCTAGAGGAATCTTGGTTGACCCCAACTGAACCACCTTCACCCAGATTACCTTCAGTTCGCCCTAGAGCCCAACGACAGGAACATACACCTGATCCAATTCATAGAAGGCCACATCAGGATTATGCTGATCACACTTCAGAGCCATATCCTAGAAGACCTCGCCATGATACTTTTGATCAGGATGATCGGGCCTTAAGGAATATCCATCTAGATGCACCAACCTTTGAGGGAAGCCTAGATCCTAAGGTGTACATAGATTGGGAGGCTGACATGGACCAATATTTTGACTGGTATGATATGTCTGAAGAGAGAAGATTCAAGTTTGCCAAAATCAGACTAGTCCGTCGGGCTAGGTTGTATTGGGGAAATGTCGAATGCATAGCTAGTATTGCGGTACAGAGATTGGACTGGATCGCTGGCGAGTATGAAAGTCACCAGAGATTAGGATTTGCAAAGAAGGAGGAAAGAAGAGGGTGCAGGGTTAAGAAAAATACTGGGGTTCACATAGTTTCCCCAAGAAGAACAAGCACATAGCAAAGGGGCTCACACAGATGCCCTAGAAGAACAAGCACATAGCAAAGGGGCTCACATAGATGCCCTGGGCTCACACAGATGCCCAATATCAGGGATCACACAGAAACCCTGGGAAGATGGAGGATGGATGAATAAAATTTAATTCAGGTCAAGTCCGAGTCCTTGTGGTTGGAGTAGCAAAAGAGAAGTCCTGTAATTTTCTTTTTTTTGAGTCCAAATAATCTTGTAGTTAATTTCGAGTCCATGTTGGGTCTGGTTTAATATCTTAGTTAACCCTGCAATTGAGAGTTGGGTCCAGTTAAATCAAGCCCAATCCATGAGTCCATAAAGCATCAAGACAAGAAGAAGCCACCTCATCAAGTGACCCCCACCTTGTGCCACATGTCAAAAGCTCCAATGGATGTCGCCACCTCAATAAGTGGTCCATGGATACAGACCTAGAAAACCTTTAGACCTAGCTCCATTACCCACACATGCACGAGTGTCTGAGTCTGCTGAGTTATATGCACAGCATATTAGGGAATTGCATAAGGAGATTAGCCAAAAGATCCAATCGAGCAATGAACTCTATAAGCATATGACTAATTCACATAAACGATTAAAAGAATTTAATGAAGGGGACTCCGTTATGATCAAATTTAAACCTGAAAGGTTTTCACCGGGAACTATGAAGAAACTCCATGCCCGGGAAGCTGGACCTTTCAAAATAATACAGAAAATTGGACCTAATGCTTATGTATTAGAATTACCACCAAGTTATGGCATTAGTTCAACATTTAACATTTCAGACTTAAAAGAATACAAAGAACCTGCATTGATACCTGGTAAGCTTTTTGGTCCTAATACTTCTTTTGAGAGTGAAGCCCCAAAAGAATGCCCACCACCGAGTGTTCCTGAGCGAAGGGAGAAAATTGAAAGGATCTTGGATGACCAGATCATTACCACTAGAAATAAGGGCTACCAACATTATCTGGTTAGATGGCAAGGATGTCCTGATTCTGAAGACTCCTGGATCACCCGAGAGGACCTACAACAAATCAATCCAGATGCATTAGAAGCTTATCAGGCTAATCCTTACTCGACAGGGTCGAGTTCCTCCCACCCCAGGAGAATTGATGTGGGCACTAGAATCAGGAAAAGACTCTAACCAATTCAGGTCAAGTCCGAGTCCTTGTGGTTGGAGTAGCAAAAGAGAAGTCCTGTAATTTTCTTTTTTTTGAGTCCAAATAATCTTGTAGTTAATTTCGAGTCCATGTTGGGTCTGGTTTAATATCTTAGTTAACCCTGCAATTGAGAGTTGGGTCCAGTTAAATCAAGCCCAATCCATGAGTCCATGAAGCATCAAGACAAGAAGAAGCCACCTCATCAAGTGACCCCCACCTTGTGCCACATGTCAAAAGCTCCAATGGATGTCGCCACCTCAACAAGTGGTCCCCACTTTATGCCACATGTCAAGAGCTCCAAAGGACACCGCCACCTCATCAAGTGGTCCCCACCTTGCGCCACATGTCAAGCTTTGAAGGAGTTTCAAGTAACAAATGCCACCATATCCTCCAACTCCCCACATTTCAAGCAACAAATGCCACCATATCCTCCAACTCCCCACATTTCAAGCAACAAATGCCACCATATCCTCCAACCCCCCTTGTAATCCTCCTAATCCTATGGGTTTTCAAAATTTAAAAATGTTGTAAGGCTTCTATTTAAGCTATGGGATGCCCCATTGTGAAAAGGATGGTTAATGAATGAAGTTGGTATTTTTTTCTTCTATGTGTTTTTTTTTCTCTGTGTCTATGTGGTAGCTTGAGCCTTTCTCTTCCTCCATGCCAACCCTAATCTTTCCTTCTTCCATTCCCAACACCAAAGACTTCCTCTTCTTTCATAACTTCAAACTAGCTACAGCGTTCAAGGGTGAATCAAGAAGATCATCACAAGGCGACCAACCTACTCCACTTCAAGCATTCCACCATGACGCCAAGATGGATCTCCTTCAATGCCTCTTCCACCCTTCTTTCTTTTCTCTGGTTGATTGCTTGTTAAGTCACTCATCTTAGGGTTCCTTTGTTGCAGGGTTCTCCGGGATTGCGGCTTCAAGAGGAAGGTTTACTTGTCATAGATCCAGAAAACAAGAGGAGCCTTCAGTGGTATTATGTTCATGTCATCCGGGAGACCTCTTCAAGAGTGAATCTATTCTAATTGAAGGGCCAATGTCAGGTATGTCTAGTGTTGATTAAGTCTGCAATGTTAAATTAGACCTAGCTTAGCTTGCGTGGTTCTCTTCTGGTCCTATTCCTTTCTTATTCCGAGAGTCTCGATCACTAGGCTTATGTTAGATCTTTCGAGCTTCTTCACTAGATCTCTTTGATAGTTTATGTTGAGTTGTTTATATGCAAATAGGGAATTGCTTGGTTAATCATTTGCTAATCTCCATTAGGGTTGCATAGTTTCATTTTACATTCTACACCAGTAAAGTTATGTATCTGTGAATGAATTTTCTGAATGAATGCATGTACTTTCTCAATTTTGAGATAATGATTCATCTGAGTGTAAAGTCTTCGAACTTTAAATAATAGTTTTTTGATGATGATACCAAGTCTTCGGACTTAAAAATACACTAAGTCTTTGGACTTAGGATAACTGAAAAATCTTAGACTTTGAAGAGATAATACCAAATCTTTAGATTCAATATAATATTAAGTCTTCGGACTTGAAAACACACTAAGTCTTCGGACTTGAAAACACACTAAGTCTTCAGACTTAGGATAATTCTGAATAATTGAGACTTTGAAGAAATAATACCAAATTTCATATTCAATATAACATCTAGTCTTCGGACTTGAAAATATACTAAGTCTTCAAACTTAGGATAATTCTAAATAACTGAGACTTTGAAGAAATAATACCAAATCTTCAGATTCAATATAATATCAAGTCTTCAGACTTGAAAATATACTAAGTCTTCGGACTTAGGATGAGATAGACCGTATGGGTCATCCATGCTTTTATAAAAAATGAAACAAGCTGATTAAATCTTGGTATTTTTTAGGATAGATCGCATGGATCATCCTTATGCCCTTTAGTTAAAGATTAAGATAGGCTGATTAGGCCCACCTTGGCATTTCGTAGAGTAGATCATGGAGATCAGCCTCATGTCTTTCAGAAAAAGAATTAAGATATGCTGATCATGCCCATCTCGGCACTTCGTAAGGTAGATCACGGAGATCATCCATATACCTTTTTTATTAAGATAGGTTAGTTAGGCCCAACTCGGCACTTCGTAAGGTAGATCACGAAGATCATCCTTTGCCTTCAAAGAAAAAAGATTATGACAGGCTGGTCAAGCCCACCTCAGCACTTCATAAGGTGGAACACGTAGATCATCCTTATACCTTTTTAGAAGAGAGATGAAGATAGAATAATTAAATCTATTTCGATAACCTTAAATAAAAACCTTTATTGATAATATTTGTAGAGGTTTTATACATTCTAAGGTCAAGATAGTAGAATACCTTCTAAGGGTTTCCAATCGATAAGTTCCGGGATGAATGACTTCTTTAACCCGATATGGACCTTCCCATGTAGGAGAAAGTTTGCCTTGTTCGGCTGGCTTAGATTCTTCAGACCTTCGTAAAATAGATCTTCAGGATGAAAGATCCGTTCCTTTATATGAGAGTTATAGTATTTTATAATTTTTTGCTGATATGTAGCCATTTTTAGCTGTGCTTGAAGTTGAGTACTTTGTAATAAATCCAGGTCAACTCTTCGACGTTCTAAATTTTCAGGCTTTTTATACTGATCAATCCGTAGAGATTGTAAAGAGACTTTCACAGGAAGAACTGCTTCAGTGCTATAAGATATATGAAATGGAGATTTACTAGTAGCGTCTTGGGAGTGGTTCGGTATGCCCAAAGAACTAAATTCAACTCATCGGCCCACAATCCCTTGGCATCATTTAATCTAGTTTTGAGACCATGAAGAATGGTTCTGTTTGTCACTTCAGCTTCTCCATTAAACTGAGGATGCCCCATAGAAGTAAGCTTATGAAGAATATGATATTGAGTACAAAAGCTCTTGAACTTCGGATTGTCAAATTACCTTCCGTTGTCACTTATTATGGACTAAGGAATTCCAAAATGGAAGATGATAAAGTTTCTCATGAAGTTTTCAACTTTTGCTTTGGTAATCTGTGCTAGTGCTTTGGTTTTGATCCATTTTATAAAATAATTAATTGCCACTATAAGAAATTTTTGCTATCCAGAAGCTGGAGGAAACGGACCAAGAATGTCCATTCCCAATTGTGCAAAAGGCTAGGAAGTTGTCAATGGAGTCAACTGATTTGTAGGCCGTCTTTGTATATTGGAGTACCTTTGATAGTGATCATATCTTCGAACAAATTCTATAGTCCTTCTAGATAGTTGGCCAATAATAACCTTGATGGATTATCTTATAAGCCAAAGATTTGCCCCCAAGTGATCTCCACAAATACCTTCATGCACTTCCCTGAGTGCATAATCAACATCAGAAGGCCCAAAACACTTTAGTAGGGGTTATATGAAAGATCTTTTATATAATGTTCCATCTAGGATCACATATTGAGAGGCCATCCATCGAAGCCGTTTAACCTTCAACTTGTCTTCGGATAAGGTACCTTCCTTCAAAAATTTAAGAATATGATCCATCCATGAGGGTTCACATTCAATTGGACATACCTCAAATATGGACTCTGATATGCTGAGATCTTCAAGGTACTCCACATATATCTTTCCCAAAGAATCTGGTGCAGTAGTTACGAGTCGTGAAAGAGCATCAGTCCGAGAATTTTTTGTTCTAGGTACATGAACAATCTCAAAATGCTCCAATTGGAATATCAGGCTTTGGACTTTTTCCAAATACTGAATCGTATTGGGATTCTGGGTTTCGAAATCATTTTTTACTTGATTCACCACCAACCGTGAATCAGAAAAAACTTTAATCTTCTTAATCTCTAGCTTTTGGAAAATTCTAAGCCCAGCAATAAGTGCTTCATACTCTGCTTGGTTTTTTGAAGCTTGGAAAGAAAATCGAAGAGCATATTCAATAATTTGTCCATTTGGACCAGCTAAAATGAGACCCACTCCACAGCCATTGGCATTAGAAGCACCATCCACATGGAGCATCCAGATGAATTCTAGACCTTCTTCGATAATCTCTTCCTCTTCGGCTCTTAGCTAGCCCTCTTCGGATCCCCAAGTACATTATGCTATAAAATTAGCCAAAATTTGTGCTTTCATTGATGATATAGGTTGGATTCAATATTGAACTCCCCCAACTTAACAGCCCATTTAGCTATCCTTCTAGAGGTGTTGGGACAGCGAAGAATGGCCTTTAGGGATTGATCTATCAGAACCACAATAGAGTGAGATTAGAAATAGGGCCGCAAACGCTTTGCCGCAACCACTAAGGAGAAAATATGCTTTTGCACTCAGGGGTATCGAACTTCTGCCTCATCCAATACTTTACTAGTATAGTAGATCGGCTTCTGCAAGTGATTGGCATCTCTTCGTACTAGCACCGAACTAACTGCTTCGTCTGAGGTAGATAAATATAAGTAAAAAGTTCTCTTTCACAAGGCTTGGAGAGTAAAGGAGGATTTTCCAAGTATTCTTTCAATTTGTTAAAAGTAATTTTGCAGTTTTTTGTCCACTCAAAATTTTGGACTTGGCGAAGAACCTTGAAAAAGGGTAGACATCTTTCTGCAGACCAGAAAATAAATCGACTCAAAGAAGCAACTCTTCCCGTTAACCTCTGTACTTCTTTTTTGCAAGTGGGATGCCTTATTGTCTGAAGTGCTTGAATCTTTTCTGGATTAACTTCGATCCCCCGCTTAGTGACTAAGTATCCCAGGAACTTTCCAGAAGTCATACCAAAAATGCACTTGGTTGGATTCAATTTCATCTGATAATGTTTAAGAGCATCAAAAGATTCTTTCAGATTTGCAATATGATCAGGATTATGAAGATTTTTTACAATCATATCATCAACATAAGCTTCCATATTTCTTCCAATCTGATTTTTGAAGACTTTGTTGATCAGCCTTTAGAAAGTTGTCCCAGCATTTTTTAATCCAAATGGCATCACTTTATAACAGTAAAGTCATTTTTCTGTAATGAAAGCAGTTTTCTCTTCATCTCCAGGATCCATTCGGATTTGGTTATAACCTGAAAAAGCATCTATAAAGCTTAATAGTTGATGACCAGTAGTGGTGTCACCTAATTGATCAATCTTTGGCAGAGGAAAACTGTCATTTGGGCATGCTTTGTTAAGATCTGTATAGTCTATGCAGATCCTCCACTTGCCGTCAGATTTCTTCACCATAACTATATTGGCCAGCCAATTCGGATATTGCACTTCCCTTATAAAATTGGCTTCAAGAAGTTTACTAACCTCTTCATCAATAACTTTTTGCCTCTTTGGAGCAAAATTTCTCTTCTTTTGCCAAACAGGTTTATAGCCGGGAGATACCTCTAAGCGATATGCGATTAATTCAGATGGAATTCTAGATATGTTCAAAACTGTCCAAGCAAATATATCAGCATTACTTCGAAGAAATGCAATCAACTTTGCCTTTGATTCTTCATCCAATAAGCTACCAATTTGTATAAGTTTCGTTGGATCATCTTCGAACAAAGGCACAAAAAGAGTGTTTTCTACATGTTCTCCACAGTCTTCGGCTTCATCCCTCGGATCTAATTGATCAAGTGTTAAGGGTTTAGCTGACTGTTTATCTTGGATCATTAGGCACTAGCGAGCGATCCTTTGATCCCCCCTCACTTCCCTGATGCCTAATCTGGTAGGAAACCGAACCAAAAGGTGATAGGTTGATACTATAGCCCTGAATTTATTCAATGTTGGACGCCCCGGGATTGCATTATAAACCGAAGACGTTCGGACCACAATGAAGTTGATGGAAAGGGTCCTTTGATATGGTTCGGAACCGAAAGTCACGAGCAAGACTGTTTCTCCTTCAACTCTAACCTGATTTCCTCCAAAACCAGTTATAGGAATGGGGGACCTCTGTAATTTATATCCAGATAATCCCATTCTAAGAAAAGCATCATACAACAAAACATTGACAGAACTTCCATTATCAATCAGAATTCATTTTACATCATACTTAGCAATTACAACTGAGACCACGATGGGATCATCATGTGGAAGTTGAACTCTTTGGAGATCTTCATCGAAAAAAGTAATAAAATTTTTTCCCTTGAATATTTTGGGGATATTATCTTCAGCTTTATTATCCCATGCAATTGATCGATGAAGCATGCTAACATTCCCATCAGTCGGCCTTTGGTGAGAAAGATCAGCTTCATCGGCAACCCTTTGAAGAGTTGGTGCTTCAACTTGAGGCTCTGAACGGTTGATATATTTTTCCAGATATCCCCTTTTTATTAAATCTTCAATGACATCTCGAAGCTGAAAACATTCTTCGATGTTGTGGCCATGATCTCGATGGAATCGACAGTATTTGCTCTTATCCCTTGCTTTTGCAGAAATCTTCAAAGGACGTGACCTTTGCAAGTAATTTTCTTTCTCAATTTCAGCAGAATTTTATCACTTGGTAAGTTGAGGGGTGTGTAGGCATCAAATTGATTATTTTGCTGCTTAGACTTGGGACTGCACCTAGGAACCAAAGCATTATTAGAAGATGTAGGCGCATTCGGCCTTGGCATTTTTCTTCTTAGAAGGGTGTCTCCCTTCAGCAAGTCTTCGGCTTGCAGCCTACTCTTCAACGCAGCATATTTCTGAGCCCCTGCCAATAGTTCGGCATAGCTTGTTGGAAATCTCTTGTCCATGAAAAAGGTGAATCTGGACGACTTGAGGCCCTTCTTTAAAGCTGACATGGCCACATGTTCATTAAGATTTGGGATCTCCAGAGTGGCCAAATTAAAGCGGACCACAAATTCTTTCAAACTTTCTCCTTCATTCTGTTGAAGGAGGAATAAACTATCAGTGTTGCGCGGCATCTTCTAGCATGTTCTGAAGTATGAAACAAATTACCGTTCCAGTTCAGCAAAGGAATGAATAGTCTTCGGTGGTAAGCTCGAATACCACATTCGAGTAGATCTTCTCAAGGTAGCAAGAAAAGCAAGACAGTACAATGTAGGGTTCGGTGGCAAGGCGGAATCATAGATTTCAAAAATTTTTATCTTTATGAAATCTTCACCAAACCTTCAACCCAAAATCTCCTTAAAAGAATTAAAGCATATAAGATGTTTATATAAGAATTAATCTCAAATTAAGATACTAACCTGTATCGCAAAATCCAAACTCTGAATCTCCACCAGGTGCCCAAATGTTCACCCTCCAATGGTGATCCACACAGAAAAATAATGAAGACAATAATTTCTAGTTCTTGGCTCCTATTCTTGAATTCTTTTTCAAGAATTCAATTCTTGGACCTTTAGGCTGAAATTTTCTTTCTTGGAAATTTCTTTTCTTCCTTCTTTCCTCTTCTTGAATTTTCTTCAAGAATTCCCTTTCTTGAATCCCTTTTCTTGAATTGAATTGGAAGAAAAATTAAGACAGTCAAAGTCTTAATTCAAGAAGGAAAAGAAGAATAGATCCTTTCCCTTTTCTTTCCTTTACCGTTCAAGACCTTCTTCTTATTCTTGTTTAGGGTCAGAGTTTCGACAGAGGATACCTCTGTAAGGGAAACAATACCCAACAAGAACAAGAGGAAGGAGTATTTTGGAGAGGAAGAAAGGGAATTGGATCTCTGAATTATGTTACGTTAAAACCCCCGAGAACCCCAACCCTATTTATAGATCTCAGAGGGGTGTCATCTCGAAACAACGCAACCCTCTGAAACCCCAGGGATCACGATCCCTCATTCCTCATGCGTCCCCTCAACCAAAAATCACGATTCTCCGATTTGATTTTCGTTTTTCCGACGAGGAGGACTCTCGAAAAAACTTCAGGAAGAATCGCGACTTTTGGAGACGGATTTGCGACCGAAAAGCGACGGATCTTTTCCTTAATTTTTTCTGGCCATCAGATCCAGATCCAAGGGCGCCAGACAAGGATCTGAATCGCCCCTTTTCAGATTTTTCTCCGACGTTTTCTTTCTCACGCGTTTTAAGAGAAGTCCACACGCGTGGACTCTCTTTCTTGGCGCGCGCGGGTGAGAAAAGGGAGGGGGCGGCTTGGAGAGAGGGTCTCAGTGAACTAAATTCACTTGGGTTCAGCCATGGGTTAGCCCAATGTCTTAAAAAATAAATTGGACCTTAATCTGGTTCAATTAGAACCCAATTAAGCCCAATTCGGAACCAAATTCGAATCTGATTCGAATAGAAATTTGGTCTGCAACACATGCTAGTGTGTTTATCCTGCAAACATGATTTAATTCCAAATTAAATCCTTCATCAATTTTCTTTTGTGTGTGACCCATTGGGTTCCACACCTAGCCAGCAGTAGGTCCGAGTGCTATTTGACTTAATTCGGTTAGATCTCAACTAAGCCGATTTAGGTCAACTCAAACTAGCTCGACTCGGTCAATTAGAATCTAATTCAAATTGACTGATTTGAATTACCATGACTCAATCATATACCTACAAGACAAGATTGACGTCTAGCAACGTATCATGTCTACCCGGAAGATGTGGAATTTTGGTGGAATTACCAAAATACCCTTCAGTGGTGAGTTACCGGGCAATTCAGTCCTTTGATCAACTTGCATCCCGAATATGATTATGAATATGGATACTTGTCAAATCCAATTTTCATATTCATCCCTAGCTCAATCTTTATAATGATGATTCAGTAATGAACCATTAGAAAATAACTCTAATGTTCATACTTTGATCAAAGGTTTCCTGAATCCATCATTTGAAATTTACTGGATGCTATTCCCTCTTACTAAGGCTGATCAATTCCTTGTTGACCTACTCACAACCTCTATATACAATCCACCATAACCAGTATCACCTCGTGCATGACTCAGTGTCATGATTGATTGCGAACCAAAGTATGGATTCATATATATAAGGTACTATGGTAGTCTCAGGTCAAAGGACCACATGCACTACTCCCACTATGAGAATTATCTATTGACAAACAGATAAGGTTCCATTAGATATTCTCTATCTGGATCAATTCAGTGAACTCATTCTCTAATGAACACTCACATCCTAGTATTAGTGTCAAACACAAGTGACTGTGAGATCAGTCATCCTTATTACAAAACATATATAGGATGTGCTGGTCTTGTCGGAAACATTGATCCCCAACTCAATGTCCCATCGACCAGGAATATTTTAGATTAGGGTTTTAAGGCTTTAGGTCTCACTGGTATGATCTCATCATAATCCCAGAACCATAGCCCTAATCTATGGGGTTCATCATAAAATCAAAAAGACACAGCAAATGATGAAACTAATGCCTTTATAAAATGTCAATTCATTGATTTTGGGATCAAAATTACAATATTTCAATTGGCTTTCAAGGCACAATCTTTCAATCTCCCACTTGCACTAAAGCCAATCGCCTTTAAATCTTAACCCCATACAATCAAGGTGGCGATCAAACTCTCGCTGTGATAGAGCCTTAGTGAACGGGTCTGCTACGTTGTTCTTTGTTTCTACCCTTTTAATGCAGACTTCTTGTCTTTCGACAATCTCTCGAACGAGATGGAAGCGCCTCAGAATGTGCTTTGATTTGTGATGAGCTCTTGGTTCCTTTGCTTGAGCAACAGCCCCCGTATTATCACAGTAAAGTGATACTGGACCTTCAATCTCAGGAACTACGCCCAACTCTGATATAAACTTCTTCATCCAGACAGCTTCCTTGGCAGCTTCACTAACAGGAATGTACTCTGCCTCAGTTGTTAAGTCAGCTACAGTTTGCTGTTTAGAACTTTTCCAGCTTACAGCTCCTCCATTAAGGATAAAAACATACCCAGATATAGATTTGCTGTCATCTGGATCTGATTGAAAACTAGAATCTGAATAAGCTTCTAGTTTAAGATCAGATCCTCCGTATATTAGAAAAATATCCTTAGTTCTTCTTAAGTACTTAAGAATATTTTTCACAGCCTTCCAATGATCCTCTCCTGGATCAGCCTGAAACCTGCTGGCTATACCTAAGGCATATGCCACATCAGGCCTAGTACATAACATAGCATACATAATAGACCCTACTGCCGAAGCATAAGGTACCGAATTCATTCTATTTCTTTCTTCAGGTGTCTTAGGAGACATCTTCTTAGAAAGATGTATGCCATGACCAATAGGTAAGTAACCTCTTTTACTTTCCTCCATGTTAAATCTTTTTAGCACTTGGTCAATGTACCTAGACTGGGATAAACCTAGCATCCTCCTAGATCTATCTCTATAGATCTTGATGCCTAGTATATAAGATGCTTCTCCCAAGTCTTTCATGGAAAACTGTTTAGATAACCATACCTTGACTGATTGTAACATTGGGATATCATTCCCAATGAGGAGTATGTCATCTACATACAGAACCAAGAAAACTATGGCACTCCCACTAGTCTTCTTGTACACACAAGGTTCATCCTCATTTTTGATAAAGTCAAATTCTTTGACTGTCTTATCAAATTGGATGTTCCAACTCCTAGATGCTTGCTTTAATCCATAAATAGATTTCTTTAGCCTACATACCTGATTAGGTTTAGTCTCCAAGACAAAACCTTCTGGCTGTGACATATAAACCTCTTCCTCAAGGAAACCATTGAGGAATGCAGTTTTCACATCCATCTGCCAGATTTCATAATCATGATATGCTGCTATAGCAAGCATGATCCGAATAGATTTGAGCATGGCAACAGGAGAAAATGTTTCATCATAATCTATTCCCTGTTTTTGTCTGAAATCCTTAGCCACTAATCTGGCTTTATAAGTTTCAACTTGGCCATCTGTCCCAATCTTTTTCTTATAGACCCATTTGCATCCAATAGGGTTAACACTCTCTGGTGCATCAACCAAAGTCCAGACTTGGTTGACATACATGAGTCCATTTCGGATCTCATGGCTTCCAGCCATTTGTCTGAGTCACTACTTATGACAGCATCCGTATATGTTAGAGGCTCATCATTATCAATGATTCGGGCTTCATTATTTTCAATAATGAACCCATACCTTTCAGGTGCATGTCGCACTCTATCAGACTTACGGATAGGAGTGGTGTGTTCAGGTTCTATACTAACTGTGTTATGATTTTGTTGAGATGTATCTACTTGTTGAACTTCTTCAAGTTCAATATTTCTCCCACTGCCCTTTTGTAGGATGAATTCTTTTTCCATAAAAATGGCATGCCTACTGACTAAAACCTTTTGTTCAGTAGGGTGGTAGAATAGATATCCTATACTATCTTTGGGATATCCAACAAATAGACATTTTTCTGCTCTAGCATCAAGCTTTTGTCCAAAATTTCTTTTGACATAAGCTGGACATCCCCATATCTTAAGGTGCTTAAGATTGGGTTTCTTTCCCCTCCATAACTCATATGGAATGCTAGATACAGATTTGGATGGTACTCTATTCAAAATATTAGCCGCTGTTTCCAAGGCATATCCCCAGAAAGAAACAGGTAAGTCTGTGAAGCACATCATGGACCGTACCATATCTAATAAAATACGATTTCTCCTTTCAATAACACCATTTAATTGTGGTGTGTAAGGAGGAGTCCATTTCGAGATGATTCCCTTTTGTTTAAGGTGATCAAGAAACTCGGTGGATAAGTATTCACCTCCTCTATCTGATCGAAGGATCTTAATACTTTTCCCCGTTTGTTTCTCTACCATACTTTGATACTCTAAAAATTTTTCAAAAGCTTCGGACTTATGTTTCATTAGATACACAAATCCGTACCTTGAAAAATCATCAGTGAATGTGATGAAATATGAGTATCCACCCTTGGCCTAAGTTGTCATAGGTCCACATACATCAGTGTGTATGAGTCCTAATAACTCTGTTGTCCTTTCATTATGTCCACTAAATGGAGTCTTGGTCATTTTACCCATGAGACATGATTCACAAGTTCCTAATGATTCATAGTCATAAGGATTAAGGAATTTTTCCTTGTATAACTTGTTAATCCTCTGCTCACTAATATGTCCAAGACGACAGTGCCAAAGTAAAGTATTGTTTACTTCATCTCTTTTTCGTTTATTACTAACATGTAGTATATTGTCATCAGAAGATAAAGTTAAGAGACCATTGCAAAATATGCCATTAAATATTATTTCATTAGAAAAACTGATTGAGCAGCCACTGCTCATTACATTCATAATATATCCTTGTTTAAGTAACAAGGGTACAGATATGATGTTTCTAATGATTCTAGGCATAAAATAACAATTCTTTAACTCTAAAATCTTCCCAGAAGGCAGCTTCAACATATAAGTCCCTACAGCTTCTGCTTGGATGGAATCTCCTCCAGCACCGTAGAGCTCGAAGTCGCCTTCCTTCAAAACTCTAATGTTCTGTAGTCCCTGCAATGATTTGCAGATATGATGACCACAAGCAGTATCCAATACCCAAGAGTTTGAATTAGAAGTGTCTAATGACAAAATTGCATGTATCTCATACATACCTTTTGGTGCATTACTAGCACCAGGCTTCACACTTGCAAGGTAAACCTTGCAGTTTCTTTTCCAGTGACCCGGCTTGCACATTGAAAGCAGGTCATTTGTCCGGAGGCCTTCTTTCCTTTCTTTTTCTTGATGCCCCCTTTTGGATTTAACCTCCTCTTGGAACCCTTTTTGCCTATTTTCTTCTTGTTTACACCATCCACAAGAAGAAGTGGAGCCTTATTTTTCTTTAAATGGCTCTCTGCTATTTTTAACATATTCAACAGCTCAGGCAAGGAAGTGTTAAGTTTGTTCATATGATAATTAAGAACAAACTGTGAAAATGACTCTGGGAGTGACTGCAGGATTAAATCCTGATTCAACTCCCCATCCATAACAAAACCCAATTGACCCAATCGGGTGATTAGGTCAATAACCTTTAATACATGGTCTTGTACGGATGTACCTTCTGTCATCATTGCACGGAATAACTGCTTAGATATTTCATATCTTGCAGTTCGACTATGTTCTCCATAAAGTTCTTTTAAATTGAGCAATATGGAGTTTGTGTCCATGCTATCATGTTGCCTCTGTAACTCATTGGTCATAGAGGCAAGCATTATACACTTGACAGTAAGTGAGTCATTTTGCCACGTGTTATATGTGGTCTTATCCTCTTGCGAGGCATCTTCCCCTAATGGTTCCAAGGTTGGGGTATCAAGAATATAAGAAATTCTTTCTTGGCTAAGTACTATCTTCAGGTTTCTCAACCAATCAACATAGTTTGGTCCAGTCAATTTATTTGCATCAAGAATGCTACGGAGTGAGAGTGAAGAGGCCATTTAATCTACATTAACAAACAACATTACATAAGCAGACAATCAATGTTGACAAAACATAATTAAATTAGGACTTTAACTTAATTATGTCTCCCACTATTTTATCAAGCATCATAACCCTCAATGTGATGATCGAGAAAACCCTAATTGGTTCTCTTAGTGGGGTTGAGATCCTAATTCCTTATAAAAGACCTTGTGTGTACACAACAAATCTTATATAAGTTCAAAGGTAGGAAAACTCTTTCCAATTGTAATTCATACAATTCTCAACTTATCTTGGCCTCTAAAATATTAATAGCCTTGTGTGTACACAACAAACTATAATATTTTAGTTAAGTTAGACCCTTCATTGCTATATAGTCATGATATTAATCATAATACCCTTGTGTGTACACAACAAAGTATTATATCAAATAATTCCATAAGCATCAAATGCACCAAGCAAAAATTATGTTAGTCACCATAAAGAAAAAAGGCCTTGTGTGTACACAACAAACCTAATATGGATCATAACATAATAATGACTTGGCATGAAGGAAAGCCATATGTAGTGAATATTACACTGAGCATATCAATCAATAATTAAGTTAATCATACCGGCCAGGTAAGTGGGAGAGTGGTGGGAGTCCCCCCGTTGCTTTCCTTAGACACCAATAAGAATTGGCCAGGTCAGTCAACGGAACCAATTAAAAACCACGTCCTCTTTACCGATCATGAACCACTTTTCCTAGACACCGAATGATAAACTAATCATATTGATTATTTTTGCTTTTGGTATATGACACTACAACTTAATATGTTGTTAAAGAGGGCTTTATTAAAACAAAGCACATTCTAGCAAATATGTGCCATAGTGTGCCATCATACTAGGACAACCATTTACCACATAATGGATCCACCATTATGCCAGGGCAACCTTATTTCAGTATGATGACTAGAAGGCTAAACATATCTCTATGCAAATTAAGGTTTAAGTGAAAACCTTAATTAGTGGCATACATCAAACATATATGCATAATTAACACAAATATGTGATTAGTGTGTCATCATACTAGGACAACCATTTACTACATAATGGATCCACCACTATGCCAGGGCAACCTTATTTCAGTATGATGACTAGATCTCTATGCATATCTCTAATATAATTAGGGTTTGAGTGAAAAACCCTAATTGGTGACATTATAACAAACATATATTACTCTCATGTTACTTATATAAATATGCATCTAAAATTCAGAATATATATTTTAATCTTAATAAGGAGGCTCTGATACCACTGTAGGGTTCGGTGGCAAGGCGGAATCATAGATTTCAAAAATTTTTATCTTTATGAAATCTTCACCAAACCTTCAACCCAAAATCTCCTTAAAAGAATTAAAATATATAAGATGTTTATATAAGAATTAATCTCAAATTAAGATACTAACCTGTATCGCAAAATCCAAACTCTGAATCTCCACCAGGTGCCCAAATGTTCACCCTCCAATGGTGATCCACACAGAAAAATAATGAAGACAATAATTTCTAGTTCTTGGCTCCTCTTCTTGAATTCTTTTTCAAGAATTCAATTCTTGGACCTTTAGGCTAAAATTTTCTTTCTTGAAAATTTCTTTTCTTCCTTTTTTCCTCTTTTTGAATTTTTTTCAAGAATTCCCTTTCTTGAATCCCTTTTCTTGAATTGAATTGGAAGAAAAATTAAGACAGTCAAAGTCTTAATTCAAGAAGGAAAAGAAGAATAGATCCTTTCCCTTTTCTTTCCTTTACCGTTCAAGACCTTCTTCTTATTCTTGTTTAGGGTCAGAGTTTCGACAGAGGATACCTCTGTAAGGAAAACAATACCCAACAAGAACAAGAGGAAGGAGTATTCTGGAGAGGAAGAAAGGGAATTGGATCTTTGAATTATGTTACGTTAAAACCCCCGAGAACCCCAACCCTATTTATAGATCTCAGAGGGATGTCATCTCGAAACAACGCAACCCTCTGAAACCCCAGGGATCACGATCCCTCATTCCTCACGCGTCCCCTCAACCAAAAATCATGATTCTCCGATTTGATTTTCGTTTTTCCGACGAGGAGGACTCTCGGAAAAACTTTAGGAAGAATCGCGACTTTTGGAGACGGATTTGCGACCGAAAAGCGACGGATCTTTTCCTTAATTTTTTCTGGCCATCAGATCCAGATCCAAGGGCGCCAGACAAGGATCTGAATCGCCCCTTTTCAGATTTTTCTCCGACGTTTTCTTTCTCACGCGTTTTAAGAGAAGTCCACGCGCGTGGACTCTCTTTCTTGGCGCGCGGGGGTGAGAAAAGGGAGGGGGCGGCTTGGAGAGAGGGTCTCAGTGAACTAAATTCACTTGGGTTCAGCCATGGGTTAGCCCAATGTCCTAAAAAATAAATTGGACCTTAATCTGGTTCAATTAGAACCCAATTAAGCCCAATTCGGAACCAAATTCGAATCTGATTCGAATAGAAATTTGGTCTGCAACACATGCTAGTGTGTTTATCCTGCAAACATGATTTAATTCCAAATTAAATCCTTCATCAATTTTCTTTTGTGTGTGACCTATTGGGTTCCACACCTAGCCAGCAGTAGGTCCGAGTGCTATTTGACTTAATTCGGTTAGATCTCAACTAAGCCAATTTAGGTCAACTCAAACTAGCTCGACTCGGTCAATTAGAATCTAATTCAAATTGACTGATTTGAATTACCATGACTCAATCATATACCTACAAGACAAGATTGACGTCTAGCAACGTATCATGTCTACCCGGAAGATGTGGAATTTTGGTAGAATTACCAAAATACCCTTCAATGGTGAGTTACCGGGCAATTCAGTCCTTTGATCAACTTGCATCCCGACTATGATTATGAATATGGATACTTGTCAAATCCAATTTTCATATTTATCCCTAGCTCAATCTTTATAATGATGATTCAGTAATGAACCATTAGAAAATAACTCTAATGTTCATACTTTGATCAAAGGTTTCCTGAATCCATCATTTGAAATTTACTGGATGCTATTCCCTCTTACTAGGGCTGATCAATTCCTTGTTGACCTACTCACAACCTCCATATACAATCCACCATAACCAGTATCACCTCGTGCATGACTCAGTGTCATGATTGATTGCGAACCAATGTATGGATTCATATATATAAGGTACTATGGTAGTCTCAGGTCAAAGGACCACATGCACTACTCCCACTATGAGAATTATCTATTGACAAACAGATAAGGTTCTATTAGATATTCTCTATCTGGATCAATTCAGTGAACTCATTCTCTAATGAACACTCACATCCTAGTATTAGTGTCAAACATAAGTGACTGTGAGATCAGTCACCCTTATTACAAAACATATATAGGATGTGCTGGTCTTGCCGGAAACATTGATCCCCAACTCAATATCCCATCGACCAGGAATATTTTAGATTAGGGTTTTAAGGCTTTAGGTCTCACTGGTATGATCTCATCATAACCCCAGAATCATAGCCCTAATCTATAGGGTTCATCATAAAATCAAAAAGACACAGCAAATGATGAAACTAATGCCTTTATAAAATGTCAATTCATTGATTTTGGGATCAAAATTACAATATTTCAATTGGCTTTCAGGGCACAATCTTTCATAAAAAGCATCAGTTGCTCCTTGTACCATCATGTGAGCCTTGTAACTCCCTAGATGGTCAAAGGGTTCGTAGTTCTGTCATAAGCTTCCAGTTGTGGAATCTTGAAATATCGAGGGATAATTTCGTCCATGATTCAATCGGAGAAAGGAGGTTGGGAGTTGAAAACTACGACTTCATCATTTCTCCTCTGATATGAAATCTTGGCTATCTCTGCTTACATAGACTTGAATTTTTTTTTCAAATTCAAAATTTATTTCTCTTTGTCTAGCTCTTTCAGGTGCAGAATCTCCGAAAGAAACGAAGGGAGAACGCCTGATCCTCTTCCTTCCATTATGATCCCCCACATGTCGATCTGAAGGGAAGGCATAACGATCATGAGATGACCGGATTCGTGAAGAACTTGGAGTGAGTTCTTGATGTCGATCCTTAATTCTTTCGATTTGATGGCTGGGTTGTGAGATAGGTGGTGGACATTGCCTTTGAATGGCAGTTTCTTGCAGAGTTTGAACCAATGCCGTCAAGGCGTCTACCCTATTTAAGAGGGCTTTAAACTCCTGTTGCCCTACTATCAGCATAGGAGGTCGCATACCATGATCTGCCGGAGGATCATCTGCTTGAGGAGCATGTTGCTTCTTACTTGTGGATGCATTCTGAACCTTTCCTTTCACCATTTTTACTTGAGTGAAGCTCTCCTTTAATAGAGAGAAAATATCTTCCCCTTCCTGGCATGCCAATCTGTTGACTCTGAATCCTCACTGACCGAATGGAGTGGTTCACCCTCCGGTTCGCCGTCAACTGGAACCTACAAAACAACTCCCTTGACCGGAATTTTTCTGGTGGGGAATACTTCGATGCCAAAGTCAGCAAGAACTCAGGCAGCAGAATGGAGAGCTCGAAATCAGAGTACAGTGAAAAAGAAAGAGGAATGATTCAAATTATTTTGGAGTTAGCTTAGATTACCTCGAGTGTCCCCTCCTACCGGTATTTATAGGTATAAGTGTAACTACTTTCGGTTATGGGAGTTAGCTAACAAAACCTTCTCATAACTGTAAATAGCGGTGGTCGGAGAATTAGTTATTCCGTGGTTATCCAATCCGAGGATATCGACCATGTGGGTGGTTACAACAACCAGAACAAACTTCAAATGTTTGAGATTAGAAAAAAATCCACATGTTCAATATGCCTCCTTCTCTTCTAGAGAAGATTCGAAGTGAACCTAACATTCCCTTCAGTGAAGCTTCTTTGGGAAGACCCGAGGGAATGTTAGCTATATACTTGGGGCAAATTTCTTTGGAACTAACAAGAAAAAATAGATAAGTACTTACAGTAATCCTGAGAACGAGAGAAGGATAATATAATCCGGAGGCATACTCTTCGGACTAGATTTTCGGACCAGGCCGAAGATACGGAGCCGAAGAAAAATAATCAATAGACTTACTCTTCAGACCAGGCTGAAGATACGAAACCGAAGAAAGATAATCAATAGGTTTATTTTTCGGACCAGGACGAATATACGAAGCCGAAAGAATAAAATCAATAGACTTACTCTTTGGACTAGACTGATACGAAGTCGAAGAAATATAATATATTTTTTGTGGATCAGAATTTTTATCAAATTAAGAAGATATTTTTTTAGTATACTGATTTGATTGATAAATTAAAAAATTAAAATTGATTTGTTGAATGAGCTGATAATTATTTTAAAATTGAGCTTGATCATCGTATAAGAAAATCCTCGTTTTTCTTTTTAAAAAAAAATAAAATCCTCGCTTATCTTGCCTTCGCTCCATTCTCCCATCAATAAAAATTTTCTTCCCCGCTATCGCAACGTCCATATCTTTTTATATTCGACCGAATGGAACCCGTTTCCGGTATCTCACGCCGGCGATGAGCCCCTTTGATTCTCTAAGAATTAAGGGTTAGGGTTAGTGGGTTAGGGTTTGGGATTGGCCCTGCGAGGATGTTGCAGAACGGGAAGCTGATGCCCAACCTCGATCAGCACAGCACCAAGGTGCTCAACCTCACCGTCCTCCAGCGAATCGATCCCTACGTGGAGGACATCCTATTGACCGCCGCCCTCGTCACTCTCTACGAATTTAACATCGATCTCAACCAATGGGTGTGCCCCGGTCCTCCTTTTTGATTCCTTCTTTGTCGATTTCTTTTTTCTTTTTTCTTTTTGTCCTTTTCCATCTGATTAGGGTATTTCTCTTTGTTTGTGGCAGAGCCGCAAGGACGTGGAAGGATCGCTCTTCGTGGTCAAGAGGTGATTATATGATCTCATTGCGTTTGCGTGAAGATGTTGTTTTGAGTCGCTGCTGGAACTGTAATTTCTTGTTTTGGTCCTTTCTTTTATCTAATATATGGATCGAAAGAAAGAATTTTTTGGAAGATTTTTTTTTGTAGAGTAAGAACATTATTTTTCCGGAATCTCGTACTACTACATGCGCCCTTCCATTCTTGTGATTGTCTGACTTTTGTTATTTTTGTCCAACTGCTGTAAAGAGAAATCCATTTTTTGCAGGAATACACAGCCTAGATTTCAGTTCATTGTCATGAACCGATGCAACACAGGTATAGAACCAGATGTTTGATATCATCATCGTTATCTACTCATTCTGATAGCTTTTCTTGCTTGTAGCCTGCTGGTATATGGGAACTTAATTGTAGTAATTAATGTACCAGAGAGGAGTAAAAATTAAATACATATGCATTTCTTAAGGCTATGTTAGATATGCAAATAACTCCTATTTCATAAACACCGATTATTCTTGTCATTTGTACAGATCATAGATGACAGTTTAAGTACCATGAGTTGATTGAGTTTAGAATGATCAGGCAGTTCAAGCAAGGTCTTGCTATTAGACTCAAAATAATTCCGACTATTAATTCTCCAATTACTCTGCTTTGACAGCTTGATGATGAGGAAATTGTGACAACAATCTCCATAAGTCTCAACCTTGTCAACTTTAACTTGGCAAGCATGTAATCTTTCATCAGTAGTGAGGAGGGGGGGGGGGGGGGGGGTGTGCTGGGGCTTTGTAAGACAGAATTTTGATTTAATTTCTTGCTCTTCCTTAGTAATGAGAAAGGAGTCTATCTATCTGCCTAGCTTTGGTAGATCTCCCCCAACACAATTCAAAGTGGAAATTCCATGATCTTCTTGAACATTGGGGCCGATGGTGTAAGAAGGTTATGTCCTTCCTTCTTTACTTGATAATAGTAAGGAAGTTCTTTGCGGTACTTTATAGTTTGTTCCAATAAGAGTTATGGTCAGTTTTGCACTTGCATTTGTAGTGTTGCTTATTCATTGTATTCTGTGCTATCTACATTACACACTCTGAGGCCCTTATGTCTGCCCAAATAGGATGTTCTGACAACTACTACTGAAAAGCAACTTCGGTTTTAGTTTTCTTGGAATGTTTATACTTGTGTTATAAACTACCTTATACCTTCTTGTGGATTCTGATACCATTCTGTTCAGAGTGTTATATGATGAATCTAATCCACTTTGTTAATCTCATTGCCCTTGTGATGGAAGATATGTTATATTGCAAATAAATTTGACTGATTTGTATATATATGAAACATATGATCTTTTCCAGTGTCCTAGTTTTAGAAAGTTGACTCAATTTATTTTGATGAGTTTGCATGGATTTAAGTGTCTGTTGGCATGGGCAGAACATGGCTTCATGCATACCATGTCAATGCATTGCTAGCATGTGGTAAAGCCATGGTACCAGTTGCTTGCCAGCACTTGGCATGCTGCTTTGTGAAGCATTGACATGGCTCAGCTTGGCACAGTACAGTGTGTACCAGGCTGGCATGCCACCAGCACACATTACTTCCACCCCTAATCATTATAAGGTGATTACCTTACTAAAACTTTAATATGTGGATGGCATGCTGTTTTGCACATTTATGGCGAAACATTCTGCTGATCTTGATTTGGAACAATTCCAGAACACTTTTTCAGACAAAACACATTCTCTAATTGATGACTTTGATGTGCAAACTGACCAGTCTTTGGTTGGCTGACAAGAAGAGCAAATTGGTAACTCCCATCTGTAGCCTGCTAGTCAGGGGCTTTTTTTTTCCGTGCTGTTTGACTGAAGAAGCATCTATTTTAACAGTTAGATAGGAATGAAATGTCAAAAGCTAGTTGTATGGCATATCCAATTTTAGCCATCTAATTGATCAGCTTATAGAAGCAGGTTTCACATGTAAATCACAACTTTCTCTTATGAACAGATAACCTGGTGGAGGATCTCTTGGGAGATTTTGAGTATGAAGTCCAGGTTCCATATCTATTGTACAGAAATGCTGCTCAGGAAGTTAATGGAATATGGTTTTACAACTCAAATGACTGTGAAGCAATCTCAAATCTTTTTAGCAGGTAATTATTTTTGGTGCTTCCAGTTTCTGACTGGTTAACTTACCTTTTGAATGTTTTGGGTTCATCATATTTACATTTGCTTCATGAATAATGATATGGTAAATGATGTTAAGGAGAGTTATTATATATTGTTCTGATGTTCTTTGATGTATTTAGAATTTTGTACAATGAAAGGTTAGTTATGCAAATCATCATCTTGCTTTGTATTTAGACATTAAAATGATTAAAAAAGTTATGACTGCAATTGTCAAGCAGACTAAAGTATTCTCTTCCATTCAGGGTATTTATTGAATATTTGATTTACATGTTTATTTGTTTCCTTATCTTCTTGAAACTTAACATTATGTATGAGACATAAGCTGCAGTTTTTGGTGGATGAGGAATTTACTTTGTTCATACTAAAATATTCTATTTGTTTCCTTATCTTCTTGAAACTTAACATTACGAATGAGACATAAGCTGCAGTTTTTGGTGGATGAGGAATTTACTTTGTTCATACTAAAATATTCTCTTTCATTCAGGATCCTTAATGTATATTCCAAAGTCCCCCCAAAGCCTAAAGTATCTTCAACGAAAAGGTACTATGCAACATTTCTTAAATTCATTGTGCTGAATAGGTCCTAATACTGCTGTGTCATCCTTCTTGCACTTTTGCTTTCCCATATTGTGTTCATGAATATCATGCTCATCTGATAGTTTGGACCATGTCTCTAACATTTTGAGCAAAATTTTGCCAAATTTTCTTCAAGTTAATATGCTGTAACCTTTGTATCTATTCATTGACTAGTTGTTTTGCTATTTGGTTTTCAATGCTATAAAATATCTTTTAGCACACCTAATTACTTTTGAAGAAAAACTCTAACATCTAATGCTATTAATTTTAAGTAGATTGACGGATTATATTTCTTCAAAAGGTGTATCATGGCTTCTACAAGCACTTGAAATTTTGGACTAATCCCTAATATGTATCTTTCTATATGCTTACTTGTAGTTACAAAATTCATTGCTAAATGACATGTCTGTCTTCATATCTACTCTTGTTTCACCCCCTCTCCTTTTTATGAGGTTTAAGAAATGGTACTTGTAAGGTGGACTACTGATAATATGGACCATGTCTTACTGCATGCTTGTAGCCATGCTATATATTGCACAATTAAGTATGCCCATCTTTTGCTCTTCTATACAGAGAAAACTTTGGTATTGTTGCTGATCATTAATTTAAATTAACTATTTTCAACACCAGCATTGGGTAGGTTTTGGTTTGGTGACTTTGGTTGAACACAGTTTTTTTACATCCTAATTACCTGATGAAATCTACCAGATTTTTAATAGAATGGCCAAGTAATGTGACCATTATGATCCTGTATTACATTTGGTTAATTATGAAACGCAGTGACATGATTTGAAAAAGCTAAAGCTTTTCAAGTCCTTTTTTTTTTTGTAAGGATCTTATGTGCATGTCTAGTGCAAATCTACAGCTAGAGGGTCTTGACATTGCTAGTGAAGAAGTGGTTTTGGTGGTAATTAGTCTGATTTAATTGTCTATTCTGGTTAAAGAACTTAAACAAAAAACATTGATATGGTAGGTGTGAGAGTTGGTTCAGAAGGTGGTGGTATAGGGGTTCAGACTTTGTGATGATAGGGTTAGATGGTCCAGAAGTGGCTTTCCTGTATATAATTTAAAAGTGGATATCTCAAAATTTGAGAAAGTTTAGTGATTTGGTTGATGTAAATTTCAACATGTTTAATCTATTGAATATAACTAAAAAACTGCTTCAAACATAATTATATACTCAAATGAGGTGAAAGGGAGAAACCACCATTCTACATGGCATTCTGATGACATTATGTTGAGCTGCTTTCTATTTGCTAATCGTTGGCTTGATGCATGGTAAAAGTAACTAATGGTGATAAAAAAGAGGTGGATCGAGGAAACAAGATTGTTTTCTTCTACGAGGGGCTCTTTTTGGGTCCAATTGTCTCGTCTCATTTCTAATTTGTAGATGATATTCTTTTCCTCGAGGATCATGAGTCATATGAATATGCTCCTTTTCTTTTGTTGCTTTTGAGACAATGGAGGGCTGAATGTGTTTTATCATATTCATAAGCAAGGTGCTGAGATCAACTCAGATAAATAAAGCTGAATTCTAGGAACTATAAAAATTGTTGGATTGTTCAATGAAGATGTTTTACTCTTTCTTGGTGTTCCTTTCTCACTGAGATGCCATTGTTGCATGATTGTATGAAAGCTCAAATGTGGAAGAAGATTATACCTCCTCCTTTTTATGTACACTAAGCAATAGCGGCCAACACTTTAGATTATAGTTGGAAATTATTTTAGATTGCTGTTGAGTTGTTGGGCTTGTAAAGGACAAAATTAATATCCAAATTTGGCCCCCCTCCCTGTTCTTTTTACATTCTCTCCTTCAGTTTGAACTGTTGAAGCTTATACTGTAAAACCAAAATTGGATAGCTGGGATAACACTAGGTTGTTATGCTTATGGCAGCATGGACATTTCGATAGCTAAATGAATGCCATAGTTGGAACGTAAGAAAAGCCTTTCTTAATTAGAAGTTTAATTGATGATTGGGGGAAAAATTGGTGCTTGGAGATAACATTTTAGGTAGAGGCCTGCTCATTTCTTTTCTTCTAATAAACATTTTACACTAAATTATGTAAGGCACAAAATGCAAAACCATTTCTTTGATGGGGATTATATGATGAAATATTTTGAGGACAAGATCAAGCTTGTTTGGTGAATTATTGAGAAGATGAAAGGAATGGGTTCTTGCAACTTAGGCAAGTTGTTGCCCAGGTGGCTTCCTAAGAGGGGGGTGAATTGGGATTAAAAACATTTGCAAGTATGTGCGCTTTGAAATTCTTTTAGTGTAGAAGTGAAGTGTGCAAAGCGGAAGTAAATAAATTAAAGCAATCAAGCAATGAAAGCATAATTACAAACACCAAGAAGTAGAGTGGTTCGGAGCAACCGACTCCTACATCCACTATCCAAGGACCACTTGGGATTTCCACTATATCCCCCAATCGGAATACAGTCGGATTGTTTTACTAGGCTCACAATCCAAACCTATACACTTTAGTTTTATCGGGATCACCAAAGAAACCCTAATTCCCTTTGGTTTTACATAGGATCACCAAAGAAAATCCAAACACTTGGTTTCAAATCGGAAAAACCAAGAACCCAAACTTAGGTTTTACGAGGTTCACCTAAAACCTTCAACTCTCTCTCTAGACACAGTCCCTTGCTGTTCTAAGAGAGCAAACCAAAATAAAGAATGTATAATAAGCAACTACAACAAACCAAGTTTGTTTTGATGTTGCCGATGAAGATCAAAATGAAGTCAAGCCTTAAGTACTCTTCAATGCTCTTCAATGCTGCTTCTTCCCTTCTTCAATGAGTGGATTCAATGATAGAGTGGAGTTGGTGAAGCTTTGAATCTCACTTGAATGCTCTTTGAGGTAGGTAGAGGAATAACTTGGAAGCTCTTTGTTCTTTCAAGAATATTCAGCAATAAATCTTCATTAATTATTTAATCCTTCAAAAATAATCCCCTTTATAGTTTTTCATGTGATATGGCCGTTGTAGGGCCTTGGGATTCATGAAATGGTCGTTGGAGGTGATTTGGCATTCAAATTTCAATTTATGTAGCTAGTCGTTGAAGTGCAGACAACGGCTCTACGAGCCAGCTCGAGCTCCAGGAGTCGGCTCGAAGTCTCAGTCAGGCCCAAAACAAACTTCTGTGGGAGCCGGCTCTTGGACTAGGAGTCGGCTCTTGCCATCAAGCTTTCAGTCATGACAAACATACATACCTAGAGTCTGCTCTTGATCTGGGAGTCAGCTCTTGTTCTCAGAACTTCAAAAACTATATTTTTGGAAGAGTCGGCTCTTGAACTGGAAGTCGGCTCTTGGTTCTGAAACTTTGAATCTTCCTCTGTGTTGTGCCATTTTGAGTCGGCTCTTACAAGTCTTTTAAAAATTTGCTTCAAGCTTCCCAAAAACTTCATCATTGAATCAACTAGAAGCTAATTTACATACATTATCAAAATATTTACAATTTTAAGCCCATTTTCATGATTACAACATTCATAACTTAGGACCTTTTACAAACTCAATTGAATTTCTCTTAAGTGAATTTGAATACCATTTTAAACCAAGGTAATCAATTACTGCAAAACTTCTTAAACATTTGCAAAGAGTTAGTATCAAATACATACTTCAATGTTTTGTAATCATCAAAATTATTCCAGGGGTCACCAATCTCTCCTTTTTTGATGATGACAAAACACTGGGCATGATCAAAAAATTGAAATCACTTTACAATTACAGTATTTTCAAGTCTATGCGTATCATATATATTAGGTACCAATGTATCAATACAATGTGCCATAGTGTATCAAATGTATATAACTGAATACCAAGAATTATGTGTATCAAGTATATCGAAACATGAAATTTCATATGTATCATGACATGATGTATCGATACATGATGTATCAAAGATATTAACTATACAAAGCGTATCGAAACTTATAGAATTTTCAAACTTTTGAAGTAAACTTAAGTTTCATCAACTTTCTATGAATTAAACATTCATTTTATCAAAATTTCATAACATTCAATTATCCAAATAGCTTTTGTAACCAATTTTTGAACAATTTTCATGAATCAACATAGATTTCCAAGAAATTTTCATGAATCAACATAACTTCCTTTCATTAATCAATATAGCAATAAATAGCAATTTTTATGAATCAATAGCAATTTTTTTTTTTTTTTTTATGTTATGCCCATACATACTGTTTCCATTCTCTCCCTTTTTGTCATCAACAAAAGGTAAATGAGAAATGGACAAACATTCACAACAATCACATAACAAATGAGATATTGATTCAATCATAACATTAAGTCAAGTGAATATGTATCATAACAAGTGAAGTATATATATATATATATATATATGAGAAATAAGTCAATACATAGCAATATGTGATACTTTACAAATGTGCCATGGCACAACAAAAAAGTATCACATAACCAAAATACAACAACAAAAAGTCTCAAAAGATAAAACCTAAACATCAGAAAGAAGTGCTAGGATCACTATCAGGTTCTTCCTCATCAGAAGAGGAACCAACGTCTAGAATACCTGGACTAGGTTTGAACTTGGGGAACCTAGGGCGAAGATCCCTAATTCTAGTCCTAGTAGGTGTAGAAGTCCTAGTTACTTTAGATTTAGGTTTAGGTTTGGTTTTTGATTCAGATGAAATGAAGATGGGTGTAGGTCTGGCAGTAGGTGGATCAAGAGATATGGCCAAAGTGCTGGTGGATGAAAGTATCTCAGTAGCCGGAGTCACTCCAATATCAGCAGATCCAATAGCCTCCATAGTATCCTGAGGTTTACCAACAGTAGGTGTGGCATGATATGGTGCCTCAGCACAATGTCTCCTGTCCCTGCTCAGCATGTGTGTCAGTATCAGTCTCAGTGCGTGTGCCAGTCGCTGTGCCAGTAGCTGTGCCAGTAGAAGGTGCATGCTGGCTGGCCGCGGATAACTGTCTCAATATAACCATGATATCATGAAAGCCTTGCGGCATCTCGGACTGTAAAGAAGTAATCCTCCTGTCAGTGTCAGTCCTGAGACAAGAAATCTCCTCCAAAACTCTGTGGAGTCTATCATCAGTATCAGCTCTAGCAGCAGTAGGAGTCCTGACCGGTGAATGTGGTGAAGCAGGAGCTGGCTCGGATGGTCTAGCCTCATCAGTATGTCCTTCAGTTTGCTCACCATGACCCTGTGTAGCCTGTATGTCATCATCTGAGTCCTCTGAGTGTGCAACAGGAACTCCTGAAGTCTTTCTAATCCAGTTTCCATCAACCTTAATAAATCCCATCCTAGTCAGGGATTTCACTGTATACTTGTCGGTGTGCAGCAACAACCGACAGTCCTCTCCAGTAAAATCTATGTCAACATCCTAGAACAACAAAGTGAATACCATCCCATAGGGCAAACAGGCTCGTGCCCTACGTACAGCCTCTCTTATCTAAGAAATCATAATGAATGAAAGGTTGAGAGGCTCCCCCTCAATCAGTCGCCTCATGAATATGAGATCTCTCTCACTAACCCAGTCGAATATGCTCGTCCTGGGTAGGAAAATATGGCTAATTATGTTGTGCAACAGTCTCATTTCCAATGAGAGCTGATTTGCACGCACATGAATAATTCCTTTTACATTGGATCTTCCCAAGATGAGTCTGAGAGTCTTCACTCTTTCCTTCATAACCAAATAGCAGTCCCCTTCTTTGGGTATATTCAACAGATTTGACAATTTTTGCTCATTTATTTCAATCAATTTTCCTTTACAGTTCCTTCAATGTGAAAAGCTCCTAGAGACATGTTCTCAAAGAATTATCGAACCAAATTTGGGTAAGTCGGAACATTTAATTGACAAAACCCTTTCCAACTCTGTCTTTCAAGCTACATACCAATATTCAACTGTTCTTGTTCAATAAAATTGAAATCGATGCACCTACCAGGGGTCACCTGTCGATTTCTCATTGGAATGATCTGCCGGGGTGCTGGAACGACCTCTTCTTGCTCAGGCTGCTGTTCTTCTTGCGGAATTGAAGAATTCAAACGCCTCTTGCTTCTCCTTTCCTCAGCCGCAGTCCGAACAATCCTTGTTGCCTTCTTTGCCACCGCCTTGCGAGGCCCCATTCTCCAAAGATTAAGGATTTGAATAGGTAGAAAGGGTTTTTGGAGTGGTTTCTAGTGAGGAGTGAAGAGTCTGTTAGAGAGAAACGGTCGAAATCTAGAAAGTGTGATGAATAGGGAAAGTGGAAACCCTATATAAAAAGTTTTGGTCCGACTTGCGAGTCGGCTCCCCAGTGTACCGAGAGTTCGAGTCGGCTCGAGCTAAAATCTATTATAAAAGTCAAAATGAGTCAAACTCAATTTCTAAGGGCTTCTAGAGTCTAGACTAGGTTGCCCTATGCTCTAAAGAGAAGTTTGAGATTTCTAGATAATTTTTCCTTAATTTTCAAAAGTTAGGTCAGATAGGTTTAAAATGGGTCACATAATCCTAATTCTCCTCTAATTTTCTCAAACCTATCTAGACTTAATGGTTTAGTGAAAATGTCTACTAATTGGTCTTCAGTAGGTACAAATTCAAGTTTCACAACATTATTTAAAACATGATCATGAATAAAATGATGTCGAATTTCAATGTGCTTAGTTCGTGAGTGCTGAATTGGATTTTTTGATAAATTAATAGCACTAGTATTGTCACATTTGATAGAAATTTTAGATTGGACAACTCCATAATCCTCTAATTGTTGCTTGATCCATAACACTTGAGCACAACAGCTCCCAGCAGCTACATATTCTGCTTCAGCCAGGGTTCCCGGTACCGGTACCGGGTGCGTACCGGTGGCCGGTCGGTACCGGTTCGGTACCGAACCGTACCGTGCCGACACACGGTATGGCGGGGCGTACCGGTCCAAATCGGTATGCCCAAAAAATTTTTTTTTGGTTTTTTTTTGTTTTTTTTTAAGTTTAAGGTATTTATTTTAATTTTTAAGGGTTTAGGGTTTATTTTTTAAGGGTTTAGGTCGGTTTAGGATTTAGGGTTTAGGCCGGTTTAGGATTTAGGGTTTAGGATGGCGTACCGCTTTAGGGTTTAGGACTAAATACTAATATTTAGGACTATTTTCAATTGAAATAACAAAAATTGATAATTAAACTAAGATTATCAGCAATTAATGAAAGTAAAATGTGTCATAAACATATAATTACATACTAATGTCTAGAATCGGATAGAGTGACGATGTCCATAAATATAGGGATCATGTATGTACTCCGTAGGAAAGTCGGCATGTCCCTCCTGCCAGGCAGCATGATACTCCTCTAAGCTCATCCCAGGAGGTATGCGTGACGGGTCATAACTAATCGTAGATCCCTCTCTGATATCCCGACTCTGAGAGCTGTCCAGAGACTGACGATATGGCAGTGCAGGTGCATGGGGGAATCCAAATATACCAGCAATAAAATCAGATGCATAAGATGCTCCGGGATAATAACCACTGGATGCTGATGTCTCGGATGCACCATATGGATCATATGGACCATAAGCTGCCGGTAGCTGCGGATAAGAGGATTCTGAATATGAGGATGATCCAGATACATCCAAGGATCTTACTCCACGTGCAAGATCTGTAGCTGTATCGTGTCCCGAACGACCATGCAGAGCCCGTCGTCTATATAGAATCGTGTCACCACGAGGTCTATCAGATGGTGCTCCATGATCTGTATTCTGCGTGGCATGGTAAAACTGCGACTCCCCAGTGAATTGAATAGGACTAGGAGGCTGCGACTCCTGTCCTCCTGCTCTTCCCTGATCACTAGATCTTCCACTATCTGAAGCACTATCATCACTGTCTCTGGTATCTAAACCTGAGTGGACTGAGTACTCCGATGGAGGTGCAACTGCCTTTCCTTTTCCTCTGTCTCCAGGTCTACTAGATGGTGGGGACGGACGATGTGCTGTATTTGCTGGAGCCCTGTGAGGAATATGACTTGTTACCCACTGTCCAGCATCCACCCCAGCCTTACTAGCTACAAAACTGGCTGGTCGAGGAGGCGATCCTAGCTCATCAAGCTCTGGCTGCTGCTGCTGATCCATGACCACCCAATCATTGGATCTTCATCCTCATCAATATATGAACTTGCAGTGGGATCAGGGTATTTCAATTCTACTTCTTCCTGAATACATTTCAGCCTCAACCTTAAATTATAATGTACATACACAAGATCGATCATTGAGGCGTTTCTGTTTTAGACGGTTCCTCTGTTTGGAGTGGATAAGACCAAATGTAGACTAGTTACGCTCATATCCACTGGAGGACACCGTCTGGAAGAGGATCTTCACTGCAAGAACCTTCAAATTTTTAGCTGATCCACCAAAATGCATCCACCATTCAGCTGCAAAAGACATTACATCATTTAGAATTTTAGATTTGGCAAAATAAAAAATTTGATACTGATATTCAATTAGACTTATTCCTTAGTAGTACATACCAGGATTCATCTTTGATTTACTTCTGAATGCTACAGTGGATCCAAACGAATCTGTGCCCTCCCTAAAAAATTTCGTCTATCACAAAAAAATTTGTTAGCTTATTGAAATTAATGCTATTAAAAATTATTCAATAATTTCAACCTAACTTACTTCTTCAAGGCACATAGCAGCGATATCTGGATCGGGCTCCATCTTATATATAACATTATGCAGGGCAGACATAAGATCCTCATTCATGGCAATGTCCGGTACGGAGTACTGAAATCTCGGATTTAGATAGTAAGCTGCACATATATTTTTAGAATCAGTCAAGCGTACTTGTATGAATCTAATTGAAACTTAATTTTTAGGGACTTCATAAAATACTACGTACCTGCTAGATGCAAATCCGAACTCATTTGATAACTCCACCATCCATCAATGATCCGGATATACTCATGTGCATGTGATGGATCTGCATCCTGGATCTTTTCCTTTTTCCTTTGCATCATGAAATATAAGAAGCCCATCTGAGCATATCTCTCGGAGTCCACGGCACGAAGTACCTCATATAGAGGCTTGATAGCCTCTACTATCCTCTCAGCCCGCTGCCAGAATGTCTGTATCGTTACCAAATTCTCCACATTGCTTCCCTCAGTATTTGCCCTGGCAAATCTGCTGTCCTGCCACTCCGACTGACAAACATCTGACGCAGCTTTGCTTTCTTTTGAAAAAGACTATCAAGTGCAATATAATTAGTTGCAAACCGTGTGACCCCCGGTCTCAATATTTTTTTCCTGTAAAGCTCTTCATCAATGATAAGATCCATGTATGGTTATATATAAATCTGGTGATAGACTGTGCTAGCTCAACAATCTTCTGCACCCTGCGAATTTTATCAATATTCATCAACATGAGGTCTATACAATGTGCAGCACAAGGGGTCCAAAAAATATGCGGCCGCTGCTCCATCAAGATCTGCCCTGTGGTCCTGTACTGTGGTCCATTATCAGTGATGACCTGCACGACATTACGCTCTCCCACCTAATCAATCATCTCCTCCATCAATCTGAGGATATAACTGGCATCGTGCACCTGATTTGAAGCATCAATAGACTTCTGAAAAAAAGTCTTCCCATCACAATAAGTCAAGAAATTGATGATGCTTCGTCTAGTAGGACCAGTCCAACCATCACACATCACCGTCAATCCATACATAGGCCACTTGCTCTGATACGAGGATATCTATCCTTTTAGTTCCTTATTGCTGTCCAGAAGATGATCATAGATATCCCTCGATGCTGGAGGATCTACACCTGCACCAGCAGCCTGTATAGATGAAATAGCAGATCGATAATATGGATTGTCTGCTGCATGGGCTGGGATATAACTGAAATGAAACCAGGAGATGGCCCGCCACATATCCTTCTTCTTATCCTTCTTCAGCATTGTGTCAATCCTCTGTTGCTTTGAATCTTTACTGGAAAATGCATGTGGATCGACATCATGGATAGTGGCTCCCTCTGGAATATCCCTGGACCTGGAAGACTTCCTCCTACTGCCAAATGCTCCCAACATGGATGCAATACAGCCGGTGCCTCTCCTGACGGGCTCTCTGACTGAGGAGGTCCTCCTAAACTGTCTCAGACTCTCCTGGATCACTAGCAGAAGCGGATCTGGATCCTGACTCAAAAGCTGATGGCCCGAATCGTTGTCTATGCCTGACCGCCTCCTCCTGCTGCCTCTGCTCATACAAGCTCGCCTGAATAGCAGCTCCATCTGTGCCTCCTTATCAGAAGGAATAGATGCTTCCTCTGACTCCCTGGAGTGATAAGAAGGTGGTTCTGCGGCTCTGCGGTCCATCTCCTTCTTTGCTGTTCTTTCCTTCTCAGCTTTAAAATCAACCAAGTGTTTCTTCATCAACTGACGGACCTCCTGTGGACATTGTCGGCATGCAGATACATCAGGATAGCCGCCAGCCAAGTGCTGCTTCAATCTTGTTACCCGCCCACCTTTGAATTTGGTATTGCACCATTTACACCTCTAGTGATGCCGACCCGAGAGCATCTCTCCATGTGACCAGCCAATATCCCGCTCCGGATCCTTCTTCCTCCTTGATGGATCTATACCTGAATATTTAAATTACATATAAGGTCAATAATATTTATTAATTAACAGTTAATTGACCTAATTTTTAAAATTTAATTTAGTTTTTTTATTTTTTTAATTAAAAAAATTAAAAAAATAAAGAAAAATAAAAAAATTTATGTAGGATTTCATCATACATGCTACATATATTTTTTTAAGAGCCTAGAAATGCATTAAAAGTCACTTTTTTTTTTCAATTTAAGACCTACGGGCATTATTCATGAGATGCACAAAACTTGAATAAATCCACATAAAATTTATAGTGAGAGTAGCTTACAAGACCTAGATTAATAATTTATAATTACAGTTTTTTTTAATTATTTTTTTTATTAATTTTTTAATCCGAAATTAATTTTTAATTTAAAAAATTATATACTTAACAAAAAATTAAGATTTTAGTATCATTGTGTAGATCTATCCTAAATATACCACATACTCTAAAATCATCGCCAACAAATAAATTTTGACAGCATTTCTTCTTAATTTTCTAATTTGCACGGATTTTAATAAAATTTAATCATATGAAAGACGAAAATACGGAAAAAGAAGGGTATACGGACCTTGATTTTATCTACCCCTTCGATTTTTGCAGGTTGAATTGGGTTGAAATCGGCAGGGTATCTTTTTTTTTCTTGGTTTTCCTTCGTGCGTCGCTGCAGATAACACATAGAGAGCTTTTAAGCTCTCTGTGTCACCTTTCCTTAATTAAGGAAAGGCAGCAACACCCCCCCCTTTGGAAATCACATGGCTACAGTGTAGCCATGTGACACAAAAAAACAAACAACCCCCCCCCCCACCCTCTCCCATACCCGTACCGAGCTGAACCGTGCCGAACCGACCGGTTCGGGACTGGTTCGCAACGGTTCGGGCCAGTTTGGGCCCGGTACGGATCCGATTCATTTTTTTTTTTGTTTTTTCGGCGACCGTGCCGTTTTTTACAGCCGAACTGTGCCGGTCGGTCGCCGATCCGGTTCGGCACACACCGAACCGGTCGGTTCGGCACACCCCGAACCGGTCGGTTCGGCATGGTTCGATGAACCCTGGCTTCAGCAGTAGATAAAGCTACAGAGTTCTGTTTGCGACAGTGCCAAGAGATCAAGTTAACACCTAGAAATTGACAGGGCCACTTGTGCTCTTTCTATCTATTTTACATCCTCCATAATCAGTATTAAAATAACTAATTAGTTTTAGTGATGTGTGCTTAGAATACCACAAACCTACATTACAAGTGCCTTTCAGGTATTTAATAATTCTCTTAACAGCTGTGATATGTGATTCTTTAGGATTATATTGAAAACGTGCACATATACAAACATTAAATAATACATCAGGTTTACTAGCTGTTAAATAAAGTAATGATCCAATCATACCTCGATACAGCTTTTGATCAATATTTGTGCCATTCTTATCTTTGTCAAGTATACATGCAGGACTCATTGGTGTTTCAATTGCCTTGCTTGATTTCATGCCAAATTTCTTGATTATTTCTTTAATGTACTTGGCTTAGTTGATCAGAATACCTTCTTTAGTTTGTTTAATTTGAAGTCCAAGAAAGTAACTTAATTCACCCATCAAGCTCATTTCGAATTCTCCCTGCATTAGCTTAGCAAAGTCTTGACACAAAGATTCATCAGTAGATCCAAAGATAATGTCATCAACATATATTTGAACAACCAAAATATCATTTTTCTTTCTTTGAATAAACAGTGTGGTGTCAACACTACCTCTAACAAATTCATTTGTAATTAAAAATTTGCTTAGTCTATCATACCAGGTTCTAGGTGCCTGTTTCAGACCATATAAAGCTTTATTCAGTTTAAAAACATGATTTAGAAAAATATGATCGATAAAACTGGGAGGTTGCTCAACAAAAACTTCTTCAGATAAAAGACCATTCAAAAATGCACTCTTTACATCCATTTGAAATAACTTGAAATTCATAAAACATGCATAAGCTAGTAGCAGTCTAATGGCTTCTAATCTAGCTACTGATGCATAGGTTTCATCAAAATCTATTCTTTCTTCTTGATTATATCCTTATGCATCCAATCTAGCTTTATTTCTAATTACATTTTCATTTTCATTTAGTTTATTTCTGTAAACCTACTTAGTGCCTATAACAGGATGATCATTGGGTCTCTCAACTAAGGTCCAAACATTATTTCTCCTAAATTGGTTTAATTCATCATGCATTGCTAACATCCAATTAGGATTAGTTTCGGCTTCTTCTATATTATGAGGTTCTACATGAGAAACAAAAGCAATTAAATCATGTGCATCTCTATGTACAGATCTAGTTTTAACACATTGAGATGGGTCTGCTATAATTAATTCTTTAGGATGTGAATGTACATACCTCCATTCTTTAGGTATATCATCATGCTTTTTACTCACCTCTTCTTTATGTGGTTGACCTGATTGTGTCTTTGAGGGTCAAGTCTTTCATTCCATGCTCTAGTGTACTTGCATCATCATCAGCAAAATCTTCCTTTCTTAAAGATGTAATGTCAGATTCATTGTAAACAACATACACAGATTCTTCAACAGTCAAAGTTCTTTTATTGAAAACTCGATAGGCTTTACCATTTAAAGAATATCCAAGAAAAATAGTCTCATCGGATTTTGCATCAAATTTACCAAGATTATCTTTTCCATTGTTGAGAACAAAATATTTACATATGAAAACATGAAAATATTTGATATTTGGTTTTCTATTGTTCCAAAGCTCATAGGGGGTTTTTCTGATAATAGGTCTAATTAAAACTCTGTTTAAAATATAGCATGCGGTATTAACAGCTTCTGTCCAAAAGTATTTTGGAAGATTCCCTTCGCAAAGTATTGTTCTGGACATTTTTTCCAAAATACGATTTTTTTTCTATAACACCATTTTGCTGTGGTGTTCTAGGTGCAGAAAAGTTATGATCAATACTATGCTTTGTGCAAAAACGATCAAAATATTGGTTTTCAAATTCGGTGCCATGATCACTACGAATTGAAATAACAAATAAGTTTTTCAAATTTGTAACTCTTTTGTAAAACTTTTTGAATACATTAAAAGTATCATCTTTATGTGCAATAAATAAAACTCATGTGTATCTTGAAAAATCATCTACAATCACAAGTCCATATTTCATACCACCTAGGCTGGTAGTCCTAGTAGGTCCAAATAGGTCCATGTGAAGTAGCCCTAAAGGTCTAGAAGTTGAAATTATGTTTTTTGATTTAAAACTCCCCCTTGTTTTTCTAACTGTCATGCATCACAAACATAATCAAAATTAACTTTAAACTTTGGCAAACCTTTGACTAAGTCCTTTGAAATTAATTTAGCTATTGTGTCCATACTAGCATGACCAAGTCGCCTATGCCATAGTAAACTTGATTCTTTGCTCTTGTCATTCATTGCTACAAGACTTGTATTACTTGACATTGCTAGATCATTAAGATCTACCACATAAATATTACCAAGTCTGTGTCTAATGAATTTGGTATTAGAGTCAAGTGGATCAACTACTATACACGTTGATGACTTGAAGAATACATTATAACTAATATCACATAGCTGACTAATACTCAAAATAACTAATATCACATAGCTGACTAATACTCAAAAGATTATGTTTTAATTTTCCTACCAGTAATACATTTTCAATAAATGTAGGAGTAATTTTGATTTTATCAATACCGATTATCCTTCCTTTTCTATTGTCACCAAATGTTACCATTCCACCATCCTTCTATTCTAGGGTGAAGAATTGATCAGCATCACCCGTCATGTGCCTTGAACAGCCGCTATCCAAATACCATCTTTTCTTTATGCTTGTGGCTGGAAGACATCCCTGCAAAACAATCATTTAATAGATTTAGGTACCCAAGCTCTCTTGGATCCTTGCAAGTTAGTGGAAATGGTTCCTTTTGGAATCCAAACTTTCTTAATTTTTCTTTTGTCATTGTGTTTCAAATGACATTCAAAAGCTTTATGGCCAATGTTATTACATGCATAACATACAATCCTTGAATTTGAATAATAACTACGAGATGATGCAAATTTAGGTCTAACATGTTTAGAACTAATGAATTTAGGAGCATATGAAGTAGAAGTAGAAAAAGTGTTTGAAATAGAACCTTTATAATCAATTCCGAATCTATTATTTGTTTTTTTTTGATCTTTTAAAATTAACTCAAGTTTGTTAGAACTTAGGGTTAATTTTTCAACTAATGGTTTTAATTTTTGAATTTCTTTCTTTATATCATCATTTTCATTTTTCAAATTCTTATTTTTCTCAAAAAGCTCTTCTTTTTCAACTTGAACAATCTTAAGTCTTTCATAAACCAATATTTAGTTCTCTTTGTAAGATTTTGTTTCTTTCACAAGATTCATTTTTGTCATTTTCAAATACATCATATTTATTTTTTAAATCTCTCAATTTTAAACAAGCTTTTTTATATTCTATCAATAATTCACAAAAAGCATTATGTAATTCATCATAAGTGAATTCTAAGTTAGGTTTAGAAGTACTTACCTCATCCTCCTAACCCATAAGACAGATTTGCGCTGTTTTTGTTGTCTCTTCATCCTCTTCAGGAGTAGTTTCATCACTATCACTCCAAGCAGCTAGCATTGCCTTCTTCTTTACAGGGAATATCTTTTTCTTTTTCTTTATCTCTTTCCTTTTATTTTCCAAAGTCACCTTTTTTGTAATGCTTTCTCCATCTATTCATTTTTCTTTTGCCCTTAAACCTTTTGAATTTCCTCATTACTATGGCAATTTCGTCACTTCCAAGATCATCATCTGATAAATCAGATTCTTCATTCTTATCTTCCTCGGTTGCTTTAAATGCAATGGCTTTTTTCCTTTTTGTATCTTTTTCAATTCTTTGTTGCATAGCCAGTTCATGTGTGATTAAGGATCCAAGCAGCTCATCCAGTGGCAGTGTATTCAGGTCTTTTGCTTCTTGAATTGCTGTCACTTTGGCTTCCCACTTATCTGGTAAAGATCTTAATACTTTTTGGACAAGATCAGCATTAGAATAAGTTCTATCTAGACTCTTGAGATCATTTATGATATCAGGAAAACGAATATACATGACAAATATAGTCTCACTAGGATCCATCTTAAACAACTCATAATTATGTACAAGCAAATTGATTTTTGATGTCTTAACTTGAGAGGTGCCTTCGTGTGTGATTTTTAATTTGTCCCAAATTTTTTTAGCAGAATTGCAAGTTGAAATTCTGTTAAACTCATTTGGATCCAAAGCACAATACAACAGACTCATCGCTTTGGCATTTAATTCAGCTAATTTCATATCGTTTTTGTCCCAATCCTTTCTGGCTTGGGAACCTCTACATCATTAACTTTAATTGTGGGTGTGTGAGGTCCTTTCATGATAATTTTCCATAGGTGAAAGTCTACGGCTTGAATGTATATCTTCATTCTTGCCTTCCAATAAGTGTAATTAATTCCGGTGAAAAATGGTAGTCTATTTGTGGATTGACCTTCGATCAATGAAGTGCTCATGGGATGTGCCATATGTCTTTACTCTAAGTAACTTTCAAAGACTCTGGTCTGATACCACTTGTTGTCCAGGTGGCTTCCCAAGAGGGGGGTGAATTGGGATTAAAAACTTTTGCAAGTATGTGCGCTTTGAAATTCTTTTAGTGTATAAGTGAAGTGTGCAAAGTGGAAGTAAATAAATTAAAGCAATTAAGCAATGAAAGCACAATCACAAATACCAAGAAGTAGAGTGGTTCGGAGCAACCGGCTCCTACATTTACTATCCAAGGACCACTTGGGATTTTCACTATATCCCCCAACTGGAATACAGTCGGATTGTTTTACTAAGCTCACAATCCAAACCTATACACTTTGGTTTTACCGGGATCACCAAAGAAACCCTAACTCTCTTTGGTTTTACATGGGATTACCAAAGAAAACCCAAACACTTGGTTTCAAACCTGGAAAACCAAGAACCCAAACATAGGTTTTACAAGGTTCACCTAAAACCTTCAACTCTTTCTCTAGACACAGTCCCTTGTTGTTCTAAGAGAGCAAACCAAAATAAAGAATGTATAATAAGCAACTACAACAAACCAAGTTTGTTTTGATGTTGCCGATGAAGATCAAAATGAAGTCAATCCTTAAGTACTCTTCAATGCTCTTTAATGCTGCTTCTTCCCTTCTTCAATGAGTGGATTCAATAATACAGTGGAGTTGGTGAAGCTTTGAATCTCACTTGAATGCTCTTTGAGGTAGGTAGAGGAATAACTTGGAAGCTCTTTGTTCTTTCAAGAATATTTAGCAATTAATCTCCATTAATTGTTTAATCTTTCAAAAATAATCTCCTTTATAGTTTTCCATGTGATATGGCCGTTGTAGGGCCTTGGGATTTGTGAAATGGCCGTTGGAGGTGATTTGGCATTCAAATTTCAATTTCTGTAGCTAGTCGTTGAAGTGCAGACAACGGCTCTACGAGCCGGCTCGAGCTCCAGGAGTCGGTTCGAAGTCTCAGTCAGGCCAAAAACAAATTTCTGTGGGAGCCGGCTCTTGGACTAGCAATCGGCTCTTGGAAGCAGTCGGCTCTTGCCATTAAGCTTTCAGTCATGACAAACATACATACCTAGAGTCTGCTCTTGATCTGGGAGTCGGCTTTTGTTCTCAGAACTTCAAAAACTATATTTCTGGAAGAGTCGGCTCTTGAACTAGGAGTCGGCTCTTGGTTCTGAAACTTTGAATCTTCCTCCGTGCCATGCCATTTTGAGTCGGCTCTTACAAGTCTTTTAAAAATTTGCATCAAGCTTCCCAAAAACTTCATCATTGAATCAACTAGAAGCTAATTTACATACATTATCAAAATATTTACAATTTTAAGCCCATTTTCATGATTACAACATTCATAACTTAGGACCTTTTACAAACTCAATTGAATTTTCCTTAAGTGAATTTGAATATCATTTTAAACCAAGGTAATCAATTCCAGCAAAACTTCTTAAACATTTGCAAAGAGCTAGTATCAAATAAATGCTCCAATGTTTTGTATTCATCAAAATCATTCCAGGGGTCAACACAAGTCTACACTTTAGGCTTTGGACCATGAACTATAATTAATTGTAACTTTGAACACTTGGAACATGCTTCTTGACCGTGTAAGTTTCTACTAAACATCTTAAGCTATAGTTAAGCTGTATCTAATGCATGGTAAAGGGAAAAAAGCCTTTCAGTCTGTTGTTTTGTAGCTCTTATTTGAAGCGTATGCTATTGTAGAATGTGGCATTTGCCTCTAACTAGTTTTAAAGCAGAAAAGAACCATGTCCCTCATTAAGTTCTTGTTAAAACTTAAACAAAAATTGTTAGCTAAAATTTTCTTTTAAGATATCAACTTAATTGGTTTATTTCTTCCTCTCTATTATTTAACACCCCCTTAAAGGCGTACAACTCCCTAGTAAACCAATGGAGGCAGCTGATGGTTACAACTAGCCTAATGTTTTATGCTTCAAACTTGCAACATTATCTACAACTATTTGAATAATTATCTAAGTCTTACTTTAGCCATCTAGAGGCTTGAAACTTCATGTTTTTATTTATTTATTTATTTTTATAACTTAACTGAACAGCATAGAACTCTTCTTAAAAACTTTAAAACATTTATATGATGAAAACAGGTTTATTAAATTAGTGGGTAACAGCTCATTGCTTTATTGGTATTTGCCTATTGCATTGGCACTAGAAAACTTCCATTGAATTAAAGGCTACAATTCTTTACAAGAATTTCAAATTCTTTGTACAACAATCTGAAGCCCTATCCTGTTAAAATGGCACTATTTATGCACAGTTGTCAAAGAAGGTTCCGCATGGATAACATTTTACAACCTGTTCTCGGTTTAATACCAACCCTTTGTCAACCCAACACGAATGTTCATGTGTGATCTTGTTTAATGACTTGCTCGAATGACTATTTATATTAATGTTGTTGTGTAAGCTGGGGGTTAAAGAATTCCTTGAAATAGCTTCCCAAAACAACTCAAAATGCAAGATCCATTTTCTTATGCCCCTAGAGATGCTGCTATAATGGTTGATAATAAATGCAATCTTTGGTAAATGGAGTTTCCTACTTGGTGAAAGAAATGTTAATGAAATGGCTAATTCCCTTGCAAGCATGAGCATGAGAAGTGAGGGATAGCATATGCACCGTACTTTGCCTTGATTTCTTTTTGCTGATCTTTTTTGGCCGTTCATGTAATGCTAGATTCTCTTTAACAGTTCAATCACTTTGGGAAGGGTTGCCTTTGAATACTACATACTTAAAAAGAAGAGCTGGTGTCTGATGACTTAAAAGTTTCATTAGTTTTTAATACTTAATTAAGTTTTTATGTTTGTAATCAAGCCTATACCTTTCTTGGAACAATCACTTCATTTGTTGGCCCTATGTATCAAGTAGAAGATTTTTTACTGGTCACATCTTCTATGATGTATACACATACAAGACATGGATGTGCACAGGCATGGGTTCATCCACACCATGTGCATACATGCAGATACACAGAAAAACACATAATTCGTATGTATATCTCTTGTAAATCTGAGAATTTGAATTCTGTGAGTGAGCTGTCTTGGGACTTGATATTGTTCCTCCATATTTGGAGCAGTGAGTTTGAGGAACTGGAAGCTGTTCCTAGTTTATCCTTCATTGAAGGTCCACTAGAGCCACCAACGTCATCTGCCACCGCACCAGTTCCAGATGTTACCGATGATTCATTTGTGAACATCTTCAGTGTATGTACCTTTGTAAACAGTTGCTTTTCTTGTTATGTGCTGCTATTTCATATTCTTTATTTTCTTTTTGTCAATCCCCTTTTTTGTCTTTATGCGAGGGCAATTTTACTCATTTACCATAGATCATTCTATTGCTTGAAGCAGTCATTAATTTCAGAACTAGTACTGCTGAGTTTTAACTTGATATGCTATCCTTGACAAGGAATTCCTATGTTTTGCAGGCAGCTATGAGCATTGGAAGTGCATCAAATGCGGTTATTGCAACGCAACTACACCAACCTTCTGCACACACACAAAGTATTACTCTATCCCCATTGCCAACAATTCAATCCACCCCTACTCTGCCAACTTCATCTACTCCTGTGATGCCTGTCCTTGATGCTCATGAATCCAGCAGTTACAGTGATAGTCATGCTACAAATCTTGTTAAACCTTCACTTTTTTCGGCTACACCATCTTCTGCATTGATGATGCCATCAATTTCATCTTCCATGCCAACTGCCCCACCACTTCATCCTCCTGTGACCATGCAGCACCCATATGGTACTCTATTACTTCTACCCTTTCCACCGCCCGCACCTTCTTCACTTGCTCCGGATCCAAACTATGGCCCAGTTGTTACAAGAGACAAAGTCCGTGATACATTGCTGAGGCTTGTGCAGGTAATATTATTTGTTTCCATGCTGGCACCTTGTGATTCATTTCTGGTTATGTTAGTCTGGTTGCATGAATATTCTTGCTATGGACTTCATTATATAATCATTCTACTTTATTTTGTCTGTGATGATATATTTTTTGAAGGAGTTGAGTGTGACTTTATTAGTAGAGTTAACTTATCATAGGGAAATCACTAGGACATGACCTTGTTAGGAATTTGAGTTCTATAATTGGGAAAGTTTGTGGATTTAAGAAAAAGCAGTTTCTGCATTGCCACCATGTAAGGCTGTTAAAATAGGCATGCTTGGATGCATTCTTATATGCATTGGTATGAGAAATCTAATTATGTACCTATATTACATGGGCTTCTCTCAGCCCTTGTTTGCTAGTGAAACGATATACCCTAAACAAATGGGGTAGCTTGGGATAAACTTATATAACATGTTAACCTTAAAAGGTCATTTTGCCTTTTTAGTGGAGTCTATCTACTTTGGGTTATTCAGGTTGGGTGGGAAAAATGTGGTGGTTGACTTTTTAAATGCATAATCTACTGGAAAAAAGTGGGCTACAAGAGGGTGTCTTGAAGAATAATGCAGGATAATTTGGGTTGTTTCCTATTATTCTACTTTAACCAAACTGAATAGGGCCTTGAACTCTTGTTGCTCCTTCACTAGTAAACCTAGTATTTTCATTAAGATGAGATTCCCATACCATATTTATGCACATGAAGGAATTAATTAATGAAATTAGGTGATTAAGATCACTGGAGATTTGTAAATCTCCTTCCCCTTGTGTAAAGTGCTAATATATATAAAGTGAAAAATGGAGGAAAGACAGACATCTTGATCTAGAGTTCTCCATTCCAAGGGTAATGTAAATACTTAAATACCGAGGAGGAAGAGGATAGAAGGAAATGTGTCCGTCACCACGTCTAACATCTATGTCCTTAATTCCTGACAAGTGTCATAACTTTAGCTAAAAATGCTTTCTTAAATTTCAATATATATGTATATATTCGGTGATCCTTGTGTTATAGACATGCTCTTGAAGCAAACACATGCTTTCTTGACCAGATCCGACTTCAATCTGGTGGTCTGGATTGCAGTCTACCTTATATAGAGGTGAACTATGCTCTAGTTGACCCAATTCAAAGTTGAAACTGGTCAGGTGAAATAAGAAGACAAGGTCAACACATGGAGAAAATGAGCAAACGCACCAGGGTCTGGTTGGGAGATTGGGCAAGAAACGAAAAGAAAGTATTGGCAAGGAGAGATGAAAAGAAAAAAAAGGAAAGGAAATATATTTCTTGCCTCTTGGTTGGAAGTTTAAAGGAAGAAATGAAAATAATTTCTTCTCTTCTTGGTTGAAAGCAAAGAAGAAAGGAAAAGGAATAAAATGATACAACTTTCTTTTACTCTTAGAAGGATAAGATGCGAATTATAAAAAGTTTCATTTAACTTCCAATTCCTTTCTTTCCAATTCCGCTTGATCTGGAGAAGAAAAAAATTGCAGATTTGAGGAGTTTTGTTTTCTCCTTTTCCTTCATTTTCTTTCATAAAAAAATTCCCAACCAAGAGTCTCCTCTTCTTTTCTCTTCTCTCCTATTCTTCTCTCACAACTAGGGTGTTACAGAAAATATTACATAGAAACATGGAGTGAATGCACTTATAGAAAATAAGGAGTACATTCATAAATTCTCCTATATATTGAATGGTTGGCACTAACACTGTTATAGAAGTTTTATGCTTATCTTAATCATAATGATTTTTTCGACAAATATTGAATGGTTGGCACTAACATGGAGTGAATGCACTTCTTTTTTGTTTTTCAAGCTTGGAAATTTTTAAACTCTTTAAACAGTCCATTTGACCATTTAAACCTGATTTAGTGATTAAGGGAGCTGGATGTTTAGAAATTGCTTGGCTGCGTTGGCAACTTTGCTGGTGGCATGCAGTTAAATGTAGCTGACTTTTTGTTTGAACGTCAAAAACTCTAGCCTACGAACATCAACTCTCTTCATCCGCTCACTTGATTTACAAGCCTACAATTTTGCTGGTGGCATGCAGTTAAATGTAGCTGACTTTTTGTTTGAACGTCAAAAACTCTAGCCTACGAACATCAACTCTCTTCATCCGCTCACTTGATTTACAAGCCTACAATCCAACTGGTATTTACTCTGTTTACTTTTCTCTCCAGTTTTCTTTCTCCCTTATTATATCTAAACGCTGAAGTTCCAATGTCTGCCCTCTTTCATCCATTCATATGGCCCACAAACCCAAGAATCCTACTGCCTTTTCCCTGTTCCTTTACTTCTCTTCACTTCTTTCTTAGTTTTGTTTTTAACTTTCCCTGCTTTTTCTCACTGCCAGTAACAGCATGTTTTCTTTTCATTCTCTTATATGCTGCTTTTCTTCTTTCTACTTATTTTCTTAATCCTTTTCATCCTTTCTGCATCTTAATCTTTTTCTGCTGATGGCTTCGTACTTTTCTCCTTTTAATTCTTCTCTCCTCCATCTTCTAATTTCCTTGTATCTTTTCAGTCTAACATATTTCCTTTTCTGCTTCTTTCTCATCAAGACTAGTCCTCATTATGATACATTGGGAATTATCATACCACAATCGGCTCACCATTCCCAATTTACATAAATCCTGGTTTTATGATCTTCACCTAATTGACATTTTCTGCTCTGAAATTTGCTCGAGCTGCAGTGTTTTTAGCCTCCTTCCACCTTCAGCAATGCTTGGCTGAATGAGTCTCTTGTTGCACCCTTTGGTGATTCACGAACCAAGTGTATCTTGCCTGTTAGTTCTCTTTTTTAAGGTTGTCGTTTTGATTTAGATATTTATGTTTTGGTAGTTAGCCGTTGATTTTTACGTCTGTTTTTGAATGTGGATGATGCAGCGGCAAAGATACTACTTAATCTGGATTTCTGCATGGCTTTTGTACAGAAAAACCAATTCATCGATATGGTGTATTGGGAGATGCTGAATGCACATTATTCATGATAGATGGTTAAGTATACATGCATGCTCCTTTGTGCATGCACCCTTTCTGTCACGTGCTTCAAAGGTAGGCCGTTGTAAATCATTGAGTGGTAGCTTAGCAAGTCGTGGGAACTTTTTTTACATAGCTTTTTCTTATTTGCAAACAGAAGAGTGAATGTGTGATTGGCTTAAGTAACTCCCTAAATGTGTAAATATGGTAGAACTGTCCATCTTAAGTTTCTTGCTTGATGGTGGCCAATCTCATGCTGGCCAAGGATGCTTCATAATTCTTGCAGTTCATAGAAGGATTGACTAGCTGTGAATATATGCTTTTATATAACAAGCCTATCTCTGACGTCCTCCTCTCTTACACGATGAGTATTGACAATGATTGGCTTCTAAATATTAACCCTCTATAAATTTTTGAAAGAGTGTTAGAGAGGATTGACAATGATTGACTTCTAAATATTAACCCTCTATAAATTTTTGAAAGAAAACTCTTCTGCCTGGGGTTTTTGAAATTTTCACTAAATACAATCCCTAAAGCAGCAGCTGAGATTAATAGTCGAAGGAATTCGGCATTACACCTTGAAATTAAGACCACGATTGCTGCTTCTGGCATTTATGGATGTGAAATGATATGAGTGATATAACGGTTGCTTAATGCGTTGCCTACTGTTGCGGAACCTGAAGCAGAGACCTTGCTTCCAACTCTGCTAATTGTTGGCGGGCAGCCTACACCACCACTAAATGATCTGTGCAAAACTTGTTTGGCCAGAAATTTGAGACTTGAAATGGGAATCCTTAACCTGCTTCATCTTTCACATTGCCGGTCTCATGCTGTCCCGGCTTTTCGAGGTGCTCGCTGTTGAGGATCATCAATAGGCTTGGAGAAAACCATATGTCAGAGTGCACAACTTACAAGGCCCTCTCCTCACCAAGTCACACAGCACATGCGTTTTGCGAAGACGGGCAAACTGAAGGGGATGATTAAACAAGAGCTCAGATCAAGCAACAGCACATGCGTTTTGCGAAGACGGGCAAACTGAAGGGGATGATTAATGCGAAGACGGGCAAACTGAAGGGGATGATTAAACAAGAGCTCAGATCAAGCAACAAATGTGGAAATGTGTTATGTTTTGAAAGGAGCAAGCCTAATCGGTTTTGCACAAATGAAAAGCCATGCGTTACATCTCCTGTAACAAATGCATGTCCACTTTTCAGCCGTGGTTATCCGAAAGGCATGAAATGAAATTTAATCAAATGTCTCCTTTAATTGTTTACCAAAAAAAAAAAAAAAGTCTCCTTTAATAGCTTTGTGTGCTAGAGTTCGAAGTCAAATTGCATACCAAAGTTAAGAAATTCAAACTCTTGTAGGATCTAATGATGTCTTGGTCCTTGTGCTTTACACAGGAAAATGAATGATTTGCATGCATTAAAATTTGAAAATATTTATTATGCAATCTAAAATAAACGGAATGCATCTTTTTTAAAAAAGAATGCGGAGAAGAGAAGATTTCCTTGCGGTGCATTAAAACAACTTCTCCCAAGATGCTCTTGGAATGTCATGGGGTGGCCAATTACCCAACATTGCGTTTCCAATGACCCAAGGTAAGAAAAGCACTCGACAGTGGCAGCTGAATTTCATGACAAGCTAGTTGTAGGCACACTAAAAGGCAATTACAAGGATATTGATGTGGCCCCAAATTTGACCTCCAATCATAGGCTGACACTAGCACATTCAATTGAGCCGAGCTGAGCTAAATATCTAGAAGTTCAAACTCGATTAAAAATACTTGGATTTAAAATTTGATTTGAAATTAATCATAGTCTTGAAATTTCAAGGTGGAGATTGTTTCAATTTTTTTTTAAAAAAAAAAAAAAAGCCCCCCAAATCTTGAGATTGCTCAACTCGACTTGAAAATCAACCGTGCTATATTTAAGCCCAAGTTCAAACTCGAATTTGAACCTTAATTTATAATATATATATATATATATATATATATATATATATATATATATATATATATATATATATATATTATTAAAAAAAATATATAAATTGTATAAGTATGTAAGTTTTTGAATAGAAAATTTAGCTACTCGATTTTGGCTTGAAAAATTATTTTAGTTACTTAAGCTCAATAATAACCTAGTCAAGTTGAGCTGGAGTGGTTTGCATCCCTAATTGACACACCAAAGAGAGAAAATATATATTTTAATTGGACAAGTCTTTAGTCATATATATATATATATATATATATATATATATATATATATATATATATATATATATATATATATATATATATATATATATTATTATTAAAAAACTATATAAATTGTATAAGTATGTAAGTTTTTGAATAGAAAATTTAGCTACTCGATTTTGGCTCGAAAAATTATTTAAGTTACTTAAGCTCAATAATAGCCTAGTCAAGTTGAGCTGGAGTTGTTTGCATCCCTAATTGATACACCAAAGAGAAACAATATATTTTTTAATTGGACAAGTCTTTATGGGTTGAGTTGGATGAAGATGATCAAGAGGTTATTTTTCACTTGGCTCATGACTTTGAAGTCCCACACCAACGGGACAAGGAGTTTATATCTATAAAAAAAAGGCTTAGTACTGTATGTCTATTAAAAAAAAACAAAAGGATTTAACAGATTAGGTATGCAAGGTATTTCTTTTAAATTTATTACTGAAATCTAATACTTTTTGTTCTTCAAAGCCCCTTTCGTCATCTTAAACATCAAAGGGTCTCCTATCGGCAACACCAATACCTGCTAATCTTTTATTTTTTTTGTGTGCACAGATTCATTGTTTTTGAGACTTTGGATTGGATTTTGATAATAATAGATTGATGCCATCTATGGGAATCGAAGAAAGATTTGAAACATGAAGTTGAATAAAAATAACAATGCACAGAGTAGCAAACAAGTTCAATAGGATAATTGGCTTGAGTCACATCATTTACATGGCCAACATCCCTGGCCTCAGTGAAAGAAATACAATAAGATCGCTAAAATCTCACTTAATTTTAAACGAATGTCTTTGAGTATGCGCTAAATATATATAGCATATATAAGAGCAAAATAAGAAAAATATTTCTGTTGCTCAGATGGCTTACCTAAGAGGGGGATGAATTGGATATTTAAAAAATTTCTTCAAGTATGTGCTCTTTTGAAATCAGAGTATGGTGAGTGAAGTGGTTAAATGAGTTAGCAGCAGAAATAAAAGCACAACACATAAATTCACAACACAAACACCAAGAGATTTATAGTGGTTCGGAGCAACCCGCTCCTACGTCCACTATCCAAGATACCACTTGGAATTTTCACTATATTCACCCACGGAATACAGCCGGATTGTTTTCACGGGCTCACAATCCAAAATCCAAACTTAGTTTTATCCTTGGCTCACCAAAAACTCAAACTTAGTTTTATCCAAGCTCACCAAAAACCCACTACAATGTTAGTTTTAATCGGGATCACTAACAACCCACAATACTTGGTTTTCAAGGCTCACCAATAATCTTTACAAGTCTAAGTTATAGCCCTTGCTGTACTTGGAATAACTCAAAAGATGAGTTAAAAGAATAAAGCAACAATATGACAAACTGAAGTTGTCGGATGGTTGCAGTTGTAGCACTTGAGAAGCCCTTTTTGTTGCACTTTTGATTCTCTTCAAGGCTTCTTAACTTCTTCAATAAATGCCTCAAGAAACTGATAGGAGTTGGTGAAGACTTAAGTGCTTGCTTTGAATGCTCTCTAGTGTGTACTCTTGAATGTTCTTCAATCTCACATTAATTTCTCATCTCTATCTCCAAAAGTGATTCAAATCCCTTAAATATGTTTCCTTTAACTGATTTCAGATGGTTATAGCCATTGTAGACCATTGAGATTCGAAATATAGTCGTTGGAGATCGTTTTGGATTCAAAATAAGAGTTTTGGAACCATCCATTACTACCCTAAAACAGTCACTCAAGCCGGCTCGGATAGCTCGAGTCGGCTCGAATCCTCAGGTAGGTCAAATTGTCACTTTGGTCGAGTCAGCTCTTCTCCTTCGAGTCGGCTCGCCTGGCTGGTTCTTCAAACTTGAGATTTTCAGAACTATAGACGAGTCGGCTCTTCAATACTCGAGTCAGCTCGGATGTCCGTCTGAGAAAATTGCACTCTGGATGAGTTGGCTCGGATCTCCTTGAGTCGGCACGAATTATCAGAACTTCAGAATTGGACTCTGCCCAAGTTGGCTCTTCTGACTCGAGTCGGCTCGAATGTCTGCATGCTAGAAAATAGTGTGCCATGCCAGACTTTGAGTCGGCTCTCATTCTTTGAGTCGGCTCTAGTCCAAAGCTTGTCAAACGTGTTAAGACTTTTTTTCAATGGCTTCCAAATAACTCAAAGCCTTTCCAACTCCATCAAAGATTGAACTCGAGATAATTAAACTTAGAAGTACATAGAAGCATCCCTCTTACAGGAGTATACAATTGATTTTTCCAATGGGCTCTTCTTTATAAGAACTTTTAACAAAAATAGACTTAACATACTACCATATTGTAGGAAGTAGGGTTGTTCAATGAAATCATCCTACAAAAACTTTGAGAACACTCGAAATATAGTTAGTAAATAAATACATGCTCCAATGTTTGGTTATTATCAAAATCATTTCGGGGGTCAACAATATCTCCCTTTTTGATGATGACAAAATATTAGGCATGGAAAAACTTTATAGATTTCAATAAATATATCAGAGTAACTTTTATATGACTATCATATTGAGATGTATTCACATGTATCAACAAGTATCACTAATATATTAAAAGTATCAATGATTATCAACAAAGTATCAAGACTTTTGAATTAGATCCAATATGTATCAGAGTTAATTTTAGATCAAAAGTTGCTTTTGCCTATCATGAATTAAAATCAAGAAAGATGTCAGAGCTTAAAGAAATACCAAGATAGAATGTATTAGAGCAAAAGCACACAATGTATCAGAGCTTATGTATCAGAGAATATCAGAGATGTTTTAAACAAATGTCAACTCTATAATATCTGGATTGTATCAGAGTTATTATAAAAAGCATCAAAGGTATTTAGAATGTATTAGAGCTATTATATTAGCAATTAGAGATCTGAATGAATTAAGATTGGTTAAGATATGATCAAATTTGAGTACCAGAGCAAGATATCATCCAATATAAGTGCAAGAGTAAACAAATTTGAACAAAATTCATACCCATTATACCAATTCATTCATTTTTACACATCAATATGCCAATTCATTTCCATGCACATCAAACACTCTCCCTTTTTGTCATTAATCAAAAAGGTTTTCAAAAAGCATATTATTTTTAAAAGAGTAAAAACAATGATAATATTGTTTGAGATAATTTCACTTTCTCATAAAATTTTTTAAGTTGAAATTCTTCATTAAAATTCAGGTTTAGTTTTTGTCCCCTTTATTAGGTTAAACATTGAGATCATTCAAGAAAGTAATAAGATGTAGGAATTAGACAATCATCACAATGTACACAATGATTCAGAAAAGAAGTCATTTCATTACTTTTGAAAGATAGTTAATTACATCAAAAGGTAATACATTCAAAAGATAAAAATATACAATCTAGTGTTCTTCCTCACTAGAAGAGGAACCTACATCTACTACAGTATCTGAAGTCTTAGTCTTTAGGGGTTTAAATCTAAGGTCTCTAAATCTTGTTCTAGTAGGGGTTTTAGGTGTCATAGCTTTTTGTTTACCCCTAGATTTTGGTTTGGCCTTAGATGGAGTAGGTTTTACTTTAACTTTAGAAGGCATATAAGGGTCAGTAGGTGGTATAAAAGAAATAGGGTTTGGATGAAACAATTCGGGAGGTATAAAAGGTGGTGATGGTGGCTGAGCTGGTGGTGATGGTGGGTATGTTGGTGGCTCCCTGGAGGTCTGAGCTGAAGAAGCCTCAGTAGTGGATGAAAGCTTGTGTAAGAACAATTATATAGCTCGAAGCTCATCCTTAAGACCTTCTAGTCCTCTCTGCGTGCCCTACGTCTCCACAGCCTGCTGTGCCCTGAAACTGTCTATAACTCCCCTCAGTCTGCCAAAATCTGCATGCAGCTCTCTGATAGCAGAATGGATATCCTCCTGCTGATATGGTCTGCTCTCCACAACATCGACCCTGGTGGTCAACTACCCTAGCTATGCCCTGATGTCCTGTAGACTAGTGTTGACTGTCTGGTATAGCTCGACAAACATCACACTAATGGAGCTCGTCAGGGACTCAGAGATAAGTCTAATCTGCTGGGCTATAAAGGCCTGTGAAGCTGATGGTGCTGTAATCAAAGGTCCGGGAGCGGGTCTAGTAGAAGGTCCAGGAGGTGTCCTGGGACTGTCAGGTACTCTCTATGTTTGACCCTGCTCATCAAAATCACCCTGTGTACCATCATCTCCGGCTGCAGTAGCATTAGTGTCACCAGCTGGATGCTCAGTCTACTCGTCATCCTCATCATCATCAGAAGAAGAATTGGCAACCCTCTGACCAGATATCCTTTTCGACCAAATTCCTTCAACCAGATGGTATCCAATCCTTTGAAGGAATTTCGCTGAATAGGTATCTGTGTGGTGTAGGGGTCTGCCATCCTCACCTATGAGATCAATCCCTACATCCTGAAACAGTAGCGTAAAGACCATGCCATAGGATAGGCATGCCTTTATCTTCCTCGCTGCCTCTCTCATCTGCACAATCATTATATAGGGCAGATTGAGGGCCTCACCCTCAATCAAATGCCTCATGAAAACAGGATCCCGTTCCTTCACCCAATCAAAGTGACCGGTCCTAGGTAGAAAGATCCAACGATGATGTTATGAAACAACCGTATTTCTAGTGAGAGCATATTAGCTTGAACATTCTTGATAGTATCTACATATGATCTCTCCAGAACCAATCTTAGTGCTCTCTGCTTATTCTTTAATACCAAATGATTTGTACCATCTGTGGGTATCTGTAGAATGTTACTCAGCTTCTCTTCATCCACAGTCATTCTTATCCCTTTCATAATTGATTCAATATGGTATTCACCCAGGGTAAGATTTTCAAAAAATGCTCTTACTAAGTAAGGATAGGTTGGGGTATCTAAAGAACAAAAGAAAGTCCAACCTTGATTTTCGATCCAATCTCCAATTCTTACACCCAATCCTTCCAAAAATGTGAAAACAATCATTCTTCCACTTGTGATTGGCTGATTGGCCATAGAAACAACTTGCCTTGGTGGAGAAGGTGCTTCTACTTCTTCCATTTGTTCAGATTCTTCCTCTTCTCTTCTCTTACTTCTTCTTTCCCTATGGGCACTCAAGTCGATTGCATGAGAGCGCTTCCTCACTACTCTTCTGGGAGCCATCATGGAAAACAAATACGGAAGGAAGTGGAAATACGAGGAGAATGGGAAGGGAGGAGAGGTCTCTTAGGTTCGAAAGAGTTTTTGGGATTTTGGTCAAGGTTCAATAGTGAAACAAATCCTAACTTAGACTTATGGATTATATATAAAGTCCTAACCCGACAATTAAGTCAACTCAGCTAGAGCCTTGTCTGCTCGAGTCGGCTCGAGCAAAAATGCTTGAAAAAGCTTTAAAAAGCTAGCAAAAAGATTTCTAAGGAAAGTAGCACACTAGATAAGGTAGTCATTATTCTTAAATTGATATTGGAGGTCTTCTAGATAATTTTTCTTAGTTTTAGAAGAAATTAGGTCAAAGTTTCTAAAAAGGATCATACAAACCTAATTCACTTCTAATCATCTCAAATCTTTCTTTATTAAGTGGCTTAGTAAAGATGTCAGCAAGTTGGTTTTCAATGGAAATGAATTCAAGTTCAATATCATCATTTTGTACATGATTCCTAATAAAGTGATGACTAATTTTAATGTGCTTAGTTTTTGAATGCTGAATTGGGTTCTTTGTTAGATTAATAGCACTTGTATTACCACATTTGATAGGAATTTTAGATTGAATAACACCAAAATCTTCTACCTGTTGCTTAATCCATAACACTTGTGCATAACAACTCCCTGCAGCCACATATTCTACCTCAGCAGTAGATAGTGCTATGGAGTTTTGTTTCTTATAGTGCCATGTAATTAAGTTCAACCCTGAAAACTGACATGTGCCACTAGTACTCTTTCTATCAATTTTACATCCACCATAGTCAGCATCATAAAAGCTAATTAAATTTAATGAATATTGCTTAGAATACCATAAACCAAGATTACTTGTTCATTTAAGATATTTTATAATTCTTTTAACAGCAATTATGTGCGATTCTTTAGGATTTGATTGAAATCTAGCACATATGCATACACTGAACAAGATATCAAGCCTACTAACAATTAAATACAAGAGTGATTCGATCATACCTCTATAAAGTTTTTGATCAATGTTGTTGCCATCTTCATCTTTGTCTAATCTGCATGTAGGGCTCATGGGTGTGCTCATTTCTTTGGATGACTCAATACCAAACTTCTTAATAATTTCCTTGATGTACTTTGCTTGGTTGATAAAAATTTTTTCTCTTGTTTACTTAATTTGGAGTCCAAGGAAGTAAGTTAGTTCACCTATCAAGCTCATCTCAAATTCATCCTGTATTAACTTATCAAATTCTTTGCAAAGATTCTTATTAGTTGTACAAAAAATGATGTCATCAACATAAATCTGTACAACTAACATATCATTCACTTTCTTTTTGATAAATAAAGTTGTATTTACATTACCTCTAACAAAATTATTCTCAAGTAAGAACTTGCTTAATCTATCATACCAGGTTCTAGGTGCTTGTTTCAATCCATACAATGCTTTATTGAGTTTGAAAACATGATTTGGCAAAGTATGATTTTCAAAACCCGATGATTGTTCTACAAAAACTTCTTTAGATATAAAATCATTAAAAAATGCACTCTTTACATCCATTTGAAATAGTTTGAAATTCATGTAGCAAGCAAATGCAAGTAATAATCTAATGGCTTTTAGTCTTGCTGCGGGTGCATAGGTCTCATCAAAACCTCTTCCTTCTTCTTGATTATATCCTTTCGCCACTAATCTTGCTTTATTTCTAATTCATTTCCTTTTTCATCTAGTTTGTTTCCATAAACTCATTTGGTTCCTATGATAGGATGGCCTGAGGGTCTATTTACTAAGGTCCATACATTATTTCTTTTAAATTGATTAAGTTCTTCATGCATGGCTATCATCCAATTAGGATCATTTTCAGCCTCTTCTATACTATGTGGTTCTACTTGTGAGACAAAGGCTAAATAGTCATGTGCTTCTCTAAGTAAAGACCTAGTCCAAACACCTTAAGAGGGATGACCAATAATTAAATCTTTAGGATGTGAAGTTATATACCTCCATTCCTTTAGAAGATCACTATTATCTTTACTTACCATTTATTCTCCTTCTTGAGTGGGTTTATCCTTTGAGCTCATATCTTCCATTACTTTATCAATTATACCTGGATCATTATCTACACACTCTTCTTTTCTAGAAGGTGAGGGTTTAGCTTCATCAAAGATAATATGAACAGAATCTTCAACTATTAAAGTTCTTTTATTAAATACTCTATATGTTTTGCTATTGATTGAATAACCAAGAAAGATTGCTTCATCAGATTTAGCATCAAATTTTCTTAGGTTATCCTTTCTATTATTTAACACAAATCATTTACAACAAAATACATGAAAGTAATGAATAGTAGGTTTTCTTTCATTCCAAAGTTCATAGGGGGTTTTCTTCAAAATTGGTCTTATCAAAATACAATTTAAGATGTAGGAAGCAGTATTCACTGCTTCTACCCAAAAGTATCTTGGAAGATTGCCTTCACATAACATTGTTCGAGCCATCTCTTTCAAAGTCCTATTCTTTCTCTCTACAATATCATTTTGTTATGGTGTTCTAGGAGTGGAGAAGTTGTGATCAATGCTGTGCTCATTGCAATAATCATCAAAATACTGATTTTCAAATTCAGTACCATGATCACTTCTAATTGAAATCACAGAAAGATCTTTTTGATTTGAAACTTTCTTATGAAACTTTTGAAAAACTTTGAAAGCTTCATCTTTGTGTGCAATAAATAAAACCTAACTAAATCTAGACAAATCATCTACAATTACAAGTCCATATTTCATACCACCTAGGTTTGTGGTCCTAGTTGGTCTAAATAGGTCCATATGAAGTAGCTCAAGAGGTTTAGAAGTTAAAACCAAGTTTTTTGATTTAAAACTCTCCTTAGTTTATTTACTTAGTTGACAAGAATCACAAACATGTTCAAAATCAACTTTGAATTTAGGCAAACCTCTAACTAGATCTTTGAAAATTAATTTGATAATATTATGCATACTAGCATGACCTAATCTTCTATGCCAAAGTAAACTAGACTTTTTGGTTTTAACATTCATTACTACTAGACTTGTAGTACTAAACATGGCTAGATCATTCAAATCTATTACATATATATTTCCAAGTCTATGACCAATGAGCTTGGTGCTAGAATCAAGTGAGTTAGTTATTATACACATAGATGATTCAAAGATAACCTTGAAGCCTCTATCACATAATTGACTAATACTTAATAAATTATGCTTCAATTTGTTAACTAGCAATACATTTTCAATGAATGTAGAAGGGGTTATTTTGATCTTATCAATTCCAATTATTTTTCCCTTGCCATTGTCACCAAAAGTAATCATTCATCCTTTTATTTCTAGGGTGATGAATTGATCCTTGTCATCCATCATATGCCTTGAATAGCCACTATCCAGATACAATCTCTTGCATGAATTTTTGGCTGCAAGACATTCTTGCAAAATAATCATGAAATTCTTTTAGGTACCCAAGCTTTCTTGGATCCTTGCACGTTAGTGGCGGTGGTTCCTTTGGGAACCCAAATCTTTTTAATTTTACTTTTGACATTTCTATTGATATTGCATTAAAATGCTTTATGTCTAATTCCTTTGCATGCATAACAAACAACTTTAGATGCATATTTTGAAGTTCTGAAAGTAGCAGGTTTTGATGCATAAAACTTTGAAGCATAAAATTTAGGTACTGAAAATTCTTGCACAAAAGTTTTAGAAGGTATAAACTTTATAGCTGAAATTCTATTTGTATGCATAGAATTAAAACCAATTCCAGCCTTATTTTTAGATACTCTTTGATCTTTCAAAATCAACTCAAGCTTGTTAGAACTTAATGTTAATTTTTCAACCAAAGGCTTGAGTTTCTCAACCTCCTTTTGTAAACCAATATTTTCTTCATGCAAAGCTTGGTTTTTCTCAAGATAATCATTTTTCTCAATTTGTAATACTTTAAATTTTTCAGAAAAGTCATTTAGTTCTTTTTGCAAAAGTTTATTCTTTTCTGAAATCTCTTCCTTTTCTTTTATCACAATATCATTGCTGTTTTTCAAACTTTTGATTTTGAGTCCTGCCTTTTTGTATTCGGATAGTAAATCATGAAATGCAGAATTCAACTCATCAAAAGTAAATTGATCTTGAGGTTCGAGAGTTCTTACATCATCTTCGAGACCCATTAGACATAAATTTGTAGTTTTTGTAGTCTCTTCTTCTTCAATTGAACTTGACTCCTCGCTGTCACTCCAAGTTGCAACATTGCTTTCTTCTTTTTCTTCTGAAAGGTTTTCTTTAATAGTGGACACTCGGGACGTATATACCCAAGTTTTTTGCATTCATAGCTGATGGGTTATTGTCCTTGCTGTATTCACCTTTCCTATAAAATTTTTTGAAGTATCTTTCCTTGTTCTTTCTCATAAACTTTTTGAATCTCCTCATGACCAGTGCTATGTCTTCATTTTCTAAGTGATCTTTGGAGGAGGGGCATTCTTCTTCAGATTCCTCTTCTTGTTTCTTTAATTCTGATGCAGCTTTGAATGCTATTGTCTTTTTCTTTTTTCAGATCATCTTCATTCCTATGCTGCGTGGTCAACTCATGAGTAATTAGGGAACCTAGCAATTCATCCAGTGGCAGTGTGTTGAAATCTTTAGCTTCCTGAATGGCAATAACTTTTGGATCCCATTTATTTGGTAGAGATCTCAAAATTTTCTGTACAAGGTCAGTATTTGAATATATCTTATCAAGACTCTTAAGACTGTTAATAATATTTATAAATCTAGAGAACATGGCATAAAGAGTTTCATTTGGTTCCATTTTAAATAATTCATAATTATATACAAGAAGATTAATCTTAAAGATTTTCACTTGTGAAGTTCCTTCAAGGGTAACCTTGAGTTTATCCCAAACTTTTTTTGCAGATAGGCAAGTAGAAATTCGATTAAACTCGTTTGCATCCAAAGCATAATATAAAATATTAATGGCTTTGGCATTTAACTCACCCATTTTCATGTCGTGATCATCCCATTCCTCTTTAGGTTTTGGGACGTCCATGCCATCAACATTTTTCATGGGTGTATGAGGTCCCTTAAGAATTATCTTTCATAATTAAAAATTAATAACTTGTATATATATTTTCATTCTAGCCTTCCAATAACCATAATTAGTGCCAGTGAAGAGTGGTGGTCTATTGGTAGATTGGCCTTCGACCAAGAAAGTACTCATGGGAGTAGCCATCAATCTTTACTTTAATTAAAATTCAGAGATACTGCTCTAATACCAGTTGTTGCCCAGGTGGCTTACTTAAGAGGGGGGGTGAATTGAGTATTTAATTTTTTTTTTCAAGTATGTGCTCTTTTGAAATCAGAGTATGGTGAGTGAAGTGATTAAATGAGTTAGCAGCAGAAGTAAAAGCACAACATAAAAATTCATAATACAAATACCAAGAGATTTATAGTGGTTCGGAGCAACCCAACTCCTACGTCCACTATCCAAGATACCACTTGGGATTTCCATTATATTCACCCATGGAATATAGCCGGATTGTTTTCACGGGCTCACAATCCAAAACCCAAACTTGGTTTTATCCAGGCTCACCAAAAATGCACTACAATGTTAGTTTTAATCGGGATCACTAACAACCCACAACACTTGGATTTCAAGGCTCACCAATAACCTTTACAAGTCTAAGCTACATCCCTTGCTGTACTTGGAACAACTCAAAAGATGAGTTAAAAGATGAAAGGGATATGCCCTACAAGCCAATCTATGTTGTATCTCCCAAATCATTGTAATTGACAATATTCTAATAAAGGCATTATTTTTCATTATACGCTTTGATTATTATTATATGATGAACCCCATAGATTAGGGCTATGATTTTAGGGTTATGATGAGATCATACCAGTGATACCTAAAGTCTTAAAATCTTAATAAAAAATATTCCTAGTCGAAGGAACCTTGAGTAGGGGATCAAGGTTTTTCCGGTAAGACTAGCACGTCCTATGTATACTGAATAGGGTGACTGCTCTCACAGTCACTTGTGTATGACACTAATACTAGGATGTGGGTGCTCATTAGAGAATGAGTTCACTGATATGATCCAACTTGAGAACATCTAATGGAGTCTTAGCTACATGTCAATAGAAGGTTCTTATAGTGGGAGTGGTACAAGTAATCCTTTGACCTGAGACTGCCATAAGTACCTTATGTACATGAACCCATGCTTTGGTTCAATCCTAATCATGACACTGAGTCATGCACAGGATTGATGCTGGGAATGGTGAATTGGATATGAAGGTAATAAGTAGGTCAACAAGGAATCGATCACTCTTAGTAAGAGGAGATTGCATCTAGCTAGTTATCAATCGGATGATGATTCAGGGAATCTTTGATCAAAGTAAAGATATTAGAGATGGTTTCTAATATCAAGATAATTGAATCATCAATATAAGATTGAGCTAGAAACAAATATAATATTGGATTTGACATATATCCATATCCATAATTATATTCTGGGTGCAGGCTGATCGAAGGATTTAATTATACGGTAACTTTCTACTGAAGGGTAATTTTGGTATTTCACCAAAATTTTCATATCTTCCGGGTAGACATGATACGTTGCTAGACATCAATCTTGTCTTGTGGGTTGATTTGAATGATCACTTATTAGGAAAAGTCCTAATTGATCAAAATCGGGTAAGCCCGATTTGATCTAAATCGATTAGAAAGAGTTCTAATCAAATTAGGTCAACTTATATTCGAACCCACTACTGGCTAGATATGGAACCCAATGGGTCACACACTTAAGAGAATTGATCAAGAGTCATTTGCATGAAGACACTCTAGCAAGTGTTGCAAATCCTAACTTCTATTCGAATTGGATTCAAATTAGGATTCCGAATTGATTCAATTTGGGTTCTGATTGGATCTGATTAGACCATAATTGAGGTTTTAGGGATTATGGCTAACCCAATTGGCTAACCAATTACTTAGGCTAGCATACCACCCGCCCCTTAGCCCTTGCACGCCAAAAACACCAAGAGTCCATGCGCTTATGGACTCTTGGCATGCCATATGGAGGAGTCCATGGGCGCATGGACTCTTGGCGCGCCCACTTAATTCTCCGATGAATTAAGATGGAGCGGCATTCTTTCTCATTTTTAGCGCCTCACTTGTCATCCCTTGGATGGTAATCTAACGGGTGGTGGTGTTTTAAGAAAGAAAGAAAGCGTTGTTTCTTCCCGGGTGCGCGAAATCGTATCTCTTCGGAGATTCAAGTTTCGCGACTTCTTTCTCCCAATCATCGCGACTTATTCCTTTGAGAAAAGCCATGAGAATTGATCTGGAAGGCCATGAGAATTAATCCAGAAGGCCGTGAGAAAGAAGAGAAGGGCGTGAGAAGAAGGAAAGGGCATGAGAAGAAGGAAAATGGCGTGAGAAAAATGTTTATGGAGAGTTGTGAGGGCGCCTCTCTGAAAACTAATATAAAGGGGTGGGAATCAGAACTCCGTGATGTGATTTTTTTTCTTTCTTCCTCTCCTGAAGACTCTTTCTCCCCTTCTTGTTTTTGCATTGTTTCCTTTACAGAGTGAAACTCTGTCGAAACTCTGCTACTAAACAAGGTTAAGAGAGAAAGTCTCCGACGGTAAAGGGAAAGAAGAGTTCTGATCCAATTCTTTTCTTCCTTACATTAAGACATCTTTGTCTTAATTTCTCCACCAATTAAAGACAAGCATTAATCTTCTTAGGACAAGGTCTTACTTTCAAGACAAAGGTGTCCTAAAGGTTCTAAGTCTTGGTAGAAGGTGGAGAAGGGGTAAAAAGGAAGAAGACACACCTTTGAGTGGAAGATTTCCAGCCATAATCCAAGTATTGAATTCCTGGAAGAAGAATTCAATTGAAGGAACCATTGGAACAAGGAGTTAGGATCTTGGTCATTGCTTTGTGTGGATCACCATCGGAGGGCGGACACCTGGACGCCTGGTGAACTCAAATAGCCCGTTCATCTTCAAGATTAAATCTTCATCAAATTGGAATTAGCGGTTACAGGTTAGTACTCTAATTCTAATTTGCATAAGAATGTTAGTCTTCATACATTTTAGTCTTATTAAGGAGTTCCTGGTTTAGGATTTTGGTGTATATTAATTTATATATTTTGAAATTACCCTTCCGCTGCGTTGCACCGGATCCCAACAAAATAATAAAGCAACAATATGATAAACCGAAATTGTTGGATGGTTGCAGTTGTAGCACTTGAGAAGCCCTTCTTGTTGCACTTTTAATCCTCTTCAAGGCTTCTTAACTTCTTCAATAAATGCCTCAAGAAACTGATAAGAATTGGTGAAGACTTGAGTGCTTGCTTTGAATGCTCTCTAGTGTGTACGCTTGAATGTTCTTCAATCTCACATTAATTTCTCATCTCTATCTCCAAAAGTAATTCAAATCCCTTAAATGTATTTCCTTTAATTGATTTCAGATGGTTATAGCCATTATAGACCATTAGGATTCGAAATATAGCCATGGAGACCATTTTGGATTCAAAATAAGAATTCTGGAACTAGCCATTACTACCTTGAAACAGTTACTCGAGTTGACTAGGATAGCTTGAGTTGGTTCGGATCCTCAGGTAGGTTAAATTGTTACTCTGGTCAAGTTGGCTCTTCTCCTTCGAGTCAGCTCACCTAGCTGGTTCTTCAGAACTGAGATTTTTAGAACTCTGGATGAGTCGGCTCTTCAATACTCGAGTCGGCTCGGATGTCTATCTAAGAAAATTGCATTCTAGATGAGTCGGCTTAGATCCCCTTGAATCGACTCGAATTCTCAGAGCTTTAGAATTGGACTCTGCCCGAGTTGGCTCTTCTGACTCGAGTCGGCTCGAATGTCTGCGTGCTAGAAAATAGTGTGCCATGCCAGATTTCGAGTGGGATCTCCTTATTTGAGTCGACTCTAGTCCAAAGCTTATCAAACTTGTCCAGACTTTCTTCCAATGGCTTCCAAACAACTCAAAACCTTTCCAACTCCATCAAAGATTGAACTTAAGACAATTAAACTTAGAAGTACATAGAAGCAGCCCTCTTATAGGAGTATACAATTGATTTTTTTAGGGGGCTCTTCTTTACAAGAACTTTTAACAAAAATAGACTTAACATACTACCATGTTGTAGGAAGTAGGGTTGTTCAATGAAATCATCCTACAAAAATTTTGAGAATACTCAAAATATAGTTAGTAAGCAATACATGCTCCAATGTTTGGTTATCATGAAAATCATTCCAAGGGTCAACAATTTCTATACCAATTCAATTTTTAAATTTGAATTTAAATTTAAATATAGAAAAAGTAGAAGAGAAATAAATAAATATTATAACAATAATTTGAATTCAAAATTCAAAAATTAAATTTTGGTGGATAGAATTTATGGTATGTTATTATCTTCCTTCAAGCTGGGCATTCGATTGAGTGTAAAGCTTGGACCGTAAAAATTAAACATAGATGGATTGAAGAACTTTGATAAAGATGTTGGTAACTTAATCTACAGAGAAGATGGATTTGACATTTAAAAGATTACGACCTATCAATCTTGGACATAATGATAATTAATCTAGAAATATTTAGTTCTTACATGGAAAACTAGATTGAAGGAGAGAAAGATGGCAGAAATGCTGTCACACCATATCAAAAAAATGAATGGAGACGAATATGCAATTCATATAATAAACAACATAACTATTATAGTTTGGCAACAGTTTGGGCAAGATATCGATACTTTACTTCAACAGATGATCTAGCAACCATTGTTTGCTTTTTAACACTCCAAGAAATAGGGTTATGTCCGAGAAAAATACAAAAACTATTTGAGAGTGCCTATCAATGGGTTTGATAGCCTAACTTGCATCTGAGTTTGCAATAAGACTCAATAGACTTAGTCATAGCTGAAGTGCAAAAGTGATGGTGCCTTTGAGAATTGAAGTATGCATTTGACTGCTACCACATGGGTCTCCGTTGGATGTTGTAAAATTTGACAAACTTGAATGACTGAGAAAGCTATAGCTAGCTATGTTAAGATTACTTATTGAAGGGCTCCAATAATACTTCGATATAATGAAGGATCATTAAGAGGAGGGCTATCTAAATGGCACAATTTTTCGATAGAGCAAGGACTTGAACATGGTTTGTATCTAAGCATGTTGTTGTATTGTAACAAGCCTAGAATGTATTTCGATTGATGTAGAAAAATCTCAACACTCAATCGATCCACTTGAATGCCAATAAAGTATGACAATAAGCCCATATCCTTCACCTTAAATGAATTGACAAGTTCTATAATAAGCATGTGAAGAGCAATATTATTATTGCCAGTGAGAATAATACCATCAACATAGAAAAATATATAATGTAATGCTCTCATGATAATATATAAATGGTGAAGGATCGGATTGTGAAATGATGAACCCTAACCTCAAAAATCTTGAGTTGATCTTTTCATACCAAGCATGATGAGCTTGCTGGAGTCCATAGATTGATTTGCATATTTGACAGACATGAATAGATTTTGAGGATCAATATAACCAAGAGGTTGAGACATACATACTATTTCTTGAAGATCGCTATGTAAAAAAGCATACTCTTCATCAAGTTGATGGCATGGCTAATTGTGAAGTCAAAGCTATTGTGAGAATTATTCTAGTTGTAGTATGCTTAACCACGAGACTGAATGTCTCAATAAAATCAACTCTAGGTTATTGGTGAAAGCTTTTGGCAAGCAAGCAAGCTTTATATATGTTGATGGATTTATCTTAGTTGTGTTTAATTTGGAATACCCACTTGTAATCGACAACATTCAAATTAGGCTAAAAAGGGACAAGAGTCCAAGTTTATTGATTCTGAAAAGACATAAAATTGAGATTCATGGCACATCTCCACTTTGGACTTTTTGAGGCTTGTGTATAACATAGTAAGATGGCTTAAGATCTCAATTGAGTTCATTGGAATTTCTTTGAATATGTATTAAATATATATATCATGTATAAGAGAAAAATAAAAAAAAATATTTCAGCACCAATTCAAATTTAAAAATTGAATTTGAATTTGACTAGAGAAAAAAGTGGGAGAGAAATAAAGAAATATTACAACAATAATTTGAATTCAAAATTTAAAAATTGAGTTTTGAATGGAGATAATTTATGGCATGTTATTACTTAGCCCATATTGATAGTTGTAGTTATCAAGCAATTCAATTTGCTCATCCAATAGATATAGACTTTGACAACAATGGGGCAAAATCTGCCTCCATAGGGAGCCTATCCCCAACCTAGCATGTAGAATCAGCCCAACCATCTACTATAGAATAGTAACATATCTCATCCAAGAATCTTTGAAGAAAATTGCCAGGATATCTAGGCTCCTACTCTTTCAAATATAGATTCAAGTCTTGGGTAGTCTTCATATAGTTGACTTGAGAAGATCTTTTCAAAAGAGGCCAACCTTGACAGAAGAATCGAGGAGATGAGTAAGAAGATAGAGGCCATGATGGACTTGAAGGGGAAGGGAATGGAAACACTAGAAGACCTAGAGCTCATCAATGAACCCCCCTTCACCAAGGAGATCATAATGGAGACATTACCTCCGAGGTTCAAGATGCCATAGTTTGAGCAATATGATAGCACTTTGAACCCCATAGATTATTTTGTGAACTTGAAAGATCTTGTACTATTGCATAATGTGTTAGATGCAACTCTATGTTGGGCTTTCCTTACCACTCTTAGAAAGGTAGCGTAGTCATAGTATTCAGGCCTCTAACTTAGCTTGATTAGTTCATTTAATTAGCTCAGTTGATGGTTTATTAGTCACTTCATTAGTAGCGGGAGGAGCAAGATGATTTTAGCAAGTTTGATGGTGATTAAGCAAAAGCAAGATGAGTTACTCAAGAATGCATCAACTATTTCGATTCTAAGGCACTAGAGGTACAAGACTTGGATCAGGTTGGGTAGCCACAATTATGATAATGAATGGGTTGAGGAATTAGAATGAACTTCCAAGCAAGCTGGGAGCCCATCTTGGGGATTTGAAAGATATACTATTCTCGGTTCCTCAAAGAGTCAAATCTTGGTGGAGATTAGAGATCGGGAGTACATTCATTGGCTTGAAAGAATGAAAAGTAGCCCCAATAAGTGGAATTGGAACAAGTATTGTTGGTTCCATCATGATCATGATCATGACATTGATGAATATATATAGCTCAAGTACAAGATTGAAGACCTCATTTAAAGGGGGCACTTACTATTGTAATACCATGATTTTTGAAGGACTTGCTGCTAGGCGAAAAAGCTCTTTAGCTGGAGTGGCTTGTGCTTGAAGTGCAAGAGTTGAAGAGATCATCCCATAGAAGCTGTGGAAGGAAGAGCTGATTGTATTCTCGGATGCAACTTTAGAGAGGATGTAAACCCCATACAATGATACTGTGGTCATATTGCTTGTTGTAGCAAATTAATGGTATGACAAATCCTAGTTGATAATGGAAGATTGGTTGATATATTATTCTATGAAGCTTTCAACAAGATGAAAATTGGAGAATATCAGTTGAGTAAGATTGAATACCTTCTGATAGGATTTTCTAGGATGCTAGTGCCTATTGAAGTCACCATCATGCTTCCTATGACAACATAATAGGAACCTCAATAGGTAATAATAATGATCAATTTCTTTGTTATGACGGTCCCTTCTACTTATAATGCCATATTAGGCCATTCTTGTTTGAACACCATGAAGGCCTTTGCTTCTACTTACCATCTCTCAGATGCATTTTCTAGTTAAGCACAACATTAGAGAAGTCAAAGGTGACCAGATTATGTCTCAACAATGCTATGCATCTACCCTTGGAGAGAAGATTAAACCTATAGAAATGTTTCCAATTAAGGGCTTAGATATGAGGGATGAGTTGAAAGAGCAAAGAGGAGAACCTATAACAAATCTCATCCCAATTTAGCTATACGGTGAAGATGATGACCGAATTATGTAGGTCAAATCCCTCTTGGATGAGGAGATGAAGATCTAGATTGCTAGCTTTATTTAGGCCAATACTGATGTATTTTCCCAGATGACTTCCAATATGCTAGGCATATGTTGACTTCGATCTTAATTTTGATGAATAATAAAATATTTGAGTATATATAAGGTACTAATATTTTGTTGGAGTGTTGAGATTAATGTTTCAAGAACCATATAAATCTAATAGAAGATGGGTCAAATTGTCAATTCTTAAGCAAAAAAATTTCACATTTTTGAATGTCTGTACAAAGTGAAAAGTTAAAGAAATCATGGTTTAATGGACACTTAAAAGTTAGTGTGGAAGATTTCTATTCAACACTTCAAAATTCAAGTTTTGGCATACATATTTTAGTTGGCACAGGTGATGAGTTGACTCAAGGAAATGGCGAGTTGATCTCCAGAAAAAAACTCAGAGAAGGAAGAGGATTGGCATGCTAAAGTTTCAGTTGGCACGACCATGTGTCGACTTAAGAAACTTGTGAGCTATCTCAAGGAATGACTTAAGGTCTATAAGTTGTAGTTGCAGGAAATTTAGAGAGGTTGAATTTCTGATAGAGCTGTGAGTCGACTCAAGGAACAACTCAAGCTTCATGAGTCGTAACTATAGGAAATACATAAAGCAAGATTTTTTAGATTGAAGTAGTGAGTCGACTCAAGCTTCTAGTGAGTCAACTGAAGGATCGACTCAAGGTTTGGTGGGTTGACTTTAGGTTTGGTGAGTCGACTCATCAAGCTTTGACAACATAGTAATACCTATATTTTTAGAAGTACATAAGCTTATAAAATGCATCAAATGACTAGTTCTCATCTCTAAATGGTTATAAATAGATTTTTAAAGGTTCTAAGTATATCTATTCTCTACCAAACTCACTGAAGATATAAGAGAATCCAAGACAAAGCAAATACTCCCAAGAGAGAATCTTCGAAAGCAAAACATTCAAGAGAAAATCAAGTTCTTAAAGAGTGTGTCATAAATTCCAACCATTAGTCTTCAAAGCAATCATTCATTAGTGGCTTTCCATTGAAAAGATAACTCAAAGATTCCATCAAAAGCTTGATCAACTTTTTTTTTGCTCTTTTAGAGAGATTTTGCTTTCAATATTTACTATACTTTATTTTTGAGTAGTAACTAGTTTCAAGGAGATTGAAACTAGGAGATAGGCTCATCCAAGCCTTATAATTAGATTGCAAGCCTAGGGTTGGCTTATTATGAGGTTATGGTTGGTGAGCTTAAGGAAAAACCAACTGGGTCTAGTTTTGTGAGCCTAGAAAACAAACTGATTATAATATTTGAATGATTATATTGAACTTTCCAAGGGGTTCTTAGAGAGTGGATGTAGGTGCTAGGGGTGCATTGAACCACTTTAAAATTTTGTGTATTTACTGTGCATTGCTCTCCTCCTCCTCATCTCTTCATAAGCTCTATATTTAACTCTAATTTGCATAATATATTGCTGCATATTCACTTCACTAGTTTTTTATATTTAGCACATACTTGATTAAAATTTTGAAAAACCTAATTCACCCCCTTCTTGGATTGCTTCGTTGGGCAACAAGTGGTATCAAAGCTTGGTATTCAATAGATTTGATCTAATAATCAAGAGTCAAAGATCAAATGATAGCCTAATTTGGTGCTTGTATTTTTGAGGGCCAATCATCAAGTCATCCATCTTTGTTCAATGGAACAAACTATACATATTGGAAAACTCACATATGTATTTACATATAAGTAATTGATTATAATATTTGAAGGACTATCATCAAAGGACATCACAAATCCATAGTAGTGTTAGATATAAAAGAATAGTACCCTATAAGCTAATCATATTTTATACATGATAGGGATATTTATGTAAATTCTTCCAACTCATGTATGACATTTTATTAATAAAAGGTTATTTTGACTCATCATATGCTATATCTTATATCTTTTATATTTTAAGATTATGATGAACCTCTTAGATTAGGGTAATGGATTTAGGGTTATGATGTATTTCATAACAGTGAGACCTAAATTCCTATAAACCCTAATTTAAAATAATCTCAGTCAAAAGATCATCAGATCTAGATCGATATTTTTGAAAAGACTGGCATATCCTATATATGCTCAATGAAAGGAGTGGTCGGTCTCACGGCTACTTATATAGGAATACTAATACAAGGATGTGGGTGCTCATCTAGAAATGAGTCAACTAAATTAATCCACCATGAGAACATCTTATAGAAGTCTTACTTGTTAAAAGATAGTTTTCTAAGTAGGAGTTGTGTAAGTGATCCGTAGACCTGAGATCACTATGGAACCTTGTGCACATGAATCCATGTTTTGGTTCATACTCATTCATGACTAAGTCATGTATGGGATATTCATGGATATTGTTGCCAAGGTGGCTACCCAAGAGGGGGGTGAATTGGGACTTTTAAAAATTTAAACAAGTAATGTGCTATTTCAAAATCCTTTGCAAGTGGTAGGTGCTGTGATAAGGTTATAGAATGCAGAAGCTAAACAAAGTAGAGAAAGAACAACACAAACATACCAAATTTATAGTGGTTCAAAGCAACTCAGCTCCTACGTCCACTACCCAAGATACCACTTGGGATTTCCACTATATTCATACCTGAATACAGTAGGATTGTTTTACAGGATCATAATCCAAAACCTCTACACTTTGGTTTTACGGGATCATCAAAGAAAACCCAACACCATTTGGTTTTAACAGGCTCACCAAAGAAACCTAAACTTGGTTTTCACAGGATCACCAAGAACCTAAACCTTGGTTTTGATAAGGCTCACCAAAAATCTTTTTGGTTTTTCAACCGAGCTCACCAATAACCCAACAATTCAAAGATTGAATTGAAAATAAATACAACAATAAATGACAAACTCAAGTTGTCGGATAGTTGTCGGTGCAGCTCGTTGGAAGTCCACTTGAATGCACTTGAATAAGCTTTAATGACTTCAGTGGCTTCTTCCAAAGTTGATTCAAGCTTTAGATCAGAGTTGTTGAGGGCTTGAATGCAAACTTGAATGCACTTGTGCTCTGTCTCTTGTGGTTGGTTGGATATTTAATAAAGCTCTCTCTTTTTCTTTTTTGAACTTACTTCTTAATTAATTGCTTTAAGGTAGTTAAAATCCTTCAAATTTAAAGTCTTCCATCATCCTAAGGCAGTTCTAGCCATTGTAGACCGTTGGAGAATGATTTGTGACCATTGGAGCACTTTTTGGCATTCAAAAATAAATTCTGGAACTAGCCGTTAGATACCTGGAAGTGACATTCGAGTCGGCTCGGGTTCCTTCGAGTCGGCTCGGATCCTTCGAGTCGATAGGTCGAGTCGCCATTTCTTCAATGCAGTCAGCTCTTTGTCTCAGGGCACAGAATGTCACTCTGGATGAGTCGGCTCTTTACAGCTCAGGTTAGCTCGAACTTGAATCTTGAAATTCTTGAACTCGAGGAGTCGGCTCTTTTTAGCTTGAGTCGGCTCTTCTTCTTAGGTTCGGAAAACCTTACTCTGGAAGAGTCGGCTTGATGCAGTTCGGGTCGGCTCACTTTCTCAGGCTTTTGAAATTAGGTCTGGCAGAGTTGGCTCTTTCTAGGTCGGGTCGGCTCGCTTGGCTGTTCTCAGAAAACTTTTAGGAAATGGACTCTAGAGGAGTCGGCTCGGACTGATTCCAGTCGACTCGGATTCATTAGAGTCGGTTCACTTTCCATCGAGTCGGCTCGGATTGCTGCGTTCCAGAATCCTTGCTGCGTGCCAGTAAGCAGAGTCGGCTCTTCTTTTCTTGGGGTCGGCTCAAGTATCTTCTTTAGGATTTTTACAAGTTGAACTTAAAGAAAACTCTCACCAACTCTTTTACAATTTCACACAAACCAACTCAAGGCAAAATCTAAGGCACACACACTTATAGAAGTAACCCTTTTACTTGATTTTTCTTAGCATTTTCATTGGGGTTCTTCTTTACAAAAACACTTACAACACAACTCAAGCAAGAAAATATAAATATAGGAGTTGAAGTTTGAACATGTTATACATCTTACAAAAACTTGTCAAACACTTGAAGATTTGTCAGTAATAAATGTACATGCTCAAATGTTTGGTTATCATCAAAATCACTTATGGGATCAACAATCTCCCTCTTTTTGATTATGACAAAACACTGGGCATGAAAAATCAGTATAAAATTTTATAATTACTTGTATAATAGCATTTGCAAAAGTATGTGAACAAGTAGAGTAAGTTTACTTCTATTAGTGCCAAACAATGAGAGGAGAATTAGGGCATAGAGAGATAATCTCCCCCTCAATAAAATACTCCATGTTTTGGCAAACTTTTCATTCCTTTTTATATTTCAAAGCTCTCAGGCTTTAATTAACAGAGCTAACAAAAGTTAAAGTGTAAGACATTATGTGTCAGAGTCATTATGTATCAGAGTTTGTAAAAAAATGTCATTCAAAGCTTTAAACATTATCAGTGAGAACTTAAAGCATCAGAGCTTGAAACTTTAAACATTGTAAGTCAGAACTTAAAGCATCAGAGCTTGAAATATCAATACATGTTCTTTTCATGTATCAGAGCAAACATATAACACATATGTATCAAAGCTTTGAAGTATTAATGTTTTATCTTTTTCATGCAATACTTTCTCCCCCTTTTTTAATCAATCAAAAAGGTGATTTCAAATAAGGCTTAGATTTTAAAATAGATTGAGAAAGTCTTTAATATTTGTTTGAGATAATTTCACTTTCTCATATTTATCTTGAAATTCTAATTAAAAATTAATCAATGTAGGAGCAATCAAACATTCAATTCATAGAGAAGAGTTTGTGAAGCAAAAGATATACTTCATTTTATTCCAAAAGTTCAGTACTAAGTGTAAAAAGGTAATACATTTAGTCACTGTCTACATCTACGCTAGGTTTTGAAGAAGTTTGGTTAGGGATTTGAATTCCAGGAGGTAAAGAAGCTATAGGATCAATGAATTATGGAATATTATGAGATCCAGGTGTCCTAATGTGTGGGGCAGGTTGTCTTGGATGGCTTGAGTGACTAGGAACAGATATAGGAGCTTTGAGAGCAGCTAAGATATCTTCAATTTTGCCCATCATCTTCCATAGAAAGCTATTCATTGACTTCAATTCAGCTTCAACTTTTTTCACACTTCTAGAAGCTGCCAAGTCTTCCATTCCTTCTTTGATTAATGCCACTTCCTTTTGTAGAGTAAGCATTTCCAAAGCCTGGACATTAGCAAAAGCTTCTGCAGACCCTCTTAGCCTTCCAAATTCACTTCTGATTATACCTATACCCTTGGTATAATCCTCTTCCATTTTCTTTCCTGCCTCAAGAGATCCCATTCTGACTCTTAAGTTATCCATTTCTGTTCTGTATGTTTTTAGGACTTGAGTGACTGAATTTTTGGTTGAATCAGAACTGGATGCTATTAATTGGAGTATTGGTTGGATATCACTTTCACTTATACCAGATGCAGTTTTGGAGTTCTCAAGAATATCAATTCTTTCTTTCAAATTGTCTAATTGTTCTCTAAACTGGTTTAGCTTATTATCAACAGATCTTTGAAATACTTCAAACATTTCACTCACTGAAGACTTGATGGACTCAGTCATATTGTTCATCTGTTGTGCCAAAAAGTCTTGTAAACTTGAAGTATCCAAAGTAGGAGCAGTAGCAGCTTGACTTTGACTCGGAATGTTAGCAGCCTGATCAAATGTGGGTGTGCTGTAGGGTATATCAGGCAAGCCAGAAATATCTGGGAAGGAAATATCAAATTCCATCTAAACTGGAGAGTCATGCTGTGGCTGAGGCTTAGGGATGTGTGAAGTAGTACCTTCACTAGCCTCTTCTTCTCTCTGTTCCTGGACTTCTTCAGTTCCTTCAATTGTAGAAGGGTCAGACTTCTTCTTCCAGGTACCATCGATTAGTAAGTACCCCATTCTTTGAAAAGTCTTCGCTGTATAGGTGTCAGTGTATAGTAATACCCTGTTATTTTCTCCTGTCAAGTCAACATTGGCTCTTTGAAAAAGGATTGTGAGGACCATTCCATATGGCAGGCAGGCTTTGACTTTCCTAACTGCCTCTTTCATCTGGCTAATCATAATTGCTAGTAAATTAATTTTCTCGCCAATGATTAGGAGTTCCATGAAGCACAAGTCCCTTTCACTCACCCAGTCAAATCGACCTGTTCTAGGTAGGAAAATATGACTAATAAAATTGTGTAGGACCCTCATTTCAATTGATAGCATATTTGCTTTAAGAATCCCTCTCTCATTAATTTCAATCCTTTCCAAAATAGTTTGCAAAGCCTTGAATCTATCCTTTAGTACAAGATACTCGATTCCTTCAAATGGCATCTCTAAGATACTTCCTAGGATCTCAGTAGTAATGATTATTCTTTTTCCTTTGACTATAGATTCAATGAAATTTTTTCCATACCTCAGATTTTCATAGAACATTCTAACTAAATTAGGATATGTCTTAATATCCAATGAACTTAGATTTCTCCAGCCCTGGTCCTCAATTAAATCCCCAATCAAAAAACTGATTTCTTTAAGATATTCAAAAAGAATGCGTCTGCCAGAGGTGACTGGTCTCATACCTAGGGATCTTTGCTAGCTAGGAGAAACTGGGCTACCTTCCTCTTCTGACTGTGGTTCATTTCGAGGAACATTATCTTCACAAAATTTGCTTCTCCTTTCTTGTGGAGCTGCAACAACACTTCTGCTAGATTTCTTCCCAACCAATCTTTTTGGCGCCATTCCAAGGAAATTGGGTTTAAAGTAGTTTTGGGGAAGTTTAAAGAAATTTGGAAAGTTCTTAGGAGGGAGCTGATGAGGGTTTGGAAGTAAAAATGTCACATACAAAACCCTACAGCTTGAGTTAAAAGAGACAACTCGACATCTGAGTCAGCTCGATCAACAGGTCATCTGCTTGAGTCGACTCGAGCATAGGGAGCACAAAGATATATTTTTGTATTAATCAAATCCCCAAGAGGTTTAGGATTTGAATTAGAAGGTTGTCTAGATGCATTGTCCTTAGAGTTTTGAGAATTCTTTTAGATAGATCATATAATCCTAATTCAAAAACTTAAGCCATGCAAACTTGTCTAAATCTAATGGTTTTATACAAATATTAGCAAGTAAATTTTCCATAGGCATATTTTCAAGAATAATAACATTGTTCAAAACATGTTTTCTTATTGAATGGTGCCTAAATTTTGATGTGTTTAGTTTGAGAGAAATTCAGTGCAAACGCATACACAGTACAAGATGTAAGGCCTCCTTGCTGTCTAATATAAAACAGGATTCGATCATACTTCTAAATAGCATTTGATCAACGTTGGATCCATTTTTATCTTTGTCTAACTTGCAGATAGAACTTATTGGTGTGCTAGCCTCTTTGCTTGTTTCCATGCTGAATCTTTTGATGAATTTCTTGATGTACTTGGCTTGACTTATAAAGATACCTTCCTTCAGTTGCTTGACTTGTAAGCCAAGGAAGTGGTTGAATTCATCCAAACCTGTACTAACTCAGTAAATCCCTTTACAAAAAAAATCTTCATTAGTTGTACCAAGGATAGTATCATCAATGAATTATTTGTACAATTGTCAGATCATTTTCTTCAAAACATTTTCAAGTTACTATGCTTATGCCAAGTGCTAGATGCTTGTTTCAAACCATGTAAAGTTTTGTTTAATTTAAACACATGATTTGGACATCAAGATTTTTCAAATTCTGGTGACTGTTTTACAAAAACTTTGTTCAAGACTAGAAGAACTTTTGAGATTTGTTTGAAATAGTTTAAAGTTCATGTAGTAGGTAAATACAAGGAGTAATCTAATAGTCTCAGGTCTTGCTACCAAAGCATAGGTTTCATTAAAATCGATATCCTCTTCTGGATTTAATTCATTTATTATCGAACATTTTCATTTGGTATGTTCCTATTGACCCATTTGGTTTAGTTCATCATGCATGGCTAATATCCAGTTATGATCATTTTCAACTTTTTCTAAACTTTGTAGTACAATTTGAGATATGAAGGCCAGGTAATCATGTGCAGTCCTATGTAATGACCTAGTCCTTATACCTTGAGAAGGATCACAAATAATTAATTCTTTAGGATGTGAAGTTACATACCTCCATTCTCTGGTAGATCAGTATGATCCTTACTCACCATTTCACTTCCATCTTGTTTTGGTTTGTCCTGGATGTTTAGATATTCTATTTCTTTTTGTAGAGTACCTGCATCATTATCTATGTACTCATCTTTTCTAGATGGTGAAGGGTTAGCTTCATAAAAAATAACATGAATTGACTCTTCTACAGTAAGAGACCTCTTGTTAAATACTCTGTATGCTTTGCTATGTGATGAATAACCAAAGAATATAGATTCATCAGATTTTGCATCAAACTTTCCTAGGTTATCTTTACCATTATTTAATACAAAGCATTTACACCCAAAAACATGAAAATAATTAATATTTATTTTCTTCCTTTCCAGAGCTCATAGGGGGTTTTCTTTGAAATTGGTCATATCAAAACTCGGTTTAATATATAACAGGCAGTGTTCACGGCTTTTGCCCAAAAGTACCTTGGAAGATTACCTTCATATAACATTGTTCTAGCCATTTCTTCCAACGTCCTATTTTTTCCCTCTACAACACCATTTTGTTGTGGTGTTCTAGGAGCAGAGAAGTTGTGATCAATGCCGTGTTCAGTGCAATATTCATCAAATAATTGATTTTGAAATTCAGTTTCATGATCACTTTTTATAGAAATAATAGAAAGATTTTTCTCATTTGAAACTTTCTTATGAAATTTTTGAAATACATCAAAAGTTTCATCTTTATGTGCAATGAATAATACCCATGTGAACCTAGAAAAGTCATCTACAATCACAAGTCTATATTTCATACCTCCTAGGCTTGTGGTCCTAGTTGGTCTAAATAAGTCCATGTGAAGTAGCTCAAGGGGTCTAGTTGTTGAAATAACATTTTTCAATTTAAAACTCTCCCTAGTTTGTTTGCCTAATTGACAAGCATCACAAACATAGTTAAGATCAACTTTGAAATGTGGCAAGCCTCTAACTAAGTTCTTTGAGATTAATTTGGCAATAGTATGCATGCTAGCATGATCTAATCATCTATGCCATAATAGACATGATTCCTTGGTCTTAGCTTTCATGGCTACTAAGCTAGAACTATTTGTCATGGCTAGATTATTTAGATCTACCACATAGATATTCCAAGTCTATGGCCAATAAATTGTTGCTAGAGTCAAGAGAGTTAGTTATTATACACATAGATGATTCAAAGATAACTTTGAAGCCTTTATCATATAATTGACTAATACTCAATAGATTGTCCTTCAACTTATCTACTAGCAATACATCTTCAATAAAAGTACAAGGGGTTAACTTGATCTTACCGATTCCGATTATTTATCCTTTGTTATTATCTCCAAAGGTAACCAATCCTCCTCCTTTTATTTGTAGGGTGATAAACTGATCCTTGTCACCAGTCATATGCTTTGAATAGCCGCTGTCAAGATACCATCTTTTCGTTAATTTTTGAGCTGCAAGACAATCCTGCAAAACAATCAAGGAGTGATTTTAGGTACCCAAGCTAACTTGGATCCTTTCGGGTTAGCAACATTGGTTCCTTTTGGAATCCAAATGGTTCTACACTTTAATGTATTGTTCATGGAACTTTTCAAAGAATTGCATTGGAAAGATTTATGCCCAAATCTATAACATGCATAACAGATAATTTTATCATTTTTGAATGATGCATGCTTTGAAGCTATAGTAGATGTAGAAATAGAAATACTTGAATTGAAGGATTTTTGTATAGTATTTTTAGGAACATATTTCAAGCCATTTATAATTGATTTTGATGAAAAAGCTTTTTCAAGTTTAGATTTTGAAACTGAAGCTTTTGAGGGTACAAACTTTGTTGCTAAAATCCCTTTAGCTCTTAAAGCATTAAGCCCAATTCCAACATTACTTTTAGAGTCTTTTTGTTCTTTCAAAATTAGCTCAAGCTTATTTGAACTCAAGGTCAACTTTTCTACTAAAGGCTTAAGCTTTTCAACCTACTTTTTTAAATTAGTATTTTCAGCAACTAAAATATTGTTTGTCTCATATAAAATAGTTTTTTCATTGTTCAAAACTATAACACTTTCAGAAAGGTTATCCAATTTTCTTTGCAAAATGTTATTCTTTTCAAAAATTTTATCCTTATCTTTTAATAAAACATCATTTTGTTTCTTTAAGGACTTGATTTTAATTCCAGCTTTCTTGAATTCGATAAGTAAATCATGAAATGCTGAACTCAGTTCATCATAAGTAAACTCAGTTTGAAGCTCAGGGGATGATACCTCATTTTTGAGACCCATTAAACAAAGATTTGCAGATTTTGGAGCCTCTTCGTCTTCAATGGATCAGGATGCTTCGCTGTCGCTCCATGTCGCTACCATTGCTTTCTTTTTCTTTTTCTTAAGTCTCTTTTTCAATAAAGGATAGTCTGATCTGATGTGCCCTGGCTTTTTACACTCATAACATGTGGGTACTTCTCTTTCTTTCTTCTTTTCCTTATCCTTCTCCTTACTGAACTCTTTGTTATTGTAGAATTTTTTAAAATATCTTCCTTTTCTTCTTTCCAAGAATTTTTTGAATTTTCTTACGACCATGGCAATGTCTTTATCTTCCATGTCACTTTTAGTAGATGAGCTTTCTTCTTCCGATTCTTCATCCTTTTTGGAATCCATAGTACCTTTAAAGGTGATCGATCTTTTTTTCTTTTGATCATCTTCAGTTCGGTGCTACATGGTCAGTTCATGTGTGATGAGAGATCCTAGCAATTCATCCAGCAATAAGGTGTTCAAATCTTTTGCTTCCTGGATGGCGGTCACTTTCGGATCCCACTTATCCGGAAGAGATCTTAGAATTTTTTGCACTAGATATGCATTAGTATATACCCTGCCAAGACTTTTTAGGCCATTAATAATATCAGTGAATCATGAAAACATGACAGATATTGTTTCATTTGGTTCCATCTTAAACAATTCAGAACTATGTACAAGAAGATTAATCTTAGAAGATTTCACTTGAGAAGTTCCTTCATGGGTCACTTTGAGTTTATCCCAAATTTCTTTTACTGAGGAGTAAATAAAGATTTGATTAAACTCATTACTATCCAAAGCATAATATAAGAGATTCATGGTTTTGGCATTTAACTCTCCAATCTTCATGTCATGTTCATCCTAATTCTCTTCAGGTTTAGGAATGTCCACTCCATCAATTTTAACCATGGGAATGCAAGGACCCTTTAGAATGACCTTCCATAACTGAAAATCAATAGCTTGAATATAAATCTTCATTCTAGCTTTCCAATATGCATAATTTGTGCCAGTGAAGAGTGGAGGTCCGTTTGTTGAATGGCCTTCAGCCAAAGACGTACTCATGGGATGAGCCATCAATCTTTACTCTAGTGTATTCAGAGACTTAGCTTTGATACCAGTTGTTGCCCAGGTGGCTACCTAAGAGGGGAGTGAATTGGGACTTTTGAAAATTTAAACAAGTAATGTGCTATTTCAAAATCCTTTGCAAGTGGTAGGTGCGGTGATAAGGTTATAGAATGCAGAAGCTAAACAAAGTATAGAAAGCACAATACAAACACACCAAATTTATAGTGGTTCGGAGCAACCCAGCTCCTACATCCACTACCCAAGATACCACTTGAAATTTTCACTATATTCACACCAGAATATAGTAGAATTGTTTTACAGGATCACAATCCAAAACCTCTATACTTTGGTTTTACAGGATCATCAAAGAAAACCCAATACCCTTTGGTTTTAACAGGCTCACCAAAGAAACCTAAACTTGGTTTTCACAAGATCACCAAGAACCTAAACCTTGGTTTTGATAAGGCTCACCAAAAACCTATTTGGTTTTTCAACCGGGCTCACCAATAACCCAATAATTCAAAGATTGAATTGAAAATAAATACAACAATAAATGACAAACTCAAGTTGTCAGATAGTTGCCGGCGCAGCTCGTTGGAAGTCCATTTGAATGTACTTGAATAAGCTTTAATGACTTCAGTGGCTTCTTCCAAAGTTGATTCAAGCTTTAGATCAGAGTTGTTAAGGGCTTGAATGCAGACTTGAATGCACTTGTGCTCTGTCTCTTGTGGTTGGTTGGATATTCAATAAAGCTCTCTCTTTTTCTTTTTTGAACTCACTTCTTAATTAATTGATTTAAGGTAGTTCAAATCCTTCAAATTTAAAGTCTGCCATCATCCCAAGGCAGTTCTAGCCATTGTAGACCATTGGAGAATGATTTGTAACCATTGGAGCACTTTTTGGCATTCAAAAATAAATTCTGCAACTAGCCATTAGATACCTGAAAGTGACATTCGAGTCGGCTCGAATTCCTTCGAATCGACTCAGATCCTTCGAGTTGATAGGTCGAGTCGCCATTTCTTTAATGCAGTCGGCTCTTTGTCTCAGCGTGCAAAATGTCACTCTGGACGAGTCGGCTCTTTACAGCTCGGGTCTGCTCGAAGTTGAATCTTGAAATTCTTGAACTCGAGGAGTCGACTCTTTTTAGCTTGGGTCGGCTCTTCTTCTCAGGTTCAGAAAACCATACTCTGGAAGAGTCGGCTCGATGCAGTTCTGAAGGCCCACGTAGGCAACCCAAGAGGGGGGGTGAATTGGGTTTTATAAAACTTTTGTACTATTTAAAAGATGAACTAAAGCAAGTATATGATAATGCAATTTAAGTGCTTGTGTATTTCAAATAAATGCAGCGGAAATAATGAAATTAAAGCATAAGGAGAACAATCACACAAACACAAAGATTTATAGTGGTTCGATGCCAACCAAGTACCTACATCCACTCCCCAAGAATCCCTTGGGAATTCTACTAAGTTTGGTTTTATAACTTAGGCTCACCAACAACCTTTACAACTTGTTTTGTCTTCGGGCTCACAAGTCAAACCCTAGTTGGTTTCAAGGCTCACCAACAACCACCCTTGGTTTTACGGGATAACCAAGAACCTAAACAACTTGTTTTGGCTTCGGGCTCACAAGTAAAATCCTAGTTGGTTTCAAGGCTTACCAACAACCACTTTGGTTTTCCAAGGCTCACCAAAAATCTTAAGTAAAACAATGTAAGAGCAAGTATAAATGAATACAATAAAAGCTTTCTAAAATAAAGAAAATATCTCTTTGAAGCCCGTTGAGAGTTGATGAAGATCTTGTCTTCAAGTTGATGAAGCCTTTGATTGATGCTTGAGGATGTGAACTTTGGATGCTTTCTTTGAAACTTGGAAGCTTGAAGGCTTGAACCACTCAACTCTTGAATCCTTGAAGAATATTCAAAAATCTCACCAAAGGATTACTTCCCCAATTGGTTTTTGAAGTTTATATAGCCTCCCAATACTTAAATGACCGTTTATAGCCGTTATGGAGGAAAATATGACCGTTTGGAAGTAAGTTGGAGAAGTTCTGCAGCCCAGAAAACTAGCCGTTACTGTTCAAGTGTCGACACTTCACCTTCAGGTGTCGACCTTCAGTTTCAAGTATCGACACTTCAGTTTCCAGGTGTCGACACTTCACTTCCAAGTGTCGACACTTCAGCTCCAGGTGTCGACACTTCACTGAAAGAGCTTTCTGAAGTTTTCTGTTTGTCTCAGGCCTTGAGTCGACACTTCACTCTTCAAGTGTCGACACTTGTTCCTCAGGTGTCGACACTTTATTTCCATGTGTCGACACTTGCCTGTGCCATTGCTGAAACATCTTCAAATTGAAACTTTAACCTCTTCAAGTCCTTCCATATTAATTCCAAAATCCATATAATTGATTTTCTATTAATTTAAGGACTTTTTCAACTGAAATACAAGCATTTCTTCATTCAACATGGTTGAGTACTAAGATCTGAAAAATATACTTAAAATATAATTAGTACTCATATTTACTTAAATATTTTGTCAATCATCAAAATCAAGACCAGAGTCAACAATCTCCTCCTTTTTGATGATGACAAAATCTTTAAGTATATGAATAGGGTAAGCTTAAAAAAGATTAACAATAATATAAACATGTAAGCTCAAAACAATAAGCACCAAGCTCCCCCTCAAAATATGATCCAAAAAATCTTCAAAAATATTTTTCAAAATATGAAAAAAATTTTAAATTTTTAAAATTTCTTCTTCTTACTAATTCTTTCCTTTAGATAAAAATATTTTACATTCTTCTCCCCCTTTTGCACTTTCTTTCATTTCTCAAGTGATTTTTTATGTTTATCCAATCTTCCCCTTTTCATACTTAACAATTTTCTCCCCCTTTTTGACATCATGAAAAAGGATGAAAGGCAATACAAAGTGGGAATGAAGTTGGAAATAATAGCAAGTAGGTCATCAAAATCAATGCATGAAATCAAATATTTATGATATCAATTGAATATGATATAAATTGAACAAGATACCAAAGAATGTAAGCACATGCAAGAAATGATTTGATGTATATTATCTATTCGCCTTACTTGTTCATGGGATAAGGTCACAGCAGCACCCCTACATGTCATAAGAGAGCTCGTTGAATGGGAAGAGAGGGCCTTTAAGCCCTACTTATCTCCTATGACCGGACGGCCATGGTGACTAACCCAATCTGAAGCGGTTACTAGGAATTCTTTTAAAATAATTTTGATACCAATAGAATATGATAACATTTGAATGTAACTCCCCTCAAAGAATTAGATTTGAAAACAAGAAGGAGTATCAGAGCAATATAAGCAAAGCATGATATCAACAAGATATTCAAAGCATCAAATATGATAACAAATCTTTGGATGCTCCCCCTGAATGTTATTCCTCATTTAAAAATATGCATTTATTTCAGGAATAAAACATGAAAGCTTATGCATCAAGATTTGAAATTTTTTAAGATATTCATGATTTTCAAAATACAAAGCATTTATATCGCATAAAAACTTTTAGCATTATTTCAAATTCATTTTAAGATGATTTGATATCCATACAAATGCTAGAAGTAATATGATATCAAGTCTAGCTATTAGAGCAAGGGTTTGTCAATAAGCATACCTTCTTCTTAAAAGTAACCCTTAACTACTAGTTCTATACTTGATCCAAATCATTTCTAGATTATGCATAGATGCCATATAAATCATAGCATTTCACTTGAAATAATTTAGAAACTATATTAATCAAAATCAAGTGAAGATCTAATAATCACAAGTTTGACCATGAGAGCTTGAAATCCATCAACATCAAAGGTCATGATCACAACAAATGATTATTAGTCTAAGCTTGATTCTAATCAATCAATTAAAACAATTTTCAAATCAATATGCATCTTTAAAAGAATTTTTCATGAAGTACATTAATTAAAATCAAGTGAAGGTCTTACAATCATAAATTTAATCATGATAGCATGAAATTCATCAACACCAAAAAGTTCATGATCATAGCCAATGATGATAAGTCCAAACTTGATTTTAATTAACTATTTAAAACAATTTTTCAAAGTAATTGATGCAATAAAAATTAATCTACATTTTTAATTATGGAAGGAGATGTTTAGAATTTACCAATATACATAATCCTTCCTTTTACCATTTAGTCCAAAATGTAGCTTGTCCACTTCTTTAAATTATCTTGTACAACCTCTTTTCAAGAACTTCCTTTCTTCATGTTGGGTTGCAAGACATTCCTGTAAAACAAGTTAAGGGACATTTTTGGTACCCAGACTTTCTTGGGTCCTTTATGATTAGTAATTATGGTTCCTTTTGGAACCCAAACTTTTCTTAATCTAGAAGGATAAGCATTGAAACCACATTTATAAGAACAATTGAAAGAAGCAAGAATATTTAAGTTCTTCAAAAGTTTTTGCTTCTTTTCCTCAATCAAAATATTTTTCTCATTAAAAACTTTATCACATAAATCTTTCAAAATAACATTTTCTTTTACTAAAAATTTTTTTCTTTAGAAAAATTATTCTTTTCATTTTTCAAAATATCAATCTTGGCATTTAAATCACCATTTTTATTTGCAAGATTGGTGTTGTCAAGAGAAAATGAATCTACATGCCTATTTAATTTTTTGTGCTCAATTTTTAGCAATCTATATTCATGCACAAGATCATTAGCTGCATCATGTGATTCTTTAAAGGTAAAATCATAATTATTTTTAGCACATACCTTTTTCTCATTTGCCATGAAACAAAGATGGGCAACTTCATCATCCGTATTTGAATCTTCGCTATCACTCCAAGTTGCCATCATTGCCTTGAATTTCTTTTTGGCCTTGAGAGCTATTATTTTCTTTTCTGTATCAGCTTCCACTATCCTTTGCCATAAGTTCAACTCATAGGTCATGAGTGAATCGATAAGCTCCTCCAAAGGTAAGGTTTCTACATCTTTAGCTTCTTGGATCGCCGTCACCTTTGGATCCCATAATTTTGGCAAGGATCTAAGAATTTTGTTCACCAAATCAGCATTAGTATAGATTTTGCCAAGACTTTTTAATTCATTAATAATAGTCATAAATCTTGAAAACATATTGATATAGATTCATAATGCATCATTTCAAAAATTTCAAAAGAATGTATAAGCAAATTAATTTTAGTGTTCTTCACTTGAAGAGTACCCTCATGAGTAACTTCAAGTGTGTCCCATATTTCCTTCGCTGATGTGCATGTAGAAACTCTATTAAATTCATTTAAGTCCAATGCACAATAAAGCAAGTTCATTGCTTTAGCATTGAGTTCAATTTGTTTAATGTCATATTCATTCCAATCCTCTTCGAGCTTTGGAATGGAAATGCCATTAACCAAAATGGAAGGAATATGAGGACCACTAACAATGGTTTTCCAAAGATGATAACTAATAGATTGAATATGGATGCGCATGCGAGTTTTCCAAAATGTGTAATTTATGCCATTGAAAAATGGTGGTCTGACACTAATACCTACAAGGGTTACCATGAACTTTAGCTCAAAATTGTTAGATTTTCAAATAGAGCACCCGCTCTGATACCAATTGAAGGCCCACGTAGGCAACCCAAGAGGGGGGTGAATTGGGTTTTATAAAACTTTTGTACTATTTAAAAGATGAACTAAAGCAAGTATATGATAATGCAATTTAAGTGCTTGTGTATTTCAAATAAATACAGTGAAAATAATGAAATTAAAGCATAAGGAGAACAATCACACAAATACAAAGATTTATAGTGGTTCGATGCCAACCAAGCACCTACATCCACTCCCCAAGAATCCCTTGGGAATTCCACTAAGTTTGGTTTTATAACTTAGGCTCACCAACAACCTTTATAACTTGTTTTGTCTTCGGGCTCACAAGTCAAACCCTAGTTGGTTTCAAGGCTCACCAACAACCACCCTTGGTTTTACGGGATAACCAAGAACCTAAACAACTTGTTTTGGCTTCGGGCTCACAAGTAAAACCCTAGTTGGTTTCAAGGCTTACCAACAACCACTTTGGTTTTCCAAGGCTCACCAAAAACCTTAAGTAAAACAATGTAAGAGCAAGTATAAATGAATACAATAAAAGCTTTCTAAAATAAAGCAAATATCTCTTTGAAGCCCGTTGAGAGTTGATGAAGATCTTGTCTTCAAGTTGATGAAGCCTTTGATTGATGCTTGAGGATGTGAACTTTGGATGCTTTCTTTGAAACTTGGAAGCTTGAAGGCTTGAACCACTCAACTCTTGAATCCTTGAAGAATATTCAAAAATCTCACCAAAGGATAACTTCCCCAATTGATTTTTGATGTTTATATAGCCTCCCAACACTTAAATGACCATTTATAGCCGTTATGGAGGAAAATATGACCGTTTAGAAGTAAGTTGGAGAAGTTCTGCAGCCCAGAAAACTAGCCGTTACTGTTCAAGTGTCGACACTTCACCTTCAGGTGTCGACCTTCAGTTTCAAGTGTCGACACTTCAGTTTCCAGGTGTCGACACTTCACTTCCAAGTATCGACACTTCAGCTCCAGGTGTCGACACTTCACTGAAAGAGCTTTCTGAAGTTTTCTGTTTGTCTCAGGCCTTGAGTCGACACTTCACTCTTCAAGTGTCGACACTTGTTCCTCAGGTGTCGATACTTCATTTCCAAGTGTCGACACTTGCCTGTGCCATTGCTGAAACATCTTCAAATTGAAACTTTAACCTCTTCAAGTCCTTCCATATTAATTCCAAAGTCCATATAATTGATTTTCTATTAATTTAAGGACTTTTTCAACTGAAATACAAGCATTTCTTCATTCAACATGGTTAAGTACTAAGATCTGAAAAATATACTTAAAATATAATTAGTACTCATATATACTTAAATATTTTGTCAATCATCAAAATCAAGACCAGAGTCAACAAGTTCGGGTTGGCTTGCTTTCTCAGGCTTTTGAAATTAGGTCTGGCAGAGTCAGCTCTTTTTAGGTTGGGTGGGCTCGCCTGGCTGTTCTCAGAAAACTTTTAGAAAATGGACTCTGGAGGAGTCAGCTCGGACTGATTCCAATCGACTCGGATTCATTAGAGTCAGCTCGCTTTCCATCGAGTCAGCTTGGATTGCTGCATTCCAGAATCCTTGCTGCATGCTAGTAAGCAGAGTCGGCTCTTCTTTTCTTAGGGTTGGCTCGAGTGTCTTCTTTAGGATTTTTATAAGTTGAACTTAGAAAACTCTCACCAACTCTTTTACAATTTCACACAAACCAACTCAAGGCAAAATCTAAGGCATACACACTTATAGAAGTAACCCTTTTACTTGATTTTTCTTAGCATTTTCATTGGGGTTCTTCTTTACAAAAACACTTATAACACAACTCAAGTAAGAAAATAGAAATGTAGGAGTTGAAGTTTGAACATGTTATACATCCTACAAAAACTTGTCAAACACTTGAAGAGTTGTCAGTAATAAATGTACATGCTCTAATGTTTGGTTATCATCAAAATCACTTATGGGATCAACATATATGAAGAATTGTATATGAAGGTTGTGAGTAGGTCAATAAGAAATTGATCACTCCTAGTAAGAAAAGTATTTATCTCATGTAATCTCATCATATGATGACTTGGAGAGTTTTTAATCAAAGCAGGATGATATTAGAAGTGGATTCTAATCTTTCATCGATCGAGTCTTCATTATTGAATTAATATTTAAATAAAAAGAGTGTTAGGGTTTAACAAGTTTCCATACCCATAACTTTTCAGGATAAAGGGTGATAGAAGGATTGAATTGTATGGTAATTTACCATCGAAGGATATTTTGATAATTTTTATGCAAATTTCTCATCTTCTTGGTAGGCATGACATGTTGCTAGATGTAAATTATATTTTTTATATTTTTATGAATTAAAATGATTAATTCATGAGTTAATTTGAAAGATAGTCTAAATTGATAATTTGGGTTAGTTCAATTTTGACCTAATTCGATTATTCAGATTCTAATAAAACTAAATCGACATGAACCTAGATTTACTACTGGCTAAATGTGGAGCCCAAAAGGTCACATATACTAAGGAATTGATCAAGGAAGTTAATTATATTTTTATTAAGGTCATAAGATCCTAATTGGCTAGCTAATTGATATACATACATATGTGGGCTAGCCTAACTCCTAACCTAATTAGATTGGATTTAATATCTTGCTAATTAGACTAATTAATTTAAGTGGAACTTGAATTAAATTAGGATATCAGTGGAGCAACCAAATTGGAGTCCTAGAGGCCTTATCCATGCCAATTAGCAAGATTCCCAAGGGCTTGGGACTCTTGATTGGCTCCACTTATGTGGAATGCAATTTTGACATGCAAAAGGACCAAGAGCCCTACTGGTTAATCATAAAATTGGGATAACGCTAATCTCTCTCTCTCTCTTCCATGCCCATTTGGATCAGATTGGTTGATCAAGTTCAATCAAAATTGGCATTAAACAAGAGTGAATGTGAAAAGGTATTCTACATGAATTGATATAGCACTTGAAATGGACCTAGAGTCCTTTTGCTTTTTAGTCACCTTTTTTTAGATAAGCCTACTTATTTTATACACCTATTGAGATGTTAGACCAGGTCTTTGGTTATTTACATTAAAGTCATTTATCATATTTAATTTGAAGAGTTGTGAGAAGCAACTCTTGACACATGAAATAATGAAACACCATATGATTATGGTTATTTCATTGCACCTTTCTCTCATTAGGCTCCTTCTATTTGAATGGTCTTATCCGATACATGAAATATCAAATAAGGGGCTAGAAAGGATGTGTTAGGTGCCTCCTCTCTTCCTATTTAAAGGTCTTGTTTGAAAAACCAAAGCCATTAAAAAAATTGTCTGAATAATCATCTTCCTTCCTTTATTAGGATAAATCTCCTAGTTTAAGACAAGTTTGCCATTTTAAGACAAGGGCTTAGGAAGATAATTAGAAAGGATGAAAGGATTTTAAGAGAAATTTTAGAGGGATCTCAAGATATCCTACAATAGGGTATAGGTCCTAGCGAGAGAAGAAAGGCTATCGAAGAAGAAAGGCTACCAAGAGAAGAAAGGCTACCAGGAGGAAAATCTAGGCAAGCAATTTAAGAAGAAGGTGTGCTTGCTTGATCCAATTTCTGTGTGGATCATCTTTAGAGGGTATACACTTGTATGCCTTTGGATATTTAGGATATAAGCATTATAGGCATTCCTCTAAATTCCTTATGTATTGCTTTATTAATTGATATAGTCAAGGGGACCTGGGTTAGGATTCAGTTGACTGGGGTTTCAAAATTAAAAAATTTTGAAATTCGATCTTCTACTCTATAACCGCAACCCTATAGTGGTATTAGAGAAACCTTGATTGATTCAATTAATGGTTTGTTGTAATTATAAATGTTATGTTTTATTTTTAGCATAATAGTTGTTACATATATTACTTTATGGATGCTATTGATTAGGGTTCTCACCTAAGCCTTAATCGACACAGATGTATGTTGATTGGTTAAGGAACCTAAGAATTGTCTCAACTAAGGAGAAGGTATCCTACATCCTTGACTCTCATGATTCTAATTCGATCGGGGATGATGCTATGGAGGTGGAAAGGGGCCACATATAAAATATGATAAAATGATAGTTTAACTGTCAAGTATATTATGTTGGCCTCTATGAGCAATGGATTATAGAGGCAACATGAAGAAATAAAATCTTAGTCCATACTGCTCAATCATAAAGAGCTATATGGAGAGCAAAGTAGGGCTACCCGATATGAAATATTGAAGTAGTTGTTCCGAGCAAGAATGAGTGAGGACTCATCCATTCAAGCCCATGTCCTAAAGATAATTAACTTAATCACTCGATTAGGTTAATTAGAGTTTGCTATGGATGGAAAGTTTAATCAGGACTTGATCCTACAATCACTTCTTGATTCCTTCTCATAGTTTGTCATGAACTATCACATAAATAAACTGAATATTTTACTACCTAAGCTGCTTAACATGCTTAAGACAATTGAGAACCATTTCAAGGGAGATAAGGCTCATCTTCTTCTTGTTGATAGGAAGAAAAAAATGGCAATGAAGAAGGGTTCAAAAAGAAAGTGAAACCCTAAGAAAAGCATCCAGAAGAGGAAGAAGGCAAAGAAGCCCTCTGCTAATAGAACCTATTTTCATTATGGGAAGTAAGGACATTGGAAGAAGAACTATAAAAGTTATCTTACAAGTTTGAAGCTTGATGTTGGTGGAACATTAAAAGGTTTGTATATTATAGAAACTAACTTATCATTGAGTTCTTCAATTTCTGATTCATGGGTATTAGATATCTCTTATGGGTCTCATATATGCAAATCATTGCAGGGACTACAGAAAATTAGAAGTTTGAAGAAGGGTAACTTAGCTTGATAGTGCAAGTGGTGAAGCTACTCAAGCAAAAGTTGTGGGTACCTATCTGCTGTTATTGTCTTTGGACAATATTTTAGAACTAAAGGATTATTACCATATTCTAAATATCATTAAAAATATTATTTTTGTATCCTTATTATTACCACAAGATTTTGAAATCAATGTAAAGAGCAATGGATGCTCCATTTTTTACTCTAATGAATTATTTAGAAATGGTTTATTCAAAAATGATCTTTTAGTTCTTTCACTCAATGATAAAGTCTTACTTGTTGAAAACAAGAAGAGAAAGAGAGAATATGTTAATATCACTTTTCTTTGACATTGCCAACCTGGTCATATTAGTGAGTCTAGGATAAACAAGTTATACAAAAATAATTTCTTTGATCCTTATGATTATGTATCATTAGGAACTTGTAAGTCTTGTCTCATAAAAAAAAAGACCAAGTCTCCATTCACTGAACATGGAGAAAGAGTAACAGAGTATTAGGTCTTATACACATAGATGTATGTGGACCTATGACAATTCAAGCTAAAGGAGGATACTTTTATTTCATCACCTTCACTAATGACTTATCTAGGTTTGGATATATATCTTATAAAACACAAATCCGAAGCCTTTAATAAATTTAAGGAGTATCAAAGCATGATTGAGAAATAAACTGAAAAAAGTATTAAAATTTTTTGGTCTAATCAAGAAGGAGAATACTTATCTAGTAAATTTCTTAATCATCTTAATGATAAAGATATTCTCTTTGAATAGATGCCTCTTTATACACCATATTTAAATGGTGTAGCAAAAAGGAGGTATCACACCTTGTTAGACATGGTAAGGTCTATGATGAGCTTCACAGATCTTCTTATTTCTTTCTGGGGTTATTTCCTAGATATCGTTGCCTATATACTAAACATGGTACCATCAAAATTAGTAACTAGCACTCCATATGAGTTATGAAAAGGAAAAATGCTAAGTCTCAAAAATTTTAAGATTTGGTGTTGTCTTGTTTATGTTACAAATATTTTTGGATATAAGTTAAGTGCTAGGGTTGATAAATGCAGGTTCATAGGTTATCCTCGAGAGTGTATTCGATATCTTTTTTACATCTTACTGAACAAAAGATCTTTATCAGTAGGCATGCCACTTTCTTGGAGAAAGAATTTATCCAAGGAGATAATAGGAGGATACTTGAACTTAGTGAAGTTCAAAACCTATAACCTACTCCTGAAGACGTTCTACAAGAAATTTCTTAACCACAAGTACCTATGAATCAATTACAACCTCAATATATACTTTTTTTTCATAGGTTTCAGAGAATGCAGGGTGCACCTCTCAAGTATGACTTTGCCATTGAAAATAACAATGATGCCAACATTATTTAGGATGATGATCCTGTGACCTATATAGAAGTTGTAGAGAGTAAAGATTGACAAATGGCTTGATACCATAAAATCTAAAATGGATTCCATGTACACCAACCAAGTTTGGACCTTGGTTGATCTACTTGAGGAATTAAATGCAATAAGGTGCAAATGGGTCTTCAAGAAGAAGATTGGAATAGATAGCCAAGTATGAAGCTACAAGGCTAGGCTAGTGGCAAAAGGTTTCAAACAAAGACATGGTATTGACTATGATGAAACTTTTTCATAATTAGTTGTACTCAAATCCATTAGGATTTTGCTTGCTATAACTGCATAATATGATTATGAAATCTGGCAAATGGATGTAAAGACTATCTTTCTTAATAAATATCTTGAGAAAGAAATTTTATATATTACAGCCAAAAGGTTTTATCTCAAGTAGGAGACCAAACTAAGTATACAAGTTTAAGATATCCATTTATGGATTAAAATAAGCATCGATGAGTTAGAATATCTACTTTGATGAAACAAAGAGTTTAGTTTCATAAAAAATCATACTTATCATTGAAAATAATATTTCAATGTTACAGTCAGTCAAAAATTGGATGTCTAAAAAGTTTTCCATGAAGAATTTAGGAGAAGCATCCTATATTATAGGTATAAAGGTCTATAGAGATAAATCTAAGAGGATGCTTGGCTTATCCCAATCCAGGTACATTGACTTAGTATTGTAAATATTAACATGGAGGAAAGTAAAAGAGATTACTTGCCCATAAGTCAAGGTATACATCTTTCTAATAAGATATCTCCTAAGACATCTGAAGAGAGACAGAGAATGAATAAGATTCCTTATACTTCAGCTATAGGATCATCATGTATGCCATGCTATATACCAGGCTTGATATTGCTTATGTCCTAGGCATAATAAGCAGATTCTAGGTCAATTCAGGGAAGAATCATTAGAAAGCTATGAAAAATATTCTTAAATATCTAAAAAGGACTAAAGATATTTTTTTAATATTTGGAGGATCAGATTTGAAACTAGAGGGCTATATTGATTCTAGTTTTATAATCAGAACTAGATGATAGTAAATCTATATCAGAGTATGTCTTTACTTTGTATGGTGGTGTAGTGAGTTGGAAAAGTATAAAGTATCAAACTATAGTTAACTTAGTTACTGAGGCAGAATACATAGCTGCTAGTAAAGCTGCTAAGGAAGCTATTTGGATGAAGAAGTTCATTTCGAAGTTGGGTGTAGTTCCTGATTCAACAACCTATGCTATTTATTGTGATAACACTAGAATTGTTGTACAAGATAAGGAACCAAGGTCTCATCAAAGTCCAAGCATATCCTAAGGTACTTCCATCTTGTTCATAAAATTATTGAAAGACAAGATGCGGTCATAGAACAAGTAGACCCATGCTGGAAAAATACTTAGGATTTCATGCATAGATTTTTTTATAATTTATAGTAGAAGTATATCTATTTTAAAACTATTTTAAATAGAAAATATATATTTTAAACAATTCTAATAAACTCTAAGTAGGATCATAGCATGATATGCAATAGAAAACAAAATTAGCATGCATCAATCAACCCGATGTATGTAGTAGATCTAATCTACAAATAATATGAAATCTAATTTTATACCTGATCATGGGTCGATGATTGTCATTGCTGATAGCACGTGGTAAGGGCTTTCCGTATCATTTCATAGCTATACAAGATGTCCAGCCTCTATGAATCATCCATATAGAGCTCCGACATGATCAACCTCCTAGGACTGCTAAATCCCTCCGAAAGCCATTGGATGGCTAAAAATAATTTATATTTTGGACATTCTTGAGCCTCCCAAGAAATCCAAGAAGAGGATGAAGAGGTCTAGAGCTAATAGGAAGAAAACCAAAAATAAGAAATCCCTTTCTATTATTTTTTTCTTCTTTTTTCTCCTTCCTTCAACCCTAGCATCCAAAATAAATTTCACATGCCAATGAAGAACTCACACCAACCTCTCTTATTTTTCCTTCAGTCTTTCTCATCATATTACATGCTAATTTAAATCCACTATGGTTGCCCAATCCCAAAACAATTCTAGGAAAAATTAGTGTGTGGATTAGGATTGGATTAAGTGGACTTTGATAAGATTAGGAAGCATATACCTAGTTTGACTAGTCTTAATATGTAATTCCACGTCCCACCAAAAATCCCATAAAAACTCTATGAATTATTATCTCAAACCACAAGTAAAAAGGTCCTCTTTTCAATACATATTTCATCTAGATTTTTCAAAAAATGTGGCAACAATAATGGATAAGTTTTTGAGAGTTTAAGACCAAGTAGAAATAGGAAAAGTCAAAGAGTTTGATTCCTAGTCAAACTCCTCCTTTTTAATTTAAAACTCATCCTAAATTAATCCAAATTAGAAAAGAAAGGAGGGAGGGCATGAAAACATGTTTGGCATAAATTTTTCATGAATTTATTGAAATAAATGGTATGGAGAAATCCAATAGATAACCTAGTTGGGATAGATAAGTGTTTGACCAAGCTTTGGCCAAAATTAGTTAGGAACCAAAACTAACTTGGTTATAACTAATTTAACCAACTTGGACTCAATCCAATTAGGTTTCAATTAGTCTTAATTAAATTCTAATTAAATTAAAAATTAACTGAGCCCAAGTCTGAATCAAACCATAATTAGAAACCCTTAGTGATTAAGTCATCGAATAACTTAATTGGCTGAATTCTATTTAAACCAAATTCAATTAGACTTGACCTAAACTTCTTCACTCAATAAAATTGAGTCAATTAGAAATTCAATTATTAATTAATATTTTTATAATTAATTAATAATTAATTAATTATTAAATTATAATATTTGTACAAGGTTAATTATTCAACATATTTATAATTTTGTTACTAAATGATTCTTAATTGTTAGTCAGCCATCATGATCCGTTAGAAACTTCTATTGTATGTGACGCCATAGGTTCAAATAGTAAGCCAGTAGTTTAGAAACCAATTTCTAAACTAATCGATGCAACCATCTAGCAATGGTGCTTGATGTCCAGATAGGTCAAATGTTTGCAAAGCTACATTTAAGAACCCGGGCATATGGTTTCTGTATAATTCATCCCTTTGATCCTAATACTTAGAATAATTTTAGAGTTAACTGTCAACTCCAAATAATGCATCCAAATATGTCTGAACCTGCTAAATTCTATGACTCCTCAAAAGGATTGTCCTGGCCAAGGTCTTGCTAATTTGAAATATAGTAGAGTATTATCTCTAAAATCTTGGAGTGACCAACTCTATCTTGACTCATCATTGACTTAACAAGTACTTGACTAGACCCAATAACCTTCCATCACTGGATTAAAAATCTAGGTAGTCCGGTACCTAAGTATAATGAGTTGCTTGCAAATCACTGGGATGATCTTAGGTCGGAGGGATACTTATACCCATATGCTTCTGTGAGATAATCTCGATAGTAAAGTACTCAATAGAGTTGGTTACGTTCAGTGTAATGTATACCTACACTCACCTGCATGCTATACCAATGTCTCCACATTCCTTGGTTATGAGGACAACTAATCCATATGGCATACAACATCTATGCTTGATAAACATTGTCATCCTAGATAACAACATATTATTTAATCACAAACATGTTTAAGAATTACTCGATAAATCCTTTTTTATCGAATTGAAGTAGTTTTAAGGATTTCAACTCAAAAGAGTTTAAAGAAAGATGCAAAAAGAGATGAATTGCCAAAACTAACTTTTATTTTATCAATGATTCATGTATGCATTATAAAAACTCAACCGTCTTTAATCCAGATGATTAGCTATAGGATATATTTCTTAATAACTCCCACTAGGACTAGAGCCAATCAGAATAGTATTGAATACCCATGTTCCACTTGTGGTCATCGAACTCTTTGATTTCAAGGGCTTTAGTAAATGGCCAGCCAAGTTTTCCTTTCCAATGCTCTTTTGAAGGTCAATGTCATCTCGATCCATTGTCTCTCGGACAAGATGAAAATGATGTAGAATGTACTTGGTCTATTGATGAGCCTTTGGTTCCTTCGCTTAAGCTATGGTCCTAGTGCTATCACAATATAAGGAAACTGGGCCATCAATAGAGGGTGCCACTCCAAGCTCAGTGATGAACTTCCATAGCCAAATAGCTTCCTTTACAGTATCGGATGCATTAATATACTCTACCTCGCAAACAGAGTCAACCATAGTGTACTACTAGAAACTTTTCCACCAGATAGCTCCTTCATTCAGGGTAAAAATATAACCTAACACACTCTTGCTATCTTCCCTATCTGATTGAAAACTTGAGCCAATATAATCAACTAGTTTTAAATCAGAATCTCCATAAATAAGCCACAGGTCTTTAGTATTTTTTAAATACTTAAGGATGATTTTTATGACCTTCCAATCCTAAAACACTCTTGCTATCTTTCCTATCTGATTGAAAACTTGAGCCAATATAATCAACTAGTTTCAAATTAGAATCTCTATAAATAAGCCACTGGTCTTTAGTATTTTTCAAATACTTAAGGATGGTTTTTATGACCTTCCAATGGTTCTCACTTATATCAGATTGGTATCTAATCACTACTCCTAGTGAGTATGCCACATCTGGTCTTGTACATGTCATAGTGTACATGATAGATCTCATTACTGAGACATATGGAATCCTACTCATACTCTCTCTCTTGAGGACTTGTTAGACAATCTTTCTTTGAGAGATTAATTCTATGGCCTATGAAAGACAGCCTTTCTTGAAATTCATCATGCTGAACCACTTCAGTACGGTCTCAATGTATATGGATTGGATCAACCCTAGTAACCTTTTAGATCTATCCTCATAGATCTTCATCCCAAGGATATAGGATGCTTTTTCTAAGTCCTTTATGGAGAATTGAGAAGATAGCCATACTTTTATTCCTTGTAATGCAGGAATATCATTCTTGATTAAGAGAATGTTATCTGCATACAAAACAAGAAATATTATAATTGAGCCATTAGGCCATTTATATGTGTAGGACTTTTCGCTAGTCCTAACAAAGTCATACATTCTGATTACTTTATCAAAATGCATGTTCCAACTTCGAGATGCCTGCTTCAACCCATAAATGGATCTTTGAAGCTTGCATACCTTTGTTTCATCTACGAATGTGAATCCTTCAAGCTGTATCATATACATCTCTTTTCTAGCTCTCCAATTAGAAAAGCTATTTTACATCTATTTGCCAGGTTTTATAATCAAGATGTGTTGCTATTGCAAGCATGATATGAATGGATTTGAGCATTGCTATAGGTGAAAATGTCTCATCATAGTCAATATCATAATGCTAATAATATCTCTTGGTAACCAGACAAGCTTTATAAGTCTTCACCTTCTTGTCTGCACCCATTTCTCTTTTGAAAATCTACTTAAATCCTATAGGTTTTATGGCTTTTAGATTAACAAGTATCCATACATCATTGACTTTCATAGGTTCCATTTCAGAATTTATGGCTTTTAGCCATTTATCAGAGTCAGCACTCTGCATCACATCCATATAGGTAATTGGATCATCATTATTTTCATCAAGTTTAATAGGATCACCATCCCAGACCAAGAAACCATAGTATTTGTCTGGTTGATGTGGTACCCTATCAGATCTCCTTAATGGTGCTTCTACAATAGGCTCTGAATTTGATTCAATCAAATATAGTTCTTCAAGTTCAATTGATGGTGTCAGTTTTTCTACCTGTCAAACTTCTTTAAGTGTAACCTTAAAGGCATCGGTTCTTTCTTGAGAAACTCTCTAAAAAGATTGCTTTATTACTAACAAATACTTTATGTTCATCAGCATGGTAGAAGAAATAACCCTTAGCTTCCTTTGGGCACCCTAATATATACACCTATTAGACCTAGGCCCGAGCTTGTCCGTCTTTAAATATTTGACATAAGCTAAACATCTCCAAACCCTAAGATATGAGAGTATCGGCTTACACCCTATCCATATTTCATATAGAGTTTTGTCTAAAGACTTGCTAGGAATTTTATTTAAAATATAACAAGCTGACTCTAATACATATTCCTAGAAGGAGATAGGTAAACTCGTAAATCCCATCATTGATCGACCCATGTTTGATAGGATTTGATTCCTTCTTTCAAACATTCCATTATGCTTGGGTGTCCTGGTAGGAGTCCTTTATGAGATAATCCCATTCTCTTCTAAATATGTCTTAAATTTACTGGTAAGATATTCACCTCCTCGATTAGATCGAAGGATTTAAATATACTTACCAGTTTGTTTCTCTACTTCATTACAAAATCATTTGAAGATCTTAAACGACTCTGACTATATCTCATCAAGTAGACATACCCGTACCTTGATAAGTCACTAGTAAATGTGATAAAGTAGTGGTATCTGCCTATGGCTAAAGTGTTCATGGGTCCATATACATTAGTATGTGTTAGACTCAAAACCTGAGTGGTCCTTTCACCCCTTCCAGTACAAGGTGATGTAAGGTAACGTTATGTAGGCAATAGTCATGCAACTTTAAAATATTTTCAACCTTAAATCACAGCGAAAGACTAGATTAATCATATTAATCAACATATAATATTAGAACATTTCTAATATAGGCCTACAAGTAGGATCATGTATGAATATTAACATGTAAATAAAAAAAAATATAAGCACACAAAGTCATGCATGACAGAACCACTCTATGTTCGATGCACATGCTAAAGCACACTTCTTTAGCAAACTCACCAAGAACCTTACCTTTAATATGATGTGACACTCGCCGGGTTGAGGAAAAGCTCACCAAGGAAGACAATCACTCTGGAAGTCGCACACATGTCCAGCCTCTACAGGTAATCCACACTGGAGTTCTTCCTTGACCTTCTTCCTTTGAAGTGCTAGCTTTGCCGTAATGAAATGGCTTATGGACTCTTCTTCTTCTTCTTCTTCGTCGGGACACTCTAGGAGATGAAGAAGTACTATGGAGGATTTAGGAAGTGCACTCAAGAACCCTTCCCAAGATACTCTTCCCAAGCGTAGAATACTAGGCAGCACACATCCAAACCCAAACCTTTCTTCCCCACACAAAGGTCTCAAAATCTTCTAGCCCTTTCTCCCTCTTTTTAAAGGTTTTTTTTAGCAAAAACTTTCAAAAATCTCTCTTCTCCACGTCCTCATTCAGCCCCCAAATATAGAGGCAAGTGGGAAGAGAAGAAAAGGAGAGAGTTACAAAACAAGGGGGGTTACATAAGTTATGGGATTACATAATTATGGGGTGTTACATGACATTCAAGGCCATGGGAGTTACATCCTTTTAAATTCAAACTAAATTCTAAATTTAAATACTAAATCAAAATTTGAATTCATAATTCAAACTTAAATCTGAAATGGGATGGAATGATTTAGTCCAATCACATTGGACCTAACCCGATCCCAAACCGAATCACATTTGGTTTGACCCAAACTTAATTGCTCAATCAAATTGAGTTAATCAAGCAATCACATTGCCACTAACCCTCCATATAATTATCAATATTTAGTAATTAAAACCTTTGTCACAACATTTATAGCATGATGTGTCAATACTTGACAAATCATCAAATCCCTACATTAAGTCGACTCATAAGTCGACTCCGAAATATAGATGGACAATCAAATTATCCAAAGAGTCCACAAATCCAGATACAATCTTGTTGTCATTTCTATCTGACTGAAAATTGAAATCAGTATACCCCATAAGTTTTAAGTCAGGTTCTCCATAAATTAGCTATTAGTCTTTAGTATTTCGTAAATACTTAAGGATAGTCTTTACTACCTTCCAATGTGCCTCACCTGGGTTAGACTAGTATCTACTCACTACCCCTAGTGAGTATGCCATGTCTGGTCTAGTACATGTCATGGCATACATGATAGAATCCACTATCGAAGCATATGGAATCTTATGCATATGCTCTCTCTCCTTAGGAGTTATCGCACAATCCTTCTTGGAAAGAGTAATTCTATGGCCTATTGGATGATAGCTTTTCTTGAAATTTTCTATGTTGAACCATTTCAGCATAGTGTCTATGTACGTAGATTGAGATAATCCCAAAAGCTTCCTAGATCTATCTCTATAGATTTTTATACCAAGTATGTAGGAAGCTTCACCCAAGTCCATAGAAAACTGAGATGACAACCAGACCTTTGTTCCCTATAATGCAGGAATGCATTCCTGATTAAGAGAATGTCATCTACATACAGAACACGAAATACAACTATTGAACCATTAGTCCATTTATATATGGAGGGTTCTTCTCTATTCCTAATGAAGCCATACGTCTTGATACATTTATCAAAATGCATGTTCTGACTCCAAGATGCCTGCTTCAGTCCATAAATAGACCTCTACAGCTTGCACACCCTAGACTCATTTGTGGATGTGAACCCTTCAGGTTACATCATATACACCTCTTCTAGTTCACCATTTAGGAAAGCTGTTCGGACATCCATTTGCCAAAGTAGTCTAGATATGTTGCCAGAGCAAGCATAATCCGAATATACTTGAGCATTGCCATAGGAGAAAAAGTCTCATCATAGACTATACCATAATGTTGTTGACATTCTTTGGCAACTAGGTGGCTTTATAGGTCTCCACCACCCGTCTGTGCCCCTCTTCCTCTTGAAGATCCATTTGCATCCAATGGATTTTATTCCTTCAGGTGGATCAACCAATGTCCACACATTATTGATTTTCATAGACTCCATTTTAGATTTCATGGCCTCAAGCCATTTCTCAGAATCAGACCTCTGTATTGCATTCATATAGGTGATCAGATATCATTGTTCTCATCGAGCTTAACAGGATCACCATCCCAGATTAGAAAACCATAGTATCTGTTCGGCTGATGCGATATTCTACTGAATCTCCTTAATGGTTGCATAATAGGCTTAGATCTTATCAAATCTGGTTCCATAGTGATCCTAGAATGTATTGTTTCCTCACTTGTTGAACTTCTCCAAGTTCAACCTCAGCAGCTCGAGTGCCTTCAATAAAGTACTCCCTTTCCAAAAAGGTAGCCCTAAGACTGATGAACACTCTATGTTCCTCAAGAAGATAGAAGAAATACCCTTTAGACTCCTTTGGATACCCAACAAAAAGGCACTTGTCAGACCTAGGTTCAAGTTTATCCATCTGCAAATGTTTGACATAAGCCGGACACCCCCAAACTTGAAGATGTGAAAGTGTTGGCTTACGCCCAGTCCATATCGACATAAGCGGGACACCCCTAAACTTGAAGATGTAAAAGTGTTGGCTTATGCTCAGTCCATATCTCATATGGAGTTTTGTCAACGGATTTACTAGGAACCCTATTTAGAAGATAACATGCTGACTCAAGAGCATATCCCCAAAAGGATATAGGTAGAGTGGCAAAGCCCATCATGGATCGGACCATATCTAATAGAGTCCGATTTCTCCTTTCAGACACTCCATTTAACTAAGGTGTCCATGGAGGATTCCATTGAGAAAGAATCCCATTCTCCTCAAGATAAGTCAGAAACTCACCAGAAAGATACTCACCATCTTTGATTTGATCGAAGGGTTTTAATAAACTTCCTAGTTTATTTTTCTACTTCATTATGATATCATTTGAACATTTTAAATGACTCAGATTTATGTATCATTAAGAAGATATAACCATACCTGGATAGGTCATCTATAAATGTAATGAAATAGTTATACCCATTCCTGGCACTGATATTCATTGGTCCACATACATCAGTATGTACCAGATTAAGAATATCATTGGCTTGCTCACCTTTTCTAGTAAAAGATGACTTGTTCATTTTACCAAGAAGACAAGATTCACAAGTTGGCAGTGATTCACAATCATTGATATTCAGGAGACCTTCTCCAACTAACTTGTTGATCTTATTCCTGTTAATATGACCTAGCCTATAGTGCCGAGATAAGTATTGCTGATATTATCTATCTTAAGGCGTTTGCAAGAAATAGTCATTACTGTAATAGGTCATGATAGTAAGTACATGCCATTACTTAAATGTCCACCCATAAGCTTCACACCATTCATAATGATAGAAAAAAACATCATTCTTTATTGAAAATTCATAATTTTCATTGGCCAACTGGCCTACATAAATGACATTCATAAGAAAAGATGGACAGTGATGATAGTTATTCAAAATGACATTACAAGACTCGAAAACTAGCTTGATAACTCTCAATGCCAGGACTGGAACTTGGCTTCCATTTTCCACGTTCAAGAATTTCTCACCATCCTCGAATCTCTTACTAACCTAAAGCCCCTGCAAAGAATTGCAAATATGAATAGGACTTTCGATATCCAATACCTAATTAGTAGTATCACATATAGAGAAATTATGAGGTGTTATCATATAATTACCTTGTATAGCAACAGCTTGCTGCTTTCTCTTTTTCGGCCTGTTCGGGTCAAGAGTTGCAAGATAGGCAAGATAGTTCCTCCTCCAAGGACCCTGCTTCTTGCAATGACCCTGCTTCTTGCAATAGAAGCACTCTGCCTTACTCTGATCAGCCTTCTTCCTCGTTTGATTAGGCCTAGCACTTTGCACCTTCTTGGATTTAATCTTTTTCCTTTTCTTTTTTCTAAAGGGACGACGTCCTGCCACACTGCCTCCCATTAGGTTTACCAACCCTTTATTGAGTTGATGATCTTTCTCATAGGTCTGCAGTAAACCCAACAATTCATGATAGTTTATTACAGGCTTATTCAATCTGTAGTGATCAAGAAAGTCAAAGTAGGAGGGAGGCAAGGAATTCAAAATCGCATCTTTTCCTAACTGCTCATGTAAGGAAAATCCAAGCTTGCCCAAATGCTTAATCAACTCGATCATGTATAGTACATGATCAGTGACTGATGCTTGATCATGCATCCAAGTACTAAAAATGGCAGAGGAAATCTTGTACCGCTCAACATCATTAGGTGTGCGAAAAAACTCCAATTGAAGGTCTTAGTTTGGTCCAACTATTAACATGATTGACTTCAATGCTTCTAACTAACGAATGATCAAGCCCGACTTTGGCCGGCTAACTTGACCACTTGTTAAGATAGTTACACTGAGCCATCACATTATGAATGGCAACTCCACCAGCCTGATGGCCACCCGATCTTTGGATCTGTTGATGATCATCCTACTAATGGACTCATTACCTTCCACTCAATGGGAGGCGAAGACTAGGTTATCCTATAACTTTATCTTTTAAATGATCTAATAATTTAGAGGATTTAATTCATTGTGACACATTAAGAGAAGAGATGGAACTAATCAAGAAACCTCCCACTATCTCATAAAGAGGTTCATGATCAATTGGTCCTTGCGCACCTAATAACCAGTCATGATTGATTAACCTTAGTTGACATGGGTTAACTCGAATCAACAAGTTATCTAATCAATTCTGGTTCACCACATTGGCCAGGTAAGTGAGTTAAGAGATGGGTTCTGCCAAGTAAGCCTCTTTCCTTTGACACCAACCTTGAGTTGGCCAGGTAAGAGTTAGCCCCAAAGAACCTTGATCAAGATGCCAGAGTTACCTTCGACACAAATTGGTTTACCAGACTCAATTGGACTAACCTAAAGACTCGAGCTCACCACAAAGCCAAAAGTCAAGTCCATTTAGATGTATGGACCGATCAAACTAACTAATTAGAGTGATCTATAGAGAAAAGACCTAATACAATATTTGATTAGACTTATTCTCTATTTAATCCATTTCATCTAAACTTAGGTCTAACCCAATTAAGGACTTAATCATAGCTAACCCAATTAATCCAAGGTTATGATCATGTCTTAAGATTTTTAATCACATTCCTAAATCTTAAAAGGTTATCATACAACTTAATTCATAATTAAGTTTATCAATTCTACTTGAAACATTTTCAATTAATCACTTATTATTTGAAACAATTTCAAATATGTGAAACAATTTTACAAAAACTCAAAGATTTTCACTAAACTTTTCAGTGGATTTAGATCATATCATTGTATTAGATCAAATCTAAATAAATTAAAGATCTAACATGCAAGATTAAAATTATTTTAATCTACCAAACCTTTCACTTTTCTTCTTTGTAAGATCATGATGCAAGTGACATCCCTACACATCATAGGAGATCCCATTGAATGGGAAGAGAGGGCCTTTAAACCCTACTTCTCTCCTATGACCGGACGGCCATGGTGAATTCACCTTAATCTAAGTACTTCCTATATAAAAGGAAACTAAGATTTCATATCTACATGTAAAATAATCATACAAATGAACCTGGCTATGATACCACTTTAAGGTAACATTATGTAGGCAATAGTCATGAAACTTTAAAATTTTTTCAACCTTGCATCGTAGTGGAAGACTACATTAATCATATTAATCAACATATAATATTAGAACATTTCTAATATAGGCCTATAAACAGGATCATGTATGAATATTAACATGCAAATGAAAGAAAACATAAGCACACAAAGTCATCATCACATAGAACCACTCTATGTTCGATGCACATGCTAAAGCACACTTCTTTAGCAAACTCACCAAGAACCTTACCTTTAATCCGATGTGACACTCGTCGGGTTGAGAAAAAGCTCACCAAGGAAGATAATCGCACATGTGTCTGGCCTCTACAGGTAATCCATACCAGAGTTCTTCCTCGACCTTCTTCCTTTGAAGTGCTAGCTTCACTAGAATGAAATGGCTTATGGACTCTTTTTCTTCTTCTTCATCGAGACATTCTAGGAGATGAAAAAGTTCTATGGAGGATTTAGGAAGTGCACTCAAGAACCCTTCCCAAGACACTTTTCCAAGCCTAGAACACTAGGCAACACACATCCAAACCCAAACCTTTCTTCCTTACATAAAGGTCTCAAAATCTTCTAGCCTTTTCTCTCTCTTTTTAAAGATTTCTTTTAAGCAAAAACTTTCAAAAATCTCTCTTCTCTACATCCTCATTCAGCCCCCAAATATAGAGGTAAGTGGGGAGAGAAGAAAAGGGGAGAGTTACAAAACAAAGGGGGTTACATAAGTTATGGGATTACATAATTATGGGAGGTTACATAACATTCAAGGCCATGGGAGTTACATCTATTTAAATTCAAACTAAAATTTGAATTTAAATTCTAAATCAAAAGTTGAATTCATAATTCAAACTTAAATCTAAAATGGGGTGCAATAATTTTGCCCAATCACATTGGACTTAACCTGAGCCCAAATCGAATCACATTCGGTTTGACCCAAATTTAATTGCTCAATCAAATTGAGTTAATTAAGCAATCACATTATCACTAACCCTACATAATTTACCATATCCATGAACATGTCATACATGATTAAGTCATGAATGAGGATGACCCAAAATATGGATTCATGTGTACAAAATATCATGGTGATCTCAGGTCTAAGAATCACTTGTACAACTCCCATGAAGAGAATCATCTTTTGACAAGTAAGACTTTCATAAGAAGTTCTCATGATAAATCAATTTAGTGATCTCATACCCTGATGAGTACCTACATTCTTGTATTAGTATCCCTACATAAATGGTTATAAAACCAACCACTCTCTCCATCCAGCATACATAGGATGTGCCAGTCTCTCCAGAAACATTGATCCCTGACTCGATGATCCTTTGACTGGGAATATTTTAGACTAGAATTTATAAAATCTTAGGTCTCACTATTATGAACTCTATCATAATCTTAAAATCATTGTGCTAATCTATGGGATGCATCATAATCTTAAAAACAACAAAGTATAAGGCATAGCATATGATGAAATAAAATGCCTTTTATTAATATCATATATGAGTTAGGAGAATTTTATAGAAATATTTCGATACATAAGAAATATGATTGGCTTTTAGGATACTATTCTTTCATCTCCCACTTGCACTAAAGCCAATATTCCTTATATTTAATTTCCATACAATCTAAATGGCAATCAAATTGCTGTTGAGGAAGGGCCTTAGTGAATGGGTTTGTTTTGTTTTTATTTGTATCTACTCATTCTAAAATTACATATTGTCTATCAATGATTTCACGAATGATATGGAAGTACCTTAGGATGTGTTTGGACTTTTGATGAGACCTTGGTTCCTTCGCTTGTGTAACAGCTCCAGCGTTATCACAATAAAGTGACAATGATTGTTGTATTACAGGAACTACACCCAACTCTTAGATGAACATCTTCATCTAGATAGCTTCCTTAGCAACTTCACTAGCAGTTATATATTTTATCTCAATAATTGAGTCAGCTACAGTTTATTGCTTGATACTTTTCCAACTCACTGCACCTTTATATAAAGTAAAGATATATCCTGATATGGATTTACTATCATTTATGTATGATTGAAAACTAGAGTTAGTATAGCTTTATAGTTTTAAATCTAATTCTCCATATATCAAAAAAATATCTTTAGTTTTTTTAAGGTATTCAAGAATGTTTTTCACAGCTTTTCAATGATCCTCCCCTAGATCAGCCTGGAATCTACTTGCTATGCCTAAGGCATAAGCAACATCAGGCCTAGTATATAACATGGCATACATGATTGATCATATAGTCGAAGCATAAGGAATCTTACTCATCCTTCGTGTCTCTTTAGGTATTTTAGGAGACATCTTTTTAAAAAAATGCATGCCTCGACTCATAGGCAAGTAATCTCTTTTACTCTTCTCTATATTAAATCTTTTCAATATTAAGTTAATGTACCTGGATTGGGATAAGCCAAGTATCCTCTTAGATTTATCTCTATAGATCTTTATACCTAGTATATAGGATGCTTCTCCCAAATCTTCATAGAAAACTATTTAGATAGCCAAGCTTTAACTAATTGCAACATTGGAATATCATTTCTAATGATAAGTATGTCATCAACATATAATATTAAGAAGATAATGACATTCCCACTTGTCTTCTTATACACACATAGTTTATTTGCATTTTTGATGAAACCAAATTCTTTGATTATTTCATCAAAACAAATGTTTCAACTCCTCGATACTTCTTTAATCCATAAATGAGTTTCTTAAGCTTGCATACTTGGTTAGGTCTCCCACTTGAGACAAACCTTCTGGCTATGACATATAGACTTCTTCCTCAAGATACCCATTAAGGAAAGGAGTCTTTACATCCATTTGCTATATTTCATAATCATAGTATGCAACTATAGTAAGCAAAATTATAATGGACTTGAGCATAACTACTAGTAAAAATGTTTCATCATAGTCAATCCATATGTTTGTTTGAAACCCTTTGCCACTAGCCTAGCCTTGTAGGTTTTTTACTTGGCCATATACTCCAATCTTCCTTTTGAAGATCCATTTGGATCCAATTAGGTTTACACCCTCAGGTGGATCAACCAAGGTTCAAACCTGGTTGGAATACATAGAGTCTATTTTAGATTTCATGGCATCAAGCCATTTACTCATGATTGCTTCCGTATAGGTCAAAGGATCATTATCTTGAATGATGCTAGCTTCATTATCATTTCTAATGACAAATCCATATCTGAGAGGTGCATTCCGCACTCTCTTTGACCTACGGAGAGGAGGTGTGTGTTGTGGTTGTACTTGATTAATAGGTACTTGTGGTTAAGGAATTTGAGGTTAATTGTCCATAGGAGTAGGTTGTAGATCTTGAACTTTATTAAGTTCAATTATCCTCCCATTATCTCCTTCTTGGATAAATTCTTTTTCTAAAAAAATGGCATGCTAATACGGGACAGGCTAGCTATCCTAGACCTAATGACCATTTATTGAGATCAATAGCTAAAATAAATAAGTAATTAAAGTAAATGAGAGTAAATAATCAAGACAAGCAAGAATAAATCTAATTTAGATCCAGTTAAAATTAAGATCCGATCTAGAAAGTAACCCCATCAACATGCATAGTCAAATATTTCAAGAGGTTGGATCGTTGGTCATTAAAAAATGACTACTAGGTAGGTTTTTTAATTCAATTAATTTAGATCTAACTAAATTAAAGACATGTCACCTAATAAAAGTAAAATTTCAGCAATGATTTGAAATCCTAATCTAATTATGAAAAGTTCTCACCAAGCATGGGATGTCATGGAGTCCTGAAAAAGGGAGATCAACTTGGAAGTAGTCGAGGTATCCAACCAATGATTCATGAATGAAACAAGAAGAAGTCACCATATCTGGTTCTCCAAAACATAAAATAACAGCAGTCAATTTTTATTTCCAAATATAAACAAAATTCAATTTAGTCCAATGAATTCAAAACTAGAAGTCAGTGTGGTTTCTGGATTTGCTCTGAAAGCATGTGGATTCCTCGTTCAGGCGCATCCTTTTATAACCATGTGATCAGTATACTTGGGGATCAAATGGTGGTGAAACCCAAATAATTATTATAAACCCAATTCTTCTTTTCTTTTTTTTTTTTTCCAAAATACCTTGAAGTCAGTAGTGAGCAAGGGTTTGCTTTCATGATCATGCTAAAACCCCTGATGCTTTCATTATCATGCAAACAGGGAGATGGCTTCGAAGGGAGAGACCGGTAGGGACTTGTTGGCATTCTTTAAGGAAGATGATTGCTGGGGTGAGGTGCCGGTGATGAAGGGTGGAGATGAAGATGATGGCTCTAGGGAAGGCAGTGGCTCATCTTTGACAGTGGGTAGCGGCATGAGCGACACACAAGGTACAAATGGCATGGGTAGGATGAGTGAAAGATGGTGGTGGCGTGGATGTCCTTGAGGGCATGGTAGTGGATGATGATGATGGAAGGATGGTTGGCTGGAGTGAAGATGGTGGGGATCCTTGGGGCCAAACCATGGTGATGCCGATTAGAGGTAGCATGGATGCTCAAAGATGGGGGAGCCACGAGTTGAGATCGATCGATGGCATCAAGTGGTTGTGGTCATCGGTTGTCAGTAGTGGGCAGAGAGGAGGGTACGACAAGGGTGTCGAGCAGTGTTGCAGGTGATGGGGGAAAGTTTGGGAACCAATGTTGATGGGTTCAGTGATGTCGGATGTGGGATCTCCGAACAGGAGGATGGAGGAGGTCATGAGCATTAGGTCATTCAATGACAGCGATGAAGGTCATGTTTGTGGTGGCAGTAATCTAGTTAGGGTATGCTTGATGAGGATGTGGGGGTTTGGCGATCATGGGTGGCACGGGAAATGAGGGAAGGTGGGGATCGACTATGGTGTTGGAGCACGGGAGGTGTAGTGGTGGAGATCTCTGGTGAGATCGATGGATGATAAGTGGGGCGAAGGGTGGTTGGCCTACGGGGAATTTGGGGTCTCAGGAAATTTTACTTTAGATTAGTAGAGAGAAGGAGGGGAAGTAGGAGAAGGAAGAGGAAGAAGAGATAAGGAAGAAGAATTCACCGAAAGGGAGAGAGAAGAGAGAAGAAGTAAGAGGGAGAAGAAGAAGAAGAAGAGAAATAGAAAAAGAGAACGGTGGAGGAAGGAGATGAAAAAAAATCCAAACTTTTTTTTCTTAATTTCTTGATTCATTTATTCTAATTACAAGAACTCTTTAAATAGAGTTTAGTCCCCAGCAAGTTGGAGACCAACTTAATCAAAACTCTAGGACTTCTGGCTAATATGAAATAAGCAGACTAATATGAAATAAACTCCAAACTAATCTAGTTTCATACTCTGAGATCTATGCATGAGTTGGATAAAAATAAGCCCAATCCCTATACACCCAAGTAAAATAAAAAATAAATACATGACTGCTCAAAGAATTTTTAGGTGTGCATCAAAATCTATGCTGGATGATGTCCTCATCATTCTCTTGGGGTGGGAAAAACTTGACTCCATTAAGTTAGGCTCCATACTATTCTAGAAGTCTTGGATAATCCAGGAATCCTCTAACTCTAGCCTGCCTCACCAGTGAACTAAATAGCTATGATAGTCTCAACCCTTAGTGAACTTAATCTGCTTGTCTAGGATGCCATCAATCTTATCATGCTGCTCTCTCAATTTGGCTTTTGGACAATCAAGGGGAGGGTCATTCATAAAGGATGGTACAAGCTCGAACAGATCTCTAGGTATCAATGCTAGTTCTTTATATTCAATTAGATCTGATACAAATTAACATACATATTAGGTCCAACTTTCTTTAAAATCTTGAATGGGCTTGTTTCTCTGGCATATAGCTTCTAAACGATTCCTGGTAGAAACTGCTCAGGTCTGACCCTAATCATGATATAATCATTCTTAGCAAAATCCTTGACTTATTGGTAAGAATCTACTAATTATTTATTTAATTACTTATTTTAATTTATCACTGATCTGTTTATGCAGACTCCTAGTATACTTTGCAAAGGATGATGCTAACTCTAATACTTTAGCATGCATGACGAGGTGTTAAATATTATTATATTTTTTTATTTTTTTTATTTTTTTAAAGTTGGGCATTCATTATATTTTTCTTTTAACTTTTAAAGCCCATACTTTTATAGTTACTACCAGTAAGAGGTTTATATCAGCTTTGGTGTCTATATCCACTTTGTACCTTATGACAAAGGTGTAGGCCTAAAGGAACTCAATCTACTTTCCAATTTTTGGACTTAAAATTTTTTTATGAATTAAAAAACCTGAAGGTTGATTGCTGTCGTAGGTGGTCAAAAATAAAACCTACACACTACTATAGCTAGGATGAGTCGGGATCGTATCCACGGGGATCAAGGATGATTATTTCATGAGAAAGAGTAAAAAGGAAAATTATTCATAGAGAATTGGATTCAAAGTAAGAGTTATTAGAAAATAACAACTAATTACTTAGTTAAATCAGTTAGCAGAAGTAACATAGGAATCTGAATCCACCATGCAAATAGATTTTAGCTTTTTTTCTTTATGTGCAATATCAATAATTCTTGCAGGTTAAATATTAGAAATGTCAGCAAGTTGATCTTCAGTAGGTACAAATTCTAATTCAACAATATTATTTAAAACATGATCACGAATGAAATGATGTCTAATTTCTATGTGCTTAGTTCGAGAATGCTGAATTGGATATTTGGATAAGTTAATAGCACTAGTGTTATCATATTAAATAGGAATTTTAGATTGGACAACACCATAATCTTCTAGTTGTTGCTTGATCCATAACACTTGAGCACAACAGCTCCCCGTAGTCACATATTCTGCCTCAGCAGTGGACAGTGCTACAGAGTTCTATTTACGATAGTGCCATGAAATCAAGTTAACACCTAGAAATTGACAGGTGCCACTTGTGCTTTTTCTATCAATTTTACAGCCTCCATAATCAGCATTAGAATAACTAATTAATTTCAAAGATGTGTGCTTAGAGTACCATAAACCTAGATTGCATGTGCCTTTAAGATACTTAATAATTCTTTTAATAGCTATAATGTGTGACTCTTTTGGATTAGATTGAAACGTGCACATATACAAACACTAAATAAAATATCAGGTCTACTGGTTGTTAAATAAAGTAAGGAACCAATCATATCTCTGTACAGCTTTTGATCGACATTTGTGCCATTCTCATCTTTATTAAGTCTACATGCATATTTCATGGGTGTTCCAATTTTTTTGCTTGATTCCATGCCAACCTTTTTGATAATCTCTTTGATATATTTGGCCTGGTTAATCAGGATACCTTCCTTAGATTATTTGATTTGAAGCCCGAGGAAGTAACTTAGCTCACCTATCAAGCTCATTTCAAATTCTCCCTGCATTAGCTTAGCAAAATCTTGACACAAAGATTCATCAGTAGATCCAAAAATAATATCATCAATATAGATTTGAACAACTAAAATATCATTATCTTTTCTTTGAATAAATAGTGTAGTGTGAACACTATCTCTTACAAAATCATTTGCGATTAAAAACTTAGTCATCATACCAGGCTCTAGGCACCTGTTTTAGATCATACAAAGCATTATTCATTTTGAAAACATGATTTGGAAATGTGTGATCAATAAAACCCGATGGTTGTTCGACAAAAACTTTTTCAGATAGAAGACCATTTAAAAATGCACTCTTTACGTCCATTTGAAATAACTTGAAATTCATAAAGCATGCATATGCTAATAGTAATCTAATGGCTTTTAACCTAGCTACTGGTGTATAAGTTTTATCAAAATCTATTTCCTCTTCTTGATTATATCCTTGTGCTACCAGTCTAGCCTTATTTCAAATTACATTTCCTTCCACATCTAATTTATTTCTATAAACCCACCTAGTACCTATAACAGGATAGTCATTTGGTCTTTCAACTAGGGTCCAAACATTATTCCTCCTGAATTAGTTTAACTCATCATGCATGGCTAACATCTAATTAGGATCAGTTTTAGCTTCTTCTATAGTATGTGGTTCTACGTGAGAAACAAAAGCAATCAAGTCATGTGTATCTCTATGTGCAGCTCTAGTTCTAACACCTTGAGATGGGTCTCTTATAATTAGTTCTTTAGGATGTGAGTGTACATACCTCCATTCTTTGGGTATATCATCATGGTTCTTTCTTACCTCTTCTTCATGTGGTTCACTTGATTGTTTGTCTTTGAGAGTCAAATCCTTCAGTCCATGTTCTAGTGTACCTGCATCATCATCAGCACGATCTTCTTTTCTAGAAGATGAAAGGTCAGATTCATTGAAAATAACATATATCGATTCTTCTACAGTCAAAGTTCTTTTGTTGAAAACATGATAGGCTTTACTATTTAAAGAATATCCAAGAAAAATAGCCTCATCGGATTTCGCATCAAATTTACCAAGGTTATCTTTTTCATTGTTAAGAACAAAACATTTACATTCAAAAATATAAAAATATTTGATATTAGGCTTTCTATTGTTCTACAGTTCATAGAGAGTTTTTCTAATGATAGGTCTAATTAAAACTCTATTCAAAATATAGCAAGCGATATTTACAGCTTCTGCCCAAAAGTATTTTGAAAGATTTCCTTCACAAAGCATTATTCTAGACATCTCTTCCAAAGTATGATTCTTTCTCTCTACAATACCATTTTGCTGTGGTGTTCTAGGAGCTGAAAAGTTATGGTCAATACCGTGCTTTATGCAAAAGTAATCAAAATGTTGATTTTCAAACTCAGTGCCATGATTACTACGAATAGAAATAACATATAGATTTTTCAAATTTGAAACTCTTTTATAAAACTTTTTGAATACTTTGAAAGTTTCATCTTTATGTGCAATAAACAAAATCCATATGTATCTTGAAAAATCATCTACAATCACAAGGCCATATTTCATACCACCTAGGCTTGTAATCCTAGTAAGTCCAAATAGGTCCATGTGAAGTATTTCTAAGGGTCAAGTAGTAGAAACAATATTTTTAGATTTAAAACTCTCCCTCACTTGTTTTCCTAATTGACAAGCATCACAAACATAATCAAAATTAACTTTAAACTTTGGCAATCCTTTGACTAAATCTTTTGAAATAAGTTTAGCTATAGTGCCCATACTAGCATGTCCAAATCGCCTATGTCATAGTAAACTTGATTCCTTGCTCTTATCATTCATTGCTACAAGACTTGTATTGCTTGACATAGCCAGATCATTAAGATCTACTACATAAATATTACCAAGTTTATGTCCAATGAATTTAGTACTAGAGTCAAGTGGATCAACTACTATACACATTGAAAACTTGAAAAAAATATTAAAATCAATGTCACAAAGCTGACTAATACTCAAAAGATTATGTTTTATCTTTTTTACCAGTAACACATTTTCAATAAATGTAGGAGTAATTTTGATTTTACCGATACTGATTATCCTTCCTTTGCGATTATCACCAAATATTACTATTCCACCATCTTTTTATTCTGGGGTGAAGAATTGATCAATATCACTCGTCATGTGTCTTGAACAGCCGCTATCCAGGTACCATCTTTTCTTTATATTTGTGGCTACAAGACATCCCTGCAAAACAATCATGTTATAGATTTAGGTACCCAAGTGGGTCCTTGCAAGTTAGTGGAAATGGTTCCTTTTGAAATCCAAACTTTCTTGGTTTTTTTCTTGTCATTATGTTTCAAATGACACTCAAATGCCTTATGACCAATATTATTACAAGCATAGCATACAATCCTTGGCTTTGAATAAAAAGTACGTGATGAAGCAAATTTAGGTCTAAATTGTTTTGAAGTAATAAACTTAGGAGCATATGATGTAGATGCAGAAAACTTGTTTGAAGTTGAACCTTTGTAACCAATTCCAAATTTGTTATTTGTCTCTCTCTGATCTTTCAAAATTAATTCAAGCTTGTTGGAACTTAGGGTTAATTTTTCAACCAAAGGATTGAGCTTTTGAACTTCTTTCTTTAAATCATCATTTTCATTTTGCAAACCTTTATTTTTCTCAAGAAGCTCTTCTTTTTCAAATTGGGTGGTCTTAAGTTTTTCATAAACTAAACTTAATTTCCTTTATAAAATCTTATTTCTTTCACCAAATTCATTTTTATCCTTTTTGATTGTATCATAATGATTTTTCAAAGCTTTCATTTTCAAACTAGCCTTTTTATATTTTACTAATAATTCACAAAATGCATTATGCAGTTTATCATATATAAATTTTAAATTAGGTTCAGAAGTAGTTACCTCGTCCTCCAAATCCATAAGATAGATCTGTGCAGTTTTTGTTCCTTCTTCATCCTCTTCAGTGGATATAGATTCGTTGCTATCACTCCATGCTGCAAGCATTTCCTTCTTCTTTCTATTGATCATCTTTTTCTTTGCTTCAAGATAGTCAGGACGGATATGTCCCGGTTTCTTGCATCCATAGCTGATTGGAACTTGATCCTTATCTTTGCCCTTCTCCTTTTCTTTATCCTTTTCTCTTTCTCTCCCAAAATCTCCTTTTCTAAATTGCTTCCTCTATCTATTTATTTTTCTTTTGCCCATAAACCTTTTAAACTTTCTCATTACAAGGGCTATCTCATCATTTTCAAGATCATCATCGTCAGATAAATCTGAATCTTCATTCTTGTCCTCCTCGGTAGCTTTAAATGCTATAGCTTTCTTTCTTTTGGAATCTTCATCAGTCCTTTGTTGCATGGCTAATTCATGTATAATTAGTGAACCAAGCAACTTATCCAGTGGTAGGGTATTCAGGTCCTTTGCCTCTTGAATAGCTGTTACTTTAGCTTCCCATTTATCTGGCAAAGATCTCAAAACTTTTTGAACAAGATCAGCATTAGTGTAAGTTCTACCAAGATTTTTGAGACTATTGATAATATCAGTAAAGCGAGTATACATAGCAGATATAGTCTCACTTGGATCCATCTTAAATAACTCATAGTTATGCACAAGAAGATTGATTTTTGATAATTTAACTTGTAATGTGCCTTCATGTGTAATCTCTAGCTTATCCCAAATTTTTTTAGTAGAATTATAAGTTGAAATTCTGTTAAACTCATTTGGATCCAAAGTACAATACATTAAATTCATAGCTTCGGCATTCAGCTCAGCTAACTTCATATCAGCTCAGCTAACTTCATATCAATTTCGCCCCATTCCTCTTTTGGTTTGGGAACCTTAATATCATTAACTCTAACAGTGAGTGTGTGATGTCCTTTCAAGATATTTTTTCATAAATGAAAATCTATAGCTTGAATGTATATTTTCATTCTTGCCTTCCAGTATGTATAATTGGTTTCGATGAAAAGTGGAGGTCGATTTGTGGATTGACCTTCAGCCAAAGAAGTGCTCATGGGATGTGCCATCAATCTTTACTCTAGGTAATTTTCAGAGACTGCTTTGATACCACTTGTTGCCCAGGTGGCTTCCCAAGAGGGGGGTGAATTGGGATTTTAAAAACTTTTCACAATTATGTGCACTTTGAAATTCTTTTAGTGTTGTGGTGTAATATGCAATGTGAAAGTAATTAAGTAAATGCAATAATCTAAAGTAAGCACAAACACAAACACAAGGAAATCTAGAGTGGTTCGGAGCAACCGGCTCCTACATCCACTACCCAAGGAATACTTGGGATTTTCACTATATTCCCCAACTGGAATACAGTCAGATTGTTTTACTAGGCTCACAATCCAAACCTATACACTTTGGTTTTACCGAGATTATCAAAGAAACCCAAACTCCCTTTGGTTTTAAATGGGATCACCAAAGAAACCCTAACACTTGGTTTTATCCCGGGATCACCAAGAACCCAAACTTAGGTTTTCATAAGGTTCACCTAAAAACCTTTAACCCTCTTTTAAGACACAGCCCCTTGCTGTTCTTAGAGAGAAAACAAAGATAGAGATAAATAAAAAGCAACTACACAACAAATCGAGTTTGTTTAAATGTTGTTGATGTAGATCAAGATGAAGCCTAGCTTTGAATGCTCTTTAATGCTCTTCAAGCTGCTTCTTTGCTTCTTCAATAAGTGGATCAATGATGAAAAAAAGTTGGTGAAGCTTTGAATCCTATCTTGAATGCTCATTAAGTAGGTTGGTGAAAGACTTGAAGGCTCTTCAAATTTCCAAGATAAGTCAATAATAATCTTTCAAAAATTGTTTAATCCATCAAAAGTAATCCCTTTTATAGTTTTCCATGAGATATGACCATTGTAGGGCCTAGGGATTCGTGAAAGAGCTGTTGGAGACCATTTGGAATTTAAAAATTACTTTCAGTAACTAGCCATTAGAGTGTAGGAAATGGTCACTCGAGTTAGCTCAAGGTCCACGAGTTGGCTCGAGTCTCAGATAGCCTAGAAAAAATTTTGTGGGAGTCAACTCTTCGAGCTGGAGTCGGCTCGTGCCTTCAATCAATTCAAGACAACAAATACCTTGAGTCGGCTCTTCAGGGTAGAGTTGGCTCGAAGTCTTAGTCACCAAAAAAATCATAATTCTGGACGAGTTGGCTCTTGGAGCTCGAGTCGGCTTGAGATCTCAGACTTTAGAAATATGTATTCTTCCAAGAGTCAGCTCTTGGGACACGAGTCGGCTTGATATATTAAAATTCTGAAATTTTTCATGCCATGCCATAAGGAGTCGGCTCTTGATCCATGAGTCAGCTCTTGTCAAAACTTCAATTGATGCTTCAAACTTCTCCAAAATTCTTCAACACTTGAATCAAACAAGAGCTAATCTATACACTCTCATTTTTCCAATTTTACAGCCCATTTACAAGATTACATAGTTGAAAAATTAAGGTTTTTATAATTCAAAGTCCATAAGAGTCTATACATAATTGAATTACCTCTCAACTAATTTGAAAACTAATTTAAACTAAAGATAACCAATTTCCTGCAAAAACTTCTTAAGTAATTGAAAGAATTAGTAACATATACATGCTCCAATATTTTGTGATCATCAAAATCATTCCAGGGGTCAACAATATCTTTTAATTCCTATTATATGAGAAAGGGGGAGAATCTATTAAAAAAAATATTTATTGAAATTTCTTTCAAATATCGAGTGAAAACTCTCCTGACTAAAGTTGAAAACTTAGATATTGATGATTTGCATATAATCTGATACCTGCATAAAATTTTAGTACATGACTAGTATAGTAAACTTATTGCCCTAATACATGTTGAAAAGTTTGTTTTGATACTACTTCATTTCAACATCTTGAAACTTTATTTGTTCTGATACACACCACCTTGAATATACATTTGTACATGTGAATATGGTATATAGTATGTCATTACATGTAATTGTAAAGTGTTATAAAGCTTTTCATGCCTAGTGTTTTGTCATCATCAAAAAGGGGGAGATTGTTGACCCCTGTAATGATTTTGATGATTACAAAACATTGGAGCATGTATGTATTACTAATTCTTTCAATTACTTAAGAAGTTTTGTAGGAAGTATTTATCTCTGTATCATTTGATTTTCTATTCAATTGAAATATATTCCAGTATTGTATGAACTCATGTACATTTCAAGTTCTTGTAATTTTGTAAAAGGAGCTATAAATTGGCAAAAAGGAAGTATAAATAGGTTAGATAATTATGGTAAGCTCCTTGAGTTGTTTGAAAGCTTTGCACTTGTTGGAATCTTGATTTGAAGAAGTTTGGAGAAGTTTGAAGGCATTTGAAGTATTTTTGTTTGAGCTGACTCTTAGGCCAAGAGCTGACTCTTGTTATGGCATGGCATGCTGAATTTCAAAGTTTTAGAAGCTCAAGCCAACTTGAGCATGAAGAGCTGACTCATGAAAATATTGTAAATCTCAAGTTTCAGAAATTTAGGACTTCGAGCCGACTCGACCCATGAAGAGCCAACTCATCAAGAGTTTATGTTTTTGGTGACTAAGACTTTAAGCCAACTAAGCCTTGTAGAGTCGACTCATCCAGAGTTTGTTTTTCCATTATCGAGATGTCGAGCCGACTCCTGGTTCTCGAGCCGACTTGAGTGTCGGGTTCTGGCTTGTAACGGCTAGTTGCTAAAATAGTTTTTTGAATTCTAAAGTGGCTCCAACGGTTATTTTCTGGTTTCCTAGGCCCTATTATGGCTAGCTTTGCTTGAAAACTATAAAAAGGAGAATTTATGATGGATTAAACAATTCTTGAGATTATTTATTGATTATTCTTTGAAAGTTAAGGAGCATTCAAGTTGATTTCAAATCTTTCACCTACCTACTTCAAGTGAGCATTCAAGAAAGGATTCAAAGCTTCACCAACTGATCTTCATTCTTGAATCCAACCTTTCAAGGAAGTTAAGAAGTAGCTTGAAGAGTATTTAAGAGCATTTAAAGCTAGGCTTCAATTTGATCTTCATCGGCAACTACTAAATAAATTGGGTTTGTTGTAAAAGTTGCTATTTCCATTTGATATATATTGTATTCTCTTTAAGAACAGCAAGGGGTTGTGTCTTAAGAGTGTTGAAAGGTTTTTAGGTGAGCCTATTAAAACCTAAATTTGGATTTCTTTGGTGAGCCCGGTTTTAAAAATCAAAGGAAGTTAGGTTCTTGGTTATCCTATGTTAAAACCAAGTGTTGGGTTTCTTTGGTGATCCTGTATTAAAACCAAAGTGTAGAGGTTTGGATTGTGAGCCTGTCAAAATAATTTGACTGTATTCCAGTTGGGGGATATAGTGAAAATCTCAAGTGGTGCTTGGGTAGTGGACGTAGGAGCTGGTTGCTCCAAACCACTCTAAACCTATTGTGTTTGTGATTGCTTGATTGTGTTTATTTACTTACTTCTGCATTACATAACTTATCACAACACCACAACACTAAAAGAATTTTAAAGTGCACATACTTGCTAAAGTTTTTATAATCCCAATTCATCCCCCTCTTGGGAAGTCACCTGGGCAACACTTTTTTTTGAAAATAATAAAATTTATGATGCATGCCAATTTGGAAAACAAACTAAAAGTTCTTTCAAATCAAAATGCATAGTTCTACATTTAGATGTTGGGATCCGGTCGGTGTAGCAGAAGATTGGGTTTCAAAATTTTCATTATTGAAACCCTAACCGACCGGAACCCTGAATCCTAAGACCACTTGACCATGACAATTAATAAATCAAAACTTTAGGGATATCGAAGAATACCTAGAGCATTATACTCCTTAATTTTCACGAGGCACACAAGTGTATGCCCTCTAAAGGTGATCCACATAGGAACTGGACCAAGGAAGCACACCTACCAAGCTTGCTTATTTGACTAGGACTCTTCCGGCAACCTTTTGGACTTTCTTCCTTTGTTGGAACCCCTACCCTCCTATAGGGTATTCTGAGATCTCTCTGAATACTCTCTTAGAATTTAAATATCCCTCCTATATCTTTTCCTAGGCTCTTATCTTAAATAGACAATCCTTGTCTTAAAAGGACAAGCTTTTCTTAAAAGGACAAGCCTTGTCTTAAAGAGGAAGAGAAAATAGAAAGTATTTCTATTTGGATCAGAATAGAATGCCTGGCATCAGATTACTGATGCCTATTTATAGAGTGATGAGATGCCTAATAAGTCTCTTTCTCAGCCCTTTGATAAGACCCTTCAAGTAGAAGGAGTCTTTTGGGTGAGAGGACTTATCATGAAAAGTCTATTCATGCACCAAGAGACATATAGGTGTCTCTTTATAATTCCACTGATTTTTCTCATATGCCATGTGGCATAATACTAATAAAAAATAGGCCAGGGGATGTGGGACTCCAAGAGACATATCAGAGAAACCAGAAGCCTTCAAATAGAAGGACTCCTACATCTTGAATTTGCACCAAAAATGAAGGGACATGACCCTTCATTTTGCATGCCTCATTTCTTTCATGCCAAATGCCTCTTTTGACCAGTCAAAGCCCATAAAAAAAGACATGGAGATATGGGAGAAAGTCCTAGCCATTATCTAGAATTTGTGATTGATTGGTAGAAGGACTCTTGGTCCTTCTGCGCACATTTATTTTGGCACACATCTATCTTGGTGCCAAGAGTCCAATCCAAGTTGGACTCTTCCATAATTCCAAGATAAGGCCCAAATAAATCTAGATATAATCAAACAAATACTGTCCTAATTATGACATAACCTAATTTAAGTCTCACTTAAATTGGTTAGCCTAGATAGCAAGCAAACTAACCCAATTTAATTGGGCTAGGAGTTGGGCTAGCCAACATATTCTAGTATGTCAATTAGCTAGCCAATCAGGATCCAATAACCCTCATAAAAATACAATTGACTTCCTTAGTTAATTTCCTAATGTGTGTGACCCTTTGGATTTCATATATAGCCAGCAGTAAGCCTAGGTCGAAGCTATTTCAATTCAATCAAAAACTGATTAACCTAATTAGGTCAAAATCGAGCTGACCTAAGTTGCCAATTCAAACCAGATTTCGAATTGACTCATGAATCCAATCAATTTGATTTATGAAAACCTACAAGACATGATTGACGTCTAGCAACATGTCATGCCTACCTGAAAGATGAGGAATTTGGTTAAAATTATCAAATACCCTTTAGTGAAAAGTTACCATATAATTCAATCATTCGTTCTTCGTTTATCCTGATTAAGCGATGGACAAGGATAAATGTCAAACCCTTGCACTTAATCCTTTTGAATCTCAATTCGATAATGAAGACTTGATCGATGAAAGGTTAAAAACCCTATCTAATCTCATCCTACTTTAATCAAAGGCTTCCTAAGTCAACAATCAAAGAGATTACATGGGATAAGTCCTCCTTTTACTAGGAGTGATCGATTCCTTGTTGACCTACTCATTACCTTCACACACAATCCACCATATCTAGAAGCACCCCATACATGACTTGATTGCCATGAATAAGTATGCACCAAAATATGGGTTCATATGCATAAGATACTATGGTAGTCTCAGGTCTAAGGATCACGTGCACAACTCCCACTAAGAGAACATTCTTTTTGGCAAGTAAGTAAGACTTCTATTAGATGTTCTCTTGTCAAATCAACTCAGTGAACTCAACCTAATGAGCACCCACATCCTTGTATTAATGTCATTACACAAGTGATCATGAGACCAACCACCCTCTCCATCGAGAATACATAGGATGTGCTAGTCTATCCGGATTTATCAATCCCCAAATCGATGATCCTTTAACTAGGAATATTCTAGATTAGGGTTTATAGGTTTTAGGTCTCACTATTATTCCTGTAATCCTGAAACCATTGCCCTGATCTATGGGGTTGATCATAATCTTATAATTAAAATATCAGATACAATATATGATGAATCAAAAATTGCCTTTATTATCATTCATGAGTTGGAAGAAATTACAATATTTGCCACTGAAACTTAAATGTGATTGGCTTTTAGGGTATAATTCTTTTAATAGTAATGGTCTTTTAGTTCTAAAATTTTGTAAAAGGCAATAACAATATATAGGTACCCATAGCTTCTGCTTGAATGGCTTCACCACTCGCACCATAAAGCTCGAAGTCACCCTTCTTCAAGCTCTTAATTTTGTGAAGTCCTTGCAAAGATTTGCATATATGAGACCCACATGCAGTATCTAATAGCCATGAATCAAAAGTTGAAATACTCAATGACAAGTTAGTTTTTATGATATACAAACCTTTTGATGCTCCACCAGTTTCAGCTTTCAGACTAGCAAGATATGACTTGCAATTCTTCTTCCATTGTCCCTACTTGCCATAGTGAAAATAGGTTCCATCAGTAAAAGACTTCTTCGCCTTCTTCCTCTTCTCGATGCTTTTCTTAGGGTTCCACTTTCTCTTTGAACCCTTATTCATTACTATTTTCTTCTTCCCATCAATTAGAAGAAGATGAGCCTTGTCCCCTTTAAAATAGCTCTTAGCTGTCTTAAGTATGTTAAGTAGCTCAAGTAATGAAAGGTTTAGTTTGTTCATGTGATAGTTCATTACAAATTGAGAGAAGGATTCAGAGAGTGATTGCAAGATCAAGTCCCTTTCCATCCATAACAAACCATAATTGACCTAATCGAGTGATTAAGTCAATCATCTTTAGTACATGGACTTGAATAGACGAGCCCTCACTGATACGTGCACAAAACAATTGCTTCAATAGTTCATATCAGGGAGCCCTACTTTACTCTTCATAAAGCTCTTTAAGATTGAGCAATATAGATTGAGGTTCCATATTTTTATGCTACCTCTGTAATTCATTGCTCGTAGAGGCTAACATAATGTACTTGATAATTAAACTATCATTTTGCCACATTTTATATGTGGCCCTTTCTTTCTCCGAAGCATCATCTCTGATCAGATCTGGATCAGGGGAATCGAGGATGTAGGATACCTTTTCCTAAGTTAGACAATTCTCAGGTTCCTTAACCAATCTACATAATTAGGATCGGTCAACTTATTAGCATCTAAAATACCTCGTAGTGATAAAGTAGAAGTCATAATATCAATCTACATAAATAAAGAATAACATATAAGCTGACCACTTAAGATGATGTACATAATTAGATAAGGACTTATCAATCTAATTATGTCTCCCACTATTTTTCTACAAATATCATAGCCCTCACCTATGGCAAGCGAGAAACCCTAACAAGATTTGTTTAGTGGGTTGAGATCCTAATTCCTCATAAATGCCTGTGTTTACCTAACAAATAGTCATGAGTTCAAGGGTAGGAAATTTTCTTTTCCAATTGTAACCCATGCAACTCTCAACATTATAGCTGCCTTTAAGATACTTATAGCCTTGTGTTTACACAACAAACTATAATGTCTTAATTTAGTCAAACCCTTCATTTCCATATAGTCGTGATTAAATAATATTGCTTTTGTATTTATACAACAGAGCAACATCAAAAATCATGCTATAAAGTATTAGATGCATTAAGACAAATTTTATAGCAAACCCTATAGTAGGCCTTGTGTTATGCTACAAACCTATTATAGTTTTTATATAAATTTGGCTTAGCATGAAGGAAGGCAATTAGTAGTGTTTTAATTAATAAGAATTTTTAAATTAATGTCTAAATCAATTGAATTAGCTAGGTAAGTGGAAGAGAGGTGAGAGGCCCCCCACGCTTGCCTTAGACACCAAAAATTTTGGCTAGGTATGTAAAGGATCCAATTAGAAACCACATTTTCTTTACCTTTCCAAACCACTTTCCTAGACATAATTGATCAATCAAACCCTAAATGAATTTGTATTATGATTTTATAACACTATGACTAAATATATATATTTTTTTAAAGAGGGCTTTCATTGTCTCATGCACATCTTAATTCTACAAACTATCTAATAGGCATACAACAATATCATATGTGCCAAGTATGTCATAATTCTAGGATAACCTTATAACATAGCAGATATCCACCGCTATGTTAGAATAACCTTATTTCAAAATGATGACTGAATAATCCAAACATATCTTTATATTGATTAGGGTTTAAGTGAAACCCTAATCAGTGGCATATATCAATCAACATATGCAACAACTATTATACAAGACATAATCATCCAAACATTTCATTATTAATTGGATGAATCAAGGTTTCTCTGATACTACTGTTGGGTTATGGTTGCACAATGAAAGACCAGATTTCAAAATTCTAATCCTTGAAACCCTAGTCAACCAAACCCTAGACCCAAGACTTTCTTGATTATATCAATTAATAGAGTAGAATATTTGAAAATAGAAGAATACCTATAATGCTAATATCCTTTTCTTTTCACTAGGCATACAAGTGTATGCCCTCTAGTGGTGATCCACATAGGAACCAAACCAAGGAAGCACTCCTCTTGCTTGCTTGACTCCTTCTGACAACCTTTTCTCCTTCAACAACTTTTTCTCCCTTCTAGGACCTTTTCCTTTTAAAGGTAGCTTAGTACCTTATTGAAAACTCTCTTACTGTCCCATTATCCTTTTTAATTCTCTTCCTAAGCCCTTATCTTAAAATAGTGGACTTGTCTTAAAATAATAGACTTGTCCTAACAAGAGAAGGAAGAGAATTATCAAGACAATCATCATATGCCTTGGCTTCAATCACCGAAGCCTTTAAATAGGTAGAGAGGAGGTGCCTAATACATCCTTTCATCAGTCCCTTATCTGATATTTAACATATTAGATAAGACCCTTTAATCAAAAAGAGTCCTTGGTAGAAAGGTACAAAGTAAAACATCATTTCACTAATTATTTGCACCAAGTGTTGGTTATCACACTCTTTGGAAAAAATAAAAAATTAGTCTTTAATTTTAGAATTAAAGATATGGTCCTATACCCTAATAGGTGTATCAAGTATGGAGCTTAGCTAAAAACTAAATGATTAACAAGTAGAAGGACTCAGCCTATCTATGCACCATATACATGAAGCATCGTGTCCCTTCATTATTCATGCCCTTTCTTAATCAATTGACTGGCCAACTCCAGTCAATTTGGGTGTCCAATAGATCGGATAGGGGCTAAGCCTTATCACCTAAAAGGTGATTAATTTGTAAAAGGACTCTTGGTCCTTTTGTGTCCCTTATCTTATGCATATGCCAATATGGCACCAAGAGTTCCATGCCCTTGGGACTCTTTATTTAATTAATCGATAAAGGCTGATAAATTAGGATAAATCCTAATTTGGCTACCCTACTTAAGGCTCAACCTAATTTAAGTCCCAATAAAATTGGTTGACCTAAATAGCAAGCATTTAAACCCAATCTAATTAGGTTAGGAGTTAGGCTAGCCAACATATGCTAGTATATTAATTAGCTAGCCAATTAGGATCCTATGATCCTAATAAAAATACAAATGATTTACTTGATCAATTCCTTAATGTGTATGACCCTTTGGGCTCCTCACCTAGCCAGCAGTAGGTTTAGGTTCATGTCAATTTAGTTCGATTAGATATCAACTAATCGAATTAGGTCAAATCAAGCTAACCCTAGTTGTCAATTTGAACCATCTTTCAAATTGACTCATGAATTCAATCAACTTAATTTATGATAACCTACAAGACATGATTGACATCTAGCAACATGTCATGCCTACCGAGAAAATAAGGAATTTGGTAGAAATTATCAAAATATCCTTCAGTGGCAAGTTACCATGCGATTCAATCCTTCGATCTCCAATTATCCTGAATAAATGATGGGTTTAGAAAATTATCAAACCCTCACACTTTATTCATTCAAATCTCAAATCACTAATGAAGACTCAATTGATAAAAAATTAGAAATCCTTTTTTATTTTTGTCCTGCTTTGATCAAAGACTTCTTGAGTCATCATTTGATGAGATTGCATGGGATAAATACTTCCCTTACTAGGAGTGATAGATTCCTTGTTGACCTACACACAACTTTCATACATAATTCACCATATCCATGAACATCCCATATATGACTAAGTTATGAATGAATATGAACCAAAATATGGATTCATGTATATAAGATACCATGGTGATCTTAAGTCTAAGAATTACTTATACAACTTCCACTAAGAAAATCATCTTTTGATAAGTAACTAAGACTTCTATAAGATGTTCTCATAATGGATCAATTCGATGAACTCATACCTTGATGAGCACCTACATCCTTGTATTAGTATCCCTACACAAGTGGTCGTGAGACCAACCACTCTCTCTATCAAGCATACATAGGATGTGCCAGTCTCTTCGGAAACATCGATCCCTGACTCGATGATCCTATGACTAAAAATATTTTAAATTAGGGTTTATAAGATCTTAGGTCTCACTGTTATGAACTCCATCATAACCGTAAAATCATTATCCTAATTTATGATGTTTATCATGTTCTTAAAATAATAAAGTATAAGATACAACATATGATGAAACAAAATACCTTTATTAATATCATACATGAGTTAGGAGAATTTTATAGATAATCCCCTATTTCATATGAAATATGATTGGCTTTTAGGGCATTATTCTTTTAGTTTAAGGATACCTAATGGAATTAATTATAGGTGATCTATCAAAAGAGAGAAGAACTCGATCTTCTTTTAAGAATGTTTGTGACTACCTAGCTTCTATATCTCAAATAGAATCTAAAAATATAAAAGAAGCTAAAAAAATCCTAATTGGATTAGTGCAATGGAAGAAGAATTAAATTAATTTGAAAGAAACAAGGTTTGGTAGAAAGACCATCGAATTTTTTAATAATTGGCATAAAATGAGTTTTTAGAAATAAGTTAGATGAAAATGAAATTGTTACTAGAAATAAAGCTAGATTAGTTGCTAAAGGATACAATCAAGAATAGGATATTGATTTTGATAAAACTTTTATACCTATTGCTAGATTAGAAGCAATAAGGTTATTACTTGCATTTACGTGTTTCATGGATTTTAAACTATATTAAATGGATGTTAAAAGTATATTTTTAAATAGGAACATAGTAGAAGAGGTTTATGTAGAATAACCGCCTGGTTTTGAAAATCATTCTTATCCAAAACATGTTTATAAACTATACAAAGCTTTATATAGTTTAAAACAAGTTCCATGTGCATGGTATAATAGATTAAGCAAATCTTTACTTGAAAATAATTTTACAAGAGAAAATGTAGACCTATTTTATTTTTAAAAAGAAAGAATGATGATTTTTAGTGGTGTAGATATATATTGATGATATTATTTTTGCTGCTACTAGTAAAATTTTTTGTCAAGGCTTGCCAAGTTAATACAATGAGAGTTCGAGATGAGCATGATGGAAGAGCTAAACTTCTTCCTCTAACTCCAAATCAAGCAAACTAAAAAGGATATCTTCATCAACCAAGCCTAGTATACTAGAGAAATACTAAAAAATTTTGGGATGGAGACCACAAAACTACTTGGCACACCTATGAGTCCCTCTTGTAAGCTTGACATATATGAGAATGGTAAGGGTATCAAATAAAAATGATATAGAGGTATCATTAGTTCCTTACTTTATCTTACTACAAATAGACTAGATTTTATATTCAAAGTTTGTATGTGTGCTAGATATTAGTCAAACCCTACGGAATCACATTTATTAGCTATTAAAAGAATACATAGATATTTATCTAGTACTATTAATATTGGATTATGGAATTCTAAATAATCATCAATTAAACTTATTGCAAATTTTGATACTAATTTTGTTAGATGTAAGTTAGATAGAAAGAGCACTAGTAGAACCTGCCAATTTCTTGGAGTTAATTTAATATCATAGTTTAGCAAAAAATAAAATTCAATAATACTATCTACAGTCGAGATCGAATATATAGTAGCTGAAAGTTATTGTGCTCAAATCTTGTGGATTAAATAATAACTCAAAGATTTTAGCATCAAACTAAGTAAAATTCTCATAAGATATGATAATACAAGTGTAATTAATCTAACTAAGAATACTGTATAACATTCAAGAAATAAATATATTGAGATAAGATACCACTTCATAAGAGATCATGTACAAAATAGTTATGTATTGCTTGATTTTATTTGTACAAATAGATAATTAGCTGATATCTTTACCAAATCCTTTAAGAAGATAGATTTTGCATGATTATAAGAGAGCTGGGAGTCATAGATCTTTTTGACTTAACTTTCATCTTCTCTCAATCCATGGTCTTGACAATTTCAAATTGAGTGAAATCCTATCTATTTTGATCTTTGCAAACTTCCTAAACTCATTAGACAAACCCTCCATATCTTTATTTTCAAGAAAAATTAAGTTTTGTTCTGACTCATTCCTTGAGTTGACTCATAGAATTTTTCCTTGAGTTAACTTATCATTGAGTCAACTCATGGGTTAATTCCATGAGTTAACTCATCGATAGAAGCCTTATTACCTAAGGCTAGCTCACAATCTCATTTCTTACTTTACCCTTCAATTTCTTTTCCAAAATCGTTCCAAAAATCATTTGAATTTTCCCTAAACAATAAAGCTCTCAATCTTAGCCCTCTAGTTGTTGGAATCATGCTCATTCCTTTCATATCCAAGTATGATGGGACCATGGAAGTAGCTGGCCTACCAATCCAAGCATCCCATCCCATTTTTGGTGGCTCAAGTTGTGAGGAATGGTGCTCCAAGGCTTGTCACAATCCAGAGCCGAGGATGGAGACCCGTGTTCCTTCACCTCCTTCACCCATGGTCGAGAGGGTTGCAGGATGAGTTATTGCATAGGGGAGGAGGATCTATTTTGAGTATTTCGACCGATAGGGCTTCACCATCAATCAATGGATCTTGTCTGCAAGCTATGAGGGCTTCTATTCCATGAGAGAGAGAGAGAGTATCCCCCCACCTTGTTCAAGAGTTTTATCGCTCCTTGGCTAGGGGGAGATGGTTGAGAGGTGATAGTTCGAGGTATTCACATTCTCATTTTTGATGAGTTGTCGAGCCGAGTATGGGGGACTCCTCGTGTGGGATGATTGCTGATTGTTTGGGTGATAAAGAGGCTAAATTTAGGTGTACTCTTGAGAGGGAGGATGTTAGGGGGATCTCTGTAGTCATGGTGAACCAGCTATCTATTGAGATGAGACTATTTCACCATGTGATTGCTTGGATACTGGCACCTAGAATAGGGCGATCCAACTTTATTATCAAGAGGGAGCTTATGTTGTTGGTTGTGCTCATCCAAGGGACCACCATGAACTTATCGAGGATGATGGTTAGACAAATACAGGAGGTGATGAGTAGCAGGAGGCTATGCTTACCCTACAGGATGGGTCTGACCCATATATTCAGAGTTTGATGTACCACTTGAGGGTGAGGCCTTCAAGGAGCTATTGCACATCATACATATGATGATCGGTCTCTACACCGCGTGAGGTATCGGAAGATTGGTGTTCGATGGGTGTGATGCATATCAAGATAAGAGGCCAGTTTAGACTCAAATAGAGAGATTGCAGTAGTTGAGGTGGGGCCTTCAAAGCTACCACTAATACAGCATCTCACCCTCCAGAGCTAGCCACTCCTCCTACACCTGCAGCACCAGACACTGGCATAGTTCCTCCATCTTTACCTTGGACTATGATTGGTCCTTAACCCGATATTCATCATGATGATCAGATAAGGGAGAGCATAACCTCACTGGTAGCTAGCTTTGTCAGGATCGAGTTCCAGATTCTATTTGGCAAAGTAGATGGACTATAGACAGAGCTCTAGAGTTTGAGGACTATGACTCATGAGACGTTGGCATAGCTCAGGGTGAGGATAGAGATGGGACTTTTAGAGATCTTGGTAGCCATCTAGAGACTCACACCTGCTCTTGCTCTTGCTGGCTCTTCAAGTCCTCCACTAGACTCTCCACCACAGCCACCACAGCTCCTCAGCCACCTACATCACTAGAGCCACCATCGACAATTGACCCAGAACTTCATTTAGATCATCAATCAGATTAACCACTAGCTTCACCTTTTGATTAGCCATCCACTACTAGAGCTATAGGATTTTATAGCCCAGGGTTCCACTACTCTTGTCCTTCTAGCAAGACTAGAAGCTTGACCTATAGAAAACCTAGGTCCTTAGCCTATAGGATTATGGCTCCTATAGTTATAGATTTCTCATTCGATGAGGACTAGCATCTTAGACTATATCTATAGGATTTTTGCTTTTACTTAGGTATGATTGACTTTATGTACACTAGTGTATTGTAGAACATTCATTTTGTATCTTGGTGTTTATAGTACATTCATTTTGTATTGATACTCATTTATGTAATGAACTTATATATGAAATGAAATTTCTATTTTCTTTTAGTACAAAGCTTGCTCTATTACAGTCTCATGGATAAATTGCTATCTTTACTTATATTTCAATGCTTACATTAAAATGGTTGTCTTTGATCTACACTAATTGTTTGATATCAATCATGCATTGTTACAAAAAGGGGCAGAAAGGATGACACTTGCAATATTTATTATTTGAATGATGACAAAATGGGGGAGTAGAAATGAAATTGATTATATAAGCATAACAAAATGAAATTGATTATATAAGCATAACAAAATGAAAGTTGAGTAATTGAAAACTGAATATATAAGCAAAAAGTAAATAAAATGTAAGATATAGGGGTAGCAAAAGTAAAAAGCATAATTGATTGAAAATTTAAAACTACAAATATATCGAAACATATCAAAATATGATATTTTGACATGTTCTGATATATTTGTATAATATAATAACTCACTTTGAACATGAATTTCATTTTCTCGATATGCCTCGATACATTCTAATACATTCTAAAACTTCTATAACATATACTCTGATATACTAATATATGCTCTGATACATTACTATATATTCAGATACATTATTGATACATAAGTAATGCCCCAAAATATTAATATTCAAGTTATTATTCATCAATCTAATATACTACTGCTCTGATACGTTTATTAATAACAAGCAAACTATGCTCTAATACAACTATGCTCATTATTTTGAAAACATGGTTAATCTTGTACTTGATACTCTGAGATAACTAAAAAATTAATCTCACTATGATACCAAGAGTCTTTAGCAAATTCACTTTCGAAATTACTCCAAATTTTTATATGTTTATATACTCAAAGTTTTATCATCATTAAAAAGGGGGAGATTATTTCCTCTAGCCTTGATTTTGATGAATAACAAAATATTTGAGTATATATGAGGTACTAATATTCTGTTGAAGTGTTAAGATTAATGTTTTAGGCATTTATAAACCTAATAGAAGATGGATCAAATTGATCAATCCTTAACAAAGAAAATTTCATATTTTCAGATATCTTCACAAAGTGAAAAAGTCAAAGAAATCATGATTTAATGGATATTTGAGAGTTAGTGTGAAAAATCTTAGGTCAACACTTCAAAATTCAGGTTTTGGTACATATTTTTCAGTTAGCACAGGCCATGAGTCAACTCAAGGAAATGATAAGTTGATCTTTAGAAAAGACTTAGAGAAGGAAGAAGATTGGTACACTAAAGTTTCAGCCAGCATGGCCACAAGTCAACTTAAGAAATTGGTGAGTTGATTCAAGGGTCGACTTAAAAAATGACTCAAGGTCCATGAGTCGCAGTTACAGGAAATCTAGAGAGGCTAAATTTTTGGCAGAACTATGAGTTGACTTAAGAAATGACTCAAGCTTTACGAGTCACAGCTATATAAAATATAAAAAGCAAGATTTTTTGGGTTGAAGTAATGAGTTGACTCTAGCTTCTAGTGAGTTGACTCAAGGGTCAACTCAAGCTCTGGTGAGTTGATTTATTTGGCTCTAATAGCACAGGAATGATTATATTTTCAAAAGTGTAGAAGCTTGTAAAATATGTCAAACATCTAGTTCTCATTTCCAAATGGTCAAAAATAGATTTTTGAAGGTTCTAAGTATATTTATTCTCTACCAAACTTATTGAAGATACAAGAGAATCCAAGACAAAGTAAATACTTCTAAGAGAGAATCTTTCAAAGCAAAACTTCCAAGAGAAAAGCCGAGTTCTTAAAGAGTATGCCATAACAACCACTAGCCTTCAAAGCAATCATTAGTGGCTTTTCATTAAGAAGACAATTCAGAGATTCTATTAAGAACTTCATTGACTTTTTTTTACTCTTTTAGAGAGCTTTTGCTTTCAATATTCATTGTACTTTATTTTTGAGTTATAACTAGTTTTAAGAGGATTGAAATTAGGCGATAGGCTCATCCAAGCCTTGGAATTAGATTCTATGCCTAGGTTTGGCTTGTTGTGAGGTTGTGGTTGGTGAGCCTAAGGGAAAACTAATTGGGTTTAGGTTTGTGAGCCCAAAAAATAAATGACCTATAATCTTTGAAGGATTATAGTAAAAATTTCAAGAGATTCTTGGAGAGTGGATGTAAGTGCTAGGGGTGCACCGAACTACTATAAAACTTTATGTGTTTGCTATGCATTGCTTTTCTCCTCCTCATCTTCTCATAAGCTTTGTATTTAACTCTAATTTGTAGATATATATTACTGTATATTCACTTCACTAGTTTTTCAAATTCAGTATATAATTATTTAAAGTTTTGAAAAATCCAATTCACTTCCTTTCTTGAGTTGCTTCACTAGGCAATAGTATAAATGCATCTATTATGGTTCACAAGTTGAATGTGGATCTGAGTTAAAGACCCATTTGATAAAAGAAGAAAAATCTCATCCCTGAATGGCAATAATCAATGAATGAAGAGGTGGATAAGCTCCTTAAAGCCAACTTCATTAGAGAGATTAACTACCCAACTTGGATTGCCAATGTCATCTTAGTGAAAAAGGAAACTAAACATTGATAGTGTGCATCAACTTCATGAACTTAAATAAAGCTTATCCCAAAGACAACTTCCCCCTACCATCAATAGATCAACTTGCCAATAGTATCTTAGAGTAGATTTTGTTGAGCTTCATGGATACCTTCTATGACTATAATCAAATAAAGATGCACTCAACAGACAAGGAGAAAACCTTTATCACTAAAAGAGGATTGAACTACTACAAAGTTATGTCAGTTTAGTCCTTTGGATTGAAAATGCAGAAGCAACCTATTATAGGCTGGTGAACAAGATCTTCAAGGATCAGATTGGCTACAACATAGAAGCTTACATGGATGACATGCTTGTGAAGATCTTAAGAATAGACCAACCTATATGGGATTTGAAGAAGGCTTTTCAAACCTTGAGGCACTATCAAATGAAGTTCAACCTGATTAAGTGCATGTTTGGAGTCACCTCAAGTAAGCTCTTGAGGTTTATGGTGATGAGGAAAGGCATTGAATTGAACCTAGAGAAGTCATGAGCTATTCTGGAGATGTCACTACCAAGAACCACCAAGGAGGTGCAATGTCTCATAATATGGATCATAGCACTTAGTTGTTTGATGTCAAGATCTACCTAGAAGTGTCTTCATTTCTTCATAGCCTTGAAGAATATCAAGGATTTCAATGGACCTAAGAGTATCAAAGATGTTGGCTCCACCCAGTGATTTTGATGAATAACAAAACATTGAGTACATATTGTATTCTAATGTGAATTTCAAGTTGTGAGTTTTCAGGAAGAAAGCACCTCAAAATTTTAAATATTTATGGTGTATGGAACGCGATGGCACGGAGCAAATCTCACATATCCGGGCATCCTATTCATTGAAAAAGGGCTTACAATTGCTTAATTATTATGTGTTTATGCTTTCATGAACATCAATTTTGATTTCAAGGCTTTTACTCTTGATTTTGGATGTTTTTAGTCTCAAGTGTCGACACCTGGACAGTCAAGTGTCGACACTTCAGTATTTGGCACGGACAAAAATCCTTGGCATGCCAAGTGTCGACACCTAGAATTCAAGTGTCGACACCAAGTGTCGACACTTAGGTTTCAAGTGTCGACTCAAGGCCTGAGAATTTTGAAAATACAGAACTTTGTAGGTTCGAAGATTTTTGTGTCAAGTGTCGACACCTGTGCATCAAGTATCGACACTTGAATGATCAAGTGTCGACTCCCAGAAATCAAGTGTCGACACTTGACAGCCAGTGTCGACACCTGACAGCCAAGTGTCGACACTTGCAGCCTGACAGCTCTAACGGATCTATTTTTCTGGCTTGCAGAAATGGGTTTTCAAGCTCCAAACGGCTATTTCCAATGCTCCAACGGTCACAAACCATTTTTAGAAGGTTTTTGGTGTATTTAGTCTCCACCAACCTCATTTTAAAGGAAGAGAAGTGAAGAAGTCAAAAAAAAGAAGAGAGAAGTCTATTCAAGAGCATTCAAGTCCACTCAAAAGCCAAAAATCCAATATTCTCTCCAAACTTCAAATCAAAAGCCTCTTCTAGCTTGATTCCACTGAAAAAGCCTGCTTACTCAACTTTACTACATTCCAAAAGGAGGCAACTTGAAGAAGAGTGAAGTCAAAGCATCCTTTGGGCTTCAAAGATTCCAATCTACTCTTGAAGAGAGTTTGTTGTAGCTTTTAAAATTTCATATCTATTTTATTATGCTTTAACCTTGCTTTCAAGGGTGTCTTGAAAGAAGGTTATTGTGGTTTGTTGGTGAGCCAAAGTGTTAAAACCAACTAGGGTTAACTTGTGAGCCCGAAGACAAAACAAGTAGTTAGGTTTGTTGGTGAGCCTAGGTGATAAAACCAACTTAGGTTTTGACTTGTGAGCCTTGTAAAAACAAGTCGACTGTAATCTGGTGTGGATTATAGTGAAATTCCCAAGGGTGGCTTGGGGAGTGGATGTAGGTGCTAGGTTTGCATCGAACCACTATATATCTTGTGTTTGTGTGTGATTGCTCTTTCCCTTTGCATTCTTTAATTAAGTGCTATCATCTTGTATCTAATTAATTGTTACTTACAAGCACCACTAGACCTTTTGTTTTATTGTGTTAAATTTTTAAAAGACCCAATTCACCCCCCCTCTTGGGCTCCATTTCTGGGCAACAAAAGAGCTTTTGAATAATTTAAAGAATATCTCAACTCACTATCACTACTCACAAAGCTAGAAGTAGGGGACCAGTTGTACTTATACTTGCCTGTCTCAACTATAGCATGAAGTTCAATCCTTGTCTAGATAGAGGAAAAGAAGAAAAGGCCAATCTAGTATATCAATAGGATACTTAAAGATACCAACACCTTGAAAAGATTGCTTATGCAGTTGTGATCTCATCTTGGTAGTGGAGCTAATATTTTTAAGCTCATATCATTATGGTATTGACTGACCAATCTCTCAAGCAAGTACTTCAAAAATTTGAAATGTTAGGTAGGTTTGTCAAGTGGGCAGTGGACTTAGGTGAATTTGACATTTGCTACCAACCTTGGCCAGCAATAAAAGCGTAAATTTTGCCCAACTTTCTTGTGGAATCATTGTATTTGAGAAGATAGGAGTTGAATATGAGTAGAAGAATGATTAGGCATTTCCTCCTACAGTCTACATATTGATGGATCTTTCAATGCAGGTGGAACTGGAAGATTAGGTTGTCATGGAACATGGTCTATGATTCAATTTTAAAGCCTTCAACAATGAAACCAAGTATAAAGCCCTAAGCACGGAATTGAAGCTTGCTAAAGAAGTAGGGGTCAATTGGTTGAAGGCTTATAGTGACTCTTAGCTCATTGTCAATTAGGTTTGGGGAGAATTGATGCCAAAGATCCCATGATGATGAAGTATCTATAGAAGGTGAAGGAGGCCACCTCAATCTTTTGTGGGCTTGAGATGTAAGATGGTAAATTCTCTAAGGATACAAAGAAAGAAATATCACTTATTGAGCAGCTCCCTATGCTTGGATTGATGACAAACTCTACAAAAGATTATTTACCTTGCCTTACCTCAAATGCCTCTAACCTAGAGAAGTTTGGTACACCCTTAGAGAAGTACATGAGGGTGTATATGGTAATTTCTTGGGGGATAGGACTCTAAACTATAACATGTTGAGATAAGGATATTGATTGACCTTGAAAGAAGATGCATCTCAGTTTATAAGATGTTGTGATTGCTTTTAGAGGCATGCTAATGTCTTGCACAGACCTACATGGTGGCTCACTTGGATCAGTAATCCTTGTTTGTTTGCTTAATGGGGTATGGATCAATATGCTAAGATCCTTTTTGCTAGCTACTAAGTAGAGGAAATTCCTCATATTGGCCATGGACTACTATACAAAGTGAGTCAAGGATGAACCATTAGCTTGATTTACTAAGAAGAGTGCCCAAAACTTTGTGTTGAAGTTAATCATCTACAGGTTCAAAATACCTCGAATCCTTATTGCTTAAAATAGGAAGTATATTAATAATGCTCAACTTTGAGAATTTTGTAAAGAGCTCAATATTGAGTATCAATTCACCTCACTTGGTAACCCTCAATCCAATGGGCAAGCTGGGGTTATTCACCAAACTATTTTGCATGGCCTAAAGACCAAAGTGGCTTGGGCGAAGGGTCTCTAGGTAGATGAGCTACCTAGTATGCTTTAGGCTTACAGGACTACAAGTTGAGTACCTACCGAAGATACTTTGTTTGGCTAAGCCTTCAGAAAAGAAGTTGTCATCCTTGTAGGGATAGGACTACTAACATATCATGTAGAGATCAAACTACAAGGAAGCTTGACCTAAGAGCTAATTTGTACTTACTTAATGAGGTTAGAGAACAAGCTCAGATCAGAAGGACCATCCATCATTAATAGGCAACCAGGTATTATAACTCAAAGTTCAAAGGATGGTTGTTTAAACATGAAGACTTAGGCCTTGTTTGGCAAATTAAAGCTGTTACTAGTAGAGCTTTCGAGGCTTTTGGAAGCAAAATTTTTGAAAAATAGAGTTTTCACAAAATGCTATTTGCTATTTGGTAATTACATTTCTAAAGTACTATGAAAATATAATATATGTTTGGTAACCAAATGAAAAAAGTATTTTTGGTATGATAAAATGATCAGAAAGGACATTACATGACATTATATAATAGAATATAATATACATTATTATGTAAATTATTACATATTATAATATTACTATGATGTAATATAATAATATAATGATATAGTTAATATAATATTTAGACTATAGCATAATAATATAATACAATGTGATATAATATAACATAGCAATGTATTATTTTATATATATAATATTATTATAGTGTAACATAATATAAAATAATAATATATGATATTATTATATATTAAAATATTATTGCATATTATAATTGTTATGACAAACCAAACAGACCAATTCACTAAAGGCAAGATCAGGCCTAAGGAAAGGCCAGAATAGGCCCAAAGGCTGAAGAGGTAGTATATAACCAAGCTACTCCCAAAGGCCAATCACCATATGGAGGCCGACCATAATATAAGAGGTGATCAGCACACAAGGCCGATCAACCTACAAGGTCGATCAGCGCATAAGGCCAATCAACGTGCAAGGCTGATCAACCTACAAGGCCGATCAACGCACAAAGTCGATCAACCTACAAGGTCGATCAATGTGCAAGGCTGATCAACTTACAAGGCCGATCAACATGCAAGTGCTGATTGATACATAATGGCCGGTCAAGCATAAGAAAGTTGGAAACAGTAAGAAATGAGGTAGGTATCCTACCAGAATAACTAATTACTATTATAACAGGGACGGGTTAGTTCCTAATAGAACTAACCATCTGAGGCCCATCTAACCGACTTCAGTAAAGTCCCAAGCCTATAAATACCAGTTAATGGGAGACCTCCACAGATAAGTGAGGTGAAATCAACTAGTGGAAATATTCTCTGATTCTTTAGCCATCTTCCTTGAGATCTCTATATCTGTTCACCCGAATCCTTGCTGACTAAGCATCAGATGTCCCCCACTGGAGAAATTTTGGCAAGGGGTTTGTTTTGCAGGTCATCAAGGAGCTTGATTGAGCAAGCCCAGATGATGCATTAGAATCATATTAGTTCGGTCACAATAGATTGGCACACCAGGTAGGGGGGAGAAATTAGTTCTTAGAAGGAATCTCGAAAGGCAAGATGGTAAAAAGGAGAGTACAAAACATCTCAGCTGAAATGTCTGCCCACCGTTCAAGAAGATTGATTTGCCCTTGGACGGGGAGGACATCGCCCTAGCTGCAAGCTTAGGTCAACAACAACTAGATATTCTTCTAAACAAGATGGAGGTCTTGACTATTGCTATTAAAAACCTTCAAGAAGTGGCGGTTAATGGGCAATAGCACCCCATCGCCTCTGGATGGAGTCGATGTTCCCCAATATGGGAAGTCTGATGCCCAGATCCAAGCCACCATTCCTGTCATCATCACTTGACAAACCAACATTCTCCCACTTGACAGGATTCTGGACTTTGCGATTATGGAGAAGGATGGAGAAGAAGAAAATGTCCCAAATCTTATTCTGGTTCCTCCAATGAATCTACTCCAAGAAGCATCCAGAGGAGCCAGGACAGTTTAAGATGGGATCATTTCGAGAGGAAGTTTTGCAAATTGGAAATACAAGTTTCTAAACTCGATGATCAAAGAAAAAATGAGGACAGGAGACTGTTTATGATGTGTGGCCACCTTTTTCCAGGAGAATCATGGAAGAAAGAATTCTGTCCCATTTTAAGATCCCTCAGTTAAAACTTTATTACAGAATGACCGACCCATTTGATCACTTGGGCAGTTTCATGGCCCATATGATGATCTAAGGGGTAACTAATTTCCTCCATTATCTTGCATTTCCAGCCACACTCAAAAAAGCCGCCTGGATGTGTTATTCGAGTCTTCAACCAGGTACCATCCACTCTTTTGAACAGTTAGAAAAATTATTTATGACTCATTTCAGGACTAGCCGAAAGATGCTACGAAATTCAGACAGTCTCTTCTTCATCCAACAATAAGAGGGTGAAACATTGAGGGACTATGTAGCCCGCTTCAACCTTGCCATGCTAGAAATCCTCGATCTTAATGAGCACGTCGCTATGTCGGTGATGAAGAAAGGGCTCTGATCCTCCAGATTTACCTTTTCTCTGGATTAGAAGTTTTCCATCAACTACTCTAAACTATTAGCATGTGCACAGAAGTATGTACAAGCTGAAAAACAAGTTGCAACTCGATGCCAAGCGAAGGGAAAGCTGGTCCCAATGAAGAAAAATCCAAAAGGCAACGAATCATTGCCTATTGGTGTCAATGACATGCTGGCCCATCGGTAAAGCTTGAAGCCAAAGAATCTGATTGGCAAGGATCAAGTCAGCAAGTATGACACTTACACTCCTTTATCTCTTCTAAGGGAAAAGATATTAATGGAGATTGAAAAGGAGAGTTTTCTCCAAAGGCCCCGATCGATGCGAGCACCTCTAACCTCGTGCAACAAGGCCAAATAATGTCAGTTTCATAGAGACCATGGACACACTACTGAAGAATGCATCCAGTGTTGGGCTACCTAGGCTGGGTGCAGTGGAAGACTAGGTATCAAAATTTTATTTTTCAAAACCCTGACCAGCAAGAACCCTAAATCCTAGGACCACATGAGCATGACAATAAACAAATCTAATCTTTAGGGCTATAAAAGAATACCTGGAGTATTATTATCCTTTATTTCCATGAGGCACACAAGTGCATACCCTCCAAAGGTGATCCACATAGGAACCGAACGAAGGAAGCACTCCTACAACAGTTGCTTGTTTGATTGGGATTCCTTTTGGTAGCCTTTTGGACTTTCTCCCTTACTGGACTCCTAACCCTCGTTAGGGCACTCCGAGACCTCTCTATATCTATTCTCGGATCATGGATGCCCCTTCTATTTTTCTCTCTAGGCTCTTGTCTTAAAAGACTAGCCTTTGTCTTGAGAGGCCAAGCCTTGTCTCAATAAGACAAGCCTTGTCTTGAGGGGAGGGAATGAAAAATAGTAAGTTGGGTTTTATGATGGGAAATTTGATATCTGGCATCAAATCATCGATGCCTTTAATAGAGTAGATTGGGGTGCCTGATATGCCTCTTTTGTAGCCTTTGATCTATCAAATAACAAATCAAATAAGACCCTTCATTAAGAAGGAGTCTTATCTTGAAGAGACATGATCCTTCTTGCACCAAGAGACAAGACCCTTTTATCTTTTGATTTCTAGCTGTTGCCACCGAGACCGTCGTGGCCTATAGTTGCCATGTCGGATTGCGCTCCTCCCGTCGCCTGCCGCACTCGACTCCCGGGTCCTCGCCTCTCACCATTCGGTGGTCCTCTACTCCAGGGCCTGCGAGATAATGGTTAGAGACCCGGGCCGGGGTTTCCGGCGGGGGCACTCCGACGATCAAGTCAGTGACGGTCCAGGGAAACAGATCCTCCTGGCCGGGCCTCTCTTGATGGACTCCGCACTAGGAGGAGTGAAAGATGTGTGTGTGGAGGTGTGAACGTCGCAGGGGAAGATTGGTAGTGGGGACATAGAGATGCTCTGTCCCTCCGCCTCTCCTTGAGCCCCTCGGTTCACTCCATTTATGGTGGTGATGGCCTTTTGCTCTTTGGGTTGAGCTTGCCCTGTCTTGGTGGTGAGTGGTCATTCTATTTTTTTTTTTTTTTTTTGTTGTTGTTGTTACCTCCCCCCTTGGGGGGTGCCGATCATTCTTTGTAGTTGAAGACTGGCCATTGGGAGCTTGTCTTGGGGTTCTCGCCGGGCTGTCAGACGCGCGGCGGTGTCCCAGGAAGTCCTTTCCTATTTCATGATAAGGTGCTGTCAGGCACTCCGACACTCCTTCATGATTACCTTGTTCCAGGAAATCGGGGACGTCTCAAATGACAGGCCGCCGCCCACGGGGTTCGAATCTCCCGGATGGTCTTCTTTCCTGGGTGATCTAAGTGGCTGGTGAGAAATGTGGCATCTCGATCAGCGCGTTGCTTGCCTTTTTTGTGTAACTGGTGGTGTTAGGTAGTCAGTACGACCTGAGAGGCATTCTGGTACGGTCCTCGGGAGGCTCACCGATGCCCTCGGCTGGTGTGGACTTCTTTCGGGTTGGGGCCGAGCTGGGACGGCAGGGCTCTCTCCATCCTAGGTGCTCCGAGCTTGCGAGGACGGCCAGGTGGAGAAGGGTGAAGTACGGGCCCGGTTCAGAGGGCACGCACTCGGAGAGGCTCGACCTCTGTAGGTGAGCTCTTGGCTCGATCTCGACTGCGGGGCACTAACCTCCGAGGGTCTCTTCTAGAGAGTGGATGTCGGCGGGCTCGGTCAAGAGGATGCGCACTCGGAGAGGCTCGACCTTGGCGGGTGAGCTCTTGGCTTGACCTCGATTGGGGGGGCACTAACCTTCGATGGTCTCCTCTGGAGGGCGGATGTCGGCTCCGGCCTAGGTGCCGAGCTCATGAGCTCGACCTGGTGGAGGACTGGGCTCCATCTGCTGCCATGGGGGAGTTCGGCTTATCTCGGTAATGGGATCCGAGCTAGAGGGTTGATGTGGCGTCCCTCTCCACATGGTGCCCGCGATTTCTCCACGTCAGCAGTCTTGCCATATCATTTCCCCCCACTCTCGAGGTTCCTTAGTGCGCGGCGTTCAGGCCGAAGGGAGTAATTGCGGTGCTGATGTGGAAAGGTAAAGATTGGTTGCAATGATGGCCATGACTGCTGGCACTTCGGGGATCGCTCTTGTGGGCCAATGCGGGGCTGCCACCTGGCCACGTCCGAGGAGCAGTTAATGCTGGCATAGAATTCAGAGCGGCCGGGACTCCATTCTCTCTGATGGGTGACATGTGGTACAGATCTGTTGGTGAGCGGCTGATGCGATACGGACCCCTTGGGTCATTTCGGAGTGAAAGGAGGGCCTTACTCGAACAATCTTTTCTTTTTGAATTCTCCGTGCCTGCTGCTGCCGCGTCCAAGCTTCTTCTTCTTCCATATCGCCCCAAGTTTCTTCTCAAGGCAATAGGTTATCTTCTTCCTCTTTCTTCCTCCTGATAGAGTAGGGTTCCCTATCGGGGTCTGTGGTTTCTTCTTTGGTCTTCAACCTTGTGTTTCCCTTTCTCTTCTTCTTCTTCTTTGTTTTTGAGGATGTCCCGTTTCGGTCTGGGCTTCCATCCCTCCACTGATCAGGGTGAGGCTGGTCCTTCTAAATGGAGGCCGGCGTCTTCTTCCTCTTCTTCTGATGGGGAGGGAGGCATAGCTCGCTACGAACTCGGTGGGAGGCGTCCTCTCGGCTCGATTCTTATTAGGGAACCGGGGTCGGGTTCTTCTTTTTCCCCTCATTCTTCTGCTCCTGTCCCTCAGTCTGCTCGGTCTGTAGGTCCCGTTGGAGTCACCTCCACGATCACCACCGGGGAACTCAAGACTATCCGGGATGTCTATGGCATCCCTCATTCTGTTCGGCTTATGATCCCTCGTTCGGGGGAGCGGGTTACTTTGAGTGGCTCGGGCCATCTTGCCTTCTATGAGGGGACCTTCTCTGGAGGTCTCCGCTTTCCTTTCCATCCCTTCTTTTTGTTAGTCTTGGACAAATATCGTTAGGTCCCGGTGCAGCTGGTACCAAACGCTATTAGGGTTATCTTCTCCTTCATTGTTCTCTGTCACTTTCACGGGTTTATGGCCCGATTTTCTTTGTTCAGGGCCTTCTTCGCCCTAAACGTCACCCAACCGAAGACGGCTGGTGGTCTTTATCTTCCCGCCCGAGGGGCATTAAGTTTGAGCTCCCCTCTTCCATCAAGGGATGGAAGAGTAAGTTCTTCTTTATCGAGGTCGAGGGAGTTGACTGGGTCTGGAGTGATCCGGACCAGTCCCCCAACCAAAATTCTGCCATCGATGCGACTGACTGAGATGACTACGAGCAGCTCTGTAGTTCACAGATTCCTTCTCTCGAGGTCCTGTTGTCTGAGCAGAACCTCGCCGACTCTGGGGTCGACCCAGCGAATGGGTCGGGTGAGTCTGGCCTGAACATTGCTCTTTTCTTTCCTTTGCGTGATCTTTATGCAGTTTTCCACAGGTTCTGACCACTGTATATATTATGTGTAGGTATGATATTCTCTGAGAGTGACCTCCTGGCCATTACCAAGAAGAGGCGGCCGACAGGATTGGCCGCAGAGCCCGCTTCCAGGCGGCCCCGAGGTGAGTGCACACCTGCGGCTACCCCGATGGTGGTGGTCGGGCTGAGCTCGACCGTGGCTGCCGGCTCGAGCTCAGAGGTGACCCGCGCCACTCCTGCACCAGTGGAGAGGGCATCTCCCATGGCCCCGGGGCCATCCCAGCAGATCCCTACTGCAGAGCCCGAGGTAGTGGTCTGTGCGAGAGCCGCTGTCGCTGCTACTGCGCCTTGCCCCCCTCCGGGTCTGTCCGCTGCCGACGCCAGGGGTGGGGAGACCCGGGCTGCTTCCGAGGCTATGACAGTTGTGCCACTAGTGCGGGCACCAGACTCAGAAGAAGACTTCAGGGCTCCATCTGGATCTCTGATTGACCTTGCCCGAAGAATTAGGGTTTTCTGGTTTTGTAATAAGGGTTGACTTGGTCAACTCAATTTTAGTCTTGAGTCTGTATTTCCCTGCAATTTAAATTTTGTTGAGTCATGTTGACTCATTACAAGTCCTAGTAGTGGTCTAGGTCTTCTCCAGGTTGGTGCTACTTTTTTTTCAGTCAAGTCAAGGTCCAGGGTGCCACATTTTTTCTCCCAGGCCCAAGCAAGTGGATGCCACACTCCCAGCCACACGCCAGAGTCTAGGAGGCGCCACATCTCCATCTAGTGTCTTTGGTCCCTACACCACAAGAAGTAAGTTCCTTTTTTTCTTGCACCACTTGGGAGAGAAATCCATCAAGATACCTCAATCCAAGGAGGAGCCAATTTCTTTCCAGAAAAACCCAAGCCAGGATGGCAAGAATTTTTCTTGAAGAGAAGATCAAGGAGGTGCCCCACAATGTTCCATAAAAATCCAAGTTATAAAAGGGAAGAGAGCATGTCTTGGGGAGGAATTCAAGGAGGTTCCCAAAAGTTTCCAAAAGTGCCAAAGCCATGAAAGGAAGAAGCCTAAACTTGTGGAGCAAGACTAGGAGGTGTCCAAAAGAGCCAAACCATGAAGGGAAAATCCTAGATTCATGGAGAGATACTAGGAGACCCCCCTATAACCTGCCATTTGGAGCTGATTTTCAAGTTTTCTTGGAGTTTTTGGGCCGCCCACTCATGGAAGGAATCTTGGGAAGAGAATTTGATGCCTAAAGTGTGGGTTAGTCCTATTAGTCACACATGGGAAGTGTATGAAATTTTATTTCTTTGTTATGTCTATATATTCAACTCTATGTAACTCTTGAATTTAATGATGAATGAAATCAATTTCTTTGTGAGCAACTTTGTGTTTCTCTCTTCCGCACTTGTATTCAAGTGTTGAGCTCCGTGAGGGAGTGATTCCGGGTTCCACAGGAACCTTGAGGAGGTGTGAGATCTCCAAACCCTACCAAAAACCTAGGTTAGCCATTTCAATTCCAAACCCTAGCCGCCCATCATCTTCTTCCTTCCACCAATCATCCAAACCCTAATCTACCTCATCATCTCATGGCCCCTCTCTTCCAAGTAGAGGCCGACCACTAGCATCCAGGTCCAGATTTGCTACTTCGAATACAGAGCAAATCCCAGAGGAAGTCAGATAAGCATCCTGGAGAATCAGGATTTCAGCAACATCAATTTTTCAAGTTCTTATCTGGTAAATCCTTTCTTGAGTATCTGGTTCCATAAATTGTTCTTCTTCTTTCCCAGATCTTGAGTTCAGGAGAAGCCAACTCTGCCAAAGGACCAGTATTGGAGGATCCATTGCGAAGATATCTGAATCCGGGGATCCAACAATCTGCTTAAGAGAGTCCTTCCACTAACTCTGTGAAGATAACTGCCTGGTCTGTAACCCTTCTCTTCTCTTTACTTCTGTCTTGTTGAAAGTTCAGAGTGAAACCCTAGGTCTGGGAGTTTCTCAACCCCCAGCGATCCTTTACTTCTGAACTACTTTGATAACCTAGTTTCTTTTAAATTGTGCTTTCAATTATTACATAGTTTCTTTCAATTTAGTTTAACTTTCCTTTGAGTCAAAGCCGACTTCTGAAAATATAAAAAAAAAAGAAAAAAGAAATAGTCTTAATTTACTTCCGCATCGCATCATCTCTTTTCGTTCTGCATCATTTTTGGTATCAGAGCTTTCGTTTTGCATCAATTTTGGTATTAGAGCTTTCGTTTTGCATCAATTTTGGTATCAGAGCCCTGTCTAGGGTTTCTAACTTGCTTGCATGTTTTGAGTGTCTCTCTTTTTTACTTTGTCTGCTCGAAGTAGACTCCCCAGGATGTCCGGTCCTAGGAATGAAGCAAGGTGCAATCCTCCTCTTCCCATTCCATGGGGTGTTCCTAGGGCGTGTAGGGGATCCGCTGGGTTACAACTTCGTAGCAGGAATTGTAAACGGGGGAAGCATTCTATTTTCAGTCTGTAACTATCCTGTTGCAGGAATTGTTTCTTATTGCAGATAACTCCAAATTGCATGATTTTTATTTTGCTGGAACTGGTATAATTGAGAATATTTTACATAATTTTACTGTATTTTATTGGTTTCTGTGAAATTTCGGAGAGTTAAATTACAACAATTCTATTTCTGTGTTTCTCCAATTCAATTTTTTTTTGAGTGATCATCTCCTAATTCATCTTAAGGGCAATTGATCATCTAAGATAAGGGGAGGAGTTGATAACCTCTCCTTAGCCCAAAACCACCACCCATTCATTCGATCCTAAGCCTAATTTTAAAATTTATTAGACTTAATTTGCCCTAGTGGGCTAGGAACACCAACTGGTCAGGTCCAGCCTAGGGTTTAGTCAGTTTGTCTGGTTACTCTGTGTGTGCTTTGTACTCAGTGTCTAGAATGGTGATTCAGGGACTACGTCTCGAAGGGCTTGTGTGCTGGTCCGCCTACCTGGCCAATTACTGATTGGTGTCTAGGATTGGCAATTAGGGACCTAACACTCCCCTTACACCTGCCTGGCTGAGTCCCGAGTTACTACAGGCTAGCTTGCCACTCTGATTGGGCATCTAGTTTGGGCTCTAGGTCTAGTTAGCCCGTAGTCATTTCAGTCGAGTCTCATTTGGTGTGCTTGCTTGCATCATCATGTCCACCCGGAACGGAGTACCCTACCAACCTGGTTAAACCCAACCTAATTTAGAGGCCATGATTAGAACTCTTACCGAATGTATGACCAAATTGAGTCAGGATATGACTGATACTGTTGCCCAGTTTAGAGACCGAGCCCAGGTACTTAAGAATCCTAGGCACCGAAATTGGACCCCTGACTCAGAATTTGGTAGACCCCAACCTCACCCACACCCAGAGCCTAGGAGACCTTTATACAGGGATCCTGAACCTAATCATTGGAGGTTTGATCTAAGAGCCTATGACCATGATCTTGCCCCTGAGTCTAGCCCTAGGAGCCTATACCCATACTTGGTTGACTCAGAGAAGGGACCTGTTAGGAACACCGAACCTTATGCACCCACTTTTGATGGAAGACAAGAGACATATATTAAGTGGGAAGAACAAATGGATCAGTATTTTGAGTGCACTAACATATCGGAATTAGGACAAGTTAGGTTGGCCAAAATCAAGTTCACTAAACATGCTAGGTCGCATTGGTATGCTATTGAGCATGAGTGTTATCAAATAAAAGAGGAAATATATACTTGGAGAGATATGAGAAGTAAGTTGAGAGATAGGTACCTAGGTAGATCCTATGAGAAAAGACTTTTAGCCCAATGGTACCAATTGCAACAAGGTAATAGGCCTGTGTCTAAATATATCGAGGACTTCCAGTGGTATGACATGAAATGCAATACCATTGAGACCGAAGCTCAGATCACATCGAGGTTTAGGGTTGGGTTACACCCAGACATTTATAGGAAGCTATGCCTTGAAAAGATCAATAAGTTAGACCGAGCCTACCAAGAAGCCCAAGATTATGAGTGGTCTTTAAGATATAACCAATCAAGTACTTTGGACTTAAAGCCAACCTCTACCAACTTGAGTCAAGTTCTGATTGATCCGACATCCGTAGTGAACCAGACTTTTGTTTGTCAATTCCCACTTGTGTTACCTCTTGACCAGAAGGATAACACTGAGAAGGAGTTAGGCATGGCCATCCCAAAATTAGTTGACCTGACCAGAGCCGTACTTAAAGAGGAATCAAAGGAGAATAGATTAGAACCTTTCAGTGAGATTGAGGAAGAAATATATGAGCCTGACATAAGTTTGATAGATGAATATGAAGAAGAAGAATTTGAGGATATCTCTCCCGATAATTCAATTAACCAACTCCTACCTAATGGGGTTATTGAGGGGACCCCTGCCACTCAAGAAATTCAGGAGCTAACCCTAAGAGAAGACCCTTTTGAGAAAGTTCAGGAAGAGGAAATTACACCAAATGAAAGTTTAAGTGAGAATACCCCTGAACTCATTGAGGAACCCAAAGAAGACACCCCTGAGTCAAATCTGGTAGAGAAGTGTGAAGAAGGAAGGGGTTCACAAGAATTGCCCATTGAGAAGGTCCAAGAACAAGAAAAAGACAGTAGCTTAGAGAACTTTCTAGATAAACATTCCAAAGACCTTCCTGATAACCTTCCACCTTCTAGGAGCACCCAGCCTATCCTAGAACTTGCACTTGTAGACCCTCCTAGAGCAAATCATGAGGTTTGGATGAGTGCACCTATAGAACAATGTCCTCATTTTAAGGTCTTCCTGAATAACCAAGGTTTGTTTCTTGTTTTCGATAAGCCACCTCAAAACTCTGATTCTTATTTCCTACCCTTCCCTGAATCTTCTCATGTTTCTAGAGCTATGGGATTACACTTTACTGAGATCTCTAGGTTGCAAGACTCCTTAGAACCTATTAGGTTTGCCACCTACTTCTGGAAGACCTTATGGCACCTACTAGGCATCCATAATAAGTTTTCATGCTCTGCATGCCCTCCTCCGACCCAAGGTCAAACCTAGAGAGCCTTAGTTTATTAGGTTTAGACCTAGGGTTCCTTTGGAATAAAGTCCATTCTTTAGGAATGCATCGTCAGTCTAGTTTAGTTTTTCTTGACCCTTTACCAGGCTTTGGCTCAGATTTTGGTTTGATTGAGAGCACCAGGAATTGGGATTTGTATTTTGTCCAGGGCTGAAATTGCATTCAATGTTTCGATCAATTGTTCTATGGGCTAGAGTCCCTTTGAAATTGTTCATGGATATAAGCCTCACACACCACTTGATCTGATTTCACTATTAGCCCACACACACAAGTCTCTTGATGCACTTGCATAGCATGTAAAGACTTGCATAAAGAAATTCATGCCAAAATAACTTTAAGTAATGAAACTTATAAGAAGTTGGCTGATTCTCAAAGACGAGTCAAAACTTTTGTTGAGAGAGACTATGTAATGATTAGGTTAAGGCCTGAGCGATTTTCTCCTGGAACCATTAGAAAGTTACATGCTAGAGGAGCTGGACCATTTAGAGTAGTGAAGAGAGTAGGATCCAATGCCTATGTGCTCGAGTTGCCTCCAGAACTAGGCAATAGCTCTACTTTCAACATTACAGACCTAGTAGAGTACAGGGAGCCAGCTGTGATTCCCAGTGAGCCTTTTGAACCTAATCCTGTTATTGAGAGTGATCCCGACCCTGTGTGTCCACCAACAAATTGGACTGTGAGGAAAGAGCAGATTGAAAAGATCTTGGATGATTAGGTTATCTCTACTCGTAATCGAGGATACCAAAGATACCTGGTCCGCTGGCAAGGAAGGCCAGACTCTGATGACTCTTTGATCTACCGAGAAGAATTACAAGAATTGGACCCAGACCTCTTGGAGAGATACCATAGCCAGCTTGATCCATACTCGACAGGATCGAGTTCCTCCCACCCCGGGAGAATTGGTGCGGGCACCAGACTCAGAAGAAGACTTCAGGGCTCCATCTGGATATCTGATTGACCTTGCCCGAAGAATTAGGGTTTTCTGGTTTTGTAATAAGGGTTGACTTGGTCAACTCAATTTTAGTCTTGAGTCTATATTTCCCTGAAGGAGAAGGCTGGCGCCAGCGGGGCCCTTGAGTTGAAGATCAAGGACCTCAAAAAAGAGCTCACCGATGCTGAGGGGCGAGCGAAAGGACTCTCGATGGCCTGCAATTTGGAGCGGAGCCATTCAAAGAAGGCAATCGACGACCTCTCCGTCGTCGAGAAGAAATTGAACTGGTACAGTGCCGAGGCCGACAGGCACAAGGAGACCACCCAGGCTACCCAAGCGGAGCTGGCGGGCATGAGAGAAAAGCTTGCTACTGCTGAAAAAGCAGTAGAGGCGGTGGTCAGCTCGACGGAGGCATCCAAGTTGAGGGCTGTCGAGCTGGAGAAGGTGGCTGCTGCGACCGAGAAGGATGCCAAAAGCACCGTCACCAACTTTAAGGCTTCGGAGGAGTTTGTCGCCGACATCTAGTAGATGGCATCGGACTCCTTTTACAAGGGGTTCATGTACCTGCACGGTCGGGTCAAGTCATTTGTCCTTGACAAGAACCGTGACTGCCTCAGATACCCCTCGGCTTCGGAGGAGGTCGACGAGGAGGTCGTCTGGTCAAAGCCTTTGACACCAGCCGAGGGTGGTTCTCCTGAGGTCGGGGTGACTGAGCCAGAAGCCCTTGAGGGTGGGGGCAGCCAGCCTCTGGACCCAGCAGAAAAGCCAGCCGGCGCGGAAAGACTTCTTCTCTTTTCCTTGCTTTAGTTTGTACTTCTTTGTTTCTTGTACTTGTTCAGGGTCTTCCGGCATGTCGAGGCCCAGAAAATATTTGTAATTTGTATTTGATCAATAAAGCTTGGATTGCTTTTTCAGAGACTCTTTCTCTATCCTTCCCTCTTCCCCTCCCTTTTTTTTTTGCTCAGGGACTTCAGAGAGAAGGGCTTCTCCTTGTCTGAGGTTGAGGCACTCGCGGGCCACTAGGCTCGAAGATGTCATTGGCCGACGGTCATGAGATCTGAGCTCCGGTCATGAGAAGACATCCTGGAGTTGGGCTCAGGGATGGAGATTGCTGAGAGTGGCTCGACTCGAAGTTCCCTTGGCTGGAGATCTGAGCTCCGGTGTTGAGAAGATGTCCTGGAGTTGGGCTCGGGGATGGAGGTTGCTGAGAGTGGCTTGGCTCGAAGTTCCCTTGGCTAGAGATCTGAGCTCTGGTCTTGAGAAGATGTCCTGGAGCTGGGCTCAGGGACGAAGGTTGCTGAGAGCGGCTTGGCTCAAAGTTTTCTTGGCCAGAGATCTGAGCTCCGGTCTTGAGAAGATGTCTTGGAGCTGGGCTTAGGGATGAAGGTTGCTGAGAGCGGCTTGGCTCGAAGTTTCCTTGGCCGGAGATCTGAGCTCCGGTCTTGAGAAGATGTCCTGGAGCTGGGCTTGGGGATGGAGATTGCTGAGAGCAGCTTGGCTCAAAGTTCACTTGGTCGGAGATCGGAGCTCCGGTCTTGAGAAGATGTTCTGGAGCTAGGCTCGGGGATGGAGATTGCTGAGAGCGACTTGGCTCGAAGTTCCCTTGGCTGGAGATCTGAGGTCTGATCTTGAGAAGATGTCCTGGAGCTAGGCTCGGGGATGGAGGTTGCCGAGAGTGGCTTGGCTCGAAGTTCCCTTGGCCGGAGATCTGAGCTCTGGTCTTGCGAAGATGTCCTGGAGCTGGGCTCGGGGATGGAGGTTGCTGAGAGTGGCCTGGCTCGAAGTTCCCTTGGCCGGAGATTTGAGCTCCAGTCTTGAGAAGATGTCCTGGAGGTGGGCTCGGGGACGGAGATTGCTGAGAGCGGCTTGGCCCGAAGTTTCCTTGGCCGGAGATCTGAGCTCCGGTCTTTAGAAGATGTCCTGGAACTGGGCTTGGGGATGGAGATTGCTGAGAGCGGCTTGGCTCGAAGTTCCCTTGGCCAGAGATCTGAGCTCAGGTCTTGAGAAGATGTCTTGGAGCTGGGCTCGGGGATGGAGATTGCTAAGAGTGGCTTGGCTCGAAGTTCCTTGGCCAGAGATCTGAGCTCCGATCTTAAGAAGATGTCCTAGAGCTGGGCTCGGGGACGGAGATTGCTGAGAGCTATAGTTTTGATGGTGCTGTATTTTCTTCTCACCCCCTCTTTCTTTCCTTCCTCACTCTTCTTTCATTCATCTTTCTTTTCATTTTCATTTTCTTCTTCTTTTTTTTTTTTTAGAGTGGGGAGATCAGAAGAGAGAATGCTGGCTAGACCCCCATTTTTGCTCTCTTTCTTTCCTTCCCCTCTCGCCTTCTTTTCGAGAGGGGAGATCAGAGAGGAGGGCTGTCGGGCTTCCCCCCTTTGTTTCCTTTCTTTCCTTCCCCTCCCATTTTTTTTTTCGAGTGGGGAGATCAGGGTAGGGGGTTACTGGTCTTGGTTGCCTTGGAGCTAGGCTCAAGGCCTTCTTGGACGTGGAGCTAGGCTCGGGCCTAGGGATTGCCTGAGATCTTGGCTCAGGTCTTTGGCACCTTGGAGCTAGGCTCGAGGCGTTGATGGGAGCTACGTGGCCCCGTGATCCCTTGGCATCTCGGAGCTAGGCTCGGAGGCATTTGAGATGGAGAGCTGCTTGGCTCGAGATTTCTTTGACGTCCTGGAGCTGGGCTCTGGGATGCTTGGAGTTGGAGAGCTATGTGGCTCGAAATCCCTCTGGCATCCTGGAGCTAGGCTCGGGGGCGCCGGGAAGTGGGAGCTACGTGGCTCGAGATTTCTTTGACATCCTGGAGCTGGGCCCGGGGATGCTTGGAGTTGGAGAGCTACGTGGCTCGAGATTTCTTTGACATCCTGGAGCTGGGCCCGGGGATGCTTGGAGTTGGAGAGCTACGTGGCTCAAAGTCCCTCTGGCATCCTGGAGCTAGGCTCGGGGGTGCCGGGAAGTGGGAGCTACGTGGCTCGAGATTTCTTTGATGTCCTGGAGCTGGGCTTGGGGATGCTTGGAGTTGGAGAGCTACGTGGCTCAAAGTCCCTCTGGCATCCTGGAGCTAGGCTCAGGGGTGCTCGGAAGTGGGAGCTACGTGGCTCAAGATTTCTTTGACATCCTGGAGCTGGGCCCGGGGATGCTTGGAGTTGGAGAGCTATGTGGCTCAAAGTCCCTCTGGCATCCTGGAGCTAGGCTCAAGGGCGCTGGGAAGTGGGAGCTATGTGGCTCGAGATTTCTTTGACGTCCTGGAGCTGGGCTCGGGGATGCTTGGAGTTGGAGAGCTACCTGGCTCAAAGTCCCTCTGGTGTCCTGGAGCTAGGCTCGGGGGTGCCGGGAAGTGGGAGCTACGTGGCTCGAGATTTCTTCGACGTCGTGGAGCTGGGCTCAGGGACGTTGTTGACCCTTTCCTGCAAAACATGCAGACACCTATGCAAGGGGAAAAATCATCATCATAATTGTTGGTGAGGGGACTTACCTCATCGAGAGTGTCTCTACGGGCCATGGGCTCTCCGCTCTCAGGGAACCTCACACCGCCAAGTCCTATGAGGTGATGAACTTCTCATGGTGGGACTTGGGCCATCTCACAAGGGTCTTTGCATGGTGGTTCGCCACCATCGTGTCGTCGACTGTAGCCTCCTGGTTTAGCTTTTTTTTTTTAACTTTCTCCTTGTTGCATGGCGAGGAGGTTATCCCCGGGGCTTTTTGCCCCCTGAGTCTCCTTGGGTGTATGTGCAATTCTCCAGGTGATAACGTCCGCCGCTTGCGTAGTGGTGCGGTCGTTGGTAGTCGAAGGCGATGGGGGACAGGCAAGCATTCGGGGCCCCCGCCTGGAGTCTGCCCCCCGCCATGAATCTTGAGAGATGGGTCTCCTGTTCGCCATTGCGACACCTTGTGATATCACTATGGCCAGTGAAGGGCTTCTCCGGCAGTGGGCACTGCAGCCTTAGGGCCCGATAGTTGAGCCCCGTGCATTGACGGTCCAGCAGGGGGGGGGAAGAACCCCACCAGCTGGTGCTCAAGCTTCCTCAGGCATACTTTTGCCACATGCCTAGTGGTTTTGTCAACAGCTTCCTCGTCGAAGGGGACAGGGGAAGCGATATACTGTGGGGGGTTGGAAAAAGGTCACCTGTGTATCGGCCTTTCCAGCCTGTGTCGTCACCGCTCTTCTAGGGCGTGTAGCCCTGGGGGGTGGTGAAGGGATTAGTCATACCCATCCTCATCCCCCCTACCTGGCATGTCAAACTGTTGCCACCGAGACCATCGTGGCCCATAGCTGCCGAGTCAGATTGCGCTCCTCCCGCCGCCTGCCGCACTCAGCTTCCGGGTCCCCACCTCTCGCCGTCCAGTGGTCCTCTACTCCAAGGCCTGCGAGACAATGGTTAGAGACCCGGGTCGGGATTTCTGGCAGGGGCACTTCGACGATCAAGTCAGTGACGGTCCAGGGGAACAGATCCTCCTGGCCGGGCCCCTCTTGATGGACTCCGCACTAGGAGGAGTGAAAGATGTGTGTGTGAAGGTGTGAACGTTGCAAGGGGAGATTGGTAGTGGGGACAGAGGGATGCTCTATCCCTCTGCCTCTCCTTGAGCCCCTCGGTTCCCTCCATTCGTGGTAGTGATGGCCTTTTGCTCTTTGGGTTAAGCTTGCCCTGTCTTGGTGGTGAGTGGTCGTTCTGTTTTTGTTGTTGTTGTTGTTGTTGTTGTTACCTTCTCCCTTGGGGGGTGACGATCGTTCTTTGTAGTCGAAGACTAGTCGCTGGGAGCTTGTCTCGGGGTTCCCACCGGGCTGTCAGACATGCACGGTGGTGTCCCAGGAAGCCCTTTCCTATTTCATGATAAAGTGCTGTCAAGCGCTTCGACACTCCATGATTGCCTTGTTCCGGGAAATCGGGGATGTCTCGAATGGTGGGCCACCACCTGCAGGGTTTGAATCTCCTGGATGGTCTTCTTTCTTGGGTGATCTGAGTGGTTGGTGAGGAATGTGGTGCCTCGATTGGCGCATTGCTTGCCTTTTTGGTGTAACTGGTGGTGTCAGGTAGTTAGTACGGCCTCAGAGGCATTCTGGTATGATCCTCGGGAGGCTCGCCGATGCCCTTGGCTGGTGAGGACTTCTTCTAGGTTGGGGCTGAGCTGGGATGGCAAGGCTCGCTCCATCCTAGGTGCTCCGAGCTTGCGGGGACGGCCAGGTGGAGAAGGGCGAAGTACGGGCTCGGTCCAGAGGGCGCGCACTCGGAGAGGCTTAACCTCGATGGGTAAGCTCTTGGCTCGACCTCGACCGTGGGGCACTAACCTCCGAGGGTCTCCTCTAGAGGGCGGATGTCGGCGCGCCCGGTCTAGAGGACGCGCACTCAGAGAGGCTCGACCTCGGTGTGTGATCTCTTGGCTCGACCTCGATCGCGGGGCACTAACCTCCGAGGGTCTCCTCTGGAGGGCGGATGTCGGCGGACCCGATCCAGAGGACGTGCACTTGGAGTGGCTCGACCTCGGCGGGTGAGCTCTTGGCTCGACCTCGACTGGGGGGCACTAACCTCCGAGGGTCTCCTCTGGAGGGCGGATGTCGGCGGACCCGGTCCATAGGGCATGCACTCGGAGAGGCTCGACCTCGGTGGGTGAGCTCTTGGCTCAACCTTGACCGGGGGGCACTAACCTCCGAGGGTCTCTTCTGGAGGGTGGATGTCGGTGGACCCGGTCCATAGGGCGCGCACTCGGAGAGGCTCGACCTCGGCGGGTGAGCTCTTGGCTCGACCTCGACCAGGGGGGCACTAACCTTCGAAGGTCTCCTCTGGAGGGTGGATGTCGGCTCCGGCCTAGGCGCCAAGCTCATGAGCTCGACCTGGCGGAGGACTGGGCTCCATCTGCTACCATGGGGGAGTTCGGCTCATCTTGATAATGGGGTCTGAGCCAGAGGGTCGACGTGGCATCCCTCTCCACATGGCACCCGCAGATTTCTCCACGTCAGCGATCTTGCCATATCACTAGCCAATCTATTCTTCTGCCATGTGGCAATAATTGGTTGCAGGAAAGCCAAGGGGCATGAAAAGAGAAGTGAAGCATCGAAGTATTTTAAGATACTTAAAACAGAAGGACTCGGCCTTCTCAATTTGGCACCAATAATGAAGGGACGCGTCCCTTCATTGTGTGCATTCCACTTTCACGTCACTTCCCTCCAATATGACCGGTCAAAGAGCATTAACATGGCATGGAGATGAAAGAGGAGTTGCCTAGGACTCTATCCTATATTTGTGATTCATCAGCAGAAGGACTCTTGGTCCTTCTGTGCACCAAATTGGCATGAAACCAAATGGCGCACCAAGAGTCCACGCCAACATAAACTCTATAACAAAAGCAAGATAAGTCCTAGTTAATTTAGATAAAACCAGAAATAGGCTATTCTAATTAAGACACAACCCAATTTAAGTCCCTCTTAAATTTGTTAGCTCAATTAGCAAGCAACTGGACCCAATCCAATTGGGTTAGGAGTTGGGCTAGCGAACATATGCTTGTATGTCAAGTAGCTAGCAAATTAGGATCCCATGAACCTAATAAAAATATAATTGACTTTTTTGACCAATTTTCTAATGTGTGTGACCTTTGGGTTCCATATCTAACCAGTAATAGGTCTAGGTCCAAGCCAATTCAATCCAATCGAAATCGATTTGACCTAATTAGGTTAAGTTGAGCTGACCTAGGTTGCCAATTCAAACCAACTTTCGAATTGACTCATGAATCCAATTGAATTGATCCATGAAAACCTATAAGACATGATTAAAGTCTAGCAACATGTCATGCCTACCCAAAAGATGAGAAATTTGATAAAAATTATCAAAATACCCTTCAGTGGAAAGTTACCGTGCAATTCAATCCTTCGATCTCCTTTTATCCTGATTAAGTGATGGGCATGGATAAATGTCAAACCCTAGCACTTGATCATTTTGAATCTCAATTCGATAATGAAGACTCGATTGATGATAGATTAGAAACCCTATCTAATCTCATCCTATTTTGATCAAAGACTTCCTGAGTCATCATTCGAATATATCACATGGGATATTAGCTCCCCTTTACTCGGAGCGATCAATTCCTTGTTGACCTACTCATTATCTTCATATACAATCCACCATATCTAGAAACACCTCATACATGACTTCATTGCCATGAATGAATATGCACCAAAACATGGTTCATGTGTACAAGATACTATGGTAGTCTCAGGTCTAAGGATCACATGCACAACTCCCACTAAGAGAACATTCCTTGACAAGTAAGTAAGACTTCCATTTGATGTTCTCTTGTCGAATCAGTTCAGTGGACTCATAACCTAATAAGCACCCATATCCTTGTATTAGTATCTCTATACAAGTGGTTGTGAGATGAAGCACCCTCTCCAAAGAGCATAAATAGGATGTACTAGTCTTTTCGGATTCATCAATCCATAAATCGATGGTCCCGAGTTCCTACAAATCCAACGACTCCAGCCAAGCCTCAATCGGACCATCGAGCAGAAAGCCGGGTATCCGCAGGTCTTTGGCTCGATTTTCCAGGCCACATCTGTCGAGGAACGAGAGATTCCTTCACTGTGATCTTCACCGGGTGCTTCAGACATTGTCAGGTACACCTCCTCTACCTCCAGTCTTTATATTATAGGAGAACTTGCCCTAACCGAGGCTTCTCAGCCCCGGCGATCCTTCTTTAGTACTTTTCTAGGTTCTAATATGCATGCTTGGCTTCAAAAACTCATACAAAATTTTCTACAACTAATTTTGATCTGAAATTCGAGAATTGATCACCTAACCCCACATAAAAAAATATACAAAAAGAATTGCATGCATATTAGTCCCGCATCATTTGGTATCAGAGCTTAGATTAGGGCTTGTTTTCTGTAATTTTCAGTCCGTATATGCTTTGTTATTTAAATTATTTCTCCTTGACCAAAACTTCAAAAATTCTAAAATTTGTTTTGCTGGATTCATCATCATTCACAATAATTTGCAAAACTTTTGAAGATTTTTTTTCGGCCTGTGAATTTTCTGCAAGCCGAAATACATCCTGTAAATTCTTGGCTCTATTTTTTTCAGCAAGACAAGTTTGAAAGTTTTAGGGTTTTGTTTAGCATCTTTTGCATATCTTTTAATTTTAGTATATTTTTTGCATATTAGGCCATAATTTGCAAGTTTTCTTCTATTTAAGAAAATACCAAAACATATAAAAAAATTATTACATATTCTCCAAAAATACCAAAAAAAAAAACATCTAAACCCTAATTTGCATCCTCATATGCTTGCCATCATTGCATAATTTACTTTAAGGGCACTCTCTTTATACCAGATAAGGGAAGGAGGTCATTACCTTTCCTTAGCCCAAAACCACCTCCCTTGTATTCAGTCCCAAGCCTAAGTTAAAATCGATTAGACTTAATTTGCCCTAGTGGGCTAGGGACACCAACTGGTCGGGTCCGGACTAAGTGTCAGATCATTATGTCAAGCTAACCTGTGTGTGCTTTATGCTCAGTGTCTAGAACGTTGATTTAGGGATTCAATCCCGAAGGGCTTGTGTGCTAGTCTACCTACCTGGCCAATCTCTGATTGGTGTCTAGGATTGGCAATCAGGGACCTAACACTCCCCTTACACCTGCCTGGCTGAGTACAGGGTTACTATAGGATAGTTTGCCACCCTGATTGAGCCCTTAGTTTTGGACTCTAGGTCTAGTTAGCTGTAGTCGGTTTGATCAAGTCTTGCGTGAGCACTAGATTAGGGATTTCATATCATCCACCATCTCTACTTTTGTCTGAATCCATGGATAAGCTAGAAGCCCATATGAAAGCCTTTGCTAAGCAGCTAACCCAATCCATGGCCTAGATGACTACCCAGTTAACTTCCCAAATGACTACCCAGATGACTCAATTGAATTAGTCTACTACCCGAACCAATAATAGACTTGAACCCTTAGCCAATAAGTTTGACTAGATGGAGAATAGGATAGGGACCCTAGAGGAAACCCATAGGACCCCAAACCTTGATCCCTACCGTGAGGTTGAACCTAGGAGAGCCCATCATCATGACCCATACTATGATACTGAACCTAGGAGGACCCCAAACACTGATCCCTACCGTGAGGTTGAACCTAGGAGAGCCCATCGTCATGACCCATACAATGATACTGAATCTAGGAGGACCCCAAACCCTGATCCCTACTTTGAGGTTGAACCTAGGAGAGCCCATCGTCATGACCCATACTATGATATTGAACCTAGGAGGACCCCAAACCCTGATCCATACCTTGAGGCTGAACCTAGGAGAGCCCATCATCATGACCCAATCCCTAAGGTTAGTCCTAGAAGGACCAATCAGGATTTTGTAGACTAGGAAGATATATCCTATTTACCCACATCCTATAAGCCTAGTATACCCACAACCTATAGATCTTATGACTCCAAATCCTATGAACCTAGAACCTATGAATCCAGAACCTATGAACCTAGATCCTATGACTCTAGATCCCATGATCATAGATCCTATGCACCCACACCCTATAAGCCCAGTAGACCCAAGACCCATAGAGCTGAACCTAACTCCTATGAGCCCAGAGAGCCCATAACCCCTAGGTATCAGCCTAGTACTAGTCATGCTTCCCCTAGTCAATTTGAATCCCATAGGATTAGTATCCCTAAATATGAACCCAGTAGTGAGCCACTACCCCTTAGACAACCTGAACCTACTAGGAGTAGTACCCATAATCAGAGACTAGAACCAAACCAATTTCCCGCTAGCCGACCTTCTCCAGCCATTCCTGAGATTCATAAGGCTTACATTAACGCGGAAGTGTATGAAGCTGATGTGAGCCTAGTGGATGAGTATGAGGGAGAAGAGGAGACACCTTTAGTAGACCTCGAATTAGCTGACCCAGTAGATACCCATGTAGAAACCAACCCAGAGCTAGTTGACCTTGACCACATCCAACCTAAAGCTATAGTGGAAGAACAAATAGAGGAAGAGAACCTAGGTACTGCTGCTAGAGCCTTACCTGAGGAAACCATAGAGGAGAGCCAAATTATAGAGTCTAGTCCAAAAATACAAGAACCAGAAGAATTTATTAAGGACCTGATCTCTTTGAATCAATACCTTCAAGATGAGCCCCCTCCTATAGTTTCCATTAAGGACCTCTTCCCCGAAATTGGCGACCCATCCTTCCATTATGCAAACCCTGTAAATATAGCTCAACCTCGTAAGGTTAACCTCATTAGTATAGAATTAGTTCCTGACACCCCATTTTTTATCCTACTTTATCCAACTAACCCGGAACCTTTTTCTCTACCCTACCAGACTAATTCTGAACCCACTTCCTATTTCCTACCCTTTCCTGAGTTTTCTCATGTGTCTAAAACTACTAGGTTACATTTTATTGAGTTTACTAGGTTGCAAGGATCCATAGAGCCCATCCCATTTGCTACCTACTTTTGGTAGACCCTCTGGCACCTATTAGGAGTTTCTAGCAAATTTTCTTCTACATGTCATCCATCAACCATGACTCATGCCCCCATGCCCAAGTGGTAGTTAAGACCTAATAAACCTCTTTAGTCGAGTCTATTAGGTGTTAGTGTGGGTCCTTTGCATCATCTTGTTAGGAGTCTGCATGTGCCTCGCATGTTCACCACCTGCACTAATCTTAAAACAACTAGCTAATTCTCGAAAATGGATCAAAGAATTTGATGTAGTGGATTCTATCTTGGTTAGGCTTAGGCCTAAAAGAAGTTTCATGCTCGCAGAGCTGGACCTTTTAAAGTGATAGAGAAGGTTGGATCAAATGCCTAGGTGTTAGACTTGCCTTCGAATTTGGGCATTAGTTCTACCTTCAATATTACAGACCTGGTTGAGTACAGGAAACCAGCAGCAATACCTAGTGAGGCCTTTGGACCTATCCCCTCCTGTTGTGAGTGACCCTAACCCAGAGTGTCCACTAACAAATTTGGCCTGAGAGAGGAGAACGGATCGAGCGTATCCTGGATGATCAAGCCATTATGACCCGGGGTCAAGGTTATCAACGCTTCCTAGTCCGATGGCAAGGCCGGCCAGAGTTGGATGATTCGTGGATTTCTTGAGAGGACTTGCAATGTCTCAACCCAGACCTTCTCAAGAGATATGTGAGCCAGTCTGATCTTCACTCGACAGGGTCAAGTTCCTCCCATCCCGGGAGAATTGGTGCGGACACCAAAGGCACCAGAATAAGGCAGAGGCTTCTCAACCCTCTGTGGATCACTTAATTGACATTCAAGTCCACTGTAATAAAGCTTAGCTATTTTATTTGAGTCCTGTAATTAGTCAGCTCATGTTGAGCTAGTTCAGTTCAGTATTAATCAGCTCATGTCGAGCTAATTTTATTTTTTTGAGTCCTATCCAAGCATATCGAAGACTCAAGACCACTTCATACAAGTGAAGACCAAGTCCAACCTAATTGAAGACATGGAAGTTGAGCCCAAGTCCAACCCAACTTGAAGACCTGAAGATCCCACGAGGAGAAAATGAAAATAGGAACAAATCTGGAGCCCTATTCTAGCCAGAAGCAAATTGGGCCAGCCCAGGCCCAGGAAGAGGAATTAGGGCACCACCTTTTAGGATTACCCTCCTCTTGGTGGGCCACTTATGGTCACCCCCTTGGCCGACCAAGACAAGGAGAGGGAGTCCAAGTGCTTTAGGGATTTCTACCTAGGTTGCCTTGTATTCCTAGTTAGGGTTTGAAAGGGAGAAGGAGTCCTATGTAAAGTCTAAAGTACCCTTACTTGGGGCCCAAGGTTAAGGATCTATTTAAGGGACCCTAGCCTCTTGTATGAAACTTGATTTTTGATATGAAATAAACCTTGAGTTCTTATATTGTTTTGTGTGATTACCCTGCTATGTGCATAAAGGGATTTGAGAGTTCATCTTCCCAGTGTTTGCAACCATCTTCCTGCTGCCAACCATCCTTCCAGCCCCTCCAAAACTTTCTTCTCTTTGCTATTTTCCTTTATTTTCTTGATCTCCTTTGAGTTTTCTAACCCTTGATAGGTTGTTTGTTGGTCCCCGAGTTCTTACAAATCCAACGACTCCAGCCAAGCCTCAATCGGACCACCGAGCAGAAAGCCGGGTATCCGCGGGTCTTTGGCTCGATTTTTCCGGCCGCATCCATCGAGAATGAGAGATCCCTTCACTGCGATCTTCACCGGGCACTTCAGACATTGTCAGGTACACCCCCTCTACCTCCAGTCTTTATATTGTAGGAGAACTTGCCCTAACCGAGGCTTCTCAGCCCCGACGATCCTTCTTTAGTACTTTTCTAGGTTCTAATCTGCATGCTTGGCTTCAAAAATTCACACAAAATTCCCTACAACTAATTTTGATCTGAAATTCAGGAATTAATCACCTAACCCTACATATAAAACATACAAAAAGAATTGCATGCATATTAGTCCCGCATCAAATCTCCCACTTGCACTAAAGCCAATCGCCCTTGTATCTTATACCCATACAATCTAAGTGGCGATCAAAATGCTACTGAGGTAATGCTTTAGTGAATGGGTCTACTATGTTGTTCTTTGTTTGTACTTGTTCGATGACTACATCTTGTTGATGGGGGACAATGAGGGGTAGGATTGTTGGCGAGCCTAGAAGTCACCAAAATTAGGATATCATATTTTTTTAGATTTTTTTTTTTAAGAAAGTGATGAAGGAAATAATGGGGATGAAAGATAGGGATCTGGATATCATGGATTTTGGGACTCACCCTAACGAAGAGATCTCTCACCTCTAGGGCATTCCACCCACCTCGATACTTGGAGGCATTAGGATGAATCTCAAAGGTCATGAGGGGATAAAGATAATGGAATGGGAAGAGGGATAACTAGACATGACCTATCATCATGTCCTGGGGTTGGGCCTCACCCTCTCCTCACGGAGTGAAAGAAAAGAATATCTCTTTCCTAAAAACTCATTTTTATTGACCAAACTATTTTTTTTACAAAGGATTGAGGGTGGTATTTATAGACCTATCCAACCTTCATTTGAATTTGAATACAAGATAAAAAGATAGGGATAATTCAAATTCAAATACAAGATAGGATAAGATAAGCCTATCCATATCTCAATCCTAACCAACCAAATCCTAATTCAAAATTCAAACAAAAGATAAAGATATATCCCAAACTAATTTATTTTGGATATCCTTCGAGATTCGTGCAACTCCAGGATTCGTGCTTGCTCCGGGATCTATGCTGGCGATGTCCCCATCATTCTCCTGAGGTGGGGAGAACTTGACTCCGTCGAGTCAAGCTCAGATCCAGCTAGCCATGAGGCATCTCTGAAAGTCATGTAGTTCTTAGATCCTTATGCTTTGAGATCCGTTCAACTAAAATGTCCCAAGGCTCCTAAAATGCTCCACTTGGCCATAAAGAATAGTACCTTTTAGTGGGTTCCAAAAGCTTGTTCCAGTCAGACTGAAGTTTCCCACCCCTGTCCATATCAGCTCCATACCATAAGCTACATCTGTTAGAGGAGACTTCAAAGTAACCATTCACTTGCACATGCAATCCCGTTCTTACTAGCAGTGGAAGAAAACAGAATGCCAGGCCTTGTTTAAGAACACTATCCTCTGGCAAGCCAATAGATATACATACTACAATGATGCCCAAGGCAGCAAATGAAGCTCATAGTCATTGGTAGCAATGGCTGCAAATGAGCCAATTTTGCTCGATGCTGATGCCATTGCCTATACTATGAAAAATGAATCAATCCTCTTTCCTGAATTTGCCCCAAAGAAAGTCTCACTCAAAAAATCTAATGAGAAGGAGTCAGACTGCCAATTAGAAGTTTTAGCTATACTAGAAAACCTCGTAAGTGCCTGGCGATGCCATGCTGTATTCTCATTTGCAACTTGATAGAGCAAGAATATAGTTTTTGTGGCTCCCTTGCACCAGTTTCCCACACATACATCTCAACTGAGATATTGCTTTTAAGAAAGAGCATAGTCAAAACTGCTTCTTTATATAGTTGCGAAAACATGGAAGAGATGTCATCTTCTAGGTATGCTTGCCTTGACAGCCTACTAGTAGCTACCTGGTCTGCATTCCTCAAAGGGAAACGAAATAAAGTCCCAGGGACAGGCCCTTTCATGTCACATCCAAAAGCATAATATGGCATAAACTGATCTTTATATGGCATAAGCTAACCTGGCTCTGATACCAAAATTGATGGGGGACAATGAGGGGTAGGATCGTTGGCGAGCCTAGAAGTCACCAAAATTAGGGTATCATATTTTTTTGGATATTTTTTTTAAGGGGGTGGTGAAGGAAATAATGGGGATGAAAGACAGGGATCTAGATCTCATGGATTTTGGGACTCACCCTAACGAAGAGACCTCTCACCTCTAGGGCATTCCACCACCTCGATACTTGGAGGCGTTAGGATGAATCTCAAAGATCATGAGGGGATAAAGAAAATGGAATGGGAAGAGGGATAACTAGACATGACCTATCATCATATCCTAGGGTTGGGCCTCACACCCTCTCCTCATAGAGTGAAAGAAAAGAATCTCTCTTTCCTAAAAACTCATTTTTCTTAACCAAACTATTTTTTTTACAAAGGGCTGAGGGTGGTATTTATAGACCTGTCCAACCTTCATTTGAATTTGAATACATGATAAAAAGATAGGGATGATTCAAATTCAAATATAAGATATGATAAGATAAGCCTATCTATATCTCAATCCTAACCAACCAAATCCTAATTCAAAATTCAAACAAAAGATAAAGATAAATCTCAAATTAATTTATTCTGGATATCCTCTAAGATTCATGTAGCTCCAGGATTCGTGCTTGCTCTGGGATCCATGCTGTCGATGTCTCCATCACTTGTCTTTCTATAATCTCTCGAACAAGATGGAAGCATCTTAGGATGTTCTTGGACTTATGATGAGACCTTGGTTCCTTAGCTTGCGCAACACCTCCAGTGTTATCACAATAAAGTGGCACCAGTTATTGTATGGCAGGAACCACGTCCAATTCCATGATGAATTTCTTCATCCACACAACTTCCTTTGCGGCTTCACTTGTAGCTATGTATTCTACCTTAGTGACTGAGTTGGCTATAGTAGGCTACTTTGTACTCTTCCAACTTATTGTGCCACCATATAGGATGAAGACATACCCAGATATGGATTTGCTATCATCCAAATCTAATTAAAAACTAGAATCCGTATACCCTTCTAGTTTCAACTCTGATCTACCATATATAAGAAAAACATATTTAGTCCTTCTTAGGTACTTAAGAATGTTTTTCATAGCTTTCCAATGATCCTCACTTGGATCACCCTGGAACCTGCTTACCATGCCCAAGGCATGAGCAACATCAAGTCTGGTACATAACATGGCATACATAATTGATCCTATAACTGAAGCATAAGGTATCAAACTCATCCTTTCTCTCTCCTCTAGTGTCTTAGGAGATATTTTCTTAGAGAGATGTATACCTTGACTCATAGGTAAGTAAACCCTCTTACTTCCATCCATGTTGAATCTCTTCAACACTAAGTCAAAGTACCAAGATTGGAATAAGCCTAGCATCCTCTTAGATCTATCTCTATGGATCTTTATACCTAGTATATAGGATGCCTCTCCCAAATCCTTCATGGAAAACTACTTTGATAGCCAAGATTTGATCGATTGCAATATTGGAATATCATTTTCAATGATGAGTATGTCATCAACATACAATACCAAGAAAGCAAGTGCACTCCCACTTGTCTTCTTGTACACACATGGTCATCCACATTCTTGATAAAACCAAACTCCTTGATTGTTTCATCAAAGCAGATGTTCCAACTCCTCGATGCTTGCTTTAATCCATAAATATATTTTCTAAGCTTGCATACTTGGTTTGGTCTTCCACTTGAGACAAAACCCTCTGGTTGTGTCATATAGACTTCTTCCTCAAGATTTCTATTGAGGAATGCAGTCTTAACATCTATCTGTCAGATCTCATAATCATAGTATGCTGCTATAGTAAGCAATATCCGAATGGACTTGAGCATGGCTACTGATGAAAAAGTTTGATCATAGTCAATGCCATGTTTTTGTTTGAAACCTTTTACCACCAGCTTGGCCTTGTAGGTCTCTATTTGACCATTTGCTCCAATCTTCTTCTTGAAGACCCATTTACATCCTATTGGGTTAATTCCTTCAGGTGGATATACTAAAGTCCACACCTAATTGAAATACATGGAGTCCATTTTAGATTTCATGGCACTTAGCCATTTGTTGATTTCTTTACTCTCGATAGTTTCCATATAGGTCACAGGACCATCATCCTGTATGATATTGGCTTCATTGTCATTCCTAATGATAAAGCCGTATCTGAGAGGTGCACCCTGCACCCTCTCAGACCTTCAGAGAGGAGATGTGTGTTGTGGTTGTTCTTAGACTTTTGGAACATCTGGTTGAGGAATTAATGTAGGTTGAACTTCTTCAAGTTTTAATATCCTCCCACTGCCCCCTTTTGGATAAACTCCTTTTCAAAGAATGTGGCATGCCTATTGACAATGACCTTTTGCTCAGTAAGATGGTAGAAAAGTTAACCTATACCTTCTTTAGGATATCCTATAAACCTATATTTATCATCCTTAGCACTTAACTTATGTCCAAAAACATTCCTGACATAAGCAGGGCAACCCCATGTCTTAAGATACTTAAGACTTGGCCATTTCCCTTTCCATGATTCATATGGAGTGCTCTTAACTGCCTTTGATCGTATCCTGTTTAATATGTAGGCACTAGTCTCTAGGGCATAATCCCAAAAAGATACTGACAGATCTGTGAAGCACATCATGGACCATACCATATCTAATAAGGTATGATTCCTCCTTTTTGATACACCATTTAGCTGTGGTGTATATGAAGGGGTCCATTCAGAGAGAATTCCTTTGTTTTTAAGATGATCGAGAAATTCACCAGAAAAGTATTCACTGTCTTGATCAGACTGAAGGACTTTGATATTATGCCCAGTTTGTTTCTCGACTTTACTTTGATACTCTTTAAATTTTTCAAAGGCTTCAGACTTGTGTTTCATAAGATACACATATCCGAATCTTGATAAATCATTAATAAAACTAATGAAATAAGAGTATCCTCTTCTAGCCTAGGTTGTCATAGGACCACACATATCTATGTGTACTAGTCCTAATAACTCAGTTGCCCTTTCTCCATGTCCAGTGAATGGAGACTTGGTCATTTTACCCATGAGACAAGATTCTCAAGTTTCTAATGATTCATGATCAAAAGGTTCAAAGAAACTTTCTTTGTACAACTTGTTTGTCCTAGACTCACTAATATGACCCAAATGACAATGCTAGAGATAAGTGACATTTATATCTTCTCTCTTTCTTTTCTTGTCATCAACAAGCAATATTGTATCATTGATTTCTAAAGTTAAAAGACCATTGATAAAACAACTGATGAGGGATGACTCTAAGAATTGCTAAATATGCAGAAAAATAGTAAACTAATTTTTTTTTGTAATTTTTATAATTTAATTTGTAGGCTAAACTCCCAAAATAAAGTAAGAACTAGCAGGAATAAAAGCAATGCAAAGAATCATCGTATCGCAGTATAACTCATGCAAGATAATGAAATAGCTAGGACCCGAGAGTTGAGAAACTCCTGGTTTAAGATAGCTATTCTTCATCAAATCATATAATAAGAGAAGGGAAGGTTTCTTACCAGTCAAAGATTGAAAACTTTACAGTAGAAAGGATCACTCACACTCTGATTGGAGCTTGGAAGAAGAAGCTTCAGTTCCTTGAATCAGATGGCTGATCTGGACCCAGTTTGAAGACAAGGAAAGCCTCCTCTGAGGAGGTGAAACACCTTGGGGATCCTGCAAGCATCAGGGGTCAATAAAAATAGTAATTAAATAAAGGAATAAAAACTAAGATTTAGAAGGAAACAAAATTAGGTTTACGTGTGGGTGTCCTGGGGAAGAAGCAGTTGCTTGACTGGGGCAGTAGCTAGGGCATCTTCCTTTAGACATGGCTGATCTCTTGGGATGCAAAGGGAAGCTAGGGCAGCAGGGGTTCGGCCAAGGGACACAAGGAGAGCACTCAAGAATAAGAACCAAACATAAGAACAGGACAATGTCTCAATATTTCAGCAAATTATATTCATAAGGAAAAATTGATTACAAGAGGGGGAGGGGTAGGGTATTTATAGAATTCCCATGCCCTCTCTAACTAGGGTTACACTTAGGTTAACAAGTCTTTTCCTAGTTAGATTACATGTCCTTTCCTAGCTAGGTTAGAATTACAAATCATAAAGCAAGTAGGAACATAAATCCTAACTAGGTTAGACTAGTCTTCTCCTTCTCACTTAAGGACACCTCTTAGACTTGGTCAATACTTCAAGGATGCCTAGGGGGACGTGTTGGGCTTCTAGGAGCAGCAAGGGGCCAGCCCAAAGGGGCTTGGGCACATGGGCTTGGGCCTCTGGAAGCTGGGATGGCATGGTAGCCTGGTAGTAGGAATATTCCTTGGTATCTTACTTCTTAAGGGCATGGGCTTGGCACCTAGGCTTGATTTCTTTGGGCTAAGATGCAAGTGGACCTCTGGAATCATGGATGCCCTGGTCTGGGAATATACTCTGGCATCTGGAGGGCATCTAGAAGGATTCAGGGTTCTGGAAGGCATCTTGGATCCTGTGGTGTCACACAAAATTGAATAATCTAATGTAGTGGCCTTTGACTCCTGGATGAGGCCTGGTGGAACTCCAAAATAGTGTAATCTTTTTTCTTGTACAAAATCTGGACTTATACTGGACTCATGACAAAAGCACAGGACTCAAAACTAGACTAAGATTGAAGGTTGAGATAAATCAACTAACCTCAACTTTTTTTACAGGATTCAATCTTAATTGATTACAAAATTTCCAAAACTTTGACACATGACTAAGTAAACCAAATAGGGCCCAGTAATTTGTATTTGATCCTGGTGCCCCCACCAATTCTCCTGGGGTGGGAGGAACTCGACCCCGTCGAGTATGGGTTAACCTGGCTCTCATTGTGCACTAGTAGGTCTGGGTTGAGGTGCTGCAGATCCTCACGGGTGATCCATGAGTCCTCGAATTCTGGCCGACCATGCCACCGGACCAAATACCTCTGATAGCCTCTATTCCGGGTACATATGGCTTGATCGTCTAAGATTGTCTCAATCTTTTCATCACTATTTGGCCAATTAGTTGGTGGACACTCTGGGGCAGGCTCACTCTTAATGGAAGGGTTAGGTCCAAAAGGCTCGCTAGGAATTGTTGCTGGCTCCCTATACTCTATAAGATCTGAGATGTTGAAGGTAGAACTAATACCTAAGTCGGATGGTAACTCGAGCACATAGGCATTGGGTCCAACTCTATTTATTATCTTGAATGGTTCAGCTCCACGAGCATGAAGTTTCTTTACAGTCCCTGGAGGGAACCGTTCAGGCCTAAGCCTGATTATCACAAAATCCTCTACAAAAAATTCTTTAGCTTTTTTTCAAGAATTAGCCAAGTTCTTATATAGTTCATTACTTAGGTTTATCTTTTGGCTAATTTATTTATGCAAATCCCTAACATGTGCAAATGACTCAGCTGACTCAGAAACTCGTGCATGTGAGGGTAAGGGAATCAAATCAAGAGGTTTATTTGGTTTGTATCCATGCACAACCTCAGAAGGACTCTTCCTTATGGACCTATTAATAGAACTATTGTAAGCAAATTTAGCTCAGGATAATAATAGATCCCAATTTCTTGTGTGTTCACCTACAAGGCATCTAAGAAGGTTTCCTAAGCTTTTGTTCACTACCTCTGTCTGACCATCAGTCTGTGGGTGATAGGTTGTAGAAAATTTTAATTTGGTTCATAATAATTGCTAAAGGATTTTCCAAAAGTAACTGGTAAAGCGAACATCCCTACCTGACACTATAGTTTTAGGCAATCCATGTAACCTAACCACATGGTCAAGGAAAAGACGGGCTACTTTAGATGCATCAAAAGTTTGAGAGCAACGTATAAAATGGGCCATTTTGGAAAACTAATCGACCACTACGAATATCGAATCATGTTTCCTAAGGGTCTTAGGTAGTCCTAAAACAAAGTCCATGCTTATGTCCTCCTATGGACGATCTGGTACGGGTAGAGGGGTATAAAATTCAGTATTTTATTTCTACTATTTTGCAACAGCATAGGTTCTACATCTGGATACTATATTGGCAACATCTCTCTTTAAACTAGGCCAAAAGAACTGGTCCTCCATAGCTAAGATAGTCTTATTTCTTCCAAAGTGACTAGCAAGGCCTCCAGCATGGGTTTCCCAGACTAAGAATTCTTTAAGTGATGTTCTGGGAATACATAGTCTATTGTTTTTAAACAAATAACCATCTTGTAGGGTGTATTCGCTATGGGTACTAGATGGTCCTTGGGAAAGGCTTTGGAAAATCTCACTAAAGTTTGGACATGCTTCATATTCTTCTTTCAACCTCTTAAATCCAATGACTTCAGTGCTAACAGTATTCAGAAGTAAGGCGCGTCTGCTAAGGGCGTCAGCTACCTTGTTTTCAGTTCTAGCTTGGTGTTTCAGTACAAAGGTATAGGCTTGTATAAATTCTGCCCACTTAGCATGCCTAGGATTTAATTTCTTTTGGGAGTTCAAAAATCGGAGTGCTTCATGATCAGAATATAAAACAAATTCCTGGGATAGTAAATAATGTCTCAAATATCTAAGAGCTTGTACTACTGCATAAAACTCTTTATCATAGGTTGAGTACTTCAATTAGCCTCATTAAGTTTCTCACTGAAAAAGGCTACTGGGTGATTCTCTTGGCTCAGAACTCCTCCTATGCCCACTCCCGAAGCATCATAAGCTACCTCAAAAACTTTGGTGAAATCAGGTAACCTTAGAATAGGTGCTTGTGTCATCTTGGTTTTGATCTCTAAGAAGGCTCTATCTGCAGCATTGGTCCATTCAAAACTACCCTTCCTAATACAGTCAGTAATTGGTGCTACTATGGTGCTAAATCTCCTAATAAACCGTCTGTAGAAAGTGGCTAGACCATGGAAACTTCTAACCTCATGGACACTAGTGGGTACTGGCCACTCTACTATGGATTTGACCTTTTCAAGGTCAGCTGCTACTCCTTCAGGGGTCACCACAAAGCCTAGGAAGATAACTCTATAGGTCATGAAACCACACTTCTTCAAATTAGCATAGAGGTTCTCTTTCCTAAGGGTCAAGCAAACTTGTTTCAGATGTTCTATATGATCTTCCTTAGTCTTGCTATAAATCAAGATGTTATCAAAATATACTACCACAAATTTACTTATGAACATCCTAAGGACTTGGGTCATAATTCTCATGAAAGTGCTAGGGGCATTGGATAACCCAAAAGGCATTATGGCCCACTTATATAGATCATCTTTGATTTTAAAAGCTATTTTCCATTCATCCCCGGGTCTAATTAGAACCTGATGGTAGCCACTCTTAAGGTCTATCTTGGAAAAGATTGTGGCTCCCGCCATCATATCCAACATATCATCCAAGCGAGGGATGGGAAACCTATACTTCACAGTTATCTTATTTATAGCACGGCTATCAATACACATCCTCCACGTGCCATCTTTCTTAAGGATTAATAGGGCTGGTATAGCATAAGGACTTAGGCTCTCCCTAATAAACCCTTTTCTAAGAAGCTCACCTACCTATCTTTGAAGCTCTAAGTGTTTAGCTAGGTTCATCCTATAATGAGGTAGGTTAGGCAGGGTAGCTCCTGGGACTAAATCAATTGCATGTTGGACATCCCTAAGAGGTGGAAAAGATTGTGGCTCTGATACCAAACTGATGCGGGATGACTCTAAGAATTACTAAATATGCAAAAAAATAGTAAACTAATTTTTTTAATAATTTTTATAATTTAATTTGTAGGCTAAACTTCCAAAATAAAGTAAGAACTAGCAGGAATAAAAGCAATGCAAAGATAATGAAATAGCGAGGACCCAAGAGTTGAGAAACTCCCAGTTTAGGATAGCTTTCTTCATCAAATCAGATAATAAGAGAAGGAAAGGTTTCTTACCAGTCAGAGATTGAAAACTTTGCAGTGGAAAGGATCACTCATACTCTAATTGGAGCCTAGAAGAAGAAGCTTCTGTTCCTTGAATCAGATGGCTGATCTGGACCCAGTCTGAAGGCAAGGAAAGCCTTCTCTGAAAAGGTGAAATACCTTAGGGATCCTGCAAGCATCAGGGGTCAATCAAAATAGCAATTAAACAAAGGAATAAAAACTAGGGTTTAAAAGGAAACAAAATTAGATTTAGGTGTGGGTGTCCGGGGGAAGAAGCAGTTGCTTGACTGGGATAGAGCTAGGGCGTCTTCCTTTGGACATGGCTGATCTCTCGGGATGTAGAGGGAAGCTAGGGTAGCAGGGGTTTGGCCAAGGGACACAAGGAGAGCACTCATGAATAAGAACCAAACAGAAGAACAAGACAATGTCTCAATATTTCAGCAAATTGTATTCATAAGGAAAAATTGATTACAAGAGGGGGAGCGGTGGGATATTTATAGAGTTCTCATGCCCTCTCTAACTAGGGTTACACTTAGGTTAACAAGCCTTTTCCTAGTTAGATTACATGTCCTTTCTTAGCTAGGTTAGAATTACAAATCATAAAGCAAGTAGGAACATAAATCCTAACTAGGTTAGACTAGTCTTCTCCTTCTCACCTAAGGATACCTCTTGGACTTGGTCAACACTTCAAGGATGCCTAGGAGGCGTGTTGGGCTTCTAGGAGCAGCAAGGGGCTATCCCAAAGAAGCTTGGGTGCATGGGCTTGGGCCTTTGGAAGGTGGGGTGGCCTAGTAGCCTGGTAGCAGGAATATTCCCTGGTATCTTGCTTCTTAAGGGCTTGGGCTTGGTGCTTGGGCTTGATTTCTTTAGGCTAGGATGCAGGTGGACCTCTAGAATCATGGATGCCCTGGTTTGGAAATATACTCTAGCATCTGGAAGGTAATCTAGGCATCTGGAAGGAATTAGGATTTTTGGAAGGCATCTGGGATCCTGTGGTGTCAAACAAAATCCAATAATCTGATGTAGTGGCCTCTGACTCCTGGATGAGTCATGGTGGAACTCCAAAATAGTGTAACCTCCTCTCTTGTACAAAATTTGGACTTATGCTGGACTCATGGCTAAAGTACATGACTTAAAACTGGACTAAGATTGAGGGTTGAGACAAATCAACTAACCTCAACTTTTTTTACAGGACTCAATCTTAATTGATTACAAAATTTTCAAAACTTTGATGCATGACTAAGTAAACCAAATAGAGCCCAGTAATCTGTGTCTGATCCTGGTGCCCCCACCAATAACCATGTCCAAATATTTTATTAGAATGAAGAATATAGCAGCCACTGCTCTTTACACTTATTACATATTGTTGACTCTGGTTTTGATTTTAATGATTGACAAAATACTTAAGTATGTATGAGTACTGATTATATTTTTAAATGTATTTATCAGATCTTAGTACTCATCCATGTTGAATGAAGAAATGCTTGTATTTCAGTTGAAAAAGTTCTTCAAATTTATGAAATTTTAAGTTATAAGGACTTTGGAACATATAGAAGAACTTAAAGAGGCTAAAACTCAATTTTGAAGAAGTTTCAGCAAGTTTCAACACTGACACAAGCAAGTGTCGACTCATGAAGAAGTTCAAGTATCGACTCAAGGCCTGAGAATAAGAAAAATACATAACTGTGTCAATCCAGAATTTTTGTCTTGAGCTAACCCAAGTGTTGACTCATAGAAATCAAGTGTGACTCATGAAGAACTCAAGTGTCGACTTACCAGATTCAAGTGTTGACACTTGGAGTAATGGCTAGTTTTTTAGAAGTGCAGAATTAATTCTAACTTGCTTCAAACGGCTAGTTTTTTATCTCCAACGGTCATAAACGGTCATCTATGGTTTGGAGAGCTATATAAACACCAAAAATCAAATGAAAAAGTAATCCTTTGGAGAGTTTTATTGAATATACTTAAGGATTCATTGTTTTGAGTGGTTCAAGCCTTCAAGCTTCCAAGATTGAGGGAAAGCTTCCAAGTCCACTTTTTCATCAATATTCAAAGGCTTCAACATCTTGAAGACAAGTTTTTCATCAACAATCAAGGGCTTCAAAGAGATATTTGCTTTGTTTAAGAAAGCTTTTATTTTATTTTTTTCATATTGTGCTTACTTTGTTTATTAAGGTTTTTGGTTAGCCTTGAAAAACCAAAGAGGTTGTTGGTTAGCCTTTGTGTAAAACCAACATAGGTTGTCGGTGATCCCGTAAAACCAACATAGATTATTGGTGACCTCGTAAAACCAACATAGGTTATTGGTAAGCCCGCAAAACTAACAAGATATTTGGTTAGCCATGAAAATCAAGAGGTTGTTGGTTAGCTTAAGTTAGAAAACCAATAAGGGTTTTGACTTGTGAGCTTGGTGAAAACAAGTTGGGTTTTGAATAGTGAGCCCGGAAAACTAATCGACTGTAATCTTGGTGATTATAGTAAAATTTCTAAGGAGAACTTGGGGAGTGGATGTAGGTGCCTTGGAATACATCGAACCACTATAAATTTGTTATGTTTGTGTGATTGTTTTTCTTTGTGCATTTACTTTATTAATTCTGCTATATATTATTTTGAAGCACACAAACACTTTAGCAAAACACAAGCATTTAATTATAATTAGCACATACTTATTGAAATAGTTCAAATAATTTTATAAAACTTAATTCACCCCCCTCTTGGGTTGCATCATCATTGGGTAACAATTCGTATCGGAGCCTAGAACCCAAAATTGTTGGTATCTAAACTTGGTGCTTTGCAAAGAATCCAATGATTTTGAGTTAAAAGATCATGGCAGCCCTAGAATATGATTGCTTTGCTATAGGACTTGCAACTAATAGACCACCATTTTTCAATGGTACTAATTATACTTTTTGAAAAACTCACATGCATATCTATATTAAATCTATTAGTTATTATCTTTGGAAAGTTATAGTTAATGATCCTCATATTCCTTCCATTTTGGTTAATGACATTTCCATTCCAAAGCTTGAAGAGGATTGGAATGAATATGATATTAAGCAATATGAAATTAATGCTAAAGCAATGAACTTGCTTTATTGTGCATTGGACTCTAATGAATTTAATAGGACCTCCACAAGCACATCGGCGAAGGAGATATGGGACACACTTGAGATTACTCATAAGGGTACTCTTCAAGTGAAAAGTACTAAAATTAATATGCTTGTTCATTCTTTTGAAATATTTAAAATGTTGCATTTTGAATCTATATCTGATATGTATACTAGATTTCTGACTATTGTTAATGAATTGAAAAGTCTTGGCAAAGTCTATACTAATGCTGATTTGGTTAATAAAATTTTTAGATCTTTGCCAATATCATGGGATCCAAAGGTAATGGCAATCCAAGAAGCTAAAGATATTGATACCTTGCCTTTGGAGGAGCTTATTGGTTCACTCATGACCCATGAGTTGAATTTATGGCACAAAGAAGTGGTTGCTGATCAAGAGAAGAAGAAGATAATAGCTCTCAAGGTTAAAAAAAAATTCAAGGCAATGATGGCAACTTGGAGTGATAGCAAAGATTTAAGTTTGGATGATGAACAAGAAGTTGCCAATCTTTGTTTCATGGCAAATAAGGAAGAGGTATGTTTTGAAAATAAATATGATTTTATCTTTGATAAATTACATGATGCATTTAATGATCTTGTGCATGAATACAAAGTATTAAAAATTGAGCACAAGAAATTAAAAAGACATGTAAATTCTTTTTCTCTTAAGAACATCAATCTTGCCAATAAAAATCATGATTTAAATATAAAGATTGATGTTTTAGAAAATGATAAGAATAATCTTTCTAAAGAAAAAAAAATTAGAAAAAGAAAATTTTGATTTGAAAGATTTATATAATAAGTTTTTAAATAAGAAAAATATTTTATTTAATGAAATAAAAATTCTAACAAGGTCCAAGATTTTTGTATCAAATAATGAGATTTTAAGGAAAAACAAAAATCTTGAGTGGAAAACAAGAATTTCTATATTGATGCATCCTCCATTCTGACTTGCTTTAAATATTATAAAATTGGGCATAATGCATATTCTTATAAATTAAGAAAAATCTGGATTCCAAAAGTAACCATATTTACTAACCCTAAAGGATCCAAGAAAGTCTGGGTACCAAAATTATCCACTTAATGTGTTTTGCAAGAATGTTTTGCAGCCCAAAGAAAGGAAAACAATTGAATAGTGGCTATACAAGACAACATGAAGAAGTGGACAAGCTACATTTTGGACTAAATAATAAAGGAAGGATTATACATATTGATAAATTCTAAACATTTCCTTCCATAATCGAAAATATAGTTGAATATTTGTTATAAAGTTGCATATTATTTTGAAAATTATTTTAATTGATTAATTAAAATCAAGTTTAGACTAATAGTCATTTGTTATGATCATGAACTTTTTGATGTTGATGGATTTCATGCTCTCATGATTAAACTTGTGATTATTAGACTTTCACTTGATTTTGATTAATATAGTTTTAACCATTTCAAGTGAAATGTTATGATTTATGTGTTTTCATTTTTGTCATCTATGCTTAAGTTAGAAATGATTTGGATTAATACTAGAACTGGTAGTTAAGAATTACATTTAAGATGAAGGTATGCATGTTGATAAACCCTTAATCCAATAGCTAGACTTGATATCATATTACTTATAGCATTTGTATGGATATCAAATCATTTCAAATGGATTTTAAATCATGCTAAAAGTTTTAAAATGATAAATCTCTTATTTTTTGAAGATAATGTATATCTTAAAAACTCAAATCTTTGATTTTAGACTTAGTATGTATGTTTATATTTCAAATTATCTGAAATTATGATGCTTGTGCTTTCATGTTTTATTCCTTAATGAATGCATATTTTTAAGAGGGAATAATATTTAGGGGGAGCATCCAAAGATTTATCGTCATGTATGATGCTTTCAATGTTTTCTTGATGTCATACTTATATTGCTCTGATACTCCTTCTCCTTGTTTTCAAATCTAATCCTTTGACAGGAGTTACATTTAATTGGTATCAAGATTTATTTCAAAAAGAATCTTAAAAAAAGAGAAGAGCTCCTAGTAACTGCTTCGGATTGGGTTAGTCACCATGGCCGTCGGTCATAGGAGATAAGTAGGGTTTAAAGACCCTCTCTTCCTATTTAATGGGATCTCTTATGATGTGTTGGGATGCCACTATGGCCTTATCCCATGAACAAGTGAGGTGAATGGATTGTTGTCTTAATCATACCTTGGTTATGCATATTAGAACTAATATACATTGAATTATTTTTTGCTTGTGCTTATTATTCTGTGGTATCATGTTCAATTAGTATCATATTTAATTGGTATCATAATTAATTGATTTCATGCATTGATTTTGATGATCTACTTGCTGCTCTTTCCACCTTCATTCCTATTTTGTATTGCCTTTCACCCTTTTCCATGATGACAAAAAGGGGGAGAAAAATGTTAAGTATGAAAAGGGAAAAGATTTAATAAACATGAAAAATTATATGGGAAATAAAAGAAAATATAAAAGGGGGAAAAGAAAGCAAAATATTTTAATCTTAAGGAAAGAATTAGTAAGAGAGAAAATTTGAAAATTTTGCATATCTTGAAAAATGTTTTGAAGAATTTTTGAAAATTTTTTAGATCATATTTTGAAGGGGAGCTTGATGCTTATTGATTTCGAGCTTAGATGTTTATCTTGTTATTAATCTTTTTAAGCTTACCCTATTCATATACTTAAAGATTTTGTCATCATCAAAAAGAGGAGATTATTGACTCTGGTCTTGATTTTGATGATTGACAAAATACTTAAGTATGTATGAGTACTAATTATATTTTTAAGTATATTTATCAGATCTTAGTAGTCATCCATGTTGAATGAAGAAATGCTTGTATTTCAGTTGAAGAAGTCCTTCAAATTCATGGAATTTTAAGTTATAAAGACTTTGGAACACATCGAAGAACTTGAAGAGGCTAAAAATCAATTTTGGAGAAGTTTTAGCAAGTTTCAGCACTGGTACAAGTAAGTGTCGACTCATGAAGAAGTTCAAGTATCGACATAAGGCCTGAGAACAAGAAAAATACAGAATCATGTCAATCCAAAAGTTTTGTCTTGAGCTGATCCAAGTGTCGACCCACGGAAATCAAGTATCGACCCACCAGATTTAAGTGTCGACACTTGGAGTAACGGCTAGTTTTTCAGAAGTGCAGAATTAATTCCAACTTGCTTCAAACGGCTAGTTTTTCATCCTTAATAGTTATAAATGGTCATCTATGGTTTGGAGAGCTATATAAACACCAAAAATCAAATAGGAAAGTAATCCTTTGGAGAGTTTTACTGAATATAATTAAGGATTCATTGTTTTGAGTGGTTCAAGCCTTTAAGCTTCCAAGATTGAGAGAAAGCTTCCAAGTCCACATTATCATCAGCATTCAAAGGCTTTAACATCTTGAAGACAAGTTTTTCATCAACAATCAAGGGTTTCAAAGAGATATTTACTTTATTTAAGAAAGCTTTTATTATGTTCTTTTTATATTAAGCTTACTTTGTTTATTAAGATTTTTGGTGAGCCTTGGAAAACCAAAGAAGTTGTTAGTTAGCCTTTGTGTAAAACCAACATATGTTGTTGGTGATCCCGTAAAACCAACATAGGTTGTTGGTGATCCCGTAAAACCAACATAGGTTATTGGTGAGCCTACAAAACCAACAAGATTTTTGGTTAGCCATGAAAACCAAGAGGTTGTTGGTTAGCCTAAGTTAGAAAACCAACAAGGGTTTCGACTTGTGAGCCTGGTGAAAATAAGTTGGGTTTTGATTAGTGAGCTAGGAAAACTAATCTACTGTAATCTTGGTGATTATAGTGAAATTCCTAAGGAGAACTTGGAGAGTAGATGCAGGTGCCTTGGAGTGCACCGAACCACTATAAATTTATTGTATTTGTGTGATTGTTTTTCTTTGTGCATTTACTTTATTAATTCCGCTGTACATTATTTTGAAGCACTCAAACACTTTGGTGAAACACAAGCACTTAATTGCAATTAGCACATACTTGTTGAAATAGTTCAAATAGTTTTATAAAACCCAATTCACCCCCATCTTGGGTTGTATCATCACTGTGCAACACTTATCCTTGTTGTAAGAACAAGGGTATAGAAATAATCTTTCTTACAATATTTGGGGCATACTAACAATCTTCTAACTTTAGTACATTATCCCGAAGGTAATAATAGAAGATAGGTACCCATAGCTTCAGCATTCATGGCTTCACCACTTGTGCCATATAGCTTGAAGTCACCTTTCTTCAAGCTTCTAATCTTGTGGAGTCCCTGTAATGACTTACAGATATGAGACCCACATGTGGTATCCAATACCCATGAATTAGAAATGGAAACACTCAATGATAAATTTGTTTGTATCATATATAAACCTTTAGATGCTTCTTTGGCATCTTGCTTCACACTTGCAAGATATATCTTGCAATTTTTCTTTCAATGCCCTTGCTTACTGTAGTGGAAATAGGGTCCATCATTAATAGCCTTCTTTGCTTTCTTCTTCTTTTGGATGCTCTTTTTAGGGTTGAACTTTCTTTTCAAACCCTTCTTCATTGCCTATTTCTTCTTCCCATCAACAAGAAGAAGATGAGCCTTATCTCCCTTAGAATGGCTCTCTACTATCTTAAGCATGTTAAGCAGCTTAGGCAAAGAAGTTTCAGTTTGTCATCAAGGTAGGACAACCTTTGCACTATAAGGGATAAACCTTATAGCAGGACAACCTTATATCACCTTACGCTTCTCAAGATTATAATTGTTGTAACTTGAACATAACAATTGAAGAAGATGTTTGAGAAACATAACAATTGAAAAAGATGTTTGAGAATTTGAAATTCTTTATTGAAAGATATTTTGAAAGTACATTGCAAGCATTACCTGTTACTTACACAGTAATAGGAAAGCTTAGATGGTATTAGAGCCAAAGGAGGGAGGAAGGGTAGAAAGACACCTTGTTATTAGTTCCACCTGTTAAATTTTCTCTCCCTGAGTAGACGTCGACTAGGCGTGGGCCATCGTTACCGTGGATAGGCATTTTTCTTGGCCATAAGTCACAACTGTCTAAAGGGAAAGAGGTTTAAAAATTTACAGGATGAACCTAATATCCAGGTCTGTTTCTGCTAGTTCTTCTTCCAGAGAGGAAGATACTGTAGCCATCCTTATCGAGGTAGAAGATGAATAGTTCATCAAATGGACTGTTCCAAAAATTTCAAAAAGATCAATATACCAACATAAGCTCTTACCTGACAATAAAGTTAGGATAGAGGAAAAGACTGTATCAATAGCGGGCGACCATACAGTCATCCAAATTTTACCAAAAGACCTAGTCAAGACCCTCAAACCTAAGTTTGAGTTTATCCATATAGGATTGGTCCAAGTCGCCGCCAAACCGTTAGTCAGGAGAGGGCTTGATACAGCTATGCTCCTCTGTCTAAGGGATGGGCGTTTGACCAGGTTCCATGATTCCCTCCTCGGGATGGTGGAATCCAGCCTGTATGAAGGTCTGATCTACTTTAACTGCAATACATATCTGACATTAAAACTCAAAGACCCAAATATCCTCAAAGCTCTGGAACTTGATGTTAAACTCCATGAGTTCAACATCATGCCAGGATCGTTCCCTATAGCAGTAACCATAAAGTACTATTACAAGGTAACAAATGACCTTGACCACATTAGGGTCGTCAACAAAAGAACCCTTGGAAGCACCATCTACTTCCAGACCAATCCTCTGAAGGGCAATGTCTATGTCCCAAAGACACTAGTTTGGGACCAGGTTTCCCTTCCAGAAAATTGGCTTCTGGAGAAAGCCATCCTTGCTTCAAGAAAACCTGCCTTAATTGTAGAATCCATCCTACCCTCCCAGAAGGAGATGTAGAAATCAAGTTCAACAGGAGAATCCAAAGAAGCTTCAGTAGCAGGTACATCTCTGCTCCAAAAGTCTCAATACCTCCTAGGTTTAGTTACTCTACTCCTGTAACAAAACTTAGAGAAGTAGATACCGAACCTAAGGTCCCCCAGACAATCTATAATGAACATAATTCACCACTATCTCTCCAACATTCTCACAGATCAAGGAAAATAAGGAATCCAAGATCTGTATGATTAGCAGAAACTTTTCTATAGATAAGGAAAGCCTTAGGAAAGACTTTTACTTGGCTAAAAACAAGAAAAAAAGAGAATGGTTCTTTGCAACCTTTGACAAAGAACAGAGAGATAAAATCCAAGCAAAATTCTATGAGACCCTTTATCTCATAGAAAAGAATATTAACTTCTTTGTTTGGTTTGACTATCATGTCAAAGAAAACCCTAAACAAATTAGCATGATCACTGGAAAACCCTTTATTTCCTGGCAAGACAGTAAGGGAAACATAATTGAAAAGATCCATCTCCCACTGTAGGAAATAAAAATTCCAGTCAAAGAATTTGTGGTCACTGCTTCACCTTTCAAGATCAAATCTGAACCATCAGAAACTCCAAATGGTGAGACATCAAAAACATAATAGAACAAAACAATTTTACAAACCAAAACCTAAAAACAATAGGGGACCAACTTGTTAGAATATAAGACACTATGAATATGAGAGCCTCCATAACCAGTCAAGAAAAAACCCCAATGTTCATTCCTCATGAGATCCCTAGACAAATTATCATCCAAAAACCTAAGGATGACAATGTTGTCTTAGAGATAAACAAAAGGTTAGACAAGATTGAGCTCTTGGCTAAAATAATCTCGAATTCACCTGAAAGAGCTCCTTCTCCACAAACCAGGGGAAGGAACATTGCTGTTCTAACTCAGGAAGAAAGTCTGAGCCAAAGTGAACAAAGCTCAGACAATGAGTCAGAACAGGAAAACCCAACTGAAGGCCTAGGATTAGAAATCAATAAAATCCACCACTCTTGGACCAAATCCTCAGAACCCTATTATCGGAGACCCACTCCTCTAGATATGCTCAATGAAGAGAGGATATCCACCCAAAACCATTATTATGCAGACATAGTTTATGAATAGAACATAGATGGTCTGATTGAGCACCAAATCCTCAATGTCCTCCATGAAATGACCAAGGTAGCTACCACCTATCGGACGACCAAAAATGAGGCAACCGACCAAGGCATAACCCAAGTTTTGGTCTCTGGTTTCACTGGCCAACTCAAAGGTCGGTGGGACTATTACATGAATGACATTGACAAAAACAAGATCCTATCTGCCTATAGGAGGAATGAAGAAGGTTCTGTCATTAAAGGAGAAGATGGTGAACCAATCTAAGGTTCGACCACAACCCTGACCTTTGCTATTACCAAACATTTCATAGGAGACCCTTCTCTGTTCCGAGACAGAAGCCATGAAATCTTAGCAAACCTCAGATGCAAAAAGCTCCAAGACTTCAAATGGTATAAGGATGTCTTCCTTACTAAAGTAATGACCAGAGGTGATTGCAATCAATCATTTTGGAAGGAAAAGTTCTTAGCCGGTTTACCCTCTGTTTTCTCTGAAAAGGTCAAACAAAAAATCAGAGAACAGAATCAAAATACAATCCCATATGATAGGTTAACCTACGGAGACCTAATCAATACTATAAACCTCGTAGGATTAAATATCTGCAATGACCTTAGGATGAAAAACCAACTAAAAAGAGAATAATTAGAAAATAGACATGCCTTGGAAAGTTTCTGCGAACAATTTGGTTATGAACCATTAGCCAAAAAGAAACAGTATCCTAAGACTTGCAGAAAATGTTCTCTGAAGAAACAATCTCCATACCACCATCATCCTAAACCAAAACAATCTTACACACCACCAAATTATAAAAAGAAAACTTTTCGACCCAAGTTACTAGTTTCCAAAACTAAACCTTCAAACCAAGTAACCTGTTTCAAGTATGGAAAAATAGGACACTATGCCAAAGAACGCAAACTAAAAAGGAAAATTAATGAGATACAAATAAACAAAGAAGACCTAGAAAACTCTCTAAAAATCGAATTAGAAAAAATTCTTTTAGATTCGGAGGTAGAATCCTTCTCAGAAGATGAATAGAGTTTTAATGAAGATGAAATCCAATCATTAAGCGTCAACATGATAACAAAAGAGCAAGAACTTCTCCTAGATCTAATTGACAAAATAGATACTCCAACATAGAAGAAGGAATATCTATTAAAACTCAAAAACACTATAGGAGAAACCTTTTCAAAACAAAAATTTCAACCTTATGACTTAACAAGCATCCTCGATAGATTTAACAAAAAAGAACAAAAACCAGTAACTATCCAAGACCTTCTGACAAAAATAAACCAATTAAAATCTGAAGTAAATCAAATTAGAAAACAAGTAAAAAATCTTGAAAAAGGGAAAAGCATTATATCAGACTCAAAGCCTGATATAGAACTAACCCTTCAGGAACAGAATTTTTTAGAAACCATTATTAGCTTAACCATCCAAAATTGGTATGTTAAAATAGTAATAACAATCAAAGACTTTGCCATGGAAACAATCGCTCTTATTGATTCAGGAGCAGACCTGAATTGCATACAAGAAGGATTAATTCTGACAAAATACTTCAAAAAAATAAAAGAAAAATTTAAAACTGCAAACGGATCAAAACTACAAATAAAATATAAACTTTCTGAAACTAAAGTCTGGTTTGAAAACCAATTTCTGACCACCCAATTCATGCTAGTTAAAAACCTCAATAGACCAGTCATCTTAGAGACCCCTTTTCTCAACATAATCAAGCCTTTTATGGTTGATGATGAGGGGATCACAACAAGCTCAATGGGACCAGAATTAAAAATCAAGTTCATGACAAAAGAATTTATCAAAGAACTAAATTCCCTCAATGAAATAACAAGAAAATCAAAACACATAGAATTTCTAAAAGAAGAAATAAACCTTAAGAAAGTAGAAGAACAATTAAGGAATCCCATCATAAAATAGAAAATCGAAAATCTCAAAAATCAGAATAAGGATTCTGCTTGTTCTAGTCTACCAAATGCTTTCCGGAATAGGAAAAGGCACATCATTGATCTGCCTTATGAAAAAGATTTCAACGAAAGAAAGATTCCCACAAAAGCCAGACCTATTCAAATGAACCAAAAACTCTTAGAATACTGCAAGACCGAGATCAATGATCTCCTCAAAAAGGGGCTGATCAAACCCAGTCATTCCCCTTGGAGCTGTGTTACATTTTATGTTCAGAAAAATGTAGAACTAGAAAGAGGAGCCCCAAGGTTGGTAATCAATTACAAACCCCTGAACCAAGCCTTGAGTTGGGTTAGATATCCCTTACCCAACAAAAGGGACCTTATCAATAGAACCATCAAAGCCGAGATCTTTTCAAAGTTTGATTTAAAATCCAGCTTTTGGCAAATCCAAATATGTGAACAAGATAAGTACAAGACAACTTTCACTATCCCATTCGGCCAATATGAATGGAACGTAATGCCTTTTGGACTCAAGAATGCACCCTCTGAGTTCCAAAAAATTATGAATGACATATTCAACCCGTATTCAAAATTTATCATTGTCTATATTGATGATGTCTTAATTTTTTCAAATTCAGTAGATCAACACTTCAAACACCTGCAAACATTCCTAAATCTAATTGTTAGAAGTGGCCTAGTCATTTCAGAACCAAAGATTTGTTTATTTCAGACAAAGATTTGGTTTTTAGGTCATGACCTAAACCTAGAAAAAATCAAGCCAATTGAAAGGTCAATAGATTTTTCTAGCAAATTTCCTAACAAGATCATGGATAAGACATAGTTACAAAGGTTTTTAGGAAGCCTCAATTATATGTCTGACCATCTCAAAGATATTAGGATTTTAGCAATACCTTTGTACCAAAGACCAAAGAAAAACCCACCAAAATGGACGCAGGTCCATATAGACACAGTTAGGAAAATTAAGGCCCAAGTTAAAAACCTCCGATGCCTTTATCTTCCTGACCCAAAAGCTTAAAAAATTATAGAAATTGATGCCTCTGAGATAGGCTATGGAGGTATCCTCAAACAAACCAAGGAAGGAGCTGAACAGCTCATCCAATTCACTTCGGGTGGTTGGAATGAAACCCAAACTAAGTACTCCACAATCAAAAAAGAGATTTTGATAATTGTTTTATCAATATCGAAACTTCAAAGTGATTTGTTAAACCAAAAATTTTTACTTCGAATCGATTGCAAAGCCGCAAAATATATTTTGAAAAAAGATATTCAAAACCTAGCTTCAAAACATATATTTGCTAGGTGACAAGCTCTTTTATCTATTTTTGACTTTGATATTGAACATATCAAAGGTCCAAGGCCAACAACTCCCCAAATTATCCTGGTATGATATTGTAAACCGAGAAAAAACCCAAAACCAAAGCCCAAGAAAACCAAGTCCACAAAAAACCTTAACCACACCATTATCCACAAAACAAATGGCAGACTTGGCAAAGGCCAACCCAAGCCTTTTGGGAATCGAGATGTTTCAAAAGGCCATTAATGACGATGCAGATGCCTCAAGACAAAAACAAAAAATGATAACGGAGTTTTCTGACTCCTTATCTCTTCAAAATGTCAAAATGGAAATTGGGATTTCCAACCCAATTCCTCTTCAAAAATCAAACCCTAAGAAATCCAATTATTTTGAAAAGGTGATCTTTCAACCCATTTTTACAATTGAAGATGAATTCATGGACTCCTGTCCATTAAAAATAATTGAAAAAGTCTTTCCAAAAGAATGGCATTTTATGCCAAGAGACCCCTTGAAGACCAATATATTTTATGAATTCATCTTGATCGACATAGACTCCGTGCGATCGAGCATTATAAGGATAGGGCTAATTCTTCAATAATAACCCATTCAACAGCCCAGATACTCCAAGTACTATCTCCATCTACATGGGGAGATAGCCCTAGTATGTTCAGGAAGCTTTCATAAAAATATAATCCCCAATATTTCAATTATTGGGATTATAAGGCTGCCTGGTATAATACTTTCTTGTTCCAAAATCCAATGAATCGCCACTCTTGGCTCTTCTATTTCAAAACAAACACCTAATACCATTTCCCATATTGGTTCGTTGACTGGTGGAACCATTATGGCCCGACCATAGACATCATCCCTCAAAACGTCAATGAAGGATACTTGATGTATCTACAAAAAATTATCCTTTCTGAAAGAGAGAGAAAATTTCCAACTCTCCTCTCTTTCTTCTCTCAATTTGCATTATCCTGCATTGCAAGCTGGGATTATTCAATTCTTAATGTCCCCAATTTCCAGCCTACCCTGGTAAGAAGGTTCAAAATAAAATGGTGGCAGGAATTCAATCCCGACAAGGCCACCAAGCCCAAAGTCCTCCAATGGTTCAACTAGAACCCACAACTCTCCCTCAAAATTGAGTCATCCACAACAAAATTCTTGACTCAGAAGTCCTTTGCCACTACAAAACTTGCAGCTGCCAAGTCTCGTGCAGAGTACAAAAGGTATCTGGCACAAATCATGGCAGAATTCAAAAAAGAAGAAGAAGAAGCAGAAGCAGCCTCCTCCTCTTCGAACTAGACATCCCAAGAAGAAGAAGATGAACATCTTCACTTTGAGATTTTGTGAACCAATCTCAAAGCAAGCAAGAAAGAATCCAAGAAATGAACCAAAAGAAAAGCAGCACCAAAACAACATGCTCGTACCTGTCAAAAGAAAAGAAGAGTACCAGCACCGACAAAAGATAGATGCTCATACCCATCAAAGGAAAAGAAGAGTACCACCACTGACAAAGGCAAAAGCAAAAATGAAAAGACTTAAAGATTGCATCGACTGCACACCTTTAAGTCATATCAGAAAAAGAAAGGAACCTGCACTAAGCAAAAGCAAGATGCTCGGTGTACCACCTCTCAATCATGACAAACAATGACAAGACCAAAGGTGTACCAACTACCTTTGGACTCCAGAGATAATTAAATCCAGCTATGGATTTCAAACCACTCAAAACTCCAACATAGACGAAGATGCCTATAAGAAGGGAAGGAGTCTTTAGAAGAAGGCAGAAGGCAAAAAACCCTGGAAGAAGAGAGATCCTTCCGAGAGTAGTTCTAGGTACCCTCCATAAAATTGTAATCTCCAAAATCCTAAGCCTCTTCAAAATCTTCTTAAAGACTGTTCTTCAAGAATCAAAATCTAAGCTTTCCTATTACTGTGTAAGTAACAGGTAAAGCTTGCAATGTACTTTCAAAATATCTTTCAATAAAGAATCTCAAATTCTCAAACATCTTCTTCAATTGTTATGTTCAAGTTATAATAATTATAATCTTGAGAAGCGCAGGTGATATAAGGTTGTCCTGCTATAAGGTTTATCCTTTATAATGTAAAGGTTGTCCTGTTGGGAATTGTGTCCCAAAGCCAATCACCTAGGTTGTAGGCGGTTGAATTGAGTATTGTACTCTTTGTATAAATTAATAAATTATATTTTGGCAGCTCATCACATTATTACGTTTCCCTGTAATGAACTCTTTTTCATGTGATGAAGTCCTTAGGACTACATTGACTTCGATATAGAGAGGATATATCGAGTGGTCCTTAAACCAGGTTTATGACCAAAGGATACATTGTACTGGACGGCAATGTATCAAGTATAGGTTGTTGTGGTTCACATCGTTTGGTTGTCCTCTTGACTAAAAGAGTGTGGTGACACTGATGTGATCTGTAAGTGGAATATATGATATCTCATTGAACGTGACTCCGTGTAGGCCCTTTCTACCAAAGGGATACTCACGATTGGATATCGGTATATGTGTTCCTCCGACCTGAGGTCATCATGGTAGCTTGCAAGCAACTCCCTGTGCTTTGGTGCCGGACTACCCGAATTTCTAATCCGGTGATGGAAAGTTTTTAGGTACAGGCAAGTACTTGTGGAGCAGTGGTGGACCAAGATGGAATTGACCTATCCAAACAGTTTGGATTGAATGTCTCGCAGTGTCTCAATTTAGTAAATCCTTGGCCGGGGTAGTCCTAGTGAGGAGTCACTGGACTTGCGAGCTTGAGACATGTTGTGGATTGACTCAGCTAGAGTTGGCAGTCTAACCCTAGGTCATCCTGAGCATTGGAGGTCAAAGGGATGAATTATATGATAACCATATACCAGAGGTTCGATTGATTGCTCTCGCATCTTCGACCTATCCGGATGCTGGGACCCATTGCTAGATGGTATCTTGTGCTGGTACTGGAATTGTTCCAGTGCTATCGCCTAGATTCGAACCTATGAGGTCACACGCCATAGAGGATCTCTCTCTGATCCAGGTACCGATTTATGATTAGGAATCATTTCGGTAATGGTTTGATTGAGCACTCTTTGGATTGACCCAGTTTTGGGTCGATCAGTATTTGTTTGGGTCTACCAGGAATTGTTCCTGGGTAACCAGGACTTGACCAAGCCATTAATCAATTGGATTTTGATCTAATTGAATTATGACCCGGTTTAGAACCAGTTTGGGATTTTTGTTGAACCGGTTGTGAACTGTTTTAAACCCATCCACACGGTACTTAATGGCTTGGGCGAACAGGGATCCAAGGTGTCTCTTCATCTCCTCCTTTCACTCGTTTTTGGTTGAATTACTCTACAGTTTAATACTTCTTCATTGCTTCATTATGAACGAATTTGATTCATTCAGAAACTGAGTGGCTTTTCTTTTTCCCAGGAAGTCTTTTAAGCTCCCAAACATCATCGTTTCATGGCTCTCGCTGGTTTTAAATTCTGGATGCTGAAAATTCTGGGTGGATAAGCTGTGGGCTGAAAAACCATGAGAGCTTCTTCTCCCTTTGAAAGCTTCTTCATTCTTTCCACCGGTTGTTCTTGGGCCTGAGTGTGGTGAGTGATTGGGAGAGAGAATGTTCATTGATTCCTTGTGATTCTTGGTGCTCAATAAGTGGAACAAGGAAGCTCTGTTTTGGTGAAAACAAATTCAGAACTTTTGATGGGGGACTAATATGCATGCAATTCTTTTTGTATATTTTATATGTGGGGTTAGGTGATTAATTCCTGAATTTCAGATCAAAATTAGTTGTAAAGAATTTTATATGAATTTTTGAAGCCGAGCATGCAGATTAGAACCTAGAAAAGTACTAAAGAAGGATCGCCGGGGCTGAGAAGCCTCGGTTAGGGCAAGTTCTCCTACAATAATAAGACTGGAGGTAGAGGGGGTGTACCTGACAACATCTGAAGTGCCCGGTGAAGATCACAGTGAAGGGATCTCTCGTTCCTCGATGGATGCAGCCTGGAAAATCGAGCCAAAGACCCGCAGATACCGGGCTTTCTGCTCGGTGGTCCGATTGAGGCTTGGCTGGAGTCGTTGGATTCGTAGGAACTCGGGGACCTGCAAACGACCTATCAGGAGTTAGAAAACTCAAAGGAAATCAAGAAAACAAAGGAAAACAGCAAAGGGAAGAAAGTTTTGGAGGGGGCTGGAAGGATTGTTGGCGGTAGGAAGATGGTTGCAAACACCGGGAAGAAGAACTCTCAAACCCCTTTATGCACACAGCAGGGTAATCACACAAAGAAAAGAGGAACTCAAGGTTTATTTCATATATCAAAATCTCCCTTCATACAAGAGTCTAGGGTCCTTTAAATAGACCCTTAACCTTGGGCTCCAAGTAAGGGCACATTAGTCTTTACATAAGAATCCTTTTCCCTCTCAAACCCTAGCTAGAAAATAAGGAAACATTAGGTAGAAATATCCCTAAAAATACTCTTAACTTGGTCAACACTCCAAGGATGCCTAGGGGGGCGTGTTGGGTTTCTAGGAGCAGCAAGAGGCCGGCCCAAAGGGGCTCGAGCGCATGGGTTTGGGCCTCTGGAAGCTGGGGTGGCCTGGTAGCCATGTAGCAGGAATATTCCCTGGTATCTTGCTTCTTAGGGGCTTGGGCTTGGCGCCTGGGCTTGATTTCGTTGGGCTAGGATGCAGATGGACCTCTAAAATCATGGATGCCTTGGTATATGAATATATTTTGGCATCTGGAAAGGAATCTGGACATCTGGAGGGCATCTGCAAGGAATCAGGGTTTTCTGAATTTTTCCTCCTGGGGTCTTCAAATCTTCAAGCTGGGTTGGACTTGGGCTATACTTCCATGTCTTCAATCTGGTTGGACTTGGTCTTCACTTGTATGATGTGGTCTTGAGTCTTCAATATGGTTGAATAGGACTCAAAAAAATAAAATTAGCTCGACATGAGCTGACTAACACTAGACTGAACTAGCTCAACATGAGCTAACTAGTACAGAACTGAAACTCAAAAGACTCAAATAATAACTAAAATGGACTCAGATGGGCTAAGCCCTTATTACAGATGGACTCATAAATTATTGATCAATTCACAGAGGGTTAAAAAGCCTCTGTCTTATTCTGGTGCTTCGGGTGTCCCCACCAACTTGGAGTTATGTTTCTTCCATCCTCCCTCCCACTGTTTCAAAGCTTTCCAGCGACTAGCATCGTGCATGAAGCGGATCAGAGGAGCCCCAGGCATGTCCCCCCTCTAGAGGGTGTTCGCTTGAGCACCTGGGAGCCGTTGGAACCTCCATTGCTGCTGCTCTTCCTTCCTCTGTTTTTGGTTTCAGGTTTGCTGAAATTAGAGAAGAGGAAGACAATAATCAAAGCAATCCAAAAGCTCTCCATTGAAGCAACTTCCTTCATGTTGTAGCCCTACTGTTGGTGAAGGAGAAGAGACCAAAAGATTGCTGCATTTAGTTTGGATTGCTGCTATTGAAAGAAAGGAAAAAATACATGTTTTTAGAGGTTGCTGGAAGAAGAAGACTGGAATAACTTTATTCCATTTATCCCAGCTATTCTAGATTTATCCCAGAGTTATTCCTAGCAGAAATAAGGTATAAATTCTAGTTTTAATTTTAGTGCATGCCTAGATCTAGATTTATATGATTGTTTATAAATATTACATATCAATTTACATGCCTTGTTATGCCTGTACATGCATCTTGAAATTGTTAGATCCTGTGCGTAGCAGGTTTTTTCGCTGTTATTTTAAAAATATTTTAAAATACATACCTGCTCCCTGTACTATTGCGTGCTTAGTGTAGGCACCAGTACACCTGCTTTACTTTCAGTGGTATCAGAGCCAGGTTCAGGAGTAACATTTCTTGTTTGCATGTATAGTAGATTAAATTGTTTAATCTTAAGAAATGTATCGGTAATCATAGGGTATGATTAGAGAGTACTTTTAGGAACCTAGTTGAGACCTTCACCATGGCCGTGTATCTTTGGCACGATGTGGTTCATCTGTGTTGGCCTTTTTAGAAGGATCCTTTAAGGAAATCTGGTGCGGGCACCAGACTCAGAAGAAGACTTCAGAGCTCCATCTGGATCTCTGATTAACCTTGCCCGAAGAATTAGGGTTTTTGGTTTGTAATAAGAGTTGACTAGATCAACTCAATTTAGCTTGAGTCTACATTACCTGCATTTTATTTTGTTGAGTCATGTTGACTCAGTAGTGGACTAGGGTTTCAACCAGGGATGTTACATTTTCTCCCAAGACCAGGCAAGTGGACACCACACTCCCAGCCACACTCCCAGTCCAGGGGGCGCCATATCCACATCCAGCAGCCTTTGGTCCCCACTCCACAGATGGCAACTTCCTTCTTTCATGCACCAGATAAAGAGAAGAGCACAAATCAAGGGGGCGGCCAAGACTTTCCCAAGTGATTCCAAGCAAAGAAGGGAAGAAGTTTTTCTTGGAAGAGAATATCAAGGGGCGCCCATTACCTACCAAAAACACCTAAAACAAAGATGGGAAGAGCCTTGACTTAGGGAGGAAGAAAAGGAGGAGTCCAAAAGAGTTCATCCAGGAAATGAAGAAAATTTTCTTGAAAAATTCCAAGCAAGGTGGCGCCATCTACCTGCCATTTATAACCCAAATCCTAATTTTTGGTATTTTGGCCAACCATATGTAAGGGATTTGCCCTAATTAGGAGACCCCCTCCTTTAGTCCCACATGGGAAAATATGAAACCCTTCTCCCTTGTAAAGCATTATAAATTACATCCCTCTTGTAAGTTGCAAACAATCTATGAATGAAGAAAAAATTATTTTTGCTATTCTCTTGTGTTGAGTAACCTAGGTTTCTCTTCTTCCGCACTATTCTAAGTGTTGAGCTCCGTGAGGGGGTAATTCGGGTTCCATTGGAGCCTTGAGGAGGTGAGAGATCTCCATCTTTATCTAAAACCCTAGGTTAGCCACTTAAAAATCCAAAACCCTAGCCGCCCATCATTATTTTCAATCCATCAAACCCTAGCTCCTTCCATCTCCCACGGCCTCTCTCTCTCTACAAGTCCAGGCCGTCCACCTTCATCCAGATCCAGTCCGGCTACTTCAGATCCAGAGCAAGTTCCAAGGAAAATCACATCAGCTTCCAGGAGAATCCAGTTTTCAGCAATTTCAATCTTCAAGTTCATCAACCTGGTAAATTTTTCCCTTGACTCTCTGATTCCATCAATTGTTTTTCTTCTCTTCCAGATCTTGAGTTCAGGAGAAGCCAACCCGCCAAAGGACCAGTATTGGAGGATCCATTGCGAAGATATCTGAATCCGAGGATCCAACAATCTGCTCAGGAGAGTTCTTCCACCAAAATCTGTGAAGATCATTGTCTGGCTAGGTAAACCATCTCTTCTCTTTATTTCTGTTCTGTTGAAAGTTCGGAGCGAAACCCTAGGTCTGGGAGTTTCTCAATCCCCAGCGATCCATTGCTTCTGAACTACTCTGATAATTTAGTTTCCTTAAAATTGTGCTTTCAATTATCATATTAGTATCTTTCAATGTTAGGTTAACTTTTCTTTGATTTGAAGCCAACTTCTACAAACATATAAAAACAACAAAAAAATTAGTTAATCTTAATTTACTTCCGCATCGCATCCCTTTATTTGTTCTGCATCATTTTTGGTATCAGAGCCCAGTCTAGGGTTTCTGATTTGCTTGCTTGCTTGTTTTGATTGTTTTCTCTTTTTATTTTGTCTGCTCGAAGTAGACTCCCCAGGACGTCCGGTCCTAGGAACTAAGTGAGGCGCAAGCCTCCTCCTCCCATTCCACGGGGTGTTCCTAGGGCGTGTAGGGGATCCATTGGGTTATAACTTCGTAGCAGGGATTATAAACGGGGAAGACAATCTAGTTGCAGCCCGTAATTGTCCTGTTGTCTAAATTATTTCTCCCTTCATAAAACTCTGAATTGCATGATTTTTGCTTCGTTGAAACCAGTATTATTGATCCTATTTTCCATAATTTTTCTGTGATTTATTGGTTTCGGTAAAAATTCTGAGCATTAAAATACAACAACTCTATTTTTTGTGTTCTGCAATTCAATTCTTTTTGGAGTGATCATCTCATAATTTACTTAAGGGCAATTGAGCATCTAAGATAAGGGGAGGAGTTGATTACCTCTCCTTAGCCCAAAACCACCATCCAATCATTCGAACCTAGACCTAATTTAAAATCAGTTAGACCTAATTTGCCCTAGTGGGCTAGGGACACCAATTGGTCGGGTCTAGGCTAGTGTTGAGTCAGTTTGCCGAGTTATTCTGTGTGTGCTTAGCACTCAGTGTCTAGAACGGTGGTTCAGGGATCCATTCCCGAAGGGCTTGTGTGCTGGTCCGCCTACCTGGCCAATCACTGATTGGTGTCTAGGATTGGCAATCAGGGACCTAACACTCCCCTTACACCTGCCTGGCTGAGTCCTGAGTTACTACAGGCTAGCTTGCCACTCTGATTGGGCATCTAGTTTGGACTCTAGGTCTAGTGATCCAGTAGTCGATTTAGTCTAGTCTCATTTTGTGTGCTTGCTTGAATCATCATGTCTACCAGAAACGGAGTGCCATATCAACCTGGTCAAACCCAACCTGATTTAGAGGCCATGATCAGAACTCTTACTGAAAGTATGGCTAAAATGAATCAGGATATGACAAACACTGTGGCCCAGTTTAGCGCACAAATTCATGAGGATCTTACCCAACTTAGGGACCGAGTCCAAGTACTTGAAGAACCTAGACATCGGAATTGGACTCCTGACCCCGATTTTAATGTGCCTCAACCTCACCCACATCAGAAGCCTAGAAGGCCTTTATATAGAGATCCTGAACCTAATCATAGGAGGCCTGACCCAGAGCCTGAAGATAGAGATGATAGGTTCATCAGGAACATCAAATTAGATGCACCCACTTTTGATGGTAGTCTGAACCCTAAGGTGTATTATGATTGGGAGGGTGAGATGGACCAATACTTTGAGTGGTATGCTATGTCTGAGGAGAGGAAATACAAGTTTGCCAAGATGAAATTAGTGCGTCAAGCTAGGTTATACTGGGAGAACATTGAGCTAACCACTAGGAGACGGAATGTTGAGCCCATAACCACTTGGCAGGGTATGAAAGAAAAACTGAGAGATAAATACCTACCCATTTCATACCAGCAAAACCTGTTAGACCAATGGCAAAACCTGAAACAAGGAAACCGATCTGTCTCAGACTACATAGCTACTTTTGATGAATACCTAATGAGATGTGATGTGAGTGAAGCCCACGAAGTCACTTTGTCTAGATTTAGGGCTGGACTGAGGGAAGATATCAAGAGAGAACTATTTCTGAGAGAGGTTACTGATCTAGACCAAGCCTACCAGATTGCACTGAACACTGAGAAATTTCAGAGAGGACCTATACCTTCTAGGGTTAGTGCCCCAATCCCAAGGAATGGACCTAGCCAAGTTATCCCTAGTAAACCTTTTCAGGGTACTTCTACCCCTAGGCCCATGGACAAAGGTAAGGCACCTGACATCCAGAGAACCCCTAGTTCAAATATCACCTGTTTTAAGTGTCAGAAACCAGGTCACATTTCCAGTCAGTGTACTGCCATAGCCTGTTTCAAGTGTCATAAGGTAGGTCATGTTGCTAGCCAGTGCCCACGGAGATCCCTTTACATAGAAGAGGGAGAGAATGATAATTCCGAGCCCAGTGAGGAATTTGAAGAAGAAGTTTATGAGGCCGGAATGAATTTGGTTGAGGAGTATGAAGGAGAGGAGGAACCCAATGAATCTGACCAATTAGGAGTTGTAAGATGCATCCTATCCCAGAATCTAGTTCAAGAGGATTGGCGTAGGACTAACATCCTACAGACTTTTCTTAAATTAGGGGATAAGGTATGTAAGATCATCATAGATAGTGGGAGCTGTGTAAATGCCATCTCTACTAGCACTGTCAAGATGTTAGGCTTAATCCCAGTTCCCCATCCCAACCCCTATAAGGTTTCTTGGGTAGATTCTACCTCCATACCCATCCAGTCTAGATGTCAAGTCCAAATCCAAATGCAATCTTATCACGAAAAGATTTGGTGCGATGTCTTACCCATGGGGGTGAGCAGTATAATTCTCGGAAGACCTTGGTTGTATGATCATGATGCCACCCTCTTAGGAAAATCCAATACCTGTGTCTTTAGTTTCAATGGGAAGAAGATTACGATCCATTCAGTTCCCCCTAAGGACAAGGTAACTAAAGGAGCCGGTAAGGTTAAGGAGATGAAAACTGGAGTGAACCTAATCAGTGCTAAGGATCTAGAACAAGAAATTCATAGTGGTTCACCCATCTGGATGTTGACTGCTAAGGAACTTAGAACTTCGGAACCCTCAGAGCCTCCTCAAGAAGTTAAACCTGTGTTAAAAGAATTTGAGGATGTCTTTCCCGAGGATTTGCCAGACCACCTTCCACCTCTTAGGGATATCCAGCATGCCATAGATCTAATCCCAGGAGCGACTTTGCTCAACTTGCCCCATTACAGGATGAATCCATCTGAGAATGAAGAACTGCAAAAGCAGGTTGGAGAATTATTGAGGAAGGGGTTTATTAGAGAAAGTCTTAGCCCTTGTGCAGTCCCAGCCTTACTGACCCCAAAGAAAGATGGCACGTGGAGGATGTGTGTTGACAGTTGTGCCATCAATAAAATTACAATCAAATATAGGTTTCCCATCCCTAGACTAGATGACATGCTTGATATGATGGCTGGTGCAATGGTTTTTTTCTAAGATTGATCTCAAAAGTGGCTATCATCAGGTTAGGATTAGACCCGGGGATGAATGGAAAACTGCTTTCAAAACTAAGGATGGTCTTTATGAATGGGTTGTTATGCCTTCTGGGTTGTCCAATGCCCCTAGTACTTTCATGAGAATTATGACCCAGGTACTTAGAGCTTTCATAGGAAAATTTGTGGTGGTCTATTTTGATGACATCCTGATCTATAGTAAGACCCCAGCAGATCACCTAGGCCACCTTAGAGCAGTCTGCCAAGTTTTGAGGAATGATAGACTCTACGGTAATCTTAAGAAGTGTGAATTCATGACTTGTAGAGTTATCTTTCTTGGTTTTGTAGTAACCCCTAACGGCGTGGCGGCCGATCCTGAGAAGATTAGGTCCATAGTAGACTGGCCAGAGCCAACCAATGTGCATGAAGTTAGAAGTTTCCACGGCTTGGCTACCTTCTATAGGCGATTCATCAAGGGGTTTAGTACTTTAGCTGCTCCTATCACTGATTGTATTAGGAAGGGAGAATTTCATTGGACTAAGTCAGCCCATAAAGCCTTCCTAGATCTTAAGGATAAAATGACCCAGGCACCCATTCTGAGATTACCCGATTTTTCTAAAGTATTTGAGGTTGCCTGTGATGCTTCAGGTGTAGGAATAGGTGGAGTCCTAAGCCAAGAGAATCATCCCATAGCATTCTTTAGTGAAAAACTTAATGATGCTAAGCTTAGGTATTCTACCTATGATAAGGAATTTTATGCGGTGGTGCAAGCTTTGCGTTACTGGAGACATTATTTGCTACCGCAGGAATTTGTACTATTTGTGGACCATGAGGCTCTTAGATTTCTGAACTCCCAAAAGAAGCTTAACCCTAGGCATGCTAAGTGGGTAGAATATATCCAGTCCTATACTTTTGTCCTGAAACATAAGGCTGGAGTTGAGAATAAGGTAGCTGATGCCCTTAGTCGCCGATCTCTGTTATTAACTTCTGTTAGAACTGAGGTCATAGGGTTTGAGCAAATCAAAGAGGAATATGAGTCTTGTCCGGATTTCACAACTGTGTATCAGGATCTAGTTCAAGGACCATCTAGTAATCACCAGGATTATACCCTTGTAGATGGTTTTTTGTTCTTCAAAAATAGGCTTTGCATCCCTAGAACTTCTCTTAGGGAATTTTTGATTTGGGAAATCCATGCTGGAGGTTTAGCCGGCCATTTTGGAAAAGACAAGACCATTCTAACTATTGAAGACCACTTTTTCTGGCCTAGCTTGAAAAGGGATGTAGCTAATATTGTAGCTAGATGTCGAACCTGCGCTGTTGCCAAACAGCGAAAACAAAACACTGGCCTTTATACCCCACTCCCTGTCCCAGATCGTCCTTGGCAAGATGTGAGTATGGATTTTGTGTTAGGTTTACCTAAGACCCAGAGGAGACATGATTCTATCTGTGTCGTAGTCGACCGATTCTCTAAAATGGCCCACTTCTTGCCTTGTTCCCAAACCTTTGATGCGTCTAAGGTAGCCACACTTTTCTTCAATGAGATAGTTAGACTCCATGGCCTACCTAAGACAATCGTTTCAGATAGGGATGTCCGGTTCACCAGTTACTTTTGGAAGACCCTTTGGCATAAGTTAGGGACAAAACTTAAGTTTTCAACTGCCTATCATCCCCAAACTGATGGCCAAACTGAAGTAGTGAACCGTAGCCTAGGAAATCTGCTGAGATGTCTTGTTGGTGAAAACACCAGAAATTGGGATTTATACCTACCAAGGGCAGAATTTGCGTACAATGACTCGGTCAATAGGTCTACGGGTAAGAGTCCATTTGAAATTGTACATGGGTACAAACCTCACACACCTCTTGACCTAGTCCCTTTACCTGTCCACACTCGAGTCTCCGAGTCTGCTGAGAATTTTGCACAGCATGTAAAAGACTTGCATAAAGAAATTCATGCCAAAATAAATTTAAGTAATGAAACTTATAAGAAGTTGGCTGATACTCAAAGGCGAGTCAAATCTTTTGTTGAGGGAGACTATGTGATGATTAGGTTAAGGCCTGAACGGTTTCCTCCTGGAACCGTTAGAAAGTTACATGCTAGGGGAGCTGGACCATTTAGAGTGGTAAAGAGAGTAGGATCCAATGCCTATGTGCTCGAGTTGTCTCCAGAACTAGGCATTAGCTCTACTTTCAACATTACAGACTTAGTAGAGTACAGGGAGCCAGCTGTGATTCCTAGTGAGCCTTTTGAGCCTAACCCTATCATTGAGAGTGATCCCGACCCTGTGTGTCCACCAACAAACTGGCCTGTGAGGAAAGAGCAGATTGAAAAGATCCTGGATGATCAGGTTATCTCTACTCGTAATCGAGGATACCAAAGGTACCTGGTCCGCTGGCAAGGAAGGCCAGATTCTGATGACTCTTGGATCTCCCGAGAAGAATTACAAGAATTGGACCCAGACCTCTTGGAGAGATACCAGAGCCAACTTGAGCCTTACTCGATAGGGTCGAGTTCCTCCCATCCTAGGAGAATTGGTGCGGGCACCAGACTCAGAAGAAGACTTCAGAGCTCCATCTGGATCTCTGATTAACCTTGCCCAAGAATTAGGGTTTTTGGTTTGTAATAAGAGTTGACTAGATCAACTCAATTTAGCTTGAGTCTACATTACCTGCATTTTATTTTGTTGAGTCATGTTGACTCAGTAGTGGACTAGGATTTCAACCAGGGATGTTACATTTTCTCCCAAGACCAGGCAAGTGGACACCACACTCCCAGCCACACTCCCAGTCCAGGGGGCACCATATCCACATCCAGCAGCCTTTGGTCCCCACTCCACAGATGGAAACTTCCTTCTTTCATGCACCAGATAAAGAGAAGAGCACAAATCAAGGGGGCGGCCAAGACTTTCCCAAGTGATTCCAAGCAAAGAAGGGAAGAAGTTTTTCTTGGAAGAGAATATCAAGGGGCGCCCATTACCTGCCAAAAATACCAAAAACAAAGATGGGAAGAGCCTTGACTTAGGGAGGAAGAAAAGGAGGAGTCCAAAAGAGTTCATCCAGGAAAGGAAGAAAATTTTCTTGAAAAATTCCAAGCAAGGTGGCGCCATCTACCTGCCATTTATAACCCAAATCCTAATTTTTGGTATTTTGGCCAACCATATGTAAGGGATTTGCCCTAATTAGGAGACCCCCTCCTTTAGTCCCACATGAGAAAATATGAAACCCTTCTCCCTTGTAAAGCATTATAAATTACATCCCTCTTGTAAGTTGCAAACAATCTATGAATGAAGAAAAAATTATTTTTGCTATTCTCTTGTGTTGAGTAACCTAGGTTTCTCTTCTTCCGCACTATTCTAAGTGTTGAGCTCCGTGAGGGGGTAATCCGGGTTCCATTGGAGCCTTGAGGAGGTGAGAGATCTCCATCTTTATCCAAAACCCTAGGTTAGCCACTTAAAAATCCAAAACCCTAGCCGCCCATCATTATTTTCAATCCATCAAACCCTAGCTCCTTCCATCTCCCATGGCCTCTCTCTCTCTACAAGTCCAGGCCATCCACCTTCATCCAGATCCAGTCCGGCTACTTCAGATCCAGAGCAAGTTCCAAGGAAAATCATATCAGCTTCCAGGAGAATCCAGTTTTCAGCAATTTCAATCTTCAAGTTCATCAACCTGGTAAATTTTTCCCTTGACTCTCTGATTCCATCAATTGTTTTTCTTCTCTTCCAGATATTGAGTTCAGGAGAAGCCAACCCGCCAAAGGACCAGTATTGGAGGATCCATTGCGAAGATATCTGAATCCGAGGATCCAACAATCTGCTCGGGAGAGTTCTTCCACCAAAATATGTGAAGATCATTGTCTGGCTAGGTAAACCATCTCTTCTCTTTATTTCTGTTCTGTTGAAAGTTCGGAGCGAAACCCTAGGTCTGGGAGTTTCTCAACCCCCAGCGATCCGTTGCTTCTGAACTACTCTGATAATTTAGTTTCCTTAAAATTGTGCTTTCAATTATCATATTAGTATCTTTCAATGTTAGGTTAACTTTTCTTTGATTTGAAGCCAACTTCTACAAACATATAAAAACAACAAAAAAATTAGTTAATCTTAATTTACTTCCGCATCGCATCCCTTTATTTGTTCTGCATCAAAATCAAAGGTATTAAAATTGTTTTAATTTAGATACATTTTTGGCATGACTTATAAATTTGTTATTTGGGTAATGTAATATTTATAAAAGATTAAACTAGATATGATGCATGAAATGAGATGTAAAAGGAGTTTTACATGGTTTTAATTAAAATGTTTGGCTTATATTCAAACAATTTTGAATTGTATGATTAATTAAATGACAAGTTATTTTAAGGTTTATGAAACCTAATATCATTTAAATAAGCCAATTGGGTTAATTGGGTTAGCTGTCTAATTGGGTCTATGATATGGGTTAGACCTATGTTTAGTTGAACTGGATAATAAGAAGACTAATCAAAAGTTGATTAAGGTCCTTCTTTTAGATCTATCTAATAGTTAGATGGGTTAGTCCATTCATCTAAATAGATCTAATTAGTGGCTCTGTGGAAGCTCGAGTCTTTAGGCTAGTCTGATCGAGTTTGGTAAACTGGTTGGTGTCGAGGTAGGTTTGGCATTGTGATCATGGTTACATGAGGCTACCTCTTTCCTGGCCAACTTGGTTGGTGTCTAGGAAAGACAGTTAATGGCAGATACTCACCCATGATCTCACCTACCTGGCCAATCGTGTTGACCATAACTGATTAGAAAAGCTCATTAACTCGAGTTAACCCATGTCACCCAGATGATCAGTCTGACTGATTGGTAGGTGCCCATGGATTAATTGTCGAATGCAACCCTCTTGGAAACTGATTTGTTCAGTGGGAGGATGATCTATGTTCTTCTCTTATTCATCTGTCACAACCTAGATCCTCTAAAATTATTAGGACCTAAAAAAGACTAAGTCAAAGAGTTGATGGTGTCTTAGCCTCTCATTAAGTGAGTTAGTAATGTGCCCTTTAAATTGGTGTTCATCGGCAGTTCCATAGAACAGGTGTGCATCCGATTACTGGAATTGCTCTCTCATGGATGATGGTTTAGTGCAACCTTCATAACGGTGATCAGGTGAGCTGGGCATAGTCGGGCTTGGTCATTCGTTGGCTAGAAGTATTGGATTTATCATATTAGTGGTTGGACCTAATCGGAGACCCGCAATAGGAGGCCCCTAAGCTGATTGGAGTGCTCTCAGGAGCAAAATTAATTACTAGAAGTTGCTTAGGGAAGCAATTGGTTGGTGAACCTACCTTTAGGCGCGTATGGGTGAGCTGGCCATAGTCGGGCTCATACGTGGTCTATTGGATTTTAGTACCCACTATGAAATAGTGATTTCACGGATTGGAGTTAGAGGCTCCCAATCTGAAAAATTAGTGGAAGAGACCTATAGACTAAAGTCCAAGTTTTTTGGTTAATTAATTAATTCATACTCTAATATGGTCTTATTTTTCCTTTTAGATGTCTTCAAATCTTTCACTCTGGTAACTTCTCGAAAACGAGAAGTTGAAGGGTCACAATTTCGATAGTTGGTATTGAAAGTTGAGAATAGTCCTGGAGCATGAACGGATTCTTTATGTGATAATGGATCCGGCACCTGAATTCCCTCCTACTAGTGCTCGAAGTTCGGTCAGGGACACTTATCAAAAGTGGGTTTCTGATTAGACTACTGTCCGATGCATATGCTAGTGACAATGAACGACGAGTTCAGTTGCAAGTTTAAGGAGGCCCAACCAGATGAGATTCTTCAAAAGTTAAAGGAATCTTTCGGCATACCGGACGATGTAGAGTGGTACAAAGTGTCTTGTGCCATCTACAACGCCAAGATGCTGAATGGTAGTTCAGTCACTGATCATGTATTGTACATGATTGAGTTGATTGAAAAGTTGGGCAAGCTCGAATGTCCCTTGCACGAGCAGCTCGACAAGGATGCGATCTTGAATTCTCTGCCCTCCTCATATCTTGACTTTCTTGATCATTACAGAATGAACAAGCCTACAGCCAATTACCATAGTTTGATGGGATTGTTGCAGACTTTCGAGAAAGACCACCAACTGAATAAGGGGGTGGTGAATTTAGTTTGAGGTTCTAGAGGTCGTCGTCCCTTTAAGAAAGGGAAGAATAAAAGAAAGGGAAAGAAGGTGCTGAATGCTCCTGGCCCGAGTCAGACCAGGAAATTGAAAGCTGACCAGTCTAATGCAGAGTGCTTCTTCTGCAAGAAGTGGGGACACTAGAAGAGGAACTGTCCTCTTTACCAAGCATCCCTAGATCTGAACAGGCCAAGGAAGGGAAAGCAGTAGACTGCTGAACAAGGTATTTATATGATAAAATCTTGTAATTTCTTTATTTATGATACTGCTAACTGGGTATTGGATACCGGTAGTCCTATTCATGTTTGTAATTTGTTACAAGGACTGCAAGTTAGCAAGAGATCCGAGGATGGGGAACAGTTTCTGAGCGTCAGGAATGGAAATTGTGTTCCATTACTGGCGATCAGAGTTCTGAGTCTTGTCTTTGAGTCCTGTACTGTCGAGTTAGTCGACTGTCATTACTGTCCTAGTTTCATTATGTGCATAATCTCTGTAGGCCTTTTGGCCAATTATGGTTTTGAACTATCAATAAAAGGAGATATTTGCCAAGTTATTTTGAATAACTCTGTGATAATGAAAGCTAAGTTAAATAATGGCATTTATGTACTGTCACGGCCTGTTAGTGTAATGTATACATCTAGCAAATGCCCAAGGTTAGAAAATGTCAGTGATTTGTATCTTTGGCACTGTAGGCTAGGTCATGTAAACCATAATAGGATAAACAAGTTGAGAGGTGATAGTCTCCTCAAGGTCAGTGATTCTGTATCACTGCTTACTTGTGAATCCTGTTTACTTAGTAAAATGACCAAGTCATCTTTTACTGGAAAAGGTGAACGAGCTATAGAACTTCTGAGTCTCATATATACTGATGCATGCGAACCCATGACAATTAGTGCTAGAGGTGGATATAGATATTTCATTACGTTTATAGATGACCTTTCGAGGTTCAGTTATGTCTTTTTGATGAGACATAAATCTAAGTCATTTGAAATATTCAAATGATACCGTAATGAAGTTGAGAAATGAACTGGAAAAAGTATTAAAACCCTTCAATCTGATCGAGGCGGTGAATACCTATCTGGTGAGTTTTTGACATACCTTGAGGAGAATGGGATTCTCTCTCAATGGACTCCTCCAGGAATACCATAGTTGAATGGTGTGTCCGAAAGGATGAATCGAACCTTGTTGGACATGGTTCGATCCATGATGGGCTTTGCAACTCTGCCGCTATTCTTTTGGGGATATGCTCTTGAGACAGCTTGTCACTTGTTAAATAATGTTCCGAGTAAGTCTGTTGTCTATACTCCACATGAGATGTGGACTGGACATAAGCCCTCATCTCACACCTTTGGGTTTGGGGTTGTCCGGCTTATGTAAAGCATTTAGACTCAGATAAACTTGGTCCTAGGTTTGATCGGTGCCTGTTTATTGGTTATCCTAAGGAAACCAAAGGATATTTCTTCTACTTGGAGGATGAACAGAAAGTGTTCGTCGCTCTTAGGGCTATCTTTTTGGAGGAGTTCCTTGGAGAAGGAACTGTAGCCTCTAAGATTGAATTTGGTGAAGTTCAGCCAGTAGAAGAACCTGCACACTCTAAGGATATCATACAACCGGTTGTGATTGGATCACACCCAGAACCCATTATTAGGAGATCTGGTAGAGTATCGCGTTAGCCGGATAGATACTACGGTTTCTTGGTCTGGGATGGTGATCCCATTGAGCTCGACAAGAAAAATGAGGATCTGATCACCTATATGGATGCACTTCAGAGATCTGACTATGAGGCATGGCTTGGAGCCATGCGATCCGAAATGGAGTCCATGGAGATCAACAATGTATGGACATTGGTTGATCCGGCTGAGGGGATAAAACCCATCAGGTGTAAGTGGATCTTCAAGAGGAAAAGGGGCGCAGATAGGAAGGTAGAGACCTATAAAGCCCGTCTGGTTGCCAAGGGGTATCGTCAACGATATGGTATCGATTATGATGAGACTTTCTCCCCTGTGGCGATGCTCAAGTTCATTCAGATCATGCTTGCTTTAGCAGCATATTTTGATTATAAGATCTGGCAGATGGATATCCGAACTGCTTTCCTAAATGGGGAGCTAGAAGAGGAGATGTATATGATACAACCTGAAGGGTTCACATCCTCAGATGAGTCAAAAGTATGCAAGTTGCAGAGGTCCATTTATGGATTCAAGCAAGCATCTCGAAGTTGGAACTTACGATTTGATAGGTTTATCAAATCGTATGGCTTCGCTAGGAATGGAGAAGAATCTGCATCTATAAGTGGGTTAATGGTTCTGTGATTGTATTCCTAGTATTGTATATTGACCACATTCTCTTAATCGAGAATGATGTCGCAGCATTACAAGGAATAAAGGTCTGGTTGTCATCTCAATTCTCCATGAAGGACTTGGGTGAAGCTTCTTACATACTGGGTATGAAGATCTATAGAGATAGATCTAAGAGGCTTCTGGGATTGTCCCAGTCTACATACATTGATACCGTGCTAAAACTGTTTAGCATGGAAAATTCCAAGAAAGGCTATCTTCCGATAGGTTCTGAAATTACTCTTTCCAGGAAGGATTGTGCGACAACTCCTGAGGAAAGAGAGCACTGTGTAGAGTACCTTATGCTTCTGCAGTAGGCTCTATCATGTATGCTATGCCATGTACTAGACCAGACGTGGCATACTCACTAGGAGTAGTGAGCAGATACCAGTCTGACCCAGGTGAGGCGCATAGGAAGGTGGTTAAGTCCATCCTGAAGTATTTGAGAAATACTAAAGACCAATGGCTGATTTATAGAGAATCTGACCTGAAACTTGTGGGGTATACTGACTCCAGTTTCCAATCAGATAGGGATGATAGCAATAGTGTGTCAGGATTTGTCTTTACCCTGAATGGAGGAGCGATCTGCTGGAAAAGTTCTAAGCAGGTGACAGTTGCAGACTCGGTATGCGAGGCAGAGTACCCTGCAGCATCAGATACAGCGAAGGAAGCCATGTGGTTGCGAAAGTTTCTTGGAGAGCTAAGGATGGCATCTACCCTAAATGGTCCTATTCTAGTATACTGTGACAGCACTAGAGCCATTGCTCAAGCTAAGGAGCCGAAAGCTCATCACCGCACCAAGCATATTCTGCGGCGCTACCACCTCGTATGAGAGATCGTAGAATGAGGCAGCATCAATCTTATGAAGATCGATGGAAAGGAAAATCTGGCCGACATTTTTACTAGAGCCCTTGGAATAAAAGAGTTTGACTTTTGTAAAAGGGAAATGGGTATTAGATACTATTTTGATTGGCTTTAGTATAAGTGGTAGTTGTTGGGAATTGTGTCCCAAAGCAAATCACCTAAGCTGTAGGAGGTTGAATTGAGTATTGTACTCTTTGTATGAATTAATAAATTATATTTTGGTAGCTCATCACATTTTTACGTTTTCCTATAATGAACTCTTTTTCATGTGATGAAGTCCTTAGGACTACATTGACTTCGATATAGAGAGGATATATCGAGTGGTTCTTAAACTAGGTTCACGACCAAATGATACAATGTACTGGATGGCAATGTATCAAGTATAGGTTGTTGTGGTTCACATCATTTAGTTGTCCTCTTGACCAAAAGAGTGTGGTGATACTGATGTGATCTGCAAATGGGATATATGATATCTCATTGAACGTGACTCCGTGTAGGCCCTTTCTGCCAAAGGGATACTCACGAATGGATATGGATATATGTGTCCCTCCAACCTGAGGTCATCATGGTAGCTTGCAAGCAACTCCTTGTGCTTTGGTGCCGGACTACCCGGATTTCTAATCCGGTGATGGAAGGTTTCTGGGTACAGGCAAGTACTTGTGGAGCAGTGGTGGACCAAGATGGAACTGACCTATCCAAACATTTTGGATTGAATGTCTCGTAGTATCTCAATTTAGCAAATCCTCGGCCGGGGTAGTCCTAGTGAGGAGTCACTGGACTTGCGAGATTAAGACATGTTGTGAATTGACTCAGCTAGAGTTGGTAGTCTAACCCTAGGTCATCCTGAGCATTGGAGGTCAAAGGGATGAATTATACGATAACAATATGCCAGAGGTTCGATTGATTGCTCTCATATCTTCGACCTATCCGGACATCGGGATCCATTGCTAGATGGTATCTTGTGCTGGTACTGGATTGTTCCAATGCTACCGCCTAGGTTCGAACCTATGAGGTTACATGCCATAGAGGATCTCTCCCTGATCCAGGTACCGATTTATGATTAGGAATCATTTCGGTAATGGTTTAATTGAGCACTCTTTGGATTGACCCGTCTTTGGGTCGATCAGTATTTGTTCGGGTCTACCGGGAATTGTTCCTGGGTAACCAGGACTTGACCAAGCTATTAATCAAATGGATTTTGATCTAATTGAATTGTAAACCGATTTAGAACCGGTTTGGGATTTTTGTTGAACCGGTTGTGAACCGTTTTAAACCTATCCACACGGTACTTAATGGCTTGGGCGAACAGAGAAATAAGGTGTCTCTTCATCTCCTCCTTCCACTCATTTTTGGTTGAATTACTCCACAGTTTAATGCTTCTTCATTGCTTCATTATGAACGAATTTGATTCGTTCAGAAACCAAGTGGCTTTTCTTTTTCCCAGGAAGTCTTTTAAGCTCCCAAACATCACCGTTTCATGGCTCTCGCTCGTTATAAATTCTGGATGCAGAAAATTTTGGGTGGATAAGCTGTGGGCTGAAAAACATGAGAGCTTCTTCTCCCTTTGAAAGCTTCTTCATTCTTTCCACCGGTTGTTCTTGGGGCTGAGTGTGGTGAGTGATTGGGAGAGAGAATGTTCATTGATTCCCTGTGCTTCTTGGTGCTCAATAAGTGGAAGAAGGAAGCTCTGTTTTGGTGAAAACAAATTCAGAACTTGGAGTTCTGTTTGTTCCTTCCTCCCTCCCACTGTTTCAAAGCTTTTGGCGACTAGCATCGCATGTGAAGCGGATTAGAGGAGCCCCAGGAATCTCCATTGCTGCTGCTCTTCCTTCCTCTGTTTTTGGTTGCAGGTTTGCTGAAATTGGAGAAGAGGAAGACAATAATCAAAGCAATCCAAAAGCTCTCCATTGAAGCAACTTCCTGCATGTTGTAGCCCTACTGCTGGCGAAGGAGAAGAGACCAAAGATTGCTGCATTTAGTTTGGATTGCTGCTGTTGAAAGAAAGGAAGAAATCCACGTTTTTAGAGGTTGCTGGAAGAAGAAGACTGGAATAACTTTATTCAAGTTATCCTAGCTATTCCAGATTTATCCTAGAGTTATTCCCAGTAGGAATAAGGTATAAATTCTGGTTTTAATTTTAATGCATGCCTAGATCTAGATTTATATGATTGTTTATAAATATTACATACCAATTTACATATCTTGTTATGCTTGTACATGTATCCTGAAATTGTTAGATCCTATGCGTAGCAGGTTTTTCCGCTGTTATTTTAAAAATATTTTAAAATACATACCTACTCCCTGTACTATTGCATGCTTAGTGTAGGCATCAGCACACCTGCTTTACTTTTTTGTCTTACCTTGATGCATGCTCAAAATTAATATCATCTTCAATTCTGTAATACTATTTTTCTTCTGCAAAATTACTGTTTATCTGCAAAATTACCTTGTTCATTTTCCCTGTTCATTTTCTCTGCCTGGATCCCAAGTTGTAGATGATATTTAGAACAAATTGAGAGAAGGAATCCTGGAGTGACTGCAGGATCAAGTCCTGATTGAGTTCACCATCCATTACAAACCCTAATTGACCTAATCAGGTGATTAAGTCAATAATTTTCAAAACATGCGTTTGAACTGATGAGCCCTCACTCATGCGTGCACGGAACAACTTCTTCGATATCTCGTACCGAGCAACCTTACTTTGCTCTCCATAAAGCTCCATTAGATTGAGCAATATGGACTGAGGTGCCATCTCTTCATGTTGCCTCTGAAGCCATTGCTCATTGAGGCCAACATGATGCACTTGACAGTCATGCTGTCATTTAGCCACATTTTATGTATGGCTCTTTTCTCCTTAGAAGCATCCTCTCCGATCGGCTCTGGATCTGGAGAATCAAAAATATAAGAAAACTTTTCCTGAGTTAATACTTGTTGCCGCCTAGATCGTCGTGGCCGGTAGCTCTTACGTGGCCTAGGTGAGTGGGCTCCATACTAGCATCACCGGGCTTGTTGGTCAGAGATGATCAAGGGGAACATAGTCGTAGTTGGGATGAAAGGGGCTTGGTACTATGGTGGTCCTCCTGTGGGCCTCTCCGGTGAGGAGTAATCTTCCTCCTTTTTGTCCCTCTGTTGGGCGATACCTGCAAAACAAGGGAGACCTGCACCGGGGATTCCGGCAAAGACACTTCGATGATCAAGTTAGTGGGACGATCGAAGAAAATAAAAGACCTCTGAGGTGGAGAGCTTGGGGGACTCTCTGCTGCCAGAGGGTGATAGATAATGTAAGAATGAAGAGAGTGCGTTGTCTCTTACCTCTCCCTTCTTACCTCTTCCTGCTGCTCTTATGTAGACGAGCGGCTCTTGGTGTTCAGAGAGGCACGTTCTTCTTGGTATAGGCCTGTGAGGCTTCTATAGGCCTAGGAGGCTTAGACAGGTTGGTCAACCTTCTCCTTCCAGGTGGTTCAGGAGTTTGGTGAAGGGGCACAGTGCCTTGGACGGGACACGCCTTCCTAATTGGTGTAAGTTGTATCCCGGGGGCTTTAATATAGTCCTTCTTTGTAGGCGGTGTTGCAGAGCCTGTGATGGAGCCAATCAGACCGTGACACGCGGGTCGAAACCAGGCAGACGTAGGCTCCCTGTGTGTATGGTTTAAGGTGCGCGGCGCGAGGCTTCTCCTGCACACGGTCTGAGGTGCATGATAGCAATCGCGTGGATCAAGGTGCGGCATGCAGGGTCTCTCCCATGCACGCGGTTTTGGGTGCCGGAGCAGGTGGATATGAGATGCGTCCTGCGGGCAGAGCCGGACCGGGTGAGGGTGGAGCAGAGGCATGCCGGACTGGCACGGGGGTGCACCGGGCGGAGCCGGAGTCGACCGGGTGTTCTGGACTGGGCGCGGAGGTGAGCTGGGCGCTGGAGCGGGCGGAGCCGGAGTGGACTGGCACGGACGTGCCCTGGATGTGTGCTGGCACGAGCTTGGCATGGGCGGAGCCGAGATGCCGACCTTGGCGGCAGACTCGGGAGTCGGAGCGGACCGGCGCAGGTGTCCCGCTGGACTGGGCCGGACCGGATGGAGGACCGCTGAGCCGAGCTGGGCCGGACGGAGGATCGCCGAACTGGCATGGGCTGAGGCCAAGGTGCTGCATGGAGCGGGGGCATTCCCATGAGTAGAGGCGAGGTGGTGCGGTCCCCTGCGGGTGACCGGGCGCCGGAATGGGCGTAGCCGCCGGACTGGGCCGGATTGGATGGAGGTCCGCCGGATTGTGCCGGTCTGGATGGGGGTCCGCCGGGCCAAGTCGAGCCGGGCGCGGGACCACCGAACTGGCACGGGCTGGAGCTGGGAGGATTTCAGAGTGTGCCGGACTTGGCACGGGTGCAGGCCTCGCGCAGGGGCCGGGAGGCTAGGGGCCGAAGCCATGGTGGACTGGGCGCCACCGCTGCTATGCGGGCGAGGGAGCGCCGGACTGGGAGCCGCTGGAGCCGAGGTGGACCGGGGCGGGCAAACCAGACGGAGCCAGGCCGGAGCCGGGCGCGCCATGGGAGAAGGCAGAGCCGGAGTCGTCCGGATGTCCGGACTGGGCTCGGAGGCGAGGTGGAGGCCTTCTGCGCCATTGCCGATCTGGAGCTGGGCAGAGGGCATTACAAAGAGCATAGCCGGGGCACGGGACCTCCGAACCGGAGTGTGCGACCGGCTGAACTGGGCTGGACCGGATGCTGGCATGCTGCAGGCGCGAGTCTCTCGTGTTGCGGACATACTGGGGCGCGATCTTGGCATGCCCACAGCCTCTCGTGCCACGGGCGAGAACCTGGCGGATCCAAGGTCAGAGCTGGACCCCACGCGAGCGGAGGGTGACACGCGGGACCTGACCTCGCGGGCGGAAGGATTTCTCACGGGCAGAAGAGCTGGACCAGCACCGGCTGAGGTGCCGGGTTGAGCTAGAGGTGTGCCATGGTCGTGCCGAGCTGGACTGGGGGCGTGCCGAGCTAAACTGAACTACCGAAGTTGGACTTCTCATGGCTGAAGTGAGGCCGAAGTGGAGAAGCACCTGGCCGAGGTGGCGGAGTATGTGGCCGAGCTGGACTAGGGGCGTGCCGAGCTAAACTGAACTACCGAAGTTGGACTTCTCATGGCCAAAGTGAGGCCGAGGTGGAGAAGCACCTGGCCGAGGTGGCAGAGTATATGGCCAAGCTGGGGCCGAGGTGGAGAAGTACGCTACCGTGATTGCCTCCAAGGAGGATGTGTGTCAGGGCCGAATGGATCTTATTTACTACTGTAACAGATGCCCCCACTCCCTGAGTCCAAAACATCTTTATTTTGGATAAAGGGAGAATTATCATCCGTTCGGCTCTGCACCTTAGCGGGCTCTGTACTGGCTACAAGAAGTTAGTCGCTAAATGAAACCAAACTTACTGGGGGTTTAGCCATTGATCTTTAATGGCCTAGATGAAGGCATCAAGTCTGGCTATCCTTTTCATGAATAGGGGACATCCTGCAACACAACTTAGAAGGTGTTGTTTTTGGACCTTACTTGCCTATAGGTGTTTTTACCTTGAGTTAGTTGTGTTATGATGGTGCAAGTACTTCAGTCGGACTCCTCTTTGACCAGATAGAAGGTGGTGCCTTGGAGGAAAAGGTTGGGAGGTGCACAACTTGGGTGCACACATACATGACTGGGTATATGGTCATCATGGCCGAGCTCAAAGTATCTGCCGGAACCTTTGATGAAGGCATGGAAGTTGCTGAAGAAGCCCAAGAAGTAGGAGAAAGAAATCTACTCCACCCAGATGCTCGACCTCGGGGGAGCCATGCTCGACCTCGGGGGAGCCATCCTGGTGGAGGAACCCAAGGAGCAGAAGTTCAACTCAGGCCAGATGCTCGACCTCGAGGGAGCCACGCTCGACCTCGAGGGAGCCATCTTGGCGGAGGAACTCAAGAGGTAACACGCGGACTGAAGTCGGGCCTTCATGCCGGAACTAGATTCTGAGGCATCTTCCAGACTGAAGTTCGGGATCACGTGGGGGAATCAGGTTCCGCGCCACCTTCCAGACCGAAGTCTAGGATCACGTGGGGGAACTGGGTTCCACGCCACCTTCTAGACCAAAGTCCGGGACTTCGCTTTGGAACCAGGTTCCATGCAAACTTCTGGACTGAACCCCGGGGCCGCAGGCTGGAGTTGAGCCTTGCGTAACCTACCGAGCTATTCTCCAGGATTTTGTACCGGAATTGGATTCCATTATGCTAGAATCAGGATTCGGGCTTCCTTCGTCAGACTCAGAGTCGGATAGATGAGCTCCCGTAATGATGAAGAGCAAAGTTGCACCAAAGATGAACTTTAATTTTTGAGGAGGGATTCTTACATCCTTCGTGAGGTGGCAAAGCTATTTGGCATGCTAGGAGGCGAGTTGCAAATGGTTGGACCTTCAGAGCTATTTATGGACATCTCCGGACTATGGTCAGGAGGTAGATGCGGGGTTTAATGAAGAGCTTGGCTTTAGCTCGGCTGAATCAAGAGGCATGACATCAGCTCAGCTCTATTTGATTTCAGCTTTGCTGAGCTGAGGAGCTTGACTTCAGCTCTTAACTTCGCCGGACTTGGAGTCGGACGGGTGAATTCCTGTGTTGGTGAAGAACAAAGTTGCACTAGAGAGGAACTTTAATTATTGAGGAGGGATTCTTACATCCTTCGTGAGGTGGCAGAGCTGCTGGTTCGCCATGCTAGGAGGGCCGTGAATGGTTGGGCCTTCGAAGCTTTCCATGGTGGTTGGCCTTGCACATCCCAACGGCCGAGAATGTTTAATGATGTTGGTGACGATCATGTTTTTATTAGTTTTGTACCGCTGATGTTGCATGGAGGAACAGGACCACCCTTTGCATCATGTTCGCATGGCAAAATCCTACTCCAAAGTTTTGCATGATGTGGGTGAAGTGACTGAGCCTTCACTGCTTCTTCCTTTCGGGAATCGTGCTTCGTTCATTGCCTTCCCCAGCCATAGTGGGGATTAGTCTTCCTCATCTCTAACAGGAGTGTGATCTTAGCAGGGAGCTTGGTCTCATCAAAGGGCTTGACTTTGGTAAGAAGCTCGACTTTATTAGGAAGTTTGGCCTCAGCTTTGTTTTATGAAGAAGATTGACTGACTTCTGGCTTGAATACAGAGCCTCGGAAGTTTCATCTTGATGGAGGGAGGCAAAGTGTGGGCCCGGTCCAGAGGGCGCGCGCTCGGAGAGGCTCCACATTGGTGGGTGAGCGTTGAGCTCGACTCCGACCACAGGGCGCTAACCTCTGAGGGTCTCGCTCCAGAGGGCAGAAGATGGACCCGGTTCAGAGGGAGCGCGCTCAGAGAGCTCCACATTGGCAGGTGAGCGCTGAGCTCGACCTTGACCACAGGGCACTAACCTTTGAGGGTCTCGCTCTGGAGGGCAGAAGACGGACCCGGTCCAGAGGGCGCGCACTCGGAGAGGCTCCACATTGGCGGGTGAGCACTGAGCTTGACCTCGACCACAGGGCACTAACCTCCGAGGGTCTCACTCTGGAGGGCAGAATATGGACCTGGTCCAGAGGGCGCACGCTCGGAGAGGCTCCACATTGGCGGGTGAGCGCTGAGCTCGACCTCGACCATAGGGCATTAACCTCCAAGAGTCTCACTCTGGAGGGCAGAAGACGGACCCATTCCAGAGGGTGCACACTCGGAGAAGCTCCACATTGGTGGGTGAGCGCTGAGCTTGACCTCGACCACAGAGCACTAACCTCCGAGGGTCTCGCTCTGGAGGGCAGAAGACGGACCTGGTCCAGAGGGCGCACACTCAGAGAGGCACCACATTGGGGGGTGAGCGTTGAGCTCGACCTCGACCACAGGGCTTTAACCTCTGAGGATCTCGCTCTGGAGGGTAGAAGACGGACCCGGTCCAAAGGGCGCGTGCTCGGAGAGGCTCCACATTGGCGGGTGAGCGCTGAGCTCGACCTCGACCACAGGGCACTAACCTCTGAGGGTCTCGCTCTGGAGGGCAAAAGATGGACCCGGTCTAGAGGGCCCGCACTCGGAGAGGCTCCACATTGGTGGGTGAGCACTGAGCTTGTAGGCTCAGGTAGGCAACCCAAGAGGGAGGGTGAATTGGGTTTTATAAAACTTTTGTACTATTTAAAAGATGAACTAAAGCAAGTATATGCTAATGCAATTTAAGTGCTTGTGTATTTCAAATAAATGCAGCGAAAATAATAAAATAAAAGCATAAAGAGAACAATCACACAAACACAAAGATTTATAGTGGTTCGGTGCCAACCAAGCACCTATATCCACTCCCCAAGAATCCCTTGGGAATTCCACTAAGTTTGGTTTTATAACTTAGGCTCACCAACAACCTTTACAACTTGTTTTGTCTTCGGGCTCATAAGTCAAACCCTAGTTGGTTTCAAGGCTCACCAACAACCAACCTTGGTTTTACGGGATAACCAAGAACCTAAACAACTTGTTTTGGCTTCGGGCTCACAAGTAAAACCCTAGTTGGTTTCAAGGCTCACCAACAACCACTTTGGTTTTCAAAGGCTTACCAAAAACCTCTTTGGTTTTCCAAGGCTCACCAAAAACCTTAACTAAAACAATGTAAGAGCAAGTATAAAAGAACACAATAAAAGCTTTCTAAAATAAAGCAAAATATCTCTTTGAAGCCTGTTGAGAGTTGATGAAGATCTTGTCTTCAAGTTGATGAAGCCTTTGATTGATGCTAGAGGATGTGAACTTTGGATGCTCTCTTTGAAACTTGGAAGCTTGAAGGCTTGAACCACTCAACTCTTGAATCCTTAAAGAATATTCAAAAATCTCACCAAAGAATTACTTCCCATTTGATTTTTGATGTTTATATAGCCTCCCAACACTTAAATGACCGTTTATAGCTGTTAGGGAGGAAAATATGGTCGTTTGAAAGCAAGTTGGAGAAGTTCTGTAGCCCAGAAAACTAGCCATTACTGTTCAAGTGTTGACACTTCACCTTCAGGTGTCGACACTTCAGTTTCCAGGTGTCGACACTTCACTTCCAAGTGTCGACACTTCAGCTCCAAGTGTCGACACTTCACTGAAAGAGCTTTCTGAAGTTTTCTGTTTGTCTCAGGCCTTGAGTCGACACTTCACTCTTCAAGTATCGACACTTGATCCTCAGGTGTCGACACTTCATTTCCAAGTGTCGACACTTGCCTGTGCCATTGCTGAAACATCTTCAAATTGAAACTTTAACCTCTTCAAGTCCTTCCATATTAATTCCAAAGTCCATATATTTGATTTTCCATTAATTTAAGGACTTTTTAAACTGAAATACAAGCATTTCTTCATTCAACATGGTTGAGTACTAAGATATGAAAAATATACTTAAAATGAAATTAGTACTCATATATACTTAAACATTTTGTTAATCATCAAAATCAAGACCAGAGTCAACTGAGCTCGACCTCGACCACAGGGCACTAACCTCCGAGGGTCTCGCTCTGGGGGGCAGGAGGATAGGGCTCCGGCCTAGGCGTTCTGAGCTTGCGGGAGCTTTTCCTGTAGAACTGTGACACAGTTTTTCATTATGTAAATGTAGGGGAGAAGGAGTTACTTGTTGAGCTCCGGTTATATGAATAGATAAAGATATGTTCCTTCCTTGAGCGGGTCGGGATCAAATTTGCCGGCCGCCCTCTCAGGAGAGAATGAGACTCCCTTGCACGGAAGAATAAAACTTGGTTGCATGGGGGAGGAAGGCTCCATTGCATGAGAGGTGGCTCGGTCGCATGGGAGGGAGCTCCGTTGCATGGGAGAACAAGGTTCTGTTACCTGGGAGAGAGCCCATTACATGGGAGGAAGCTTCCGTTGCATGGGAGGAAGCTTCGGTTGCATGGGAGAACGAGGCTCTGTTACCTGGGAGAGAGCCCGTTCATGGGAGGAAGCTTCCATTGCATGGGAGTAAGCTTCCGTTGCATGGGAGAACGAGGCTCTGTTGATGATGTCATAGGAGGTCTTCCTGCAGAACTAAAATATAGTTTCTTGTACTGCAAAGATAGCGGAGGGAGGAGTTACCTCAAGAAAGAATAGAACTCCTCTACATGGGAGGATAGACCTCCATTTGGGGGAAGAGGACTCCATTGAACGGGAGAATAGATCTCCGTCGCATGGTGGAGGAGGATCGCTGCATGGGAGCATGGTACTCCATCGCATGGGAGGAAGCTTCCGTTGCATGGGAGCATACTCCGTTGCATGAGAAAAATGGCTGCATTGCTTGGGAGGAGAAGAGACTCCCGTTGGATGGGAGCATACTCTGTTGCATGGGGGCAAGCTTCGCCAGATGGGAACAAGCCCCGTTGCATAGGAGTAAGCTCCGTTGCATGGGAGAATGAGGCTCTGCTACATGGGAGAAGCCTGTTGCATGGATCTCTTCCTTCTTCACGATGGTTAGACCCATTCTCCCATTCTTCTTTTTCTCTTCTTCTCTTTTTTTTTTTTTTTTTTTTTAGTGGGGCTCTTGGATGGTGGAACTGCCAGGAGGTGGCTCCATCCTTGGCTTGATGCCCGTTGCCTCGGCAAGGGTGGCGATGCACCTTCACAGTCCAAGGTTTTTTGGTCGAGGCCACTCCTTGGAGCCTCGAGAGAGAGGGAGAAATTCTCGTGCCCCAATCCCCATGCCCCCGGTCTGCTCCCCAGGGACTAAGGACAAAGGTGGAAACCATCATCCCACCTTATTGAGGAGCATGGATCTGCCCTCCTACCTGGCATGCCAATCTATTGCCACCTAGATCGCCGTGGCCGGTAGCTCTACGTGGCCTAGGTGAGTGGGCTCCGTGCCAGCATCACCGGGCTCGTTGGTCGGAGACGATCAAGGGGAACATAGTCGTAGTTGGGATGAAAGGGGCTTGGTACTGTGGTGGTCCTCCTGAGGACCTCTCCGGTGAGGAGTAATCTTCCTCCTTATTGTCCCTCCGTTGGGCGATACCTGCAAAACAGGGGAGACCTGTACCGGGGATTCCGGCAAAGACACTCCGATGATCAAGTCAGTGGGACGATCGAAGGAAATAAGGGACCTCGAAGGCGGAGAGCTTGGGGGACTCTCTGCTGTTAGAGGGTGATAGAAAATGTAAGAATGAAGAGAGTGTGTTGTCTCTTTCCTCTCCCTTCTTACCTCTTCCTGCTACTCTTATGTAGATGAGTGGCTCTTGGTGTTTAGAGAGGCATGTTCTTCTTAGTATAGGCCTGTGAGACTTCTGCAAGCCTGGGAGGCTTAGATAGGTTGGTCAACCTTTTCCTTCCAGGTGGTTCAGGAGTTTGGTGAAGGGGCACAGTGCCTTGGATGGGACACGCCTTCCTCGTTGGTGTAAGTTGTATCCTGGGGGCTTTAATATAGCCCTTCTTTGTAGGCGACGTTGCAGAGCCTGCGATGGAGCCAATCAGATCGTGACACGTGGGTCAAAACCAGGCAGACGTAGGCTCCCCGTGTGTACGGTTTGAGGTGCACGGTGCGAGGCTTCTCCTGCACACGGTCCGAGGTGCATGGCAGCAATCGTGCGGACCGAGGTGCGGCATGCAGGGTCTCTCCGATGCACGCGGTTCTGGGTGCCGGAGCAGGCGGATATGAGATGCATCCTGTGGGCGGAGCCGGATCGAGCGAGGGTGGAGAAGAGGCGTGCCGGACCGGTGCGGGGGTGCACCGGGCGGAGCCGGAGCCAACCGGGTGTTCTGGACTGGGCGCGGAGGTGAGCCGGGCATGGAGGTGAGCCGGGCGCCGGAGCGGGCGGAGCCGGAGTGGACCGGTGTGAGCATGCCATGGACGTGTGCTGGTACGATCTTGGCATGGGCGAAGACGAGGTGCCGACCTTGGCGGCGGACCCGGGAGTTGGAGTGAACCAGTGCGGGCGTCCCGCCGGACTGGGCCAGACCGGACGGAGGATCGCCGGGCCGAGCCGGGCCAGACGAAGGACCGCCGAATTGGCGGGGGCTGAGGCCGAGGTGCTGCATGGAGCGGGGGCATTCCCAGGCATAAGGCGAGGTGGTGCGGTCCCCTGCGGGCGACCGAGCGCCGGAGTGGGCGTAGCCGCCGAACTGGGCCGGATCGGATGGAGGTCTGCCGGACTGCACTGGTCCAGACGGGGGTCCGCCGGGCCAAGTCGAGTCGGGCACGGGACCACCGAACTGGCACGGGCTGGAGCTGGGAGGATTTCAGAGCGTGCCGGACTTGGCACGGGTGCAGGCCTCTCGCAGGCACCGGGAGGCTTGGGGCCGAAGCCGAGGTGGATTGGGTGCCACCACTGCTGTGCGGGCGAGGGAGCACCGGGCTGGGAGCTGCTGGAGTCGAGGTGGACCAGGGCGGGCAAACCAAACGGAGCCAGGACAGAGCCGGGTGTGCCATGGGAGAAGGCGGAGCCAGAGTCGTCCAGACATCCAGACTGGGCTCAAAGGCGAGGTGGAGGTCTTCTGCGCCATTGCTGATCTGGAGTTGGGCGGAGGGCGCTGCAAGGAGCGAAGCCGGGGCACGGGACTGCCAAACCGGAGCATGCGACCGGCCAGACTAGGCTGGACTGGATGCTGGTGTGCTGTAGGCGCGAGTCTCTCATGTTGTGGACATGCTGGGGCGTGATCTTGGCATGTTCGTGGCCTGTCGTGCCACGGGCGAGAGCCTGGCAGACCCGAGGTCAGAGCTGGACCCCACGTGAGTGGAGGGCACCACGTGGGACATGACTGCGCGGGCGAAAGGATTTCCTGCGGGTGGAAGAGTTGGACCAGCACGGGCTGAGGTGCCGGGGTGAGCTGGAGGCATGCCGTGGTCGTGCCGAGCTGGACTGGGGGCATGTCGAGCTGAACTGAACTACCGAAGTTGGACTTCTCATGGCCGAAGTGAGGCTGAGGTGGAAAAGCACCTGGCTGAGGTGGCGGAGTATTTGGCCGAGCTGGACTGGGGGCGTGTCGAGCTGAACTGAACTATCGAAGTTGGACTTCTCATGGCCGAAGTGAGGCCGAGGTGGAGAAGCACTTGGCCGAGGCGGCGGAGTATGTGGCCGAGCTGGGGCCGAGGTAGAGAAGTACGCTACCGTGCCAGCCTCCAAGGAGGATGTGTTTCAGGGCCGAATGGATCTTGTTTACTACTGTAACAATACTATCCTCAAGTTCCTCAACCAATTGACATAATTGGGACCGGTCAATTTGTTGGCATCTAAACTACCTCGAAGTGATAAACTTAAAGCCATAGTACTTAAATCTAAATGAATATAAAGAACAACAATAAGCAGACCACTCAAGATGACATCCATAACTAGATAAAGACTTTATATTTAATTATGTCTTGCACTATTTTATTCGAATACCATAACCCTCACCTATGGTAAGCTTGAAACCTTACCAAGTCTTTTAGTGGGGTTAAGATCCTCATGAATGCCTTGTGTTATACAACAAACACTTATGAGTTCAAGGATAGGAAAACCCCTTTCCAATTGCATCCCTTGCAATTCTCAACATAACACTTGCCTCTAAGATATTTATAGCCTTGTGTGTGCACAACAAACCATAATGTTTTAGTTTAGTCGTACCCTTTATTTTTATATAGCCATGATCGAATAATGTTGACCTTGTGTTACACAACAAAGCAACATTACCAATCATGCTATAAAGCAGTAAGTGCACCAAGACAAATTTTATATCAAAACCTAGAGCAGGCCTTGTGTTACACAACAAATGGTGCAGACACCAGGCACAAGAAGAGATTTCAGCAAGCTTAGCTAGGTTCTTATTTGAGTCCTGTAATAATTTAGTTCTTATTTGAGTCATGTAATAATTTAATTTTGCATTTGTTTTCTTTTAAATTGAGTCATGAGTCAAGTCTCATTGAGTCCTGTTTAAATCAAATTTCATTGAGTCTTGTTTAAGTCAAGTTCGGGCCAGTCCAATTGCAAAATCATGAAGGGTTAGTGTCTAGTCAAAAGTCAAAGGGAGCATGGTCCATGGGTTCACCACCAAAGAAGTCACATCATCACATGGAAGCCACCTCCTTGCCACATCACAAGGAGGTTCAAATTCAAGGAAATTTGGCCAAAGAAGAGGGAATTTTGAATTGGCCAACCTCCCCACCCATCTCTCCTACATTCATGGGGACGACCCACCTTTCTAGGAGTTGCATTTTGAATTCAAAAACAAACAAGGCTGCAAAGAAATTCTTATAAGAGTCCTTGGTTTTTGTAAAAAGGGTAGATCATGATGAATGAAGAAAATAGCCTTTCTTTTCCAAAGAAGTTCTCTTGCTTGTGATGTTTGGTACCCTATGAGAGGGTAAGGTGTGAGGCCTTGAAGTTTTGATATCCTGTAATCTACAACTCTCCCTCTCCACTCCAAGATCTTGCATGAATTTGGCTTAGAGGAAATCTTCCAAGAGCTTGCTAAGGGTTGCCTCATCAACAACTAGTGCAACAAGGGTTTCTACAACAAATCTTAAAGTCATCCTGCTAAGGAGCAATGGAAGATTCAAGACAAACCTCCACAACCTCTTCCCATCTTGTTTATTTATTTCTTTTATCCCAATCATAAATTCTCTTCCTAATCCCTCCATCTAATTTTGTTGCAGGATCCCCGGGTTTATTCTTGAGTTCCAAAGAAGGAGGTTGGATTTGCTAAGAACTAGAAAACCTACCTAGGGTAATTTCCTTATCATCCAGAATCCCCCCTGAGTGTGTTATTCAAGAGAGTAGTTTAATGCCTGGAAGCCCTCTTATGAACTCTTTCAGTTCTGAAATTGGTAAGGTGAATTAGCTCTAATATGAGTGGTTTCCTAACCACTAAGATCCTTCTCTCTTAATTATCTTGAATAGAACAAATTTCAGGGTTTTGTGTGACATTTCAGAATTTCCTTTATTTACATCTAGGTTCTTTGCTTTGAATGGTTAACTCTTATTGCTTTGTTTTCATTTGAGTTTTACTAATTTGATTAAGAGCATGTCATTCCCATTGTTTTCCGCATCAACAAACCTACTATAGCTTTTAATATTAATTTGGCTTAGCATGAAGGAAGGTAATTTGTAGTGTGCTTGATCAATTAGCATTTCCAGTTTAAGGTCTAGATATTACCAAATTGTATAGGTAAGTGGAAGGGATGACGGGGTCCCCCCGTTGCTTTCCTTAGATACCAATTGAATTGGCCAGGTTAGACAATGGAACCAATTAAAAATCTCATGCCCTTTACCTTCCTAGAACCACTTGCCTAGACACCAATTGGTTGATCATACCTTAATCAAATTTGCATCACGATTAAATACACCATGACTAAATATGATTTTTAATGAGGGCTTTGATTATCTCATACACATCCTAATTAATCATGTTAACATGATATTCATTCCAACACAAGCATATTAAGCCTAATATGCATAACCATAGCATAATTAAAACAATACTCCATTCATCTCACTTGTTCAAGGGATATAGCCACAGCGGCATCCCTACATGCCATAGGAGATCCCATTGAATAGGAAGAGAGGGCCTTTAAACCCTACTTAGCTCTTATGACCGGACGACCATGGTGACTAACCCAATCTGAATTAGTTACTAGGATATAACTTTTCATATGTATATATTTGAACTAATCATGCATCAATTCATAACATAGTAAACAATCAACACCAAAGAGATTTCTAATTCTATGCATTAAGGTGGCTCTGATACCACTGTTGGGTTACCAGGCCGGGTGTAGCGGAAGACTAGGTTTCAAAATTTCATTTTTTGAAATCTTGATCGGCCGGAACCCTAAACCCTAGGACCACTTGAGCATGACAATCAATAAATCTAAACTTTAGGGCTATGGAAGAATACCTGGAGTGCTATTATCCTTTATTTCCATGAGGCACACAAGTGCATTGTTGCCTAGTGTAGCAATCCAAGAGGAGGGGTGAATTGGATTTTTTTGAGAAATTAAAGCAAATATGTGCTGCACTTTAAAGTATTTATGAAGCAATGCAAATGAACATATAATGAATAAAATGCAATGCTATGAATATAAGCAGCAAATGCAAGAGAGCAACGAACACACATACAAACACAAAGGTTTATAGTGGTTCGGTGCACACCAAGCACCTACATTCACTCCCAAGCTATCCCTTCGAAATTTTACTATAATCAACCTAGATTACAGCCAACTTGTTTTCAAGGGCTCATAAGTTAAACTCAAAGTTGGTTTTCTTACTTAGGCATACCGACAACCTTTACTTAAGCCAACCTAGGCTTGGATTCCAATTCACAGCTTGGAAGGGCCTAACACCTAGTTTCAAACACCCTTGAAACTAGTCACAACAGATAAATTCAAAAGTACAAGAGTAAAGCACAAGAAAAACTCTCTATAGATTAGAAAGTAGAAGCTTTGAGGTTCTTGATGATTTCATGACTTGTCTTCTCCTTAGAATCACTTTAAAGACCACTTTTAGAATGTTGATTTGAAGGCTTGGAAGCTTTTTTAGTGGGAATCATCTCTTTTGCTCTTTTTTTGACTTTGGAAGTGAAGTTCTCAAAGGTAAGTCTTGTCTCTTGTGAGTTAGCTATTCTTGAATGAGTTTGGTAAGACTTAAATATTTCAAAAATATCCAAAAAATGGTTTATGACCATTGGTGAAGCAAAACTACCTGTTTGGAGCTTGTAGGATTCAAATTTGATGCTTAGAAATTGTAACTGTTATTGCTGTCAGAACCCATGAGTCGATACTTAAGTTTGTTCAAAAGTCGACACTTGGATCTTCATGAGTTGATACTTGGATCTGCATGAGTCGACTCAAGATATAAATCTTAAAAAAATTGAGTTCTATTCCATTTTTGTTCTCAGGCTATGAGTCGACCTCTGAGTTGATACTTGACTTCTATGAGTCAACACTTGATTCTTCTAAGTCAACACTTGACAAAAAATATCTCAAAATGGCATAATTCTATATCATTATTTTTCTCAGGCCATGAGTTGACACTTGGTTCTTGTGAGTCGATACTTGACTTCTTCATGAGTCGATATTTGACTTCTATGAGTCAACTAAAGGCACGCCAAAGAGATTACTACGTGCCAGTCCTTCTGAAGTATCGACACCTCATATATCATGAGTCAACACTTGGTATGTGCCACTCAAAAACTCTATGCCAAGCTTCAAAATTCAAAGTGTTCTTCAATAAAACTTTAATATCTTCTTCATAAAATCTAGATTGGCCCATTTTAAGGATTTTCAAGGTGAGAAGACTTCTTATACACTGAAATTCACTTAGCTTCAAAATTAGTGAGTTTGATACATTTGTATGAAAAATTTGATGTACCTGTATCCTGAAACTCACAACTATAATTAAAATATTAGTATAAAACATATACTCAATATTTTTTGTTAATCATCAAAATCAAGGGCTAAAGCCAACATGCATGCCCTCCAAAGGTGATCGACATAGGAACCAAACTAAGAAAGCACTCATACAATAGTTGCTTGTTTGATTGGGACTCCTTTTGGTAGCCTTTTGGACCTTTTCCCTTGCTGGACTCCCTACCCTCCTGTAGGGCACTCTGAGACCTCTCTATATCTATTCTCGGATCTCGGATACCCCTTCTATTTTTCTCCTTAGGCTCTTATCTTAAAAGACTGGCCTTTATCTTGAGAGGACAAGCCTTGTCTTAATAAGACAAGCCTTGTCTTGGGTGGAGGGAATGAAAAATAGTAAGTTGGGTTTTCTAATGGGAAATCTGATATCTGGCATCAAATCATTAATGCCTTTTATAGAGTAAATAGGGGCACCTGATATGCCTCTTCTGTAGCCTTTGATATGTCAAATAACATATCAAATAAGACCCTTCATTAAGGAGTCTTATCTTGAAGAGACATGATCCTTCTTGCACCAAGAGACAAGACCCTTTTGTCTCTTCGATTTCCAGCCAATCTATTCTTCTACCATGTGGCAATAACCGATTACAGGAAAGGCAAGGGGTGTGAAAAGAGAAGTGAAGCATCAAAGAATTTTAAGATACTTAAAATAGAAGGACTCTGCCTTCTCAATTTGGCGCCAACAATGAAGGGACGCGCATTCCACTTTCACATCACTTCCCTCCAATTTGATCAGTCAAAGCCCCTTAACATGGCATAGAGATGAGGGAGGAGTCTCATGGGACTCTATCCTATATTTTTGATTAACTAGCAAAAGGACTCTTGGTCCTTTTGCGCACCAAATTGGCGTGAAACCAAATAGCACACCAAGAGTCCACGCCAACATGGACTCTATCACAAAAGCAAGATAAGTCCTAATTAATTCAGATAAAAACTAAAATAGACTATCCTAATAAAGACACAATCCAATTTAAGTCCCTCTTAAATTAGTTAGCTCAATTAGCAAGCAACTGGATCCAATCCAATTAGGTTAGGAGTTGGGCTAGCCAACATATGCTAGTATATCAATTAGCTAGCCAATTAGGATCCTATAACCCTAATAAAAATATAACTGACTTCCTTGGCCAATTTCCTAATATGTGTGACCCTTTGGGTTCCACATCTAGCAAGCAATAGGTCTAGATCCAAGCTAATTCGATCTAATCAAAATCAATTTGACCTAATCAGATCAAATTGAGCTGACCTAAGTTGCAAATTCGAACCAACTTCCGAATTGACTCATGAATCCAATCGAATTGATCCATGAAAACCTACAAAACATGATTGATGTCTAGCAATGTGTCATGGCTACCTGAAAGATGAGAAATTTGATAGAAATTATCAAAATACCCTTCAATGAAAAGTTATCGTGCAATTCAATCCTTCGATCTCCCTTTATCCCGATTAAGTGATGGGCATGGATAAATGTCAAACCCTAGCACTTAATCATTTTGAATCTCAATTCGATAATGAAGACTTGATTGATGATAGATTAGAAACCCTATCTAATCTCATTCTGCTTTGATCAAAGACTTCCTGAGTCATCATTCGAAAAGATCACATGGGATAACAACTCCCCTTTACTAGGAGCGATCGATTCCTTGTTGACCTATTCATTATCTTCATATATAATCTACCATATCCAGAAACACCTCGTACATGACTTAATTGTCATGAATGAGTATGTACCAAAACATGGGTTCATGTGCACAAGATACCATGGTAGTCTCAGGTCTAAGGATCACATGCACAACTCCCACTAAGAGAACATTTCTTTGATAAATAAGTAAGACTTCTTTTTGATGTTCTCTTGTTGGATCAGTTCAGTGGACTCATAACCTAATGAGCACCCACATCCTTGTATGAGTGTCTCTACACAAGTGGCTATGAGACCAACAACCCTCTCCAACGAGCATACATAAGATGTGCTAGTCTTTCTGGATTCATTGATCCCCAAATCGATGGTCCATCGGCCAGGAATATTTTAGATTAGGATTTATAGGAACTTAGGTCTCATTATTATGATTTCCATCATAACCTTAACTCCATTACCCTAACCTATGGGGTTCACCATAATCTAATATAGATGTAGCAATATGATGAATGAAAATTGCCTTTATTTAATTAAATAATGTCATACAAGAGTTGGTAGATTACAATAATGCTCTTACAAAGATTGGCTTTTAGGATACTTTTCTTTCATCCAGCTAAAGGACGAGATCGAAGGACCGATCAAACATGGGTACTTAGGAAGTTATGTGGTGCGGGCATCACAGTTCGAAAGAAGCTTCAATCCAATTTTATCAAGCCAAATACATTATGGATTTCAATTGACTAAGTTAATGCCACTTTTGATTTCAATTTTATTTCTTTTATTGAACATGTATCCTGTAAATAGGGAAATTTATTTTTCTGGTCAAGTTTGAGTCTTGTAATTAGGGTTGGGCTTATGTTAATTTGGTCTTTTGAGTCCAATTAAGGTCAATTTGGTCTTATAATTAGTGAATTTACAAGTTGGGTTCAAGTTTGGTTTGGTTTGGGTTCAAATGAAGCATGAAGACATAAAGATTAGGTGAGGCAAACCACTTCAAGAAACCTTGCCAAGTTGGAGCGCCACATCATCAAACTTATATGGAAGACACCTCATCTCCCAAGCCCACATGAAAGCCACCTCATGAGGCCACCTCACTCCATCTTATCAAGACATGAATCAAGGATGATTTCAACTTCCCCACTTTTCAAGGCATGAATCAAGGATGGTTTCAACTTCCCCACTTATCAAGGCATGAATCAAGGATGGTTTCAACTTCCCCACTTATCTCTCCATGATTTATTTAACCTCCTTTTGAATTCAAAATTTTAAATGACTTTGGAGAGGCTATAAATACCACTCCAAACCCCTTGTAAAGGAGATTATTGATGAATGAAATCAAAAGAGTCTTTTTCTTCCACTTGTTATATGCAATGTGTCCTCCGAGAGGGAGTGGGTGAGAGACCCATAACATCATCCTTTAGCCATCCTAGTATTCTCCTAAATCCACCAAAATTCTAGCTAGAAGTTGCCCCACCACCATCCTAAGTAGATCTTCCAAATTCCATCCAAGTCTTCTTCCCCATTGCCACTCTACAAGGATGCCTATTCCAATCTTCAAGCAAGCTTCTACAGCAAATTTTGGATGTCATCCCTTGCCTTCATGGGACGCCAACTCCAGTTGCAATTCAAGGATTCCAAGGTGATTACAGTCCAGACATTGAATGAAGCCAATTGATCTCCTCCAACTCCATCCACTCCAATCATATTATTGAAGCTTTATTAATTTTCAATCTTCTTGTCATCTCAAGTCACTAATCCCTTTTCTTTCTAAGGTTCTCCAAGATCACGAGTCGATGAGAAAGTTGGTCTTGCCCTTGGGACCTTTCAAGCCAGAAGTCTTCATCTTTGGAGGTGATAGTTTTCGAGTACCAATCTTCATTCGGGAGTGCTGAAATTGAATCCCTTCTAATGGCCTAAGACATCAATATTGGTAAGAAAACCCTCCTTATTTCTTAAGTTTGAATAGTTGAATGGTCTATGCCCTAGATAGGATGGTTTCTCAATGCCTTAGTTCCAATCTTCATGGATGGATATGCAGCCCTAGTTTGAGTTATTCCCTTATTTAGTATTTCCTTCATATGACTCTTTACTATTTTGTGTTTGAATTAAGTTTATGCTCGTAGGGATCATTGCTCAACAAATTAAATCACCCACTAAATTAGAATTCATTCATCTCATCCACATCAAATTTGGTATCAGAGCATGGTAGGTTAGGGCTTTGCATCATCTTCAGTACCTGGATTTGGGTGCTTCACCAGGACATCCGGTCTTAGGAGAAAAGTAGGGTTTTAAGACCCTCTCTTCCCATTCCATAAGGATCTCCTAAGGCATGTCGGGGTGCCATTGTGATTGACCCTTGAAGGGAACACAAGAAGGTAAGTGTAAAATCCTAAAGAATAGTTTTGCATCATTTAAATCTAGCATCTTTAAAATTTCTACTGTTCTGTCCTACATGCATTATCTATGTTCCAGGAACTACCATGCCTAACACATATTTTATTTTTTAATTTTCTTTCATCTGGTATATCATCGATGAGCTAGGAATGTTTTGTGATTTTTTCTGAATTTTCTAACATTGATACACGTCACTTTTTTGCACCACTTCAGAACTGCAATACACTGATTTCTGCACCTGAAATTAGGGTTCTTATGCATGTTTTCATTTGTCTCATGGTAAATCAATTTAAGGGCACCAATATGACATAGGGTCAGGATTTCATTACCTGTCCCTAGCCCAAAAATCACCAACCTGCATAGCGAACCCAACCCTTAATTAAAACTGAGTAGATATTTAATTTGCTCTAGTGAGCTAGGGACACCCACAAGGTCGGGTCGAAACAAGTGTCAAGCCAATTTAGATAACTTGTTTGTGTGTGCTTGTGTATCTGGTGTCTAGGCAAGTGGTTTAGGGACAAGAGCCCGAAGGAAGGTGGATTGGTCTGCTTACCTGGCTAATTTCAAATTGGTGTCTAAGGCAAGCAAAGAGGGACCTCCACCAACCTTACACTTACCTGGCCAGGTGCCAAGTTACTACAACCAATATTGTCATCTTGACCTAACATTTGGTTTGGACTTTAGGTCTAGCAAACCCCTAGCCCAAGTTTGAGTCTCTATGCATGGCAACCAGATCCGGAACTCCCTATCAGCATTCACTTGACCATCCCAGTTCTTTCATAGATCCCAATCTAGAAACCCTGATGAGAACTATGACTGAGCAGTTCAAGCAATTGAACACTAGGTTTGATCAAATGGAAGAGAGGATAAGAGCCCTTGAAGAGACCCGTTTGACCCCTACTAAATCATAATCACCCAGATTGCCACCAGTCCATCCTAGAGTCCAACGCCAGGAATATACTCCCGACCCACATCCAAGGAGAGTTCACCATGATTATGTTGACCAAGATGAAAGGGCCCTTAGAAACATTCATCTAGTGCACCCACATTTGATGGAAACTTGGATCCTAAGGTGTATTAGACTGGGAGGGTGATATGGACCAATATTTTGATTGGTATGAAATGTTGAAAGATAGGAAATTTAAGTTTGCCAAACTTAGATTGGTCCATCAAGCTAGATTGTATTTGGGTAACGTTGAACGTATGAGCCGATAGAGGGGTGACATGCCCATAGCCACTTGGAGAGCTATGAAGGTGAAACTTAGGGAGAAGTATTTACCAATGTCCTATAAACAAAGTCTCTTGGATCAATGGCAACGATTAACTTAAGGGAATAAGACAGTAACCGAATATATTACCAAGTTTGATGAGTTCATGATGAGATGCAACGTGGTCGAGTCTGAGGTAGCAACTTTGTCTAGGTTTAGAGCAGGCCTACATGAGGAGATCCAGAGAGAACTATTTTTGAGAGAAGTCCATGACCTAGACCAAGCCTACTGACGCGGCACGATGAAGAGAATGCAATCTAAATGATGGATTGAGAAATGAGAGCAATGAAGCCTATTAACAGGTACTAAAATTTCAGATCAAAAGTACTAAGCTAAAGCCATGGAAGGAGCACTGAAATTTGGAACTTATGCCGCGATGTAGTTATTTAAATCATAGAGAAGATTAGGGCTAATGAATATTGAATTTAAACCTTAGCAACGATCTTCAATAACTCAGACTTAAGAGATTAGGAGGTGTTATTTACCCAAGATGATCACTCCCTGATAGATCCATTGAAGCTCTTAGACGAACTAGCCCTGAAGTGAAAGATTGGCATTCCAAAGAAACTAGTTTCATTCAACATTGATCTTTGGCAAGAGAACCCTTTCTTGAACTCCGAATCGTAGAAGGATCCTGCACAATGAACGGGTTAGACTGGGACCAATTTGAAAGATATCAAAACAAAGAAACCAAACAGGCAAGGGAACTTCGATGGAGGCATGGATCCCTAGAGGTGGATGTTGGCGTTGGACACTTGAAAGCTTGAGAAGAGAAAATCAAACACACCCAAAGAAAACAAGAGGATACTACCAAAAAAACACCTTCTTCAACTACTACTTCACTTAAATTTCATTTCATCCAAAAAAAGCTTCTCCTTACCATGGGCGTACAAGAGGCTTTTAATGGCCTTTCAATCAATTTGAAATTTCCCATATTATGGAGAAATATTAGGGGGGGTTACATGAAATATGGAGGATTTTCTGGAGGATTTGGTGGAGCTGGTTGTATGATTTGTGGATGGAGTTGGCCGACCTCCTTTGAATTTGAAAACACTCCTTGGTCGACCACTTGTAGCTTTCATATAATTTAAAATTTGAATGATGCCACATGGCAGGTGAGGTGGCATGATGTGGCGTGGCAAGGTGGCATGGTGACATGGCGCATCCTTCTCCATGGCGCCCCTTGGAGATGACATGGCAAAGGTGATGTGACATCCTCTGGTGATGAGTTTGCACCGGTGGTCCATGATAATGTGGCATTCCAAGTAAAGCTGGTCTGGCCCAATTTCAAGTAGCTCTTGAACTTGACTCAGTACAAAGCCTAATTAACTCTAATTGAACTCTTGATTGAATTCTAATTGAACTTTAAAACCCCAAAAGAAAATAAAACAGGACTCAATAAACATACAAGACTCATACGAGACTTGAGTTCCTAGTCTCAATCCATAAAGAACTTGGTATTAGTTGAAGCTTCTTCTTTCTGAGCCTAGTGCCCCCACCAATTCTTCCCGGGTGGGAGGAACTCGACCCTGTCGAGTATGGTTCAGCCTGGCTTTGATATTGTTCAAATAAGTCCGGGTCTAGTCATTGCAGGTCTTCTCTAGCGATTAAGGAGTCATCAGATTTTGGTCTCCCTTGCCAACGGACCAAATATCGATAGTAATCCTTGTTTCTGGTAGTGACAATCTTATTATCCAGGATTTGTTCAGTTTTCTCTCATTTTTGAGGAATGGTTGTTTGTGGATACTCGGGTAATGGTTCACTCTCAAAAATATGGTCAGGCCCAAAAGGCTCACTAGGTATCATCATGGGTTCCTTATATTCTATCAAGTCTGAGACATTGAAGGTTGGGTTGATACCTAGGTCTGAAGGTAATTCCAATATGTAAGCATTAGATCTAATCTTTTTTAGGACTTTAAAGGGGCCTGCACCACGGGTATGTAGTTTCTTGAAAGTCCCGGATGGGAACATGATCTCTCTCATAGAATTCCTTGACTTTCTTTCTTGAATTAGTCTATGTTTATAGGATTCATTGCTCAAATTTATTTCATGATGCAAATCCTCAACATGCTATGCATAGGACTCAGCAGACTCAGAAACTTACACAAGCACTTACGAAATGCAGACTGAACTAGGCATCCTTATTGAGAGGAATTTTATTGGATTCTCTAGGGCCTAAACCTAATAGATTAATGACTCTCTAGGTTTGACCCTGGTCTGGTATGCACATGAGAATTTACCATGGGTTCCTAGCAAATGCCATAAGGTTTTCCAAAAGTAGGAGCAAAAGGAATAGGCTTTAAAGGCTCATGCAACCTAGTAATCTCATCAAAATGAAACTTAATGGCTCTAAAATTAGGATAAGACTTAATGAAAGGCAGGAAATAGGAATCCGAGTCTTGGGGTAATTTAGGGGAATCTTGAAACAGACCTTGGTTACTCATGATGACCTTAAGATTTGAATATTGATCTACGGGCGGGATGCTTCTAGGTAGTTGAAGGTCATCGGCAAAGTCTTCTAAAATAATGATTGGTTCTTCTCAGGTAACTGAAGGAGTTCTTGTGTCGAAGCTAAAGTATTATGTTCTTCCTGAGGGCATTGTCTTACGGGAACCAAGTCCTCACTAAATTTTGGTTGTTCTGATGTTTCAGGACTAGGCTCAATAATCTTTTCTTTACCAAAGATTTCCTCAAGTAAGGTACTAAAGTTATTCTCTTCACAGTCTTCCCCTTCATATTCATCTATTAAACTTATGTCAGTCTCATACACATATTTACTAGGTTCAGACTTGCCTTCTTCCTTCCCTAGCCCTTCAGTTTGAGGATATCCTAAGTCTTGAGTATTCATGAACTCAACTTGTACTTCAGGGTTCTTACTCCTATCATTCATATGAGCTAATGGGATAGTAGGAGTTGGTTGGTCTAAGGAAAATTGTTTAGCCAGCATTTGGTTCAATTGGGCCATTAGATCATTTAGGCCTTTCAGCATGGTTTCAAGATTCAGGTCCATAGCTACACTGGACTGGGTCTGGACTGGTGAATATGAGGCTCCTGATCTAGTTTTCATGCATGCAAGTAGACTCAAGCTCGAGCAAAGGTTTGCTAGACCTAGAGCACAAATTAGAGGTCTAATTAAGTGAACCAACTAGCTAGTAGTACTTATGGGACTTAGCCAGGTAGGTGGTGGGGAGTGAAGGTCCCTGATTGCCAACCTTAGACACCAATCTGAGATTGGCCAGGTAGGCGGACCAAATCACAAGCCCTGATGCACCAATCCTAGACACCAAGCCAGTAAGCACACACCAATTAGTGACACAGTTAACTTGACCCTAACCTGAACCCAACTTGTTGGTGTCCCTAATCCACTAGGGCAATTAACGTTCTACTCAATTTTAATTAACGGGCTTGGATCGATATGCTGGTTGGTGATTTTTTAGGCTAGGGACAGGTGATGAAACCCTGACCCTATGTCAAATTGATGCCCTTAATTTGATTTCTCACGAGATGAATGAAATGCAAAGGTGCTGCAGAAGTGTGTTGCAGTTTAAAAGTGGTGTGGAAAACGTGATGAAAAAAATGTCCAAAAATTCTAAAAAATTCACAGAGGATTCCTAACTTATATGTTTCAATGCAAATAAAACAAATTTTAAAAATAAAATCTGTACTACTCTAAGCAGATCCTACAAATGAAGATAAATAAAAAGGACAGAACATAACCCTAATGATAGTGTTGAACTGCAGAAATTTTCATTTTTTTTTATAATTTTTTTCTGATGATTAAATTTAATATGGTGATAACTGACTTAAAAAGGAACAAGAAAAAAAATATTTTAATAAAAAATTAGTGACTTGCCTTTGGAGCTGCAGACGGATTACAGTAAACAGATGCAAATTTTCAGAAAAACAGAACCTAATCAAACAAGTGCAATGGCTTACCCAAACTTCAATCTAAAAAATTCACGTCCGGCCAGGGGCTCATTATTCCCATGGGTCGTGACAGTGTACTGGAGTACACCCGCTCAGGAGGCGTGAATTTTATATCTTGCTTGGATTTAAAGAAAACTATTCTACCCTAATGCAACCATGCTCTGATACCAATTTGACGTGGCACGATGAAGAGAATGCAATCTAAATGATGGATTGAGAAATGAGAGCAATGAAGCCTATTAACAGGTACTAAATTTCAGATCAAAAGTACTAAGATAAAGCTATGGAAGGAGCACTGAAATTTTGAACTTACGTCGCAATGTAGTTATTTAAATCCTAGAGAAGATTAGGGCTAATGAATATTGAATTTAAACTTAGCAACGATCTTCAATAACTCAGACTTAAGAGATTAGGAGGTGTTATTTACCCAAGATGATCACTCCCTGGTAGATCCACTAAAGCTCTTAGACAAACTAGCCCTGAAGTGAAAGATTGGCATTCCAAAGAAACTAGTTTAATTCAACATTGATCTTTGGCAAGAGAACCCTTTCTTGAACTCCGAATCGTAGAAGGATCCTGCACAATGAACGGTTAGACTGGGACCAATTTGAAAGATATCAAAACAAAGAAACCAAACAGGCAAGGGAACTTCGATGGAGGCATGGATCCCTAGAGGTGGATGTTGGCATTGGACACTTGAAAGCTTGAGAAGAGAAAATCAAACACACCCAAAGAAAACAAGAGGATACTACCAAAAAAATACCTTCTTCAACTACTACTTCACTTAAATTTCATTTCATCCAAAAAAAGCTTCTCTTTACCATGGGCGTACAAGAGGCTTTTAATGGCCTTTCAATCAATTTGAAATTCCCCATATCATGGAGAAATATTAGGGGGGGTTACATGAAATGTGGAGGATTTGGTGGAGCTGGTTGCATGATTTGTGGATGGAGTTGGCCGACCTCCTTTGAATTTGAAAACACTCCTTGGTCGACCACTTGTAGCTTTCATGTAATTTAAAATTTGAATGATGCCACGTGGCAGGTGAGGTGGAAATGATGTGGCATGGTAAGGTGGCATGGTGACATGGCGCATCCTTCTCCATGGCACCCCTTGGAGATGACAAGGCAAAGGTGATGTGACGTCCTCTGGTGATGAGTTGGCACCGGTGGTCCATGATGATGTGGCATTCCATGTAAAGCTGGTCTGGTCCAATTTCAAGTAGCTCTTGAACTTGACTCAGTACAAAGCCTAATTGACTCTAATTGAACTCTTGATTGAATTCTAATTGAACTTTAAAATCCCAAAAGAAAATAAAACAGGACTCAATAAACATATAGGACTCATACGAGATTTGAGTTCCTAGTCTCAATCCATAAAGAACTTGGTATTAGTTGAAGCTTCTTCTTTTTGAGCCTGGTGCCCCCACCACCTACCAAGTTACCAGGGACTGTGAGAGATTCCAGAAGAGACCTTTATTTTGCTGACCTGAGCCCACTAGGATAAATCACCCTGGAAGCAGGCCTAGCCCAAACCCAAGCCCATCCAACAGATCCAATCCTACTACTCCAGAAGCTCGTAGAGATGACAAAGGAAAAAGTCCTAAAGTAAAAAGAGGAGGTAGTGTCCATTGTTTTAGGTGTTGTCAGGAAGGTCATATTGCAAGCCAATGTCCCAACAGAGCGCTACACAGGAGAAATAGATGAGGAGGCCCCTGAACCCTTAAAAGATTATGAGGAAGAGGTATATGAGGCCAGAGAGAATTTACCTGATGAGTATGAAGGGGATGAAGAGATCATAGAATCATCTGAATTCCTAGGAGTTGTGAGATGTATCTTGACCTAGGGTAAGGAACAGGAAGATTGGCGTAGGACCAACATCCTACAAACTTTTGTTAAAATAGAGGAAAAAGTCTGCAAGATCATCTTAGATAGCGAAAGTTGTGTCATCGCTATTCAACCAGTATGGTCAAGAACTTAGGATTTCCCACTGTGCGCCATCCCAACCCATATAAGGTATCTTGGATAGATTCGACCTCGATTCCCATCAAATTTAGGTGCCAAGTCACAATCCGAATCCAGTCCTACCAAGAAAAGGTTTGGTGCGATGTTCTTCCCATGGGGGTAAGCAGCATCATATTAGCATGACCATGGTTGTATGACCATGATGCTATACTCTATGGTCGCTCTAATTCTTGTGCTTTTACTCACAATGAAAAAAAGATTGTAATCAATTTTTCACCACCTAAGGACCAAAAGAGAGGATCAAGTCATTTAAGGGATAAGAAACAAGGTGTAAACCTGATTAGTGCTAAGTAATTGGAATAGGGGATTAGTGATGGTTCTCCCGTGTGGATTTTGATAGCTAAGGAAACCCAGGACCAATCCCATAAGGAACAACCGTAGGAAGTGTTAAGGTTTCTAAAAGAGTTTCAAGACATATTTTCATAGGACCTTCCTAATAACCTTCCACCCTTGAGAGACATTTAACATGCAATAGATTTGATCCCAGGATCGACATTACCAAACCTCCCCCATTATAGAATGAATCCTATAAAACACTCTGAGTTACAACATCAAGTTGGAGAACTTCTACTAAAGGGATTCATTAGAGAGAGCCTAAGCCTATGTGCAGTACCAGCCCTTCTGACCCCTAAGAAGATGGCACATGGAGAATGTGTGTAGATAACAGGGTCATAAATAAAATCGCCATTAAGTACCATTTTCCTATTCCCTGTTTAGACGACATGTTGGATATGATGGCCAGAGCAAAGATTTTCTCCAAAATTGATCTTAAGAGTGGCTATCATCAAGTAAGAATTAGGCCCGAGGACGAATGGAAGACTGCTTTCAAAACCAAAGATGGCCTATATGAGTGGGTTGTAATGCCTTTCGGTCTGTCCAATACACCTAGTACCTTCATGAGAATCATGACCCAGGTTTCGAGGACATTCATAGGAAAATTCGTAGTGGTCTACTTTGATGACATTCTCACCAATAGTAGAACAAAGGAAGACCACTTGGACCATCTTAGGCAAGTTTGCCAAGCCCTTAGACAAGATAGTCTCTATACCAACTACAAGAAATGTGAATTCATGACTCATAGATTTATCTTTCTAGGATTTATTGTCAAAACTGAAGGGATGTCAGCCGACCCCGAAAGGTCAAGTCCATAGTCAAGTGGCCCATACCCAAGAGCATCCATGATGTTCGTAGTTTCCATGGTTTAGCCACCTTCTATAGGAGATTCATTAGAGCATTCAGCACAATAGTGGCACCCATTACTGACTGCATTAGGAAGGGAACTTTTGAATGGACAAAACCTGCTAATAGAGCCTTCCAAGAAATAAAAAAAAATGACACAAGCACCTATTTTGAGGTTACCCGATTTTTCAAAGGTATTTGAGGTTGCTTGTGATGCCTCTGGGGTAGGAATTGGAGGAGTTTTGAGTCAAGAAGGTCATCTAGTGGCATTCTTTAGCGAAAAGTTGAATGAGGCAAGAATGAGATACTCAACATATAATAGAGAATTATATGTGTTAGTACAAGCCTTGAGGTATTGGAGACACTACTTACTACCATAAGAATTTGTTCTTTATTCTTATCATGAAGCCTTACGATTTCTTAGTTCTCAAAAGAAACTAAACCCTAGGCACGGGAAATGGGTAGAATTCATCCAAGCATATACCTTTGTCTTGAAACATCATGTCGGCACTGAGAATAGGGTTGCAGATGCATTAAGCCGGAGATCCTTGCTTTTGACTTCAGTTAGCACTGAGGTTGTAGGGTTTGATAGACTGAAAGAGGAATACCCTAAGTGTCCAGACTTTAGTGAGATCTATCAATCCCTCAAACAAGGACCATCTAGTGTACATAGTGACTATACTCTCCTAGATGTATTCCTTTTCAAAGGAAATCAACTGTGTATTCCTCGAACTTCTATTAGAGAATTTTTGATCTGGGAAGTTCATGATGGAGGCTTAGCTGACCATTTTGGAAGAAATAAGACCATTTTAGCAGTAGAAGATCAGTGTTTTTGGCCTAGTCTTAGGAGGAATGTAGCCCAAGTTGTAGTGCAATGTCGAACATGTGCTGTTGCCAAATAGCAAAAGTAGAACACTGGGTTGTACACTCCTCTACCAATCCCTGATTGTCCATGGTAGGATCTTAGTATGGACTTTGTACTAGGACTCTCAAAGACCTCTAGGAGACACGATTCAAACTTTGTTATAGTAGATTGATTTTCTAGGATGGCTCACTTCATCCCATGTTTCCAAACCTTAGATGCTTCAAGAATGGCCAAACTTTTTCTTGACGAGGTAGTTAGATTATATGGTTTATCCAAAACCATTGTTTCAGATAGAGATGTTAGGTTTACTAGCTATTTTTGGAAGACCCTTTGGCATATGCTAGGAACCAAGCTAAAATTTTCTACTGCCTATCATCCTCAGACTGATGGCCAAACTAAAGTAGTCAATCGAAGTCTAGGAAACCTTCTAAGATGTTTAGTTGGTAATAGTATGGGAAATCAGGACCTCTTACTCTCTCGTGCGGAATTTGCTTATAACAGCTCAGTCAATAGATCTACTAGGAAGAGTCTTTTTGAGGTGGTCCATGGTTACAAACCTAGAAAATCCTTAGATCTTATCCCTTTACCCACACATGCACGAGTCTCTGAGTCTGCTGAGTCATACTCACAGCATGTTAAGGACTTGCATAAAGATATCAATAAAAAAGTTAATATGAGCAATGAATCCTACTGGCATATGGCTAATTCACATAGGAAAATCAAAGAGTTCTCTGAAGGAGACTATGTAATGGTTAGACTCAAACCTGAACGGTTCCCACCTGGAACTATGAAAAAATTACATGCCTGTGGTGCAGGGCCATTCAAAATCCTAAAGAAGATTGGACCTAATGCGTATCTATTGGAACTACCATCTGACCTAGGTATCAGCTTGACCTTTAATGTTTCAGACTTTGTAAAATACAAGGAGCCAATATTGATACCTAGTGAGCCTTTTGGGCCTGAACCTACTATTGAGAGTGACCTACCCCTGAGTGTCGACCAGCCTCTACACCAGAGCGACGAGACCGAATTGAGAGAATTCTGGATGACAAAACTATCACTACCAGAAATAAAGACTATCAACGCTATTTGGTGCAATGGCAAGGTCGACCAGAATCTGATGACTCATATATCACTCAGGAGGACCTACAACGAATCAACCCGGACTTGCTGGAATATTATCAGAGTCAAAGAGATCATTACTCGATAGGGTCAAGTCATTCCGATCCCGGGAGAATTGGTGCGGGCACCACAGTTCGAAAGAAGCTTCAATCCAATTTTATCAAGCCAAATACATTATGGATTTCAATTGACTAAGTTAATGCCACTTTTGATTTCAATTTTATTTCTTTTATTGAACATGTATCCTGTAAATAGGAAAATTTGTAAATAGGGAAATTTATTTTTCTGGTCAAGTTTGAGTCTTGTAATTAGGGTTGGGCTTATGTTAATTTTGTCTTTTGAGTCCAATTAAGGTCAATTTGGTCTTGTAATTAGTGAATTTACAAGTTGGGTTCAAGTTTGGTTTGGTTTGGGTTCAAATGAAGCATGAAGACATAAAGATTAGGTGAGGCAAACCACTTCAAGAAACCTTGCCAAGTTGGAGCGCCACATCATCAAACTTATATGGAAGACACCTCATCTCCCAAGCCCACATGAAAGCCATCTCATGAGGCCACCTCACTCCATCTTATCAAGACATGAATCAAGGATGATTTCAACTTCCCCACTTATCAAGGCAAGAATCAAGGATGGTTTCAACTTCCCCACTTATCAAGGCATGAATCAAGGATGGTTTCAACTTCCTCACTTATCTCTCCATGATTTATTTAACCTCCTTTTGAATTCAAAATTTTAAATGACTTTGGAGAGGCTATAAATACCACTCCAAACCCCTTGTAAAGGAGATTATTGATGAATGAAATCAAAAGAGTCTTTTTCTTCCACTGGTTATATGCAATGTGTCCTCCGAGAGGGAGTGGGTGAGAGACCCATAACATCATCCTTTAGCCATCCTAGTATTCTCCTAAATCCACCAAAATTCTAGCTAGAAGTCGCCCCACCACCATCCTAAGTAGATCTTCCAAATTCCATCCAAGTCTTCTTCCCCATTGCCACTCTATAAGGATGCCTATTCTAATCTTCAAGCAAGCTTCTACAGCAGATTTTGGATGTCATCCCTTGCCTTCATGGGATGCCAACTCCAGTTGCAATTCAAGGATTCCAAGGCGATTACAGTCCAGACATTGAATGAAGCCAATTGATCTCCTCCAACTCCATCCACTCCAATCATATTATTGAAGCTTTATTAATTTTCAATCTTCTTGTCATCTCAAGTCACTAATCCCTTTTCTTTCTAAGGTTCTCCAAGATCACGAGTCGATGAGAAAGCTGGTCTTGCCCTTGGGACCTTTCAAGCCAGAAGTCTTCATCTTTGGAGGTGATAGTTTTTGAGTACCAATCTCCATTCGAGAGTGCTGAAATTGAATCCCTTCTAATGGCCTAAGACATCAATATTGGTAAGAAAACCCTCCTTATTTCTTAAGTTTGAATAGTTGAATGGTCTTTGCCCTAGATAGGATGGTTTTTCAGTGCCTTAGTTCCAATCTTCATGGATGGATATGCAGCCCTAGTTTGAGTTATTCCCTTATTTAGTATTTCCTTCATATGACTCTTTACTATTTTGTGCTTGAATTAAGTTTATGCTCGTAGGGATCATTGCTTAACAAATTAAATCACCCACTAAATTAGAATTCATTCATCTCATTTCCACATCAAATTTGGTATCAGAGCATGGTAGGTTAGGGCTTTACCTCATCTTCAGTACCTGGATTTGGGTGCTTCACTAAGCCATACGGTCTTAGGAGAAAAGTAGAATTTTAAGACCCTCTTTTCCCATTCCATGGGGATCTCCTAAGGTATATCGGGGTGCCATTGTGATTGACCCTTGAAGGGAACACAAGAAGGTAAGTTTAAAATCCTAAAAAATAGTTTTGCATCATTTAAATCTAGCATCTTTAAAATTTCTGCTGTTCTGTCCCACATGTATTATCTATGTTCCAGGAACTACCACGCCTAACACAAATTTTATTTTTTAATTTCCTTTCATCTGGTATATCATCTATGAGTTAGGAATGTTTTGTGAGTTTTTCTAAATTTTTTGACATTGATACACATCACTTTTTTGCACCACATTAGAACTGCAACACATTGATTTCTGTACCTGAAATTAGGGTTCTTATGCATGTTTGCATTCATCTCATTGTAAATCAATTTAAGGGCACTAATATGACATTGGGTCAGGATTTCATTACCTATCCCTAGCCCAAAAATCACTAACCTGCATAGCAAACCTGATGGGGAACTAATATGCATGCAATTTTTTTTATATGTTTTACATGTTGAGTTAGGTGATTAATTCCCAAATTTCAGATCAAAATTATTTGTAGGGAATTTTGTATGAATTTTTGAAGATCAGCATGCAGATTAGGACCTAGAAAAGTAGAAAAGAAGGACCGCCGGGGCTGAGAAGCCTCGGTTAGGGCAAGTTCTCCTACAATAAAACTACTGGAGGTAGAGGGGTGTACCTGACAACGTCTGTGAAGATCGCAGCGAAGGGGTCTCTCGTTCCTCGATGGATGCGGCCTGGAAAACCGAGCCAAAGACCCGCGGATACCCGGCTTTCTGCTCGGTGATCCGATTGAGGCTTGGCTGGAGTCGTTGGATTCGTAGGAACTCAGGGACCTGCAAACGACCTGTCAGGGGTTAGAAAGCTCACAAAGGAACAAGAAAACAAAGTAAAAACAGCAAGGGAAGGCTTCTTTTGGAGTGGGCGTCCAGGGATCTGGAGGGTTTGTTGGCAGCAGGAAGATGATTGCAATCACCGGGAAGAAGAACTCTCACAAACCCCTTTATGCACACAGCAGGGTATCACACCACTCAATAGAAGAACTCAAGGTTTTCATTCATCAAAAATTCCCCTCATACAAGAGGCTAGGGTCCCTTAAATAGACCCTTAACCTTGGGCTCCAAGTAAGGGTACATAAGTCTTTACATAAGAATCCTTTTCCCTCTCAAACCCTAGCTAGAAAATAAGGAAATATTAGGTAGAAAAATCCCTAAAATTTTTCTTGACTTGGTCAAGACTCCAAGGATGCCTAGGGGGGCGTGTTGGGCTTCTAGGAGCAGCAAAAGGCCGGCCCAAAGGGGCCCGGGTGCATGGGTTTGGGCCTCTGGAAGCTGGGGTGGCCTGGTAGCCAGGTAGCAGGAATATTCCCTGGTATCTTGCTTCTTAGGGGCTTGGGCTTGGCACCTGGGCTTGATTTCATTGGGCTAGGATGCAGATGGACCTCTGGAATCATGGATGCCCTTATTTATGAATATACTTTGGCATCTGGAAGGGAATCTGGGTATCTGGAGGGCATCTGCAAGGAATCAGGGTTTCTGATTTTTCTCCTGGGGTCTTCAAATCTTCAAGCTGGGTTGGACTTGGGCTAAACTTCCATGTCTTCAATCTGGTTGGACTTGGTCTTCACTTGTATAATATAGTCTTGAGTCTTCAGTATGCTTGGACAGGACTCAAAAAAAATAAAATTAGCTCAACATGAGCTAACTAGCATTGGACTGAACTAGCTCAACATGAGCTGACTAGTACAGAACTGAAATAACAACTAAAATGGACTCAGATGAGCTAAGCCCTTATTACAGATAGATTCATAAATTATTGATCAATTTACAGAGGGTTGAAAAAGCCTCTGTCTTATTCTGGTGCCTCAGGTGTCCCCACCAATTCTCCCGGGGTGGGAGGAACTCGACCCTGTCGAGTGAAGGTTAGACTGGCTCACATATCTCTCGAGAAGGTCTGGGTTGAGGAGTTGCAAGTCCTCTCGAGAAATCCACGAATCGTCCGACTCTGGCCAGCCTTGCCATCGGACCAGGAAGCATTGATAGTCATGGCCCTGGGTCGTGATGGCTCGTGATGGCTTGATTGTCCAGGATACGCTCGATCCGTTCTCCTCTCTCAGGCCAAATTTGTTTGTGGACACTCTAGGTTAGGGTCACTCACAATGAAAAGGAATAGGTCCAAAGGCCTCACTAGGTAGCGCTGCCGGTTCCCTATACTCAACCAGGTCTGTAATATTGAAGGTAGAACTAATGCCCAAATCCGAGGGCAAGTCTAACACCTAGGCATTTGATCCAACCTTCTCTATCACTTTAAAAGGTCCGGCTCTGCGAGCATGAAGCTTCTTTTAGGCCTAAGCCTAACCAAGATAAAATCCACTACATCAAATTCTTTGACCCTTCTTCGGGAATTAGCCAGTTGTTTTAAGATTAGTGCAGGTGGTGAACATGCTAGGCACATGCAGACAAATGATGCAAAGGACTCATACTGATACCTAACAGACTCGACTATGCATTCCTATCGAAGGAAATTTTATTGAACTCTTTGGATCTAAACCTAATAGATTATAGGTTCTCTAGGTTTGATCCTAGCTTGACATGCACATGAAAATTTACAGTGAACTCCTAGCAAATTCCAAAGAGTATGCCAGAAGTAAGATGCAAACCTAACATGCGTGATGAATGCATGCAGTATGCTAATCTCAGCTAAATGCAATCTAATGATCCTAGAAATGCTGGAGGTGTCAGGAAAGGGCAGAAAATAGGAAGTGGGTTCAGAATTAGTTTGGCAAGGTAGAGAAAAAGGTTCATGGTTAGTTGGATAAAGTAGGATAAAAGACGGGGTGTCAGGAACTAATCCTATACTAATGAGGTTAACCTTATGAGGTTGAGCTATATCTACAGGATTTGCATAATGGAAGGATGGGTCACTAATTTCGGGGAAGAGGTCCTTAATGGGAACTATAGGAGGGGACTCATCTTGAAGGTATTGATTCAAAGAGATCAGGTCCTTAATAAATTCTTCTGGTTCTTGTATTTTAGGACTAGACTCTATAATTTGGCTCTCCTCTATGGTTTTCTCAGGTAAGGCTCTAGTAGCAGTACCTAGGTTCTCTTCCTCTATTTGTTCTTCCATTATAGCTTTAGGTTGGATATGGTCAAGGTCAACTAGCTCTGGGTTGGTTTCTACCTGGGCATCTACTGGGTCAGCTAATTCTAGGTCTACTAAAGGTGTCTCCTCTTCTCCCTCATACTCATCCACTAGGCTCACATCAGCTTCATACACTTTCGCGTTAATGTAAGCCTTGTGAATCTCAGGAATGGTTGGAGAAGGTCGGCTAGCAAGAAATTGGTTAGGTTCTGGTCTCTGATTATGGGTACTACTCCTAGTAGGTTCAGGTTGTATAAGGGGTAGTGGCTCACTACTGGGTTCATATTTGGGGATACTAATCCTATGGGATTCAAGTTGACTAGGGGAAGCATGACTAGTACTAGGTTGATACTTAGGGGTTATGGGTTCTCTAGGCTCATAGGACAAGGGTGCAGATCTATGGGTCATGGGATTATAGGATCTGGGGTCATATGATTTTGGGTCAGCTTTATGATCAGGTTCTAAGGATGGATCAAGGTATGGGGTCCTCCTAAGGTTGGGCTCTCTATATGGGTCAGGATATTGGGTCCTCCTAGGATTGGACTCCCTATATGGGTCAGAATACTGGGTTCTCCTAGGGTTGGACTCCCTATATAGGTCAGAATATTGGGTCCTCCTAGGGTTGGACTCCCTATATGGGTCAGAATATTGGGTGTTGGGTCTACTAGGCTCATAGGGTGTGGGTGCATAGGATCTATGATCATGGGATCTAGAGTCATAGGATCTGGAGTCATAAGATCTATAGGTTGTAGGTATACTAGGCTTGTAGGGAGAGGGTAAATAGGATCTATCTTCTTGGTCTATAAAATCCTGATTGAGTCTTCTAGGACTAACCTTAGGGATTGGGTCATGACGATAGGTTCTCCTAGGTTCAGCCTCAAGGTATGGATCAGGGTTTGGGGTCCTCCTAGGTTGAGGATTGTAATACGGGTCAGGATAAGGGGCTCTCCTAGGTTCGACCTCATGGTATAGATCAGGGTTTGGGGTCCTCCTAGGTTGAGGGGAGTCAGGATCTGGCTCAGACTGTGACCCATGGGTTTTTCTTGGGGTCCCTACCCGGACTTTTAACTGATCAAACCTATTGGCACGATGGTCAATTCTATCATTGGTTTGAATACGAGACTGAGTTAACTGGGTCATCTGGATAGTTATCTGGGCAATTTGATCAGCTAGGGCTTTTATTTGGGCTTGTAAATTTTCCATGGGTTCAGACATTTATGAAGGAGGTGGGTGATATGAAACTCCTGATCTAGTACTCATGCAAGACTCGATCAGACCGACTATAGCTGACTAGACCTAAAGTCCAAACTAGATGCTCAATCAGGGTGGCAAACTAGCCTATAGTAACCCTGTACTCAGCCAGGCAGGTGTAAGGGGAGTGTTAGGTCCCTGATTGCCAATCCTAGACACCAATCAGAGATTGGCCAGGTAGGCGGACCAGCACACAAGCCCTTCGGGATTGAATCCCTAAACCACCGTTCTAGACACTAAGCACAAGGCACACACAGGTTAACTTGACACAGTGATCTAACACTAGCCCGGACCCGACCAGTTGGTGTCCCTAGCCCACTAGGGCAAATTAAGTCTAATTAATTTTAGGTTAAGGCTTGGGACTGAATGCAAGGGATGTGGTTTTGGGCTAAGGAGAGGTGATCAAATCCTCCCCCCATCTGATATAGCAAGAGTGCCCTTAAAAGTAAATTATGCAATGATGGCAGGCAGATGAGGATGCAAATTAGGGTTTAGATATTTTTTTTGGTATTTTTGGAGAACATGTATTTTTTTTTTGGTATTTTTTAAATAGAAGAAAACTTGCAAATCATGGCCTAATATACTGGAAATATACTAAAATTAAGAAATATGCAAAAACTCCTAAACAAAACCCTAAAACTTCCAAACTTGTCTTGCTAAAAAAAACAGAGCCGAAAATTTGCAGGCCCTATTTCGGCTTTCATAAAATTCACAGGACATAATAAAATCTGTAAAAATTTTTAAAATTACTTTGAATTATGATAAATCCAGGAAAATAAATTTCAGAATTTTTGGAGTTTTTAACAGAGAGAAATAATTAAAATAACAGAGTATATACGGACTGAAAAATTGCAGAAAACAAGCCCTAATCTAAGCTCTGATACAAAATGATGGGGAACTAATATGCATGCAATTCTTTTTATATATTTTACATGTTGAGTTAGGTGATTAATTCCCAAATTTCAGATCAAAATTATTTGTAGGGAATTTTGTATGAATTTTTGAAGATCAGCATGCAGATTAGGACCTAGAAAAGTAGAAAAGAAGGACCGCCGGGGCTGAGAAGCCTCGGTTAGGGCAAGTTCTCCTACAATAAAACTACTGGAGGTAGAGGGGTGTACCTGACAATGTCTGTGAAGATCGCAGTGAAGGGGTCTCTCGTTCCTCGACGGATGCGGCCTGGAAAACCGAGCCAAAGACCCGCGGATACCCGGCTTTCTGCTCGGTGATCCGATTGAGGCTTGGCTGGAGTCGTTGGATTCGTAGGAACTCAGGGACCTGCAAACGACCTGTCAGGGGTTAGAAAGCTCACAAAGGAACAAGAAAACAAAGTAAAAACAGCAAGGGAAGGCTTCTTTTGGAGTGGGCGTCCAGGGATCTGCAGGGTTTGTTGGCAGCAGGAAGATGATTGCAATCACCGGGAAGAAGAACTCTCACAAACCCCTTTATGCACACAGCAGGGTATCACACCACTCAATAGAAGAACTCAAGGTTTTCATTCATCAAAAATTCCCCTCATACAAGAGGCTAGGGTCCCTTAAATAGACCCTTAACCTTGGGCTCCAAGTAAGGGTACATAAGTCTTTACATAAGAATCCTTTTCCCTCTCAAACCCTAGCTAGAAAATAAGGAAATATTAGGTAGAAAAATCCCTAAAATTTTTCTTGACTTGGTCAAGACTCCAAGGACGCCTAGGGGGGCGTGTTGGGCTTCTAGGAGCAGCAAAAGGCCGGCCCAAAGGGGCCCGGGTGCATGGGTTTGGGCCTCTGGAAGCTGGGGTGGCCTGGTAGCCAGGTAGCAGGAATATTCCCTGGTATCTTGCTTCTTAGGGGCTTGGGCTTGGCACCTGGGCTTGATTTCATTGGGCTAGGATGCAGATGGACCTCTGGAATCATGGATGCCCTTATTTATGAATATACTTTGGCATCTGGAAGGGAATCTGGGCATCTGGAGGGCATCTGCAAGGAATCAGGGTTTCTGATTTTTCTCCTGGGGTCTTCAAATCTTCAAGCTGGGTTGGACTTGGGCTAAACTTCCATGTCTTCAATCTGGTTGGACTTGGTCTTCACTTGTATAATATAGTCTTGAGTCTTCAGTATGCTTGGACAGGACTCAAAAAAAATAAAATTAGCTCAACATGAGCTAACTAGCATTGGACTGAACTAGCTCAACATGAGCTGACTAGTACAGAACTGAAATAACAACTAAAATGGACTCAGATGAGCTAAGCCCTTATTACAGATAGATTCATAAATTATTGATCAATTTACAGAGGGTTGAAAAAGCCTCTGTCTTATTCTGGTGCCTCAGGTGTCCCCACCAAAACCCAACCCTTAATTAAAACTGAGTAGACATTTAATTTGCTCTAGTGAGCTAGGGACACCCACAAGGTCGGGTCGAAACAAGTGTCAAGCCAATTTAGATAACTTGTTTGTGTGTGCTTGTGTATCTAGTGTCTAGGCATGTGGTTTAGGGATAAGAGCCTGAAGGAAGGTAGGTTGGTTCGCTTACCTGGCTAATTTCAAATTGGTGTATAAGGCAAGCAAAGAGGGACCTCCACCAACCTTACACTTACCTGGCCAGGTGCCAAGTTACTACAACCAAGATTGTCATCTTGACCTAACATTTGGTTTAGACTCTAGGTCTAGCAAATCCCTATCCCAAGTTTGGGTCTGTGTGTATAACAACTAGATCAGGAACTCCCTATCAGCATTCACTTGACCATCCCAGTTTTTCCATGGATCCCAATCTAGAAACCCTGATGAGAACTATGACTGATCAGTTCAAGCAATTGAACACTAGGTTTGATCAAATTGAAGAGAGGATAGGAACCCTTGAAGAGACCCGTTTGACCCCTACTGAATCATAATCACCCAGATTGCCACCAGTCCATCCTAGAGAGAACTATTTTTAAGAGAAGTCCACGACCTAGACCAAGCCTACCAAGTTGCTAAGGACTGTGAGAGATTCCAGAGGAGACCTTTATTTTTTTGACCTGAGCCCACTAGGATTAATCTTCCTGGAAGCAGGCCCAGCCCAAACCCAAGCCCATCCAATAGACCCAATCCTACTACTCCAGTAGCTCATAGAGATGACAAAGGAAAAAGTCCTGAAGTTTGAAGAGGAGGTAGTGTCCATATTTAGGTGTTGTCAGGAAGGTCATATTGCAAGCCAATGTCCCAACATAGCGCTACATATAGGAGAAATATATGAGGAGGCCCTTGTACCCATAGAAGATTGTGAGGAAGAGGTATATGAGGCCGGAGAGAACCTAGCTAATGAGTATGAAGGGGATGAAGAGATCATAGACTCATCTGAATTCCTAGGAGTTGTGAGATGTATCTTGACCCAGGGTAAGGAACAAGAAGATTGGCGTAGGACAACATCCTACAAATTTTTGTTAAAATAGAGGAAAAAGTTTGCAAGATCATCTTAGATAGCGAAAGTTGTGTCAACGCTATATCAAGCGATATGGTCAAGAACTTAGTATTGCCCACTGTGCCCCATCCCAACCCATATAAGGTATCCTGGATAGATTCGACCTCGATTTCCATCAAATTTAGGTGCCAAGTCACAATCTGAATCCAGTCCTACGAAGAAAAGGTTTGGTGCGATGTTCTTCCCATGGGGGTAAGCAGCATCATATTAGGATGACCATGGTTGTATGACCATGTTGCTATACTCTATGGTCACTCTAATTCTTGTGCTTTTACTCACAATGGAAAAATGATTGTAATCAATTCTTCACCACCTAAGGACCATATTAAGAGAGGATCAAGTCACTTGAAGGATAAAAAACAAGGGGTAAAACTAATTAGTGCTAAGGAATTAGAACAGGAGATTAGTGGTGGTTCCCCCGTGTGGATTTTGATAGCTAAGGAAACCCAGGACCAACCCCATAAGGAACAACCCTAGGAAGTGTTAAGGTTTCTAAAAGAGTTTCAAGACATATTTTCATAGGACCTACTTAATAACCTTCCATCCTTAAGAGACATTCAACATGCAATAGATTTGATCCCAGGATTCACATTACCAAACCTCCCCCATTACAGAATGAACCCTACAGAACACTCAGAGTTACAATGTCAAGTTGCAGAACTTCTCCAAAAGGGATTCATTAGAGAGAGCCTAAGCCCATGTGTAGTACCAGCCCTTCTAACCCCTAAGTAAGATGGCACATGGAGAATGTGTGTAGATAGCAGGGCCATAAATAAAATCCCTATTAAGTACCATTTTCCTATTCCCCATTTAGACGACATGTTGGATATGATGGCCGAAGCGAAGATTTTCTCCAAAATTGATCTTAAGAGTTGCTATCATCAAGTAAGATATAGGCCCGGGGATGAATGGAAGACTGCTTTCAAAACCAAAGATGGCCTATATGAGTGGGTAATAATGCCTTTCGGTCTATCCAATGCACCTAGTACCTTCATTAGAATCATGACCCAGGTTTTAAGGACATTCATAGGAAAATTCGTAGTGGTCTACTTTGATGATATTCTCATCTACAGTAGAACAAAGGAAGACCACTTGGACCATCTTAGGCAAGTTTGCCAAGCCCTTAGACAAGATAGTCTCTATGCCAACTACAAGAAATGTGAATTCATGACTCATAGAGTTATCTTTCTAGGATTCGTTGTCACCACTAAAAGGGTGTCTGCCGACCCCGAAAAGGTCAAGTCCATAGTCAAGTGGCCCGTACCCAAGCACAACCATGATATTCATTTCCATGGTTTAGCCACCTTCTGTAGGAGATTCATTAGAGGATTCAGCAGAATAGTGGCACCCATTACTGACTGCATTAGGAAGGGAACCTTTGAATGGACAAAACCTGCTGATAGAGCCTTCCTAGAAATAAAGAAGAAAATGACACAAGCACCTATTTTGAGGTTACCTGATATTTCAAAGGTATTTGAGGTTGCTTGTGATGCCTCTGGGATAGGAATTAGAGGAGTTTTGAGTCAAGAAGGTCATCCAGTGGCATTCTTTAGCAAAAAGTTGAATGAGACGAGAATGAGATACTCAACATATGATAAGGAATTGTATGTGGTAGTATAAGCCTCGAGGTATTGGAGACACTACTTACTATCACAAGAATTTGTTCTTTATTCTGATCACGAAGCCTTACGATTCCTTAGTTCTCAAAAGAAACTAAATCCTAGGCACGGGAAATGGATATAATTCATCCAAGCATATACCTTTGTCCTGAAACATCGTGTCGGCACTGAGAATAGGGTTGCAGATGCATTAAGCCAGAGATCCATGCTTTTGACTTCAGTTAGCACCGAGGTTGTAGGGTTTGATAGACTGAAAGAGGAATACCGTAAGTGTCCAAACTTTAGTGAGATCTATTAATCCCTCCAACAAGGACCATTTAGTGCACATAGTGACTATACTCTCCTAGATGGATTCCTTTTCAAAGGAAATCAACTATGTATTCCTCGAACTTCTATTAGAGAATTTTTGATCTAGGAAGTTCATGCTGGAGGCTTAGCCGGCCATTTTGGAAGAAATAAGACCATCCTAGCGGTAGAAGATCAGTTTTTTTGGCCTAGTCTTAAGAGGAATGTTGCCCAAGTTGTAGCGCAATGTCGAACATGTGCTGTTGCCAAACAGCAAAAGTAGAACACTGGGTTGTACACTCCTCTACCAGTCCTTGATTGTCCATGGCAGGATCTTAGTATGGACTTTGTACTAGGACTCCCAAAGACCTCTAGAAGACACGATTCCATCTTCGTTATAGTTGATTGATTTTCTAAGATGACTTACTTCATCCCATGTTTCCAAACCTTAGATGCTTCAAGAATGGCCAAACTTTTTCTTGACAAGGTAGTTAGATTACATGGTTTACCCAAAACCATTGTTTCAGATAGAGATGTTAGGTTTACTAGCTATTTTTGGAAGATCCTTTGGCATATGCTAAGAACCAAGCTGAAATTTTCTACTGCCTATCATCCTCAGACTGATGGCCAAACTGAAGTAGTCAATCAGAGTCTAGGAAACCTTCTAAGATGTTTAGTTGGTGACAGTATGGGAAATTGGGACCTCTTACTCCCTCATGTTGAATTTGCTTATAACAGCTCAGTCAATAGATCTACTGGGAAGAGTCCTTTTGAGGTGGTCCATGGTTACAAACCTAGAACCCTTAGATCTTATCCCTTTACCCACACATGCACGAGTCTCTGAGTCTACTGAGTCATACGCACAGCATTTTAAGGACTTGCATATTGAAATCAATAAAAAAATCAATATGAGCAATGAATCCTACAGGCATATAGCTAATTCACATAGGAAAATCAAAGAGTTCTCTGCAGGAGACTATGTAATGGTTAGACTTAAACCCGAATGGTTCCCACTTGGAACTATGAAAAAATTACATGCCCGCAGTGCAGGTCCATTCAAAATCCTAAAGAAGATTGGACCTAATGCGTATCTATTGGAACTACCATCTGACCTAGGTATTAGCTCGACATTTAACGTTTCAGACTTAGTAGAATATAAGGAGCCAATATTGATACCTAGTGAGCCTTTTGGGCCTGAAGCTACTATTGAGAGTGACCCTGCCCCCGAGTGTCCACCTGCCTCTATACCAGAGTGACGAGACCAAATTGAGAGAATTCTAGATGACAAAACTATCACTACCAGAATAAAGACTATCAACGCTATTTGGTGCAATGGCAATGTTGACCAGAATTTGATAACTCGTGGATCACTCAGGAGGACCTACAACGAATCAACCCGGACTTACTATAATATTATCAGAGTCAGAGAGATCCTTATTTGATAGGGTCGAGTCATTCCCACCCCGGGAGAATTGGGGCGGGCACCACAGTTTGAAAGAAGCTTCAATCCAATTTTATCAAGCCAAATTCATTATGGATTTCAATTGATTGAGTTAATGCCACTTTTGATTTCAATTTTATTTCTTTTATTGAACATGTGTCCTGTAAATAGGGAAATTTATTTCTCTGGTCAAGTTTGAGTCCTATAATTAGGGTTGGGCTTATGTCAATTTGGTCTTTTGAGTCCAATTAAGGTCAATTTGATCTTGTAATTAGTGAATTTACAAGTTCGGTTCAAGTTTGGTTTGGTTTGGGTTCAAATGAAGCATGAAGACATAAAGATTAGGTGAGGCAAACCACTTCAACAAACCTTGCCAAGTTGGAGCACCACATCATCAAACTTATGTGGAAGACACCTCATCTCCCAAGCCCACATAGAAGCCACCTCTTGAGGCCACCTTACTCCATCTTATCAAGGCATGAATCAAGGATGATTTCAACTTCCCCACTTATCAAGGCATGAATCAAGGATGGTTTCAACTTCCCCACTTATCTTTCCATGATTTATGTAACCTCCTTTTGAATTCAAAATTTCAAATGACTTTGGAGAGGCAATAAATACCACTCCAAATCCCTTGTAAAAGAGATTATTGATGAATGAAATCAAAAGAGTCTTTTTCTTCCACTTGTTATATGCAATGTGTCCTCTGAGAGGGAGTGGGTGAGAGAACCAAAACATCATCCTTTAGCCATCCTAGTATTCCCCTATATCCACCAAAATTCTAGCTAGAAGATGCCCCACCACCATCCTAAGTAGATCTTCCAAATTCCAACCAAGTCTTCTTCCCCATTGCCACTCTACAAGGATGCCTATTCCAATCTTCAAGCAAGCTTCTACAGCATATTTTGGACGTCATCCCTTGCCTTCATGGGATGCCAACTCCAGTTGCAATTCAAGGATTCCAAGGCGATTGCTGTCCAGACATTGAATGAAGCCAATTGATCTCCTCCAACTCCATCCACTCCAATCATATTATTGAAGCTTTATTAATTTTCAATCTTCTTGTCATTTCAAGTCACTAATCCCTTTTCTTTCTAAGGTTCTCTAAGATCACGAGTTGATGAGGAAGTTGGTCTTGCCCTTAGGACCTTTCAAGCTAGAAGTCTTCATCTCTGGAGGTGATAGTTTTCGAGTACCAATCTCCATTCGGGAGTGCTGAAATTGAATCCCTTCTAATGGCCTAAGACATCAATATTGGTAAGAAAATCCTCCTTATTTTTTATGTTTGAATAGTTGAATGGTCTATGCCCTAGATAAAATGGTTTCTCGATGCCTTATTTCCAATCTTCATGGATGGATATGCAGCCCTAGTTTGAGTTATTCCCTTATTTAGTATTTCCTTCATATGACTCTTTACTATTTTGCATTTGAATTAAGTTTATGCTCGTAGGGATCATTGCTCAACAAATTAAATCATCCACTAAATTAGAATTCATTCATCTCATTTCCACATCAGTATGTTCACAATCAAGATCGCCTAGCTGAAATGATTGCCCTTGATGGTGCAGAGCTCCTTAATTAGTAATCCACGGATGGCCTGGTCGACATGTTACATCGCCAACCATATTACAGAGATGACAGTGCTCGTGCTCTAAAGAAGCCTCGAACAAGCAACGTCATCAGTATTGAAAGCTCAAGTATTAGCTAACTTCATCAATGAATGCACCTAGGATGAAAAACTCTCTGGCCAACTCACTATCCCATCAGGCCACAATGGTGCCCGATTCTATGAGTTGAATTTTCATTACCTGCAACATCTCTGCTGAAGGAGATGAAGGAACCCATTAGACCAGACAGGAGCTATTATGATAGAATGATCCAAAGAGTTAATTAGACCCAATTGGACAAATTGGTGCCGTGCTACTTCCGGAGCTCAATAGGAGAATGGATCGATGCTGCACTTCAGCCAATGGTGACATATGACTTGCGATCAGTTTTCGATCTACTCCAAAGAGAATGGTCAATCCGCAAGTAGCCCCCTCTGAAGAGAGTGGCCAATCCACAATATATGGTCCAAAGAGGATAGCTTTGAAGAGAGTGGCCGATCCACAATACATAGTCCGAAGAGGATGGCTTCAAAGTGGATGGTTGACCCACAATGTGTGTTTTGAAGCAAAAGGACTCCAAGCCGATGAGCTTGATTTATAATAGGAGAGCCACCATTCAACTTATCTTATGGAATCAAAGCTGTGATCATCCTCCAATCTAGAGGAACCGACCACTTCAAAGAGCTGGATAATTCAAGACAAAGAGAGATGATCTAGATCTACTAGAAGACATAAGACACCAGGCATAGCTATGAATGGCAGTATGCCGATAAAAAGTCACATGATACTACAACTTGCAAGTCAAGGCTAGAACATTCTGACCTGAAGACCCATTACTGTGAAAGGCAGAAATATCTTGACCTACGAATCAAGGCAAAGTTGCCCCTAATTGGGAAGGCCCTAATTGGATCACCAAAGTGATATGACTAGGGAACTAATTGGATCGAAAGCCTGGATGGCTACTGGAAGGCCCAATCTTGGAATGTGGAGAACCTTCACAAATATTATCAATGAAGTGATTTCTTCTTCCTCCCAACTTTTCCTATCATGATCCATCCGACAAACAATGAGTAGGCCCGACCAACTGACTCAATCGGTGCCTCCAACAAACAACGAGTTGACCTAACCCATTGACTCAATCGATATATTCGACAGATGAAGAGTTGGCCTAACCCATCGACTCAATCTATACACCCGACATCTCAAGGGTTGGCCTAACCCACCGGTCCACATCCGATAAATAGAGTTGGTTTAGCCCACCATCTCATCGATATATTTGAAGAAATCTAGTCTGACTAGCCAGGCCATAATGTTCCTCAAAAAGAACATTAATGCCCATTTTAATAGCCCTTATACCATGGAATCTTCATTCTGAAGGCACTACACTGTTGAGAATAAGGAAAAGCTGATAGACTCAGACTTTGGAAAATTTTTGTAAAGCATCCTGAGAAAACACAAGCATCGAAAATCAAAAATGAGATTGACAAATCCATACTTAGAAAAATTTTGTAGTGTAAAAGTACTCATTGAACAAGAGAAGAGTTTCATTCATTTGAAAAGATTTTCTATATATTTTCGAAAGGAAGTTGACCCATATGAATAGATGAAAAAAAAAGGGGGGCGTAATCCCTCACAACCTCATATTAACTCCCATCATTCAAGATATCGAAGTTTACTTGAACTCGAGAGTTAGGGGGCTAGTATTATGACAAACCAAATAGACCAATTTACTAAATGCCAGATCAAGCTCAAGGAAAGGCCAGAACAGGCCCAAAGGCCGAAGAGGCAGTATATAACTAAGCTGTTCCCAAAGGTCGATCACCACATGGAGGTCGACCATATCATAAGAGCCGATCATCATACAAGGACGATCAACCTACAAGGCCGATCAATGCATAAGGCTGATCAACCCACAAGGCCTATCAACCTACAAGGCCAATCAATGCATAAGGTTGATCAACTTACAAGGCTGATCAACATGCAAGTGTCGATTGACACATAATGGTCGGTCAAGCATAAGAAAGTTTGAAATAATATAAAATAAGATAGTTATCCTACCAGAATAACTAATTACTATTGTTGCTGCCAAGATCATCATGGCTTGCAGCTCAGTCGTACCGGGGCATTCCTCCTCCGTCGATGCCGCACGTCCTCCCTCCCTTCCTTCCTGCAAGACAGGAGAGACCTGGGCCAGGGATTTCGGCAAGGACACTTTGATGATCAAGTCAGTGGGATGATCGAGGGGAATAGAAAAGACCTCCACGGCATAGGGCTTAGGGGACCTGTCCATCGGGAGGGTGTGACTCGATACAAAAATGTAAAGGAAAATGGAAAAAGTCGAGATCGAGAGGGGGGAATGGGGACTTACCTCTCCCTTGCCTTCCCCCATGTTCTTACCTTTCTTACCTTCTTCCCCCTCTCCGAAGGGAAGGAAAAGCCCCCATTGAAGGAAAAAGACCGCCTTTCTTTTCTTTTCCACTGCTCCTTATAGGAGGGGCACTTCTATTTCTGGAGGGACCACCTAGGCATTGCAGATCCTGAGGCCTTGGCTGGATTCTTCTCTTGGGGAGGCTTCGGGCATCGTGCCATGGTGGTGGGTGACCGTTGGTGGTATGTTCATGGGCGTAGCAGCCCACCATCGGGCCTCGGGCCTGGGGGTGCCTGTATCGTACCTCTTGCGAAGCTGGCACCGCCTGTAGAAGGCTGTGAGTGGCTAGGCTTGTGCCAAGGCATGATTTGAACATCTGCTTTCTGGTAGGAACTCCATACCTGGGACTCCGTGTTGGGACATGAGCATGGCCCCGGCCGGGAGTTGACCTCAAACAGGGGCGCACCTCGTGAGCCCGACTTTAGCTGGAAGCTTAACCTTGGCAAGGAGGTTGATCTCAGATGGGGGGCTCACCTAATGAGCCCGGCCTCAGCTGGGAGCTTGACCTCAGACGGGGGGCTCGCCTTGGCTAGGAGCTTGACCTCAGACGGGGGGCTCGCCTAATGAGCCTGACCTCGACTAGGAGCTTGACCTCATATAGGGGGCTCACCCAATAAGCATGGCCTCGGTTGGGACTTGACCTCGGCAGGGAGGTTAATCTCAGACCGGGGGGCTTGCTTAATAAGCCCGGCCTTGGCTCTTTGCTGGGCCACCGCACTCGGGTGGCGGGTCTCCTGTCGTCGTGGCCACCCGCATGCTCCATGTCAGTGGATGTCACCACATCAGATGCCCCCCACTTCCGAGCCCAGAGGATGAGGCAACCTTAGGGCGAAGGGAGTAATGGTTCCACTAACATGGTGGGATGTGCCTGCTGTGCCATTAAAGCCTCAGTCACCTGTAGCCCGAAAATTGTTCCCCTAGTGCGAACGAGGCGATGCTCGATTTTCTAATGAAGGACAATGAATGCTTCTTTTGGATTGAAGCGATGTCTGCAAGTTTGGTATATCTGGGGTGTCCGGCTAGGTGACATGGAAGTCTCCAGTTGGCCAAAAGACTGAGTGGGCACATACCTTACATCGAGACATGGCGACTATGGGTCCGACCTTTACTGCAAAGGGTCTGCATCCTCCCTATTTAAGTTGTCCTTGAGTGCTGGCCAACATTTTTCTATTATGCGCTCCTTCTTCTCCCTCTGGTCCTTCTCCCGCTCAAGTGTTGAGAGATTTTGATAGGCTAGATTTTTTTTTTTCCTTGCTTTCTTCCTTTACTTTTCTCCTCTCGGGCCATGCTGGGAGAGGGATCTTGGTGGACTTCAGGTTTTCTGCCAAGGAGTTGAGGAGTCAAGTTGAAGACTCTTCGAGAAGGATCGGCTGGTCGTTAAGGCGATGGCGTCTGGCTTGGAGAAGAAATCTGCCAAGCTCGAAAATTCTCCCCAAGGAGGACAAGTGGGAGAGCCTCCGGTCGCACAATTAGGGAAGAATAGAAGAGGGAGAAAGAGGTTGCTCCACCTCCCCTCAGTTTTAAGACCGGAGGTCCTCAATGGGGAGGTGGCGGCCGAGGCTTGGTCGTGGAACAGATCACGACCCCTTTGATGTCGTTAGAGGTGGCATAACGAGGGGCTATTGTAGCTACCCTTGGAATCACTGGATCGATGAAATCTAAGGGGGAGGCAGTGGAGCTAATGCCGGACTCTAGAGATCCGGTAGACACCTGAGGAAGGGCCCCTATGGGCTTGACCTATCCTGCTACTGCCTTCTGCACCAATCATGGAGGTTAAGATCAGGACCAAGGCCGGAGCTGACCAAGCTTCCCTCCTTGCATGCTTGTAATATGGCATTGGAGAGGTTCCCCGGCCTGTCGGGGTCCTCCCTTGATGTAAAAGACTTTTGATTAATGAAGGCATCTTTTTCCATTATCCGATGCATCTCCATCTCCTATTCCTCTTCTTTGGGCTTTAGAGTAGGGAGGTGTATTTTTGAGGCCATCTCAAGTCTGTTCCAGACTTTCGGCTCCTGCAGGATGATGCTGGAGCCTTAGGGCCCATACGAAGGCCTTTGTTTTTTGAAGCATTCAGGTCCCTTGGCTTGACCTGCCGAGCGAGACCTTGGGCTCCTTCGGTTCTTATCTCCAGACTGTGATTGGGCTCGGTAGCTTGAGCCAAGAGGTTTGATGGAAGGGGCCAAGAGGCCTGATGGAGGAGGTTGGAAGGCCTGATGGAGGAGGCCGAGGGGCCTGATGAAGGAGGCCGGGTGGTGGGGGCACAAGGATCTGACAAAGATTATTAGGCCCAATTTGATTTACTGATTAGTTTTTTTGAGTCCTCTAATAATGTGTCACTTATTTTAAATGAGCCAAGTTTTGTAATAAGTATCCTATTGAGTCCTGTAATAAGTTGAGTTGTCTCAACCTCATGAGTCTAGTCAAGTCTTGTAAGTTTATGTTAGGCTAGTCTTGTACAAGAGGAGGATCACTAACCAAAGCATTCACCAGGCCCTCCCAGGTCAGAGCAGAGTCCAAGCTATGGCACCCTAGAGAATATTCTTTCTTCCAGGTGCCCTAGTCCAGAAGCCCATCAAAAGTTGGTGCCCTCTCAAGCCCATGCCCAAGCCCAGAAGATGATGGCACCCCAGGCCTTCTCCAGTCCAAATTGAAATAGGCGCCCAGGGTTTCCCCAGCCATCAAAGATGTCATGCACCAAGCCCACTTGGAGGATGCCCAAACCCACTTGAAGGACGCCCCATTTGCTACCCAAGGTCCACAAGAAGGCACCCCAAAGTCCAAGCCCAATCCAAGGAGGCATCCTAGCCCAATCCAAGGAGGCATCCTAGCCCAATCCAAGGAGGCATCCTAGCCCATGAGAGGTTCTTTGACCAAGTCCAGGAAGGAGAGAGAAGTCCACATCCTACTAGGAATCAAGTTTTAATTCTATTCAAACTATGTACTCCTAATCCTAATTAACTTTGTAATCTAAATTTGATTGGGAGACTAGGGACCTGGGTGAGCCTATAAATACCCACCCCCTTCCCCTCTTGTTATCATTTCTTATTCATGAAATAAAACTCTAGTGAATTTTCTTGTGACAACTTGTGTTCCTCTTTGGAAGTGTGTGTGTGATACTTGAGTGCCCTAATCCCATCAAACCCTAACTGCCCAAAGCTTCCACCCTCTAAGCCCTAACATGCCCAAGTTCAAGAGCCCTAGCTGTCCACACCAGCCAGGCATCCTCTTTGTCCTTCCAGTCACCAATCTCAGCAACAGTGCTCTCATATTCCTTCAAAACCCTAATTCTTATTTTGCTTTCCTGATTTTTTTTTGGTTGACCCCTTGACATGTGCAGGATCCCTGTGGTATTCACCTCCAAGGATGAGGACTTCTTTGCCTCCTGGACCAACTGAAGAAAAGTTGGCTGATCCATGGAACGACAGGCTGATCTCCAGGCGATAATCTAGAGTGCAGAGTGACCCCATCTTCGATAGGATCTTCCATCGTTGCCTGGTACAAGCCTTCCCCCTCCCGAGTTCTGATTTTATTAAAGGTAAACTATCCTAACCGGGGGATTTTCAACCCTCGAGGTCCTTCTTTTGTTATTCTGCATGAGTTCATATGCGAGTACTTTAGTTCTTTCATTGCCTATTCTCCTGCTAGTCTTTTTTCTATTTTTCGGGACTTTAGCCACCAACTTAATTCTTAAAAAAATATAAAAAAATTAGTTTACCATTATTTCCAACATTCATATTAGTCCTAGGGTCATCCCACATCAGTTTGGTATTAGAGCGGGTTAAGGATAGTTTGCATCTTTATAAAAACACCAAAAACAACCATCTTTGATTTTCTGCATCCTATCATCTGCACTAGAGGTCTGAGTTTTGATTTGTTTCACCTTCCTAGTTATTTTAATTTTCTACAAAATCTACACAGAATACTCTCTGTTCAGTCCTAATAATTTTCATTATTTTTAATTATTTTTATAGAAGCAAAAAAAGTATAAAATCTTACATTTTAGAAACCCTAACCAGAATTCTGAGTTTTCTGCATCCAGTTAAGAGTCATAGGTGTTGCATATTCATACGATTATTGTTATGTATTAAACTTGGTAGGAATCATCCTCACTATTAGTCCTTTGTTCTAAAATTTTTTAGAACTTTTTTTGCTCTAAAAACTGTACCAAATTTTATATCAAAATAGACCCATAATTTTAGTTTCTATGAATTCTACATATCTGACTGAACCAAACCTAACTTACATCCAAACTCCCCCGAAACCCATGCCAATTTTGTTTGCTCACTTAATCGACTTATAATTAAGTCGCCATCTCATAAAAAAAAGATAAAAAAAAAATTATTTTTTGTTTTGTTATTAGATTGCATTAAGTTCCATTGACTGTACATCATATCATTAAACTAATCTTAAGGGCAATTTTACTCTGTCAGATCAGGGCATGATTTCATCACTTATCTTGGGCCCAAAACAATCACCCAGCATCATAACCCAAGCCTTAATTAAAATTAACTAGCAACCTAATAGTTTTAAGGACACCAACAGGTCGGGTCTGTGTCTAGTGAGGGAACTAGTGCACCCAACCCATCACCTATTATTGAAAGTTAGTGTCTAAGGCTAAAGGTCCAGTGGCAAACGTCCTAAGTGGACTGGTGGTTCTTTAATTAGGACCCTGTCATGGCAGGGGAGCCTCCCACCACCCCACCTCTTACCTAGCTAGTGGAAGGATCATGTGCTGTGTTGAGTGTAAGTTGAGTTAACTCATTAGGTTTTGGCTCTAGGTCCAGCAAACCCTAGCATGTGTTAACCTTTGTGTGCTTGACTGCATCATAACACCTTGTTTGATTGATTTCATGACCATGAGGTCAGGAGTTCGATACAACTAGTCTAAACCCCAACCCAGCTCAACCATGGAGTCCCACTTCCAGGCCTTCATGAAGATCATGAATGACCAGTTTGCCCAATTGACCACCCAACTGACCCAATCCCAAAACTAGCTAAATGCCTAATTGACCACTTAACTGACCCAATCCCAAAACTAGCTGAATTCCCAATTGACCACCCAACTGACCCAATCCCAAAACTAGCTGAATGCCTAATTAACCCAAAGGTTTGACCAGGTAGAGAATCGACTAGGAGCCTTAGAAAGAACTCCGAATCCAATACTGAACCTGATCCTGATTCACCTCTCTCCACCTCTCATAACCCTAGGAGAGCCCAAAACCATGATCAATTCTTGGAGCCCAACCCTAGGAGAGCCCAATGCCAGGAACCCTACTATAAGCCCAACCCTAGGAGACCCAATCATGATGACCAAGACCAAGATGAGAGAATTTTTAGGATCATCACTGTAAATCCGCCCACCTTCGATGGCATCCTATATCCCAAGGTCTACATAGATTGGGAAGGAGGCATGGAACAACATTTTCGATGGTATGCCTTGAGTGATGAAAGGAAGTATAAATTTGCTAAGCTCAAGCTAATCGATTAGGCTAGATTATACTAGGAACACGTAGAGTGCATCTGTAGACAAAGAAACCATCCTCCCATCACCTCGTGGGTGGCCATGAAGTTAAAAATAGAGAAAAAATATGTTCTCTAATACTACCAATAGTGTCTTCTAGACCAATGGCAAAGATTAAGGCAGGGAGCTAAAGACTGTGAATGAGTATATAATCCAGTTTGATGAGTGTGCCCTTAGGTGTTCCCTAGATGAACCTGAATCAGTGACCTTATCAAGGTTTAGAGCTGGCCTTCTAAGGACATCTAGAGGGAACTATACTTAAGGGGAGTTGAACACATAGACCAAGCCTACCGGATAGTTGAAAATTTTGAGAGATTTCAGAAAGTACCATTAGCCTGTCAACCTGAGACCTTTAGGGCCAATACTCCTAGTTTTAGACCAAACCATAACTCATCATACCTAGGCCAACCCAGCTCTAACCTAACTCGACCTAACCCAAATCCAAATCGACCAAACCCAAACCCAACTTGGCCCAATCCCAACCCAAACCGTCCCAGCCCTAACCCACCTCATCCCAACCCAAGTCCGAGTCAACCCAGTTCTAGCAATTCTGCACCTTTTAGGAATGATAAGGGTAAGACACCTACATTCCAGAAAACCCTGAGTCCCAGCCCCAATGCTTATTTTAAATGTAATAAGGTAGGTCATTATGCTAGCCAATGCCCAACCAGATCCTTACACATATGGGAACTTGAGGAGGAGGAGCCTGAACCCAATGACAAAGATGGAGAAGAGATCTATGAAGTAGAGGTAGACTTGATAGAAGAGTATAAGGGAGATGAGGAGGATTTTGATCAGTCTGACCTAGTAGGGATAGTTAGGTGCATCCTAGCCCAGACCAGGACACAAGAAGATTGGCGTAGGACTAACATCCTACAAACCTTTGTGAAGATCGGTGATTTGGTATGCAAAATTATTATAGATAGTGGGAGCTGTGTGAATGCCATCTCACTTAAGCTAGTTAAAATCCTAGGCTTGAGCCCAGTTTCCCATTCTAGCCCCTATAAGTTTCTTGGATAGACTCCACATCCATGCCCATTAAGTCTAGATGCCAAGTACAGATCCAGCTTCAGTCTTATCAGGATAAGGTATGGTGTGACATTGTGCCCATGGAAGTTAGTAGCATAATTTTAGGTAGACCCTAGCTTTATGACCATGATTCTATCCTGTATGGTCGATCTAATGCATGCACATTTAATTTTCATGGGAAGAAGATTATGATTAACCCCACCCCACCTAAGGATAAAGTTAAGAGAGGATCTAGCTTATTAAAGGAAAAAAAACTTGGAGTCAATTTAATCACTGCTAAAGAGCTAGAGAAGGAGATTTCTGAGGGGACTATAGTCTGGATGTTAGCTGCAAAGGAAGTACTTGATCAATCAGATAAAGAGTACCCTCAAGAGATTAAGGGAATCTTAAGTGAATTTGATGATATATTCTCAAAGATTTACCTGACTAGTTACCACCATCAAGGGACATCCAACATGCTATAGATCTAGTCCTAAGAGCCACCCTACCCAACCTACCCCACTATAGGATGAACCCAACTTAACATCTAGAGTTGCAAAGACAGCTAGGTGAACTCCTTAGAAAAGGGTTTATTAGGGAGAGCTTAAGTCCTTGTGCTGTACCAGCCCTATTAACCCCTAAGAAGGATGGCACGTGGAGAATGTGTGTTGACAGCCATGCTATAAATAAAAGTATTATGGAATATAGGTTTTCCATCCCCCGATTGGATGATATTGTAGACATGATGGCTGGTGCAACCATCTTTTCAAAGATAGACCTTAAGAGTGGCTATCATCAAGTTAGAATCAGACTTGGAAATGAGTGGAAAATGGCATTTAAAACCAAGGATGGTCTGTATGAATGGGTTGTCATGCCTTTTGGGTTGTCCAATGCCCCTAGCACCTTTATTAGAATCATGACCCAAGTCCTAAGGATGTTCATAGGAAAGTTTGTAGTAGTTTATTTTGATGACATCCTGATTTACAGTAGAACTAAGGAAGACCATCTAGATCACTTAAGACAAATTTGCCAGACCCTTCAGAAGGAGAGTCTCCATGCCAATTTAAAGAAGTGTGATTTCATGACCCAAAGAGTCATCTTCCTAGGATTTGTGGTGACCCTTGATGGAGTATCAACTGATCTTGAAAAGGTTAGATCCATAGTAAAGTGGCCAGTACCTACTAGTGTCCATGAAGTACGTAGTTTCCATGATCTAGCCACCTTCTATAGAAGATTTATCAAGGGATTCAGCACCATTGTAGCACCCATAATCAACTGTATTATGAAGGGCAATTTTGAGTGGACCAAAGCAGTGGATAGAGCCTTCCTAGAGATTAAGGATAAGATGACACAAGCACCTATCTTGAGGTTACTTGATTTTTTCAAAGTCTTTAAGGTAGCTTGAGATGCATCGGGAGTAGGCATAGGAAGAGTTTTGAGCCAAGAAATCACTCAGTAGCCTTTTTTAGTGAAAAACTTAATGAGGCTAAGCTTAAGTACTCAACCTATGACAAGGAATTCTATATGGTAGTACAAGCCCTTAGATACTGGAGATATTATCTGATAGAAAAGTGTCCTAAGAGCCAATCATTATAAGGGCCTTTTTTTTATATTCTTCCAACTCTTGTATGACATTATATATTAATAAAGGCATCTATTTTCATCTTATACTATTGTGTCTTATTTATGATTATGATGAACCCCATAGATTAGAGCAATGGAATTAGGGTTATGATGAAGTTCATAATAGTGAGACCTAATTTCCTATAAACCCTAATCTAAAATGTTTCTAGTCATTGGACCATTGATTCGGGGATCAAATCCGGTAAGACTAGTTTATCCTATGTATGCTCAGATGATGAGAGTGGTTGGTCTCACAACCACTTGTGTAGAGACACTAATACAAGGATAAGGGTGCTCATCAGGGTATGAGTATACTGAACTGATCCGTACCGGGACTATCTTATGGAAGTCTTACTACTTGTCAAAAGATAGATCCCTGAGTAGGAGTTGTGCATGTGATCTTTAGACCTAAGGTCACCATGGTTCCTTGTGCATACTAAGCCATATTTTGGTTCATACTCATTCATGCCATTACGATATGTACGGGGTGTTCTGGGTATGGTGGAAGGTGTATGGAGGATATGAGTGGACCAACAAGGAATCGATCATTCATAGTAAGAGGAATTGTTATCCTATGCAATCTCTTCGATGTGTGATTGAAGGAGCCTTTGATCAAAGCAGGATGAGATTAGTGGAATCTATTTAGTCATCAGCTGAGTCCTCACTATCGAGTTGAGATTTGATATAATTAAGTGTTAGGGTTTGACATCTATCCATACCTATCACTTAATCGGAATAATGGGAGATCGAAAGATTGAATTGCATGGTAACTCACTACTGAAGGATATTTTGGTAATTTTCACCAAATTTCTTATCTTTCGGGTAGGCATGACACGTTGCTAGATGTCAATTTTATCTTGTAGGTATTCATGAACCAATTGGATTGGTTTCATGAGTCAATTCGATGGATGGTTCGAATTGGACAATTAGATGAGCTAGTTTGACCTAATTGGGTCAATCGGTTCGATTGGATCGAATCGGCTCAAACCTAAACCTATTGCTGGCTAGATGTGAAACCCAATGGGTCACACACACTAGAGAATTGGACAAGGAAGTCATTCATGATTTAATTAGGGTCATAGGATCCTAATTGGTTAGCTAGGTGACACACTAGCATGTGTAGGCTAACCTAATTCCTAAACCCAATTGGATTGGGTCCGGTTGCTTGCTAATGGACTAACCAATTTATGGGAGACCTAAATTGGGTTATGTTCTAAGTAGGATGAATTTATCAGATTTTAGCTGATATTTTTTGGAGGTTTTATCTCGGAATTATGAAGAGTCCCTAAGGCATAGGACTCTTGGTACCTAAATGACATGTTGGCATTCAAAAGGGCCTAGAAGGGTCTATAGTTCTCTGATCGGAAAAACTTTTACATGGTCGGAAAGATTATTTAATGCCCTTAATTTGACACCCATATTGCATATACTTTGACCTTGTCAAAGGTAGTATATGGCATGGAGAAAGGTTGACCGAATTATGAAGAGAAGCGACTCTTCATTTGGCACGCAGAAAGGACCAAGAGTCCTTCTACAGATGAGTTTCTTCTATTGATTAGACTTCTTCTAATCTTTATCTTTATCTCCATGCCTTTTCATGAAGGACTTGACTGGTCAATGATTTTTGAACTAGCGTGAAGAAGGAAAGGATGAATGGCGCACATGAAAGGTTGACTTTTCATAAGAGGGTGCACAGTTTGAAGCAGAGTCCTTCTGCTTTCAGATCTCTTTGGTTTTCTCTTACTTTTAAAAAATGAGAAGATGCCTCTTGGCTCTTCCAGAGACTGGTACATGCCATGTGGCGTGAGAAGGTTTCATTTGGACATGAAGAGATGTCAGATAAGACTCCTGAATCCTAAAGAGTCTTATCAGATATGAAGAAACATATCTGATAAGAGATTTTGGGATGTGTTTCACATCCCTTAAGAAACTATTTAAAGGGTGTACGGTGGTATGAGATGATTATTCATTCAGTCATCTGAAATAGGAGTCTAGATTCTACCATATTATCCATCTGAGTTTTTCTCTCTCCCTCTTCCTTTCTTTAAGACAAGACTTGTCTTGTTAAGACAAGGTCTTTTCTATTAGGACAAGGCTTTGTTTTAGGATATAAGCCTTAGGAGTCCTAAAGGAGGGTTGTCCTAAAACCAAGAGTGGTTTAGAAGTGTGTCCAAAGAGTTCTATAGTGAGATAGTGAGTCCTACAAAGGCCAAAGTCTAAAAGGCTGCCGAAAGAGTCCTACCCGGGCAAGCAACTTCAAGAAGGAGTTCTTCCTTGTTTCAAATCTTGTGTGGATTACCGTTGGAGGACTTACACTTGTGAGTCTAGGAAAGAAGTAGAATATAGCACTCTAGGTATGTTTCATTAACCTTTTTTTATGACATATTAGTTGTAATCGAATAAGGGATCTTGGGAATTAGGGTTTCTAACTGATAAAGTGTTATCTTTATGCATAAAATTTTATAATTCAGTCTTACTAAGTTGCATAATGATCTCCTTGAAACCCAAAATTATCTACTACCATAGGAGTTTGTCCTTTATTCTAACCATGAAGCACTCCAATTTCTAAACTCCCAGAAAAAGTTGAATCCTAGGCATGTCAAATGGGTAAAGTTTATAAAAGCCTATACCTTTGTACTAAAACATCAAGCTGGAACTAAGAACAAAGTAGCAGATGCCCTTAGTCGATGTTCCTTGCTTTTAAACACTATTAGCACTGAAGTCATTGGATTTGACTGGTTGAAAGGAGAATATGAGACATGTCTAGACTTCAGTAAAATTTCCCAATCCCTTACCTAAGGACCATCTAGTTCCTATAGCGAATACACCCTCCAAGATGGTTACCTCTTTAGAAATAACAAACCATGTATTCCTAGGACTTCACTTAGAGAATTCTTAATCTGGGAAACCCATGCAAGAGGTCTCGCTGGTCACTTTGGCAGAAACAAGACTATCTTAGCTGTAGAGGACCAGTTCTTTTGGCCTAGTTTAAAAAGGGATGTTGCTCACATAGTGTCCAGATGTCAAACTTGTGCTATTGCAAAGTAGCAGAAACAAAATACTAGTTTATATACCCCTTTACCTGTACCAGATCGTCCATGGCAGGACCTTAGCATGGACTTTGTGTTAGGCCTACCTAAGACCCTAAGGAAACATGACTCCATCTGTGTAGTGGTTAATAGGTTTTCAAAAATGGCCCATTTCATACCTTGCTCTCAAACTTTTGATGCATCCAAAGTAGCCCGACTCTTCCTTGATCATGTGGTAAGGTTACATGGCTTTCCTAAGACCATAGTGTCCGATAGGGATGTCCGTTTCACCAGTTACTTATGGAAGATCCTTTGGCACTTATTAGGAACCAAACTCAAGTTTTCCATAGCCTACCACCCTCAGACTGGCAGCCAAATCAAGGTAGTGAACCAAAGCTTAAGAAATCTACTTAGATACCTCGTAGATGAGAATACTAAGAATTGGGACCTTCTTCTGCCTAGAGCCGAGTTTGCTTATAATAGTTATGTTAATAGGTCCATAGGAAAAGCCCATTTAAGGTTGTTCTTGGTTACAAACCCAACAAACCTCTTGATTTGATCCCTTTACCCTTGCATGCATGAGTTTTTGAGTCTACTGAGTCATTTGCATAGCATGTTAGGGATCTGCATAAGGAATTAGTCAAAAGATAAACGTAAGTAATGAACTCTATAAAACTTGGCTAATTCCCGAAATAGAGCTAAAGAATTTTCTGTAGGGGATTATGTAATGATCAGGCTTAGGCCTGAGTGGTTCCCTCCATGAACTTTAAAGAAACTACATGCTCATGGAGCTGGACCTTTCATAATAATAAAAAGAGTTGGATCCAATGTCTATGTGCTCAAGTTGCTACCCAAGTTAGGTATTAGTTCAACCTTCAATATTTCAGACCATGTGGAGTATAGGGAGCCAACTGTGATACTTAGCGAGCCCTTTAGACCTGACCCATCCCTTAAGAGTGAACACACCCTAGAGTGTCCACCTACAAATTGGCCTATAAGTGAGGAAAACATTGAGCGCATCCTGGATGATCAAGACATCAGTACCCGAAATAAAGGCTATCAACAGTATTTAGTCCGATGGCAAGGTCAGCCAGAATTCTACCCGAGAGGATCTACAGTGCCTCACCCAGACATTCTTGAGCAATATGAGAGCCGAGATCATCCTTACTCGATGGGGTCGAGTTCCTCCCACCCTGGGAGAATTGGTGGGGGACCAGGATCTGACAAAGATTACTAGGCCCAATTTGGTTTACTGATTAGTTTTTTTGAGTCATCTAATAATGTGTCACTTATTTTATGTGAGCCAAGTTTTGTAATAAGTATTCTATTGAGTCCTGTAATAAGTTGAGTTGTCTTAATCTCATGAGTCCAGTCGAGTCCTGTAAGTTTGTGTTAGTCCAGTCTTGTACAAGAGGAGGATCACCAACCAAAGCATTCACCAGGCCCTCCCAGGTCAGAGCAGAGTCCAAGCCATGGCACCCTAGAGAATATTCTTTCTTCTAGGCACCCCAGCCTAGAAGCCCATAAGGAGTTGGCAGCCTCTAAAGCCCATGCCCAAGCCCAAAAGAAAATGGCGCCCCAGGCCTTCTCTAGTCCAAATTGAAATAGGCGCCCAAGGTTTCCCTAGCCCATCAAAGATGTCATGTGCCAAGCCCACTTGGAGGCCGCCCAAGCCCACTTGAAGGATGCCCCATTTGCTACCCAAGGCCCACAAGAAGGCACCCCAAAGTTCGAGCCCAATCCAAGGAGGCATCCTAGCCCATGAGAGGTTCTTTGACCTAGTCCAAGAAGGAGAGAGAAGTCCACATCCTACTAGGAATCAAGTTTTAATTCTATTCAAACTATGTACTCCTAGTCCTAAGTAATTTTGTAATCTAAATTTGATTGGGAGACTAGGGACCTGGGTGAGCCTATAAATACCCACCCCCTCCCCCTCTTGTAATCATCTCTTATTCATGAAATAAAACTCTGGTGAATTTTTTTGTGACAACTTGTGTTCCTCTTTGGAAGTGTGTGTGTGAGACTTGAGTGCCCTAATCCCATCAAACCCTAACCGCCCAAAGCTTCCACCCTCCAAGCTCTAACACGCCCAAGTTCAAGAGCCCTAGCCATCCCCACTAGCTAGGCATCCTCTTTCCCCTTCCAGCCGCCAATCTCAGCAACAGCGCTCTCATCTTCGTTCAAAGCCCTAATTCTTATTTTGCTTTCTTGATTTTTTTCTTGATTGACCCCTTGACATGTACAGGATCCCTGTGGTATTCATCTCCAAGGATGAGGCCTTTTTTGCCTACTAGACGAATCGAAGAAAAGCTGGCTTATCTGCGGAATGACAGGTTGATCATCCAGGTGACAATCCAAAGTGCAGAGTGACCCTGTCTTCGGCAGGATCTTCCATCATTGCCTAGTACAATCCTTCCCCTCCTAAGTTCTGATTTCATTGAAGGTAAACTATCCTAACCAGGGCTTTCTAAATGATGGGGAACTAATATGCATGCAATTTTTTTTGTATGTTTTACATGTTGAGTTAGGTGATTAATTCCCAAATTTCAGATCAAAATTATTTGTAGGGAGTTTTGTATGAATTTTTTGAAGATCAGCATGCAGATTAGGACCTAGAAAAGTAGCAAAGAAGGACCACCGGGACTGAGAAGCCTCGGTTAGGGCAAGTTCTCCTACAATAAAACTACTGGAGGTAGAGGGTGTACCTGACAACGTCTGTGAAGATCGCAGCGAAGGGTCTCTCGTTCCTCGATGGATGCGGCCTGGAAAATCGAGCCAAAGACTCGCGGATACCCGGCTTTCTGCTCGGTGATCCGATTGAGGCTTGGCTGGAGTCGTTGGATTCGTAGGAACTCAGGGACCTACAAACGACCTGTCAGGGTTAGAAAACTCACAAAGGAACAAGAAAGCAAAGGGAAAATAGCAAGGGAAGGCTTCTTTTGGAGTGGGCATCCAGGGATCTGAGATGCTTGTTGGCAGCAGGAAGATGATTGCAGCACTGGGAAGAAAAACTCTCGCAAACCCCTTTATGCACACAGCAGGGTATCACACAACTCAATAGAAGAACTCAAGGTTTTCATTCATCAAAAATTCTCCTTCATACAAGAGGCTAGGGTCCCTTAAATAGACCCTTAACCTTGTGATGGGGACATCATCCTACACGAATCTCGGAGCAGCACAAATTTCGGAGCAGCAAATAAATTTGAAAAATAAATTTAGGATTTATCTTTTATTTGAAATTTAAATTAGGATTTTGTTGGTTATGATTGAGATATGGATAGGCTTATCTTATCCTATCTTTTATTTGAAATTTAAATTAGGATTTTGTTGGTTATGATTGAGATATGGATAGGCTTATCTTATCCTATCTTGTATTTAAATTTGAGTTATCCCTATCCTGTATTCAAATTCAAATGAGGGTTATGGAGCTTATAAATAACCCCTCATTCCTATTGTAAAAAGAGAGAAGAATTGAATTTTTGGGATTTGGTTTGTCAGTTGGTTTGGCTGTTGTTGTTCAGGGCTATGGCCCATTATGTCTTCACCTGCGGGTGTTGATGTTGTCTTTGTCCTTCGGGACATCGTAGGGGCATGATGCCCTAGTTATCCCCCCCATTTCGTTTTCCTCCACGTTCTTTGAAATCCCCCTCATGGCTCCAGGAGTGACCTGGGTGGCAGGTGAAATACCCTGGGCTCCGCGTGTAGTGAGATGGGTGGTAGGTGAGATACCCTAGACTACATGTAGTGAGGTGGGTGGCAGGTATAATGCCCTAGAGGTGTGAAGTCTCTCTGTGAGAGTGGGTTTCAGGGTTCGTGGTAGTCCATCCTCGTTATCCTCCATCCCTATTTTTTTTTCCTTCGTCACCACCATAAAGAAATCAGAAAATAGAAAAAAAATAGGATACCCTAATCTTCGGCGACTTCTTAGCTCGCCGACGATCCTATCCCTATCCCGTACCCCCCATCAACTTGGTATCAGAGCAGGAATGATGCGTGGAGCCAGAGGATGAGGGAAAAGTATGGTCTTGATACCTCCGAGTTCACATACAACCCAGCAGAGCGCAAACCCCGCTGAGCTTGACTCGACGGAGTCGAGTTCTCCCCACCTCAGGAGAATGATGGGGACATCATCCTGCACGAATCTCGGAGCAGCACAAATTTCGAGCAGCAAATAAATTTGAAAAATAAATTTAGGATTTATCTTTTATTTGAAATTTAAATTAGGATTTTGTTGGTTATGATTGAGATATGGATAGGCTTATCTTATCCTATCTTTTATTTGAAATTTAAATTAGGATTTTGTTGGTTATGATTGAGATATGGATAGGCTTATCTTATCCTATCTTGTATTTAAATTTGAGTTATCCCTATCCTGTATTCAAATTCAAATGAGGGTTATGGAGCTTATAAATAACCCCTCATTCCTATTGTAAAAAGAGAGAAGAAATTGAATTTTTGGGATTTGGTTTGTCAGTTGGTTTGGCTGTTGTTGTTCAGGGCTATGGCCCATTATGTCTTCACCTGCGGGTGTTGATGTTGTCTTTGTCCTTCGGGACATCGTAGGGGCATGATGCCCTAGTTATCCCCCCCATTTCGTTTTCCTCCACGTTCTTTGAAATCCCCCTCATGGCTCCAGGAGTGACCTGGGTGGCAGGTGAAATACCCTGGGCTCCGCGTGTAGTGAGATGGGTGGTAGGTGAGATACCCTAGACTACATGTAGTGAGGTGGGTGGCAGGTATAATGCCCTAGAGGTGTGAAGTCTCTCTGTGAGAGTGGGTTTTAGGGTTCGTGGTAGTCCATCCTCGTTATCCTCCATCCCTATTTTTTTTTCCTTCGTCACCACCATAAAGAAATCAGAAAATAGAAAAAAATAGGATACCCTAATCTTCGGTGACTTCTTAGCTCGCCGACGATCCTATCCCTATCCCGTGCCCCATCACCTTGGGCTCCAAGTAAGGGTACATAAGTCTTTACATAAGAATCCTTTTCCCTCTCAAACCCTAGCTAGAAAATAAGGAAATATTAGGTAGAAAAATCCCTAAAAATTTTCTTGACTTGGTCAAGACTCCAAGGATGCCTAGGGGGCGTGTTGGGCTTCTAGGAGCAGCAAAAGGCCGGCCCAAAGGGGCTCGGGTGCATGGGTTTGGGCCTCTGGAAGCTGGGGTGGCCTGGTAGCCAGGTAGCAGGAATATTCCCTGGTATCTTGCTTCTTAGGGGCTTGGGCTTGGCACCTGGGCTTGATTTCTTTGGGCTAGGATGCAGATGGATCTCTGGAGTCATGGATGCCCTTATCTATGAATATACTTTGGCATCTGGAAGGGAATCTGGGCATCTGGAGGGCATCTGCAAGAAATCAGGTTTTCTGAATTTTTCTCCTGGGGTCTTCAAATCTTCAAGCTGGGTTGGACTTGTGCTATACTTCCATGTCTTCAATCTAGTTGGACTTGGTCTTCACTTGTATGATATAGTCTTGAGTCTTCAGTATGCTTGGACAGGACTCAAAAAAATAAAATTAGCTCAACATGAGCTGACTAGCATTGGACTGAACTAGCTCAACATGAGCTGACTAGTACAAACTGAAATAACAACTAAAAATACTCAAATAACAACTAAAATAGACTCAGATGAGCTAAGCCCTTATTACAGATGGACTCATAAATTATTGATCAATTTACAGAGGGTTGAAAAAAGCCTCTATCTTATTCTGGTGCCTCAGGTGTCCCCACCAATTCTCCCGGGGTGGGAGGAACTCGACCCTGTCGAGTGAAGGTTAGACTGGCTCACATATCTCTCGAGAAGGTCTGGGTTGAGGCATTGCAAGTCCTCTCGAGAAAACCATGAATCGTCCGACTCTGGCCGGCCTTGCCATCGGACCAGGAAGCGATGATAGTCATGGCCCTGGGTCGTGATGGCTTGATCGTCCAGGATACGCTCGATCCATTCTCCTCTCTCAGGCCAAATTTGTTTGTGGACACTCTAGGTTAGGGTCACTCACAATGAAAAGGAATAGGTCCAAAGGTCTCACTAGGTAGCGCTGCCGGTTCCCTATACTCAACCAGGTCTGTAATATTGAAGGTAGAACTAATGCCCAAATCCGAAGGCAAGTCTAACACCTAGGCATTTGATCCAACCTTCTCTATCACTTTAAAAGGTCCGGCTCTGTGAGCATGAAGCTTCTTTTAGGCCTAAGCCTAACCAAGATAGAATCCACTACATCAAATTCTTTGATCCATCTTCGGGAATTAGCCAGTTTGTTTAACATTAGTGTGGGTGGTGAACATGTTAGGCACATGCAGACTCCTAACAAGATGATGCAAAGGACTCAAACTAACACCTAATACGCTCGACTTTGCATTCCTATCGAAGGAAATTTATTAGACTTTTATGGGCCTAAACCTAAGAGACTATAGACTCTCTAGGTCTGACCCTAGTGTGGTGTGCACAATAGTATTTACAATGGACACCAAGCAAATGCCAGAGGGTATGCCAGAAGTATAATGCAAACCTAACATGCATAATGAATGCATGCAGTACGCTAATCTCTATTAAATGCAATCTAATAATCCTAGAAATGCTGGAGGTGTCAGGAAAGGGCAGAAAATAGGAAGTGGGTTCAGAATTAGTTTGGTAGGGTAGAAAAAAGGTTCAAGGTTAGTTGGATAAAGTAGGATAAAAGACGGGTGTCAGGAACTAATCCTATACTAATGAGGTTAACCTTACGAGGTTGAGCTATATCTACAGGGTTTGCATAATGGAAGGATGGGTCGCCAATTTCGGGAAAGAGGTCCTTAATGGGAACTATAGGAGGGGACTCATCTTGAAGGTATTGATTCAAAGAGATAAGGTCCTTAATAAATTCTTCTGGTTCTTGTATTTTAGGACTAGACTCTATAATTTGGCTCTTCTCTATGGTTTCCTCAGGTAAGGCTCTAGCAGTAGTACCTAGGTTCTCTTCCTCTATTTGTTCTTCCACTATAGCTTTAGGTTGGATGTGGTCAAGGTCAATTAGCTCTGGGTTGGTTTCTACTGGGTATCTACTGGGTCAGCTAATTCTAGGTCATCTAAAGGTGTCTCCTCTTCTCCCTCATACTCATCCACTAGGCTCACATCAGCTTCATGCACTTCTGCATTAATGTAAGCCTTGCGAATCTCAAGAATGGTTGGAGAAGGTCGGCTAGCAGGAAATTGGTTAGGTTCTGGTCTCTGATTATGGGTACTACTCCTAGTAGGTTCAGGTTGTATAAGAGGTAGTGGCTCACTATTGGGTTCATATTTAGGGATACTAATCCTATGGGGTTCAAGTTGACTAGGGGAAGCATGACTAGTACTAGGCTGATACTTAGGGGTTATGGGTTCTCTAGGCTCATAGACAAGGGTGCAGATCTATGGGTTATGGGATTATAGGATCTGGGGTCACAGGATTTTGGGTCAGCTCTATGATCAGGTTCTAAGGATGGATAAAGGTATGGGGTCCTCCTAAGGTTGGGCTGTCTATATGGGTCAGGATATTGGGTCCTTTTAGGATTGGACTCCCTATATGGGTCAGAATACTGGGTCTCCTAGGGTTGGACTCCCTATATGGGTCAGAATATTGGGTCCTCCTAGGGTTGGACTCCCTATATGGGTCAGAATATTGGGTGTTGGGTCTACTAGGCTCATAGGGTGTGGGTGCATAGGATCTATGATCATGGGATCTAGAGTCATAGGATCTAGGTTCATAGGTTATGGATTCATAGGTTCTAGGTTCATAGGATTTGGAGTCATAAGATCTATAGGCTGTAGGTATACTAGGCTTGTAGGGAGAGGGTAAATAGGATCTATCTTCCTGGTCTATAAAATCCTGATTGAGTCTTCTAGGACTAACCTTAGGGATTGGGTCATGACGATGGGCTCTCCTAGGTTCAGCCTCAAGGTATGGATCAGGGTTTGGGGTCCTCCTAGGTTGAGGATTGTAGTACGGGTCAGGATAAGGGTCTCTCCTAGGTTCGACCTCATGGTATAGATCAGGGTTTGGGGTCCTCCTAGGTTGAGGGGAATCAGGATCTGACTCAGACTGTAACCCATGGGTTTTTCTTGGGGTCCCTACCCGGACTTTTAACTGATCAAACCTATTGGCAAGATGGTCAATTCTATCATTGGTTTGAATACGAGACTGAGTTAACTGGGTCATCTGGATAGTTATCTGGGCCATTTGATCAGCTAGGGCTTCTATTTGAGCTTGTAAATTTTTCATAGGTTCAGACATTTGTGAAGGAGGTGGGTGATATGAAACTCCTGATCTAGTACTCATGCAAGACTCGATCAGACTGACTATAGCTGACTAGACCTATAGTCCAAACTAGATGCTCAATCAGGGTGGCAAACTAGCCTATAGTAACCCTGTACTCAGCCAGGCAGGTGTAAGGGGAGTGTTAGGTCCCTAATTGCCAATCCTAGACACCAATCAGAGATTGGCCAGGTAGGCGGACCAGCACACAAGCCCTTCAGGATTGAATCCCTAAACCACCGTTCTAGACACTAAGCACAAGGCACACACAGGTTAACTTGACACAATTATCTAACACTAGCCCGGACCCGACCAGTTGGTGTCCCTAGCCCACTAGGGCAAATTAAGTCTAATTAATTTTAGGTTAAGGCTTGGGACCGAATGCAAGGGATGTGGTTTTGGGCTAAGGAGAGGTGATCAAATCCTCCCCCCATCTGATATAGCAAGAGTGCCCTTAAAAGTAAATTATGCAATGATGGCAGGCAGATGAGGATGCAAATTAGGGTTTAGATATTTTTTTTTGGTATTTTTGGAGAATATGTAATATATATATATATTTTTTGGTATTTTCTTAAATAGAAGAAAACTTACAAATTATTGCCTAATATTCAGGAAATATACTAAAATTAAAAGATATGCAAAAATGCTAAACAAAACCCTAAAACTTCCAAACTTGTCTTGCTAAAAAAAATAGAGCCGAAAATTTGCAGGCCCTATTTCGGCTTGAAGAAAACTCACAGGACATAATAAAATCTAGAAAAATTTTTAAAATTACTGTGAATTATAATAAATCCAGGAAAATAAATTTTAGAATTTTTGGAGTCTTTAACAAGGAGAAATAATTAAAATAATATAGTATATACGGATTAAAAAATTGCAGAAAACAAGCCCTAATCTAAGCTCTGATACCAAATGATGGGGAACTAATATGCATGCAATTTTTTTTGTATGTTTTACATGTTGAGTTAGGTGATTAATTCCCAAATTTCAGATCAAAATTATTTGTAGGGAGTTTTGTATGAATTTTTTGAAGATCAGCATGCAGATTAGGACCTAGAAAAGTAGCAAAGAAGGACCGCCGGGGCTGAGAAGCCTCGGTTAGGGCAAGTTCTCCTACAATAAAACTACTGGAGGTAGAGGGGTGTACCTGACAACATCTGTGAAGATCGCAGCGAAGGGGTCTCTCATTCCTCGATGGATGCGGCCTGGAAAATCGAGCCAAAGACTCGCGGATACCCGGCTTTCTGCTCGGTGATCCGATTGAGGCTTGGCTGGAGTCGTTGGATTCGTAGGAACTCAGGGACCTACAAACGACCTGTCAGGGGTTAGAAAACTCACAAAGGAACAAGAAAGCAAAGGGAAAATAGCAAGGGAAGGCTTCTTTTGGAGTGGGCATCCAGGGATCTGAGATGCTTGTTGGCAGCAGGAAGATGATTGCAGCACTGGGAAGAAAAACTCTCGCAAACCCCTTTATGCACACAGCAGGGTATCACACAACTCAATAGAAGAACTCAAGGTTTTCATTCATCAAAAATTCTCCTTCATACAAGAGGCTAGGGTCCCTTAAATAGACCCTTAACCTTGGGCTCCAAGTAAGGGTACATAAGTCTTTACATAAGAATCCTTTTCCCTCTCAAACCCTAGCTAGAAAATAAGGAAATATTAGGTAGAAAAATCCCTAAAAATTTTCTTGACTTGGTCAAGACTCCAAGGACGCCTAGGGGGGCGTGTTGGGCTTCTAGGAGCAGCAAAAGGCCGGCCCAAAGGGGCTCGGGTGCATGGGTTTGGGCCTCTGGAAGCTGGGGTGGCCTGGTAGCCAGGTAGCAGGAATATTCCCTGGTATCTTGCTTCTTAGGGGCTTGGGCTTGGCACCTGGGCTTGATTTCTTTGGGCTAGGATGTAGATGGACCTCTGGAATCATGGATTCCCTTATCTATGAATATACTTTGGCATCTGGAAGGGAATCTGGGCATCTGGAGGGCATCTGCAAGAAATCAGGGTTTTCTGAATTTTCCTCCTGGGGTCTTCAAATCTTCAAGCTGGGTTGGACTTGTGCTATACTTCCATGTCTTCAATCTAGTTGGACTTGGTCTTCACTTGTATGATATAGTCTTGAGTCTTCAGTATGCTTGGACAGGACTCAAAAAAATAAAATTAGCTCAACATGAGCTGACTAGCATTGGACTGAACTAGCTCAACATGAGCTGACTAGTACAGAACTGAAATAACAACTAAAAATACTCAAATAACAACTAAAATGGACTCAGATGAGCTAAGCCCTTATTACAGATGGACTCATAAATTATTGATCAATTTACAGAGGGTTGAAAAAAGCCTCTGTCTTATTCTGGTGCCTCAGGTGTCCCCACCACTAAACCCTCGAGGTCCTTCTTTGTTATTCTGCATGAGTTCATACACGGGTACTTTAGTTCTTTCATTGCCTATTCTCTTGCTAGTCTTTTTCTATTTTCTAAAACTTTAGCCACCAACCTAATTTTTAAAAAATATATAAAAATTAGTTTACTGTTATTCCCTGCATTCATATCAGTCCTAGGGTCATCCTGCATCATCGGGAGGCCTGATGAGGAGGCTGAGGGGCCTGATGCGCAAATCTATGAGTCAGGTGGTAGATGGCTGGGACTTCTAGAGTTTCTTGGCGGACATCTCTGGACTGTGAGCAAGGTGGCTGGAGTCGAGAGGCTGGATGGAAGGGGTCGAGAGGCTTGGTGAAGGAGGCTGAGAGGCCATATGGAGGAGGCCAAGAGTTTTGATGAAGGAGGCTGGGAGGCTTGATGAAGGAGGTCGGGAGGCCGATGGTGGAGGCCAAGAGGCCTGGTGAAGGAGGCCTAGAGGCCTGATGAAGGAGGTCGAGGGACCTGATGCGCCAAGCTATGAGTCAGGCAGTAGATGGCTGGGACTTTTGGAGTTTTTCAGTGGACATCTCCAGATTGTGAGCAAGGTGACCGAAGTTGAGAGGGTAGATGAAGGAGGTTGGGAGGCCTGGTGAAGGGAGAGGCTGAGAGGCCTGATGGAGGAGGCCAAGTGGTGTGGGAACCAGAATCAGGAAAAGACTCCACCTATTCAATTCAAGTCTGAGTCCTTATGGTTGGATTAGTCCTGTAATTAGTCATGTAATTTCTCTTTCAATTTTGAGTCCAAATAATCTTGTAATTAATTTCGAGTCCATATGGGGTCTGGTCCAGTTGAAGTCAAAGTTTTAGTCCAATTAATTTCGAGTCCATGCTGGGTCGGGTCCAATTTGAAGCCTTAATCCAGTTGAAAGTCAGATTTTGAAGCATCAAGACAAGTCCAAAGCCAAGTGGTGCCACATGCCACTTGCCACCTCAGCGCCACATCACCTACCCTTGCCACCTCAGTGCCATCTCAGCTAGAAGCCACCTCATCAAGTGGTCCCCACTTTGGTGCCACTTGTCATGGGTTGAAGGAACTCCAAGAGGGCGCTCAAGAAGAAAGTTTGAATTCAAATGATGGTTGGCCACCCTCTTCCACAAATCAAGCATCAAGGCCTACAAATCCTCTAACTCTCCTTGTAATCCTCCACATTTTAGGGATTTTCAAATTTTAAAGATTTACCCTCTTCCACAATCAAGCATCAAGGCCTACAAATCCTCTAACTCTCCTTGTAATCCTCCACATTTTAGGGATTTTTAAATTTTAAAGATTTGTAAGGCTCCTATTAAAGACTTTGGGATGCCCCATTGTAAGGGTAATGGATAAATAAAATCTTTGGCTTGGATTATTCTTTCTATGTGATTGTCTTTGTGTCTATGTGGTTAGTCTTTCTCCTCCTCTTCCACGCCCACTCTAGTTCCTCCCTTCTTCCATCTCCAACGCCCAAGGACTCCTTTCTTCCTCTCCAATCTCAAGTGAGCCTTCAACATGCAATGGTGAATCAAGAGGATCAACACAAGGAGACCACCTGTTCCATCTCAAGCACTCCACCATGGCGCCAAGAAGGATCCCCATCAATGCTTCATCCACCTCTCTTCCCTTTCTCCATTTCATGTTTTGTTAAGTTCTTTCATCTTAGGGATTTCTTTGTTGCAGGGTTCTCTAGAATTCCGACTTCAAGAGGAAGGATCTCTTGCCACCAATCCAGAAAACAAGAAGAGTCTCCAACCTGTAGCATGGCCTGGTCATCTGGAAGATCCCCTCAAGAGTGATCTTATTCTTATTAGAAAATCAATGCCAGGTAAGTCAGTATCAATTAGGTCTGAGACATTAATCTGACTAGCATGACTGGTGGTTTTAATTCTGTCCTATTTCTTTATTATTTCAAAGTCTCGGTAATTAGGGTTATGCATGATCATTCAAGTTTGCTTCATTAACTTATCTTTGATAAATTATGCTGAACTCTTCATATGTCGATAGAACTTGCCAATTAATCTTCGCTAATCTCCTTTAGAGTTGCATAGTTTCATCTTCACTTTGCATAACCTACCATTCTTGGTATCAGAGCATGGTTGCATTAGGGTAGAATAGTTTTCTCTTAAATCCAAACTAGATCAAAAACTCATACCTCCTGAGCGGGTGTACTCCAGTACACTGTCACGACCCATGGGAGTAATGAGCCTCCGGCCGGACGTGAAGTTCTAGATTAGAGTTTGGTAAAGCATCGCAATTCCTTTAATTTCTTTTTTTTCTGTGAATCTGAATCTGTTGGCTGTGATAAAAAAAAATATTAAAAAAAAGAAAAATAGTACATTTTGCATTGCCATAATTTTTTTTTGATTCCATATAAGGTTAGTTATAATCACACAATGTTTCAGCATTAGAAGAAATTCACAAAAATACTAAAACTCCTACTTCAATATTCTGTCGTGCTGAAATAGTCTGCAGTACATGGTCTGTTGTTTTTATTGTTTCTCTATATAGATAGATCAAAATTTTCTAATTTTTGTTTTTCTAGGATTCTCATAATTCATATTATTTCTTAATAATTTTTCAGGTTTATTTCGATTTTTAAAATTTCTAGCATTTGAAATACTCTCTGAGATTCAATCTGAACTGAAATTCCAGCAAGAACCAATCTCAGAAAATTTTTGAATTTGAAGTTCTAATTTTAAAATTTAAAATTTTAAAATTCTGACATTATAGAATCTGAAACTTGGAGTTTGAAACTTAAATTTTAAAATTTAAGTTTGAATTTGAAATTGTTTGAAAACTAATCAAGTCAATTAATTAAGTCAGCTCATAAAACACAAAAAAAAAAAAAAAAAAAAAAAATTGCATTCATTTGAAAACATCTTAAGGGCATCAATATGACATGGGGCAAGAGTTCATCACTTGTCCTTAGCCCAAAACCACAACCCATCATCTCGATCACAATCCTTAATTAAAACCAATTAGACTTAATCACTCTAGTGGGTTAGGGACACCAACGAGTCGGGTTCGGATTAGGGTCAAGTTGATTGTGTCCACTAATTGGTGTGTGCTTACGAGCTTGGTGTCTAGGATTGGTGTATTAGGGTTTGGGTTGGTCCGCCTACCTGGCCAATCATAGATTGGTGTCTAAGGTTGGCAGAACAGGGACCTCCACTCCCCTTCCCACCTACCTGGCTAAGTCACGTAAGTTACTACTAGCTAGTTGGTCCTTTTAATTAGATCTCTAATTCGTACTCTAGGTCTAGAAATCCTTAGCCCGAGTTTGAGTCAAATTGTTTGCATGACAACTAGATCAGGAACTCCTTACCACCTTCACAAGACCAACCAAGTTCATCCATGGACACTAGTATGGAAACCCTTATGAGATCTATGATTGAGCGACTTGAACGTTTGGATTCTAGGTTTGATCAATTCGAGGAAAGGATAGGAAACCTAGAGAATCTAGGTTGACCCCAACTGAACCACCTTCACCCAGATTACCTTCAGTTCGCCCTAGAGGCCTGATGAAGGAGGTTGGGAGGCATGATGAAGGAGGCCAGGAGGCCTGATGGAGGCCGAGGGGCTTGATGTGCCAAGCTGTGAGTCAGGCGGTCGATGGTTGAGACTTCTGAGTTTCCCGGTGGACATCTCTGGACTGTGAGCAAGGTGGCCAGAGCCGAGATTCAGATGAAGGAGGCTGGGAGGCTTGGTGAAGGAGGAGGCCGAGAGGCCTGATGGAGGAGTCCGAGGTGCCTGATAAAAGAGGCTGGGAGGCATGATGAAGGAGGTCGAGGGGCCTGGTGAAGGAGGCCGAAGGGCCTAGGTGTGCCAATTGAGTCAGGCGGTAGATGGCTAGGACTTCTAAAGTTTCCCGGTAGACTTCTCCGGGATATGAGCAAGGTGGTGGAGCCGAGAGGCTGGCTGAGCTTTTGGTCTTGAATGCTAGGCTTCGAGAGTTTTTGGGCTTCGAGTGCCGGGCTTTTGTAAGTTTTTGAGCTTAGAGTGCTGGGCTTCAAGAGTTTCCAGGCTTAGAGTGCCGGGCTTTAAGAGTTTTTGGGCTTAGAGTGCCGGCTTCAAGAGTTTTCGGGCTTAGAGTGCTAGGCTTTGGAGTTTTTCGGGCTTAGAGTACCGGGCTTTGTAATTTTCTGGGCTTAGAGTGATGGGCCTTTGAGAGTTTTCGAGCTTAGAGTGCCGGGCTTCGAGAGTTTCTAGGCTTAGAGTGCCAGGCTTTGTAAAGTTTTTGGACTTAGAGTGCCGGGCTTCGGGAGTTTTGCGGGCTTAGAGTGCCAGCTTCAAGAGTTTCCAGGCTTCATAAGATTTTGGGCTTAGAGTGCTGGGTTCAAGAGTTTTCGATCTTAGGAAGGCTTGAGGTTGGCCGAACGAGTGCCTGCACAGATAGATGACAAGTTTGCACTAAAAGTGAGTTTCAATAATCAATGGGTGAGTCTTACATCCTTGACAAGGTGGTGGACTGCTTCGAGCTCAAAGCTTTGATGCGGGCTCATTGAGAGGGCTCAGCTTGTCGATTGACCATGCTGCGAGTCAAGTGGCGGAGCTTCTGGTGTCTCTGTGGATATCTCAGGATTGTTAGTGTAGCGGGTACCGGTCTGCAAGCCAAGCGATGGATAATGGGACCATCGAGGTTCCCTACGAACCTCTCCGGACTGTGAGCACAGTAGATGCCAAGCTGTGAACCTCGCGGTAGATGGTGGGACTTTGTTGAGTTACCACGGACATCTCCGAACTGTGAGTAAGGCAAGAGCTAAACTAAGAGTCAGGCGGTAGAAGCGAAGGTCTTTTGGAGTCTCCACGGACATCTTCGGGGTATTAGCATAGCAGTTGCCAAATTGTGAGCCTCGCAGTAGATGGTGAGACTTCGTTGAGTCACCGCGGACATCTCCAAACTGTGAGCAAGGCAAGAGCTGAACTGAGAGTCTGGTGGTAGATGGTGGGGGTCCCTCAAGCTTCTTGACTGATATCCCTAGGCCATGGGCTAAGCGACGAGGGTTAGATTGCAATACTTGCCATTGACGGCGAGATAGAAACTTCTCCTGCAAACCAATCACACAGCTCTTCATATTGTGAGAGTAATAGGGGAAGAGAATACCCATCAGACTCTGGTCGCATGGATGAGAGTGTGCTATTCCTTCAAGGGGGCTCGGGTCGAACTCATTGACCATCATCTTAAGGAGAGATGGATGGAGCTGGCTCGCACCGGAGAGTGCTGTGGGAGGTGGCCGTCGTTTGGGAAGATATGGTCGTCTTCCCCTTTTGTGCCCCCGGTCTACCCTCGAGGGGTAAGAATGGTTGCTATTGTTCCTGGCATGTCGATCTGTTGGTCGCCAGGATCTTGAAACTTACCCTTACTGATGGGACATCGGCCTGCACAAATCCCAGAGTATCATGGATTTCGGAGCAGCAAATAAATTTAAATTTGAAGATTAGTTATTTAGGATTTATCCTTATCAATTATTTTGAAATTTGATTTAGGATTTAGTTGGTTAGGATTGAGATATGGATATGCCTTATCTTATCCTATCTTGTATTTGAATTTGAACCATCTTTATCTTTTTTATCTTGTATTCAAATTCAAATGAGGGTTGGACCAATCTATAAATACCACCCTCAGTTCTTTGTAAAAAAATAGTTTGGTGAATAAATATGAGTTTTTAGAAGAGTGATTCTTTGTCTTGCCTTCGCCTTCAGGAATCGAGGGGTGTGAGGCCCTAGTTATCCCCCTTCCCTTTGATTTCATTTTCTTTATCCCCTCATGTCCTTTGAGATTCCCATCATTCCCCTAGAGTAGCGAGAACTCGACTCCGTCGAGTTTGAAGATGACTTGGATTGAACTGAAACTAATCAAATCAAAGCAAAAGATGCTAGGTTCTTTTTTTTTTTCACCTTCTTTTTTTTTTCACCTTCTTTTTTTTATTCATCTCTACTCTTAAAGCCATGCAACTTTGAATGCCGTGCGATGTTGAAATCCATGCTGCTCTAGGAATCGTGTAGCTCCAGAAATCATGCAACTTTCACATTCGTGTGCTGCCCTTCATCTTCTTCAGGGAAGAAGTCATAAAATAGGGGAAGACCAGTGGACTTCATCGGCTCCTTCGAGATCGCTGGTGCCTGGGGGGAGACAAGTTCGGTCGACGGGTGGTGGCACATAGAGACAGGTTGAGGCCTGTTTTGATGGCTATCGACATCCATGAGAGGGGCTAGGTGGATCCGGCTTGGGTGCTGCAGGTTCGAGCAGCTTCTCCCTATTGGTAGGCAGCCTGGGAGATGGGGTTGGTGGGGTAGAGGTCTGGACGGGTGGAGACCGAATGGCAGGGTGGCGATGAAGTGACGCGGAGATTCGTGTGGTGGAACGAGCAGATCCAAAGAGGGGGCGGATCCGGAGAAGGAGTCGACGGTGTGGGGGAGACTTGATCGGAGGTGTGGATGATGGAGGTGGAGGCCGATGGTGTGGGGATCGGGCGATGCATCGATTGCGGTCGATGGCTTTGGACGTGTGTGTGGTCTAAGGCATCATGGATGAGGGCAGAGACATGGGGCTGCTTGGTGAGGAACTGGTCGGCATTGAACTGGGCGATGATGGCCTTGATGGTTGTAGGTGGACGGTGCACTTGAACTGGATCTGGGGAAATCTATCGTCGATCGCTACTATTCCTAATTACAGGCGGTGTGGAGACAGGCTTCACGGGCAGAGGCATCGATGGGGCGTTGGAGGGGTCACGAGAGGGAAGGCAGATGCCAGGGCATTGATGGCTCGTAGCTAGAGGCCGGTGGCTGACCGAGGTTTGAGGAGGACATCTTGTACAGGAAAAATCTAGACAGGAGGAAGGATGTGGAGTCGGGGAGGAAAAGAAAAAAAAACCCTAATCCTCTAGCTCTGATACCATGTTGATGTGGGACAGAGATCAGGGTTGTATCACTGGGGAGCTGAGAAGTCACCAGGGGATTAGGGTTTGCCTGGAAGAAGAAAGAAGAGGGTGAAGGGTTTAGAAGGATAACTAGGGTTCACACAGATTCCCCTAGGAGGACAAGCACAAAGCAAAGGGCTCACACAGATACCCTAGGGATCACACAGATACCCTCAAAAGAAGGGGGAAGGGATCACACATATACCCTTAGGAATAATAGGGATCACACAGATACCCTGGGCTCACACAGATGCCCTCACACAGTAAGTCAGGGATCACACAGATACCTTGGGATGACACAGATCCTTCACACATAACTCAAGAAATTTTATTCATCTATCCTTAAGTTTTTTCAATACAAGAGAGGGGTCGTTATATAGGGACCAATTACTTTGGAAACAAGTAAAGAAAATATGATGCACCACAATCCTTCTTGGTTTGCTAATTGAAAACATGGAAGGTTTTATACAATTTCCAAAAAAACTCAAGAAAAATAAGGAAAGAATGGGAGGACCAAGGGGAGACCATGTGGGGCAGCAAACACCTTTTCTCTTGGGCTCGGGGTGGACCATATCTTTCCTTAGTTGCTTGGCATGAATCAAGGGATTCATGTTTATCCACTTGACCTTCCTTTCTCACTTGATGGAGTGTAGAGTTGATGTGCCTGGAGGGTGGAAGGGGTGTGCTGGCATGTGGTCATGCACGGGCTGTCTTCATGCGATCCTCAATGTAATCCTAGGTGGTGCAATCCAGGATGTGACTCGGACTCCACGTGGTTGCTGAGGTGGCTGGGCTCCCGAGTCCCCATCAAATTGCACCACTAGTGTTGGCTTTCCCCTTTTCTATCTTTCAAAGAGAATAATTTCTCTTGAAATGCCCAAGCTGATGACACTTATGGCATTTCCAGCTTTTCTGACTACTTCGAGATAGTGACCTATCCTTTGATTTCCCCTAACTCTTTCCTTGGGTCTTCCTTGCCTTTCATTCATAGGAAGTACTTCTGAGTTAGGATTTCCTTTGTAGATCTTCTTTTGTTGCTCATTTGACCTGAGCACTCCAACAACCTCTTCATAGTTCAGGGTATCCTTCCCATACACCAAGGTTGTTATAAGACCATCATACAATCCCGGTGGTGCGGGCACCAGGGCTAAAAGAAATTGACAGGTTGAACCCACATCCCTGTGGATCACCTGTGAGTAAAACCCTGAACCCAAACCCTTTTTACCATGTAAATATTTATTTTAAATTTTGTTATTTTGGTTTAGTTAGGATAAATCTTTTTTACCAACTGTAATTAGGGTTTTGTTTATTTTGGGGTAAAACCCTTTTTACCAAGTTGAGTCGAAATCCCAATTGAGTCAAACCCTATTAACCCAATTATGATTTAAATGGTCCAGTTTGAATTAGCCCTTTTTACCAACTTTAATTGTATTTTTATTTACAAGCCTAATTAAGTTTGGTTGGTTATTTAGTTGAGTCATGTGATTTGTTTTTCATTGAGTCCATATAACTAGTTGAGTCATTGAGTCCTGTATTATAAGAGGGGACCAAGACAACATCCCATGTGCACCCAATTGAAGATCCATGTGACCCCATATGCTAGCTCAAGACAAGCTATGTGACCCATGTGCTAGCCCAAATCACTTGGCAAATGCAACCCCTTCTTGGCGCCACCTTTCAAGGATTTGGACAGCAACACATGTCATGTTTGGTCATGTCATTGGGACAACACCATTTGGAACTTCAACCAGGACAAGAATACATGACATGTCTGAAAATTGCATGTCATTGGGACAAACATTATCCACTCCATGTTACACCTTGGTAGGCCACCTAAACTCATGATTAGCACCACTTGAAATTTAAGATGAGTAATTAAGAAAGACTCTTCATATTTGGCCCCCCCACTCAAAATATTCCATGCCAAATATGATGCGGGACTAATATGCATGCAATTCCTTTTGTATGTTTTATATGTGGGGTTAGGTGATTAATTCCTGAATTTCAAATCAAAATTAGTTGTAGGAAATTTTATATGAATTTTTGAAGCCAAGCATGTAGATTAGAACATAGAAAAGTACTAAAGAAGGATCGCCGGGGCTGAGAAGCCTCGGTTAGGGCAAGTTCTCCCACAATATAAAGACTGGAGGTAGAGGGGGTGTACCTGACAACGTCTAAAGCACCCGGTGAAGATCGCAATGAAGGGATCTCTCGTTCCTCGATGGATGCGGCCTGGAAAATCGAGCCAAAGACCCACGGATACCCGGCTTTCTGCTCGGTGGTCCGATTGAGGCTTGGCTGGAGTCGTTGGATTCGTAGGAACTCGGGGACCTGCAAACGACCTGTCAGGGGTTAGAAAACTCAGTGGAAATCAAGAAAACAAAGGAAAATAGCAAAGAAAAGAAAGTTTTGGAGGGGGCTGGAAGGATGGTTGGCGGCAGGAAGATGGTTGCAAACACCGGGAAGAAGAACTCTCAAACCCCTTTATGCACACAGTAGGGTAACACTCAAAGCAATAGAAGAACTCAAGGTTTATTTCATATATCAAAATCTAGCTTCATTCAAGAGGCTAGGGTCCTTTAAATAGACCCTTAACCTTGGGCTCCAAGTAAGGGCACATTAGTCTTTACATAAGAATCATTTTCCCTCTCAAACCCTAGCTAGAAAATAAGGAAACATTAGGTAGAAAAATCCCTAAAAATCCTCTTGACTTGGTCAACACTCCAAGCAAGATAATTTTTAGAGATTTTTCTACCTAATATTTCCTTATTTTCTAGCTAGGGTTTGAGAGGGAAAAGGATTCTTATGTAAAGACTAATGTGCCCTTACTTGGAGCCCAAGGTTAAGGGTCTATTTAAAGGACCCTAGCCTCTTGTATGAAGCTAGATTTTGATATATGAAATAAACCTTGAGTTCTTCTATTGCTTTGAGTGTTATCCTGCTATGTGCATAAAGGGGTTTGAGAGTTCTTCTTCCCGGTGTTTGCAACCATCTTCCTGCCACCAACCATCCTTCCAGCCCCCTCCAAAACTTTCTTTTCTTTGCTATTTTCCTTTGTTTTCTTGATTTCCTCTGAGTTTTCTAACCCCTGACAGGTCGTTTGCAGGTCCCCGAGTTTCTACGAATCCAACAACTCCAGCCAAGCCTCAATCGGACCACCGAGCAGAAAGCCGGGTATCCACGGGTCTTTGGCTCGATTTTCCAGGCTGCATCCATCGAGAAACGAGAGATCCCTTCACTGCGATCTTCACCGGGTGCTTCAGATGTTGTCAGGTACACCCCCTTTACCTCCAGTCTTTATATTGTGGGAGAACTTGCCCTAACCGAGGCTTCTCAGCCCCGGCGATCCTTCTTTGGTACTTTTCTAGGTTCTAATCTGCATGCTTGGCTTCAAAAATTCATATAAAATTTCCTACAACTAATTTTGATTTGAAATTTAGGAATTAATCACCTAACCCCACATATAAAACATACAAAAAGAATTGCATGCATATTAGTCCCACATCAAATGGATGCGATAGGATACAAGTCTTACGAAGGTCAATGGATTCTTTTGGATTGATAGAGAAGAGAGGAAGAAGAAGAAGAAGATTTTTGGGAGAAAAGGGATTCCAATATATTGTATTCAGTTGTCCACAGTAGCAGTTACAATACAAGATAAAACATACATATATATACCTAGGTCACATTAGACCTACTCCCCCAAAAAACTCCCCTGGTCGGCACCATGAGATTCTAAAATCTCGACATTCGAGTTGGCTCACCTTCTGCAAGTCGACTCATAGTTGGAAATAGTCTATTAGATGAGTTGACTCTCAGACTGTGAGTCGACTCATCCAGAACATCGTGTTTCTATCTCCACACACGAGCTGACTACACCCTGAGTGAGCCGACTCTTATAGAAACACTTCATAACTATTCCAAGCTGTGCTAACCAATGAGTTAACTCTCAGACAATGAGTCAGCTCTAATGTTCAGACTGACAAAACTTAGCTTATCACCTAGGACTTGTCCTGGACTCATGCCTAGCCCTAGATACATCATGTATGTCCATGACTAATTGGACCAAGACCTAAACCTTGCCCCCTTGAGCCTTGGATGCACCACCTGAGACTCAACAGAGTGCCCAGCTGAGATCGTTCTCTCGTCCTACCGAGGTCGAGCCCCCGATTGATATGACCCCTGCATCCAGCATCAAGAGCCCGATCGAGGTTGTGCTCCTGTCGTGCTGAGGTTAAGCCCCTGATTGATGTGGCCCCTGCTTCTAGGATTGAGCACCCGTTTGAGGTCATGCTCTTGTCCTACCAAGGTCGAGTCCCTAGCTGAGGTGGCCCCTGCATCCAGGGGCGAGCACCCGATTGAGGTTATGCTCCCATCTTATTGAGGTGAGCCCCTGGCTGAGGTCAGCTCCCATTTGGGGTCGAGCTCTTGGCCAAGGATATGCTCATGTATTCCAAAGGCGAGCCTCCTAACCGAGGTCAGCCCCTATCTAGAGTCGAGCTCCTAGCCAAGGATATGCTCATGCATTCCGAGGGCAAGCTCCCCGGCCAAGGTCAGCTCCCATGCAAAGTCGAGCTCCCGATCGAGGACGTGCTCATGCTTTTCGAGGAAGAACCCCTCGGCCAAGGTCAGCTCCCATCTAGAGTCGAGCTCCCGATCGAGGACTTGCTCATGCTTTCTAAGGGTGAGCCCCCCGGTCAAGGTCAGCTCCTATCTGAGGTCGAGTCCTCAATCGAGGATGTGCTCATGTGTTCCGAGGGTAAGCCCCTTAGCCAAGGTCAGCTCCCATTTGGAGTTGAGCTCCCAGCCAAGGACATGCTTATGCATTTCGAGGGTGAGCCCCTAGATCAAGGTTAGCTCCCATCTGGAGTCGAGCTCCCAATCGAGGATGAGCTCATGCTTTTCAGGGTGAGCCCCCCGACTGAGGTTAGCTCCCATCCAGAGTCAAGCTCCCGGTCGAGGATGTGCTCATGCTTTCCGAGGGCAAGCCCCTTGACCGAGGTCAGCTCCCATCCGAAGTCAAGCTCCCGACCGGGGATGTGCTAACGAGTTCCGGGATTAGGCCCTTAAAATAAAGCTCCCCTTATCTATTAAGAATGAAGTTCCTGCCAGAAGCAAAAGAAAGAGAAGATCAGTAGAAGCTCAGACTATTCCATGGAAGCTCCCAACTACCTACAACCTCTAGGAGGTGGCGCGCACCATACCAGAAATTCAAACTCTACAGACACGCTACCCACACATTCTGTGCAATGCATGCTCCATCAGGTTCCAAGCCCTGTAGCGTGCTGCCACATCTACGGCCATGCTATTGGGAGGTTTCAACCCTTGCAACATGAAACTTGTACCTCTTCCAAGATGAATATTCCATTAAGGCCCCAGGCCCTGCAACACTTGAACGATTCCTCCTGGATAGAAATGCTCCACCATGGCTCGGGGCTCGGTGGCACGGTGCTCGCCCCTCCTATAAGAAATAGCACCACCGGAGGGGCAAGATCTGTACTACACTAGCGATCACCCCCAATAGAAGGATCTCCTTTAAAGGACCGGTCCGACAGGGGGGAGGCTACATACAAAGAAAAACCCATCCAGAAAGGGATACCAGGAAAGGGATGTCTCAATAAAGTCCCAAGCTTGGTCGGGCCATCTTTCTTATAGAAAATAAAGAAAGGATCCTCGAAGGGGAAGAGGAGAGAGAAACTGATAAGACTCAGAGAGCAAACGGGCAGGAACTAGCCGAGAAAAACCTTCCAGCTCTCTGATCTCCACTCGACTTTGTCTTTCCATTTCTTACATCTCATCATTCACCCTCTAAGTGGAGAGATCCCAAGCTCTTCGGCTGGTATGGACACCAGAGGCACCAGACTTAGGCTGAGGCTTCTTAGTCCTCTATGGTTATCTGATTAGTCCTTTTAAGTATTTGAGTCCAGTTTGTAATAAGGGCTTAGCCTATTTGAGTTTTTCTTTGGCCCCTGAGTCATGTTCATTTTGGGCCTTCTTTATTCGAGTCCTATATTCAAAGTTTGATTTACACCAGTAGGGTCTCGATCAGTTAGTCAAGTTAGCTCATGTTGAGCTAGTCTGAGTCCTATAAACCCTAATCTAGGTCTAATAAAGACTTAATACATTTGAAGATCAACCCAGCTTGAAGTCATGAAGATCATGGAAGATCCAGAAAAAAATTGAAGGCCTAGGAACCCTGGATCATAGCCTGGAACCTTGATTGTAGCTTGGAGCCCTGGACCGCAGCTTGGAGAATGTTAGGCCACCTAAGGCCATGAGAAGCATCAAGGGGTACCATAATTTCTTATGGTCACCTCCACATGGTCGGCCACTTAGGGTCACCTCCCTTGGCTGACCAAGGCAAGTGAGAGAGAGGGAGTTTGACGAAAAGTAAGTGAGGGCTTGCCATGTATTCTAGCTAGGGTTTGGGTGAGATTCAAATTCCTATGTAATGTCTTTTCTATTCTTACTTGGGGGACAAGTTTGTGAGCTTATAAAGAAGCCCCCTATCTTGTGTGAAGGCTAATTTTGTTTATGAAATATATTGAGTTTTTATTCTATTACTGTGTGCTTGCTGTGTGCTAAGGGGAATCTATTTGAACCCCTTCTTCTACCTAGCCTCCTGTGCCCTACCTCAAGCCTCCATCAAAACCCTAGAAGCCATCTTCTTCAACCTTGGCCGTCCAACACAAACTCATCTTTTTTCTTGCTATTTTCTGCTTTTTATTTCATTCCTACATCATTTTCTAACCCCTGACAGGCGATTTGCAGGTCCCTCAGAGTCTACTAATCCAAGATTTTAGTCGGCCAGCCAATCAGGTCACCGGATTGAAAGCCGTGAATCCATCGGGTCTTCAGCTTGATCTTCCAGGCCGCATCCAGGTGTAAAGAGTGACCTTTGCATGGATTCATCAGCAAAATCCTATCAGGTACCCCCCCTCGACTCACCAGTAGCATATTGAAGGAGAACTAGGCCAACCGGGTCTTCTCAACCTCGACGATCCTCTTCTCTATTATTTTAGGGTCTATTTCGCATGCAACTGCTTCTAAAATTTTGTAGAACTCTCTACTTTAGATCTTGGCTTTATTTTAAAGATTTAGACACCTAACTCAACATATAAAATACAAAAATACTTTGCATACATATTTAGTCCCGCATCATTTGGTATCAGAGCCTGTTTGGGCTTAGTTCTCTTTGAATATTCGGATTTGGTGCTTCACCATGGCCATCCAGTCATAGGAGAGAAGTAAGGTTGCAAGACCCTCTATCCCCAATCAAATAGATCTCCTATGACGTGTAGGGGTACAGCTATGATTGACCCCTAAAGAACAAACAAAGAGCATCTTTAGGTTAATTTTTGCATCTCGACCATCACAGTACATAGTCTGTTGTTTTAATTATTTTTGTATGTAGGTAACTCCAAAAATTATTATTTTTATTTTTCGATTTCTCATATGATAGTATTTTTTAAAATTTTTTCATGAATTTTTCTATCTATGAATTTTTTGCATGTCAGAATACTGCTTGAGAACAGTTCTGCCCTGATTTTGCATCAAGGCTAATTTCAGCAAGTTTAGGTTTTTTTTTAGCATAATTTTTGCATATCTTAATTTTTTTGCATATTTTCTGCATATTAGGTGATTTTTTGCAAATTATATCTCTACCAAATATAAAACAAAAAATATAAAAATCAGAAAATACCAAAAAAAACTTAGAAACCCTAATTTGCATTTGCATATGTTTGCCATCATGTGCATAAAATACATTAAGGGCAACTCTACTATGCTAGATGGGGGGAGGATGTGATGACCTCTCCTTAGCCCAAAATCACATCCCTTGCATTCGATCCCAAGCCCAATTTAAAATTAATTAGACCTAATTTGCTCTAGTGAGCTAGGGATACCAACAGGTTGGGTCCAACCTTTGTGGGAAGACTAGTGCACCCAATACCTCTCCTATTACTGGAAGCTGGTGTCTAGGCTAGAGGTCCAGAGGCAAATGCCCTAAGCGGATCGGTGGTTCCTTAATTGGGTCCTTGTGAAAGTAGGGGGCCTCCCACCATCCCACCTCTTACCTGGCTAGTGGAAGGACTAGGGGTTGCATTGTGTGTAAGTTGAGTCAACCCATTCTCTTTGGTCTCTAGGTCTAGGAAGCCATAGTCAATTTATCTTTTGTCTTGCATGTGCACTAGGTCAGGAGTCCATTATCTTGTGTCTTGCATGCCCCTTAGATTAGGAGCCCATTACCCCATCAGCCCATGTCTAGCCCAGTTTAGTCATGGAGTCCGGGGTTCGGGCCCAATTGAGGGCCCTGTCTAAACAAATTACCCTAATGGGCCAATCGCTTAGCCAAGTGGAGGCCCAAGACGAAGCCGTAGGGCCCGTGCCAAAGTTAGACCCCCTAAGGCCTATATTAGACCTGACTCTCTTGAACCCCATAGGCCTGATCGAATAGGTGAACATCCTTTGACCTATGAAGGAGTCCGTAGGACCCATGCTGAATTCAAATCCCCTAGGCCCAGTACCTTTGATCCATGAGCTTATCATCATGATCTCACCCCTAAGTATTGCCCTAGAAGCCCATACCCTTCTTGGTTGACTCAAAGGAAAGATCCACTAGGAGCACCCAACCTTATGCACCCACTTTTGATGGAAGTCCAGATCCTGAGGTGTATATTGATTAGGAGGAGAGAATGGATCAGTATTTTAAGTACACTAAGATGTCAGAGTTAGAAAAAGTTAGATTGGCCACATGTAGGTTAACCCGACATGCTAAGTGGCATTGGGAAGTTATTGAGGATGAATGTTATTTGAGAGGAGATCAGATAAGTACCTGGAAATCTATGAGGAGTAAGTTGAGAGAAGAGTACCTAGGTAGATTTTATGAGAAGAAACTTTTAGACCAATAGTACAAGTTGAGACAGGGTGATAAAACTGTGTCCGAATACATTGACCAATTTAATGAGTTTATTAGGAGATGTAACATAGTTAAACCTGAGCCTAATCATATCAAGGTTTCAAGCTGGCCTACATAGGGACATCCAGTGGGAACTGTGTCATTGGCAGATTTAGGACCTAGAGGAAGCCTATCACTTAGCTAGGGAATTCGAGTCATATCAGAGGGAATTCATGATCAGTCAATCTGACTCCAAAAGATTAATTCTCTTGAACCCATTAAAGAGCCTAAGGTAGAAGTGTATTAGGCTGACATGAGTTTAGTAGATGAATACGAAGGAGAAGACTTTGAAGACTATGATGAAGATGGACCAAAGGTTGAAATCACCGAGGAACTAATAGAAAATGATCCTGAACCCACTGTAGAATTTGAAGTAGTGCTTGAGCCAAGATCAAACATGGTAGATGAAAGTGAGGGTTCACGAGAGTTGTCCATAGAGGATGTCTAGGAACAAGTCCCTAAGGAACAATCCCAGGAAGTAGACATTATTTAGAAGACTTTCAAGATAAGCTTCCCAAACACCTTCCTGATGACCTTCCACCAGTAATAGATCCCCATCCTACTTTAGAACTAGTTTCAACCTGGGACCTCATTCAGTATTCTCATCAAGAGTTCATTCCTAACCCTAGTCGATGACCTTTTTCTTGAACTGACTAAGCCAACCTTTCTTAACGACCTTGTACTTGCAATGACCAAATTCTCCCTCCTTCAAGTGGACCTTATGTCACCCATAGATCAATGTTCAAATCTTAAAGTCATCCCTAGTAACCAAGGTCTATTGCATGCCTCCAATAGATTGTCCCAAGACTTCGATTCTTATTTCCTGCCATACCTTAAGGCTTCCGATGTTCCCAAAACTTTTCCATTACACTTTGTTGAGGTCATTTGGTTGTACCAGTTCTTTGAGTATGTTAGGTTTGTGACCTACTTTTGGAAGACCTTATGGCATTTGTTAGGAGTCCATTGTAAATTTTATGTGCATGCCAAACCAGTGTCAAACCTAGAGAGTCTATAGTCTGTTAGGTTTAGGCCCAAAGAGTCCAATAAAGTTTCTCTTAATAGGAATGTATAGTTGAGTCTGGATTTTTGTTAGGTGTCAGTACAAGTCAGGTGCATCATCTGCATTAAGTATTAATTTTGAAACAAACTGGCTAATTCTTGAAAAAGAGCCAAGAAATTTAATATTGGAGATTATATTATGATTAGGCTTAGGCCTGAGCAGTTCCCACCTAGAACCATTAAGAAGCTTCATGCTCGTGGAGCTGGACCCTTTAGAGTGATAGAGAAGGTTAGATCCAATGCCTATGTATTAGATTTGCCCATGAATTTTGGCATTAGTTCTACCTTCAATATCGCAGACCTGGTTGAGTATAGGGAACCGGCAGTGATACCTAGTGAGGCATTTAGACCTACCCCTTCCTTTGTGAGTGACCCTAGTCCAGAGTGTCCACCAATAAATTGGCCTGAGAGAGGAGAATGGATCGAGCATATTCTGGATGATCAAGTTATCTTAACCCGGGGTCGTGGCTATCAACGCTGCTTGGTCTGATGGCAAGGCCGGCCTAAATCTGATGATTCATGGATTATTCGAGAGGACTTGTAGTGCCTTGACCTAGACCTTCTTGAGAGATACCATAGCCGGAGTGATCCTTACTCGACAGGGTCGAGTTCCTCCCATCTCGGGAGAATTGGTGCGGACACCAGAGGCACCAGACTTAGACAGAGGCTTCTCAATCCTTTGTGGTTATCTGATTAGTCCTTTTAAGTATTTAAGTCGAGTTTCTAATAAGGGCTTAGCCTATTTGAGTTTTTCTTTGGCCCCTGAGTCATGTTCTTTTGGGCCTTCTTTATTCGAGTCCTGTATTCAAAGTTTGATTCACACCAGTAGGGTTGGATTAGTCAGTCAAGTTAGTTCATGTTGAGCCAGTCTGAGTCTTGTAAATCCTAGTCCAAGTCCAATGAAGACTCAATACAATTGAAGATCAACCTAGCTTAAAGTCATGAAGATCATGGAAGACCTAGGAAGAAAATTGAAGGCCTTGGAACCCTGGATCGTAGCTTGGAGCCCTGGACCGCAGCTTGGAGAATGTTGGGCTGCCCAAGGTCCATGAGAAGCATAAAGGGGCGCCATAATTTCTTATGGTCACCTCCCCTTGGTCGGCCACTTAGGGTCACCTCCCTTGGCCGACCAAGGCAAGTGAGAGAAAGGGAGTTTAAGGGAAAGTAGGTGAGGGCTTGCCATGTATTCTTGCTAGGGTTGTGTAGGATTCAAATTCCTATGTAATGTCTTTTCTATCCTTACTTGAGGGACAAGTTTGTGAGCTTATAAAAGAAGCCCCCCTCTTTTGTGTGAAGGCTAATTTTGTTCATGAAATATATTGAGTTTTATTCTACTACTGTGTGCTTGCTATGTGCTAAGGGGAATCTGTGTGAACCCCTTCTTCTTCCTAGCCTCCTGCGCCTTGTCTCCAGCCACCATCAAAACCTTAGAAGCCATCTTCTTCAACCTTGGCCATCCAACACAAACTCATCTTTTCCCTTGCTATTTTCTAATTTTATTTCATTCCTACATCATTTTCTAACCCCTGACAGGCGATTTGTAGGTCCCTCGGAGTCTACTAATCCAAGATTTCAATCGACTAGTCGATCGAGTCACCGGATTGAAAGCTGTTGATCCATGAGGTCTTCGGCTTGATCTTCTAGGCTGCATCCGGGAGTGAAGAGTGACCGTTGCAAGGATTCATCAGCAAGATCCTATCAGGTACACTCCCTTAACTCACCAGTAGCCATATTGAAGGAGAACTAGCCCAACGGGGCTTCTCAGCCTCGACGGTCCTCTTCTCTATTATTTTAGGGTCTATTTCGCATGCAACTGCTTCTAAACTTTTTGTAGAACTCTCTACTTTAGCTCTTGGCTTTATTTTCAGGATTTAGACACCTAACTCAACATATAAAAATACAAAAATAGTTTGCATGCATATTTAGTCCCGCATCACTGGCACAGAGGTTATATTTTTAAGATCATCCCAATTGACTTGATATCGGAGTGTCCCTACCGGAATCCCCAACCTGGGTCTCCTCTTTTTGTAAGCCATATTGAAAGAGGACCAAGCATCCATCGGGAGCCCGACGAGTCCGTGACATATCAGAGCTATAGGCCATGGTGATTTAGGCGGCAATGTTGTCATTCTGCCATATTTTATATGGCCCTTTCATCCTCAGTAGCATCTTCTCCTATTGGATCTAGGTCAGGAAAATAGAGGATATAGGCAAACTTTTCCAGAGCTAATACGATCCTCAAGTTCCTTAACCAATCTACATAATTTAGACTGAGAAACTTGTTGGCATCCAAGATGCCCCGCAGTGAAAGAGTGGAAGCCATAATGTAAAATCTACATTAAATAAAGAACAAGTATAAGCAGATCACTGATGATGATATTCATAATTAGATAAGGACTTTTGCATCTAATCGTGTCTCCTACTATTTTCTTTCGAATACCATAACCCTCAACTATGATAAGCAAGAAAACCCTCTTAGGGTTTTCTTAGTGGGGTTGAGAAATCCTCATGAATGAATGATGATGAAACAACAACACCCATGAGTTCAAGGATAGGAAAACCCCTTTTCAATTGCAACCCATGCAACTCTCAACACAACACTTATGATGTGGGACAAAAATGAACGAAATGAATGGATGATGATGTGCTCTAGAGGACAAGCTATCCATAATGAGCAATGGATTACATGCATGAATCAAAATTAAGCATAAGATAGACAATTATCTTCCAAGCAAGAAATTAATTGATCAAAAATTAGACACCCGAATGCATGTCACATTCAAATTAATATAGGAAGGTCTCATGGCTAGGAAACCATTTGTACTATGTTAAACACCTTCAATTCTCATATCTAAAGGACAAAGAAGTGGTTCTCCTACCAACAATGAAGGCTAAAAAAATATTTGATGGAAAAGAAGCTCTCACCACTCATAGGAATGAGGACTAGATTGTAAGACTAATATTCCAAAAATTGAGAACTTACCTTGCACTTGGTTCATGACTTGGAACCTTCATCTTCAACCCCAAATCAGTGAGAGAACTTGCAAAGAACTTGCTATAAGGATGTGGAAGCAAATTGAAAGAAGAAAATGAATAAGGTAAAGCAAAGAGATGAAAGCATGGGGATGGATTAAAGCTAGGTGGCAAGCTTTGGGTCTCACACCCTCTCCCTCTTTGAGTGCACTTCAAGGACCTTGATAGGACTTCTTTGAAGTGGAGAATGGGCCTCTCATCCTCTCCCTCAAGGAGTGACCAAGCTCTTAGGCTAGGAAAGAAAAGAAATAAGCTAGACTAGGGCCTCTCACCCTCTCCACACAAGGAGCAAAAAAATCAAGAACTTGACAAGAAAAAAATGGAATCAAACAACCTTCTTTTCATTCAACCATATCATGAGATACAAAGGAGCTTGGGTCCTATTTATAGGCCCCAAGGTATACCATGGGTTTTGCCAAGGAGAAGGAAAAGTAACTCTAGTTCTAACTAGATTAGTTAGGCTAACAAAATGGATTAGGTAGTTCTAACAAAATTTGGTTGTAACTAATCCCATGTGGCACCTAAGTGGCATCCAAGTGGCATTAAGAAGAGCTTCCAAGTGGTGTCCAAGGAGGCTTCTAAGTGTGGTCCAAAATGCTTCCAAGTGATGCCCAATTATGCTTCCAAGTGTTGTCCTAGAAATGCTTCCAAGTGGCACCCAATTATGCTTCCAAGTGTTGACCAAGAGAGGCTTCCAAGTGGCATACAAGGAGGGGCTTTATTTAAGAGCATTTGAGAGATCATGGAGCCGGCTCAAGGGAAGTGGGCTTTTATCCATTGGCTTCAAGTGGATCCTATTAAGAAATCTAACTGCAAAACCATAAGGAGTTAGCTTGAAACCTTTTTCTTTTGTTGATATCCCCATCAATCCTCCCATGATGGAAAGAACTCGGCCCTGTTGAGTATGGGTCATTTTGACTTTGGTAATACTCTAGTAGGTTTGGATCAATCCTTTGTAGATCCTCTCGAGTGATCCATGAGTCTTCAGAATCAGGTCAACCTTGCCAATGAACCAAATAGCATTGATAGTCCTTGTTTCGGATGGTGATAGTCTTATTATCTAAGATTCTCTCAATCCTATCTCGTTACTTTGGTAGTTTGGCTAGTGGATACTCAGCAGTTGGTTCACTCTCAAAGGTGGGATCAATTCCAATAGCTCACTGGATATCATTGTTGGTTTCTTATACTCTACTAGAATTGAAATGTTGAAGGTGGAACTGATACCAAAGTCAGATGATAAGTCCAGCACATAAGCATTAGGTCCAATTTTTTATTATTTTGAAAGAACCTGCACCACGAGCATGTAATTTTTTCATAGTTCCGAGTGGGAACCATACAGGCTTGATCCTAATCATTACATAGTCTCATTCATGAAATTCTTTGGCTCTTTTATGGGAATTTGTCATATACTTGTAAGTTTCATTGCTTAAATGAATTTTCTTGCTAATATATTTGTGTAAATTTCTAATATTCTGTGCATATGACTCTGCAGACTCTGATACTCATGCATGCATGGGTAAAGGGATAAGGTCTATTGGCTTTTTTGGCTTGTACCCATGGACAATCTCAAATGGACTTTTTCTAGTGGACCTATTGACTGAGCTATTATAGGCAAATTCAATGCGAGGTAGCAAGAGGTCCCAATTTTCAATATTCTCCCCCACTAAACATCTCAGTTGATTTCCAAGACTCCTATTTACAACTTTTGTTTGGCCATCAGTTTGGGGGTGATAAGTGGTAGATAAATTTAATTTTGTTCTCAACAAGTGCCATAGGGTTTTCCAAAAATAGCTAATAAATTTAACATCCCTATCAGACACAATGGACGACATGAAATGGATGAACATGATGACAAACTAGATTAAAGAGAACAATTATGCCAGGTAGCCTGGCTCAAAAGCAAAACAAACAACAAAAATGATAGGGAGAAAATGAAAAAATACAAGAGAAGTCCTATCCTACTAGGCCGGCTCCTTCCCTGGGCAGTGCACGGCCGTGACTTCCCCTTCTTCCATCTCCAGCGCTGACGTAGATGTTTTTTTTTTTTCTTTATTTTGGTTTTGTTCTCAAAAATAGCCAACACTAGGTTAAGGTTATTATGTAACAGTTAGAGTTCTACCCACATGCTAGAAACTATCAAAGAAATAAAGAAAAAAAATGATCCTAGGATTAAGAAAAACCTATAGGGCATGCTCATCTTCAAAAACTTAGAAAAAGAGAGAAGGGTTGGGTTAATTTACCTAGCAATGATTATAGCAAGACAAAGAAGAGATCCCTCCACTCAGATCGGCACCTGGATGACGAAGCCTTCTTCTCGCGGACCCATCGGCATTTTATCAGTTGAGTTTGGGGGTAAGGATGACTTTATCCAAGGTTTGTTTTCTTAAGGGATCCTGCAAATGTCAAGGGTTAGTGTTGAAGATGATAGGAAAAATAAGAAACAGGCAGTTGGAAGAGAATAGAAGGCTGGGGGTGTAGGAGATGGATTCTTGGCCCATTTGATGGAGGATGCCTAGCTTGGAGGGGTTGCCTGGATATGTGGAGCACTGGGGCTTGGAGAGGGGTGGCATGGTGTGGAGAGAGAGGATCTGGCATCTATGGTTTGGAGGAGTTTGAAGGTGGCAGCCTAAGATTGGAAGAGGGTGGGGCTGCTTGAAGGAAGATGGTGATGGGCATCCAAGGTTATATGGATGGTGATGGGCGGCCTAAGTTTGCTTGGAGGAGGAAAGAAGGGGGCAGCTAGGGTTTAGGAAAACTAGAGTTTGAAAGATACATGGGCCTCACACCTACTCCCTCACGGAGGTCGATGTTCACAAGGAACAAAGGCAATAAGAAAAAATACTCAAATTTCATTCATCAAAGTTAATGAATACAAGGGGGGAGGGGTGGGTATTTATAGATTCACCCAGGTCCCTGGACACCCTGTCAAATGATGGCCAAGAAAACTCTCATGGGCTTTAGGCTGCAACTCCATGCTAGGCTAGGATGAAAGCCTCGTTGACTGGGTCAAAGCCTGGGCCCAAACAGTTGTACATTGGGTCAAGGCCTTAGGAGGGGGCACCAACTAGGAATGGGCCTATGAAGGGCGCCAACACTTGTGGGCTTTGGAACTGGGGCGCCACTTCTTCATTGGTTTGGGGCTTGGACTGGGTGCCAATACAGGTAGGCTTGAGAGGGTGCTAGTGTTCTTCTTGACCTGGGACATCAACTCCAAGGGCTTAGGTGCTGATTTCAAGTGAGCTTGGGCACCTGACTGGGGACCAGGTGAATGAAGTCCGGTGAGGACACAAGAGCCAAGAAGATAAGCAAACCTTTTCCAATTCATTTGGATCACCAATGAGTAAGTCCATGTGTTCTTCACAAAGAACACTCGAGTCCCAGTTGTTTTGAGTTTGTAATTAAGTCAAATTGAGTTGTAATTTGATCAAATTGAGTGTAATTTGGTCAATTAGGGTTGTTAAGTTACCAATTGAGTCCATTGAGTCCATCAATTGGTTTAAGAGTCTTGTAAATAGCATTAATTTGCTTTGTTTGGTGAATTGTCCAATTTGAGTCCTGTAATTAGTGCTTGAATAAGTCAAGGGGTGTCATAAGTACCCAAGTCCCAAGTTATCATCACCTTGGTGGATCAATTTTAGGTCAAAAAAGGGTTGTCTAAACTTTTCACCAAACATCTGGACATTGGGACATCCGGACATTTGGACATCAAGACAAAGTCATCCTTATCCAAGAGAGGCACCCCATCCCATTTATTTTTCATCACCCATTTCAATTTCAAGGAGGTGCCCATTTAAAAGGAGTAAAGAAGAAGGACTCTATTTTTCATCTGGCCCCCCCTCTTATTGTCACCCATTCCACTCCAATGATGCCCACACCAAGGATTAGTTCAAATTTAAATGGGAGAATCCACGATTAGATGGAGTCATCAACATTTCAAAGGGAGCCTTATCCTTATCCAAATGCCTTTTTCTCATGCCAAAAGGATTCACACCCAGATGAATGTGCGCCATCTGCTTTCATCCTTTCTTGATGCCAATTCCAAGATAGCCAGCCTATTTGAAGTTTGAAAGAATTCCAAGATTAAGGGGAATTCTAATTCAGAGTGTCCTAAGATAAGAGATGAAAATGGAAGCCCCCTCATCCAAACTTCTTTCAAATTCAAGGAAGGATTTTAAACTCAAATTCAAGCATTCAAAAGGACTTTTTATCTCATGTTGCCAACCAAGGAAGATTAAAAATTAAATTAAGAAGGATTTCACACCAAGAAGTGGGGAGGATTAGTGCTAAATTAAGAAAGGATTAGCGCCATCTTACATCTTAATTTTGTCGCACAAGATAAAAGCCTTCATCTCATCTCAAGTTGTCATGAAAAGCCAATTCAAATTTCAAATTCAAGGAAGATGCCAAGAAGCCAAGGAGTATTTAAAGTTCAAATTTGTAATTTAAATTCAAATGGAGTCCTATGTTATCTTCATATGTAAAAAACCTATAAATAGGACCCCATACTCCCTTTGTAATTATTATTATTCATTTATGAAATAAAGATGCATTCTTTCTTCCACAAAGCTGGGTTAGGCTTTAGTATTTTTTTCTAAGGGTGGGGAGGTCCTTAAGAGCTCAAGGTGGGGAGGTCCTTGAGAGCTCAAGGCGGTGAGGTCCTTGAGTGAAGGTTCTGCCGGATTCGACAAGTTGCTACCGATCTTCTTCAAGCTCTACGCATCCAACCCTTCCTTTTTCCATTTTGAATCTATTTTACTTCATTCTTAAATTCTTGTTTGCGGCCTTCTCTACAGATCCTAGGTGTTCAAGGACTTTAGAGGATGGATCCTTTGCTTTCGAACCGAGATCTGACAGTAGATCTGAAATCTGGAGTCCTGATCTTCATCCTGCTGCGAGATCTGAGCAACCAAGCAGCTGATCTATCCTGAGTCAAAGAGAATCTCCATTGGGGTCAGCAACCAATCATTTCTCATTAGATTTGGTAGTTGAAGCATGGAATAGCCTAATTTTAGATGGTTTCCTAGCCGTCGGGTCCTTTTTCTTTATAGCTTACGGATCAGATTGCGGGTAAGTAGTTAGTTACTTTCTTTAATCTCTTTAGTCTGTTATGTTTAGTTGCTTTACTGCTATGATCATTGCTCTTTAAAACATCTTAGGCTAAAATTAGATCATCTTACACCGTATCGCATTGTTCCGCATCATCTTATTGGTATCAGAACATTAGGTTAGATTAGGGATTTATGCTTGTTGAATTATCTTTAAGTACTCCGATCGGGTGCTTCACCATAGCCGTCCGGTCATAGGAAAAAGTAGGGCTGCAAAACCCTCACATCTCATTCAAAGGAGATTTCCTATGGCATGTAGGGGTGCCATTGTGAATTGACCTTTGAAGAAGAAAACGAAGATAAATGCATCTTTAGGATTAATTTTCTGCATCCCATCCATTTCAATATATAGTCTATTATTTTAATTATTGCTGCACATAGGAAGATCCGAAAATTATATTTTAATTTTGTTGGATTCATTACATTTGGTTTTGTTTTTTATATTTTCTTAGGATTTAATTCTATTAGTAGAATTTCTGCAATCCTGATTACTGCCTAAAAATATTTCTATTTCAGAATTTCAGCATATAGTTTAAATTCCATAAAAGTTTAATTTTTGCAATTTAAAATTTAAAATTTAAAAATTTAAAATTTAAAATTCAAATCTGAAATCTAAACTTAAAATTTGAAATTTAAAGTTTAAATTTTGAATTGCTAGCATTATCTTATCTTATCTTGATTGTACATTCATTTTACTTGAAAACAATTAAGGGCAAGCAATATAACATAAGGGAAGGATTGAGACCCTTTCCTTAGCCCAACAACAACCAACTTCATTTGCATAGTCCTAAGCTTTAATTAAAATCGAGTAGCACTTAAAGCTAGGGATAGCAATAGGTCGGGTTTTATATACATGTTAACCCATTGTAGTAGTCACTTTTGTATGTGCTTATGAGAATTGGTGTCTAAGGCTAGAAGTCCGGAGGTAAACGTCCTAAGCGGACTGGTGGTTCTTTAATTAGGACCTCACGAAAGTGAGGGGAGCCCCCCACCACCCCACCTCTTACCTGGCCAATTGAGGAGTTACTACAATCTTGGTTATTACCTTGACTAAGCACTATATTGGCTCTTAGGTCTAGGAACCCTAGACTTAGGTTGATTTGTATTGTTTGCACTGCATGACTACTAGCGCAGGTACCCCATACCAAGATCAACAGACTCAAGCCAGTACATCTGCATCTATGGATTTCAGTCCAGAAAGCCTGATGCATACTTTGACTGAACAGTTTAGGCATACTTTGACTGAATACTTAAGGCAGTGAGTGGTAGGCTAGACCAAATTGAGCATAGAATGGGAACCCTTGAGGAATCTCATGTGTCTCAGCCAGATATTATGCCTCCTAGACCCACTCCAATTCATATTCCTAGAGCCCAACATCCTGATCCTATTCCTAATCCAAATCCTAGATGCCGAACTCAGGATGAAACTGAAGAAGATAGAGCCTTTAGGAGTGTCAAATTTGATGCACCCACGTTCGATGGGAACTTAGATCCTATGGTCTATACGGATTGGGAGAGCGACATGGATCAATATTTGAATGGTATGAAATGTCAGAGGAGCAAAAGGTGAAATTTGTAAAGTTCAAGTTAGTCCGACAAGCATGATTGTATTGGGGTAATACTGAGAGATTGATCCTTCAGAGAGGACACATGCCAATAGTGACATGGAGGGATATGAAGGACAAGTTAAGAAAGAAGTATGTGCCATTAACATATCAACAAAGGCTATTGGATCAATGATAGGACTTAACCCAAGGTAGTAAGACCATGACCGAGTACATTGCGAAGTTCGATGAGTTTGTTATGCGATGTGGTGTAGTCGAGTCAGAATCTATGACACTATCTAGGTTTAGTAAAGGCTTGAGTGAGGATATTAGAAGGGAACTATTTCTAAGAGAAGTACATGATTTGGAACATGCTTACCAGGTTGCTAGAGACTGTGAATGATTTCAAAGAAGACAACCTATCTATCAACTTGAACTCAATAGGTTTAGTAACCCTAGAAATAGGTCAAGCCAAGTTCCTGTTGGTCAACCTAGTACCACACCAGTAGGTCGAAGATGAGAGGCACCAATGGTCGAGTGGAGGAAAGGAACATCGTATATAGATGAGAGAAAGGCAATAGGTCATATGAATGACAGAGGAAGGGCACTGTAGTACAGAGAAGGAAGTCAGAATGTAGAGTATTATAGATGTCATCAGGTTGGCCATTTTGCTAACAAATGGCCTGTACAGAACCTACACATAGGTGAGATGGGAGAAGAAGGGGAACCTGAAATAGCTGAAGAGTGTGGAGAGGAAGTATATGAAGCTGAGCTTGATTTAGCAGAGGAGTATGAACATAATGAGGAGGAAATGAGTCACCTGACATTGTAGGAGTTATTAGGTGTATTCTAGCCAGACCAGGAAGAACGAGGATGGTGTAGGACCAACACCCTGCAAACCTTTATCAAATTAGGGGACAAAGTGTGTAATATCATTATAGATAGTTGGAGCTGTATCAATGCCATTTTTACCAAATGCAGTCAAAAGTTTAGGTTTACCTACAGCATCCCATCCCATCCCCTATAAGGTTTCATAGATTGATGCAACCTCAATTCCCATTAAGTCGATTTGTTAGGTCACAATCCATTTCAGTCATACCAAGAGAAGGTCTGGTGTGATGTGTTACCAATGGGAGTTAGTAGCATAATTTGGGAAGATCCTGGTTATATGACCATGATGTTACCTTATTTGGAAGATCAAATTCTTGTTCTTTTAATTATTAGGGTAAGAGGATAGTCATAAATTGAACCCCACCCAAGGATAACATTAAGAGGGGTCCAGTAATTTGAAAGTAGAGAAGCCAGGATTGAACCTAATTACTGCTAAGGAAATGGAAAAAGAAATCATTGGAAGTGCACCCATTAAAGTTTTAGTCGTTAAAGAGACTCATGAACAACCTAAACCTGAACACCCTAAGGAAGTTGTAGAGCTTTTGAAAGACTTTCAAGATGTGTTTCCTAAAGACTTGCCAAATGAACTGCCACCATTAAGGGACATCCAACAGGTCATAAACCTAGTCCCAAGAGCTACACTGCCAAACCTCCCACATTATAGGATGAACCCTACAGAGCACTTAGAGATGCAAAGACAAGTAGGGGAGCTTTTCAGAAAGGATTCATTAGGGAGAGTCTTAGTCCTTATGCAGTTCCAGCCTTATTACCCCCAAGAAAGATGGCACTTGGAGGATGTGTGTCGACAGTAGAGCCATGAACAAAATCACTGTTAAATATAGGCTTCCAATTCCCCATTTGGATGATATGTTAGATATGATGGCCGGATCAACCATTTTCTCAAAGATTGACCTTAAAAGTGGCTATCATCAAGTTAGGATCATAATTAGGGATGAATGGAAAATAGCCTTTAATACTAAGGATGGTTTGTACGAATGGTTGGTAATGCCTTTAGGCTTGTCCAATGCTCCTAGCACTTTTATGAGGATAATGACCAAGTATTAAGAGCCTTTATAGGAAAATTTGTGGTTGTATACTTTGATGATATCCTCATATACAGTAAGACAAGGAAGGATCACTTAGAACATCTTTATCTAGTGTGTCAAACACTTAATAAAGAGAACCTGTATGTCAATCTTAAGAAGTGTAGCTTCATGAGCACTAGAATAGTCTTTAGGTTTTGTAGTGACCCCAGAGGGAGTGTCAATTGATCCTGAGAAGATCAAATCAATAGTTGAGTGGCCCATACTTAGGAATATCCACGATGTCCATAGTTTTCAAGGATTAGCCACCTTCTATAGAAGATTTATCAAAGGATTTAGCTCCATTGTGGCACCGATTATAGATTGCATTAGGAAGGGAGACTTTAAGTGGACCAAGAATGCTGATAGAGCCTTCCTAGAGATAAAAGAGAAGATGACACAAGCCCCGATCTTGAGACTTCCTGATTTTTCTAAAGTATTTGAAGTTGCTTGTGATGCTTCGGGTGTTGGCATAGGAGGAGTACTTAGTCAAGAGAGTCATCCTGTAGCCTTTTTTAGTAAAAAATTAAATAATACTAAATCCAAGTACTCAACCTACCATAAAGAGTTTTATGCGGTAGTACAAGCATTGAAATATTGAAGACATTATTCACTACCATAGGAATTTATTTTGTACTTAGACCATGAGGCACTTACGTAGGGTTCCGGTGCAACGCAGCGGAAGTGTAATTTCAAAAATGAAACTAAATTCACACAAAAAAAAACCCTAAACCAGGAACTCCTTAAATAAGACTAGAACATATAACAAGCATATCTATGCAAATTAGGATTAGGGTACCAACCTTTAATCGCTTATTCCAACAAACTTGAAGTTGAAGGGGCTAACTGAATTCACCAGGCATCCAGGTGTCCACCCTCCGATGGTGATCCACACAGAGCAATGATCAAGAAACACTATCTTCTTTTCAATGGTTCCTCCTATTGAGTTCTTCTTCCTAGAACTCAATTGCTCGGATTATGGCTGGAATTCTTCCACACAAGAGGTTGCCTCCCTTTCTTTGATCTCTTCTCCTCCTTCCACTAAGACTTTGACCCTCTAAGACACCCTTGTCTTAGAGATAAGACCTTGTCCTAAGAGGATTTAGGCTTGTCTTAAATTGGAGAAGAAATTAAGACATGAATGTCTTAATGTAAGAAAGAAAGGAAATAAAATCAGAACTCCTTCTTTCCTTTACCATCGGAGACCTTCTCTTTTATTCTTGTTCAGCAACAGAGTTTCGACAGAGGAGTCCTCTGTAAAGGAAACAATGTAAAACAAGAAAAGAGGGAAGGAGTCTTTTGGAGAAGAAGAAGAAAAATCTCAGATCACCCGTTCTGATTTTCCTGACCCCTTAAATAGATTTCAGAGAGGCGCACACACCTCTCCGTAAAAACCCATCTCATGCCCTTCTCATTTTCTCACACCCCTTCCCTCCTTCTCACGACCTTCCAGATTAAAACTCATGGCTTTTCCTAAAAGAAAAGTCATGAAATTTCAGAAGAAGGGAGTCGCGATGTTTCGGTCTCCGAAGAGACGTTATTTCGCGCAACCGGGAAGAGTCTGCGCCTTTTGTCTTTCTCAAAAATTTCCCAACCGTTGGATTCCCAACCAAGGGGACACATGTGAGGCGCTAATAGTGAGAAAGGAAGCCACCCCAACTTAATTCATCGGAGAATTAAGTGGGCGTGCCAAGAGTCCATGCACCCATGGACTCCTCCAAATGGCGTGCCAAGAGTCCATAAGCGCATGACTCTTGGCATTTTGGCATGAAAATGCAAAGGGGTGGGTGGGGAGGCTAGCCTAGTTACATGGCTAGCCAATAGGGTTAGCCATAATCCCTATAAACTCAATTAGGGTCTAATTAGATCCAATTAGAACCTGAATTGAACCAATCCGGAACCTTAATTCGAATCCAATTCGAATAGAAGCTAGGGTTTGCAACACTTGCTAGAGTGTTATCCTGCAAAGATGATTTAATTACAAATTAACTCTTGATCAATCCTCTTAAGTGTGTGACCCATTGGGTTCCACATCTAGCCAGCAGTGGGTTCGAATACAAGTTGACCTATTTGATTAGAACTCTTTCTAATCGATTTAGGTCAAACCGAGCTTACTCGACTTGATCAATTAGGACTCTTCCTAATAAGTGATCTTTAAATTTGATCAACCGACAAGACAAGATTGACGTCTAGCAACGTGTCATGTCTACCCAGAAGATATGGAAATTCTGGTGAAATACCAAATCTACCCTTAGTAGAGAGTTACCATACAATTAAATCTTTCGATCAGCCTGCACCCAAAATATAACTATGGATATGGATATATGTCAAATCCAATATTATATTTATTTCTAGCTCAATCTCAATTATCTTGATATTAGAAACCATCTCTAATATCTTTACTTTGATCAAAGATTCCCTGAATCATCATCCGATTGTTAACTAGCTGGATGCAATCTCCTTTTACTAAGAGTGATCGATTCTTGTTGACCTACTCATTACCTTCATATCCAATTCACCATTCCCAGTATCAATCCTGTGCATGACTCAGTGTCATGATTAGGATTGAACCAATGCGCATGGGTTCATGTACATAAGGTACTTATGGCAGTCTCAGGTCAAAGGATTACTTGTACCACTCCCACTATGAGAACCTTCTATTAACATGTAGCTAAGACTCCATTAGATGTTCTCAAGTTGGATCATATCAGGGAACTCATTCTCCAATGAGCACCACATCCCAGTATTAGTGTCATACACAAGTGACTGTGAGAGCAGTCACCCTCTCCAGTATACATGGGATGTGCTAGTCTTACCCGAAAACCCTGATCCCCTACTCAGGGTTCCTTTGACTGGGAATATTTTAGATTAAGGTTTTAAGACTTTAGGTCTCACTGGTATGATCTCATCATAACCCTAAAATCATAGCCCTAATCCATGGAGTTTATCATATAATAATAAAACACAGCGTATGATGAAAAATAATGCCTTTATTAGAATTTTTGTCAATTACAATGGTTTGGGAGATACAACATAGATTGGCTTGTAGGGCATATCCCTTTCAATCTCCCACTTGCACTAAAGCCAATCACCTTTAAATCTTAATCCCATACACTCTAGGTGGCGATCAAACTCTCGCTGTGGTAGAGCCTTAGTGAACGGGTCTGCTATATTGTCTTTGTATCAACTCTATTATATAAACATCTTGTCTCTCTAGTATTTCTCGGACGAGATGGAAGCGTCTCAGAATGTGCTTGGACTTATGATGAGCTCTTGGTTCCTTAGCTTGAGCAACAGCTCCAGTGTTGTCACAGTAAAGTGGCACTGGGTTTTCAATCTCAGGAACAACACCCAACTATGTGATAAACTTCTTCATCCAGACTGCTTCCTTGGCGGCTTCACTGACAGCTATGTATTCTGCCTCTGTGGTTGAGTCAGCTACAGTTTGCTGCTTGGTACTCTTCCAACACTGCTCCACCATTTAGGGTAAAAACATATCCCGAAATGGATTTGCTATCATCAAGGTCTGATTGAAAACTAGAATCAGAATAAGCTTCTAGTTTAAGATCAGAACCACCATAAACCAGAAAAATATCCTTAGTCCTTCTCAGGTACTTAAGAATATTTTTAACTGCTTTCCAATGATCCTCTCCTGGATCAGCCTGAAACCTACTGACAATGCCTAAAGCATATGCCACATCAGGCCTGGTACATAGCATGGCATACATTATGGACCCTATTGGAAGCATAAGGTATATAATTCATTCTATTTCTTTCTTCAGGTGTTTTAGGAGGCATCCTTTTAGAAAGATGTATACCTTGACTCATAGGAAGATAACCTCTTTTACTTCCATCCATGCTGAATCTTTTCAGTACTAAGTCAATGTACCTAGATTGGGATAAACCTAGCATCCTCTTAGATATATCTCTAAAGATCTTAATACCTAGTATATAGGATGCTTCTCCCAAATTTTTCATGGAAAACTGGTTTGATAGCCAAACCTTGACTGATTGTAACATTGGGACATCATACCAATGAGGAGTATGTCATCTACATACAGAACCAAGAAGACTATGGCACTCCCACTAGTCTTCTTATAAACACAGGGTTCATCCACATTTTGATAAAACCAAACCTTTTAATAGTTTCACCAAAGCGGATGTTCCAACTCCTGGAAGCTTGCTTTAATCCATAAATAGATTTCTTAGCTTGCATACTTGATTATGTTTATCTTTGAAATAAAACCTTCTGGCTGTGACATGTAGACTTCTTCCTCAAGGAAACCATTGAGGTATGAAGTCTTGACATCCATCTGCTAGATCTTATAATCGTGGTACGCTGCTATAGTAAGTAAAATCCGAATTGATTTGAGCATGGCAACAGGTGAGAATGTTTCATCATAATCAACTCCCTGTTTTTGTCTAAAACTTTTGCCACTAATCTGGCTTTATAGTTTTCAACTTGGCCATCAGCCCCAATCTTTTTCTTATAGACCCATTTGCACCTAATAGGATTAACACCCTCTGGTGCATCGACCAAAGACCATACTTGGTTTACATACATAGAGTCTATCATGGATTCCATGGCTTCTTGCCATCTATCTGAATCAGTACTCAAGATAGCTTCCAGGTCAGAGTCATGAAGACTTCGTCATTAGAGCAACTATATGTAATGCTTCATTATTTCAATATACCTATATCAGGTGCCGTGGTTATATGGTTAGTGGTTTTTGTTTTGGTTCTGTCCTAACTATATGTCTAATGGTTGAGAACTGTCTATCTGTATTTCTTGTACTTCTCCAGTTCAACAGTTCTACCTTGCCCTTTTCTAAAATGAACTTTTTCTAGAAAAGTGGCATGCCTGCTAACAAAAATCTTTTGTTCAGTAGGATGGTAAAATAGATATCCTCTACCCTCTCTAGGATATCCTACAAATAGACATTTATCCGCTCTTGGTTCCAACTTATGTCCAAAATTTTTTTTAACATAAGCTGGACATCCCCATACCTTAAAATATTTAAGATACGGTTTCTTTCCACTCCAATTTTTTATATGGGTACTAACAACGGATTTAGAAGGTACCTTGTTCAGAATGTAAACAGCAGTTTCTAGTGCATGACCCCAGAAGGAAATGGGTAAATTTATGAAGCACATCATGGATCATACCATATCTATAAGGTACGATTCCTCCTTTTAACTATACCATTTAGCTGTGGAGTATAAGGAGGGGTCCATTCAGAAAGAATTCCATTAACTTTAAGATAGTCTAAAAACTCCGGGGATAAGTATTCTCCTCCTCGATCAGAATGAAGAACTTTAATACTTTTCCCGGATTGTTTTTCGACATACTTTGATACTCCTTAAATTTATCAAAGGCTTCAGATTTATGTTTCATAAGATACACATATCCAAACCTAGATAAATCATCTATAAAAGTGATAAAATATGAGTATCCACCTCTGGCCTGAGTTGTCATTGGACCACATACATCAGTATGTATAAGTCCTAATAACTCAGTTGACCTTTCCCTGTCCAGTAAATGGAGTCTTGGTCATCTTACCCATGAGACATGATTCGCAAGTTCCTAATGATTCATACTCATAAGGATCAAGGAATTTTTCCTTATATAACTTGCTTATCCTAGACTCATTAACATGACCAAGTCGATGATGCCAAAGTAAAGTATCATTAAAGTCTTCTCTTTTTCTTTTATTATTGACATGAAAAACACTATCATTGGAAGAAAGAGTTAAGAGCCCATTACTAAATATGCCAGAACAAATAATTTTATTAGACAACATTATCGAGCAACCAGTGCTCGTTACATCCATTACATATCCTTGTTTTAATAACAAAGTAATAGATATAATGTTCCTAATAATCTTAGGCATATAGTAACAATTTTTAACTCCAAGATGTTCCCTGAAGGCAACTTCAGAATATAGGTCCCTACAGCTTCTGCTTGGATGATATCACCACTAGCACCATAGAGATTGAAGTCACCTTCCTTCAATACTTTAAGCTTGTGGAGGTCCTGCAAAGATTTGCTTATATGGTAACCACAAGCGATATCCAATACCCAAGTATTTGATATAGATGAATTTAATGTCAATATAGCATGTATCTCATACATACCTTTTGGCGCATCTGATGCACCAGGCTTCACAGTTGCAAGGTAAGCCTTGCAATTCCTTTTCCAATTTCCCACTTTGCCGCAAAAGAAACAGGTCGACTGTTTGGAGGCCTTCTTTCCTTTCTTATTCTTATTGATGCCACTCTTAGGGTTTAACCTCCTTTTAAAACCCTTTTTGCCTGATTTCTTCTTATTGGTTTTATCAACAAGAAAAAGTGGAGCCTTTTCATTCTTAATGTGGCTCTCCACTATTTTTAATATATTTAATAGCTCAGGCAAGGAAGTGTTCAGTATGTTCATGTGATAATTCAAGATAAACTGTGAAAATGACTCCGGGAGTGATTGCAGGATTAAATCTTGATTCAACTCCCCATCCATGATAAAACCTAATTGATCCAATCTGGTGATTAAGTCAATTACCTTCAGAACATGATCCTGAACGGATGTTCCCTTTGTCATCCTAGCACGGAATAACTGCTTAGATATTTCGTATCTAGCAGTTCTGCTTTGTTCTCCATAAAGCTCTTTTAAATGAGCATTATGGATTGAGTATCCATGCTTCATGCTATCTCTGTAACTCATTGGTCATAGAGGCTAGTATGATACACTTGACAGTGAGGGAGTCATTCTGCCACATTTTGTATGTGGCCATATCTTCCTGTGTGGCATCGTCCCCAAGTGGATTAAGACTAGGGGTATCAAGAATATAAGAAAGTTTTTCTGAACTCAACACAATCTTTAAATTTCTCAACTAGTCCATATAGTTTGGACCAGTCAGTTTGTTGGTATCTAAGATACTTCGCAGTGATAATGAAGATGCCATTTATCTAAATTTAATAAAGAACAATACATAAGCAAACAACCATGAAATGGCTTACATAATTAAATTAGGTCTTCAATTAATTATGTCTCCCACTATTTTATCAAAATCATAGCCCACACTATGATAATCGAGAAGAACCCTGATCGATTTTTCTTAGTGAGATTGAGATCCTAATAACTTATAAAAGATCATGCAGAAAACACAACAAATCTTTTATAAGCTCAAAGGTAGGAAACTCTTCCAATTATATCTCATAATTCTCAAAAATAACTTGGCCTCTAGAACATTATTAGTCTTGCAGAAAAACACAACAAACCATAATGTTCTAGTTAAGTCAAGACCCTTTCATTTCTATACAGTCAGTACTCAAATATAATGCCTTTGCAGATAACACAACAAGGCATTATATTGAATATACTGTAAGCATATCTGTGCACTAGACTAGTATTATGTCAATCACCATATTAGGTCTTGCAGATAACACAACAAACCTAAAGTGGTTCATAACACAATAATGATCCAGCATGAAGGAAGGCCAATATATAGTATTTTAACAATAAGCATTTTAGTCAAGATTTAAATATAATCAAATCGGCCAAGCAAGTGGAATAGATGTGGGAGTCCCCCCATTGCTTTCCTAGACACCAATAAAAATTGGCCAGGTCAGTCAACGGAATCAATTAAAAACCACAATTCTCTTTACCTTCCCAGAACTACCTTTCTAGACACCGAATGATCAATTGTTCATCATGACTAGTGATGCTTATTAGTTAAATATACTATGACTTAATATAATTTTTAAGTGGAGGGTTTTATAAAATTGCCAGCACAGTCTTATAGAACATATCACAATCATATCACTCTGATAAACAAATATGTGCTAAGTGTGTCACATACTAGGACAACCATTTACCACATAATGGATCCACCATTATGCCAGGGCAACCTTATTTCAGTATGATGACTTCAAAACTAATCATATCTCTATAATAATTAGGGTTTGAGTGAAAAACCCTAACTACTGGCATACATCAAAACATATATGTAATCAAAAAAAAAAAAAAATGCTAAGTGTAATAGCATATTAGGATTTAAAAAAAACCATAATATGTAACGCACAAACTATCATAGATTATAGTCCTAATTAAGGTGGCTCTGATACCACTGTAGGGTTCTGGTGCAACGCAGCGGAAGTGTAATTTCAAAAATGAAACAAAATTCACACAAAAAAAAACCCCTAAACCAGGAACTCCTTAAATAAGACTAGAACATATAACAAGCATATCTATGCAAATTAGGATTAGGGTACCAACCTGTAATTGCTTATTCCAACAAACTTGAAGTTGAAGGGGCTAACTGAATTCACCAGGTGTCCAGGTATCCGCCCTCCGATGGTGATCCATACAGAGCAATGATCAAGAAACACTATCTTCTTTTCAATGGTTCCTCCTATTGAGTTCTTCTTCCTAGAACTCAATTGCTCGGATTATGGCTAGAATTCTTCCACACAAGAGGTTGCCTCCCTTTCTTTGATCTCTTCTCCTCCTTCCACTAAGACTTTGACCCTCTAAGACACCCTTGTCTTAGAGATAAGACCTTGTCCTAAGAGGATTTAGGCTTGTCTTAAATTGGAGAAGAAATTAAGACATGAATGTCTTAATGTAAGAAAGAAAGGAAATAAAATCAGAACCTTCTTTCCTTTACCGTCGAAGACCATCTCTTTATTCTTGTCAACAACAGAGTTTCGACAGAGGAGTCCTCTGTAAAGGAAACAATGTAAAACAAGAAAAGAGTGAAGGAGTCTTTTGGAGAGGAAGAAGAAAAATCTCAGATCACCCGTTCTGATTTTTCCTGACCCCTTAAATAGATTTCAGAGAGGCCCATACACCTCTCCGTAGAAACCCATCTCACACCCTTCTCATTTTCTCAGCCCCTTCCCTCCTTCTCACGACCTTCCAAATTAAAACTCACAGCTTTTCCTAAAAGAAAAGTCATGAAATTTTAGAAGAAGGGAGTCGCGATGTTTCGGTCTCCGAAAAGACGTTATTTCGCTCAACCGGGAAGAGTCTGCGCCTTTTGTCATTCTCAAAAATTTCCCAACTGTTGGATTCCCATCCAAGGGGACACATGTGAGGTGCTAATAGTGAGAAAGGAAGCCGCCCCAACTTAATTCATCGGAGAATTAAGTGGGCATGCCAAGAGCCAATGCGCCCATGGACTCCTCCAAAAGGCGCGCCAAGAGTCCATAAGCGCATGGACTCTTGGCATTTTGGCATGAAAATGCAAAGGGGTGGGTGGGGAGGCTAGCCTAGTTACATGGTTAGCCAATAGGGTTAGCCATAATCCCTATAAACTCAATTAGGGTCTAATTAGATCCAATTAGAACCTGAATTGAACCAATCCGGAATCCTAATTCGAATCCAATTCGAATAGAAGCTAGGGTTTGCAACACCTGCTAGAGTGTTATCTTGCAAAGATGATTTAATTACAAATTAAACTCTTGATCAATCCTCTTAAGTGTGTGACCCATTGGGTTCCACATCTTGCCAGTAGTGGGTTCGAATACAAGTTGACCTAATTTGATTAGAACTCTTCCTAATCGATTTAGGTCAAACCGGGCTTACCGACATGATCATTAGGACTCTTCCTAATGAGTGATCTTTAAATTTGATCAACCCACAAGACAAGATTGACGTCTAGCAACATGTCATGTCTACCCGGAAGATATGGAAATTCTGGTGAAATACCAAAACTACCCTTCAGTAGAGAGTTACCGTACAATTAAATCTTTCGATCAGCCTGCACCCAAACTATAACTATGGATATGGATATATGTCAAATCCAATATTATATTATTTCTAGGTCAATCTCAATTATCTTGATATTAGAAACCATCTCTAATATCTTTACATTGATTAAAGATTCCCAGAATCATCATCCGATTGTTAACTAGCTGGATGCAATCTATTCTTACTAAGAGTGATCGATTCCTTGTTGACCTACTCATTACCTTCATATCCAATTCACCATTCCCAGTATCAATCCTAAGCATGACTCAGTGTCATGATTAGGATTGAACCAAAGCATGGGTTCATGTATATAAGGTACTTATGGCAGTCTCAGGTCAAAGGATTACATGTACCACTCCCACTATGAGAACCTTCTATTGACATGTAGCTAAGACTCCATTAGATGTTCTCAAGTTGGATCATATCAGTGAACTCATTCTCCAATGAGCACCCACATCCTAGTATTAGTGTCATACACAAGTGATTGTGAGAGCAGTCACCCTCTCCAGTATACATGGGATGTGCTAGTCTTACCCGAAAACCCTGATCCCCTACTCAGGGTTCCTTTGACTAGGAATATTTTCGATTAAGGTTTTAAGACTTTAGGTCTCACTGGTATGATGATCTCATCATAACCTAAAATCATATCCCTAATCTATGGGGTTCATCATATAATAATAAACACAGCGTATGATGAAAAATAATGCCTTTATTAGAATTTTTGTCAATACAATGGTTTGGGAGATACAACATAGATTGGCTTGTAGGGCATATCCCTTTCAATCTCCCACTTGCACTAAAGCCAATCGCTTTATATCTTAATCCCATACACTCGAGGTGGCGATCAAACTCTTGCTGTGGTAGAGCCTTAGTGAACGGGTCTGCTATATTGTTCTTTGTATCAACTCTATTTATGTAGACATCTTGTCTCTCTACTATTTCTCGGACGAGATGGAAGCGTCTCAGAATGTGCTTGGACTTATGATGAGCTCTTGGTTCCTTAGCTTGAGCAACAGCTCCAGTGGTCACAGTAAAGTGGCACTGGGTTTTCAATCTCAGGAACAACACCCAACTCAGTGATGAACTTCTTCATCCAGACTGCTTCCTTGGTGGCTTCACTGACAGCTATGTATTCTGCCTCTGTGGTTGAGCCAGCTACAGTCTGCTGCTTGGTACTCTTCCAACTCACTGCTCCACCATTTAGGTTAAAAACATATCCCGAATGGATTTGCTATCATCAGGGTTTGATTGAAAACTAGAATCAGAATAACCTTCTAGTTTAAGATCAGAACCACCATAAACCAGAAAAATATCCTTAGTCCTTCTCATCTACTTAAGAATATTTTTAACTGCTTTCCAATGATCCTCTCCTGGATCAGCCTGAAACCTATTGACAATGCCTAAAGCATCTGCCAAATCAGGCATGGTACATAGCATGGCATACATTATGGACCCTATTGCCGAAGCATAAGGTATAGAATTCATTCTATTTCTTTCTTCAGGTGTCTTAGGAGACATCCTTTTAGAAAGATGTATACCTTGACTCATAGGAAGATAACCTCTTTTACTTCCATCCATGCTGAATCTTTTCAGCACTAAGTCAATGTACCTAGATTGGGATAAACATAGCATCATCTTAGATCTATCTCTAAGATCTTAATACCTAGTATATAGGATGCTTCTCCCAATTTTTCATGGAAAACTGGTTTGATAGCCAAACCTTGACTGATTGTAACATTGGGACATCATTCCCAATGAGGAGTATGTCATCTACATACAGAACCAAGAAGACTATGGCACTCTCACTAGTCATCTTATAAACACAGGGTTCATCCACATTTTGATAAAACCAAACCTTTTAATAGTTTCATCAAAGCGGATGTTCCAACTCCTGGAAGCTTGCTTAATCCATAAATAGATTTCTTTAGCTTGCATACTTGATTAGGTTTATTCTTTGAAATAAAACCTTCTAGATGTGACATGTAGACTTCTTCCTCAAGGAAACCATTGAGGAATGCAGTCTTCACATCCATCTGCCAGATCATAATCGTGGTATGCTGCTATAGCAAGTAAAATCCGAATTTATTTGAGCATGGCAACAGGTGAGAATGTTTCATCATAATCAATTCCTGTTTTTGTCTAAAACCTTTTGCCACTAATCTGGCTTTATAGATTTCAACTTGGCCATCAGCCCGATCTTTTTCTTATAGATCCATTTGCACTAATAGGATTAACACCCTCTGGTGCATCGACCAAAGACCATACTTGGTTTACATACATAGAGTCTATCTCGGATTCCATGGTTTCTTGCCATCTATCTGAATCAGTACTCAAGATAGCTTCCGTATAGGTCAGAGGTTCATCATTTTGAATGACTTGGGCTTCATTATTTTCAATAATAAACCCATACCTCTCAGGTACCTTGTCACTCTATCAGACCTACGGGGAGGAGTTTTGTGTTCTGGTTCTGTCCTAACTATATGTTCTAATGGTTGAGAACGTCTATCTGTATTTCTTGTACTTCTCCAAGTTCAACAGTTCTACCATTGCCCTTTTCTAAAATGAACTCTTTTTTCCAGAAAAGTGGCATGCCTGCTGACAAAAATCTTTTGTTCAGTAGGATGGTAAACAGATATCCTCTACCCTCTCTAGGATATCCTACAAATAGACATTTATCTGCTCTAGGTTCCAACTTATGTCCAAAATTTCTTTTAACATAAGCTAGACATCCCCATACCTTAAAATATTTAAGATACGGTTTCTTTCCACTCCAAATTTCATATGGAGTACTAACAACGGATTTACAAGGTACCTGTTCAGAATGTAAAGAGCAGTTTCTAGTGCATGACCCAGAAGGAAATGGGTAAATTTGTGAAGCACATCATGGATCGTACCATATCTAATAAGGTACGATTCCTCCTTTCAGCTATACCATTTAGCTGTGGAGTATAAGGAGGGGTCCATTCAGAAAGAATTCCATTAACTTTAAGATAGTCTAAAAACTCCATGGATAAGTATCTCCTCCTCGATCAGAACGAAGAACTTTAATACTTTTCCCGGTTTATTTTTCGACCATACTTTGATACTCCTTAAATTTATCAAAGGCTTCAGATTTATGTTTCATAAGATACACATATCCAAACCTAGATAAATCATCTAAAAGTGATAAAATATGAGTATCCACCTCTGGCCTGAGTTGTCATTGGACCACATACATCAGTATGTATAAGTCCTAATAACTCAGTTGACCTTTCTCCATGTCCAGTAAATGGAGTCTTGGTCATCTTATCCATGAGACATGATTCGCAAGTTCCTAATGATTCATACTCATAAGGATCAAGGAATTTTCCTTGTATAACTTGCTTATCCTAGACTCATTAACATGACCAAGTCGATGATGCCAAAGTAAAGTATCATTAAAGTCTTCTCTTTTTCTTTTATTATTGACATGAAAAACACTATCATTGGAAGAAAGAGTTAAGAGCCCATTACTAAATATGCCAGAACAAATAATTTTATTAGACAACATTATCGAGCAACCAGTGCTCGTTACATCCATTACATATCCTTGTTTTAATAACAAAGGAATTGATATAATGTTCCTAATAATCTTAGGCATATAGTAACAATTTTTTAACTCCAAGATCTTCCCTGAAGGCAACTTCAGAATAGGTCCCTACAGCTTCTGCTTGGATGATATCACCACTAGCACCATAGAGATTGAAGTCACCTTCCTTCAATACTTTAAGCTTGTGGAGGTCCTGCAAAGATTTTCATATATGGTAACCACAAGCGGTATCCAATACCCAAGTATTTGATATAGATGAATTTAATGTCAATATAGCATGTATCTCATGCATACCTTTGGTGCATCTGATGCACCAGGCTTCACAGTTGCAAGGTAAGCCTTGCAATTCCTTTTCCAATGTCCTGCTTTGCCGCAAAAGAAACAGGTCGACTGTTTGGAGGCCTTCTTTCCTTTCTTATTCTTATTGATGCCACTCTTAGGGTTTAGCCTCCTATTAAAACCCTTTTACCTGATTTCTTCTTATTGGTTTTATCAACAAGAAGAAGTGGAGCCTTTTCTTTCTTAACGTGGCTCTCTGCAGTTTTTAACATATTTAACAGCTCAGTAAAGGAAGTGTTCAGTTGTTCATGTGATTATTCAAGATAAACTGTGAAAATGACTCCGGGAGTGATTGCAGGATTAAATCCTGATTCAACTCCCCATCCATGATAAAACCTAATTGACCCAATCTGGTGATTAAGTCAATTACCTTCAGAACATGATCCTGAACGGATGTTCCCTCTGTCATCCTAGCACGGAATAACTGCTTAGATATTTCGTATAGCAGTTCTGCTTTGTTCTCCATAAAGCTCTTTTAAATTGAGCATTATGGATTGAGTATCCATGCTTTCATGCTGTCTCTGTAACTCATTGGTCATAGAGGCCAGTATGATACACTTGATAGTGAGGGAGTCATTCTGCCACATTTTGTATATGGCCATATCTTCCTGTGTGGCATCGTCCCAAGTGGATTAAGACTAGGGGTATCAAGAATATAAGAAAGTTTTTTGAACTCAGCACAATCTTTAATTTCTCAACCAGTCCACATAGTTTGGACCAGTCAGTTTGTTGGTATCTAAGATACTTCGCAGTGATAATGAAGATGCCATTTATCTACATTTAATAAAGAACAATACATAAGCAAACAACCATGAAATGACTTACATAATAATTAGGTCTTCAATGTAATTATGTCTCCCACTATTTATCAAAAAATCATAGCCCTCACTATGATAATCGAGAAGAACCTGATCGGTTTTCTTAGTGAGATTGAGATCCTAAGACTTATAAAAGATCTTGCAGAAAACACAAAAATCTTTTATAAGCTCAAAGGGAGGAAACTCTTCCAATTAGATCTCATATAATCTCAAAATAACTTGGCCTCTAGAACATATTAGTCTTGCAGAAAAACACAACAACAACTAATGTCTTGTTAAGTCAAGACCCTTTCAGTTATACAATCAGTAATCAAATATAATGCCCTTGCAGATAACAAACCAAGCATTATGGTGTGGGCAACAGAATCAGGAGTAGACTCCACCAATTCAAGTCAAATCCGAGTCTTATGGTTGGATGAGTAAAAGAACCAGTCCTGTAATTTTTCTTTCTTTAATTTTGAGTCCAAATAATTATGTAATTCGAGTCCATTTCAATTTTATGTTGGACTAGTCCAGCCTGATTAACTTGTATTTAGAGTTGGGTCCAAATGGAGTCAAGTCCAATCCATGAAGAATCAAACCAAACCTCCATGAAGAATCAAACAAACCACATTTGAAGACTAAAGAAGACTCAAGACTTATACTCCAAAGCAAGACCAAGCCACCTCAAGTGGGGACCACATGCCACCTCATCATCCAAGGTTGCTGCCACATCACACATACCACCGCACCATCCAAGTTGCTGCCACATCACACATGCCACCTCACCATCCAAGGTTGCCACCCAAGAGAAAAAAGGGGAATTTGAATTTGAATTAGCTACAACCTCCTCCACAACTTCCTCCACTACTCATGGGATGCCCTATTTTTCTCCACAAATTTTTCTCCATGATATTTGGTGTAGTTTGAATTCAAAATGGCTTAATAGTCTATAAAAGACTCTTAGTCTTCTTGTAAAGAAAGATGGAAAAGAAAAAAATAAAAGTTTTCTTCTATGTGAGTTCTATGTGCCTAAGTGGTAGTTCTAAATTCCTCTCCCTATCCCACGCCAACCCTACTTTCTCCTCCTCCATCTCCAACGCCTAAGACACTCTTCTTCTTCTCCAATCTCAAGCTAGCTCTTCAATATCTAAGGTTGATCAGAAGACCATCACAAGGAGGCCGGCCAAATCCATTTCAAGTGATCTACCATGGCGCCAAGATTATTCTTCAACACTGCTTCCTCGACTCTTCTTTAGTTTCTCCATTTCATGACTAACGTATTTTACCAAGTTCCTAATCTCAAGGTTTCTTTGTTGTAGGGTTCTCCGGATTCCGAACTCAAGAGGAAGGAATTATTTGCCATAATCCAGAAAACAAGAAGGGCCCTCAATTTGTAGTATGGTCTTGTCATTTGGGAGGTCTCTTCATGAGTGATCTTGATCTACTTGAAAGATTAATGCTAGGTATGTTCTAGTATCGATTAGGTCTGAAATATTAAATTTGCCTAGCTTAACTTGTGTGGTTCGAATCTTATTCCTATTTCTTTGTTATTTTGATAGTCTTTTAATTAGGTTTACGTTTGATCGTTCGAGTTCTCTTTATTAGACCTCCTTTGATACTATATGCTGAACTAATCATATGCAAATAAGAAATTGCTAAGTTAATCTTTGCTAATCTCCTTTAGGGTTGCATAGTTGCATTCTCATCTTGCATGTCCCCACCAATCTTGGTATCAGAGCATGTAGAATAAGTTCCTGATTGCATAGCATTAAGTCCTTGAAGTACTTGGATCGGGGGCGTTACCAGGCCGTCCGGTCTTAGGAGAAAGTAGGGTTTAAACACCCTCTCTTCCCATTCCACGGGATCTCCTAAGGCGTGTCGGGGTGCCATTGTGATTGACCCGTGAAAAGAAAGCCAAAGGACTTTTTAGATTTCATTTGTGAATTTTGTATTGGTCACGTTCTGTTTTTCTGCTTGCTGTATTTTCTGTAGGCTGACTGTAATCCGCCTGCAACTCCAAAGGCAAGTATCACATTCCTCGTTGGAATATTTTTTTCCTATTCCATTTTAAGTTTTTTATCACCGTTTTAAATTTCAATCTGAGAAAAAAATTACAAAAAAAGAAAATTCCTGCAGTCCATCAGTGTAATTAAGGTTTCTGTTCTGTTCTGTTCCTTTTCATTATCTTCATTTCAGAATCTGCCTAGAATAGTACAGATTTTATTTTGAAATTCTGTTTCATCTGGTATGTCATCTATAAGTTAGAAGTTTTCTGTGATTTTTTTAGATTTTTTGATATTTTTTTCTGCACTTATCAATACCACATTTAAACTGCAACACACTACTTCTGCACCTGAAATTTGAAATTTGCATGCATCTCATGACAAATCAAATTAAGGGCATGAAATTGACATAGGGTCAGGATTTCATCACCTGTCCCTAGCCCAAAAATCACCAAATTGCATATCGATCCAATCCCTAACTAAAATTGATTAGACATTAATTGCCCTAGTGGGTTAGGGACATCAATTTGGTCGAGCCCAGGTTATTGTCAACTCATTGTGTCAACTAGTCTTGTGTGTGCCCTATTACTTGGTGTCTAGAATTGGGACTAAGGGCTTGGGTGCTGATCCGTCTATCGGGCCAATTCCACCGGGCCTAGGTAGGCCAGAGACAGGATCTCACACTCCCCTTGTTCTAAAACCTGGCCAAGTATAGAGTTACTACAATCTAGCTTGCCACCTTGATTAGGCAACTAGCTTGGAACTCTAGGTCCAGTTCAATTCAATTGGGAAAGCTTGTGCAACCCATTTCTTCATCTAATATTGGAAGCTGGTGTCAAGGATAGAGGTTAAGTGGCTCAAGCCTAAGCGGTTCTTGTGGTTTTTAATTAGGACCCAGTGAAAGCTGGGGGAACCTCCCACAGACCCACTCCTGACTGGCCAGTGGAAGAGAGTAGCTGTTGATTTGATTGTATCTAGTCAACTCAGTTTATTTGGACTAACCAGTTTAGAAAACTCGTAGTTCGGGTCTGAGTCTAATTGTTTGCATGACAACTAGGTCAGGCACACCTTACCACCCTTCACAAGCCCAACCTAGTTCATCCATGGATACTAGTATGGAAAGCCTTATGAGATCTATGATCGAGAAGATGGACCGTTTGGATGCTAGGTTTGACCAGTTCGAGGAAAGGATAGGAACCCTAGAGGAATCTAGGTTGACCCCAACTGAACCACCTTCACCCAGATTACCTTCAGTTCACCCTAGAGCCCAACGACAGGAACATACACCTGATCCAATTCATAGAAGGCCACATCAGGATTATATTGATCACACTCCGGAGCCAAATCCTAGAAGACCTCGCCATGATACTTTTGATCAGGATGATCGGGCCTTAAGGAATATACGTCTAGATGCACCAACCTTTGAGGGAAGCCTAGATCCTAAGGTGTACATAGACTGGGAAGCTGACATGGACCAATATTTTGACTGGTATGATATGTCTGAAGAGAGAAGATTCAAGTTTGCCAAAATCAGACTAGTCCGTCAGGCTAGGTTGTATTGGGGAAATGTCGAACGCATAGCTAGGCAGAGGGGAGACTTACCTATAGTGACCTGGAGAGACATGAAGAGAAAGCTTAGAGAGAAATATTTGCCTATGTCTTATCAGCAAAGGTTGTTAGATCAGTGGCAACGATTGACACAAGGAAATAAGACCGTTTCTGAGTACGTTGCTAAATTTGATGAGTTTGTAATGCGATGCAACGTAGTCGAGTCTGAGGCAGCCACATTGTCGAGGTTTAGATCAGGATTGAATGAAGATATAAAAGGGGAACTGTTTTTGAGAGAAGTCCATGATTTAGATCAGGCATACCAAGTTGCCATGGACTATGAGAGGTTTCAAAGGAGAGCTACATTTAGGCGACCTGAGCCCATTAGGTTTAATCCTCCTGTTAGTCGACCTAGTTCAGTCCCTGGTACAACCAATAGACCAAGATCCAGCTCGAATCCAACCCCTAGGACCAACCCTGCCATTTCCCCAATTCCTAGAGAAGACAAAGGAAAGAGCCCTGAAGTTCGAGGTGAGAGGGAGCGAGTTTGCTATAAGTGTCGTAAACCAGGTCATTTCGTGAGCCAATGTCCCTCTAGAGCTTTACATATAGGGGAGGCAGAAGAAGGTGAATCAGAACCCTTGGAGAATGTTGAAGAGGAGGTTTATGAAGCAGGGGATTGCTTGGCTGATGAGTATGAAGGAGATGAAGAAAATGTAGACTCATCAGATGTGTTAGGAGTTGTGAGATGTATCATGACACAGACCAAGGAGCAGGAAGACTGGCGTAGGACTAGCATCCTACACACATTTGTCAAAATAGGAGAAAAGGTCTGTAAGATCGTGATCGATAGTGGAGCTGTGTCAATGCCATTTCCACTAGTGCAGCCAAGAGTCTAGGATTACCCACTGAACCACATCCCAATCCATATAAGGTATCCTGGATCGATTCCACTTCTATCCCAATCAAACAGAGATGTCAGGTCCGAATCCAACTTCAGTCCTATCAGGAACGAATCTGGTGTGATGTACTCCCTATGGGAGTAAGTAGCATCATCCTAGGTAGGCCATGGCTGTTTGACCATGATGTGACAATTTTTGGTCGATCAAATTCCTGTGCTTTCAATTTCAATGGCAAGAAAATTGTCATTCATTCAACCCAGCCTAAGGACAACACCAAAAGAGGAGTTAGCAGCCTGAAAGAAAAAAGGACTGGATTAAATTTGATAGGTGCAAGAGAATTAGAAAAAGATATTAATGAGGGAGCACCTATTTGGATGGTAGCTGCTAAGGAAACTATGGACCACACCCCTGTAGAACACCCTCAAGAGGTGGTCCATTATTGAAAGACTTTGAAGACGTGTTTCTCGAGGATCTTCCCGACAATCTTCCACCTTTAAGGGACATACAACATGCCATAGATTTAGTTCCTAGCGCGACTCTACCTAATTTGCCTCATTATAGGATGAATCCAACTGAACATCAAGAGTTACAAAGGCAAGTTAGTGAACTTCTTAGAAAGGGGTTTGTTAGAGAAAGTTTAAGCCCTTGTGCAGTCCCTGCCTTGTTAACCCCTAAAAAAGATGGTACCTGGAGGAGTGTGTAGACAGCCGTGCCATCAACAAGATTACTGTCAAATATAGGTTTCCAATCCCAAGACTGGACGATATGTTAGATATGATAGCCGGATCAACAATTTTCTCCAAGATAGACTTAAAGAGTGGCTATCACCAGGTTAGGGTTAGGCCTGGAGATGAATGGAAGACCGCTTTTAAGACTAAAGATGGATTATATGAGTGGTTAGTCATGCCGTTCGGTCTGTCCAATGCACCCAGCACCTTTATGAGAATTATGAATCAGGTGTTGAAAACTTTCATCGGGAAATTTGTGGTGGTCTACTTTGATGACATTCTTATTTATAGCAAGACTAAGGCAGACCATTTAACCCACCTAAGACAAGTTTGCCAAGTCCTTAGAAAGGATAGCCTCTATGCCAATATCAAGAAGTGTGATTTCTTAACACATAGAGTTATCTTTCTAGGATTCGTAGTAACATCTGAAGGAGTGTCCGCTGACCCTGCGAAAATTAAATCAATAGTAGAGTGGCCTGTACCCAAGAGTATCCATGATGTCCGTAGTTTTCACGGTTTAGCCACCTTCTATAGAAGATTCATTAGAGGGTTCAGTACGATAGTGGCTCCAATCACTGATTGTATTAGGAAGGGAACTTTTGAATGGACTAAAGCAGCAGACAAAGCCTTCCTAACAATTAAGGAAAAAATGACACACGCACCCGTCTTGAGGTTACCCGATTTTACCAAAGTGTTCGAGGTTGCGTGTGATGCTTCTGGGGTAGGAATTGGAGGTGTCTTGAGTCAAGAGAATCACCCAGTAGCATATTTCAGTGAGAAGTTAAATGAAGCGAGACTAAGGTATTCCACCTATGATAGGGAGCTGTATGCGGTAGTTCAGGCATTACGTTATTGGAGGCATTATCTTCTACCACAAGAGTTTGTCCTATTTTCTGACCATGAAGCTCTTAGGTTCCTTAGTTCTCAGAAGAAATTGAACCCTAGGCACGGGAAATGGGTAGAGTTCATACAAGCTTATACGTTCGTACTAAAACATCGTGCCGGAACTGAAAATAGGTTGCTGATGCATTGAGTCGTCGTTCAATGTTGTTGAATTCTGTGAGCACTGAGGTAGTAGGGTTTGAAAGATTAAAGAGGAATATCCTACATGCCCTGATTTTGGTGACATCTATCGATCCCTTCAACAAGGACCATCTAGTGAGGATAGTGATTATACCATTTTAGATGGATACCTTTCAGAGGAAATCAGTTGTGTATCCCAAGACCTCTGTTAGGGAATTTCTGATCTGGGAAGTTCATGCTGGGGGCTTAGCAGGACATTTTGGTAGGAATAAGACCATCTTAGCAATAGAAGACCATTCTTTTGGCCTGGTCTCAAAAGAAATGTGGCCCAGATTGTAGCTCAGTGCCGTATCTGTGCTGTTGCAAAACAGCAAAGACAGACACCGGTCTGTACACACCCTTACCTGTCCCTGATTGTCCATGGCAGGATATCAGCATGGATTTTGTAGTAGGCCTCCCTAAGACGTCTAGGAAGTATGATTCTGTCTTTGTTGTTGTCGATCGTTTCTCCAAGATGGCTCACTTCATTCCTTGTTCTCAAACTTTAGATGCTTCGAAGGTGGCCAAGCTTTTTCTCGATCAGGTCGTTAGGCTTCATGGTTTACCCAAACCATTGTGTCCGATAGAGATGTCAAATTTACTAGCTATTTCTGGAAAACCCTCTGGCACATGCTCGGTACCAAGCTAAAATTCTCTACTGCCTATCATCCTCAAACCAATGGCCAGACTGAGGTAGTAAACCGAAGCTTAGGAAATCTGTTGAGATGCTTAGTTGGTGACAACCTAGGAAACTGGGACCTATTACTTCCTCGTGCTGAATTTGCCTATAATAGCTCAGTTAATAGGTCTATTGGGAAAAGTCCATTCGAAGTGGTCCATGGATACAGACCTAGGAAGCCTTTAGACCTAGCTCCTTTACCCACACATGCACGGTGTCCGAGTCTGCCGAGTCATATGCACAGCATATTAGGGAATTGCATAAGGAGATTAGCCAAAAGATTCAAATGAGCAATGAACTCTATCAGCATATGACTAATTCACATAAACGATTAAAAGAATTTAATGAGGGGACTCCGTCATGATCAAACTTAAACCTGAAAGGTTTCCGCCGGGAACTATGAAGAAACTCCATGCCCGGGGAGCCGGACCTTTCAAAATAATAAAGAAAATTGGACCAAATGCTTATGTATTAGAATTACCACCAAGTTATGGCATTAGTTCAACATTTAATGTTTCAGACTTAAAAGAATACAAAGAACCTGCATTGATACCTAGTGAGCTTTTTGGTCCTAATGTTTCTTTTGAGAGTGAAACACCAAATGAGTGTCCACCACCAAGTGTTCCTGAGAGAAAGGAGAGAATTGAAAGGATCTTGGATGACCAGATCATTACTACTAGAAATAAGGCTACCAACGTTATCTGGTTAGATGGCAAGGATGTCCTGAATCTGAAGACTCCTGGATTTCCCGAGAGGACCTACAACAAATCGACCCGGATGCATTAGAAACTATCAAGCCAACCCTCACTCGATAGGGTCGAGTTCCTCCCACCCTGGGAGAATTGGTGTGGGCACCAGAATCAGGAAGAGACTCCAACCAATTCAAGTCAAATCCGAGTCCTTATGGTTGGATGAGTAAAAGAAAGTCCTGTAATTTTTTTCTTTCTTTAATTTTGAGTCCAAATAATTATGTAATTCGAGTCCATTTCAATTTTATGTTGGAACTAGTCCAGCCTGATTAATCTTGTATTTAAGAGTTGGGTCCAAATGAGTCAAGTCCAATCCATGAAGAATCAAACCAAACCTCCATGAAGAATCAAACCAAACCACATTTGAAGACTAAAGAAGACTCAAGACTTATACTCCAAAGCAAGACCAAAGCCACCTCAAGTGGGGACCACATGCCACCTCATCATCCAAGGTTGCTGCCACATCACACATACCACCTCACCATCCAAGGTTGCTGCCACATCACACATGCCACCTCACCATCCAGGTTGCCACCCAAGAGAAGAAAAGGGAATTTGAATTTGAATTAGCTACAACCTCCTCCACAACTTCCTCCACTACTCATGGGATGCCCCATATTTTTCTCCACAAATTTTTCTCCATGATATTTGGTGTAGTTTGAATTCAAAATGGCTTAATAGTCTATAAAAGACTCTTAGTCTTCTTGTAAAGAAAGATGGAAAAGAAAAAATAAAAGTTTTCTTCTATGTGAGTTCTATGTGCCTAAGTGGTAGTTCTAAATTCCTCTCCCTATCCCATGCCAACCCTACTTTCTCCTCCTCCATCTCCAACGCCTAAGACACTCTTCTTCTTCTCCAATCTCAAGCTAGCTCTTCAATATCTAAGGTTGATCAAGAAGACCATCACAAGGAGGCCGGCCAAATCCATTTCAAGTGATCTACCATGGCGCCAAGATTATTCTTCAACACTGCTTCCTCGACTCTTCTTTAGTTTCTCCATTTCATGACTAACGTATTTTACCAAGTTCCTAATCTCAAGGTTTCTTTGTTGTAGGGTTCTCCGGGATTCCGAACTCAAGAGGAAGGAATATTTGCCATAATCCAAAAACAAGAAGGGCCCTCAATTTGTAGTATGGTCTTGTCATTTGGGAGGTCTCTTCATGAGTGATCTTGATCTACTTGAAAGATTAATGCTAGGTATGTTAGTATCGATTAGGTCTGAAATATTAAATTTGCCTAGCTTAACTTGTGTGGTTCGAATCTTATTCCTATTTCTTTGTTATTTTGATAGTTTTATTAATTAGGTTTACGTTTGATCGTTCGAGTTCTCTTTATTAGACCTCCTTTGATACTATATGCTGAACTAATCATATGCAAATAAGAAATTGCTAAGTTAATCTTTGCTAATCTCCTTTAGGGTTGCATAGTTGCATTCTCATCTTGCATGTCCCCACCACATTATACTGAATATACTGTAAGCATATCTGTGCACTAGACTAGTATTATGTCAATCACCATATTAGGTCTTGCAGATAACACAACAAACCTAATGTGGTTCATAACACAATAATGATCCAGCATGAAGGAAGGCCAATATATAGTATTTTTAACACTAAGCATTTTAGTCAAGATTTAAATATAATCAAATCGGCCAGGCAAGTGGAAGAGATGTGGGAGTCCCCCCGTTGCTTTCCTAGACACCAATAAAAATTGGCCAGGTCAGTCAACAGAACAAATTAAAAATCATAATTCTCTTTACCTTCCCAGAACTACCTTTCTAGACACCGAATGATCAATTGTTCATCATGACTAGTGATGCTTATTAGTTAAATATACTATGACTTAATATAATTTTTTACGAGGAGGGTTTTATAAAATTGCCAGCACATTCTTATAGAACATATCATAATCATATCACTCTGATAAACAAATATGTGCTAAGTGTGTCATCATACTAGGACAACCATTTACCACATAATGGATCCACCATTATGCCAGGGCAACCTTATTTCAGTATGATGACTTCAAATAATCATATCTCTATAATAATTAGGGTTTGAGTGAAAAACCCTAACTACTGGCATACATCAAAACATATATGCAATCAAAAAAAAAAAAAAAATGCTAAGTGTAATAGCATATTAGGATTTAAAAAAAACATAATATTAACACACAAACTATCATAGATTATAGTCCTAATTAAGGTGGCTCTGATACCACCATAGGGTTTGGTGCAATGCAGCGGAAGTGTAATTTCAAAAATGAAACTAAATTCACACAAAAAAAAAACCCTAAACCAGGAACTCCTAAATAAGACTAGAACATATAACAAGCATATCTATGCGAATTAGGATTAGGGTACCAACCTGTAATCGCTTATTCCAACAAACTTGAAGTTGAAGGGGCTAACTGAATTCACCAGGCGTCTAGGTGTCCGCCCTCCGATGGTGATCCACACAGAGCAATGATCAAGAAACACTATCTTCTTTTCAATGGTTCCTCCTATTGAGTTCTTCTTCCTAGAACTCAATTGATGGGGCACGGGATAGGGATAGGATCGTCGGCGAGCTAAGAAGTCGCCGAAGATTAGGGTATCCTATTTTTTTTTCTATTTTCTAATTTCTTTATGGTGGTGACGAAGGAAAAAAATAGGGATGGAGGATAACGAGGATGGACTACCACGAACCCTGAAACCCACTCTCACAGAGAGACTTCACACCTCTAGGGCATTATACCTACCACCCACCTCACTACATGCAGTCTAGGGTATCTCACCTACCACCCATCTCACTACACGCGGAGCCCAGGGTATTTCACCTGCCACCCAGGTCACTCCTGGAGCCATGAGGGGATTTCAAAGAATGTGGAGGAAAACGAAGATGGGGGATAACTAGGGCATCACGCCCCTACGATGTCCCGAAGGACAAAGACAACATCAACACCCGCAGGTGAAGACATAATGGGCCATAGCCCTGAACAACAACAGCCAAACCAACTAACAAACCAAATCCCAAAATTCAATTTCTTCTCCCTTTTTACAATAGGAATGAGGGGTTATTTATAAGCTCCGTAACCCTCATTTGAATTTGAATACAGGATAGGGATAACTCAATTTAAATAAAAGATAGGATAAGATAAGCCTATCCATATCTCAATCATAACCAACAAAATCCTAATTTAAATTTCAAATAAAAGATAGGATAAGATAAGCCTATCCATATCTCAATCATAACCAACAAAATCCTAATTTAAATTTTAAATAAAAGATAAATCCTAAATTTATTTTTCAAATTTATTTGCTGCTCCGAAATTTGTGCTGCTCCGAGATTCGTGCAGGATGATGTCCCCATCATTCTCCTGAGGTGGGGAAAGCAGGGGTGTCGACACAGAAAAGAGTTGGGAAGAAGAAACGTACCCTAATCCGTCTGGCTCTGATACCAAGTTGATGGGGCACGGGATAGGGATAGGATCGTCGGCGAGCTAAGAAGTCGCCGAAGATTAGGGTATCCTATTTTTTTCTATTTTCTAATTTCTTTATGGTGGTGACGAAGGAAAAAATAGGGATGGAGGATAACGAGGAGGACTACCACGAACCCTGAAACCCACTCTCACAGAGAGACTTCACACCTCTAGGGCATTATACCTACCACCCACCTCACTACATGCAGTCTAGGGTATCTCACCTACCACCCATCTCACTACACGCGAAGCCCAGGGTATTTCACCTGCCACCCAGGTCACTCCTGGAGCCATGAGGGGATTTCAAAGAATGTGAAGGAAAACGAAGATGGGGGGATAACTAGGGCATCACGCCCCTACGATGTCCCGAAGGACAAAGACAACATCAACACCCGCAGGTGAAGACATAATGGGCCATAGCCCTGAACAACAACAGCCAACCAACTAACAAACCAAATCCCAAAAATTCAATTTCTTCTCCCTTTTTACAATAGGAATGAGGGGTTATTTATAAGCTCCATAACCCTCATTTGAATTTGAATACAGGATAGGGATAACTCAAATTTAAATAAAATAGGATAAGATAAGCCTATCCATATCTCAATCATAACCAACAAAATCCTAATTTAAATTTCAAATAAAAGATAGGATAAGATAAGCCTATCCATATCTCAATCATAACCAACAAAATCCTAATTTAAATTTCAAATAAAAGATAAATCCTAAATTTATTTTTCAAATTTATTTGCTACTCCGAATTTGTGCTGCTCCGAGATTCGTGCAGGATGATGTCCCCATCATCAATTGCTCGGATTATGGCTGGAATTCTTCCACACAAGAGGTTGCCTCCTTTCTTTGATCTCTTCTCCTCCTTCCACTAAGACTTTGACCCTCTAAGACACCCTTTTCTTAGAGATAAGACCTTGTCCTAAGAGGATTTAGGCTTGTCTTAAATTGGAGAAGAAATTAAGACATGAATGTCTTAATGTAAGAAAGAAAGGAAATAAAATCATAACTCCTTCTTTCCTTTACCGTCGGAGACCTTCTCTTTTATTCTTGTTCAGTAACAGAGTTTTGACAGAGGAGTACTCTGTAAAGGAAACATGTAAAACAAGAAAAGAGGGAAGGAGTCTTTTGAGAGGAAGAAGAAAAATCTCAGATCACCCGTTCTGATTTTTCCTGACCCCTTAAATAGATTTCAGAGAGGCGCCCACACACCTCTCCGTAAAACCCATCTCACGCCCTTCTCATTTTCTCACGCCCCTTCCCTCCTTCTCATGACCTTCCAGATTAAAACTCACGACTTTTCCTAAAAGAAAAGTCATGAAATTTCAGAAGAAGGGAGTCGCGATGTTTCGGTCTCCGAAGAGACGTTATTTCGCTCAACCGGAAGAGTCTGCGCCTTTTGTCTTTCTCAAAAATTTCCCAACCGTTGGATTCCCATCCAAGGGTACACAAGTGAGGTGCTAATAGTGAGAAAGGAAGCCGCCCCAACTTAATTCATCGGAGAATTAAGTGGGCACGCCAAGAGTCCATGCGCCCATGGACTCCTCCAAATGGCACGCCAAGAGTCCATAAGCGCATGGACTCTTGGCATTTTGGCGTGAAAATGCAAAGGGGCAGGTGGGGAGGCTAGCCTAGTTACATGGCTAGCCAATAGGGTTAGCCATAATCCCTATAAACTCAATTAGGGTCTAATTAGATCCAATTAGAACCTGAATTGAACCAATCCGGAACCCTAATTCGAATCCAATTTGAATATAAGCTAGGGTTTGCAACACCTGCTAGAGTGTTATCTTGCAAAGATGATTTAATTACAAATTAAACTCTTGATCAATCCACTTAAGTGTGTGACCCATTGGGTTCCACATCTAGCCAGTAGTGGGTTCGAATACAAGTTGACCTAATTTGATTAGAACTCTTTTTAATCGATTTAGGTCAAACCGGGCTTACCCGACTTGATCAATTAGGACTCTTCCTAATAAGTGATCTTTAATTTGATCAACCCACAAGACAAGATTGACGTCTAGCAATGTGTCATGTCTACCCGGAAGATATGGAAATTCTGGTGAAATACCAAAACTACCCTTCAGTAGAGAGTTACCGTACAATTAAATCTTTCGATCAGCCTGCACCCAAAATATAACTATGGATATGGATATATGTCAAATCCAATATATATTTATTTCTAGGTCAATCTCAATTATCTTGATATTAGAAACCATCTCTAATATCTTTACTTTGATCAAAGATTTCCTGAATCATCATCCGATTGTTAACTAGCTGGATGCAATCTCCTCTTACTAAGAGTGATCGATTCCTTGTTGACCTACTCATTACCTTCATATCCAATTCACCATTTCCAGTATCAATCCTGTGCATGACTCAGTATCATGATTAGGATTGAACCAAAGCATGTGTTCATGTACGTAAGGTACTTATGGCAGTCTCAGGTCAAAGGATTACTTGTACCACTCCCACTATGAGAACCTTCTATTGACATGTAGCTAAGACTCCATTAGATGTTCTCAAGTTGGATCATATCAGTGAACTCATTCTCCAATGAGCACCCACATTCCAGTATTAGTGTCATACACAAGTGACTGTGAGAGCAGTCACCCTCTCCAGTATACATGGGATGTGCTAGTCTTACCCGAAAACCCTGATCCCCTACTCAGGGTGATCAAACTCGAGGTGGCGATCAAACTCTTGCTGTGGTAGAGCCTTAGTGAACGGTCTGCTACATTGTTCTTTGTATCAACTCTTATTTATGTAGACATCTTGTCTCTCTACTATTTCTCGGATGAGATGGAAGCATCTCAGAATGTGCTTGGACTTATGATGAGCTCTTGGTTCCTTAGCTAGAGCAAGACAGCTCCAGTGTTGTCACAGTATAGTGGCACTGGATTTTCAATCTCAGGAACAACACCCAGCTCTGTGATGAACTTCTTCATCTAGACTTCTTCCTTGGCGGCTTCACTGACAGCTATGTATTTTTCCTCGGGTTGAGTCAGCTACAGTCTGCTGCTTGGTACTCTTCCAACTCACTGCTCCACCATTTAGGATAAAAACATATCCCGAAATGGATTTGCTATCATCAGGTCTGATTGAAAACTAGAATCAGAATAAGCTTCTAGTTTAAGATCAGAACCACCATAAACCAGAAAAATATCCTTAGTCCTTCTCAAGTACTTAAGAATATTTTTAACTGCTTTCCAATGATCCTCTCCTGGATCATCCTGAAACCTACTGACAATGCCTAAAGCATATACCACATCAGCCTGGTACATAGCATGGCATACATTATGGACCCTATTGCCGAAGCATAAGGTATAGAATTCATTCTATTTCTTTCCTCAGGTGTCTTAGGAGACATCCTTTTAGAAAGATGTATACCTTGACTCATAGGAAGATAACCTCTTTTACTTCCATCCATGCTGAATCTTTTCAGTACTAAGTCAATGTACCTAGATTGGGATAAACCTAGCATCCTCTTAGATCTATCTCTAAAGATCTTAATACCTAGTATATAGGATGCTTCTCCCAAATTTTTCTTGGAAAACTGGTTTGATAGCCAAACCTTGACTGATTGTAACATTGGGACATCATTCCCAATGAGGAGTATGTCATCTACATACAGAACCAAGAAGACTATGGCACTCCCACTAGTCTTCTTATAAACATAGGGTTCATCCACATTAAAAATCATAATTCTCTTTACCTTCCCAGAACTACCTTTCTAGACACCGAATGATCAATTGTTCATCATGACTAGTGATGCTTATTAGTTAATATACTATGACTTAATATAATTTTTACGAGGAGGGTTTTATAAAATTGCCAGCACATTCTTATAGAACATATCATAATCATATCACTCTGATAACAATATGTGCTATGTGTGTCATCATACTAGGACAACCATTTACCACATAATGGATCCACCATTATGCCAGGGCAACCTTATTTCAGTATGATGACTTCAAATAATCATATCTCTATAATAATTATGGTTTGAGTGAAAACCCTAACTACTGGCATACATCAAAACATATATGCAATCAAAAAAAAAAAAAATGCTAAGTGTAATAGCATATTAGGATTTAAAAAAACCATAATATGTAACACACAAACTATCATAGATTATAGTCCTAATTAAGGTGGCTCTGATACCACCATAGGGTTTGGTGCAATGCAGTGGAAGTGTAATTTCAAAAATGAAACTAAATTCACACAAAAAAAAACCCTAAACCAGGAACTCCTTAAATAAGACTAGAACATATAACAAGCATATCTATGCGAATTAGGATTAGGGTACCAACCTGTAATCGCTTATTCCAACAAACTTGAAGTTGAAGGGGCTAACTGAATTCACCAGGCATCTAGGTGTCCGCCCTCCGATGGTGATCCACACAGAGCAATGATCAAGAAACACTATCTTCTTTTCATGGTTCCTCCTATTGAGTTCTTCTTCCTAGAACTCAATTGCTCGGATTATGGCTGGAATTCTTCCACACAAGAGGTTGCCTCCCTTTCTTTGATCTCTTCTCCTCCTTCCACTAAGACTTTGACCCTCTAAGACACCCTTTTCCTAGAGATAAGACCTTGTCCTAAGAGGATTTAGGCTTGTCTTAAATTGGAGAAGAAATTAAGACATGAATGTCTTAATGTAAGAAAGAAAGGAAATAAAATCATAACTCCTTCTTTCCTTTACCGTCGGAGACCTTCTCTTTTATTCTTGTTCAGTAACAGAGTTTTGACAGAGGAGTACTCTGTAAAGGAAACAATGTAAAACAAGAAAAGAGGGAAGGAGTCTTTTGGAGAGGAAGAAGAAAAATCTCAGATCACCCGTTCTGATTTTTCCTGACCCCTTAAATAGATTTCAGAGAGGCGCCCACACACCTCTCCGTAAAAACCCATCTCACGCCCTTCTCATTTTCTCCACGCCCCTTCCCTCCTTCTCATGACCTTCCAGATTAAACTCACGACTTTTCCTAAAAGAAAAGTCATGAAATTTCAGAAGAAGGGAGTCGCGATGTTTCGGTCTCCGAAGAGACGTTATTTCGCTCAACCGGGAAGAGTCTGCGCCTTTTGTCTTTCTCAAAAATTTCCCAACCGTTGGATTCCCATCCAAGGGTACACAAGTGAGGTGCTAATAGTGAGAAAGGACCGCCCCAACTTAATTCATCGGAGAATTAAGTGGGCACGCCAAGAGTCCATGCGCCCATGGACTCCTCCAAATGGCACGCCAAGAGTCCATAAGCGCATGGACTCTTGGCATTTTGGCGTGAAAATGCAAAGGGGCAGGTGGGGAGGCTAGCCTAGTTACATGGCTAGCCAATAGGGTTAGCCATAATCCCTATAAACTCAATTAGGGTCTAATTAGATCCAATTAGAACCTGAATTGAACCAATCCGGAACCCTAATTCGAATCCAATTTGAATATAAGCTAGGGTTTGCAACACCTGCTAGAGTGTTATCTTGCAAAGATGATTTAATTACAAATTAAACTCTTGATCAATCCACTTAAGTGTGTGACCCATTGGGTTCCACATCTAGCCAGTAGTGGGTTCGAATACAAGTTGACCTAATTTGATTAGAACTCTTTTTAATCGATTTAGGTCAAACCGGGCTTACCCGACTTGATCAATTAGGACTCTTCCTAATAAGTGATCTTTAAATTTGATCAACCCACAAGACAAGATTGACGTCTAGCAATGTGTCATGTCTACCCGGAAGATATGGAAATTCTGGTGAAATACCAAAACTACCCTTCAGTAGAGAGTTACCGTACAATTAAATCTTTCGATCAGCCTGCACCCAAAATATAACTATGGATATGGATATATGTCAAATCCAATATTATATTTATTTCTAGGTCAATCTCAATTATCTTGATATTAGAAACCATCTCTAATATCTTTACTTTGATCAAAGATTTCCTGAATCATCATCCGATTGTTAACTAGCTGGATGCAATCTCCTCTTACTAAGAGTGATCGATTCCTTGTTGACCTACTCATTACCTTCATATCCAATTCACCATTTCCAGTATCAATCCTGTGCATGACTCAGTATCATGATTAGGATTGAACCAAAGCATGTGTTCATGTACGTAAGGTACTTATGGCAGTCTCAGGTCAAAGGATTACTTGTACCACTCCCACTATGAGAACCTTCTATTGACATGTAGCTAAGACTCCATTAGATGTTCTCAAGTTGGATCATATCAGTGAACTCATTCTCCAATGAGCACCCACATTCCAGTATTAGTGTCATACACAAGTGACTGTGAGAGCAGTCACCCTCTCCAGTATACATGGGATGTGCTAGTCTTACCGAAAACCCTGATCCCCTACTCAGGGTGATCAAACTCGAGGTGGCGATCAAACTCTTGCTGTGGTAGAGCCTTAGTGAACGGGTCTGCTACATGTTCTTTGTATCAACTCTATTTATGTAGACATCTTGTCTCTCTACTATTTCTCGGATGAGATGGAAATCTCAGAATGTGCTTGGACTTATGATGAGCTCTTGGTTCCTTAGCTAGAGCAACAGCTCCAGTGTTGTCACAGTATAGTGGCACTGGATTTTCAATCTCGGAACAACACCCAGCTCTGTGATGAACTTCTTCATCTAGACTTCTTCCTTGGCGGCTTCACTGACAGCTATGTATTTTTCCTCTGTGGTTGAGTCAGCTACAGTCTGCTGCTTGGTACTCTTCCAACTCACTGCTCCACCATTTAGGATAAAAACATATCCCGAAATGGATTTGCTATCATCAGGGTCTGATTGAAAACTAGAATCAGAATAAGCTTCTAGTTTAAGATCAGAACCACCATAAACCAGAAAAATATCCTTAGTCCTTCTCAAGTACTTAAGAATATTTTTAACTGCTTTCCAATGATCCTCTCCTGGATCAGCCTGAAACCTACTGACAATGCCTAAAGCTATACCACATCAGGCCTGGTACATAGCATGGCATACATTATGGACCCTATTGCCGAAGCATAAGGTATAGAATTCATTCTATTTCTTTCCTCAGGTGTCTTAGGAGACATCCTTTTAGAAAGATGTATACCTTGACTCATAGGAAGATACCTCTTTTACTTCCATCCATGCTGAATCTTTTCAGTACTAAGTCAATGTACCTAGATTGGGATAACCTAGCATCCTCTTAGATCTATCTCTAAAGATCTTAATACCTAGTATATAGGATGCTTCTCCCAATTTTTCTTGGAAAACTGGTTTGATAGCCAAACCTTGACTGATTGTAACATTGGGACATCATTCCCAATGAGGAGTATGTCATCTACATACAGAACCAAGAAGACTATGGCACTCCCACTAGTCTTCTTATAAACATAGGGTCATCCACATTAAATCATAATTCTCTTTACCTTCCAGAACTACCTTTCTAGACACCGAATGATCATTGTTCATCATGACTAGTGATGCTTATTAGTTAAATATACTATGACTTAATATAATTTTTTACGAGGAGGGTTTTATAAAATTGCCAGCACATTCTTATAGAACATATCATAATCATATCACTCTGATAAACAAATATGTGCTATGTGTGTCATCATACTAGGACAACCATTTACCACATAATGGATCCACCATTATGCCAGGGCAACCTTATTCAGTATGATGACTTCAAAACTAATCATATCTCTATAATAATTATGGTTTGAGTGAAAAACCCTAACTACTGGCATACATCAAAACATATATGCAATCAAAAAAAAAAAAATGCTAAGTGTAATAGCATATTAGGATTTAAAAAAAACCATAATATTAACACACAAACTATCATAGATTATAGTCCTAATTAGGTGCTCTGATACCACCATAGGGTTTTGGTGCAATGCAGTGGAAGTGTAATTTCAAAAATGAAACTAAATTCACACAAAAAAACCCTAAACCAGGAACTCCTTAAATAAGACTAGAACATATAACAAGCATATCTATGCGAATTAGGATTAGGGTACCAACCTGTAATCGCTTATTCCAACAAACTTGAAGTTGAAGGGGCTAACTGAATTCACCAGGCATCTAGGTGTCCGCCCTCCGATGGTGATCCACACAGAGCAATGATCAAGAAACACTATCTTCTTTTCAATGGTTCCTCCTTTGAGTTCTTCTTCCTAGAACTCAATGCTCGGATTATGGCTGGAATTCTTCCACACAAGAGGTTGCCTCCCTTTCTTTGATCTCTTCTCCTCCTTCCACTAAGACTTTGACCCTCTAAGACACCCTTTTCCTAGAGATAAGACCTTGTCCTAAGAGGATTTAGGCTTGTCTTAAATTGGAGAAGAAATTAAGACATGAATGTCTTAATGTAAGAAAGAAAGGAAATAAAATCATAACTCCTTCTTTCCTTTACCGTCGGAGACCTTCTCTTTTATTCTTGTTCAGTAACAGAGTTTTGACAGAGGAGTACTCTGTAAAGGAAACAATGTAAAACAAGAAAAGAGGAAGGAGTCTTTTGGAGAGGAAGAAGAAAATCTCAGATCACCCGTTCTGATTTTCCTGACCCCTTAAATAGATTTCAGAGAGGCGCCCACACACCTCTCCGTAAAAACCCATCTCACGCCCTTCTCATTTTCTCACGCCCCTTCCCTCCTTCTCATGACCTTCCAGATTAAAACTCACGACTTTTCCTAAAAGAAAAGTCATGAAATTTCAGAAGAAGGGAGTCGCGATGTTTCGGTCTCCGAAGAGACGTTATTTCGCTCAACCGGGAAGAGTCTGCGCCTTTTGTCTTTCTCAAAAATTTCCCAACCGTTGGATTCCCATCCAAGGGTACACAAGTGAGGTGCTAATAGTGAGAAAGGAAGCCGCCCCAACTTAATTCATCGGAGAATTAAGTGGGCACGCCAAGAGTCCATGCGCCCATGGACCCCCAAATGGCACGCCAAGAGTCCATAAGCGCATGGACTCTTGGCATTTTGGCGTGAAAATGCAAAGGGGCAGGTGGGGAGGCTAGCCTAGTTACATGGCTAGCCAATAGGGTTAGCCATAATCCCTATAAACTCAATTAGGGTCTAATTAGATCCAATTAGAACCTGAATTGAACCAATTCGGAACCCTAATTCGAATCCAATTTGAATATAAGCTAGGGTTTGCAACACCTGCTAGAGTGTTATCTGCAAGATGATTTAATTACAAATTAAACTCTTGATCAATCCACTTAAGTGTGTGACCCATTGGGTTCCACATCTAGCCAGTAGTGGGTTCGAATACAAGTTGACCTAATTTGATTAGAACTCTTTTTAATCGATTTAGGTCAAACCGGGCTTACCCGACTTGATCAATTAGGACTCTTCCTAATAAGTGATCTTTAAATTTGATCAACCCACAAGACAAGATTGACGTCTAGCAATGTGTCATGTCTACCCGGAAGATATGGAAATTCTGGTGAAATACCAAAACTACCCTTCAGTAGAGAGTTACCGTACAATTAAATCTTTCGATCAGCCTGCACCCAAAATATAACTATGGATATGGATATATGTCAAATCCAATATTATATTTATTTCTAGGTCAATCTCAATTATCTTGATATTAGAACCATCTCTAATATCTTTACTTTGATCAAAGATTTCCTGAATCATCATCCGATTGTTAACTAGCTGGATGCAATCTCCTCTTACTAAGAGTGATCGATTCCTTGTTGACCTACTCATTACCTTCATATCCAATTCACCATTTCCAGTATCAATCCTGTGCATGACTCAGTATCATGATTAGGATTGAACCAAAGCATGTGTTCATGTACGTAAGGTACTTATGGCAGTCTCAGGTCAAAGGATTACTTGTACCACTCCCACTATGAGAACCTTCTATTGACATGTAGCTAACTCCATTAGATGTTCTCAAGTTGGATCATATCAGTGAACTCATTCTCCAATGAGCACCCACATTCCAGTATTAGTGTCATACACAAGTGACTGTGAGAGCAGTCACCCTCTCCAGTATACATGGGATGTGCTAGTCTTACCCGAAAACCCTGATCCCCTACTCAGGGTGATCAAACTCGAGGTGGCGATCAAACTCTTGCTGTGGTAGAGCCTTAGTGAACGGGTCTGCTACATTGTTCTTTGTATCAACTCTATTTATGTAGACATCTTGTCTCTCTACTATTTCTCGGATGAGATGGAAGCATCTCAGAATGTGCTTGGACTTATGATGAGCTCTTGTTCCTTAGCTAGAGCAACAGCTCCAGTGTTGTCACAGTATAGTGGCACTGGATTTTCAATCTCAGGAACAACACCCAGCTCTGTGATGAACTTCTTCATCTAGACTTCTTCCTTGGCGGCTTCACTGACAGCTATGTATTTTCCTCTGTGGTTGAGTCAGCTACAGTCTGCTGCTTGGTACTCTTCCAACTCACTGCTCCACCATTTAGGATAAAAACATATCCCGAAATGGATTTGCTATCATCAGGGTCTGATTGAAAACTAGAATCAGAATAAGCTTCTAGTTTAAGATCAGAACCACCATAAACCAGAAAAATATCCTTAGTCCTTCTCAAGTACTTAAGAATATTTTAACTGCTTTCCAATGATCCTCTCCTGGATCAGCCTGAACCTACTGACAATGCCTAAAGCATATACCACATCAGGCCTGTACATAGCATGGCATACATTATGGACCCTATTGCCGAAGCATAAGGTATAGAATTCATTCTATTTCTTTCCTCAGGTGTCTTAGGAGACATCCTTTTAGAAGATGTATACCTTGACTCATAGGAAGATAACCTCTTTTACTTCCATCCATGCTGAATCTTTTCAGTACTAAGTCATGTACCTAGATTGGGATAAACCTAGCATCCTCTTAGATCTATCTCTAAAGATCTTAATACCTAGTATATAGGATGCTTCTCCAAATTTTTCTTGGAAACTGGTTTGATAGCCAAACCTTGACTGATTGTAACATTGGGACATCATCATTCCCAATGAGGAGTATGTCATCTACATACAGAACCAAGAAGACTATGGCACTCCCACTAGTCTTCTTATAAACAGGGTTCATCCACATTTTTATAAAACCAAACCTTTTAATAGTTTCATCAAAGTGGATGTTCCAACTCCTGGAAGCTTGCTTTAATCCATAATAGATTTCTTTAGCTTGCATACTTGATTAGGTTTTTTCTTTGAAATAAAACCTTCTGGCTGTGACATGTAGACTTCTTCCTCAAGGAAACCATTGAGGAATGCAGTCTTCACATCCATCTGCCAGATCTCATAATCGTGGTATGCTGCTATAGCAAGTAAAATCCGAATTGATTTGAGCATGGCAACAGGTGAGAATGTTCATCATAATCAATTCCCTGTTTTTGTCTAAAACCTTTTGCCACTAATCTGGCTTTATAGGTTTTCAACTTGGCCATCAGCTCGAATCTTTTTCTTATAGATCCATTTGTACCCAATAGGATTAACACCCTCTGGTGCATCGACCAAAGACCATACTTGGTTTACATACATAGAGTCTATTCGGATTCCATGGCTTCTTGCCATCTATCTGAATCAGTACTCAAGATAGCTTCCGTATAGGTCAGAGGTTCATCATTTTGAATGACTTGGGCTTCATTATTTTCAATAATAAACCCATACCTCTTAGGTGCCCTTGGCACTCTATCAGACCTACGGGGAGGAGTTTTGTGTTCTGGTTCTGTCCTAACTATATGTTCTAATGGTGAGAACTGTCTATCTGTATTTCTTGTACTTCTCCAAGTTCAACAGTTCTACCATTGCCCTTTTCTAAAATGAACTCTTTTTCTAGAAAAGTGGCATGCCTGCCGACAAAAATCTTTTGTTCAGTAGGATGGTAAAACAATATCCTCTACCCTCTCTAGGATATCCTACAAATAGACATTTATCTGCTCTAGGTTCCAACTTATCCAAAATTTCTTTTAACATAAGCTGGACATCCCCATACCTTAAAATATTTAAGATACGGTTTCTTTCCACTCCAAATTTCATATGGAGTACTAACAACGGATTTAGAAGGTACCTTGTTCAGAATGTAAACAGCAGTTTCTAGTGCATGACCCCAGAAGAAAATGGGTAATTTGTGAAACACATCATGGATCGTACCATATCTAATAAGGTACGATTCCTCCTTTCAGCTATACCATTTAGCTGTGGAGTATAAGGTGGGGTCCATTCAGAAAGAATTCCATTAACTTTAAGATAGTCTAAAAACTCCGTAGATAAGTTTCTCCTCCTCGATCAGAACGAAGAACTTTAATACTTTTCCCGGTTTGTTTTTTGACCATACTTTGATACTCCTTAAATTTATCAAAGGCTTCATATTTATGTTTCATAAGATACACATATCCAAACCTAGATAAATCATCTGTAAAAGTGATAAAATATGAGTATCCACCTCTGGCCTGAGTTGTCATTAGACCACATACATCAGTATGTATAAGTTTTAATAACTCAGTTGACCTTTCTCCATATCCAGTAAATGGAGTCTTGGTCATCTTACCCATGAGACATGATTCACAAGTTCCTAATGATTCATACTCATAATGATCCAGAAATTTTTCCTTTTATAACTTGCTTATCCTAGACTCATTAACATGACCAAGTCAATGATGCCAAAGTAAAGTATCATTAAAGTCTTCTCTTTTTCTTTTATTATTGACATGAAAAACACTATCATTGGAAGAAAGAGTTAAGAGCCCATTACTAAATATGTCATAACAAATAATTTTATTAGACAACATTATCGAGCAACCAGTGCTCGTTACATCCATTACATATCCTTGTTTTAATAACAAAGGAATAGATATAATGTTCCTAATAATCTTAGGCATATAGTAACAATTTTCAGAGAGGCGCCCACACACCTCTCCGTAAAAACCATCTCACGCCCTTCTCATTTTCTCACGCCCCTTCCCTCCTTCTCACGACCTTCCAGATTAAACTCATGGCTTTTCCTAAGAAAAGTCATGAAATTTCAGAAGAAGGGAGTCGCGATGTTTCGGTCTCCGAAGAGATGTTATTTCGCGCAACCGGGAAGAGTCTGCGCCTTTTGTCTTTCTCAAAAATTTCCCAACCGTTGGATTCCCATCCAAGGGACACATGTGAGGCGCTAATAGTGAGAAAGGAAGCCGCCCCAACTTAATTCATCGGAGAATTAAGTGGGCGCGCCAAGAGTCCATGCACCCATGGACTCCTCCAAATGGCGCGCCAAGAGTCCATAAGCGCATGGACTCTTGGCATTTTGGCATGAAAATGCAAAGGGGCGGGTGGGGAGGCTAGCCTAGTTACATGGCTAGCCATAGGGTTAGCCATAATCCCTATAAACTCAATTGGGTCTAATTAGATCCAATTAGAACCTGAATTGAACCAATCTGGAACCCTAATTCGAAACCAATTCGAAAAGAAGCTAGGGTTTGCAACACACTGCTAGAGTATTATCCTGCAAAAATGATTTAATTACAAATTAAACTCTTGATCAATCCTCTTAAGTGTGTGACCCATTGGGTTCCACATCTAGCCAGCAGTGGGTTCGAATACAAGTTGACCTAATTTGATTAGAACTCTTTCTAATCGATTTAGGTCAAACCGGGCTTACCCAACTTGATCAATTAGGACTCTTCCTAATAAGTGATCTTTAAATTTGATCAACCCACAAGACAAGATTGACGTCTAGCAACGTATCATGTCTACCCGGAAGATATGAAAATTCTGGTGAAATACCAAAACTACCCTTCAGTAGAGAGTTACCGTATATTAAATATTTCGATCAGCCTGCACCCAAAATATAACTATGGATATGGATATATGTCAAATCAATATTATATTTATTTCTAGCTCAATCTTATATTGATGATTCAATTATCTTGATATAGAAACCATCTCTAATATCTTTACTTTGATCAAAGATTCCCTGAATCATCATCCGATTGTTAACTAGCTGGATGCAATCTCCTCTTACTAAGAGTGATCGATTCCTTGTGACCTACTCATTACCTTCATATCCAATTCACCATTCCCAGTATCAATCCTGTGCATGACTCAATGTCATGATTAGGATTGAACCAAAGCATGGGTTCATGTACATAAGGTACTTATGGCAGTTTCAGGTTAATGGATTACTTGTACCACTCCCACTATGAGAACCTTCTATTGACATGTAGCTAAGACTCCATTAGATGTTCTCAAGTTGGATCATATCAGTGAACTCATTCTCCAATGAGCACCCACATCCCGTATTAGCGTCATACACAAGTGACTGTGAGAGCAGTCACCCTCTCCAGTATACATGGGATGTGCTAGTCTTACCCGAAAACCCTGATCCCCTACTCAGGGTTCCTTGACTAGGAATATTTAGATTAAGGTTTTAAGATTTTAGGTCTCACTGGTATGATCTCATCATAACCCTAAAATCATAGCCCTAATCTATGGGGTTCATCATATAATAATAAACACAGCGTATGATGAAAATAATGCCTTTATTAGAATTTTTGTCAATTACAATGTTTTGGGAGATACAACATAGATTGGCTTGTAGGGCATATCCCTTTCAACTTAGTTTCTAAACTCTCAGAAGAAACTAAATCCAAGTCATGCTAAGTGGGTAGGGTATCTCCAGTCTTATACTTTCATGTTGAAGCATCGAGCTAGTTTAGAGAATAAGGTTGTAGATGCCCTTAGTCGTCGATCAATGTTGTTGAATTATGTCAATACTGAGGTTGTTGGATTTGACAAGCTCAAGAGCAGTATGAGTCTTGTCCAGATTTTAGAAAAATCTATGAGAAAATCAAGCAGGACCATCTAGTTGGATAGTGATTATACTTTATGAGATGGTTATCTTTTTAGGAAAATAAGCTTTGCATACCTAGAACATCCCTTAGGGAATTTTCTAATTTGGGAGATCCATTTTGGAGGCTTAGCAGGGCATTTTGGAAGAAATAAGACTATTATAGCAATGGAGGACCAATTTTTTGGCCAAGTCTTAAGATAAATGTAGCTCAAATAGTGGCTAGGTGTAGAACTTGTGTTGTTGCGAAGTAGCAAAAGCAGAACACTAGCTTCTATACCCCTTTGCTTGTGCTCGACTATCCTTGGCAAGATCTAAATATGGACTTTGTTCTAGGTTTACCCAAAACCATGAGGTGACACGATTCCATCTTTGTCGTGATTGATAGATTTTCCAAAATGGCGTGTTTCATTCCTTGTTCACAAACATTCGATGGCTCTAGAGTTGCCAAACTTTTCCTATATGAGGTGGTCAGATTACATGGTTTACCCAAGATAATTATGTCTGACAGGGATGTACGGCTCACAAGTTATTACAGGAAAACCCTCTGGCATATGTTAGGGACTAAGCTGAAGTTTTCTACTACTTATCACCCTCAAATTGATGGCCAGACCGAGGTAGTGAACCGAAGTCTAGGAAACTTGTTAAGATGTCTGGTAGGGGAAAATACTGTCAATTGGGACCTATTACTGTCTAGAGCTGAGTTTGCTTATAACAGTTCAGTCAATAGGTCTACTAGTAAGAGTCCTTTTGAGATTATACATGGATACAAGCACGAGCCTTTAGATTTGATTCCATTACCCATGCATGCCACATTTCCGAATCAGCCAAGTCATTTACACAACATGTCAAAGCATTGCATAAAGAAATCAGTAACAAAATTAAAAAGAGCAATGAATCATATGAGCATGAGGCTAACTTACATAAGAGATTTAAAGAGTTTAACGAAGGAGACTTTGTCATGATTAGGTTATGACCTGAACGGTTTTCCAGTCAGAACCATGAAAAAACTACATGCCCGTAGTGCTGAACCATATAGGATTATAAAGAAGATTAGACCTAATGCTTATATGCTAGAATTACCATCTGAGTTAGGTATTAGTCCGACCTTCAATATATCTGATCTAGTCGAGTTTAAGAAACCAATGGTGATACCTAGTGAGCCATTTGAGCCTAATCCCACCTTTGAGAGTGACCCTATCCCAGAATGTCCACCAGCAAAATTACCAAAGAGGAGAGAAAAGATTGAGCAGATCATGATGATAAGATCATAACTACTAGAAATAAGAACTACCAAAGATATCTGGTTCATTGGCAAGGGAGACCTGAGTCTGACGATTCTTGGATCACCAGAGAGGATCATCAAAAGTTGAACCTTGACATGCTTGAACATTACCAGAGCCAAATAGACCCATACTCGACGAGGTCGAGTTCCTCACACCCCTAAAGAATTGGTGAGGATGCAAGAGCCAGGAAGAGGAAGCAAACCTTTTCCAATTCAATCTGGATCACCAATGAGTAAGTCCATGTGTTCTTCACAAAGAACACTCAAGTCCCAGTTGAACACTCAAGTCCCAGTTGTTTTGAGTTTGTAATTAAGTCAAATTGAGTTATAATTTGATCAAATTGAGTGTAATTTGGTCAATTAGGGTTGTTGAGTTACCAATTAAGTCCATTGAGTCCATCAATTGGTTTAAGAGTCTTGTAAATAGCATTAATTTACTTTGTTTAGTGAATTATCCAATTTGAGTCCTGTAATTAGTGCTTGAATAAGTCAAGGGGTGTCATAAGTATCCAAGACCCAAGTCATCATCACCTTGGTGGATCAATTCTAGGTCAAAAAAGGGTGGTCCAAATTTTTCACTAGACAACTGGACATTGGGACATCCGGACATTGGGACATCCGGACATTTGGACATCAAGACAAAGTCATCCTTATCCAAGAGAGGCACCCCATCCCATTTATTTTTCATCACCCATTTCAATTTCAAGGAGGGCGCCCATTTAAGAGGAGTAAAGCAGGACTCTGTTTTTCATCTGGCGCTCCACCCCCCTCTTATTGTCGCCCATTCCACTCCAATGATGCCCATACCAAGGATTAGTTCAAATTTAAATGGGAGATTCCAAGATTAGATGGAGTCATCCACATTTCAAAGGGAGCCTTATCCTTATCCAAATGCCTTTTTCTCATGCCAAAGGATTCCCGCCCAGATGAATGTGCACCATCTACTTTCTTTCTTCTTGATGACAATTCCAAGATAACTAGCCTATTTGAAGTTTGAAAGAATTCCAAGATTAAGGGAGAATTCAAACTCAAAGTGTCCTAAGATAAGAGATGAAAATGGAAGCCCCCTCATCCAAAATTTTTTCAAATTCAAGGAAGGATTTTAAACTCAAATTCAAGCATTCAAAAGGACTTCTTATCTCATGTTCCGACCAAGGAAGTTAAAAAATCAGATTAAGAAGGATTTCACTCCAAGAAGTGGGGAGGATTAGTGCTAAATTAAGAAAGGATTAGCGCCATCTCACATCTTAATTTTGTCGCACAAGCCATAAGCCTTCATCTCATCTCAAGTTGTCATGAAAAGCTAATTCAAATTTCAAATTCAAGAAGATGCCAAGAAGCCAAGGAGTATTTGAAGTTCAAATTTGTAATTTAATCTAATGGAGTCCTATGTTATCTTCATATGTAAAAAACCTATAAATAGGATCCCATACTCTCCTTGTAATTATTATTATTCATTCATGAATAAAGATGCATTTTTTTGTCCACAAAGGTGGGTTAGGCTTTAGTGTCTTTCTCTAAGGGCGAGGAGGTCCTTAAGAGCTCAAGGCGGAGAGGTCCTTGAGAGCTCAAGGCAGTGAGGTTCTTGAGTTGAGGTTCTACCGGATTCGACAAGCTGCTACCGATCTTCTTCAAGCTCTATGCATCCAACCCTTCCTTTTTCCATTTTGAATATGATTTAATTCATTCTTAAATGTCTTGTAAAGCTTGTTTGCTGCTTCTCTGCAGTCCAGGTGTTCAAGGACTTTAGAGGATGGATCCTTTGCTTTCGAACCGAGATCTGATGGTAGATCTGAAATCTGGAGTCCCGATCTTCATCCTGCTACGAGATCTGAGCAACCAAGCAGCTGATCTATCCCAAGTCAAAGAGAATCTCCATTGGGGTCAGCAACCAATCATTTCTCATTAGATTGGTAGTTGAAGCATGAATAGCCTAATCTTAGATGGTTTCCTAGCCATCGAGTCCTATTCTTTATAGCTTATAGATCAGATTGCGGGTAAGTAGTTAGTTACTTTCTTTAATCTCTTTAGTCTGTTATGTTTAGTTGCTTTACTGCTATGATCATGCTCTTTAAAACATCTTAGACTAAAATTAGATCATCTTACACCATATCGCATCGTTCCACATTAAAGTCCTGCTCGGGTTGGGGCCTGGTGAATCTCTTGGTCAGGTGACTCTCTTCTTGACTTAATTTGAATGAAAATACAGGACTCAAAGGGCCAAATTTACAAAGCTCAAAATAGGCCGAATAAAACAAATGGACTCAACTAAACTGACTAAACAGGACTCAATGGACTTAGTAAATCTTATGACTCACTTTATTACAGGACTCAATGTACTCATTAAAAATTTGAGCAACTTCCAACACATGCCTTAGAGATCTTCATGGAACTTGAAACTTTGTTTGCTCCTGATGTCTCCATCAATTCTGATGGGGACATTAGATTAGACAAATTTCAAGATTCTAATTTTGTTCTCTAAGTCATGTGATGGTTAATTTTGTTAAGTCATATAATCAAATGAGCCAGTCGGGTTCACTAAGTTAGTTGAAGTTCTTTGTTTAGTCCATTGAGTCCTGTTACTTGAGTCCATTTGTAAGTTATGTTAGTCCAGGCAAGAAGTCCACCCAGTTTCAATTCAGTCGAATTGAGTCCTGTAACTTTCATGTTCAAGAGAAGGATTATTGGACTTGCATTCAAGACATCAGCACAGCATCCATGTCCCTTGTTCATGCTGCCCAAACCCTGGAGAATGAAGCCCCACCCATCAAGAGGAGGCGCCCAAAGTCCACAGAATTCCAGCACACCCCCTGGCCCATGACACATGGCCCTTGGAGCCCCAAGGATTGGCCCTCCAGCTTTGGCGCCCCAGGCCTTGGCACCCCTACCTTGGCCCATCTAGAGCTGGCGCTCTCCCAGACCCATTCATACCTTGGCACCCAGCCCAAGACCCATTCCAAGTAGTGGCCCAGCTAGCCCAAGCCCAAGCAAAGCTTTTCAGTCCAAGGAGGAGTCAACCAGCCCACTTCTACTAGGAGTCAGCTAGCCCAGTTATACCAGGAGACCAGTCTTCCAGTCCAAGTTTATTTGAGTTTTATTTCTACAAAGACTTGTACCCCTAATTAGATAAGGAGAGGACCCTAGGTGAATCTATAAATACCCCACCCTTCCCCTCTTGTAATCAACCTTTTTTTATGAATACAATCTAAAGTTACTCTGTTAAATTGTGTGGTGTGAGACTTGTGTTATTTCTTGTGAGCAAACCCTAACTGCCACCATCCTTCCTTCATCCACCAAACCCTAGTCGACCAACATACCAGCTAAAGCCCCAAGGACACCCCAACTTTTTCCAAGCCAGACATCCTCCATCTTCTCAAGTAGGCTGCCAGCCTCTCCAATAGCCCCTCTCTTCCCCTCTTCCATTTTCTTCTAGTTATTATTTTTCTTATTATCTGTGACCCTAATTCTGATGTTTGTAGGATCCCTCTGGTGAAACCATTCTTGGATGAAGTCTTCTTTGTCTCTGATTGAAGCTAATAAAAAGCCGATGGATAAGCAAGAAAGTGACCGGATCATCCAGGCACCGATCTAAGCGGAGCGATCTCTTCTACATCAACTAGAAATCATTGCCTGGTATGTTAAACCTAATTCCCATCTCTTTTTGTCTGATTTCTTGAAGGTGAACATGCTCCTAATAGGCCATCTTAGACCTAGGATCCTAATTGTCTTTTCTCTTTGATTAATCTAGTATGTGGGTAGGATGCTAATTGATACAGGATAACCCTTACCTAATCTAGGCTAGTTTCGAGAATCAAACCATAAAAAAACATAAAAATATTTGCTTGCCTTAATCTGATTTTCTCATGTTCATCCCTTGCATATCATCCTGCATCATGTTAGAATCCGTCCGTCATCATTTTGTATCAGAGGTAGATTAGGGCATGTTCTTGCATCCTAGTTTAGATTTCTGCATGCTGTTTTCTGCATAACCCTTCAGAACATAGGACTATTTTTCCTAGAAAACATTTTTATTTTTCTCTAATTTTCATTTCATTTGGTATCTTTCTTGTCCTTTATTTTCTGTGATTTTTTTCTAAATTTTCAGATTTATAGAATAGTCAAAAAAATTCGTGAGTCAAACCCTGACTGTATTCTGAAATTTCTGCACCTCTAAATTTTGCATCAAGAGTCCACACCTTGGTCTGTTTCCCCATCAAAACTTTATTATTTTTCTCTGAAAACTTTCTGCACATCTTCTCTATTGAGCCTCTATTTTCTCAGTAATTTTTGTTAATTTTAAGAGGTCAAAATAATAATTAAAATCTACATCTTAGAAACCTTAACCAGAATTATATTTTTCCTACACCCAGTTAGAAACCCTAGGTTTTCATCATCCATTTTTTTTTGTATAAAATTTGGTAGGAATCATCCTCACACGTCATTCTCTATTTTGTAATTTTTTTAGATTTTCTCTGCATTAAATTATGTGCTAACCTCTGCAACAAAAGATGAACAAAAAAATTTTAATTTCTATTAATTATGCATACTTGACTTAATCCACCCTAATCAACTACCAAACCCTCCAAACCCAAGCCAGTTTTGTTGATAACTTACCCATTCAAATTTAAGTTGCCATCTATAAAAAAAAAAGACAAAAAAACAAAAAAAAATTTATTTTTCTGTTTTGTTATTAGATTGCATTAGGGTTCATCGATTGTGCATCATATCATTAAACTAATCTTAAGGACAATTTTACTCTATCAGATCTGGGCAAGAGGTCATTACCTGTCCTGGGCCCAAAACAACCACTTTTCATACATACCCAAACCTTAATTAAAATCAACTAGCAGCCTAATAGATTTAAAGACACCAATAGGTTGGGTCCAAGTCGTGTGGGTAAACTAGTGCACTCAGTTCCTCAACTATTACTGGAAACTAGTGTCTAAGCTAGAGGTCCAGATGCAAACACCATAAGTGGACTAGTGGTTATTTAATTAGGACCCTTTCACAGGCAGGGGAAGCCTCCAACCACCCCACCTCTTACCTGGCCAGCGGAAGGATTAGTTATTGAGTTGGGTGTAAGTTGAGTCGACCCATTCTACTTTGGCTCTAGGTCTAGCAAACCCTAGTACGTGTTACCCTTGTGTGCTTGACTGCATCATAATCCCTTGATTGATTGATTGCATGACCACCAGGTTAGGAGTCCAGTACATCCAATCTAAACCCACCCAGCTCAACCATGGAACCCAATCTAGAGACTTTCATGAAAACCATTACTGAGCAGCTCGGCCAATTGACCCAATCCAATGCCCAAAACCCACAATAGGATTGACCACTTAGCTAATAGGTTTGACCAGGTAGGAACCAATTTGGAAGTCTAGGAAAACCCCTAAGCCCCATACCAGACCTAAACCTAAGCCTGACCTTAGGACCCCATGCCCCGACCTCCCAACCCTAGGAGAACCCTGTACCACGACCCATACCAGGAGCCCAACCCTAGGAGAACCCAACGCTAGGAACCCTACCAGGAACACAAACTTTTAGAATAATGGTACAATTTGAGATAGGGTAATAAAACTTTATCTGAATAACATGACCAATTAATGAGTTATTAGGAGATGTAACACAATTGAACCTGAGTCTAGATCATATCGAGGTTTCGAGCTAGCCTACATAGGACATCCAGTGGAAACTATTTTCAATGGCAAATTCTGGACCTAGAGGAAGCCTATGACATAGTTAGGGATTTTGAGTCATATCAGAGGGAACTCATGATCAGTCAATCTAAGTCCAACAAGAATAACCCTCTTAAATTCAAGCCCAGACCTAGCCGACTTCTTTTAGACCAGCCAATTCCCATTGCCCTAGCCAAAACCCTAGGACCTAGTCAGGTATGTCCAAGCCAATCCAACCCGAGTCGATCTCACCCATAGGATTAGTACCCCTAGAGATGAACCAAGATTAGGCAGGTACCCTTAGTCAACCCCCCCTGCTACCCTATACACTAGTCAATTTTTTCTTAACCAACCCCATCTTACCACCCTATTGGTTCACCAGAATGACCTTGAAGAGGAGATATATGAAGTTATGTGAGCTTAGTAGATGACTATGAGGAGAAGAAGATAGTTACCTACAAAAGACCTAGAATAGTTGACCCAATAGATACCCAGACTAAAGCCGATCCGAATTAGTTGACCCTGACCATACTCTGGTAGAAGCCAACCTAGATTAGTTATCCCTGAGACCACATCCAAACTAAACCTATAGTGGAAAGTACAACTGAAGGACAGAACCATGAGGAACCACCTTACTGTTAGAATTATACCTGAGGAGACTTTATAAGAAAGCCCAATTATAGAGCCCAGTCCTAAATTTCATGAACCAGAAGAGTTTATTGAGGATTTGGCTTATCAATACTTTCAGGATGAATCCTCTCCTATAGTTCCTATTAAAGATCTCTTCCCTGAGATTAGTGACCCATTCTTCCATTATGCAAACCCTATAGATATACCTCAACCCTGTAAGGTCAACCTTATAGTCTAGACTAATCCTGACACTCTTTCATGTATCCTATTCTATCCAATCAACCCCGAACCCCCTTCCACTTCTACTTACTAGACTAACTTGAATCCCCTCGTATTTTTGCCTTTTTGAATATTCTTATGTTTCTTTAACCATTCTTCTATATTTTGTAGAGGTTTGCATACTGCATTCATTCATTGAGCATGTCATGTTTGCATCTTACTTTTGGAGGACACCTATGGCACCTAGTAAGAGTCCATGCACCATTCTCATCTGCATGTCGCCCTCCTGACAAAGGGTTAAATCCATAGTTGTAGTTTAGGGTTTAGTCATTTGCTGCCTACATTAGGTGTTGGCATTAGGTATTTGCCTACATGTCAATAGCTATTATGAGTTTTTTCACTGCTTGAGGAATTAATCATAAGATTACTGTAAGCAATGATTTTATAAGAACATGGTTAATTCCCGAAAAGAGTCTAAGAGTTTGCTAAGGAATATTATAATAATTAGGCTACATACCTATGAGCTGGATCCATCGAAGTGATAAGAAAGTTGGACCTAGTGCCTGAGTTACCTAATTGGGCATTAAGCTCAATCTTCAATATCTTAGACTAGTAGAGTATAGGGAGCCAGCAATGATACCCAGTGAGTTTTGAGCTTAACCTTTTTTTTGAGAGCGAACCTAACCCTGAGTGTCCACCATCAATTTAGCCTGCGAGAGGAAAAGATCGAGTGTATCCTAGATGACTAAGCCATTAGTACCCGGATCAAAGGCCACCATGTCCTTGGAAATCTTTGATCCGGGTACTAATGACTTGGTCATCCAGGATATGCTTAATCATTTTTCTCTCACAAGCTAATTTAATGGTGGACACTCAGGGATAGGCTCCTCTCAAGAAAAGGATCAAGTCTAAAGGTCTCACTGGGTATCATTGCTGGCTCCCTATACTCAATTAAGTCTAAGAGATGAAGGTTGAGCATAATGCCTAATTCGGGTAGTGTCTTAGGCACTAGGTCCCACTTTCTTTATCACTTTGATGGATCCAGCTCTACGGGATGTAACTTCTCAGGCCTAAGCCTAATCATTACATAATCTACCTAGTGAACTTTTAACTCCTTTTGGGAATTAACCATATTTTTATAGGTGTCATTGCTCATATTAATTTTATGGTAAATTCCTTATCAGATCTTACATGTAGTGCAAAATGACTTAGACCATACCTAATGACATGCAGGTAAATGACTCATGCCAACACTTATTGATATGCAGGCAAATGACTAAACCTCTAATTACAACTGTGCATGTGGCCCTCAGTTGGTGAGTGACGTGTAGATGAAAACTTGGCATGACTCCTAAATGGTGCCATAGGGTTCTTCCAAAAGTAAGATGTAAACCTAACATGCTCAATGAATGTATGCAACATGCTAACCTCTACAAAATATAACCTAATGGTCCTAGAAACATAGGAAGCTTCAGGAAAGGAGGAAGTAAGAAGTGGATTCCAGATTAGCCTGAAAATAAGAAGAGGTTTCAAAATAATAGTCCTAGGCTAATGGGGTCTACCTTAAGGTTTGGACATTGAGTTATATCTACGGGCACTAAAAGGTCTAAGGGATGTAAGGATGGGTCATCAATTTCAAGGAAAAACCCTTAACTAGGATTGGGGAAGGGGACTCTTCTTGAGGGTACTAAATTGAAAAGACTATATCCTCACTAATTCGCTCTTCTCTTGAATTTTAGGACTAGGCATTCTACTTGACTCTCTTCTAGGGTCTCCTCAGGTAAAGCCAATGTCGTATCAATGTCTGTGCTCTCTTCTCTAGTTGCTCTTCATATTTATCCACTAAATCTATTCCAGCTTCATACACTTCTTCCTCATACTCATTGGTGGATTTGGGATCTTTCTCTAATTGTCCTTCCCAATACAGTTTCAGTCTAGGTGTGGTCAGGATCACTAATTCTTGGTGGCTTCAGTCTGGGTATGGTCAGGGTCAATTAACTCTGGGTCTATCACATGTACCTCCTCTTTACTGTTATCCTGGTGAGCCAATGGGTACTAGGGGTGGGTTGGCTATGGGAACCTGAATAGTACCTAGGTTTTGACTATGGGCACTAATCCTAGTGGGTTCAGGTTAACTAAGGGGAAGTGGACTAATACTGGGCTCATATCTAGGGGTATTAATCCTATGGGATTCAGGTCGACTAAGGGAAACTGACTATTACCGTGGCTGGTAGCTAGGGGTACTAATCATATTGGCTCAGGTCGATGGCGAGGGATCCTCGGCTCATTGGACATGGGCTCAGACAGATGGGTTATAGGTCTCTGGGGCTTATAGGACATGGACTCAAATCTATGGGTTATGGGTCTCTTTGGGCTCATAGAACATGGCTCAGATCTATGGGTTATGGGTCCTTGGGTTCATAGGGCATAAGCTCATAGGATCTGGGTTCATGGGATCTGGATAGGTACCTCTCCCTAAGTTTGCTCTTCATGGCTCTCCAGTAGCTTTGGAATGTCTCTTCTTTGTCTCTTCTTGTCTAGTCTTCTCTCAACATCCTCCCATATAGTCTAGCCTGGTGTAACTAACCTGCGTTTGGCAAACTTATATTTCCTTTCCTTACTCATCTCACGTGTTCAAAGTACTAGTCCATACCTCTTTCCCCAATCAATGTAACCCTTATAATCAAGATCGCCACTAAAAGTAGGTACTTCTAGCCTGAAGTTCCTAGTGGCTCTCTCATCCGGTCTATGAAATCATAATTGGGTCTCCTTGGTTAGTCTCCCCAGATTGGGGTAGGGTATGGTGCTCTCCTAAGGATGGGCTCCAAGAATGGTTCAGGTATGGGGCTCTCCTAAGGTTGCACTCCAGGAATGGTCGGGTGTGGGGTTCTCCTAGGGTTGGGTTCCAAATGGGTCATGGTATGGGATCTCCTAGGGTTAGGCTCCAGGAATGGGTCAGGGTGTTCTCAAATTTAGGCTTAGGGTGGGTCTTAAGGGTTCTCTCTGGGTTCCTATTTGGGTCCCCATTGGTAAGATTATGTTCAGTTGGGGAAGCTGTTCATTAATGGTCCTTAGCAAGGTTCTACGTCAGATTCCAAGGTCAGGTTGGGTTAGGTGTGAGACTACTGGGGTTAGACTCCTCAATCTAGGGGCATGCAAACAAGCACACACATCAACTCCATGGTCAGACTAGGTTGGGGTGGGACTGATGGGGTTAGACTCCTAATATAGCACACAAACATTCTAGGTTTCCTAGACCTAGAGTCCAAGTAGAGTGAGTCAACTCAACTTACACCCAACTCAACACATTTAATCCTTCCACTAGCCAAGTAAGAGGTGGGGTGGGTGGGAGCTCCCCCTGCTTGTCGCAGGGTCCTAATTAAGAACCACTATCCGCTTAGCTTATTTTCCATTAGACCTCTAGCCTTAAACACCAGCTTACCAGTAATAATTGGAAGGTGTGAGTGCACTAGTCTTCTCACAAGACTTGAACCCGACCTGTTGGTGTTCCTAAATCAATTAGGTTTCTCCTTGATTTTAGTTAGGCTTGGGTTCAATGCAAGGTGGTTGTTTTGGACCCAGAAAAGGGATGAAATCCTTCCCTAATTTGACAGAGTAAAGTGCCCTTGGATTAGTGTATGCAAGATGATGCACACACATATGAAACCCTAATGCAGTCTAAAATCCAAAAAAATCAGAAATATTTTTTTTTTTTGTGTTTCATGTAGATGGTATATATTAATTTTAGTTAATTAATGTGCAAAAAAAGTTGCTTGGGTTTGGGGGGGTTTGATTGTAAATTATTTTCAGCCCTATCTAACATGCAGAAATTTTCAGCTCAAGGATTGTTTTTTGTCAGTTTTTTTCTTTTGCAGATTGTTTTTGTTTTGTATGATCTGTAAAATCATAAAACAAATGGCAGAAAATAAGAGGACAAATCAGAGATCAATAGATTCAAAAATCAGGTGAAAAAACAAGAAGGATTTATGACACATCAGACCTAAGTTTGACTACTACAGATTTCAGCAAGCAGTATTTTCGTGTTAGGGTTTTGTTTACTGATTTTTTTGATTGTTTCAGATCTAAAATGCTCAACTAAAATTTCAGAAAAACAGAGGACTAAACATAGATTACTGATGAAAAAATCAGAGAAAGCAAGAATTAATGGGAGATTAGACTATGTTTAGACCAGTATGCAAATTCAGCATGCAGAATTTTTTTGTTAGGATTTTTTCATGCAGATTTAAAACCCTGTTTTCAGATCAGAAAAATACAAAAGATTACATAAATTAAAGGACTGATTGTGTGGATGATTGATGCAACAACAGGGAAAAACAGATTCGTTTAAATGGAAAAACAACCCTATGTTTTGATGTATATGCAAATTTCAGCTTGCAGAAATTCTAAACTATGATGCAAGAACATACCCTATCCTAAGCTCCAATACCAAAAAATGATGAGAGCAACTAACTCTAACTAATGAGGATGACATGAAGGGATGAACATGAAGACAAACCAGATTAAGAGAACAATTATTTCTGATTTTATTTTGGTTTAGTTGCCAAAAATCCCAAGATAGGTTAGGGTTATTATGTAATAGTTAGAGTTTCTAACCACATGCTAGAAACTATCAGAAATTTTTTTTAAAAAATGATCCTAGTGTTAAGAAACACTATAGGACATGCTCTCTTCAAAAACATAGAAAAACAGCGAGAAGGGTTGGGTTAATTTACCTAGCAATGATTTACAGGAAACCAAGAAAGAGATCCCTCCCTCAGATCGATGCATGGATGATGAAGCCTTTTTCCCGCGGATCCATCAGCTTTTTATCAATTGAGTTCGGGGATAAGGAAGACTTCATCCAAGGTTTGTTGTCTTCTGAGGGATCCTACATATGTCAAAGGTTAGTATTGAAGATGATAGGAAAAATAAGAACAGGTAGTGGAAGATAATAAAAGGTTGGGGGAATAGGAGATGGATTCTTGGCCTGTTTGATGGAGGATGCCTGGCTTGGAGGGGCTGCCTGGATATGTGGGGCACTGGGGCTTGGAGAGGGGCGTCTTGGAGTGGAGAGAGAGGATCTGGCATCTAGGGTTTGAAGGTGGCAGCCCAAGATTGGAAGAGGGTGGGGCGGCTTAAAGGAAGATGGTGATGGGCATCCAAGGTTATATAGATGGTGATGGATGGCCTAAGTTTGCTTGGAGGGGGAAAGAAGGGGGAAACTAGGGTTTAGGAAATCTAGAGTTTGAAAGATATACGGGCCTCACACCCACTCCCTCACGGAGGTCAATGTTCATAAGGAACAAAGGCAATAAAAAGAATACTCAAACTTTCATTCATCAAAGTTAATGAATATAGAGGGGAGGGGGTGGGCATTTAAAGATTCACCCAGGTCCCTAGACTCCCTGTCAAAGTTGGATTACATAACTTGAGGGCCAAGAAAACAAAACTTGAGGGCCAAGAAAACTCTCTTGGGCTTTGGGCTGCAACTCCATGCTAGGCTTGGATGAAAGCCTCTTTGACTGGGTCAAAGCCTGGGCACCAGCAGCTGTAGACTGGGTCAAGGCCTAGGGAGGGGGTGCCAACTAGGAATGGGCCTATGAAGGGGGCCAACACTTGTGGGCTTTGGAACTGGGGCACCACTTCTTCATGGGTTTGGGGCTTGGATTGGGCACCAATTGATCATCGGAGTGCCTTCGCCAGAATCCCCAGCCAAAGGTTCCTCTATCTTGCAGGACCCTTGAGCGAGTGAGCAAGCCAACCGTGAGGCAGGGAACAAAGGACCCGACAGCAGAAACCCGACATGTCAGAGCTACGAGCCACGACGATCTTGGCAGCAACAAGCGCAAATTGGTGGATCTGGTCCACCGGTTCATGGAAGTCCAGGCTCCCCTAGCAAGCCGTGGGTTACGACACCCGTCCTTTCTTTTTTTAGAGAATTCAAGAGGAACCTATCCCCAGCCGGTTCTGTATGCCGTAGGTTGACCCCTATGACGGGACGATCGACCCCCTTGACCACTTGGAAAGCCACAAGGCCCTTATGAAGGTCTAGGGGGCTACTGATGCTCTCCTCTACATCGCCTTCCCTGATACCCTACAGAAGGCTACTCGAGTTTGGTTTTCCAGGCTCTAGTCCGAGAGCATCAATTCCTTCTCCTAGCTGGAGAAGAAATTCATGGCATACTTCAATGCATGCAGGAAGGTGCCACGCGAGGTTGACAGATAGTCTCTTCTCAATCTGACAGTAGGACCGAGAGTTTCTTCGGGACTATGTGTCTCGGTTCAAGACTGCTACCTTGGAGATCTACAACCTTGACAAGTCAGTTGCGATGTTGGCCCTGAAGAGAGGGTTGCAGACCTTCCGCTTAACCTACTCCCTCGACAAGAATCCTCCGAAGACTTACTCGGAGCTCCTTCTCTAGGCGTAGAAGTACATCCATACCGAGAAGGCAGACTGCACTAGGAGGGAGCTGGACGGGAGGCCCCAGAAGAGGCATGCCATCAGGGAAACATTTGCTCCCCCAGCTCAGAAGGCGGCACCGGTCCAGCGGCCAGGGCCGAGGCCTAGAATCAATCCTACTAAAAAAGAGATGTTCACTCCTCTCCTTACCCCGAGAACGAAGATCTTGATGGAGATTGAGGGTGAGCACTTCCTGCACCGCCCTCCTCCTCTGAGGCCATCCATTGGGTGCGATAGGTCCCGGTACTACCACTTCCACCGGGACTATGGCCACGACATCGATGAATGCCACCACCTTAAGAGGAAGATAAAGGAGCTGATTAAGCACGGCTGCCTCAGCATGTACATCGAGGAAGGGATGATAGCTTGGGGGGCAGGGAAAGCCCAAAAGAAAGCTAAGGGAAGAGAGGAGAGTGATGATGTACTCCCCTGCATGGGAAGAGGGTCAGCTAGGGTGGGCAACCCGAATAATGATGCTGTTGTCGTTGAAATGATGATAGCGAGGCATCCTATAAAAAGAATCATGGTTGATAGTGGAAGCTCAATGGATATCATTTTTGATGATGCTTTTGCAAGGATGAACTTGTTTGCTGACCAAATAAAGTTGATATTCACCCCCTTAGTGGTCTTCACTAGGGATTCAGTCAGAGTTGAGAGAGAGATTACACTCCCAATAACTACCGAAACTTCACCCCGATAGAGTATAGTGCTGACGACATTCACCACCGTGAGGCTTCCCTCACCTTACAATGCCAACTTGGGGCATCCTGGACTCAACCTGCTCGACACCACCATCTCCACAAAGTATCTCCTCGTTTAGTTCCCGACCCTACGGGATATTAGAGAGATGAGAGGGTCACACCAACCAGTTCTGCACTGCGTGCAAACCATTCCGGCCCTCGAGGTGCCAATTTGAGCCCGTCAATCGACCAGCCGAATCTAGTGAACCCAAAGCCGAAGGGCAGACCAAGTAAGCCCTTGCTATCTTTTCCCTTGGGGGAGGATCTTTCAAGGATGGTGCAGGTAGGTGCTCTACTACTTGAAGAAGAGAGATCTCGTCTGCTTGGCTTCCTATGGGCCAAGCGGATGTCTTTACCTGGACCACCACCGACATGCCCGCATCCCACCGGAAGTGATTACTCATAGGCTGAATGTCGATCCCAATCATCGCCCAGTCTGATAAAAGAAAAGGAGCTTTGCCCTGAAATGGAAAAGGCTATCAATGAGGAGGTCAGAAAACTCCTCACGATGGGTTTTCATCCAAGAGGTAGGGTATCTTGACTGGCTTGCTGACATAGTGATGGTCAGGAAAGCTTCTAGGAAGTGAAGGATCTATGTAGACTAACTAACCTTAACCGGGCATGCATGAAGGATAGCTTCCCACTCTCGAAGATTGACCAGTTGGTGGATACGACCTCGGGCCACAAATACCTCAACTTCATGGATGCATTCTCCAGATACAATTAAATCCGCATGCATCCGGAAGCCGAGCATATGGCATTTGCATTTGTGACTGATAGGGGTATGTATTGCTACAAGGTGATGCTGTTCAACCTCAAGAATGAGAGAGCCACATACCAGCATCTGGTGAATAAAGTTTTCAAGGACCAGATTGGTCGCAACATGCAGGTGTACGTAAATGACATGCTTGTCATAAGCAGCCCAGAGTCAGACCATGTCACCGACCTAGCGGAAGCCTTTGATAACCTTTGCTCCCACCAGATGAACCTGAATCCCACCAAGTGTGCTTTTGGTGTCACGGCTAAAAAATTTCTAGGGTTCATGGTCATCCAGAGAGAAATAGAGGCCAACCTAGAGAAGATCCAGGCGATCATTGATATGAGGCACCCCACTTCCAAGAAGGAGGTGGAGCGCTTTACTGGGTGCATCATGGTATTAAGCTGCTTCATTTTATGCTCTGCTGAGCACTGTCAACCATTCTTCAAGGTGCTATGGAAGATGACAATTTCACTTGGATGAAAGATTACTGGGAGGCATTTAAGAGGCTGAAGAAGCTCCTTGCCTCACCATCGCTGCTGTCCAGACCAGAGCCTGGAGAAGAGCTTCTCCTGTACTTGGCGGTGTCACCCGAAGTGGTCAGCTCGGTACTAGTTTGGACCGATAAGGGTGGCATCCAATGGTCAATCTATTATGCCAGCAAGCTGCTTCGCAATGCGGAAACCAAGTACACCCAATCTGAAAAATTATTTTTGCACTAATAATGTCTGTGCAATGCCTTAGGCCTTATTTTCAAGCACACCCCATTACCTCCTCACTGATCAGCCTCTGAGGGCCATCCTTAGCCACCTCGATACTTCGGGGTGCCTGGCCAAATAGGTATTGAAACTCAACAAGTTTGACATCGCCTATTGCCCGTGGCCGATGCAAAATGCTCATGTCCTGGCTGATTTCTTGGTGGAATGCACCTGGGTGGAGGAGGGCCTAGAGGAGATGGACCAGTAGACCAGGCCTAGGCTGGACTCGACCCTAGTAGAAGTGACGTGGATACTCCACATCGACGGTTCATCTAACGCCAGAGGGAGCGAAGCTAACCTCATCTTTGCCAATCCTAACGAGGTCATTACAGAGTATGCCATGCGCTTCCATTTCAAGGTGACCAACAACCAGGCTGAGTATGAAACACTCCTTGCAGGGTTAAAGGTGTCCCGTAAGCCGGGCTTCAAGAGGGTAAAGGTCTTCAATGACTCTCAACTAGTAGTGGGCCAAGTCTTTGGCGAGTACAAAGCCCAGGACCCTATGATGGTGAAGTACCTGGATAGGGTGTGCTCACATACAACGACCCTCCAATACTTCGGCATCTCCCATATCCCACGGACAGAGAATGCCCAAGCCAACATCCTCTCTAGACTGGCCACCTTGCCAGAGTCCTCACTGGGTCATACCTTCGTCGAATATCTCGAGACCCCCAGTTACAAGCTTACAGCCAAAGTCCAGCAGGTCACCATCGAAGCCAGCTAGATGGACCCCTACATTAGTATATCACCACTGGTGCCCTACCGGATGATCGAAAGGAAGCTGATTTGCTTAAGAAGAAGGCCGCGTGTTATGTGATGATGGATGGGCAGCTGAACCAGAGGTCCTACTCTTATCCCCTACTGAAGTACCTGAAGCCCTTAGAGGCCGCTTACGTGCTCCAAGAAATACATGAAGGCATCTGTGGCAACCATGTGATGGGCAGAACTTTGGTCTACAAAGCGATCCGGTAGGGGCATTTTTGGGAAATGATGCAAGAAGACACTTTCGACGTTGTGAGGAAGTGTGACCAGTGCCAACCTCATGCCTACATTCAGTGGAAACTGGCATCCTCACTCCCAACTATCGGCTCCGTGGTCGTTCGTCCAGTGGGGGATGGACATCTCGGGTCCCTTCCCTGCTGTATACGGGCAACGAAAATTCTTGATTATGGCCATCAACTACTTCACCAAGTGGGTCGAGGCCAACAACTATCCTGGATAATGGAGGTGAAGGTCCAATCGTTCTTCTGGAAGTCCATAATTTGCCGGTTTGGCCTCCCGAACTCGATTATCACCGACAACGGGGGGCAATTCGATAATCGGGCATTTGAAGAATTCTGTGCTGACCTCGGCATCCGCCATCATTTCACTTCAGTGGCTCATTGTTGATCCCTTGAATGATTTTGATGATAATAAAATATTGGAGGATGCACTTGAGTTACTAACTACTTTTTAAGTGCTTTACAAGTTTTTGTAGGATGATTTAATGCTCAATTACAATTCCTACAACCTTGTTATATGTCATGTGTAGTGTTATAAATATATCACGTAAAGAAGAGCCCAAAGAAAAATTAAAATAGTATTCATAAAAATGGGTTGCTTCTATGTGTTTTTTAAGCTCAAAAATTTTAGAATCTATTGTTAATTGAGTTAGAAAGTGTCTTGAGTGATTAAAAAATGCTGGATGATTTCTGGAGAAGAGTTGAAGATTTATGAAAAACTCACTCGAGCTAACTCGAGTAGGAGAGCCACTCTAGTTCTTGGCATGCATGAAGGATTATGGCATGCAGAGATCCGAGCCGACTCGAAGATCCCAAGCCGACTCATTTAGAGCATCATTTCTTGAATCAGATAGGTGAGCCAATCCAAAAGCAATTCGACCCGAATCAACCATTCAGTCAGGCATCCGAGTTGACCCTTCAGTAATCCAAGCAGACTCCTCCAAAGTCCAGGAAAAATTAGTTCTGAAAGAACAAGCCAGGCGAGCCAACTCTACTGAGAAGAGCCGACTCTCCAAATATAATTTTGAAGACCTGAGAATCTGAGCCGACTCAACTGAGATAAGGTGACTCGACCAGAGTGAAGATTTAACTATTCTGAGGATCCAAGCTGACTTGAAGCATTCGAGCCGACTCGAACATCGATTCCAGGCATGTAACATCTAGTTCCAGAATGGCTAATGGTCAAATTTCAAATCCCAATGGTCTAAATTTGAAAAGTGCTCTAATGGTCAAATTTCAAATCCCAATGTTTTATAATGGCTATATCCACCTAAGAAGAGTATAAGACTCTAAAATAAGGATTTGGACAACCTTTGAAGAAGTTAATAAGCAATTAATGATCAAATGAGCTTGTGAGCAAGAGAGTACTAAAGAGCATTCAAGTCAGCCTTCAAGACTTCACCAACTCAAATTTGAAACTTGAAGCATTTACTGAAGAAGTTGAAGAAGCCATTGAAGAGTAGTAAAGGCCAATTAAGAAATTTGTGAGCCTATTGAAAACCAAGTGTGGGTTCTTGGTGATCCTGTTCAAAAACCCGTGTGGGTTCTTGTGATCCTGTTCAAAACCAAGTGTGGGTTCTTGGTGATCCTGTTCAAAACCAAGTTGGGTATGGAAGTTATGGATTGTGAGCCTGGTAAAACAATCTGACTATATTCCATGGATGAATATAGTGGAGATCCCAAGTGGTATCTTGGATAGTGGATGTAGGAGTGACGTTGCTCCGAACCACTATAAAATTGCTGTGTTTGTGATTGTGCTTTTTCTTCTTTACTTGCTTCTGCTTTAAATATCTTAATCAAAACACCTACCACACAAGAAGATTTAAAAGAGCACATATTTGTTTAAATTTTTTAAATTCCCAATTCACCCCCCTCTTGGGAAAGCCACTTGGGCAACAACTGGTATCAGAGCAGAGTCTTTGAATTTCAATTAGAGTAAAGATTAATGGCTCATCCCATGAGTATCTCCTTGGCCGAAGGCCAATCCGCTAATAGACCTTCACTATTCACTGGCATGAACTATTCTTATTGGAAAATTAGAATGAATATATACATTCAAGCTGTTGACTTTCAATTATGGAAGGTCATTCTAAAGGGTCCTCATACACCCATGATAAAAGTTGATGGTGTGGATGTTCCAAAACTTGAAGAGGATTGGATGAACATGACATGAAAATGGGTGAGCTGAATGCCAAAGCCATGAACTTACTATATTGTGCTTTGGATGTAAATCAATTTAACCAAATTTCTACATGCAATTTAGCTAAGAAAATTGGGATAAACTCGAGGTGACCCATGAAGGAACTTCCCAAGTGAAGACTTCTAAAATTAATCTTCTTGTGCACAATTATGAACGGTTTAAAATGGAACAAAATAAAACTATCTCTACCATGTTTTCACATTTATAGATATTATTAATGGCTTGAAAAGTCTTGGCAGGATTTACTCTAATGTAGATTTAGTGTAGAAGATTTTAAGATCACTTCCAGACAAGTGGGACCCCAAAGTAATTGCCATCCATGAAGAAAAAGATCTAAATACTCTACCTTTGGATGAACTGATGGGTTCTTTGATAACACATGGTTGGCCATGTAGCATAGGAATGAAGATGATCAGAAAAAGAAAAAGACTATTGCCTTTAAAGCTACATCGAAAATGAAGAAATAAGAAGAAGAATTGGAAGATGATTGCTCCTCCTCCGAAGATGACTTAGAAGATGAAGACAGCTATGGTCGTGAAAAGATTCAAGAAAATTATGGAAAAGAAGAAGGGAAGGTACATCAAAAATTTTACAAGAAAGGTGCATACAGTAAGGACAAGGACAAGGTAAAAAAAAAGAAAAGGATCAAATGCCCACTTGTTATGAGTGTAAGAAACCTGGGCATATCCGTTCTGTTTGTCCTTTGTTAAAGAAAATATTTAAGAAGAAAAAGAAGAAAGCGATGGTTGTAACTTGGAGTGACAATGAGGAGTCGACTTCAATTGAAGAGGAAGAGACCACAAAATTGCCAATTTATATCTTATGGGTCTCGAAGACGAGGTATTGTCCCCTGAACCTCAAGTTGAATTTACTTTTGATGAGCTAAATTCTGCATTCCATGATTTGCTTTTAGAATTTAAAAAAGCTGGGGTAAAAATTAGAACTTTAAAGAATTTCAATGACTCTCTATTAAAAGAAAAGGAAGAGATTTCAAAAAGAACAAGTTATTGCAAAAAGATTAATTATATTTTCTGAAAATAATAAAGCTTTGGAAGTTGAGAAAAATGTGTACCTTGAGAAAACAAAGCTTTAAATGATGAAAATACTGATTTAAAAAAGAGATGGAAAAACTCAAGCCTTTTGTTAAAAAGCTTACTTTAAGTTCAAATAAGCTTGAGTTAATTTTGAAAGAGCAAAGAGTTTGAAGTAATATTTACTGGAATTGATTAAAACTCTTCAACTACAAATGGATTTCAGCTACTAGATTTACATCTTCAAAAGTATTTGTACCAAAAACTATATCTCAAAAAGCTTTTGTATCAAATGCTTCCACATCAGTTTCTAGAGCTTCAATGTATGTACCTAAGATTTCAAAGAAAAAATCTTTTAGATCAATTATTTCTACATCTGCATCACATGCTTCTACTTCTAGAACCTCAAAATTTATATCTTTTCAAAATTTTAAAGTTATCTGTTATGCATGTAATGTGGTTGGACACAAATTTTCTCAATACAACATATTAAACAAAAATGGACTATTAAATAGAATAAAAAAGATTTGGATTTCCAAAGATCCAATCCTACTAACTTGAAAGGATCCAAGGTAGCTTGGGTACCTAAAAATACTTCTTGATTATTTTACAGGAATGTCTTGCAGCCTAAAATGCTAAGAAAATATGGTATATAGATAGCAGCTACTCAAGGCATATGATGGGTGATATAGAGCAATTCGTCACCCTACAAATGAAATAAGGAGGATTGGTAACTTTTGGAGATAAAGGCAAGGGAAAAATAATCAGAATTGGTAAGATCAAAATAACCCCCTCTACTTTTATTAAAAATATATAGCAAAGTAGACAAATTGAAACATAATCTGTTAAGTATTAGTCAATTGTGTGATAAAGGCTTCAAGGTTGTCTTTGAATCATTTATGTGTATAGTAACTAACTCACTTGATTCTAGCATCACACTCATTGGACATATACTGGAAATATATATGTGGTAGATCTAAATGATCTACACATGACTAGTAATACAAGTCTGGTTGCAATGAATGCTAAAACCAAGGAGTCTAACTTACTTTGGCATAGACGATTAGGTCATGCTAGCATGCATACACTTGCCAAATGATTTATAAGAATCTAGTTAGAGGTTTACCTAAATTCAAAGTTGATTTTGAACATGTTTGCGATGCTTGTCAAATGGGTAAACAAACTAAGGAAAGTTTTAAATCTAAAAATATGGTTTCAACTTCTAGACCCCTTGAGCTACTTCACATGGATTTATTTGGACCAACTAGGACCATAAGCCTAGGTGGTATGAAATATGCACTTGTGATAGTAGATAATTTTTCTAGATTTACATAGGTCTTGTTTATTGCACATAAATATGAAACTTTCAAAGTTTTTCAAAAATTCCACAAGAAAGTTTCAAACCAGAAAAATTTCTCAATTATATCAATTAGAAGTGATCATGGCACGGAATTTGAAAATTAATTTTTTAATAATTATTGCATAAAAAATGACATTGATCAAAACTTTTCCACTCCTAGAATACCATAACAAAATAGTATTGTAGAGAGAAAGAATAGGACTTTGGAAGAAATGGCCCGAACAATGCTATATGAAGGCAATCTTCCAAGGTACTTTTAGGTAGAAGCGATGAACACTACTTGTTATATTTTAAACTGTTGATGGGGATACCAGGATCGGACACAGATCACTGGATCCTATATGGTTTAATTAGTCATGTATCAAAGTTTCGAAAATTTTGTATTGAGTCTTGTAATAAGTTGAGGTTAGTTGATTTGTCTCAACCCTCAACTTAGTCAGTATTTTGAGTCCTGTACATCGGTTATGAGTCCAGTATGAGCTCAATTTTTATACAAGAGAGGAGGTTACCCTATTTTGGAGTTCCACCAAGCCACATTCAGGAGTCAGAGGCCACTACATCAGTCCATTGGATTTGTGTGACAATCCAGGATCCAAGATGCTTCCAGAAATCCTGATTCCTTTCAGATGCCCTTCAGATAGCTAGATTCCCTCCAGATGCTTTTGGAATATTCTATATGCTAGGAGCCCATGTTTCCCAGGTTATCCTAGCACTCCAGGCCTTCAAATTCAAGTCCAAGCACCAAGCCCAGGTCTATTAAGAAGCAAGATTCCAAGAATATTCCCCTATCAGTCCATCCCAGCTTCCAGGGCCCAAAGCCCAAGCGCCCAAGGCCCCTTGGCTGGCCCACTTGCTGCCCATGAAGCCCAACATGCCATTCCAAGAGGGCTTAGGTATCCTCACATGTTGACTTGGTCCAAAGCCATGTTGGGAGAGGAAAGAAGAGAAGACTAGGTCAAAATTCTAACCTAGCTAGGATTCCTAATCCTTTTAAACCTTGTAATTCTAACCTAGCTAGGAAAGGACTTATAGTCTAACTAGGAAAAGGGCTTGTAACCTAAGTGTAACCATGGTTAGAGAGGGCATGGGAACTCTATAAATACCCCACCCCTCCCTCTCTTGTAATCATCTTTTTCTTATTAATAAACCTTGCTGAAATTTTGCTTAAATGCCTTGTGTTTGAGTCTTGGTTCTTACTTTGAGTGCTCTCCTTGTATTTTTGGATTGAAACCTTGCTGCCCTAGCACCCTCCTACATCCCTGGAGATCAGCCACACCTAAGGAACAGAAGCCCTTGCCGCCGTCCAAGCCTAGGAGCTTCTTCTTCCCTGGCTGCCATCTTCTAACCCTAATTCCAATTCCTTCCAAACCCTAGTTACTTTCCTAATTTTTTTAATTGTTGATTTGATTGACCCTGACACTTACAGGATCCCTGAGGTGCTTCTCCTCCCTTGAGGAAGCCTTCTTTGCTTCCAGGACCACCCAGATCAACCATCAGATTCAAGGGAACCAAGGCTTCTTCTTCCAGACTCCAATCAGAGTGTGAGTGATCCTTTCCACTGCAAAGTTTCAATCTCTGACTGGTAAGAAACCTTCCCTTCTCTTGAAATCTATTTTGATGAAGATAAACTATCCTAAACTAGGAGTTTCTTAACTCTCGGGTCCTGGCTACTTATTATCTTGCATGAGTTCTTTGCGATCATGATGATTCTATGCATTGCTATCCTATTTGCTAGTTCTTACTTTTATTTAGGAATTTAGCCTACAAACCTAGATTGTAAAAATCACAAAAAAATTATTTTACTATTTTTCCTGCATGTTTAGCAATATTAGAGTCATCCCGCATTAGTTTGGTATTAGAGCAGGTTTAGGATAGTTTTTATCTGCTTTGCATTCACAAACCCTAATTTCTGCATCATGTCCACTGCATTAGGTGTCTAGGTTTCATCTTAGTTTGGCATCCTAAAAAATTTGTATTTTTGTGAAAATTGCATGTCATGTACTCTATTCTGTCCTAATAATTGTCAAAATTTTTAATTAATTTTACAGAAACCTAAATCATTAAAACTTGGCATATTAAAAGCCCTAACAGAATCCTAAAATTTCTGTAGCAATCCAAAACCCTAGGATTTTCATTAACATTTTATTTTTGTTTTGCATGAAATTTGGTAGGTGTCATCAGCACCGTCCATACTCTGTTCTAAAGTCTTTTTGATTTTTTTTTGCATCGAGATCTGTGCTAAGTTCTGAATCATCTGAAACCCTAATTTTTTGATTTCTGCTATTTCTGCAGACTTAACCAACCTAACCTAATCAACTTCCACACACCCCAATCCCAAGCCTAATTTGATTGCTAACCTAATCAACTTAAACCTAATTTATCATTTCACAAAATATACATAAAATATTTTTTATTTTTTTGATTGTTTTAGATTGCATCAGGACCATTGAATGTTCATCATCTTTTAATCTAATATTAAGGGCAATCAATATAACATCAAGGCAGGAGGTCATTACCTATCTTGAGCCCAAAACAACCACCCAGCATTTCCACCCAAGCCTTAATTAAATTAATTAGACTTAATTTGCCCTAGTAGGCTAGGTGACACCCAACAGGTCGGGTCTGAATTATGTGGGCCAACTAGTGCATTTAACCCTGTGGCTATTACTGAAATCTGGTGTCTAAGGCTGAGGGTCCAAAGTCAAACAACCTAAGTAGTGTTGTAGTTTTTAATTGGGTCCCTGTGAAAGTAGGGGGGGCCTTCCACACTCCCACCCTCTACCTGGCCAGAGAAAGGATTAGCTACTAAGTTAGGTGTAAGTTGAGTTGACCCATTTAGTTTTGACTCTAGGTCTAGCAAACCCTAGAGTTTACTAACCTTTCTTTTGCATGCTTGGTTGCATCATTTCATCTTGATTGTTTGATTGATTGTATGACCACTAGACTAGGAACCCAATACCAGAAGTCTAAATCTCAAACTGACTCAGCCATGGATACCAATTTGAAGCCATCATGAACCAGCTTGCCCATTTAACTACCCAAATGAACCAAGCCAATATCCAATCTCAAAACCAATTTGCCCAAATAAACCAATCCAACACCCAAACCCAAAATCAGTTAGCCCAGATAAGCATTAGGTTTGACCAATCCGATACTAAGCTTGACCAAATGAACCATAGATTCAACCAAGTAGACCAACGATTTAACCAGGCAATCACTAGGATTGATCCATTAGATGACCAAGTAGGAACCCTAGGTAAGACCCATAGAGCTGAACCCTTACCCTTTAATCCCCAGGAACCCATAGTCCCTAGATTTGAACCCATAACCTTTAAACCCATAACCCTTAGTTTACCCACCCCTGTTACCCTAGACCTTAGTAATTTTCCATTAGCCAAACCCCTCTTACCACCCCAATGGTTCACCAAGATGACTTAGAAGAAGAAATATATGAGGTTAACCCAAGTTTGGTAGAGAAGTATAAAGATAATGAGTCTATTGAAGATCTAGAAGAGGGGTTCCCTATAGAAGACTTAGAATTAGTTGACCCAATAGATACCTAGGTGGAAACCAGTCTAGAGTTAGTAGACCCTGACCTTACCCAGACTGAACCTATAATGGAAGACCAACTAGAGGAAGAGAACCTAAACACTACTATTAGGACCTTACCTAAGAAGCCACTAGATGACAGCCCCAGTATAGAGCCCAGTCCTAAATTTCTTGAACCAGATGACTTTATTAAGGATTTGGTTTATTAGTACCCTCAAGAAGAATCCCATCTTGTAGTTCCCATTGACGATCTCTTCCATGAGATTAGTGACTCACTCTTCTATACTATAAACCCTATAAGTACCCATCACCTTATTAGTCTAGGATTAATCCCTGACATCTCTTCATACATCCTATTCTATCCAATTAAACCCAAACCTTCTTCTTACTTTCTGCTGCCCTACCAGACTAACCCCGAACCCACTTTTTATTTTCTACCTTTTTCTAAAACTTGTCCTAGTTTTCTTATTATTAGATTGCATTTTATAGAAGTCAGCATACTGCATACATGCATTGTACATATTAGGTTTGCATCTTACTTCTTGCATACCCTCTGGCATTTAGTAAGTATACAAAGTAAATTCTCCTATGCGTGCCATGCTAGGATCAAACCCAAAGAGTTTTAGTCTATTAGGTTTTGTCCCTTAGAGTCCAATAAAGCGTCCTTTGATAAGGATGTCTAGTTGAGTCTAATAGGTATTAGTTGAGTCCAATAAATTCACAGCCTAAATTACATGTCTGCACCTGCACTACCCTCTGCACATCATATGCATATGGAAATTAGTCAAAAGCTGAACAAAACTAATGAACTAAATAATAACTTGGCTAATTCCTAAAAGAGAGATAAAGAATTTTTGTAGAGGATTTTGTAATTGTAAAAGAATTTTTTGCTCATGAAGCTGGCCCATCCAAGATAATGAAGAGTAATAGACCCGATGTCTATGTGCGTGAGATGCTACCTGATTTAGGTTTTAGCTCCACCTTCATCATCTCAGATCTTATAGAGTCTAGGGAGCCAGCAATGATACCCAGTGAGCCCTTTGAGCCACTCCCATTTTTTTGAGAGAGAACCCACCTAGAGTGACTACATATAATTTGGCCTTATGGTAAGGAAATGATTGAAAGAGCTCTGGATGATCAAGCTATCGGTACCCAGGATAGAGATTGTCAGTGGTATTTGGTCTGGTGGCAAGGTCTGCCAGAACTTGAGGACTCGTGGATCACCCGTGAGGATCTGCAGTGCCTTAACCCAGACCTACTCGACCACTATGAGAGCCAAGTTATTCCATACTCGACGGGGTTGAGTTCCTCCCGCCCCTGGGAGAATTTGTGGAGACACCAAGATCAGACACAGAACACTGGATCCCATATAGTTTAATTAGTCATGTGTCAAAGTTTTGAAAGTTTTGTAATTGAGTCCTTTAATAAGTTGAGGTTAGTGTTGAGAATTCTGCTACAAATCCAACTAGATTTGACAAACCAAATCCTCAAGAATAGCCTTATTCCCGATCAAGAACGAATACCTTGATCAACAAAGCAATCGTGGAAGCGTATCACCATATATGGATGACCATCTGCCAACAATCTCCATTGAAGATCACGATAGGATTTAAGTCTATGAAGATCAAGAACACCAAGAACGGGAGAAGAGGGAGAAAAAAGAAAAACAAAGAAATTTTCATGGAAGAAAAAGGGATTTCCACTTCCAAGAAGTTCGTTACACCACACACATCCTCTTACAAGAATACATATATATATATCTCGGTCACATGTGCCCGAGATCCCAAAAACTCTCCTGGCACTTTTCAAAAATAGTTCACCCATCATCCGAGCTAACTCAAATCCATTCGAGCCAACTCGTCCAGACAATAGATTTCCTAACTGTGCATCCGAGCTAACTCTAATATATTCGAGCTGACTCTAATACAATTGAGCTAACTCTAATACATCTGAGCTGACTCATCCAGACTGCAGGTTTCCCTGACTGTGCATCCGAGCTGACTCTAATCCATCCGAGCTGACTCATCTAGACTGCAGGTTTTCTTGACTGTGCATCTGAGCCAACTCTAATCCATCCGAGCCAACTCGTCCAAACCACAATCACCTGTTCTGAGATGTGCCAACTAACAGAGTCGACTCTTACAATAGAAGAGCCAATTCAAAGACCCGAAAAGACCAAAACTGAGCCTAAACACATAGGACTTGTACTAGACTCAACCCTAGCCCTAAATACATCATGGAAAACCATGATAGACCAGATCAACACATGTACATTGACCCGACTAGCCATGAATGCACCACCTGAGACTCAATAATCTCCACCTCGGTGCTTCAAGGCTACATATGCCAGACTCCTTAAACCCATTAACCACATACAAGAGTAGAAGCTATCCCTTGGTAGAGCCTTCGTAAGTGCATCCACCTGGTTTTTCGTTGTATGGACCTTCACCAGCGCCACTTCTCCTTCCTCCACCAGCTCTCTAAATTTGTGGTATCTTACATCTATATGCTTGGTCCTAGCATGATAGACTGGATTCTATGTCAAGTGTATGGCACGCTGGCTATCACTGTGCAGGACCACCATACACTATTTCATCTCCATTTCAGACACTAGCCTTCTCAGCCATAGTGCTTCCTTTGTAGCTTTAGTAATCCCTATATACCGCTTCTGTTGTAGACAAAGCTATAATAGGTTAAAGGGTTGATCTCCAAGAAACCGGTCCACCATACATGTAGAAGAGATAACCTGTTGTAGACCTCCTTGTATCAAGATCATCTGCATAGCTTGCATCAACAAACCCTTCCAAAGGACCTGAATCCTCATATGATTCTATGCAGTTCCATTCATGTCCTTCAAGCTGCCCACCAAATACTAGTCCATGTCTTTAAGTCCCTTGTAGATATCTCAAAATCCACTTCAATGCCTTCTAGTGTTCCTTCCTAGGATTAGCCATGTACCTGCTCACCTGGCTTACAGCATATGCTATGTCCGACCTGCAACAAACCATAGCATACATCAAACTGCCCACTGCATTAGCATACAAAACTCTTTCCATGTACTCTTTCTCCTCCTCTAACCGGAGGCACTATTTTTTTGAGAGAGAAATATGCCCTGGTAATGGTGTTTCCACAGGTTTGGTCTTATCCATTCCAAACCTCTAGAGTACCTTTTAATGTACCTATCTTGTGACAAATGAAGTATTCCTTTGCACCTACCTCTGCAAATCTCCATTCCAAGGATTTTTTGAGCTGATCCCAAGTCCTTCATCTCAAGTTCCTGAGATAATGCTCTCTTCAGCCCTTTCATAGCTGTCATACTTTTGCTGGCTATCAACATATCATCCACATATAGAAGTAAATACAGAGCATCCATAGTATCCACATCCTTCACATAGACACAATGATCATGTTCACATCTAAGAAATCCAAGGCTCAAGATAAATGTATCAAATCTGTGATACCACTGACGAGGTGATTATTTCAGTCCATATAATGACCTCTGAAGTAGACATACCTTGTTCTCCTGTCCAATCTCAATGAAGCCATCATGTTGCTTCATTTAGATTTTTTCTTCCAGTCTTCCATGTAGAATGACTGTCTTCACATCCATCTGCTCCAATTCCAAATTATGTTTTTCTACCAAAGACAACAACACCCGAATTGAAGTATGGCATACAACAGGAGAAAACACTTCTGTATAGTCAACTCCTTTGATGGGGGACTAATATGCATGCAATTATTTTTGTATGTTTTATATGAGGGGTTAGGTGATTAATTCCTGAATTTCAGATCAAAATTAGTTATAAGGAATTTTGTATGAATTTTTTTGAAGCCAAGCATGCAGATTAGAACCTAGAAAAGTACTAAAGAAGGATCGCCGGGGCTGAGAAGCCTCGGTTAGGGCAAGTTCTCCTACAATAATAAGACTGGAGGTAGAGTGGGTGTACCTGACAACATCTGAAGTGCCCGGTGAAGATCGCAGCGAAGAGATCTCTCGTTCCTCGATGGATGCGGCCTGAAAAATCGAGCCAAAGACCCGTAGATACCCGGCTTTCTGCTCGGTGGTCCGATTGAGGCTTGGCTGGATTCGTTGGATTCGTAGGAACTCGGGGACCTGCAAACGACCTGTCAGGGGTTAGAAAACTCAAAGGTAATTAAGAAAACAAAGGAAAACAGCAAAGGAAAGAAAGTTTTGGAGGGGGCTGGAAGGATGGTTGGCTGCAGGAAGATGGTTGCAAACACCGGGAAGAAGAACTCTCAAACCCCTTTATGCACACAGCAGGGTAATCACACAAAGCAATTGAAGAACTCAAGATTTATTTCATATATCAAAATCTCCCTTCATACAAGAGGCTAGGGTCCTTTAAATAGGCCCTTAACCTTGGGCTCTAAGTAAGGGCATATAAGTCTTTACATAAGAATCCTTTTCCCTCTCAAACCCTAGCTAGAAAATAAGGAAACATTAGGTAGAAAAATCCCTAAAAATTCTCTTGACTTGGCCAACACTCCAAGGATGCCTAGGGGGGAGTGTTGGACTTCTAGGAGCAGCAAGAGGCTGGCCCAAAGGGGCTCGGGTGCATGGGTTTGGGCCTCTGGAAGCTGGGATGGCCTGGTAGCCAGGTAGCTGGAATATTCTATGGTATCTTGCTTCTTAGGGGCTTGGGCTTGGAGCCTGGGCTTGATTTCTTTGGGCTAGGATGCAGATAGACCTCTAAAATCATGGATGCCTTGGTATATGAATATATTTTGGCATCTGGAAGGGAATCTGGGCATCTGGAGGGCATCTACAAGGAATCAGGGTTTTCTGAATTTTTCCTCCTAGGGTCTTCAAATCTTCAAGCTGGGTTGGACTTGGGCTATACTTCCATGTCTTCAATCTGGTTGGACTTGGTCTTCACTTGTATGATGGGGTCTTGAGTCTTCAATATGGTTGAATAGGACTCAAAAAATAAAATTAGCTCGACATGAGCTGACTAACACTGGACTGAACTAGCTCAACATGAGCTGACTAGTACAGAACTGAAACTCAAAGATGCAAATAACAACTAAAATGGACTCAGGTGGGCTAAGCCCTTATTACAGATGGACTCATAAATTATTGATCAATTCATAGAGGGTTGAAAAGCCTCTATCTTATTCTGGTGCCTTTGGTGTCCCCACCATCCTTCCCTCTGTGAGTATCCCTTTGCTACCAATCTTGCCTTGTATCTTACTCCACCTTGCTCTGAAGGTAATGATTTCTTAGTGAACACCATTTGGAGATAATAGCATGAGCATCTCTAGGTAGATCCACTAGTTGCCATGTCTGATTCCTCCTAAGAGATTCCATCTCCTCCATCATGCCTTGCATCCATGACTCTTTATCAGAACTATCCATGGCCTCTACAAAACTTTCTAGATCTCCATTCATAGATATTAGAGCATATGAAATTGCTTCATCCATGCCATATCTAACCGGCTTCTGGATTATGCATTGAGGCTTATGCAATGCCACTCCCCTTGCACTGTCCTGCAAGTCTACTGTTTGTGGCTCCTCCTGCACTTCCCTTTGAACAACGATTCTTCTTGCATTTCCTTCACTCCTGGAGAATCTTTCTTATCCAACTCCACATCAACTGAAACTCCATTTCCAGCTGATGTTGAAGGCCTATCCTCCACCTATGACAGGCTCTCACTGTTGTTCATCTTATTGACTGCATTTCTAGTTGCAGTCCACGGTATCACCAAGATGTTCTTCTCATCAAAAATGACATCTGTACTCATCATAGCCTTTTGAGACTGTGGATCCCATAGTAGGTAACCTTTGACTCCTTGTGGATACCCTATAAAGATCATTTTCTTTGACTTAGGATCCAGCTTGCTTCTTTTAGTTGCCTCCACATGAACATAAGCTGGGCAACCAAAAACTTTAAGGTGGCCAAGCTCCACCTTCTTCCCACTCCAAGCTTCTTCTGGAAGTCCACCATCCAACTTGAAGTGAGGGGACCTGATTATGAGAAAACATGCCTGAGTAATAGCATCACCCCAAAAAGTTTTCGACAGTGATGACTGCAGCCTCATACTCCTTTCCCTCTCCATAGTGTCTGGTTCATCCTTTCTGTAACACCATTCTGCTGTGGGGTCATCCTTACTGTATAATGGCGTTTGATACCATTTTCCTCATAGTAACTCTTAAACTCTGAAATAGAGCACCCCCACCATTATCAGTTCGAAGGCACTTTATATGTCTTCCTGTCTCCTTCTCTACGTCAGCTCTCCAAGCTTTAAACCGGGCAAACACATCTGATTTTTCTCTCATTTGATACATCCATAGTTTCCTAGAGAAGTCATGAATAAAGGTAACAAAATACCTATCTCCACCTCTGGATAACAAAGGTGCTGGTCCCCATACATTCGAGTGCACCAAATCAAGCACTCCTTCACTTGGCTTGATATAAACATCAAATTTAACTCTATATTGTTTACCAAAGATACACAGCTCACACAAGTCATTTCCATCATTTTTCAAAGCTGGGATGTTCCCTCTTCTGCTTAACTCCGTGAGCCCTCGGCCACTCATATGACCCATTCGATAGTACCACAATTTATATTTCAATTGTTCCTCCTATGCCACTGCAAGCACTTCAGCACCATCACTTACCACTGAGCCTTCCATCCTATATAGATTGTTGCTCAGTCTTCTTCTTCTCATTACCACCAAAGCTCTCTTGGTAATTCTCAAACATTCACTACCAGATTGGCAACTAAAAGCATATCCCTTCTCTTTTAAGTACCTCAAAGAAATCAAATCTTTTTTCAATTCTGGTACATGTTTGACATTAGATAGAGTCCTTGTCACTCCATCAGACATCCTCATCCTAATGGTGCCTACTCCAGCTACCATACAAGGATGATCATCACCAAGACTTACACTACCTCTATCTGACCTGTCATAGGTGTAAAACCAATCCTGATTTGAGATATAATGGTATGAGCATGTAGAATCCAAAATCCAGGTATTCTCCTAATCCACTGATCCATCTGATACAACCAGTATTCCTCCATTACTTTCAAAGCATTAGCACCATTAGTGTTGGCTCTCCCCTTTTCTGTCTTCCAAAGAGGACAATTCTTCTTGATATGCCCAAGCTGACGACACTTATAGCATTTCAAACTCTTGTAGTTCCGAGACTGAGATCTGCCTTTAGACGTTCCCCTAGTTCTTTCCTTGGATTTTCCTTGTTTCTCATTCACAGCAAGAATCTCTGAATTAGGATTATCTTTGCAGATCTTTTTTCTTTGCTCATTGAATCTGAGCACACCAACAACCTCTTCATAGTTTAGGATTTCCTTCCCATAAACTAAAGTTGTTATGAGACCATCATACGATCCAAGAAGTGAACATAGTAGCAACAATGCCCGATCCTCCTCGTCTATCTTCACATCCAGACTCATCACCTCAGAACAAACCGATTGAACTTTTGAATATGTGCAAAAGGTCTCCTCCTTCAGGCATTCTCAAAATATATAATTGCTTCTTGAGCCATAGCTTGTTTGTCATGTTCGTTCCCATGTATGTGTTCTCCAATCTTTTCCAATGACCTTTTGCAGTAGCCTCTGAACACACCTCAGGTAAAACCTGATCAGCCAAACACATCCTTATGGTGCTGAAAGCAATCTCTTCTAACTCTTTCCATTCTTCAACATTAATCTTTTCTGATCTTTCTTTAACCAAGACCTTGTAGATTCTTTGTTGAACCAATAAATCTTTAACGCTTTGCTGCCATAGGGTGAAGTTTCCCTTGCCATCATACTTCTTAAAATCTACTTTGAACCCACTTGATGCCATTACCACAATCAAGAATTCAAGAGATATGAAAATCGTACCTGCAAGAAGTTTTACTTCCATCCCTCTGATCTTGAAATCTTCCTTCTATGAACCAAGCTCTGATACCAAATATTGAGAATTTTGCTACAAATCCAACCATATTTGATAAACCAAATCCTTAAGAACACCTTGTTCTCGATCCAGAATGAATGCCCTGATCAACAAAGCAATCATGGAAGCGTATCAGCAGGTTGTGGTTGACCATCTGCCAGTAATCTCCATTGAAGATCACGGTAGGATTCAGGTCTATGAAGATCAAGAACACCAAGAACGGGAGAAGAGAGAAGAAAAAAAATAAAGGAATTTTCATGGGAGAAAGGGATTTCCACTTCCAAGAAGTTCGTTACACCACACACATCCTCTTATGAGAATACAATATATATATACTTTGGTCATACGTGCCCGAGATTCCAAAAACTCTCCCAGCTAGCACCTTTCGAAAATAGTTCACCCGTTATCTGAGCATACTCAAATCCATTCGAGCTGACTCATCCAGACAATAGATTTCCTAACTATGCATCTGAGCTGACTCTAATATATCTGAGCTGACTCTAATACATTCAAGCTGACTCTAATACATTCGAGCCGATTCATCCAGACTGTAGATTTTCCTGATTATGCATCCAAATCGACTCTAATCCATCCGAGCCGACTTGTCCAGACTGCAGGTTTCCCTGACTGTGCATCCGAGCCAACTCATCCAGATCATAATTACCTATTCTGAGATGTGCCAACTAATAGAGTCAACTCTTACAATAGAAGAGCCGACTTAAAGACCAAGAAAGACCAAAACTGAGCCTAAACACCTAGGACTCATACCGAACTCAACCCTAGCCCTAGACACATTAACGAAAACCATGATAGACCAGATCAACACATGTACATTGACTCGACTAGCCATGAATGCACCACCTGAGACTCAACAGTTAGTTGATTTATCTCAACCTTAAACCTAGTCATTATTTTGAGTCCTGTACATCAGTTATGAGTCCGGTATGACCTCAATTTTTATACAAGAAAGGAGGTTACCCTATTTTGGAGATCCACCAAGCCCCATCCAGGAGTCAGAGGCCACTACATCAACCCATTGGATTTTGTGTGATAACCTAGGATCCAAGATGCTTTCAGAAATCATGATTCCTTTCAGATGCCCTCCAGATGGCTAGATTCCCTCTAAATGCTTCCAGAATATTCCATATACCAGGAGCCGGTCTATCAAGAAGCAAGATTCCAAGAATATTCCCCTATCAGGCCATCCCAGCTTCCAGGGCCCAAAGCCTAAGCGCCCAAGCCCCCTTAGCCAGCCCACTTGCAGCCCATGAACCCCAACATGCCATTCCAGAGGGCTTCGACTTCCTCACATGTTGACTTGGTCCAAAACCAAGTGGGGAGAGGAAAGAAGAGAGACTAGATCAAAATTCTAACCTAGCTGGGATTCCTAATCCTTTTAAACCTTGTAATTCTAACCTAGCTAGGAAAGGACTTATAGTTTAACTCGGAAGAGGACTTGTAACCTAAGTGTAACCATGGTTAGAGAGGGCATGGGAACTTTATAAATATGCCCACCCCTCCCCTCTTGTAATCATCTTTTTTTATGAATAAACCTTGCTGAAATTTTGCTTAAGTGCCTTGTGTTTGAGTTTTGATTCTTACTTTGAGTGCTCTCCTTGAGTTCCTGGATTGAAACCCTGCTGCCCTAGCACCTTCCTGCATCCCTGGAGATCAACCATGCCCAAGGAATAGAAGCCCTTGCTGCCATCCAAGCCCAGTAGCTTCTTCTCCCCCAACTACCATCTTCTAACCCTAATTCCAATTCCTTCCAAATCCTAGTTACTTTTCTATTTTTTTTAATTACTGATTTGATTGACCCTGATACTTGCAGGATCCCTGAGGTGCTTCCCCTCCCCTGAGGAGACCTTCTTTGCTTCCAGGACCACCCAGATCAGCCATCAGATTTAAGGAACCAGGCTTCTTCTTCTAGACTCCAATCAGAGTGTTAGTGATCCTTTCCACTACAAAGTTTCAATTTCTTACTGGTAAGAAACCTTCCTTCTCTTAATATCTATTTTGATGAAGATAAACTATCATAAACTGGGAGTTTCTCAACTCTCGGATCCTAGCAACTTATTATCTTGCATGAGTTCTTTGCGATCATGATGATTCCTTGCATTGCTATTCTATTTGCTAGTTCTTACTTTTATTTGATAATTTAACTTACAAATCTATATTATAAAAATTATAAAAAATTATTTTACTATTTTTCCTACATGTTTAGCAATCTTAGAGTCATCCTGCATCAGCCGTGTTTTGATACGACCAATTTTAAAGAAAACCCCTTAGCAGCTTTGGAATGAAAAGAAACCAAATATTAATTACTTTCATGTTTTTTGGTAGTAAATGCTTTATGTTGAATAATGGAAAGGATATCCTAGAAAAATTTGATGCAAAATCTGATGAAGCTATATTTCTTGGTTATTCAATACATAGCAAAGCATATAGGGTGTTAAATAAAAGAACACTAACTGTAGAAGAATCTGTACATGTTATATTTGATGAAACTAATCCCTCACCTTCAAAGAAAGAAAAGTGTATAGATAATGATTCAGGTACACTTTAAAAGAAAATGGAAGATATGAGCATACAAGAGAGACCAACTCAAGAAGGAGATAAGATGGTAAGTAAAAATCATACTCATCTACCAAGGGAATGGAGGTATGTAACCTCTCATCCAAAATATTCAATTATTAGTGATCCCTCTCAAAGTGTTAGGACTAGGTCATCACATAGAGAAGCACATGATTACCTAGCATTTGTATCATAAATAGGGCCACATAACTTAGAAGAAACTGAAAATGACCCTAACTGGATGTTGGCCATGCATGAAGAACTAAACTAGTTTGAAAGAAATAATGTGTGGACTCTAGTTAATAGACCATCAAACCATCCCATTATAGGAACCAAATGGGTCTATAGAAATAAACTAGATGAACAGGGTAATGTAATTAAAACAAAGCATGGTTGGTAGCTAAAGGATACAACCAAGAGGAAGGATAAGATTTTGATGAAACCTATGCACCCGTAGTAAGACTAGAGACCATAGGATTACTACTTGCATTTGCTTACTACATGAATTTCAAACTATTTCAAAAGGATGTAAAATGTATATTTTTAATTGGTTTTATATCTGAACAAGTTTTGTAGAATAGCCACTAGGTTTTGTGGATCATGCTTTTCCAAATCATGTTTTTAAACTCAATAAAGCATTGTATGGACTTAAACAAGCACCTAGAGCCTGGTATGATAGATTAAGCAAATTCTTACTTGAAAATGATTTTGTAAGAGAAAATGTTGATAAAACTTTATTTATCAAAAAGAAGAATGATGAGATATTAGTTGTACAAATTTATATAGATAATATTATATTTGGTGCAACTAATGAGAGTTTTTGTAGAGAAATTGCTGAGTTAATGCAGGATGAATTTGAAATGAGCCTAATGAGTGAACTAAATTATTTTCTTGGACTCCATGTTAAGCAACAAAGGATGGAATCTTTATAAACCAAGCAAAGTATATCAAGGAGATCATCAAGAAGTTTGGTATGGAGTCAAGTAAACAAATGAGCACACCCATGAGCCCTACCTGCAGATTGGATAAAGATGAAGATGGCAACAACATTGATCAAAAGCTCTATTGAGGTATGATCGGATCACTGTTGTACTTAACTGCTAGTAGACCTGATATCTTGTTTAGTGCATGTGTATGTGCTAGATTTCAATCTAATCCTAAAGAGTCACATATGCTTGCAGTAAAGAAAAATTATAAGATATCTAAGTAGAACAAGTATCTAGGTCTATGATATTCAAAGCAATCTTCATTAAATTTAATTAATTTCTTGATGTTATTATGCTGGTTGTAAAATAGATAGAAAAAGTATTAGTGGTACTTGCCAATATTGAGGGTTGAATTTAATCTCATGGCACTGTAAGAAACAAAACTCTGTAGTACTATCCATTACTGAGACAGAGTACATAGTTACATAGAGTTGTTGTGCATGAATATTTGGATTAAACAACAACTAGAAGACTTGGTATTATACAATCTAAAATTTCTATCAAATATGATAACACAAGTGCTATTAATTTATCAAAAAATCCAATTTAGCATTCTAGCACAATGCATATAGAAATTTGACATCATTTCTTAGGGATCATGTTCAAAATAAAAATATTGTACTTGAATTATTCCTACTGAAAACCAACTTGCTGACATTTTCACTAAGCCACTTAATGTAGAGAGATTTGAGTTGATTGGAGGAGAATTAGGTTTATGTGATCCATTTTAGAAAACTTATGATCTATATTCTTCAAAACTAAGGAAACATTATCTAGAAAGCCTCCTACATTAAACTAAGAATAATAACTATCTCTCTTAGTGTATATCTTTCATTTGAGACCATTTTTGAACTGTTTGGAACCTTTTATGGAGTTTTGGTTCGAGTCGACTCGAGCTAAAGTTCTTAAGTCGAGCCGAATCAAATTTCGGGTTAGGCATTTTCGTATAAACTTGCAAAACCCTTCTTAGAGCCTTGAGTCCATTCAAACCCTAACTGAGCTCTTATTTATTCTCTCGAAGCTTAGAATCACAAATTCCTACCCTACACTCTCACAAAATCCACTCTATCCGAACCTATTTGATCCTAATGGCTTCGAAGAGGGTTGTCAACAAGAGATCTCGGTGACTTGAACCAAATGTTGAAAGAGAAAGAAGAAGAAAAAGAAGACAAGAAGAGCTGACTTGGATACATGAAGTGGAAGAACATGAAGATAATTAGGAAGACTGAAATCCATCACCCGTGTAGCCACAAAAGATCATATTAATGGGGAACCGACCCGTGACTACTAGTAGGAAAATTGATTTTACATTCTTAGAAAACCAGGGTTTCTAGATTGGTGCATAAATAGAATCTCAGGGATGGGTATTTTTCTGCATATTGATTTACCTACATACCCTAGCCTAGTCAGAACATTTTTTAAAAACCTAACCCTAGAGGAAAATAGTGTTATTTCAACTGTTAAAGGGGTAGACTGATTGTGAATGAAGAATGTCTGAGCCAAGTTCTTCAAATGCCGAGTAAAGGAAGCTACCATCTAGTTATGAGGGAAAGACAAAGGACTTTGAGGTTAATTTTAGAAACAAATAATGTGGATGAAGTTTCTAACATAAAGGTGAATGTCTTATCCCTAGAAATGAGGCTACTTCATAACATAATAAGCAGAATCTTTTTGCCTCACACCGGTATATTTGACTAGGTCAGTGAGAGAGATTTAGTCTTTATGAGACATACGATTGAGGAGGAGGCCCTCAATCTACCATACATCATGCTGACTCAGATGAAGATGCAGCTAGGAAAGCCAAAGCATGTTTACCATATGGTATGGCCTTCACACTCATATTCAGACATTTTGGTGTTGAGCTAGATGGAAAGGATAGCAGGTTATTACATCATACTGATACTTATTCAGCAAAATCACTTCAACGGATGGGTTACCATCAGGATGAAGGAGTTTGGTTGAAGAAGGCATCAGATCAGATAGCTAGAGCCTCTTCAGATTAGGATGAAGGGTGATGATGATCGGACAGTGGCCCTGTTATTGGTACTAATACAGTTGATAAAGGTGATAAGGAATTGCAGACTGATGTGGATGCACAGTTATAGAGTAAGCTTGGGAGTCCTAAGACTTCACCAGCACCAGCACCATCAGCACATCTTGCTTCACCAGTACCATCAGCAACAATACCAGCACCTGCATTGACTACAACACCTACTCCGGGACCATCTACAGATACCACAGGACCATCTATGTCTCATGCCTTCTTTGTACAGTAGATGAGACAGCTATCTCAGACCCTAACGAGCACCATTGGATCGATGTTTGGCGAGCTTCGTCAAACAGTCGATACCAGACTTGAGGAGATCTGTGAAGAGCTGAGACAGCTACATTCCAGGGTGGACATAGTTGAGTCTGCCAAACTAGAGCCATAGATTGACATACATTCACTGACAGATTCTTTCAGGTCAGTATCTAATTATATTTGATAGACTGTAGCTCATAGCATTGAGGAGTTCAGATCTGAGTTGTGAGAGATGAGATATAGGATGGGATCTATTGAGCAGGGCAGGAAATGGAAGATGATTATACTAAAGGTGGGGATATTCAGGGTTAAGTTTGGTAGATTGAGAGGTTCAGCAGAGCCTTTTGCTAATGCTCAGGCTAGTGAGCTCATTGCACTCTCCATGAGGGAAACAAGAAGATTCAGACTGAGCTGAGCACTGTATGGCTTTTTCTATCAAAGCTGTCTTCAGTCATTGAGACTCTTGGAGCATCTCTCAGACTTCCAGCACCTCCTCCACCTCTTGTACCTTCTGGTGTGTTTTGATCTAGTTCTTGTATCCTCTTGTCCACCTTCTTTATCCTATCACCCTAGACAACCTCCACCTCACTCTACTAGGGCTGGACCTTCTACTATGGCTAGAGGTTCTTCTAGTCATCCTAGATCTTGGCAAGTAGATCTGAATCTGTCAAGGTAGAGTCTAGTGATGGTGAATAGACCAATCTTTGTATTTTAGTATGTTTCTATAAGTTGTATTGAACATTTTGAAAGAAATGAAAGTAATTCTTTTCTTACTTATTGTGTATGCAATGTGATTTGTGCAATGATGTTATTTGTGTATGCAACTCAAGATAATTTTATATTAGATTATCAAATTTTTATGAGAAAGTGAAATTATCTTAAACAATGCTTATAATCTTCTCATTCTATTTCAAAATTTGAGCAATTAATTGAATACCTTTTTGATTAATGATAAAAAGGGGGAAATATTGCATGGAAATATTGAATGAGAGAATGATATAATTTAATTGTATATCTATTGCCACCCCTACCGTCGTGGCCTGCAGCTCGTATATGGTACCGGACGTCAGCCCCGTTTCTCGAAATCTAGCGATTCCTGGTCCTGCAAAATAGAGTTAGAGACCTGGGCCGGGGATCCCGACGGGGGCACTGCAACGATCAAGTCAACGGACGGTTAAGAGAAACAGATCCTCCAAGGTAGATCCCTCTGTGATCACCATGCTTGGAGGAGAGTTTTTATAAAGGATAAAGTAGGAGCGGTAGGAGATGAGTAAGGTTCGAGCCATGATGGCTGTGTCAATCGGGACCCTCTTAGGGAGTTCTTCACAGTAGCATCCATGCCCTCTTCGTGCTTGTCCTCCTCCTTCTTTTCCTTGTTTTGCCACCTCCCCCCCTCATGCCCGTTGGGTTCTCTTTTTAGACCATGGGTTCTCCCCACTTCTTACCTTGGTTTCCCCCTCCTAGGGTGTTCAAAGGTCAACGACATCCATTGGCCATGCTCCCGAGGTCATTTTCCCTTATAGTAAGGAGTTATGTTACGAGCCTTATTTTCCCGGTGGGTTATCATGGCTGGAGAAATTTAGCAGGGCCTTAATTTGGGGGTAGCCGTCCTCAGGTCTGAGGTTCCTGACATGGCCTTCTTCTTCTGGGGGTGGTATAGATGGTCGGTTATAGGACCCGATGCCTCGATCGAGGCACTCCTCCCCAACTGGTGTAAACGATGGTAGGTGCACCTCGCAAGCTTTGGGCATCGTACGGGACGTGCCGGATTCGATGGTGGACTTGGTGCTGATGCCTTCATCTTTTTCATGGCACTTCCGAAGTGCGAGCTTGACTTTGATCGAGGTGGGCTCAACTCTTGGGGAGCCACCTGGCGAAGGAGCTGAAAGAGCTCGACTCCGGCCGAGGTGGCTTGATCCTTGGGGAGCCACCTGGCGAAGGAGCTGAGAGAGCTCGACTCCCGCCGAGGTGGGCTCGACCCTTGGGACCCACCTGGCGAAGGAGCTGAGGAGCTTGACTCCGGTCGAGGTGGGCTCGACTCTTGGGGAGCCACCTGGCGAAGGACCTCAGAAAGAGATCCGACGTGCGACATCTACCCGCTTCGCTGCCAGCTAGATCTGAGGTGTACTCCATGCCAGCTGTCTTGCCATATCATTTGCCCCCCGCACTCTCACGTCCCATCGAGCGCATCGCAACTTGAACGAAGGGAGTAAATGCAGAGCTGATATGGAAGGACAAAAATTCGATGCCATTATTGCCACAATCACCGCCACTTTGCGGATCACACCTTGGGGTCTAATGCTTGGGCACCATATCTGCAAGTCCGAGGAAACATAATTACTGGTACCGAACCCGAGATGATTTTCAGTGCACCGAAGCATCATCGCCAGCCATCCCTCACATGTGGCACTCATCTGATGGTAGAGATGCAAAAGGGCATACGCCACTGTCCATTAGTTTTGAAGGGAGAAGACTTTCCACAAACTCGCTCTTTCGAACTTCTCATGCTCGCCGATGGTTCAGGTTTCCTACTCTTGGTTGTCCTCTCTTTTTAAGATCAACAGGTCAGTCCCTACATCCTTCCTTTCTTTTTCTTTTTCTTTTCAACTGGTAGTGGTCTGAGTCCTTCCCTTTTTATCAAGCAGGCTGAAACCTTCTTTAGGTCTTTCATCCCCCCTCCTCCTTTCTTCCTTGAATGGCTCCTTCGGGTGTCGAACCCTGATCCTCCAGCATCCCAATGAAGCTGCCCTTCTCGACTGATGACTCTATCCTTCGATTAGGAGAGGGACGAGGTCCCTCTTGTGGTCCGAAGGAGACTGTGTCCCACTGGGATCATTTTAGAAAGTTTTAGGGTTCTTCCTTCTTCCTCTGTTCGGCTACCACTCCTCTGGTGCCAGCGACTTTGATTGGTCCTTTCGGCATCTCTTCGACTGGTCCTTTCAGCATCTCTTCGACGATGACCGAAGAGGACCTTTCTTTGATCGAGAGACATACAAGGTCCTGGATTCTACTCGGCTCTTGCTCCCGGGCTAAGGGAATGGGCCATCTCGAGTGGCCCGGGTCGGATTGCCGTCTACGAAGAGTTCCTCGTTGGGGGCCTTTATTTTCTTCTTCACCCTTTTTTCCTTTCCTTCCTCAGCAACTTTGCCTTGTCCCGGCCCAGTTGGCCCTTAATACCATCAGGGTCGTTGCAGCCTTCATTATTTTTTATCACTTCCATGGGTTCGTTGCCTATTTTTCTTATTCAGGGCTCTCTTCACCCTGAAACGCCACCCCGCCGACGACGGGGGGTGGTTTTCTTTGCCTCGGCCTAAGTGCCTCAGGTTCGACCTCCCCAATTCTATCAACGGATAGAAGAACCGATACTTTTTGCCTCAATCGAGGGTGTTGACTAGGTCTGGAGTGATCTGGACTAGTCCCTAAACAGTAACTCCCAAATGGAGTTTGCCAACCGGGAGGTCTTCACTCAGTTGATTAGTGACGTGCTCCCTCCCTCGACGTTCTGCTGTTGGAGCAGAACTTGTTGAGGCCGGGGTCAGCCCGATCCGAGAACTTGGTGAGTCTCTACTGGATGTGTCCCTTCTCTTCTTTTTGCATTTTGACTTGGTGCTGACTCTTTTCCTTCTTTCTTGCAAGTCGGGCCCAGGAAGAAGACTCCACCAAAGAGGGCCCAGCGGAGGCCCGGCCAGGGGTGGGCCCTCTCCATCTTCAGAGGCGAGGTGGTTCTGACAGCTCCCAGGCTCCACAGTAGCGAGCACCCTCCTTGAAAAGTCATCGAGGTCGAGGGGGGGAGGGGGAGACGACGCGGCTGTTCGCACCACTGCGCTGGACCATGATTGGCAAGTCCTACACTGAGAGGTCGGGGCCCTCATGGGCCATGTCCACCAAGCATCGAGGTAGCCTCGGCACCATCACCCTCCGGACCCCGGCACGCACTAACGGGGGTTCCGATGAACACCTCGATCATCCAAGAACCCGTCCTAGCAAAAAGGATGATGGAATACACGTTCAACCCCAGGACCACCATGTGAGGGGAGGCAAGGACTACACGACGACCATACTCGACATAATTCCATCATCATTGGTGATGCAGGGGAGCACTCGGAAGAGGTGAGGACCTCATCGGGGCAACAAAGGTAGTGACTGCCGAGCAGTCGGCCGAGCGGACGGCCATGCCAGCGGAGACCCATGGGGATACCAGCACAGAGGCAGTGACTGCCGAGCAACTGACCGAGCGGACGGCCATGCCGGTAGAGATCTAAGGGGATATCGGTGCACCGGCGCACCAACCTAGGAAGAAGCCAGCAATGCAGTGACCTTCCAAGGCCCTTCACTCCTTTAACTTTTGTACTCAAGATTAGGTTTTTGACTTTCTTTTCAGGACCGCCCGGCCTATCGGGGGTCCTTTCAAGTTGTAAACCCTTTATGCAGTGAAGTCTCTTTTCTTCATGTCCTCCTGCCCTGTATTTTTGTCTTCTATTCCTTTGTGCTTCATGTATCTACCTATAGTTCACAAACTCAGGTCTTGTTTAGGTCCAACCATCCCGGGGCTCTAGATTTCAGTCCTCCCTGGGAGGCCTCAGTCATAGTAGATGACTTAGAAGGGATCTGGAAATCCCCGAGGGGGTCATCTGCACTAAACTAGGGCACCTGCTGGAGGACTCTAGGCACCCACCTAGGGTCGGTGGCCTTTTTGAGGGTTTTCTTCATCCATGCGGGGTCTCTGCTCTTGGCTTAAAGGCAGGGCTTCGAAAGCTCTCTGGTTCGAGTGGCCAAACTATGGTCTAGGCGGTAGAGGTAGATGATAGATTCATGGGGTTTCCCGGCCGATGTCTCAGGACTGTGAGTAGGGCAGTAGGTGCAGGACTTGGAGTTTTCCATCTTGAGGTGCCGGGTTTCAAAAGTTTTCGATCTTGAGGTGCTGAGCTTCGTAAGTTTCCAGGCTTAAGGTACTGGGCTTTAGGAGTTTTGGTCTTGAGATGCCGAGCTTCGTAAGTTTCCGGGCCTAAGGTGTCAGGGTTCAGGAGTTTCCGGTCTTAAGGTGCCAGGCTTCAGGAGTTTCCATTCTTGAAGTACCAGGTTTCGTAAGTATCCGAGCTTAAGGTGCGGGCTTCAGGAGTTTCCAGTCTTGAAGTGCTGGGCTTCGTAAGTTTCCAGGCTTAAGGTACCGAGCTTCAAGAGTTTCGGTCTTGAGGTGTCGGGCTTCGTAAGTTTCTGGGCTTAAGGTACCGGGCTTCAAGAGTTTCCGATCTTGAGGTGCCAGGCTTCGTAAGTTTTTGGACTTAAGGTGTCGCTGAACTAGGTTCCAGCGGATTGTTTACTGGACTCCTAGGTCTCTCGTCTTCGATCGCAAAACCTAGGGTCGGGTGAAAGCATTCTTGCGATATAGAGGAAACTATTGTGCCAAAAAGAATTTCATTATTAATGAGAGGAAGCCTTACATCATTAGTAGTGCATCCTCAAGTTGCTAGCATTCCAAGTCCGTGGAAATAGGGCTCCATCGAGCTTGGCGAGGTAGTAGGCCCCATGAGGAAGGGCCTCGACTACTGTAAGGGCCTTCCTAGTTCAAAGAAAGCTAGCCATATTCTTGAGGTTGGGAGGCTTCTGCCCGCCACAGTACCAGATCGCCCGGATGGAAAGTCTTTGGCTTCATCCTAGAGTTGTAATACCGGGCCACTCATTGCCGGTAGGCCACCATCCGGAGTCGAGCCTTATCTTTGTTTCTTCAAGGAGGTCCAGGTTGAGTAGGAGGCGAGCAAGGTTCTCAGCCTTACCATACTGTCCACTCACAATGTGGGTAGACTTAGCTCCATTGGGATCATGGCTTCCGCGTTGAAGACGAGGTAAAAGGTGTCTTGTCAGTGGCCGTTCGGGGCATTATGTGGTACAACCATAAGACACTGGGAGTTCTTCGGCCCATCTACCTTTGGCTTGGTTTAGCCTGATCTAGAGTCCTTGGAGGATGGTTCAGTAGTCACCTCGACCACCCCGTTGGTCTGAGGATGGGCCACCGAGGTGAAGTGATGATGGATGTTAAGGCCATCGCAGAACTCCTCGAACTCCCGATTATCGAACTGTCATCCTGTTGCCCAGGTGGCTATCCAAGAGAGAGGTGAATTGGGAATTTAAAAAATTTAAACAGATAATGTGCAATTAAAAAATCCCTTTTAAAGTGTTAGGTGCTGTGGTAGATTAATGATTTGTAGAAGATAAATAAGAATGAAGAAGCACAATACGAACACATAAGATTTATAGTGTTCGGGCAACCCAGCTCCTACACCACTACCTAAGATACCACTTGAGATTTTCACTATATTCACACCCGAATATAGTAGGATTGTTTACAGGATCACAATCCAAAATCTCTACACTTTGGTTTTATCGGGATCACCAAAGAAAACCCAACACCCTTGGTTTTAAACAGGATCACCAAAGAAACCCAACTTGGTTTTATAGGATCACCAAGAACCTAACTTGGTTTTACCATGATCACCAAGAATCCAACACTTGGTTTTTATCAAAGGCTCACCAAGAACCTATTTGGTTTTTCAAACGGGCTCACAATAACCCAAACAATTCAAAAATGAATTGAAATAAATGCAACAATAAATGATAAACTCAATTATCGGATAGTGCTGGTGGTGTGGCTTGATAGAAGTCCACTTGAATGTGCTTCAGGTGCTTTAATTACTTCAGTGGCTTCTTTCCAAATTGCTTCAAGCTTCAGATCAGAGTTGGTGAAGACTTGAAGACCAACTTGAATGCTCTTGTGCTCTTTTCCTTGTTGGTGGGTAGGATATTCAATGAAGCTTCAAATCTTTTAGGAACTCACTAACTTCTGCTTCAAGGAAGTTCAAAACCCTCAAATATATGGTCTTCATCCACTCAAGATATTTTGAGATGTTGTAGACCATTGGGATGTGACATATGACCATTGGAGCACCTTTTAGTATTCAAAAGAAATTCTAGAACTAGTCGTTATGTAACTGACGAAGTCGAGTCGAAGTTCTTTCGAGCTCGTCTCGGCTTCAAAGTCCTCGAGGCTGTGTAGGTCAAGATGTGGGTCAGTCTGAGTGAGTTCTCTATTGCTGCTCGGTGCAGTGCTTATCTCTTGGAGCGGGATTGATGCTCGGGCGCGCTCTTTCTTTCCTCTTCGAAAACTTACTCTGAAAGGGTGGTTCTCATGAATTGGCTTTGCTTCGTTTCTATGCTCTTCATTTCTGAAAGCGATATTCGAGTCGGCTCGGATTCCTTCGAGTCGGCCGGATTGAGTCGATAGGTCAAGTCGCTAGCTTCAGTGCAGTCAGCTCTTGGTCATAGGGTGCAAAATCTTCACTCTAGTCGGCTATTGATAGCTCGGGTCGGCTCGAACTTTATCTTTGAAAATCTTGAACTCGAGGAGTCGGCTCTCTGACTTTGGCGGCTCTTTTTCATAATCGAAATCTTACTCTAGAAGAGTCGGCTGTGCAGTTCAGGTCGGCACAAAAGCTCTTCAAAATGCTGGCGGACTTTGAGGAGGTCAGCTCTGGCTGTTCTAAGAAAACTCAAAAACTGGACTTGGAAAGTCGGATTATTCCAGTAACTCGGATTACTATAGTCGGCTCGGTTACCTTTGAGTTGGCTCAAATGTGCTGCGTACCGAATCCTTGTTGCATGCCATGAGGTAGGTCAGCTCTTCATTGTATTGGGTCGGCTCGAGTGACTACTTCAAGATTTTACAATTAAGAAAACTCTTGCCAACACTCTTACATTTTCATACATACTGATATGGCTACACGCTGACATGGAATGTGCGTCAGATCCAGCTGGATGCCGCCGGTGTCGCGTGGATTTTTCTTTCAAAATTCTCCACTTGCAAAATGGTGTTGCTCCTTCACCAAGTGGCACCCCAAGACAGGTCCACCTCTATCGAGGTCGAGTCGGGCTTCCTGCTCCTTCGCCAGGTGGCACCCCAAGACGGGTCTACCTCGGTTTAAGTCGAGCCTCTCTCTACAACTTTTCCAGGTGTCCACCCAGAAGGGGTCCACCTCGGTCGAAGCTGGCAGCCCCCTGCTCCCTCGCCAGGTGGCACCATAAGATGGGTCCACCTCTACCGAGGTTAAGCTGGGCTCTCTTGCTCCTTCGCCAGGTGGCACCCCAAGACGGGTCTGCCTCGGCCGAAGTCGAGCCTCTCTTGCCACATCACCAAGTGTCCACCCAAGAGGGGTCCACCTTGGCCAAAGCTGGCGGCCCCCTGCTCCCTCGCCAGGTGGCACCCCAAGATGGGTCCACCTCAGCCGAAGTCGAGCCTCTCTCTACCACTTCGCCAGGTGTCCACCCAGGAGAGGTCCATCTCGACCGAAGCTGGCGGCCCCTGCGCCCTCGCCAGGTGGCATCCCAAGACGGGTCCACCTCTGTCGAGGTCAAGCCGGGCTCTCCTGCTTCTTCACAGGTGGCACCCCAAGATGGGTCCACCTCGGCTGAAGTCGAGCCTCTCTGTGCCACTTCGTCAGGTGTCCATCCAGGAGGGGTCCACCTCAACCGAAGCTGGCAGCCCCCTGCTCCCTCGCTAGGTGGCACCCCAAGACGGGTCCACCTCTACCGAGGTCCAGCTGGACACTCCTACTCCTTCACAGGTGCACCCCAAGATGGGTCCGCCTTGGCTGAAGTCAAGCCTCTCTGCCACATCGCCAGGTGTCCACCCAGGAGGGGTCCACCCGGCCGAAGGTGGCCCCTTGCTCCCTTGGCAGGTGGCACCCCAAGATGGGTCACACCTCTACCGAGGTGAGTGCTATCTGCTACTTCGCGCAGGTGGCACTCAAAGACGGGTCCACCTCGACGAAGTCGAGCCTCTCTCTGCCACTTCACCAAGTGTCAACTAGGAGGGGTCCACTCGGTCGAAGCTGGCGGCCCCTGCTACCTCTCCGTGTGACCCCAAGATGGGTCACTTTGCGAGGCGAGCAGGCTCTTTTGCCCCTTAAGGCACTCACCACGAAGGGCTCCACCAAGGTGGCATCAGAGTTGATCCAAGCTGGCCGTCGCCAGGTGTCCACCCAGGATGGCACCCACAGGGAAGCTCATCGAGGGACCTCCCTTGCTCCTCAGCCATGTCCCACCCAGGAGGGTCCACCTCGCGCAGCCACCGCATCTTCTCCTTTCAATTGGTGTCCCCCGAGGTCCTCGCCACGGCCCTTGGCCGTCTGCCAAGTCTCAGCCGTGGGCCAGTCCGCCAGGGTCCTCCGTGGCCCACCTGCGCCCATGGCGACGCACCCTCTGCCTCTCTAGGTGCCACAGTCGAGGGGTCCTACCATGCGTCCGTGCAGTCCCGCTGAGTTCTCCTATGGGTCTACCTCTACCTGGTCGGCCACTCTCCCCAAGCGTGCCTCTCGGCCCGAAGTCCAAGAAGTCAAACTTCTACCACTCACCAGGTGTCAACCCAGGAGGGGTCACCTCGACCGAAGCTGGCGTCCCCTGCTCCCTCGCCAGGTGGCACCCCAAGATGGGTCCACCTCTGCCAAGGTTGAGCCGGGCTCTCTTGCTCCTTCGCCAGGTGGCACCCCAAGACGGTTCCATCTCTGCTGAAGTCAAGCCTCTCTTTCTGCCACTTTGCCAGGTGTCCACCAAGAGGGGTTCACCTCAGCCAAAGCTGGCAGTCCATCCACCAGGTGGCACCCCCTGGGTCCACCTCGGTCGAAGTTAGTCCTACTCTGCGAAGCCTCGGGGAGGTAGAGGCACGGGTCACGAGGTCACCACCAGGATCGACATGCTCTGCATCCCGTACAGGGTGCCAGTATGACCTGCAGTGATACGCGGAACCTCATTTACATCAGATTAGCAGGACCCCATGATCGAGAAATAAACCCTTGTGGGCATAGGCCTGAAATACTAGAAGCCCACCGTCATGCCCGAAAGGTGGGCTCCGCGTTCGGCTCGAGGTCTCGCCAGTTTTCTCCCTTTCGTGACACATGGTAGACTAGGCGTGCCAACCACATAACTCCCAGACTTGAAGAAGAAAAGGGAAGGAGGATCTAGAGATCTCTAGGAGCCTCCGGGAAGGGATGGGGGCTGAAGGCGGTCCGATGGTAAAAGGGATGGCAAAAGCGGACGAAAAGGTAAGTCAACAAAAAGGAAAAGTACCGAGAGAACAATCCTGGGACCGCCAAGAAGTCTTCAGGCACAAGCTCGGTGAACCCAACGTAGGAAGCCGGGCTTCAACCTTCTCTTCCTCACATTGCTTTCATCTAAATCTCTTCTAAGCACGGGAATCCTTAGGGAACCCGCCTTAGAGAACCTGTTCCATCTGGCCGCTCCTAACTTGATCGTCGGAGGCCCCGCGGAATCCCGGCCAGGTCTCCTGGACCTTGTTTTGTAGGACCGGTGGCTTGAAGATCTTGAGGTAGGAGAGTCCGAGAACGGTGCCAGCTCATAAGCTACAGCACCGCAGCCGCGTAGATCGGCATAGATTGGTGCACAGGTCAGGTAGGGGGGCAGAACAGCAACCCTGCACAAGCAAGTTCCTCATGAGCAAGAGTGTACGTCGACCATGGTGGTGACACGTGGGCGTGAAGCATCCACCAGCCGAGTAGGAGAGGTTCCTTCTCCCCAAGGGTCGCACAGCCCGGAGAGGGAACTTCCTGCTCCACCTCCTCCTCTTCAGCCATCCTCCGGTGTCGGTCCTTCATAGCTATCGTCCAGCAGCTACAAACACTGACTATGGCCGTGCGGCAGTTGCAGCACCAGCAGCAGCACTCCTGGCCACTCAACCCCAGCTAGGGACCCCGCGGCCCGAGCCACGGGCCCCGTGAAAGCCTGTGCTCCATCCAAGGCAAGCCTTCCCCTCCGTGGGCATTTACCAATCACCGCGGGAGCCATCAAACTCCCGCGAAGAGAAACCACTCTGGTTCGACGGATCATGAGAGTCGATCCCTGGCCAATGATGCTGAAGCAGTACGGCGCAGCAGGCGCCATCGGGGCAAGGCCCCTCGCCAAGATCGATCGACACCTCCTCTCCAATGGCCTCGGTGGATGGTTCCACCGATGAGGCCATCAGGCACGGCCGAGAGGTGTCTGGAAGAGCACGAGCGCAAGTTGGCGGAGTTCTCCACCATTTCGCCAACATGCAGAGCTCCCCTGCTGAGCTAGTAGGCTATAATGCCCAACCACCATTCTCCCAGAAAATCCAAGAGGAACCAATCCTGAATCGGTTCCGCATGCCCCTGGTGGATCCCTATGATGGGACCACCGACCCCTTGGACCACTTGAAGAGCTATAAGGCTCTCATGAGGGTCCAAGGAGCGACGGACGCTCTTTTGTGCATCGCCTTCCCAGCCACCCTCCGGAAGGCTGCTCGAGTTTAGTTCACCCACCTCGAGCCAGAATCCATCAGCTCCTTCTAACAGCTGGAAGGAAAGTTTGTGGCACATTTCGACGCTTGCTGAAAGGTGCCACGGGTGGTGGATAGCCTCTTCTCTATCAGCCAGCAAGACCAGGAGCTGCTGTGGGACTATGTTACCCGCTTCAAGGCCACCACCCTGGAGATTTATAGCCTGGACAAGCCTGTCGCCATGCTGGCATTGAAGCACGGGCTCAAGACCTCCCGCCTGACATATTCCCTGGACAAGAAGCCCCCTAAGACATATTATGAGCTCTTCCTCCGTGTCCATAAGTACATCCACGCTGAGGAGGCCAATCGTACTAGGCGAGAGCTGGACGGAAGCCTTCGAAGAAGCCTTCCCCAAGGGATGTTCCTGGGACTCGGAGGCCTGGACCACCTGTAGACTTCTGTCCGGGTCCGAAGTCAAAGAACGGTGCTACCCCAGAGCGGACCTTCACCCCTCTCCTCGCCCCCAGAATGAAGATCCTCATAGAAATCGAGGGTGAGAACTACCTCCGCTGACCTCCCCCTCAGAACCCAAGGTACACCCATGACAAGACGAAGTATTGTCAGTTCCACCGTGAGCACAGCTATGACATGGAGGATTGCCGTAATCTGAAGTGGGAGATCGAGGAGCTGATCAAGAGGGGGTACCTCAGGAAGTTCGTGAAGAATGAGGCCCCGGCGAAGGGTTAGCCTCTCGCAGCCCTTCCCCCCGTCCCTGCAATTGATAACCATCCAACAGAGAAGCTGGTGGGCATGATCTCGTGGGGGATAGGGCATGCCTCAAAGAGAGCCCGAGAGGAGGAGACATGGAGAATGTGCTCCCCTTTGAAAAGGAGAATGAAAATAAAAATGTAAACAACGATGCGGTGGTGGTCGAGATGACCATCGCTAAGCATCCTGTACATCATATTATGGTGGATAGTGGGAGCTCTACTGACATACTTTTTTACGATGCTTTTCTCCTAGATGAATTTGTCTCATGATCAGCTAAAGCCGGTGCACACCCCTCTTGTGGGCTTCACCAGAGATTCTGTGGGGGTCGAAGGAGAGATCACTCTTCCTGTTACCACCGGATCCCCACCTCGGCAGAGCACGGTCATGATGACGTTTACTGTCGTCAGGCTCCCATCACCTTACAATGCTATCTTGGGCCATCTAGGGCTCAACCAGCTAGATGCGGTCATTTCACCAAGCGATTGCTGGTACAGTTTCCTATCGCCTCTACGACGACGGTGATGAGAGGGACGGCCCAACCTATCCCGCATTGCCTGTAGACGGTCCCAGGGGCCTGGAGTGTCGAGGTCGGTTCCGATGTTAATGACTTCGATCTAAGAGTGCAAGATCCCAAGGGAGGTCTCGTGGAGTGCCTGTTGATGTACCCCCTCGGCTCGGACCCTTAGAAAATGGTGCAGATAGGAGCTCAACTCCTAGAGGATGAGCGAGCTTGTTTGCTAGACTTACTCCAGATGAACGCTGATGTGCTCGCCTGGTCTGCTACAGACATGCCAGGTATCCCCTCGAAGGTCATCACCCACCAATTGAAGATTGATTCAAGGTGCCGCCCAGTCCGCCAGAAGAAGAGAAGTTTTGCTGCGGAGAGATAGAAGGCCATCAATGAGGAAGTGGAAAAGCTTCTTGCTATTGATTTTGTACGAGAAGTACAGTATCCTAGTTGGCTGGCGAACGTGGTCATGGTGAAGAAGAGCAACGGCAAGTGGAGGATTTGTGTGGACTACACCGACCTCAATAGAGCCTGCCCGAAGGATAATTCCCTCTTCCGAAGATTGACCAGCTCGTGGACACTACCTCGAGGCATTGCCTCTCTTTTATGGATGCTTTCTCCAGGTACAACCAGATCCGAATGCACCCAGAGGACAAGGAACACATTACCTTCATCACCGACCGTGGGACTTACTGCTATAAGATGATGCCATTCGGCCTCAAGAACGCAGGTGCCATGTACCAACGTCTGGTCAACAAGGTCTTCAAAGACCAATTGGTCGCAACATGCAGGTATAGTGGATGACATGTTGGTGACCTGGCAAAGACCTTTAGCAACCTCCGTCTTCACCAAATGAAGTGAACCCTACAAAGTACGCTTTCGCATATCCGCGGGAAAGTTCCTAGGCTTCATGGTGACCCAAAGAGGAATAGAGGCCAACCCATTGAAGGTTCGGGCGATCCTAGACATGGAGCAGCCCACCTCCAAGAAGCAAGTGCAGTGACTCACCGGCCGGGTAGCCGCCCTGAGCTGATTTATTTCAAGGTCCGCTGATCGCTGCCAGCCCTTCTTCAAAGCGCTGAGGAAGATGCATGACTTTGCTTGGACGAAGGAGTGCCAGGAGGCATTTGAAGAGCTGAAGAAGACATTGGCATCACCGCCATTGCTCTCCCGACCGGAGGAGAGGAGAGGAGCTCCTCTTGTACCTGGCGGTCACACCAGAGGCCATCAGCTCAGTCCTGGTTCGGATGGACGACAAAGAAATACAGAGGCCGATGTATTACACGAGCAAGCTCCTCCGCGATGCAGAGCTCAGGTATTCTCGATCTGAGAAAATGATTTTTGCACTAATCATGTCCGCCCAGCATCTCAAGCCTTATTTTCAAGCGCACTCCATTATGGTCCTGATGGATCAACCACTAAAAACGGTGCTAAGCCAACCTGACACTTTGCCTGAGGATCGCGTGGTGGCTGGCCTCATTAAGAGGAAGGTGGTGCGGGCACCAGATTCAGAAGAAGACTTCAGGGCTCCATCTGAATCTCTGATTGACCTTGCCCGAAGAATTAGGGTTTTCTGGTTTTGTAATAAGGGTTGACCTGATTAACTCAATTTTGAGTCTGTAATTTTGTCATTTCAATTTTGTTGGGTCATGTTGACTCAGTCGAAGTCCAAGGCCCAGGTAGGTGTCATTCCCTTTGCCATAGGGCACCACATTTTCCAGCTACAAGTGGGGTGCCACACCCTGCTACATCTCCATCCAGTGTACCTTGGTCCTTACGCCTCAAGTAAGCAGGTTCTTTTTTTCTTGCACCACTTGGGGGAGAAATCCATCAAGATACCTCAATCCAAGGAGGAGCCAAATTCTTTCCAGATAAACCCAAGCCAGGATGGCAAGAATTTTCTTGAAGAGAGGATCAAGGAGGTGCCCCACAATGTTCCATAAAAATCCAAGTTATAAAAGGGAAGAGAGCATGTCTTGCGGAGAAAATCAAGGAGGCACCCAAAAGTTTCCAAAAGTGCCAAATCCATGAAAGGAAGAAGCCTAAACTTGTGGAGCAAGACTAGGAGGTGTCCAAAAGAGCCAAACCATGAAGGGAAAATCCTTGATTCATGGAGAGATACTAGGAGACACCCCCATAACCTGCCATTTGGAGCTGATTTTCAAGTTTTCTTGGAGTTTTTGGGCTGCCCACTCAGGAAGGAGTCTTGGGAAGAGAATTTGATGCCTAAGTATGGGTTAGTCCTATTAGTCCCACATAGAAATGTATAAAATTTTATTTCTTTGTTATGTCTATATATTCAACTCTATGTAACTCTTGAATTAAAAATGATGAATGAAATCAATTTCTTAGTGAGCAACTTTGTGTTTCTCTCTTCCGCACTTGTATTCAGGGTTGAGCTCCGTGAGGGAGTAAATCCGAGTTCCCTAGGAACCTTGAGGAGGTGTGAGATCTCCAACCACAAAACCCTAGCTTAGTCCACCCATCTCTACTCCACCACCACCAAACCCTAATTTTTCATCTTCATCCCATGGCCCCTCTCTTCCACATCGAAGCCGGTCACCAGCATCCAGGTTCAGATCAACTGTTTCAACTACAGAGAGTGTTCAAATGAGAGTCAGATCAGTATCAAGATCTCCGAAACTTCTACATCCAACAATCTTCATTAAGTCCTCAGGTCAGTGTCTTTCTTTGAGTTTCTGGTTCTTCTTTTGTTCTTCTTCTTCCAGATCCGAGTTCGAGAAGGAGGCAACCTTGCCATAGGACTACAATCCGAGGATCCATTGAGAAGATACCCCGTCTCTAAGGATCCTACAATCTGCTCGAGAGTGTCCTCTAATTGAAGCAACGAGAGATATCACTGCTAGGTAACAAGAACCTTCCCTTCTCACTTTGTCTGTTCGTTGAAACTCAGAGCAAACCCTAGATCTGGGGGTTCTCAATCCCCAGCGATCCTACTTTTGAGTTACTGATAATCCACTCCTTTTAATTGTGCTCTCTGTCATTTCTTAGTTTCTTTCAACATTAGTTATCTTTCCTTTGAGTCAAAGCCGACTTCTAAAAATATATTAAAAAAAATACATTAATTTTATTTAATTTCGCATTGCATCTTTCTTCTTTCATTCTGCATCATTTTGGTATCAGAGTTTTCGTTCTGCATCATTTTTGGTATCAGAGCTTCCGTTATGCATCATTTTGGTATCAGAGCCCTGTCTAGGGTTTCTGTCTTGTGTGCTTGTTTGAGAGTCTCTCCTTTTTACTTTGTCTGCTCGAAGTAGACTCCCCAGGACATCCGGTCCTAGGAATGATGTGAGGTGCAAACCTCTTTCATTCCACGGGAGTTCCTAGGGCGTGTAGGGATCGCTGGGTTACAACTTCGTAACAGGAATTGTAAACGGGGAAGCACCCTATTTTCAGTCTATAACTATCCTATTGCAAGAATTGTTTCTCATTGAAAGTACTCCAAATATATGATTTTTATTTTGATGGAACCAGTATAATTGAAGCTATTTTACATAATTTCCTGTGATTTAATGGTTTCCGTGAAATTTCTAAGAGTTAAATTAATGCAACTCTGTTTCTGTGTTTCTGCAATCATTTTTTTGAGTGATCATCTCCTAATTCATCTTAAGGGCATTTGAGCATCTAAGATAAGGGGAGAAGTTGATAACCTCTCCTTAGCCTAAACCACCATCCACTCATTCGATCCTAAGCCTAATTTTAAAATTTATTAGACTTAATTTGCCCTAGTGGGCTAGGGACGTCAACAAGTCGGGTCAAGGCTAGTGTTGAGTCAGTTAGTCTAGTTACTCTGTGTGTGCTTTGTACTCAGTGTCTAGAACGGTGGTTTAGGGATTCTATCCCGAAGGGCTTGTGTGCTGGTCCGCCTACCTGGCCAATCACTGATTGTGTCTAGGATTGGCATTTAGGGACCTAACACTCCCCTTACACTTGCCTGGCTGAGTCCCGAGTTACTACAGGCTAGCTTGCCACTCTGATTGGGCATCTAGTTTGGACTTAGGTTAGTGAGCCAGTAGTCGCTTTAGTCTAGTCACATTCTGTGTGTTTTCTTGCATCATCATGACTACCCGGAATGGAGTACCCTACCAACCTGGTCAAACCAACCTGATTTAGAGGCCATGGTTAGAGCTCTTACTGAAAGTATGAACAATTGAGTCAGGATATGACTGCTACTGTTACTAGTGTAAAGAACAAGTCCATGAGAATTTTACCCAGCTTAGGGATCGAGTCCAAGTACTTGAGAAACGTAGACATCAAAATTGGACCCCTAACAAAATTTAATAGGCCCCAACCTCATCCATGCCAGGAGCCTAGGAGGACCTTATACTGTGATCCCGAGCATAACCTTAGGAAGCCTAACCATGATATCTATAGTGTGGATCGTGTATGAGAGGTCCTTACAATATTCTAGACCAGTCACTCAATAACCCAAGTCTTCTAGATCAAACCATTTAGATCCACACCCATGCCCAAGTAAGGTCACTACTAGCTTTAAACCAGTGTGACCCAGGTTCTTATATCGCAAGAATGTTTGTTTTGTGGAGAAAGAGGCCATAAATCTAGTCAGTGCCCATGCATAGGACTGGCTTGTGCACAGCTAGTGGTAAGAATCCTAAGGATGACATTAATGAGGGAGAACCCAAGCCTACCAATGAGGAAGAAAGGTTAGGTATGACAAGCCTAGAATCAGTTGACCGATTACCACTGACCCGAAACCCATTGAAGTTGGCATCGAGGAAGTATATGATGTTGGCTGAGTCTATTGATGAATATGAGGGGGAAGAACTTGAAGAATGTGACATCGATACTATTGGTCCTTACCTGAGGAGACCTGGAGAGCAACCAAGTGGTAGGACCTAGTTCAGAAATTCAAGAGATTTGTGAGAATCAGGTTCCTTTAGTCAAATACCCCCAGGAAGAACTCATAGTGTTAGCCCGAGCTATCAGTTCGTACCCTCTAATGACAGTCATTCCCAAGTCCAATTGAAGATCTTTGCACTGAACTATTTAAGTTTGCCCACCCTGTGGTAGATCCTCTCCTTAGGATGACTGAATCAAGCCTCTTATAATTGGACCTTGTCCCATGCCCAGCCACTAAGGTCTCTCCCGTAATCTCAGTTGAACATCCTTGTCTTGAGCGGATTGATTCACCCAGTCCTGTAGAAGTCCTCCTTATGGCCCCAGACCCCTTCCTTCGCATGACTGACTACCTTCTATAGAGTATACCTTTCCGCACCCATAGGTCAATTTCAAGTTTTGAGGTCATCATCCATAGGCCCTCCCATGAATCATTCTCTAATCCAGTTCTTGAAAAAGTGGATCATTATTTGCTTAGAGAACAAACCTTAACTATTGCAATCACATCTCCTAGGCTACTTCCCGAACCATCTCTTGATCCATTCCTGGGAGTAGCAAACTTTCCTTTCGTAAGGATGACCAGTTGACACTCATAGATCACCATTCAAACCTTCAGGTCACCACCTTTAGTCTACAGGTAATTCGAGACTCCACCTCATATCTCCTCCCTTTCTCTAGGACTTCCATGCTTCTACACATCCAAGTATACTTGTCGAAGCCTTAGAGTGAACACGTGTCAGAACCTATTAGGTTTGCCACCTACTTCTGGAAGACCTTATGGCACCTACTAGGCATCCATAATAAGTTTTCATGCTCTGCATGCCCTCCTCCGACCCAAGGTCAAACCTAGAGAGCCTTAGTTTGTTAGGTTTAGACTAGGGTTCTTTGTAATTGTTGGGGTTTCGGTGCACCGCAGCGGAAGTATAATTTCAAATGATGAAATTGCATCATAATTCCCTTAGCCAAAATCTCCTTATTCAGGATTAAAACATATATATAGAACATTTAAACATACATTGTTAGAATTGGAGTACCAACCTGTAATCGCTAATTCCACAAAGTTGATGTTGAAGGGGCTTGTTGCCGTCCTCGTCGCCGCGCCCGTGCAGAGGATCAGCCGATCCTCCCTGACCGCCTGGCAAAGGAGCCTCCCTTCCTGCGAGAAGCCTGCACAAAGGGGTTAGAGGACCCTGGCCGGGGGGATTCCGGCGAGGGGGCTCCGACGGTCAAGTCAGTAGACGTGGAGGAACAGACTCTCCCTCCCAGGCCCCCTGGAGGGTCTCAGGTTTGGAGAGTTACTGGTGAAGGGAAAGCGCCGGGGACCGGAATCTCGACTGGGCCTGCCCGCTGAGCTCGCGTCCAGTATTCCCTTCTCGGGATCCCTGTTTTCTTCCTCCAGCGAGGCCTTATGCGGTCTTTCCTTCTTGTCCCCAGGCTAGTTGGCTTACCTCGCAGTCTTTGGATCTTCCCTCTTTATCTCCTCCGTCGTGCGCTTGTCCTTTCTCCCTCGAAAACTCCTCCTCCCTGTCTTCCTTTCTTTTCCCTTTTGGTGAAGGAGGCCAGGCGGCTTCCGACCTCGTCGCCGGGGCCAGCAGGAAAAAGGCAAGGACAGAGAGAGAAAAAGAGGGAAGCGGCGCTGGCAGAGCGGCAAGTCGTCAGGCCTCGGGCTTCGTGAGGGTGCCTTTTCTTCCCGGGCGTGGGCGCTATCCGTTTACGGGCCCTGTTCCGTCAGGATCGGGTCTCTCGACCGCGGGACCTGCCGGGCCAATGTAAGTGACGTTCCGCGTGCCGCCGCCCTCCGTACGGGACGCCGTCTGGGGTCGGTACGGCCCGAGGGATGGCCTCGGGACCCGTCGCTTTCCCGGGGGCCTCTCCGTACGAGCGGTCTGGCCTCGGCTGAGTTGGACCTATCTCCGGGGACCAATTGGCGAGAGGCGAGGGATCGGCCGACCTCGGCTTTGGACCCTCCTGGGTGGACACCTGGCGAGGCGGCAGAGGGTCGCCTGGCTTCGGCCGAGGTGGGCCATCTCGGGTGGCCACCTGGCGCAAGGCGAAGGGTCGGCCGACCTCGCACTAGGTGGACCCTCCTGGGTGGACACCTGGCGAGGCGGCAGAGGGTCGCCTGGCTTCGGCCGAGGTGGGCCCGTCTCCGGGTGGCCACCTGGCGCAAGGCGAAGGGTCGGCCGACCTCGCACTAGGTGGACCCCTCCTGGGTGGACACCTGGCGAGGCGGCAGAGGGTCGCCTGGCTTCGGCCGAGGTGGGCCCGTCTCCGGGTGGCCACCTGGCGCAAGGCGAAGGGTCGGCCGACCTCGCACTAGGTGGACCCCTCCTGGGTGGACACCTGGCGAGGCGGCAGAGGGTCGCCTGGCTTCGGCCGAGGTGGGCCCGTCTCCGGGTGGCCACCTGGCGCAAGGCGAAGGGTCGGCCGACCTCGCACTAGGTGGACCCCTCCTGGGTGGACACCTGGCGAGACGGCAGAGGCGCCTGGCTTCGGCCGAGGTGGACCCATCTCGGGTGGCCGCCTGGCGCAAGGCGAAGGGTCGGCCGACTCGCACTAGGTGGACCCTCCTGGGTGGACACTGGCGAGGCGGCAGGAGGCCGCCTGGCTTCGGCCGAGGTGGACCCGTCTCCGGGTGGCCACCTGGCGCAAGGCGAGGGGTCGGCCGACCTCGGCCGACCTCACTTGGGTCGTCTCCTTCGCGCGCGGGCGCAGATGAGTCGGTGGAGGAACCCCGCGCCGAGCTCGACCTCGGCTGGGCGGTCTGCTCTCGGATAATCGTCGGGCGGCGCGATCTTGCCGACCCCAGCTTTAAGGGCGTGGCGCTGATTCTGGGGGAAAACTCACACGTGGCTCGTTCGCATTCGGCGATACCTGAGCCTGGCCACGTCACTGTCACGGATGTAACAGTTGCCCCCCAGCCCGCCGTTCCGTCGGGGCATCGTAGAACGGAACGTCGGGATTAATTGCAGACATGACGTGGGGAGGCGAAGATCTTGCTTCATAATTGGCACGATCTTCACTCGTCGTGGCTCGATGCGGCTGGAGACCAATGGGGAGTCGCCACGCGTCGTCCACTTGCCCGCAATCAATGCGTCGCTTCGGGGCAGAGGCCGTTACTCTGCTAACGAGGCGTCGGTGTCGGGCGTGTGCCCACGTGGCGACCATCCAGTGGCCTGAGACGGAATGATGGGTACGGCTGCTGCCGGCTGAGTCTGAAAGGGAGGGGACTTTCCAGAACGAGGCCCTTTTCCCTTGCTTCGTGGGCGGTTTGCTGCAGGCTAACAACTTCTGCTGCTTGCGCCCGCCTGTGCATTTTTGGGTAAGCGTCTTCCTCTTCTCTAGCCCTCCTCCTTCTCCTTCAATCATTCAATCCTTTTCTTCTTTTCTTCTCCATGGCGCGCCATCGCCATGTTTCTTCTAATCCGGACGAGGCCGGTCCATCCCGGCCGAGGACTCCATCTTCTCCCTCCTCGGATGAGGAGGTAATCCCAGAGGAGGTCCGCCGGCGTTTGCAACCCGGGGGTGTCACCATTGGCATCCCCAGGGGGATCCGGTCCCCCCGGTTGCACCTGCCGTGCCCCTCCGTTCACTTCCTGCTCTGGCTGCTCTCCCGGCTCCGCCGCTTCTTCCCGCCGGTCCCTCCGGTCATGCCTCCACCATGACCGAAGGTGATCTTTCTCTGCTCCGGGATGCTTATGGCATCCCGGGATCTGTCCATCTATTTGCTCCGCGGTCCGGGGAGCGTGTCACCATGAGTGGCCCCGGCCGTATTGCCTTCTACGAAGACTTCCTCCTCGGGGGTCTTCGTTTCCCTCTTCATCCTTTCTTCCTTTCCTTCCTCAGCCATTTCTGGCTCGTCCCGGCCCAGCTGGCTCCTAATGCCATCCGGGTCATCTTCTCCTTCATTGTCTTCTGTCATTTCCATGGGTTCGTTGCCCGTTTCTCGCTCTTCAGGTCCCTGTTCACCCTGAAGAAATGCTCCACCGATGACGGCTGGTGGTATATTTCACCCCGGCCCAGGTGTCTCCGGTTCGACCTCCCTTCTTCGGTTAAGGGATGGAAGAACCGGTTTTTCTTTGCCTCGGTCGACGACGTCGACTGGGCCTGGAGCGAACCGGACCGGTCGCCGAACCGGAGTTCTCGGGTCGAGTCCGCGGACCAGGAGGCTTACTCCCAGCTCCTGAGTGACGTGGTCCCGCCGCTCGAGGTTCTGCTTTCTGAGCAGAATCTTTTGAGGCCGGCATCAGTCCCATCCGGGAGACCGGTGAGATTCGGCTCCGCATTAAATTCTGCCCTTCCCCCCTCTCTCTTTTAAGATTGAACTAACCTTTTGATTTCCCACTTTGCAGGGATGAAGTTTTCATTGGAGAACTTGCTGGAAGGGGCTGCTCAGAGGGAGGTCGTTGACGTGGACGAGCCCGTGGCGAAGAGGGCTCGCACGGAGACGAGCCGGGAGGTCGCAGCGGCGACCGCGCCCGGCCTAGCCGCCGCAGTTTCTCCGCCCAGACCTCCTCAGGGCGGCGCCCTTGGCGCCTCGGCCCCACGACCTGGCGGTGCAGCCGAGAGAGCTCCGGCGCCCGCCGCTCTGCCCACCGCCGGGCCCATTCCGGCCAGCAGTCCGACGGCACCGCCAGTGGCGACCACCGGTCCGTCGGCTGCGGCTCCAGCAGAAGGGGCGGCCGTCGCAGGGAACGGCCGAAGGGCCCAGCGCCGGTAATCTCGCACCGGGACTCGGTCATCCTCGACCGAGGGCTGGCGGAGAGGGTGATGGAGTATGCTTCCACCGCCGGGGACCGCCGAGCTCGGGGCGGCCGGGACTACGCGGATGCGCTGCTCGGCATCCTGCCCCAGCTCTTCTCGGTAAGTCTGTTCTTCAGCTTCAGCTCTTCTTTTCTCTTTCAATCCGAGGCCTCCTGCCTCGGTACTGACATGTTGCTTTTGTCCTTGCAGATCGGGAACGACGTCCTCCTACTGAGGAACTACCTTGTAGGGAACGCCAAGCGGGACTCCGAGCGGGAGCAGAAGCTCGGAAAGCTCGCTGCCGACGTGAAGGACTTGTGGACAAGGGGGCCGAGCTGCGAGCGGAGAAACAGGCCCTCCAGTCCGACCTGGGCGTTCCGAGGAGCGGAACAAGGAACTGGAGGCCTCCTTGGCGGAGGAGCGGACCTCCAACCAGCGCCGCACTGAGGAGGACGCGGCGGAGAAGGCCCGCCTGCAGGCCCACTCACTGTTCCTGGAGCGTCAGCTGGACGAGGCCGGCGGGAGGCGGCCATGGCGAAGGACCGGAGCTCGTACATCAACGGGCTCCTGGAGGCGGCGAAGCGGGAAGCGCTGGAGGCCGTCCCCAAATTCCGGGCTTCCGACGAGTTTACGTCGGAAGTCCGGGAGGCCGCCGTGGACTCCTTCCTGAAGGGGTTCCGGATGTGCCGGGAAAAGGTGGGGGCCTTCTTCCCCCAACTGGACCTGAGTGCGGTCGTCGTGGGCGGCAGGAAGCCGGGGAGCGAGGGCAGGGACCTCCGGGACGGCCCAAGCGACGCCTCAGGCGGCAGCTGCAGCACGACCCCGACCGATGACGCCGGGGCCCGACACCGCTCCGGAGCCGGTCGTCGTGGAAGTTGAAGAGGAGGCGCCCGCACCTCCGGCGGACGGCGCCGACCCTGCGCCCCAGTGACTGCTGACTTGTACTTTTGCTTTCCGTGTCTTTCTCTTTCTTTTGGGGAGTTCCGGCCTGTCGGAGCTCCCTGTTTGTACTGAACACTTTGTAATGAAGACTCCTTTTTTTATAAAATTTGTCTATCAACTTTGGCTCTTTTTCTTCTTCTTTGTTTGTTTGTTCCTGAGATGTCGGTCTGGGATACCTGAGACAACTGCGGGCCTGGTTCTTCCATACTAAATCGAAGGACGGGGTCTGCAAAACCATGTTGCGGCAAAGCAAGAATCCTGAGCAGGTCCGACTTTGGGCTGCCTTCATGCTTGCGCGGACAACACAGTTCCTGCACCATCTTCCGGGCCAAAACCTGGGATCCTCCGGACTGAGCTCGATGCCGCAGGCTTTCTCAAACCTTGCGCGGCTTGCTGAGCTGTGCTCCGGGCTTGCGTGGGCGAAGCGGATTCGGCGCCACCTTCCAGGCCGAAGCCCAGGATCTTCCGGACTGAGCTCGATGCCGCAGGCTTTCTCAAACCTTGCGTGGCTTGCTGAGCTGTGCTCCGGGCTTGCGTGGGCGAACTTGGTTCGGCGCCACCTTCCAGGTCGAAGCCCAGGATCTTCCGGACTGAGCTCGATGCCGCAGGCTTTCTCAAACCTTGCGCGGCTTGCCGAGCTGTGCTCCGGGCTTGCGTGGGCGAACTGGGTTCGACGCCACCTTCCAGGCCGAAGCCCAGGATCTTCCGGACTGAGCTCGATGCCGCAGGCTTTCTCAAACCTTGCGCGGCTTGCTGAGCTGTGCTCCGGGCTTGCGTGGGCAAACTGGGTTCGACGCCACCTTCCAGGCCAAAGCCCAGGATCTTCCGGACTGAGCTCGATGCCGCAGGCTTTCTCAAACCTTGCGCGGCTTGCTGAGCTGTGCTCCGGGCTTTTGTTGAAGTCAGAGAAGAATGTTTGAAGCGAAGAAGCTTTGTTAAAGGAACTGGGAGCCTTACATCACTGGTAGTACATTCTCAGGTTCGAGGGGTTCCATGTCCGGGGGAACCTGGCACCTCCCAACTCTTCCAAGTAACATGCCCCGTGAGGGAGGGCTTCTGCTACCCGATAAGGGCCTTCCCAGTTGGGTGAAAGCTTGCCGCACTCTCGTGGCTGGGAGGCTTCTGCACGCCGGAGGACCAAGTCCCGGGACGAAAAACCTTCGGCCGTACTCGGGAGTTGTAATATCTGGCTACACGTTGCCGGTATGCCGCCATTCGGATTCGGGCCTTGTCCCTTGTTTCTTCGAGGAGGTCTAGGTTGAGCATCATCCTGGCCGGGTTTTCTGTCTCGTCGTATTGTTCCACGCGCAGCGTGGGTATGCTGAGCTCGATCGGGATGACTGCCTCGGCCCCGAAGACGAGGTTGAATGGGGTTTCGTCGGTAGCCGTCCTTGGAGTGGTGTGGTATGCCCAAAGAACGCTGGGAAGCTCGTCGGCCCACCTGCCCTTGGCTTGGTCTAGCCGCGTGCGGAGGCCCTGAAGAATGGTCCTGTTTGTGACCTCGGCCTCCCCGTTGGTCTGGGGGTGCGCCACCGAGGTGAAGCGATGTTTGATGCCGAGGTCGTTGCAGAAATCCTCGAACTCTCGACAGTCGAACTGGCGTCCGTTGTCGGTGACCACGGTGTGGGGGAGGCCGAAGCGGCAGACGATGGACTTCCAGAAGAACTTGGCGACGTTTGCTTCGGTGATTCTTGCCAAGGGTTCGGCTTCGACCCACTTTGTGAAGTAGTCGATGGCCACTATCAGGAACTTCCGCTGGCCGGACGCCGGCGGGAATGGGCCAGCAGGTCCATCCCCCACTGGGCGAATGGCCATGGGGCTGAGAGCTGAGAGATCGGGTTGGAGGGTTGCCGCTGTACCGTGGCGTGGCGCTGGCACCGGTCGCATTTCTTCACGAAGTCGGCGGCGTCCTCCTTCATCGTCTCCCAGAAGTAGCCTTGACGAAGGGCCTTGTATGCCAATGCCCTGCCCCCCACGTGGTTCCCACAGATGCCTTCGTGAATCTCCTGGAGCACAAGCTTGGCTTCTGCGGGTCCAATGCACTTGAGGAGGGGATAAGAGTAGGACCTTCGATACAGCTGCCCGTCCATCAGGACAAACCGCACGGCCTTCTTCCTGATGAGGCGAGCCGCGTCTCGGTCTTCCGGCAGAATGCCGTCGGTGATGTACGCGGCGTACTTGTCCATCCAGCCGGGCTCCTGGCTGACCTGATGGACCCCCGCCGGTGCTTCGAGGCTTGGGACTTCGAGTCGCTCCACATGAGCGCGTCCCAGCATTGTGTCCGGCAGAGTCGCCAATCGAGAGAGAGAGCATCCGCGCGGGCGTTCTCCCTGCGGGGGATATGGAAGATGTTGAAGCGCCGAAACTTGGACGCGCCCGCCTTGACGAGCTCCAAATACTTCGCCATCTGGGGGTCGTGAGCGACGTACTCCCCGGACACCTGCCCCGCCACGAGCTGGGGTCGGTGAAAGCTCTGAGGTTGGTCACGCCCAGCTCGCGGGAGACCCTGAGTCCGGCGAGAAGCGCCTCGTACTCCGCTTGATTGTTTGTCGCGGGGAACTGGAAACGGAGCGCGCACTCGGCGACGACTCCGTCGCCGTTGGCAAGGATGAGCCCAGCTCCGCTCCCTCCGGAGTTTGAGGCTCCGTCCACATGGAGGATCCAAGCGTCCTCTCCGGGCTCGTTGGTGCCGACCTCCATCGGCTGGGCCGAAGAGTCCTCCTCGGGCTCCTTGCCCAGACCTGCGCATTCGACCAAGAAGTCGGCCAGCACCTGTGCCTTCATTGCCGACCTCGACCGATATGTAATGTCGAACTCGCTGAGTTTCAGTGCCCATTTGGCCAATCGCCCCGAGGTGTCGGGTCGGCTGAGCACCGCTTTCAGCGGTTGATCCGTCAAGACGGCGATGGGATGCGCTTGGAAATAGGGCCTGAGATGCTGGGCAGACACTATTAGCGCAAAAAACGAGTTTCTCGGGCCGGGAATACCTGAGCTCCGCATCCCGGAGGAGTTTGCTGGTATAGTACACCGGTCGCTGGATCCCGTGGTCGTCAGTTCGGACCAGGACAGAGCTGACGGCCTCCGGGGTAACGGCCAAGTAGAGGGTAAGCTCCTCCCCTTCCTCGGGCCTGGACAGCAGAGGTGGTGATGCGAGCGTCTTCTTCAACTCCTCGAAGGCCTGCTGGCATTCCTCGGTCCAGGCGAAACCGTTCATCTTCCTCAGCACCTTGAAGAAGGGACGGCAGCGGTCCGCCGACCTGGAAATAAAACGGCTAAGGGCCGCAACCCGACCGGTCAGCTGCTGCACTTGTTTCTTGGAGGCTGGCTGCTCCATGTCCAGGATGGCCTGGACCTTCTCCGGGTTGGCCTCGATTCCTCTCTGGGTCACCATGAACCCTAGGAACTTTCCGGCGGAGACCCCGAAGGCGCACTTCGCCGGATTCAGCTTCATCTGGTGGCGCCGGAGGTTGCCGAACGTCTCTGCCAGGTCGGCTACGTGGTCCGAGTCAAGTTTGCTCATTACCAGCATGTCGTCCACGTACACCTGCATGTTGCGGCCTATCTGGTCTTGAAGACTTTATTGACCAGACGTTGGTACGTCGCCCCCGCGTTCTTGAGGCCGAAGGGCATCATCCTGTAACAGAAAGTCCCGCGGTCAGTTATGAAGGCGGTACGCTCTTCGTCCTCCGGATTCATCCGGATCTGGTTGTATCCGGAGAAAGCGTCCATGAATGACAGGAGACGGTGTCCCGAGGTGGTGTCGACCAGCTGGTCGATCTTTGGCAGAGGGAAGCTGTCCTTCGGGCAAGCTCGATTGAGGTCGGTGTAGTCCACGCAGATCCTCCACTTACCGCTGCTCTTCTTTACCATGACCACATTGCTAACCAGCTGGGGTATTGGACTTCTCGGACGAAACCGGCGGCGAGAAGTTTCTCTACCTCCTCGTCGATCGCCTTCTGCCTCTCCATGGCAAAGCTTCTCTTCTTCTGGCGGACCGGGCGGCTGCCTGGGTCCACGTTCAGGCTGTGCATGATAATCTCGGGCGGAATACCCGGCATGTCGACCGCCGACCAGGCGAACACATCGGCGTTGGCACGGAGGAACTCCAGCAGGCGGGTTCGCTCCTCTTCGGGGAGCTGGGCCCCGACTTGCACCGTCTTCAGGGGGTCTGAACCAAGGGGAAAGGAGAGCAGGCGCTCTACGGGCCCTCCCCTGGGTTCCTTTTCTCTTAGGTCGAGGTCCTCGACCTCGCGGGCGAGCTCTGCGCCCTTGATGCCCGGGATTGTCTGCAGGCAGAGCGGGACTGGCTGGATCGTCCCCTTCATTTCCCCGAACCCGAAAGGCGTGGGGAACTGCACCAGCAGTCTCCTTGTGGAGATAGTGGCGTCTAGTCGGTTGAGCCCGGGACGCCCAAGAATGGCGTTGTAAGGCGAAGGGAGCTTGACTACAGTGAAAGTTACCATGATGGTCGTCTGCCGAGGCGGGGATCCGGCGGTAACTGGGAGAGTGATTTCCCCTTCGACTCCGACGGAGTCCCCTGTAAAACCTACCAGTGGGGTGTGCACTGGCTTTAGCTGGTCGAGAGACAAATTCATCCGAGAGAAAGCATCATAAAAAAGTACATCGGCCGAGCTTCCACTATCCACCATGATTCGATGTACAGGGTGTTTCGCGATGGTCATCTCGACCACCACGGCATCATCGTTTACATTGCTGCTAAGTTCCCCTCCTTTGGGAGGGATTACATTCTCCGGGGTTTCCCGGGCTCTTTTCTCTGCTCGGCCAGATCCGCGTGAGATCATGCCCACGGGCCTCTCTGTTGGCCGGTTGTCGATCGCAGGGACAGGTGGCAAGGCCGCGAGCGGCTGCTTTTCGGAGGGAGCCTCGTTCTTGACGAACTTCCGGAGGTATCCCCTCCCGATCAGCTCCTCGATCTCCCGCTTCAGGTGGCGGCACTCCTCCGTGTCATGCCCGTGCTCGCGGTGGAATTGGGCAGTACTTTGATTTGTCTCGGGCTGCCCTCGGGTTCTGAGGTGGAGGTCGGCGGAGATAACGCTCGCCCTCGATTTTCATAAGGATTTTGGCTCGAGGTGCGAGGAGAGGGGTGTACCTCCGCTCGGGGGCAGACTCGGCCCTCGGCCTGGGTTCGGGCGAGGGTCGGCTGGTGGCCGGGCCTCCGAGCTCCCGGGGCGTCCCTCAGGGTCGACTTCTTCAAAATCTTCCCGTCCAGCTCTCGACGGGTGCGGTCGGCCTCTCTGCTCGGATGTACTTGTGGGCGCGGAGGAGGAGCTCGGAATACGTCCTGGGCGGCTTCTTGTCCAGGGAATAGGTCAGGCGGGACGTCTTGAGCCCGCGCTTTAGAGCCAGCATAGCGACGGGCTCGTCCAAGCTGTAGATCTCCAGGGCCGCGGTCTTAAACCGGGCGATGTAGTCACGGAGCAGCTCCTGGTCCTGCTGGCGGACGGAGAAGAGGCTGTCCACCTCCCTTGGCACCTTTCGACAAGCGTCGAAATGCGCCACAAACTTTCCTTCCAGCTGCTGGAAGGAGCAAATGGATCCGGGCTCGAGACGGGCGAACCAGACTCGGGCGGCCTTCCGAAGGGTTGCAGGGAAGGCGATGCACAGAAGGGCGTCGGTGGCACCCTGGACCCTCATGAGGGCTTTATAACCCTCCAGGTGGTCCAGGGGGTCGGTGGTCCCGTCGTAGGGGTCCACCTGCGGCATGCGGAACCGTTTCGTGATTGGTTCCGCCTGGATCTCTTCGGAGAATGGGGGGCGGGAGTCGTAGCCCGCCGGGTCGGCTGACGAGTTCTGCAGGTCGGCGAATCGTCGGGCGAACTCCGCCAACTTGCGCTCGTGCTCTTCTAGGCGCCTTTCGGCCTGGCGCCTGATGGCTTCGTCGGTGGAGTCTTCCACCGAGACTGCAGGTGAGGGGGGGCGCTGATCGGTCTCGGCGCGAGGTCTGGACCGGTGTCGCTTGCTGTGATGCGCCGTTTCGGCCCCATCGGCCGGGGATCGACTCTCGTGATCCTCCGAGCCGGAATAGTTTCTCTTCGGGGGAGCTTGGCGGCCTCCTCGGGGGTTGGAGACGGCTTGCGGATGGGATGGCCTGCCCTGGATTGAGCGCAGGCTCCCACGCTGTCCTGCGACCCGGGCCGCGGGGGTCCCTGGCTGCGGCTGAGTGGCCAGGGACCGTTGCTGATGCTGGAGCTGTCGGACCGCTGAGGTCAAGGTCTGCAGCTGCTGGACGACGGCCGCAAGGGATCCGTCCGCCGGGGTAGGCTGCTGCAGAAGAGGGGGGGAGCCGGAAGCTCCCATTCGGGGGTGTGGCCCCCTGGCGGGGAGTGGGCTTCTCCCACTCGGCTGGTGGACGCCTCGCGACCACGAGTGACCACCATTGCTAGAGAGCGTGATACCTGCAAAAAGCTAGTTCCCACTGGGGGTTAGTGCCCTGCCCCCCTACCTGGTGCGCCAATCTGTTGCCGTCCTCGTCGCCGCGCCCGTGCAGAGGATCAGCCGATCCTCCTTGATCGCCTGGCAAAGGAGCCCCCCTTCCTGCGAGAAGCCTGCAACAAAGGGGTTAGAGGACCCTGGCCGGGGATTCCGGCGAGGGGGCTCCGACGGTCAAGTCAGTAGACGACGTGGAGGAACAGACTCTCCCTCCCAGGCCCCCTGGAGGGTCTCAGGTTTGGAGAGTTAACTGGTGAAGGGAAAGCACCGGGGACCGGAATCTCGACTGGGCCTGCCCGCTGAGCTCGCGTCCAGTATTCCCTTCTCGGGATCCCTGGTTTTCTTCCTCCCAGCGAGGCCTTATGCCGGTCTTTCCTTCTTGTCCCCAGGCTCGTTGGCTTACCTCGCAGTCTTTGGATCCTTCCCTCTTTATCTCCCTCCGTCGTGCGCTTGTCCTTTTCTCCCTCGAAAACTCCTCCTCCCTGTCTTCCTTTCTTTTCCCTTTTGGTGAAGGAGGCCAGGCGGCTTTCCGACCTCGTCCGCCGGGCCCAGCAGGAAAAGGCAAGGACAGAAGAGAAAAAGAGGGAAGGCGGCGCTGGCAGAGCGGCAAGTCGTCAGGCCTCGGGCTTCGTGAGGGTGCTCTTTTCCCGGGCGGGCGGGCGCTATCCGTTTACGGGCCCTGTTCCGTCAGGATCGGGTCTCTCGACCGCGGGACCTGCCGGGCCAATGTAAGTGACGTTCCGCGTGCCGCCGCCCTCCGTACGGGATGCCGTCTGGGGTCGGTACGGCCCGAGGGATGGCCTCGGGACCCGTCGCTTTCCCTGGGGCCTCTCCGTACGAGCGGTCTGGCCTCGGCTGAGTTGGACCTATCTCCGGGGACCAATTGGCGAGAGGCGAGGGATCGGCCGACCTCGGCTTAGGTGGACCCCTCCTGGGTGGACACCTGGCGAGGCGGCAGAGGGTCGCCTGGCTTCGGCCGAGGTGGGCCCGTCTCCGGGTGGCCACCTGGTGCAAGGCGAAGGGTCGGCCGACCTCGCACTAGGTGGACCCCTCCTGGGTGGACACCTGGCGAGGCGGCAGGAGGCCGCCTGGCTTCGACCGAGGTGGACCCGTCTCCGGGTGGCCACCTGGCGCAAGGCGAGGGGTCGGCCGACCTCGGCCGACCTCACTGGGTCGTCTCCTTCGCGCGCGGGCGCAGATGAGTCGGTGGAGGAACCCCGCGCCGAGCTCGACCTCAGCCTGGGAGGTCTGCTCTCGGATAATCGTCGGGCGGCGCGATCTTGCCGACCCCAGCTTTAAGGGCGTGGCGCTGATTCTGGCGGGGAAAACTCACACGTGGCTCGTTCGCATTCGGCGATACCTGAGCCTGGCCACGTCACTGTCACGGATGTAACAGGGCTGATTGAATTCACCAGGCGTCCAAGTGTCCGCCCTCCGATGGTGATCCACACAGAGCAGTGATCAAGACAACTCTATCTTCTTTTCAAAGGTTCCTTCTATTGAGTTCTTCTTCCAAGAACTCAATTGCTTGGACTATGGCTTGAATTCCTCCACACAAAAGCTTGCTTTCTTTTCTTGACTCCTTCTCCTCTTCCACCAAGACCTTGGCCCTTTAGACACCCTTGTCTTGAAGAAAAAGACCTTGTCCTAAGAGGACATGGCTTGTCTTAAGTTGGAGGAGAAATTAAGACAATGATGTCTTAATGTAAGAAAGAAAGGAAGAAATCAGAACTTCTTTCTTTCCTTTACCGTCGGAGACTTTACTTTTATTCTTGTTCAGTAGCAGAGTTTCGATAGAGGTTTACTCTGTAAAGGAAACAATGCAAGAGCAAGAAAAAAATAAAAGAGTCTTCAGGAGAGGAAGAAAGAAAAGATTACTCGTTCTGAATTTTCCCGACCCTTTAAATAATTCTCAGATAGGCACCTACACCCTCTCCGTAATGACTTTCTCACACCCTTCTCAATTTCTCACGCCCCATCCTCCTATCTCACGGCCTTCCAGATTAAATCCCATGGCATTTCTTAAAGGAAAAACCATGGGTTTAAAAAGGAAAGGGGTCGCGACTTTTCATCTCCGAAGAGATGTTATTTCGCGCGCCCGGGAGGAGTTAGCGCATTCCTTCTGTCTCAAAATCCATTAGCCATTGGATTCTCATCCAAGGGGGGAGAGATGGTGCGCTAATTGCTTAAGAAAGAGGCCGCCCCAAATAAAATCATCGGAGAAATTTTTGGGGCGCGCCAAGAGTCCATGCGCCATGGACTCTTCCTTAAGGCGCGCCAAGAGTCCATGCGCGCATGGACTCTTGGCATTTGGCATGAAAAAATAAAGGGGGCAGGTGGGGAGGCTAGCCAAGCTACATGGCTAGCCAATAGGGTTAGCCATATTCCTGTTTTCTCAATTAGGGTCTAATTAGGTCCAATTAGAACCCAATTTGAACCAATCCGGAACCCTAATTCGAATCCGATCTGAATAGAAGCTAGGATTTGCAATACCTGCTAGAGTGTTATCCTGCAAAGATGATTTAATTCCAAATTAAACTCTTGATCAATCCTCTTAAGTGTGTGACCCATTGGGTTCCATATCTAGCCAGCAGTGGGTTCGAATACAAGTTGACCTAATTTGATTAGAACTCTTTCTAATCGATTTAGGTCAAACCGGGCTTACCCGATTCGATCAATTAGGACTCTTCCTAACATGTGATCTTTGAACTTGATCAACCCCAAGACAAGATTGACGTCTAGCAACGTGTCATGTCTACCCGGAAGATATGGAAATTCTGATGAAATACCAAAATTACCCTTCAGTAGAGAGTTATCGTACAATTAAATCTTTCGATCAGCCAGCACCCAAAATATAACTATGGATATGGATATATGTCAAATCCAATATTATATTTATTTCTAGCTCAATCTTATAATGATGATTCGATTATCTTGATATTAGAAACCATCTCTAATATCTTCACTTTGATCAAAGATTCCCTGAATCATCATGTGATTGTTGACTAGCTAGATGCAATCTCCTCTTACTAAGAGTGATTGATTCCTTGTTGACCTACTCATTACCTTCACATCCAATTCACCATTCCCAGTATCAATCCTGTGCATGGCTCAGTGTCATGATTAGGATTGAACCAAAGAATGGGTTCATGTACATAAGGTACTTATGGCAGTCTCAGGTCAGAAGATTACTTGTACCACTCCCACTATGAGAACCTTCTATTAACATGTAGCTAAGACTCCATTAGATGTTCTCAAGTTGGATCATATCAGTGAACTCATTCTCCAATGAGCACCCACATCCCAGTATTAGTGTCATACACAAGTGACTGTGAGAGCAGTCACCCTTTCCAGTATACCCGGGATGTGCTAGTCTTATCAGAAAAACCCCGATCCCCTACTCAGGGTTCCTTTGACTAGGAATACTTTAGATTACGGTTTTAAGATTTTAGGTCTCACTGGTATGATCTCATCATAACCCAAAAATCATAGCCCTAATCTATGGGGTTCATCATATAACACAGCGTATGATGAAAAAATAATGCCTTTATTTAGAAAATTGTCAATTACAATGGTTTGGGAGATACAACATAGATTAGCTTGTAGGGCATATCCCTTTCAGTAATAAAGTCCATTCTTTAGGAATGCGTCGTCAGTCTAGTTTAGTTTTCTTGACCCTTTACTAGGCTTTGGCTCAGATTTTGGTTTGATTGAGAGCACCAGGAATTGGGATTTGTATTTTGTCCAGGGCTGAAATTGCATTCAATGTTTCGATCAATAGGTCTATAGGCTAGAGTCCCTTTGAAATTGTTCATGGATACAAGCCTCACACACCACTTGATCTGATTTCACTATTAGCCCACACACACAAGTCTCTTGATGCACTTGCATAACATGTAAAGGACTTGCATAAAGAAATTCATGAAACTTATAAGAAGTTGGCTGATTCTCAAAGACGAGTCAAAACTTTTGTTGAGAGAGACTATGTAATGATTAGGTTAAGGCCTGAGCGGCTTTCTCCTGGAACCGTTAGAAAGTTACATGCTAGAGGAGCTAGACCATTTAGAGTAGTGAAGAGAGTAGGATCCAATGCCTATGTGCTCGAGTTGCCTCCAGAACTAGGCAATAGCTCTACTTTCAACATTACAGACCTAGTAGAGTACAGGGAGCCAGCTGTGATTCCCAGTGAGCCTTTTGAACCTAATCCTGTTATTGAGAGTGATCCCGACCCTGTGTGTCCACCAACAAACTGGCCTGTGAGAAAAGAGCAGATTGAAAAGATCCTGGATGATCAGGTTATCTCTACTCGTAATCGAGGATACTAAAGATACTTGGTCCGCTGGCAAGGAAGGCTAGACTCTGATGACTCTTGGATCTCCCGAGAAGAACTACAAGATTTGGATCCAGACCTCTTGGAGAGATACCAGAGCCAACTTGAGCCTTACTCGACAAGGTCGAGTTCCTCCCATCCCGGGAGAATTGGTGCGGGCACCAGACTCAAAAGAAGACTTCAGGGCTCCATCTGGATCTCTGATTGACCTTGCCCGAAGAATTAGGGTTTTCTGGTTTTGTAATAAGGGTTGACCTGATCAACTCAATTTTGAGTCTGTAATTTTGTCATTTCAATTTTTGTTGGATCATGTTGACTCAGTCGAAGTCCAAGGCCCAGGTAGGTGTCATTCCCTTTGCCATAGGGCACCACATTTTCCAGCTACAAGTGGGTGCCACACTCCCTGCTACATCTCCATCCAGTGTACCTTTGTCCCCACGCCTCAAGTAAGCAGGTTCTTTTTTCTTGCACCACTTGGGGGAGAAATCCATCAAGATACCTCAATCCAAGGAGGAGCCAACTTCTTTCCAAATAAACCCAAGCCAGGATGGCAAGAATTTTTCTTGAAGAGAGGATCAAGGAGGTGCCCCACAATGTCCATAAAAATCCAAGTTATAAAAGGGAAGAGAGCATGTCTTGTGGAGAAAATCAAGGAGGCACCCAAAAGTTTCCAAAAGTGCCAAAGCCATGAAAGGAAGAAGCCTAAACTTGTGGAGCAAGACTAGGAGGTGTCCAAAAGAGCCAAACCATGAAGGGAAAATCCTTGATTCATGGAGAGATACTAGGAGACACCCCATAACCTGCCATTTGGAGCTGATTTTCAAGTTTTCTTGGAGTTTTGGGCCGCCCACTCATGGAAGGAGTCTTGGGAAGAGATTTGATGCCTAAAGTATGGGTTAGTCCTATTAGTCCCACATGGGAAATGCATAAAATTTTATTTTTTTGTTATGTCTATATATTCAACTCTATGTAACTCTTGAATTAAAAATGATGAATCAAATCAATTTCTTTGTGAGCAACTTTGTGTTTCTCTCTTCCGCACTTGTATTCAGGTGTTGAGCTCCATGAGGGAGTGAATCGGGTTCCCTAGGAACCTTGAGGAGGTGTGAGATCTCCAACCCCAAAACCCTAGCTTAGTCCACCCATCTCTACTCCACCACCACCAAACCCTAATTTTCCATCTTCATCCCATGGCCCTCTCTTCCACATCGAAGCCAGTCACCAGCATCCAGGTTCAGATCAACTGTTTCAACTACAGAGCCAGTTCAAATGAGAGTCAGATCAGTATCAAGATCTCCGGAACTTCTACATCCAACAATCTTCATTAAGTCCTCAGGTCAGTGTCTTTCTTTGAGTTTCTGGTTCTTCTTTTGTTCTTCTTCTTCCAGATCCCGAGTTCGAGAAGGAGGCCAACCTTGCCATAGGACTACAATCCGAGGATCCATTGCGAAGATACCCCGTCTCCAAGGACCCTACAATCTACTCGAGAGTGTCCTCCAATTGAAGCAACGAGAGATATCACTGCTAGGTAACAAGAACCTTCCCTTCTCACTTTGTCTGTTTCATTGAAACTCAGAGCAAACCCTAGATCTGGGGGTTTCTCAATCCCCAGCGATCCTACTTTTGAGTTACTCTGATAATCCACTCCTTTTAATTGTGCTCTCTATCATTTCTTAGTTTCTTTCAACATTAGTTTATCTTTCCTTTGAGTCAAAGCCGACTTCTGAAAATATATTAAAAAAATATATATTAATTTAATTTACTTTCGCATCGCATCTTCTTTTTCTTTCGTTCTGCATCATTTTTGGTACCAGAGTTTTCGTTCTGCATCAGAAGGCCACACGGTTCGTATTGATGGACGAGCTACTGTATCGGAGGTCCTACTCCTACTCGCTCCTGAAGTATCTGAGACCCACCGAAGCCGTGCTCGTGCTCCAGGAGATCCACGAGGGCATCTGCGGGAACCATGTGGGGGGTAAAATGCTGGCGTATAAGGCCCTCCATCAAGGTTATTTTTGGGAAACAATGAGAGAAGACGCGGCTAACTTTGTAAAGAGGTGCGATCAATGTCAGCGACATGCTGTGGTGCAATGTCAGCCTGCTGCTCCACTCTCCTAGCTTTCCGCCCCATGGCCGTTCGCTCAGTAGGGCATGGATCTCCTCGGACCTTTTCCTCCAGCATCCGGGCAACAGAAGTTCCTAATTATGGCTATCGACTACTTCATGAAGTGGGTCGAGGCCGAGCCTTTGGCCTGGATCACGGAGGCAAATGTCACCATGTTCCTCTGGAAGTCAATTATCTATCGCTTCGGCTTGCCCCACACCATCATCACCGATAATGGATGCCAGTTCGATTGTTGGGAGTTCGAGGAGTTTTGTGACGACCTCAGAATCCATCACCGTTTCACCTCGGTGGTGCATCCTCAAACAAATGGAGAAGCCGAGGTAACAAACAAAACCATCCTGCAGGGCCTCCAAACAAGATTAGACCAGGCCAGGGGAGGTGGGCAGAAGAGCTCCCGAGCATCCTGTGGGCATACCATACCACTCCAAGGATGGCCACGAACAAGACCCCTTTCAACCTCGTCTTCAGAGTGAAAGCGGTCATTCCAATTGAGCTAAGCCTACCGACCTTGTGCATGGAGCAGTATGACGAGGCGGAGAACCCGACGTAGCTGCTGCTGAACCTGGACCTCCTTGAAGAAACGAGGGATAGGGCCCAAGTTCGGATGGCGGCTTACCGGCAACGAGTGGCCATATACTACACTCCAGGGTGCGACCGAAGTCCTTCTGCCAAGGAGACATAGTGCTGCACTGCGCTGAAGCCTCCCAGCCGTGGGAGAGTGGAAAGCTCTCCCCAAATTGGGAAGGCCCTTATAAAGTGGTGGAGGCACTTCCCCATAGGGTGTATTACCTGGAGGAGCTAGGCGGATCCCGATTCCCACGCACTTGGAATGCCTCAAACTTGAGGATGTACTACCAATAGTGTAAGGCTTCCCAAACTTCAATAATAAAATCTTTTTCACCAAATGCCTACTCTCGTCTTGTAGGACAAAAGCCATCCAGCTCTAGGTTCGGCGAGCATGGGCATGGTGAAAGATCCATGAAGGCGCGAAGTCCCCTCTCATAAAAATCCGGAGTTCAGTCCGGAGTGTCGCACGGAATTAAATTCTGACATGCGACCCTGGAGTTCAGTCCAGAAGAGGTCCCAGAGACTGAGGTCCCGGTCCTACAAAATCCTGGAGAATAGCTTGGTAGGTCGCGGAAGGCTCAATTCTAGCCTCCGGCCCTGGGGTTCTGTCCGGAAGTTCACAAGGAAACTGGTTCCAAAGCGAAGTCCTGGACCTCGGTCTGGAAGGTGGAGCAGAACCCAGTTCGCCCACGCAATCCCGGAGCTCAGCCCGAAATGCACCATGGGACTTAGTCCCGGTGGCTAGCTCCGGGGTTCAGTCTGGAAGATGCACGGAAAAAAAAAAGAAAAAAAAAAGAAGAGAGAAGGAACAAGTCAATGAAAAAGGAACTTTCATTTTTATGAAAAGTTTCTTACAAAAGGGGCTAGACAGGCCGGGTGACCCAAGGAAAGAAAATAAACAAGCTCATACGAGAGCAAAGTGAAGAAAAAGAAAAGGAGCCGCTGGCTACTCCGCTGCAGTTCCATCCTCCTCCGACCGGGGGCACCATCTCCGTCGGCGGTGTCGTCAGAAGGCTGATCGAAGACCGCCACCTCAGCAGCCACTGCAAGTGAATCTCCCTCGGTGGGCTCCTCCCTCCGGCCACCCAAAATGACTCCGCTGAGGTCGAGCTCGGGGAAAAAAGAACTTACCTTTTCCCAGTATATCTCAAAGCCCTTCAGGAAGGAGTCGACGGCCACCTCTTGTACCTCCACCTTGAACTCTTCGGAGGCCCGGAACTTCAGCACGGCCTCCCGCACCTCCTTCTTGGATGCCTCCAGCAGCCCGTTGATGTAGGAGTTCTTGTCCTTGGCCGCACTGAGCTCCTTGAGGACCTCCTCAACCCGGTGCTCCAGTGACCGTGATTGACCCCTTAGGCGTGACACCTATGCCACATCGTCCTCAGCCCGACGCTGGTTTGAGATCCTCTCCTCCGACAGAGAGGTCTCGAGCTCCCTTACGCGCCCCTCGGCATGACCCAGGTCCATCCGAAGGGCCTGGTTGTTCTCTCATAGCTTGGCCCCCTTCTCCATGAGGTCTTTTATGTCAGCTACGAGTTTGCTGAGCCTCTTCTCCTTCTCGGCATCTTTCTTGGCGTAGCCCGAGAGGAAGTTCCTCAGAAATAGAACATCAGTCCCAATCTGTGTCAAAGAAAAGATAGGATGTCAGTAAGATCCAACTAGAACATTAAAAGATAAGAGTCCGGGGCTTACCGTGAAGAGCAATAGGAGGATCCTGAGCAGCACATTAGCATAGTCCCGGCCGCCCCTCAGATGGGCGGTCCGGGGGGTGCTCGCGATCTCCAACATCCTCTCTGCGAGCCCTTGATCACGGATAATGGAGGAGCTGGCAACGAGACTGGGGGTGGAATGTGAGCGTTGGTGGCAGGCAGAGCGGCTGCCCCTCCGCTGTGCGCTGTGGCTGCCGGTGGGGCCGCTATCACCCTGGTGGCCACCGCGAAGGCGACGGTGTGGCAACCGGAGCAGGCACCGCCCGAGGAGGTTCTGACCTCCTCTCTCCCTCGACCCCGTCGAGCTCGATGACAGGGACATTGGGCACACGGACTGAGGCGACCTCAGAGCAGGACCCGTTGCCCGGGACCGGTAGCAGCAGAATGTGGGCGCGGACCCCTGGCTCACCTCAGTACGAGCCCTCTTCACTGGGGCCTCCTGGGCCCCTTGGCGGCATCCCTCTTCTGGGCGCCCTCCATCAGGCTTTCGATAGAGAACTTCATGCTTGAAAGAAAAGACAGTTAGGCCAGTATAAAAGAAAAGAAGTGCAGAGCGAAAAACAAAGGTGAAAGAAGGAGATCCAGGGTCTCACCCAACTCCCGGATGGGACTGATCCCTACCTTGAATAAATTTTGCTCTGAAAGCAGAACATCGAGAGCCGGGACCACGTCATGATGCAGCACGAAAGCTCTGATACCAAAATTGATGCAGAACGATTGCTCTGAAACCAAAATGATGCAGAACGAAAATATGGAATGCGGAAGCAAATTAAAATTAATGTACATTTTTTTTTTTTATGTATTTTCAGAAGTCGGCTTTAACTCAAAGGAAATATAAACTAATGTTGAAAGAAACTAGAAATGACAGAAAGCACAATTAAAAGGAGTGGATTATCAGAGTAACTCAGAAGTAGGATCGCTGGGGATTGAGAAATCCCCAGATTTAGGGTTTGCTCTGAGTTTCAATGAAACAGACAAAGTGAGAAGGGAAGGTTCTTGTTACCTAGCAGTGATATCTCTCCCGATAATTCAATTAACCAACTCCTACCTGATGGGGTTATTGAGGGGACCCCTGCCACTCAAGGAATTCAGGAGCTAATCCTAAGAGAAGACCCTTTTGAGGAAGTTCAGGAAGAGGAAATTACACCAAATGAAATTTTAAGTGAGAATACCCCTGAACTCATTGAGGAATCCAAAGAAGACATCCCTGAGTCAAATCTGGTAGAGAAGTGTGAAGAAGGAAGGGGTTCACAAGAATTGCCCATTGAGAAGGTCCAAGAACAAGAAAAAGACAGTAGCTTAGAGGACTTTCTAGATAAACATTCCAAAGACCTTCATGATAACCTTCCACCTTCTAGGAGCACCCCAGCCTATCCTAGAACTTGCACTTGTAGACCCTCCTGGAGCAAAGTATGAGGTTTGGATGAGTGCACCTATAGAACAATGTCCTCATTTTAAGGTCGTTCTGAATAACCAAGGTATTTCTTGTTTCCTATAAGCCACCTCAAAACTCTGATTCTTATTTCCTACCCTTCCCTGAATCTTCTCATGTTTCTAGAGCTATGGGATTACACTTTACTGAGATTTCTAGGTTGCAAGACTCCTTAGAACCTATTAGGTTTGCCACCTACTTCTGGAAGACCTTATGGCACCTACTAGGCATCCATAATAAGTTTTCATGCTCTGCATGCCCTCCTCCGACCCAAGGTCAAACCTAGAGAGCCTTAGTTTGTTAGGTTTAGACCTAGGGTTCCTTTGGAATAAAGTCCATTCTTTAGGAATGCGTCGTCAGTCTAGTTCAGTTTTTCTTAACCCTTTACTAGGCTTTGGCTCAAATTTTGGTTTGATTGAGAGCACCAGGAATTGGGATTTGTATTTTGTCTAGGGCTGAAATTGCATTCAATGTTTCGATCAATAGGTCTATAGGCTAGAGTCCCTTTGAAATTGTTCATGGATACAAGCCTCACACACCACTTGATCAGATTTCACTATTAGCCCACACACACAAGTCTCTTGATGCACTTGCATAGCATGTAAAGGACTTGCATAGCATGTAAAGGACTTGCATAAAGAAATTCATGCCAAATAACTTTAAGTAATGAAACTTATAAGAAGTCGGCTTTGACTCAAATGAAAGTTAAACTAAATTGAAAGAAACTATATAATAATTGAAAGCACAATTCAAAGAAACTAGATTATCAGAGTAGTTCAGAAGTAAAGGATCACTGGGGGTTGAGAAACTCCCAGACCTAGGGTTTCGCTCTGAACTTTCAACAGGACAGAAATAAAGAGAAGGGAAGGGTTATGTACCAGGCAATGATCTTCACAGAGTTTGGTGGAAGGACTCTCTTGAGCAGATTGTTGGATCCCCGGATTCAGAGCCCAGTCTAGGGTTTCTATTTTGCTTGCTTGTTTTAAGTCTCTCTCCTTTTTACTTTGTCTGCTCGAAGTAGACTCCCCAGGACGTCCGGTCCTAGGAACGAAGCGAGGTGCAAACCTCCTCTTCCCATTCCACGAGGTGTTCCTAGGGCGTGTAGGGGATCCGTTGGGTTACAACTTCGTAGCAGGAATTGTAAACGGGGAAGCACCATGTTTTCAGTCCGTAACTTTCCTGTTACAGGAATTGTTTCTCAGTGCAGGTAACTTCGAATTGCATGATTTTTGTTTTGTTGGAACCAGTATAATTGAAGCTATTTTACACAATTTCCTGTGATTTAATGGTTTCCATGAAATTTCTGAGAGTTAAATTACTGCAACTCTGTTTTGTGTTCTGCAATTCAATTATCTTGAGTGAACATCTCCTAACTCATCCTAAGGGCATTTGAGCATCTAAGATAAGGGGAGGAGTTGATAACCTCTCCTTAGCCCAAAACCACCACCACTCATTCGATCCTAAGCCTAATTTTAAAATTTTATAGACTTAATTTGCCCTAGTGGGCTAGGGACATCAACAAGTCGGGTCAAGGCTAGTGTTGAGTCAGTTTGTTAGTTACTCTGTGTGCGTTTGTACTCAGTGTCTAGAAGCGGTGGTTCAGGGACTACATCCCCAAGGGCTTGTGTGCTGGTCCGCCTACCTGGCCATCACTGATTGGTGTCTAGGATTGGCAATTAGGGACCTAACACTCCCCTTACACCTGCCTGGCTGAGTCCCGAGTTACTACAGGCTAGCTTGCCAGTCTGATTGGGCATCTAGTTTGGGCTCTAGGTCTAGTAGCCCGTAGTCGATTCAGTTGAGTCTCATTTTGTGTGTTTGCTTGCATCATCATGTCTACCCGGAATGGAGTACCCTACCAACCTGGTCAACCCAACCTGATTTAGAGGCCATGGTTAGAGCTCTTACTGAAAGTATGAACAATTGAGCCAGGATTTGACTGCTACTATTACCCAGTGTAAAGGACAAGTCCATGAGAATTTTACCCAGCTTAGGGATCAAGTCCAAGTACTTGAGAAACGTAGACATCAAAATTGGATCCCTGATCCAAAATTTAATAGGCCCCAACCTCATCCATGCCAGGAGCCTAGGAGGACCTTATACCGTGATCCCGAGCATAACCTTAGGAAGCCTAACCATGATATCTATAATGTGGATCGTGTCTATGAGAGGTCCTTACAATATTCTAGACCAGTCACTCACAACCCAAGTCTTTTAGATCAAACCATTTAGATCCACACCCATGCCCAAGTAAGGTCTCTACTAGCTTGAAACCCAGTGTGACCCAGGTTCCTATATCACAAGAATGTTTGTTTTGTGGAGAAAGAGGCATAATCTAGTCAGTGCCCATGCATAGGACTAGCTTGTGCTCAGCTAAGTGGTAAGAGTCCTAAGAATGACATTAATGAGGGAGAACCCAAGCCTACCAATGAGGAAGAAGGGTTAGGTATGACAAGCCCAGAATCAGTTGACCCGATTACCACTGACCCGAAACCCATTGAAGATGGCATCAAGGAAGTATATGATGCTAGCTTGAGTCTAGTTGATGAATATGAGGGGGAAGAACTTGAAGAATGTGACATCGATACTATTGGTTCCTTACCTGAGGAGACCTTGGAAAGCAACCAAGTGGTAGGACCTAGTTCAGAAATTCAAGAGATTGTGAGAACAAGGTTCCTTTAGTCAAATACCCCCAGGAAGAACTCATAGTGTTAGCCCGAGATATCATGCATATCCTCTAATGATAGTCATTCCCCAAGTACCAATTGAAGATCTTTGCACTAAACTGTTTAAGTTTGCCCACCCTATGGTAGATCCTCTCCTTAGGATGAATGAAATCAATTTCTTTGTGAGCAACTTTGTGTTTCTCTCTTCCGCGCTTGTGTTCAGGTGTTGAGCTCCGTGAGGAGTAAATCCAGGTTCCCTAGGAACCTTGAGGAGGTGTGAGATCTCCAACCCCAAATCCTACCAAAACCCTAGGTTAGCCACTTCAATTCCAAACCCTAGCCGCCCATCATCTTTTTCCTTCCACCAATCATCCAGACCCTAATCTACCTCATCATCTCACGGCCCCTCTCTTCCAAGTAGAGGCTGACCACCAGCATCCAGGTCCAGATCTGCTACTTCGAATACAGAGCAATCCCAGAGGAAGTCAAACCAGCATCCAGGAGAATCAGGATTTCAGCAACATCAATTTTTCAAGTTCTTCTTATCTGGTAAATCCTTTCTTTGAGTATCTGGTTCCTTAACTTGTTCTTCTTCTTTCCTAGATCCTGATTTAGGAGAAGCCAACTCTGCCAAAGGACCATTATCGGAGGATCCATTGCGAAGATACCTTGACTTTCGGGATCCAATAATGTGCTCGTGAGTGTCTTTTTTCCACCAAATGGAGCGATATCACTGCTAGGTAACAAGAACCTTCCCTTCTCACTTTGTCTGTTTCGTTGAAACTCAGAGCAAACCCTAAAATCTGGGGGTTTCTCAATCCCCAGCGATCCTACTTCTGAGTTACTCTGATAATCCACTCCTTTTAATTGTGCTTTCTATCATTTCTTAGTTTCTTTCAACATTAGTTTATATTTCCTTTGAGTTAAAGCCGACTTCTGAAAATACATAAAAAAAAAAATGTACATTAATTTTAATTTGCTTCCGCATTCCACATTTTCGTTCTGCATCACGTCACCCAGCATTTGTGTGTAGACTTGGTCCGCCGCTCAACCTGGGAGTTCCGATCGGGGACCGGTCCGGCTCACTCCAGACCCAGTCGACATCCTCGACCGAGGCAAGAAGAAGCGGTTCTTCCAACCCTTGATCGATGAGGGGAGGTCAAACATGAGGCACTAGGCCGGGGCAAAATATACCCCAGCCATCATCAGTAGAATAACGCTTCAGGGTGAAGAGGGCCCTGAACAGAGAGAAACGAGCAACAAACCCATGGAAATGATAGAAGATGATGAAGGCGAAGATGACCCGGATGGCGTTGGGAGCTAACTGGGCCGGGACGAGGCAAAATTGACTGAGAAAGGAAAGAAAGAAGGGATGAAGGGGGAAACGAAGACCCCCGATAAGGAGTTTTCATAGAAGGCAACCCTCCCAGGACCACTCGAGGTTACTCGGTCCCTGGGTCCTGGGAGTGAAAGACAGATTGAATTCGGGACCCCATAGGTATCCCGAATCCAAGAAAGGTCATCTCTGGTCATCGTCGAGCGTAACCAGAGAGACCCGAAGAAAAGACCTCCGCCACCGGAGGAGGAAGAAAGGAAATGGGACATGCAAAAACTACATGGGAAGTGGTGCGGGCACCAGACTCAGAAGAAGACTTCAGAGCTCCATCTGGATCTCTGATTGACCTTGCCCAAAGAATTAGATTTTCTAGTTTGTAATAAGGGTTGACTTGATCAACTCAATTTTAGCTTGAGTCTGTATTCCTTGCAGTTTATTTTGTTGAGTCATGTTGACTTAGTATGGTCTAGGACTTCAACCTGGGGTGTCACATTTTTTTCCAAGGCCAAGCAAGTGGGCGCCACACTCCCAGCCACACTCCCAGCCACACGCCTGAGTCCAGGGGGCGCCACATCTCCATCCAGTAGGCTTTGGTCCCCACACCAAAGATAGCAGGTCCCTCCTCTCATGCGCCACTTAAGGAGAAGACAATCTGGGAGCCACAATTCAAGGGGGCGGCCAGGTGTTTCCATAAGAGCCAAGCTATGAAAGAAAGGAGCAAAGCTTGGGGAGGAAGACTAGGAGGTGCCCAAGTAATTCCAAATAAAACCAGTATAAAAGGAAGGAAATTTCTCTTGAAGTGCAAGGTTAAGGAGGCACCCAAATACTTCCAAATAAGACCGATCATGGAAGGAAAATTTTTTTCTTGAAGATCAAGGCTAGGAGGCACCACCCACTTTCCTTTTGAAGCCACCAATCAACATTGTGGAATCTTTTGGCTAGCCATAAGTGTAGGGATTGATCCTACAATCCTAATTTGAAGATCCCCTCCTTTAGTCCCACATGGGAAGATGTAAACCCTACTCTCTTGTAAAGTCCTAAAAATAAAACCCTTGTAAACTTTAAAGTAATCTGATGAATGAATTAAAATTTTTGTGTGAGCAACATCTGTGTTTTCTCTCTTCCGCACTTGCATCCAGGTGTTGAGCTCCGTGAGGGAGTAAATCCGGTTCCCCAGGAACCTTGAGGAGGTGTGAGATCTCCAAACCCCAACCCTAGGTTAGCCACTTCACTCTCCAAACCCTAGCCGCCCATCATCCTTCTCTTTCCCAAGCCCTAGCCTATCCCACCTCTCATAGCCACTCTCTTCAATCAAGGTCGGCCCCGGCATCCGGGTCCAGTCCAGATACTTCAGATCCAGAGCAATTCCCAGAGGAAGTCAGATTAGCCTCCAGAAGAATCCAGATTTCAGCAACATCACTTTCAAGTTCTCAATCTGGTAAATTCTTTCTTGAGTATCTGATTCCATCACTTGTTCTTCTTCTTTCCCAGATCTTGAGTCCAGGAGAATCCGACTCAGCCACAGGACCAGTATTGGAGGATCCATTGCGAAGGTATCCCGAATCCGAGGATCCAACAATCTGCTCGAGAGAGTTCTTCCACCAAACTTTGTAAAGATCACTGTCTGGTTGGTAACCCATCTCTTCTCTTTATTTCTGTCCTGTTGAAAGTTCAGAGCGAAACCCTAGGTCTGGGAGTTTCTCAACCCCCAGCGATCCGTTACTTCTGAACTACTCTGATAACCCAGTTTCATTTAATTGTGCTTTCAATTATTACCTAGTTTCTTTCAATTAGTTTAACTTTCCCTTTGAGTCAAGCCAACTTCTGAAAAATATATATAAAAAAAAAAAAACACAAAAAAAGATTAGTCTTAATTTACTTCCGCATCGCATCATCTCTCTCTTTGTTCTGTCATCAGGAAGACCTAGGACACCTAGGATGCCTATGGTCATGGCCCCCGGCCGAAGCTGCCTCCGAACCTCAATCGGAATCTCTTCCCCCTCTGAGGATGAAGACGATGGAGTTCTCGGCCGGAAAGGACTGGCCTCATCCGGGTTTGAAGAAACATGACGGCGACGCACCATCGAGGAAGAGAAGCAGGAAGGAAATGGGGTTCGAATAACGAAGAATCAGAGATAGAAAAAGAAGGAAAGGTCACAGGCACCATCGGGATGTTTTGAACCAAAGGAATAGCAACCCCTTGGAGATGAAGGAGACCGCTGCAACTACCCGACACGAGTATTAGAAAGCCGAGAGGCCTCATTTTTGGAAAGTCCCCCTTCTTTTCAAACTCAATCAACATCACCATATGCCTCTTTCCGCCCGGTCCCTCAGATAACCGCCACGTGGAGGCACGCCTGATATCGATGCTTCGGTCTGATGGAAACTACATCGATTTTGAAATGGCGTATTGTTAATGGCCCATCAGACGCGTGCACGTGGTAACCTCCCACAGGGTCTCGGGCGCAGTAGAAGTGGTGGCAGTGATCATGGCAATTATGGCACGGGATTTTTGCATTTCCACATCATCTCCACATTAACTCCCACGCCCCAAGCCACGATGCTTCGATGGGACCTGGAGATGGGGGGCAATTGATATGGCTACATCGCTGATGTGGAACATGCATCAGATCCAACTGGATGCCACCGGTGCAGCATGGATATTTCATTCAAAATTCCTCACTCGCGAAATGGCATTCTGCTCCTTCGCTAGGTGGCACCCCAAGATGGGTCCACCTCTACCGAGGTCGAGCCAGGCTCTCTTGCTCCTTCACCAGGTGGCACCTCAAGACGGGTCAACCTAGGCTGAAGTCGAGCCTCTCTCTGCACTTCGCCAGGTGTCCACCGAGGAGGGGTCCACCTAGGTCGAAGCTAGCGGCCCCCTGCTCCCTCGCCAGGTGGCATCCCAAGACGGGTCCACCTCTGCCGAGGTCAAGACGGGCTCTCCTGCTCCTTCGCCAGGTGGCACCCCAAGACGGGTCTGCCTCGATCAAAGTCAAGCCTCTCTCTGCCACATAGCTAGGTGTCCACCCAAGAGGGGTCCACCTCGACCGAAGCTGGCGACCCCCTGCTCCATCGCCAGGAGGCACCCAAGATGGGTCCACCTCTGTTGAGGTCGAGCCGGGCTCTCCTGCTCCTTCGCCAGGTGGCACCCAAGACGGGTGCACCTCGATTGAAGTTGAGCCTCTCTCTGCCTTTGCTAGGTGTCCACCCAGGAGGGGTCCACTTCGGCCAAAGCTGGTGGCCCCTGCTCCCTCGCCAGGTAGCACCCCAAGATGGGTGCACCACTGCCGAGGTCAAGCGGGCTCTCCTGCTTCATTGCCAAATAGCACCCCAAGACGGGTCCACCTCGGTTGAAGTCAAGCCTCTCTCTGCCACTTTGCCGGGTGTCCACCCAGGAGGGGTCCACTTGGCCGAAGCTGGCGGCCCCCTGCTCCCTCGCCAGGTGGCACCCCAAGACTGGTCCACCTCTACCGAGGATGAGCCGGGCTCTCCTGCTCTTACGCCTGGTGGCACCCCAAGACAGGTCCGCCTCGACCGAAGTCGAGCCTCTCTCTGCCACATCGCCAGGTGTACACCCAGGGGGGTCCACCTCAGCTGAAGCTGGCGGCCTTCTGCTCCCTCGCCAGGTGGCACCCTAAGACGGGTCCACCTCTGCCGAGGTCGAGCCGGGTCTCCATCTCCTTCGCCAGGTGGCACCCCAAGACGAGTCCACCTCGATCGAAGTCGAGCCTCTCTCTACCACTTCGCCAGGTGTCCACCCAGGAGGGGTCCACCTTGGTCGAAGCTGACGGCCCTTGCGCCCTCGCCAGGTGGCACCCAAAGACGGGTCCACCTCTACCGAGGTCGAGCCGAGCTCTCCTGCTCCTTTGCCAGGTGGCACCCCATGACGGGTCCATCTCGGCCGAAGTCGAGCCTCTCTCTACCACATCGCCAGGTGTCCACCTAGGAGTGGTCCACCTCGACCGAAGCTGGCTGCCCCTACTCCCTCACCAGGTGGCATCCCAAGACAGGTCCACCTCTGCCAAGGTCAAGCCGGGCTCTCCTGCTCCTTCGCCAGGTGGCACCCCAAGATGGGTCCACCTCGGCCGAAGTCGAGCCTCTCTCTATCACTTCTCCATGTGTCCACCTAGGAGGGGTCCACCTCGGCCGAAGCTGGTGGCCCCTTGCTCCCTCGCTAGGTGGCACCCCAAGATGGGTCCACCTCTACCGAGGTCGAGCCAGGATATCCTGCTCCTTCGCGGGTGGCACCCCAAGACGGGTCCACCTCGGTCGAAGTCGAGCCTCTCTCTGCCACTTCGCCAGGTGTCCACCCAGGAGGGGTCCACCTCAGCCGAAGCTGGTGGCCCCTACTCCCTGGCCAGGTGGCACACCAAGATGGGTCCACTTCTGTCGAGGTCAAGCCGGGCTCTCCTGCTCCTTCGCAAGGTGGCACCCAAAGACAGTTCACCTCTGCCGAAGTCGAGCCTCTCTTTCTGCCACTTCGCTAGGTGTCCACCTAGGAGGGGTCCACCTCAGTTGAAGCTGGCAGCCCCTCCACCAGGTGGCACCCCCTGACGGATCAACCTCGGCTGAAGTCAGCCCTACTCTACAAAGCCTCGAGGAGGCAGAGGCATGGTTCACGTGGTCGCCACTAGGATCGGCATGCACTGTGTCCCGTACATGGCGCTAGTATGGCCTGCAGTGATACGCGAAACCTCATTTACATCAGATTAGCAGGGCCTCATGATTGAGGAATAAAATCCTTGCGGGCAGAGGCCTGAAATACTAGAAGCCCACCATCAACGCCTCGAAAGGAGGGCTCCCGTGTTCGGCTCAAGGTCTCGCCATTTTTCTCCCTTTCGTGACACACGGTAGACGAGCGTGCCGGCAACTTAACTCCGGACTTGAAGGAGAGAGGGAAGGAAGATCCATGATGGGGATCCAAGGCAGGTCCGGGTTTTTTCTATTTTTCTTATTTTCTCAGAATTTTTTTATTTTTCTATTCCCGCTATTCCAACTATCCCCGCTATTCTGGTTTTGTTCTTGGTTTATCCCAGAGTTATCCCAGTTTTATTCCATCTTCACTGTCTTTCTCCCGTGGTTTTAAAACGAATTTCAAAACCCTAGCCCTACCCTGTCGGTCCCAGATCCGGGCCACCCGACCCCCGGCCGCCACCGCCGAACCGCCGCCGGCGCTCACCGGCCCCGCCCTCGCTGGAGAAGTCGCCGCCCCACGCCCGTGGGAAGACGAACGGACGCGGAGGCGACCGCTCGCCATGGCCCATGGTCATCGTCGTCGCAGCTGCCGCCGTCGCCGCCGCCTGCTCGCCGCCGTTCCTGCCGCCCGCCGGCCCTCGCCCGGCCGCCGATGGGGTCCGCCACCGTCCACGCCCGTGGGAAGATGAATGGACACGGGAGGCATCCGTCCGCCCACGTGCGCCCCTGCGCCGCCGCCGCCGTTGCCGCCGCCGCCCGCACGTCCGCCGGCCACCATCCTGCCGGCCGCGGCATCCCCGCCATCCACCGGCCATGATGTGGATCCAAGGCAGGTCGGGTATTTTTCTATTTTTCTTATTTTCTCAGAATTTTTTATTTTTCTATTCCCGTTATCCGACTATCCCCGCTATTCTGGTTTTGTTCTTGGTTTATCCCCGAGTTATCCCAGTTTTATTCCATCTTCACTATCGTTCTCACGTGATTTTAAAACAAATTTCAAAACCCTAGCCTCCACCCCGCCGGTCCCAAATCCGGGCCGCCCGACCCCGGCCGCCACGTCGAACCGCCGCCGGCGCTCGCCGGAGAAGCCACCGCAGTCGCCCCACGCCTGTGGGAAGATGAACAGACGGGGAGGCATCCGCTCGCCACGACCGTCACCGCCGCTGCCGGCCCGCTGCCCGCCGGCCTCACCCAGCCGCCGGTGGGGTCCGCCGTCGTCCACACCCTGGGAAGACGAATGGACGCGGGAGGCGTCCGTCCGCCCACGTGCGCCCCTACGCCGCCGCCGCCATTGCCGCCGCCGCCCGCACGTCCGGCGGCACCATCCCGCCAGCCCGGCCGTCCCCGCCGTCCACCGGCCACGCCGATGCCCTGAGGTCTCCCACGGTCGTGGGAGACCAAACAGCATGCCCTGGGGCGTGACGTGCCATTCTTGCGTCGCCTCGCCCGCAGCCCGCCGCCAGCCATCCGCCGTCCGGTCCGCCACCCGCTGGTGTTCCGCCGGAGACCGTTCTTCCCTTCCACGACCGTGAGTTTGTATTTGCACGGATTTCAGAGCAGCCATATTTTAGAGTAGCATGCTTTCTGGAGCAGATATCAAGCTGACACGCTCTTCAAAGCATATCAACACTATTTTTGATGCAACACGAATTTTGATGTAATTTATTTTCCTTTTTTAGTTTTCTTAGAGGCTAAGAAACTGAGGGTTTTGGTTTTTCTATATAAAGACCCCCTCTTCCCTTGTAATAATCAGAGAGTTGATATAGATTTTTGGGTTGGTTTCGGTTCTGGTTCTGGGCTAAGGCCCGTTTTCTTCGTTCCCTGCTATGTGCATTATGGGTTCGATGAGGGGTATGAGGCGTTCCCTGCTGTGTGCATTATGGGTTCGATGAGCATCCTAGTTATCCCCTATCTCGTCTTCTTTATCTCCTCGTGTCCTTCGATAGTCATCCTAGCGTATCTATGTGAGAGCCCTGCTGTGTGCATTATGGGTTCGATGGGAGCTCAGGGTAGCTGGTGCTGTGACACCTTCGGGAGTGTAGCTTTATGCTCAGGGTAGCTGGTGCTGTGATCCCTCGGGAGGGTATCTTTAGGCTTTGACCCCTGACTTTCTATGTGCGTTCCCCGCTAGAGTGAGTCTCAGGGCCATGAGTTCCACTTCCGGTCCCCCATCTTCATCCTTCCTTTGCCACATCCACCCAGAAAATTGAAAACAAAGAGATAAGTTGTCTTAGGATTTTTTGTGTGAGTATGCCCTAGTCCCGGGAGGCTTCTTAGCTCTCCCACGGTCCTAGTTTGTTTAGAAGTTTCACTATTTTTCAAATAACCAGGTTACATCGATTTTTCATCCCGCATCAATCCAGAGATCTCCGGGAGCCTCCTGGAAGGGACGGGGGCTGAAGGCGGTCAGATGGTATAAAAGGGACGGCAAAAGCGGATGGAAAGGTAAGTCGACAAATGGGAAAAGTACCGGAGAACGATCCTGGGACCTCCGAGAAGTCTTCAGGCGCAAGCTCGGTGAAACCAGCGCAGGAAGCCAGGCTTCAACCCTTCTCTCCTCACATTGCTTTCATCTAAATCACCTCTAAGCACAGGAATCCTTAGGGAACCACCTTAGAGAACCTGTTCCATTTGGCTGCTCCCTAACTTGATCGTTGGAGTGCCCCCGCCAGAATCCCCAACCCGGGTCTCTGACTTTGTTTTGCAGGACCGGAGGTTTGGAGATCTCGAGGTAGGAGAGTCCGAGAACTGGCACCAGCTCACAAGCTACAGGCCACCGCGGTTAGATCGGCAACACATACCAACTCAAAATAAATTTAAGGCACACACACACATGGAAGTAACCCTTTTTACAGATTTTTCTTTAACTTTTCATTGAGTTCTTCTTTACAAAATAAGATTACAACATAACTCAAAACAAGAAGTAAGAATGTAGGAGTTGAAGTTTGAACAAATAAGTCATCCTACAAAAATTTGTAAACCACTTGAAGAGTTATTAAAATATATGTGCATGCTCCAATATTTGGTTATCATCAAAATCACTTATGGGGTCAACAATCTCCCCCTTTTTGATGATGACAAAAACACTAGGCATGAAAAGTTCTTTACACTTACATGTATAAAAGTATTTGAAAGTAAGTATTCACATGTATTAGAGTTAACTATATTGTAAATTTTACATGTATAAAAGTATTTGAAAGTAAGTATTCACATGTATTAGAGTTAACTATATTGTAAATAAGTATCAAAAGCTCCAGTGATGATATCATTGTATCATGATGTTAGTGCTTTTGTGTATATCAAAGTATTAGACTTTGCATGCATCATAAAATCAGAATTAGCACAAACATGGAGTATCAGAGTTTAGAAAACAAAATTGATAGAATTAAGACTAATTTGTAGAGCAATCAAAGCAAAAGAAGGATTTAGATATAAAGCCATTCTTTAAGAAAATCTCCCCTTCTCTAGGTTTAAAATAATATAGCAATTAGGTCCAAGTGAATACTATCACTTTTGTGCTCCCCCTTTTCATTCTTTCTATGCACTTTAAGAATAATTGGTAGGAAGGTCAACATAGAAATTTTCATGACAGCTCAATCATTGATAATGATATTTTCCCCCTTTTATCAAGCAATCAAAAAGGTGATTTCAATAAAGCTCAGAATTTTGAAATAGATTGAGAAAGTACTTAATATTTATTTGAGATAATTTCACTTTCTCAAGTTAAAAATTTTAATTAAAAAATTCATCATAGTTGTATCAAAAGCATTGTATGATTAGAAGGATAATGCATGATAGCAATAGAAATTACTAAAGGAGCTTTCATTAAGAAATTTGTTGTACAAAGTATGAAAGAAACTACATTCATTGCAAAGTTTCTGATAGAAAGTAAAGCATTAAAAAAGTCAGAAGTACAACCAAAAGACTAGCTAATGAACCTATTCTTCTTCTTCACTTGAAGAAGAGGAGCCAACTTCTATAACCTTATCAGAGGTTTTGGTTTTCAGGGGTTTAAACCTTAATCCCTGAATCTAGTTCTAACTGGGGCTCTAGGTGTCTTAGTTGTCTTAGTCTTTGACTTTTTCTTGGTTTCAACACGTTTAGGTGGATCAGCTAAAAGAATAGGAGAAGGTTGAACAGGAGTCTCAAGTGACTCTTTGTTGATCTGAACAGGAGTGTCCTCAGCAGTAAAAGTTTCTTTGAAGATTGCAGTAAGATACTTCTGATTTCTTCTTTAAAGTTCTGCATTTCCTTTTCCATTTTCTCCCTGTGAAGCATCTGTGCTTATCTCATTTTCTGCAGGCTAGCATTAACTGAATTTCTTAAATCATTAAGACACGTCGCAACGTACCAATTTAATTACCTTAAAACTACTATTCTATAATAGGATAGCAGGAGCAAGGGTCGAATCCGCAGGGACTTTCTTGATTACTTTGAAAATAATAAATGCGCAACAGAAATTGAAATCTTAAAACTAAAAAGGAGATTAACAAGTAATAGTAGTAAAGGTAACTCAAATCAAAAGATCTATCCGAGTGAGAGCACGGCCCGTATCAGTGAATCACAGCCCATCCTTTTTTGGGAATAGATTGGTCTAAACGCTAGTGAAATAACCTAGATATGATCTATCTCACGAGAGCACAGCCCGTACCCACTTGGAAATAGATCAATCAGGATTAATTTCACTTGACTTACCTCCAAAGCTTCGCCCTAGCAATGCATCTAATTCAAAAACAAAAGAACATGAATTAATCAAAGGATACTTTTATTTTATGTAAGAGGGAGTACATCAAGGTAATACAACCAAAAATAAAAACCCCCTTTTTCCAAGTGAAGCTCCGGCCTCCAGTGATTTCTGCATGCTCAAAAGTTGTAGATGAAGCTGACTGGTGGAGAATAGGACTGCTGGAATAGGATTGGGATAAGGTTGGAATAGTGCTGGAATGGTGGGAATAAAGTTGAGATAACTGGAATAGGAGAGAACTAAAAGAACTATGGGGAAGAAAAGATGGATCTTCAGACTATGGCTAGACTGTGAATGCTCTGAGAGCTTGGGAGAATGGAAGTATGGACTGGAATCTGAGATGGGGTCAACCTCTATGACTAAGTGGGATAGTGGAAAGAAGAGCTCTCTGCGGTGTGGAATGGAGAAGAAACACAACTCTCTATGATGGAGAAGAAGAGACACAGAGAAGAAACACAACGGGGAAGAAGAGCAGTGAAGAACTGGCCGAATGCTCGACTAATTGGATGATCGAATACTCCCTCTCTGGCTCCCTTGGAGCCCTTTTTATAGGCTCTCCCCGCTCTAAAGCCGCTCCACTGTTTGAACCAACCCGCTCCTCCTCCAACCAACTCAAACTGATCTAACATATACCACTCCCATGGTTGCAACAAAGTTGCTCCACCATTTCACTGGGTCTGGTTGAGCTCCATCAATCTCCAGCTCATCCAGTGAAACTCTAGATTCTTCTCAATGATTCGGTCAAACCCATCACATAGATTCGGTTCATAAGTGGTCAAACCATCAACGGCTGCAATTCATCATGAGGACCCTCCCGACAGTGAGGAAAAGTATACTGCTGTCATCTCCAGCCGGTGTGGACTAGGTAGGCGGTCCGGTGGCGTGGGACGGTGGATTTCGGTGAGTTTGGCCAAGAGAAAGAAGAATGGAAAATAGCCCCTTTGGATGAATTTTTTCGGCTACCGGGGCTTCTCCGATCGGTGGTGAGCGTGCCGGCAACCTCCCGGCAGTGGAGGCGGCTCTCCGGTAAGTCCCAGCATGAATGGGGCACTGCGGTCCACGACTTGACTCCATGGACTGTATCAATGGCAGATCGCGGCCCACGGGCAGTGCAGTGGACCGAGCGACCGGTCCACGGTGGATCGGCTACTTTAAACTCCGTGCAATTCTTAGTTAATTCTTCAAAAATCTATTTTAGGCCTGTTTTAAGTCTGATTCGAGTGCCATTCACACCTTTGGACTTCTAAAATTGGGCTCTCCATGTTGGTGATGTTCTTTCCTATAAATGACATATAAAAGTATTAGTTTTGAAGGAATAATGATTTTTAATATTAAATTAATACTTTATATTATGCTTAATGTAGTTATCACACCCCCCAACTTGAACTTTGCTCATCCTCAAGCAAAGCAGATAGATTATCCATGTGTATCAACCCATCCTTGAATTAGATGTTAACCCAAGCAACCTTAAATGTAGATGATACCTGGTCAGACTACTACTGAGATACTTCATTGGATTATTAATTCAACTCTTTTAGTGGTCAGGTAGAGCTCATAAAGATTTCTAGAGTTCTTCTTCTGCAAATTTTCCATCTCACTCTTAAAATCCTCTAACTTTTTGGGGTTTAGTTCAATACCTTCTGCTAGATGATTTTTCCCCTTCATTTTTTTTAGTATGTGTTATATCCAAGGCTCGTAAGTATTAGTATTCTCCCTTTTGATGCGAACCACAATGCTTACTCAGGCGAAGGGGCCTGGTTACTAAGGGAGGTACCATTGCTTAACATATTCTTGACCTTCTCACCTTTTGACGCAAACCACAATGCTTACTTAGGCGAAGGGGCCCGGTTACTTAGTAAGAGTTCAAGCAAAGCTGTGAGACTAGACTAACTTCTTTTTTTTTTTTCTTTTTTTTTTCAAAGGAAAAAAACTTTAGCATACTTGATCTTTTGATTATATCCCCATAAAGTAGACTTTTTATTAAGATCAATGGTCAAAAGGCTTTGGAATTACTCCATGAAATTTTTTATGATCTATACCCTACCATTTATTGAGTTTCTTTAATAATTTATCCCTCAGCATCTCTAGCATTATCTAGGCCATTAATCGATCATTTGATTAAGGTGCCTATGTAACTCCAGTTTGAGATAATAATTTGGTACACATAACCTAATCATTTCTAACCGCACTCAAAGATCTAAGCAAGTCAAGTTAATCTTCCCCCCTAACTTAATCGACACTATCCTCAATGGAGTAGAAAGAAAATGAGAAGTATAATAGGAAAGAATACACCTTAGGAAAATATGCTTCGAAGGTTCATGAAGTAGTAGGTTGCTTTGTTGCTGTACTCCCTCACTTTATTCTTCTAAAAAGAAAAGAAAGTAACTAGTTAAAAATTAAAAGCATAAGCTGGTTTGCCTCCCAGGAGCACTAACTTTAAAGTCTTCAGCTAGACTCAGCTGATGGTAGTATTGGGTCCATAAGGTCAAGAATTTCAATAATTTCTCCATCATGATTATCCTTAACATAGGGTTTCAAGCATTGACCATTTACTTTAAAAAATATTTCCTTGTTTGAGATCTTTAAGTTCAACAGTGCCATGAGAAAATACTTGAGTAATGATGAAAGGTCCATCCCATCGTGAGCGAAGTTTTCCAGGAAAAAGGCGCAACCTAGAATTGTAGAGCCACACTTTCTGATCATGCTTAAATATTTTTTGATTAATGAATTTATCATGATATGCCTTAGTTCGAGCCTTATAAATTTTTGAATTTTCATAAGCTTCATTTTGCAGCTCTTCTAATTCACTCAATTGAAGTTTCCTATTAGAACCCGTAGTCTTCAGATCAAAATTACATTGCTTGATAGCCCAAAATGCACGATGTTCTAACTCTACCAGTAAATGACATGACTTGCCAAAACACTAACCGGTATGGAGACATTCCTAGGGGAGTCTTGGTGGCAGTCCGGTAAGCCCATAATGCATCATTCAAATATTCTGACCAATCTTTCCTATCGGGCCTTACCATTTTCTCCAGGATGTGTTTAATTTTTCTATTTGATACTTCAACTGGCCACAAGTTTGGGGATGGTAAGGTGTGGCTACCTTTATGTGTAATTCCATATTTCTTCATTAATCCTCCAAAATGTTTATTTGTGAAATGCGTACCCCCATCACTAATAATTGCCCTTGGGCACCCAAACCGACTAAGGATGTTACACTGAATGAACTTGATTACAACCTTGTGATCTTGCTTCAATCCATTTAGACACATAATCAACTGTGACCATAATATACTCAAACCCAAGAGAAGAAGGGAATGGCCCCATGAAGTCAATACCCCAGACATCAAAAATCTCAACAACTAAAATAGGGGTAAAGGCATCATATCATCAAAATATGTCTACAATATATTATTTGATTTTGTGAGATCAACAATATATGGCCAAATTCGTGTGCATCTTTAAAAAGAGTTGGCTAGTAGAACACACTCTGCAGCCCTTTGCTATCGTTTTCCTTCCATTAAAGTGTCCCCACAAGCAAGAGAATGACAAAAAGTGAGTATGCCTTGGTATTTACTCTCAGGGACGTATCGTCTAATCACCTGATCTAAATAGTACTTAAACAACTCAAGTTTCTCCCAAAAGTAATATTTGATTTGTGAGAAAAATCTATCTTTTTCTTGTTTGGACTAGTGGGAAGGAACCCACCCTATTGCTAAGTAATTAACAATATGGACAAACCAGGGTAGACTATCAGACAAAATAGAGAAGAGCTGCTCATCAAGAAATGATCTCTGATTGTTTCTTTGTTGCATTCTACTAAGATCCTAGAAATATGATCTGCTACCAAATTTTTAGAACCCTTCTTATCTAAGATTTCTAAGTCAAATTTCTACAGTAGAAGGATCCATCTAATCAGTCTAGGCTTTGTGTCTTTCTTAGATAGCAGATGTCGCAATGTGCATGATCAGTATAAACCAAGATTTTAGACCCTAACAGATATGATCGAAATTTCTCCAGGGCAAAAACAACTGCTAGCAACTCCTTTTCAGTAGTGGTGTAGTTTATTTGTGCATCTAAAAGAGTTTTACTAGCATAATAAATCGCATGTGGTTCCCTATTAAACTTCTGTCCTAAAATTGCCCCTACAGCATAATCAGAGGCATCACACATGATTTCGAAAGGCAGGGTCCAATCGAGAGACTTGATAACTAGTGCAATGGTAAAGCAGTTCTCAAAATGTCATAAGCAACCATACATTCCTTATTGAAATCAAATGGATTGTCTTTAACAAGCAGATTACACAAAGGTCACGAAATTTTGCTGAAATCCTTGATAAAGTGTCTATAAAATCCAGCATGACCAAGGAATGATCATACTTGTTTAACCGAGGTTAGGGGAGGCAATTTCGAGATCAATTCTACCTTAGCTTTGTCAACCTCAATCCCTCGCTCTGAAATAATATGTTCGAGCACGATTCCCTCATGAACCATAAAATGGCTCTTCTCCCAACTTAAGACTAGGTTCATTTCTATACATCGTTTCAAAACCTTAGTCAAGTTTTGGAGACAATTATCAAATGAAGATCCAAACACCGAAAAGTCATCCATAAATATCTCAAGAAACTGACCAACCATATCAAAAAATATGGATAGCATACATCTTTGAAAAGTGGCTGGTGCATTGCACAGACCAAATGGCATGCGTCTAAAGGTAAATGTTCCAAAGGGGCAAGTAAAGATGGTCTTTCTTGATCAGCAGGAAATACCGGAACATGGTTATATCTTGAATATCCATCTAGAAAACAAAAAGAAACTATGCCCAACTAGCCGTTCTAAAATTTGATCAATGAAAGGCAAAGGAAAGTGATCTTTCCTAGTGACGGCATCAGTTTCCAATAGTCTATACACACTCTCCAACTAGTGTCATTCGAGTAGGATTTGACTCACCCTTTTCATTCTCAACAACAGTAATACCTGACTTCTTAGGTACTACCTGAGTTGGATTGACCCATTAGCTATCTGAGATTGGGTAAATGATTCCAGCATCGAGCCATTTTACCACTTCTTTCTTAACGACTTCCCTCATGTTCGGATTAAGCCTTCATTGCATGTCCCTATGTGGTTTAGGTTTAGGCTCATAGTGATATGATGCATGCAAACAGAAGGGTCAATTCTCTTAAGATCAGATACTGCCCATCCTATTGCTTCTCTATGTTCCATAAGTACTTCACAAATTTCTCTTCCTAAACTAGGGTTAGAGTGGATGCAATGATCATTTGGAGGGTATCCTCGGGTCCAAGAAAAGAATATTTCAACTTTTCAGGAAGAGGCTTCAACTCTAGCATGGGTGGTGTTTCTAAGGATGGCACTAAAGGGGTTGATTGAGTCGGTAAAGGTTAAAATTTGATAGTCCAAGGAGGAATAGTGTTAGACTTCGGTGGCTCCAACAAAGCACTCACTTCATCAAACTCATCTGTTCCAACATGTGTCAAACATGCTTGCAGAGGTTCTGACTCGAGTAAAATGGGGAGTTTCTTGTCTATAACTTCCTCAAGCATGTTCACTTCATCAAATACAGGTGATCCTTGGGATGCATTAAAAATGCTCAATCTCATCTTTTATTTCCAAAGGATACATCCATAACCCGTCTTACAGTTTATATAGGCATTAGCAGTAGCTAGAAAAGGTCTTCTAAGGATAATGGGTATTTGGCTAGGATTACTGCTAGACTTCATATCCAGGACAAGAAAGTCAACAGGAAAGTAAAACTCATCGACTTTCACCAACACATCCTCTAATAATCCACGAGGTACCTTAATCGATCGATCTACTAACTGCAATGTTACCGACATGGGTTTCAGTTCCTCAAATCCAAATAAATCATACATTGAGCTGGGAGAAGGTTCACACTCGCACCCAAATCTAATAAAGCTATTTTGATTATGAGGTCCCCTATGATACAAGAAATAGTTGGGGCACCAGGGTCTTTTAATTTGGGTGGGACAATTTGCTGAAAAACTGAGCTTGCTTGCTCAGTCAACTGGATCTTTTCGATATGTGTGCCTTAGATTTTCATTTTATGTGCACAAATCCTCAAGGAATTTGCATAAGCCGGCACTTGTTTGATGGCATCAAGAAGAGGTAGGTTTATCTGGACTTGTTTGAACATCTTAAGCATTTCATTCATTTTAAGGCTCTTCTTATCCAAAAATACAGGTGATTCTAAGGCTTTAGGAAACGGAGCCCTAAGTGTTGGTTCTTGGCTAATAAGTTCCTTTCTCTCTTCATTCTTTTCATCTTCTGGCTTAGCCAACTCAAATTTTTAGGTCAGGGTAGGCTGATTCAATATTTTTCCACTTCTTAAAGTTGTGATTGATTTAGCTTGTCTGGGAATGTTTCAAGTTTGGTAGAACTTTCAGCCATGTAATGTCCTTTTGGGTTACTGATGGGCTGACTAGGCAACTTACCTTCCTTTCTTCTATTAAGAGATGTAGCTAGCTGACCTATCTGGGATTCTAGCTTTGCAATGGATTGTGTGTGGGAGTGAAGGAGTTGGGTGTTCATTTCTAACCCTTTTAATGCTTGAAGTACCTTCTCTTCAAATGTAGGACCATGATTATTTGGTGGAGGTTGTGGAGCACTTGGGTATTGGGAATAAGGCATGTTTCCAAAGTTGGTCTCTTGATAGTTGGTCCTAATTGGTATTGGATTATTAGCAGCTTGGGGTTTCCAAGAAAAACTTGGATGGTTTCGCCAGCCAGGATTGTTAGTATTTGCATATGGGTCATTTCCTGGTCTAGGAACCATACAGGTTTGTGCGTGATGGACTTGTTCCTGAACGAGATCGAGAAATTGATAGGTAGCTAGACAATCACCTATCGAATGGGTAGGACTTGAACAAATGATGCAAACATCATGGTTTTGCTGAGGGTTTTGATGAGGTGAGAAGGAAATATTTCCACTTTGTAGAATTCGATCAAGATTTTGGGACAATTCATCTACCTTGCTGTAAATGTCTACAGAGTGACCTAATTCATACATTCCCCCTCTCTTGGGTCCTAGGGGAGGATCTCTACGGGCAGCAGACATGTGATGTAATGAGTTTTCACTAAGGTTTCAAACAGTTGCCAAGCTTCATGTTCATTTTTAAGCATAAATGTTCCTCTACATGAAGCATCTACCATTTGCCAATATCTTTCAGACAGACCATCATAAAAACATTGAACCAATTGCCATTTTGGTATGGCATGATGTGGACATTTTCTAATCAGATCCTTTAATCTCTCCCATGTTTCATAAAACATCTCTCCATCTAACTAGGAAAAACTAGTTATGGCTTTCTAATTTGGTTTGGTTTTCCGATTGGAAAGTACTTCTTAAGAAATTCCCTCTGAAGTTGATCTCAAGTTGAAATTGTTACAGTGTTTAGGGAATTCAACCAGTACTTAGCTCTATCATTTAGGGAAAAAGGGAACAACTTAAGCCTAAGAGCATCATCAGAGAAATGTTGGATTTTGACGGTTGAACATATTTCCAGGAGCTCATCTAAATGTTTGTAAGGGTCTTTATTTGTAAGTCCATAGAAAGATGGTAACATCTAGATTATGCTAGACTTAATTTCATACTGGACAGCCTCAACTGGAGGTACATGGATACAAGGTGAATAGGTATACTTTGAAGGAGTGAAGTACTCCCTCAATTGACATAGAGGATCAATTTCCTGGTTGGGGTCCATAGTACCTAGTTTATTTGCTCTATAAGTTATGTCAATTTCTAGGTCTAGGGGTACAAGTTCCGGTTCTAGTGACCAACGACTAACATACACCCTACAATGGTATTCTAGAGCAAACAACAGCAGTTCAGAATTTTATAAGATTTTTTTTCTTTTTTATGCAAAAATGAGAAAAGGTCTAAAGGAAAGACCCCTAAGAGAATCCTAAAACTAGATGAAAAAAAATTTTTTTTTTCTTTTTTTTTTAAATAATTTACACAAACAACTTACACAACTCTATCCTAGGGTTAGCTTAGACCTAGACAGCTCCTAACTGTTCCAAGGTCACCTTTGAGCACTCCAAGTCCAAAATCACCCAACTAACTTGGCTAGGTTAGTGTAAGGTTGGAGAAGGTTCCCTTATCGCTTGCCTTAGACACCATTAAAAATTGGCAAGGTAAGCGGAACCAACACACCTCCTTCGGGCTCTATTCCTGAACCACTTTCCTTATACACCAAGTAGTTAACTGACCTGAACCCGGTATAACTCTAGGATTCCCTTGTCCTATTGAGCTCAAATTCCTTAGGGCTGATGTCTAATTGATTTTAAGGTTAGAGGCTTAGGTGAATGCAAATGATGGGAAATGATTTGTGGACCAAGGAAGAGTAATGAAATCCCCACCTTATATGATTAATGAAGTAAGTGCCCTTAAGATGAATTATGGAGAAATGAAATGGATACAATAAGCAAGGTGTCCATATCTTAAAATTATCAAACAAAATTAATCTAAACTAATTACTTTTTTTTTAATTTGATGGTTAAGTATCTAATTCCCTAATGAATATGAATTTTTTTTTTTTTTGATTTTGCAGGAAAGTAAGGTTACCTAAGTAACTCTAAAAAGGAGATCAAATAGAATAAAACAAAAATAACAAAAATTTGAAATTTTAAAATTTGAATTTTTTTTGAATTTTGAAATTTGATTTCTTTTTTGAATTTTTGAAATTTTCAAAATAATGCCAAAAGTCCCCGGCAACAGCACCAAAAATCTGATGCGTGTCGCAATGCACCGATTAATTACCTTAAAACTACTATTCTAGAATAAGATAGCAGGAGCAAGGGTCGAATCTGCAGGGACTTTCTTGATTACTTTGAAAACAATAAATGCACAATAGAAATTAAAATCTTAAAACTAAAAAGGAGATTAACAAGTAATTAGAAGTAAAGGTAACTCAAATCAAAAGATCTATCCGAGTGAGAGCACGGCCCGTATCCATGAATCACGGCCCGTCCTTTTTGGGAATAGATTGGTCTAAATTCCAGTGAAATAACATAGATATGATCTATCTCACGAGAGCACAGCCCATACCCACTTGGGAATAGATCAGATAGGAATAATTTCACTTGACTTACCTCCAAAGCTTCACCCTAGCAACGCATCTGATTTAAAAACAAAAGAACATGACTTAATCAAAGGATACTTTTATTTCATGTAAAAGGGAGTACTCAAGGTAATACACCAAAAATAAAAACCCCCTTTTCAAAGTGAAGCTCCGGCCTCCAGTGATTTCTGCATGCTCAAAAGTTGAAGATCAAGCTGACCGGTGGAGAATAGGACTGCTGGAATAGGATTGGGATAAGTTGGAATAGTGCTAGAATGGTGGGAATAAGGTTGGGATAACTGGAATAGGAGAGAACTAAAAGAACTATGGGGAAGAAAAGATGGATCTCGGACTGTGGGTGGACTGTGAATGCTCTGAGAGCTTGGGAGAACAGAAGTATGGACTGGAATCTGTGATGGGATCAACCTCTATGACTATGCTGGGATAGTGGAAAGAAGAGCTCTCTGTGGTGTGGAATGGGAGAAGAAACACAACTCTGGGTGATGGAGAAGAAGAGACACTGATGCAGAACAAAAAAGATGATGCGATGCGGAAGTAAATTAAGACTAATTCTTTTTTTTTTTTTTTTCAGAAGTCGGCTTAGACTCAAAGGAAAGTTAAACTAAATTGAAAGAAACTATATAATAATTGAAAGCACAATTCAAAGAAACTAGATTATCAGAGTAGTTCAGAAGAAAAGGATCGCTGGGGGTTGAGAAACTCCCAGACCTAGGGTTTCACTCTGAACTTTCAACAGGATAGAACTAAAGAAGAAGGGAAGGGTTATGTACAGGCAGTAATCTTCACAGAGTTTGGTGGAAGGACTCTCTCGAGCAGATTGTTGGATCCTCGGATTCGGATATCTTCGCAATGGATCCTCCAAAACTGGTCCTTCGGCAGGGTTAGCTTCTCCTGAACTCAGGATCTGGGAAAGAAGAAGAACAAGTTAAGGAACCAGATACTCAAAGAAAGGATTTACCAGATAAGAAGAACTTGAAAATTGATATTGCTGAAATCCTGATTCTCCTGGATGCTGATCTGACTTCCTCTGGGATTTGCTCTGTATTCGAAGTAGCTGATCTGGACCCGATGCTGGTGGTCGGCCTCTACTTGGAAGAGAGGGGCCGTGAGATGATGAGGTAGATTAGGGTTTGGATGATTGGTGGAATGAAGAAGATGATGGGAGGCTAGGGTTTGGAATGAATGAAGTGGCTAACCTAGGGTTTTGGTAGGGTTTGGAGATCTCACACCTCCTCAAGGTTCCTAGGGAACCCGGATTTACTCCCTCATGGAGCTCAACACCTGAATACAAGTGCGGAAGAAAGAAACACAAAGTTGCTCACACAGAAATTGATTTCATTCATCAGTAAATTCAAGAGTTACATAGAGTTGAATATATAGACATAACAAAGAAATAAAATTTATACATTTTCCATTTGGGACTAATAGGACTAACCCACACTTTAGGCATCAAATTCTCTTCCCAAGACTCTTCATGAGTGGGCAGCCCAAAAACTCCAAGAAAACTTGAAAATCAGCTCCAAATGGCAGGTTATGGGGGTGTCTCCTAGTATCTTCCATGAATCAAGGATTTTTCCTTCATGGTTGGCTCATTTGGACACCTCCTAGTCTTGCTCCACAAGTTTAGGCTTGTTCCTTTCATGGCTTTGGCACTTTTGGAAACTTTTGGGAACCTCCATGAATTCCTCCCCAAGACATGCTCTTCCTTTTTATAACTAGGATTTTTATGGAGCATTGGGGGCACCTCCTTGATCCTCTCTTTAAGAAAATCTTGCCATCCTGGCTTGGGTTTATCTGGAAAGAAATTGGCTCCTCCTTGGATTGAGGTATCTTGATGGATTTCTCTCCCAAGTGGTGCAAGAAAAAAAAAAGGAACTTACTTCTTGTGGTGTAGGGACCAAAGACACTGGATGGAGATGTGGCACCTCCTGGACTCTGGCGTGTGGCTGGGAGTGTGGCGCCCACTTGCTTGGGCCTGGGAGAAAAAATGTGGCACCCTGGACCTTGACTTGACTGAAAAAAAAGTGGCACCACCTGGAAAAGACCTAGACCACTACTAGGACTTGTACTGAGTCAACATGACTCAACAAAATTTAAATTGCAGGGAAATACAGACTCAAGACTAAAATTGAGTTGACCAAGTCAACCCTTATTACAAAACCAGAAAACCCTAATTCTTCGGGCAAGGTCAATCAGAGATCCAGATGGAGCCTTGAAGTCTTTTCTGAGTCTGGTGCCCGCACCAATTCTCCTGGGGGGGGAGGAGGACTCAACCCTGTCGAGTATGGATCAAGCTGGCTCTGGTATCTCTCCAAGAGGTCTGGGTCCAATTCTTGTAATTCTTCTCGGTAGATCCAAGAGTCATCAGAATCTGGCCTTCCTTGCCAGCGGACCAGGTATCTTTGGTATCCTCGATTACGAGTAGAGATAACCTGATCATCCAGGATCTTTCAATATGCTCTTTCCTCACAGGCCAGTTTGTTGGTGGACACACAGGGTCGGGATCACTCTCAATAACAAGATTAGGTTTCAAAGGCTTACTAGGAGGAATCACAGCTGGCTCCTATACTCTACTAAGTCTGTAATGTTGAAAGTAGAGCTATTGCCTAGTTCTGGAGGCAACTCGAGCACATAGGCATTGGATCCTACTCTCTTCACTACTCTAAATGGTCCAGCTCCTTTAGCATGTAATTTTAACGGTTCCAGGAAAAAAACTACTCAGGCCTTAACCTAATCATTACATAGTCTCTCTCAACAAAATTTTTGACTCGTCTTTGAGAATCAGCCAACTTCTTATAAGTTTCATTACTTAAAGTTATTTGGCATGAATTTCTTTATGCAAGTCCTTTACATGCTATGCAAGTGCATCAAGAGTGTGTGTGTGGGGCTAATAGTGAAATCAGATCAAGTGGTGTGTGAGGCTTGTATCCATGCACAATTTCAAATGGACTCTTACCTGTAGACCTATTGATCGAAACATTGAATGCAATTTCAGCCCTGGACAAAATACAAATCCCAATTCCTGGTGCTCTCAATCAAACCAAAATCTAAGCCAAAGCCTAGTAAAGGGTAAGAAAAACTAAACTAGACTGATGGCGCATTCCTAAAGAATGGACTTTATTCCAAAGGAACCCTAGGTCTAAACCTAAAAAACTAAGGCTCTCTAGGTTTGACCTTGGGTCAGAGGAGGGCATGCAGAACATGAAAACTTATTATGGATGCTAGTAGGTGCCATAAGGTCTTCCAGAAGTAGGTGGCAAACCTAATAGGTTTTAAGGAGTCTTGCAACCTAGAGATCTCAGTAAAGTGTATTCCCATAGCTCTAGAAACTGAGAAGATTCAGGGAAGGGTAGGAAAATATGAATCAGAGTTTTGAGGTGGCTTATTGGAAACAAGAAACAAACCTTGGTTATTCAGGACGACCTTAAAATGAGGACATTGTTCTATAGGTGCACTCATCCAAACCACATGATTTTCTCTAGGAGGGTCTACAAGTGCAAGTTCTAAGATAGGCTGGGTGCTCCTAGAAGGTGGAAGGTTATCAGGAAGGTCTTTGGAATGTTTATCTAGAAAGTCCTCTAAGCTACTGTCTTTTCTTGTTCTTGGACCTTCTCAATGGGCAATTCTTGTGAACCCCTTCCTTCTTCACACTTCTCTACCAGATTTGACTCAGGGGTGTCTTCTTTGGATTCCTCAATGCGTTCAGGGGTATTCTCACTTAAACTTTCATTTGGTGTAATTTCCTCTTCCTGAACTTCCTCAAAAGGGTCTTCTCTTAGGGTTAGCTCCTGAATTCCTTGAGTGGCAGGGGTCCCCTTAATAAACCCATTAGGTAGGAGTGGTTAATTGAATTATCGGGAGAGATATCCTTAAATTCTTCTTCTTCATATTCATCTATCAAACTTATGTCAGGCTCAAATATTTCTTCCTCAATCTCACTGAAAGGTTCTAATCTATTTCCTTTGATTTCTTTAGTACGGCTCTGGGGGGTCAAATAATTTGGGATGGCCATGCCTAACTCCTTCTCAGTGTTATCCTTCTAGTCAAGAGGTGACACAAGTGGGAATTGACAAACAAAAGTCTGGTTCACTATGGATGTCGGATCAATCGGAACTTGACTCAAGTTGGTAGAGGTTGGCTTTAAGTCCAAAGTACTTGATTGGTATATCTTAAAGACCACACATAGTCTTGGGCTTCTTGGTAGGCTCAGTCTAACTTATTGGTCTTTCAAGGCATAGCTTCCTATAAATGTCTGGGTATAACCCAACCCTAAACCTCGATGTGATCTGAGCTTCGATCTCAATGGTATTGCATTCATGTCATACCACTGGAAGTCCTCAATATATTTAGACACAAGCCTATTACCTTGTCGAAATTGGTACCATTGGTCTAAAAGTCTTTTCTCATAGGATCTACCTAGGTACCTATCTCTCAACTTACTTCTCATATCTCTCCAAGTATATATTTCCTCTTTTCTTTGATAACACTCATGCTCAATAGCATACCAATGCGACCTAGCATGTTGGTGAACTTGGTTTGGCCAACCTAACTTGTCCTAATTCCGATATGTTAGTGCACTCAAAATACCGATCCATTTGTTCTTCCCACTTAATATATGTCTCTTGTCTTCCATCAAAAGTGGGTGCATAAGGTTCGGTGTTCCTAACGGGTCCCTTCTCTGAGTCAACGAAGTATGGGTATAGGCTCTAGGGCTAGACTCAGGGACAAGATCATGGTCATAGGCTCTTATATCAAACTCTAATGATTAGGTTCAGGATCCATGTATAAAGGTCTCCTAGGCTCTGGGTATGGGCGAGGTTGGGGTCTACCAAATTCTGAGTCAGGGGTCCAATTTCGGTGCCTAGGCTTCTCAAGTACCTGGGCTCGGTCTCTAAACTGGGCAACAGTATCAGTCATATCCTGACTCAATTTGGTCATACTTTCGGTAAGAGTTCTAATCATGGCCTCTAAATCAGGTTGGGTTTGACCAGGTTGGTAGGGTACTCCATTCCGGGTGGACATGATGATGCAAGCAAGCACACCAAATGAGACTCGACTGAAACGACTACGGGCTAACTAGACGAGAGCCCAAACTAGATGCCCAATCAGAGTGGCAAGCTAGCCTGTAGTAACTCGGGACTCAGCCAGGCAGGTGTAAGGGGAGTGTTAGGTCCCTAATTGCCAATCCTAGACACCAATCAGTGATTGGCCAGGTAGGCGGACCAGCACACAAGCCCTTCAGGACGTAGTCCCTGAATCACCATTCTAGACATTGAGTACAAAGCACACACAGAGTAACCAGACAAACGACTAAACCCTAGGCTGGACCTGACCAGTTGGTGTTCCTAGCCCACTAGGGCAAATTAAGTCTAGTAAATTTTAAAATTAGGCTTAGGATCGAATGAAGGTGGTGGTTTTGGGCTAAGGAGAGGTTATCAACTCCTCCCTTATCTTAGATACTCAATTTCCCTTAATATGAATTAGGAGATGATCACTCAAAAAGAAAAAAAAAAAAAAAAAAAATTTGAATTGCAGAAACACAAACAGAATTGCTGTAATTTAACTCTCCGAAATTTATAGAAACCAATAAATTACAGTAAAATTATGTAAAATAGATTCAATTATAATGGTTCTAGAAAAATAAAAATCATGCAATTTGGAGTTACCTGCAATGAGAAACAATTCCTGCAATAAGATAGTTATAGACTGAAAATAGAATGCTTCCCCCGTTTACAATTCCTGCTACGAAGTTGTAACCAGCAGATCCCCTATACACCCTAGGAACACCCCATGGAATGGAAGAGGAGGCTTGCACCTCACTTCGTTCCTAGGACCGGACATCCTGGGGAGTCTACTTCGAGCAGACAAAGTAAAAAAGAGAGACTCAAAACATGCAAGCAAGTCAGAAACCCTAGACAGGGCTCTAATACCAAAATGATGTAGAACGAAAGCTCTGATACCAAAATGATGCAGAACAAAAAAGATGATGCGATGCAAGAAAATTAAGACTAATTCTTTTTTCTTTTTTTTTTATATTTTTAGAAGTCAGCTTAGACTCAAAGGAAAGTTAAACTAAATTGAAAAGAAAAACCTATTAATAATTGAAAGCACATTCAAGAAACACTAGATTCATTCAATAGTAGTTCAGAGAAGTAAAGGATCGCTAGGGGTGAGGAAACTCCCACTGGACCTAGGGTTTCGCTCTGAACTTTCAACAGGATAGAACTAAAGAGAAGTGGAAGGGTTATGTACCAGGCAGTGATCTTCAAAGAGTTTGTTGGAAGGACTCTCTTGAGCAGATTGTTGGATCCTCGGATTCGGATATCTTCATAATGGATCCTCCAATACTGGTCATTTGGCAGGGTTAGCTTCTCCTGAACTCTGGATCTGGGAAAGAAGAAGAACAAGTTAAGGAACCAGATACTCAAAGAAAGGATTTACCAGATAAGAACTTGAAAATTGATGTTGCTAAAATCCTAATTCTCCTGGATGCTGATCTGACTTCCTCTGGGATTGCTCTATATTCGAAGTAGCTGATCTGGACTCGGATGCTGGTGGTCGGCCTCTACTTGGAAGAGAGGGACCGTGAGATGATGAGGTAGATTAGGGTTTGGATGATTGGTGGAATGAAGAAGATGATGGGAGGCTAGGATTTGGAATTGAAGTGGCTAACCTAGGGTTTTGGTAGGGTTTGGAGATCTCACACCACCTCAAGGTTCCTAGGGAACCTGGATTTACTCCCTCACGGAGCTCAACACCTGAATACAAGTACGGAAGAGAGAAACACAAAGTTGCTCACACAGAAATTGATTTCATTCATCAGTAAATTCAAGAGTTACATAGAGTTGAATATATAGACATAACAAAGAAATAAAGTTTTATACATTTCCCATGTGGGACTAATAGGACTAACCCATACTTTAGGCATCAAATTCTCTTCCCAAGACTCCTTCCATGAGTGGGCAGCCCAAAAACTCCAAGAAAACTTGAAAATCAGCTCCAAATGGCAGGTTGGGGGGTGTCTCCTAGTATCTCTCCATGAATCAAGGATTTTTCCTTCATGGTTTGGCTCATTTGGACACCTCCTTGTCTTGCTCCACAAGTTTAGGCTTGTTCCTTTCATGGCTTTGGAACTTTTGGAAACTTTTGGGAACCTCCATGAATTCCTCCCCAAGACATGCTCTCTTCCCTTTTATAACTTGGATTTTTATGGAGCATTGTGGGGCACCTCCTTGATCCTCTCTTCAAGAAAATTCTTGCCATCCTGGCGTGGGTTTATCTGGAAAGAAATTGGCTCCTCCTTGGATTGAGGTATCTTGATGGATTCTCTCCCAAGTGGTGCAAGAAAAAAAAGGAACTTACTTCTTGTGGTGTAGGGACCAAAGACACTGGATGGAGATGTGGCGCCTCCTGGACTCTGGCGTGTGGCTGGGAGTGTGGCACCCACTTGCTTGGGCTGGGAGAAAAAATGGCACCCTGGACCTTGACTTGACTGAAAAAAAAGTGGCACCAACCTGGAGAAGACCTAGACCACCACTAGGACTTGTACTGAGTCAACATGACTCAACAAAATTTAAATTACTGGGAAATACAGACTCAAGACTAAAATTGAGTTGACCAAGTCAACCCTTATTACAAAACCAGAAAACCCTAATTCTTCAGGCAAGGTCAATCAGAGATCCAGATGGAGCCCTGAAGTCTTCTTCTGAGTCTGGTGCCCGCACCAGACACAGAGAAGAAACACAACGGGAAGAAGAGCAGTGAAGAACTGGCTGAATGCTTGACTAATTGGATGACCGAATACTCCCTCTTTGGCTCCCCTAGAGCCCTTTTTATAGGCTCTCCCCGCTCCAAAGCCACTCCACCGTTTGAACCAACCCGCTCCTCCTCCAACCAACTCAACCGATCGAACAAATACCGCTCCCACGGTTGCAACAAAGCCGCTCCACCGTTTCACTGGGTTTGGTCGAGTACCCATTGATCTCCAGCTCATCTGGTGAAACTCTAGATTCTTCTCCCCGGTTCGGTCCAAGCCAGCACAAAAATTCGGTTCACAAGTGGTTCAGACCATAAACGACTGCAATTCACCGTGAGGACCCTCCCGGTAGTGAGGAAAAGCGTACTGCCATCATCTCTGGCCAGTGGTGGACCGGGTAGGCGGTCCGATGGCGTGGGATGGTGGATTTTGGTGAGGTTTGGCCAAGAGAAAGAAGAACGGAAAATAGCCCCCTTTGGATGCATTTTTTCGGCTACCGGGGCTTCTCCGGCCGGCGGTGAGCATGTTGGCGACCTCCCCGGTGGTGGAGGTGGCTCTCCGGCGAGTCCCAGTGTGAATAGGGACTGTGATCCATGACTCTACTCCGTGGACCGTATCAATGGTAGATCGTGGCCCATGGGAGTGCAGTGGGGAGTGCCGGACCAGCGGTCCACGGTGGACTAGCTGCTTTAAACTCCATGCAATTTCTTAGTTAATTCATCAAAAATCCATTTTGGGCCCATTTTAAGTCCGATTCGAGTGCCGTTCACACCGTTGGACTTCTAAAATTGGGGTCTCCATGTTGGTGATGTTCTTTCTTATAAATGATATATAAAAGTATTAATTTTGAAGGAATAATGATATTTTAATATTAAATTAATATTTTTGTATTTATGCTTAATGTAGTTATCAATCATCTAGTGCAGAATTCATATGACCTATCAGTATGTCAGAGATTGTTTCCATCCTTTGAAATATCAACTCCTTAAGTTCAGATGGAGTTATCATTGCATGTTCAAATCCTTCTTCATCTTTGTTTCCAAATTTGTTGGCTTCAACAGCAGTAGGTTCATCATCATCTGAGGAAGTAGCAGCAATCTGGCTAGACATTTTCTTTATCCATACTCCTTCTTGCAATTTGTATCCCATTCTTTTAAGTAAATTGAAGGAATAAGTGTTTGAGTGATGTAGAGGCTTGCCTATCTCATCAGTTAGATCAATTCCAGCTTCTTCAAACAGTAAGGTAAAAACCATACCATAGCGTAGGCATGCTTTGACTTTTCTAGCTGCTTCTCTCATTTGAATCATCATGATGAACAGAAGGTTAAGAAGTTCTTCTTCAATCAGATGTCCCATGAAAGTCATGTCCTTTTCATTCACCCAGTCGAAGTGACCAGTTCTGGGAAGAAAAATTTTACTGGCCATATTGTGAAGAAGTCTCATTTCCTTTGATAGCAGGTTAGCTTGAACATGTTGGATAGAGCTTATATCTTCTTTTTCCAAAGTGAGCTTCAATGTGTGTTCTTTGTTAGTTAGGGTAAGCTCGGTGGCACCGTCTATTGGCATTTGAAGCAAGTTGCCCAACTTTTCTTCATCCACAATGACTTTAATTCCCTTGATAGTTGATTCCAGATGGTACTCTTCAAGAATTAGGTTTTCATAGAAAGTTCGTATAAGAGAAGGGTAGGTCAGAATATCCAGTGAGCAGAAATACTTCCAATCCTGGTTATCTATCCAACTTCCGATCTTCATTTCCATTTCTTCTAGGAAGGAGAAATCAATCATTCTTCCGCAAGTAACAGGCATGTTGGCCATTAAGGTGGATTTCCCAGTCGGAGAGGATGTTTCTTCTTCTAGAGTGGACCTCTTTCTCTTTTCTCCCTTTCCTTTTAGATATTCATTATATTTGCTTGATTCTACTGCTTGTGGAATCATCCGTGCAGATCTCCTTGGAGCCATTTCAACAAAGTTTGTAGGAATAAGAAAATCAAGCTTTTGGGGAATGGTTTTTGAGAGATTGGTAAAGGTTTCGAGTGGAATAAAGTGAGTTTGAAGTGAAATAGAAAGAGTGAAGTGCAAGATAAGATTACTCAGATCTACTTAAAATAGCGATTTCCCGGCATTCAAGTTAGCTCGCTCAACCCTAAAAATATCTGAGTTGGCTCGACCAAAGCAAACTCAGAACAATCAGAACACCGAGTTGGCTAGGCAAGACTTCAGGTTGACCTAGTTGACTCGACCAAAGCAAGAGCAGAAAACTCATATTCGAGCCGGCTCGACCAAAGCAAAATTGCTCGAGTCAACTCGAATAGAAAATTTCCACATAAACTGAAATGATTAGAATTTGAGTTTGATATAATGAAATTTCAAGAAAAGTTGTTCAAAAATCATGAATAGTTGTAGGAGGTTTTCTAGATAATTTTTTCTTAATTTTAAAGAAAATTAGGTTAAGAAAATCTAGAAAGGATCATAAAGCCTTAATTCTCCTCTAAGCAATTCAAATCTATCCTGGTTCAATGGCTTGGTAAAGATGTCAGCTAACTATTTTTCAGTTGGGATAAATTCTAGTTCAATGTCACCATTCAAAACATGATCTCTAATAAAATGGTGTCTAATTTTTATATGCTTAGTCCTAGAATGCTGAATAGTATTTTTGGTTAGATTTATAGCACTTGTGCTATCACACTTGATAGGAATTTTACATTGTGTAACACCAAAATCTTCTAGTTGTTGTTTAATCCATAACACTTGTGCACAACAACTCCCTGTAGCAACATACTCTATCTCAGTAGTAGAAAGTGCTACCGAATTTTGTTTCTTACAGTGCCATGAGATTAAATTCAACCCTAGAAATTGGTATGTGCCGCTAGTACTTTTTCTATTAATTCTACAACCAGCATAATCAGCATCAGAAAATCCAATTAAATTTAAATATGATTATTTTGAAAAACAAAGACCTAGATTACTTGTACCTTTCAAATATCTCAATATTCTTTTGACAGCAAGCATATATGTTTCTTTTGGATTACATTGAAATCTAGCACATACACATACACTATACAAGATACCCAATCTACTTGTAGTTAAATATAATAAGGATCTGATCATATCTCTATAGAGCTTTTGGTCAACATTGGATCCATTTTCATTTTTGTCCAATCTGCAAGATGGGCTCATGGGTGTGCTCATTTGTTTGCTTGTCTCTATACCAAACTTCTTGATTATTTCCTGGTGTATTTGGCTTGGTTAATGAAGATCCCTTCCTTTGTTTGCTTTATTTGGAGTCCGAGGAAGTAGTTAAGTTCACCCATTAGGCTCATTTTAAATTCTCCCTACATTAGCTTAGCAAATTCTTCACAAAAACTTTCATTAGTTGCATTAAATATAATATCGTCAACATAAATTTGTACAACTAATATATCATTGTTTTTCTTTTTGATGAAAAGAGTTTTATCAATGTTTCCTCTTGAAAAATTTTTTCAACCAAGAAGGTGCTAAGTCTATCATACCAGGCTCTAGGAGCTTGTTTCAAACCATATAAAGCTTTGTTCAATTTAAACACATTATTTGGAAAAGCATGATTTTCAAAACCCGGTGGTTGTTCTATAAAAACTTGATCGAAGATAAAATCATTTAAAAAAGCACTTTTGACATCCATTTAAAAGAGTTTAAAATTCATGTAGCAAGCAAATGCAAGAAGTATCTAATGGCTTCTAATCTTGCTACGTGTGCATATTTCATCAAAATCAATGCCTTCTTCTTGACAATATCCTTAGCCACTAATCTAGCTTTGTTTCTAATGACATTTCCTTATTCATCTAATTTGTTTCTATAGACCCATTTGATTTCTATAATTGGGTGGTCTTTAGGTCTATCAACTAATATCCAAACCTTATTTCTTTTAAACTAGTTCAATTCTTCATGCATAGCCATCATCCAGTTGGATCATTTTCAGCTTCTTCTAAGGTGTGTGGTTCTATTTGTGATACAAAGGCTAGGTAGTCATGTGCAATTCTATGTGCAGACCTAGTCCTAATACCATGTGAAGGATCACCAATAATTAATTCTTTAGGATGAGAAGTAGCGTACCTCCATTCTGTTGGTACATCTGTATGATCCTTACTTACCGTCTCTTCTCCTTCTTCAATTGGTCTTTCTTGTATGCTCATCTCTTTCATCTCCTTTTAAATTGTACCTGCATCATTGTCTATACACTCTTTTTTCTTAGAAGGTGAAGGGTTAGTTTCATGAAAAATAATATGCATTGACTCTTCAACAGTAAAAGTCCTCTTTTTAAAAACTCTATATGCTTTGCTATGTAATGAATAAACAAGGAAAATTGCTTTATCAAATTTAGCATCAAATTTTTCTAAATTATCTTTACCATTATTAAGCACAAAGCATTTACAACCAAATACATGAAAATAATTGATATTGGGTTTCTTTTCATTCCAAACTCATAGGGGGTTTTCTTCAAAATAAGACGGATCAAAATGCGGTTTAAAATATAACAAGCAGTGTTCATCACTTCTGCCCAAAAGTACCTTGGAAGGTTACCTTCACATAACATTGTTCGGGCCATTTCTTCCAAAGTCCTATTTTTCCTCTCTATAACACCATTGTGTTGTGGTGTCCTAGGAGCAGAGAAGTTGTGATCAATGCCATTTTCAGTGCAATAATCATCAAAAAACTAATTTTCAAATTCAGTACTGTGATCACTTCTAATTGAAATTATTGAAAGATTTTTCTGATTTGAAACCTTTTTGTGAAATTTACTAAATACTTTGAAGGTTTCATCTTTGTGAGTAATAAACAAAACCCATGTAAATCTAGAAAAATCATCTACAATCACAAGGGCATATTTCATACCTCCTAGGCTTGTGGTCCTAGTTGGTCCAAATAAGTCCTTGTGAAGTAATTCTAGAGGTCTAGTAGTTGACATCATATATTTGGATTTAAATCTCCCCCAAGTTTGTTTACCCATTTGGCATGCATCACAATCATGATCAAAATCAACTTTAAACTTATGCATGCCTCTAATCATATTTTTGAAAATTAACTTGGCAATAGTATGCATGCTAGCATGACCTAATCATCTATTCCATAATAAACAAGACTTCTTGGTCTTAGCATTCATTGCAACTAAACTAGAACTACTTGACATAGCAAGATCATTTAGATCTACCACAAATATTTTCAAATCTATGTCCAATGAATTTACTACTAGTATCAAGAGAGTTTGTTACCATACACATAGATGATTCAAAGATAACTTTGAAGCCTTTATCACATAGTTAACTAATACTCAATAAATTGTGCTTCAATTTATCTACTAGCAATACATTTTCAATGAAAGATAGGGGATTATCTTGATCTTGCTAATTCTGATTATTTCTCCTTGCCATTGTCTCCAAAAGTAACCATACCTCCTTCTTTCATTTCCAGGGTGATGAACTAATCCTTGTCACCCGTCATATACCTTGAATAGCCACTGTCGAGATACCATATTTTCTTTAATTTCTGAGCTATAAGACATTCCTACAAAATAATCAAGGAGTTCTTTTAGGTACCCAAGCTAACTTGGGTCCTTGCAGGTTAGCTGAGGTGGTTCTTTTGGGAACCCAAATCTTTCTTAATTTATTATGGACATTTCTAATAATATTACATTCAAAAGCTCTATGTCCAAGTTCTTTACAAGCAAAATATCTGATTCTAGAATTCTGAAAAGATTTATGCTTTGAAATTCTAGATGCATGAGATGCAGAAATAGCAGGTTTTGTATTTGAGTTTTACGAACATACAAGGTAGCTTTCGAAATAGAAGTATAACCTTTTGTCACAAAAGCTTTTTGAGAAGTAAACTTTGGAACAACATCTTTTTGTTTCACAAAAGTAGTTGCTGAAATATAATTCGAATTTGAAGAATTAAAACCAATTCCAGCTTTGTTACCAGAAATTCTTTGTTCTTTAAGAATCAACTCAAGCTTGTTAGAAGATGACTTTTTTCAACAAGTGGCTTGAGTTTTTCAACCTCCTTTTTCAACTCATTTTCATTTAACAAGACATTGTTTTTGTCATGATAAACATTAATTTCATTTTTCAATACTTTACAGTTTTTAGAAAAGTCATGAAGTTCCTTTTGTAATAGAATATTATTTTCTGAAATTTTCTCTTTTTCTTTGAGTAAAGAATCATTAGTATTCTTTAAAGATCTAATCTTTACTCTAGCTTTCTTAAATTTAGATAATAGATCATGAAATACAGAATTTAACTCATCAAAAGTAAATTTGATTTGAGCATTGGGAGATGTTACCTCATTCTCGAGACCTATTAGACATAGATTAGCTATTTTTATGGTCTCTTTCTCTTCAGTTGAGGTAGATTCTTCACTATCGCTCCATGTGACAACCATCGCTTTCTTTTTCTTTCTCTTAAAAATTTCTTCAACAATGGACAGTCCGGATAAATGTACCTCGGTTTCTTATATTCATAGCAGGTGGGGACTTATTCTTTTGTTTATCTTTGTCCTTATCCTTTTCTTTGGAATGTTCTCCTCGTTTATGGAATTTTCTATTGAATCTTTTTTTCTTCTTTGCCATAAACTTTCTGAATCTCCTCACAACCATTGCAATATCTTCATCTTCTAGATCATCTTTGAAGGAGCTAGAGTCATCTTCCATCTCTTCATCATTCTTTGATTCCAATGCAACCTTAAATGCAATAGTTTTCTTCTTCTTCTAATCATCATCAATTCTATGCTGCATGGCTAATTCGTGTGTGATGAGAGAATCCATTAATTCATCCATGGATAGAGTGTTTAGTCTTTAGCTTCCTGGATGGCAGTAACTTTAGGATCCCACTTATCTGGAAGTGATCTCAATATCTTCTATACCAAATTAGCATTTGAGTAAATCCTGCCAAGATTTTTCAAATCATTAATAATATCTGCAAATCTAGTGTACATGGCAGAGATATTTTATTAGGTTCCATTTTAAACAATTCATAATTATGTACTAAAAGATTAATCTTTATGTCTTCACTTAGAAAGTTCCTTCATGGGTCACCTCAAGTTTATCCCAAATTTCCTTTGCTGAAGAGAAAGTGGAAATTCGATTAAACTTGTTTGAATCCAAAGCACGGTATAGCAAGTTCATGGCTTTGGCATTTAATTTCTTAATTTCATGTTATGTTCATCCCATTCCTTTTTAGGCTTAGAGACATCCACGCCATCAATTTTGATCATGGGAACATGTGGCCCTTTAAGAATGACCTTCTATAATTAGAAATCAACAGCTTGTATATAGATTTTCATTCTTGCATTCCAATATGAATAATTTATGCCTGTGAAGAGTGGAGGTCTATTGGTTGATTGGCCTTCCGCTAAGGATGTACTCTGGGATGAGCCATCAATCTTTACTCTAATAAATCAGAGACATTGCTCTAATACCAGTTGTTGCCCATGTGTCTACCCAAGAGGGGGGTGAATTGGAAATTTAAAAAATTTAAATAGATAATATGCATTTAAAAATCCCTTTTAAAGTGTTAGGTGCTATGGCAGATTAATGATTTGCAGAAGCTAAATAAGAATGAAGAAGTATAACACAAACACATAAGATTTATAGTGGTTCGGAGCAACCCAATTCCTACATCCACTACCCAAGATACCACTTGGGATTTCTACTATATTCACACTCGAATACAGTAGGATTGTTTTACAGGATCACAATCCAAAATCTCTACACTTTGATTTTAATGGGATCACCAAAGAAAACCCAACAACCTTTGATTTTAAACAGGATCACCAAAGAAACCCAACTTGGTTTTCACAAGATCACCAAGAACCTAACTTGGTTTTACCAAGATCACCAAGAACCCAACACTTGGTTTTTATCAAAGGCTCACCAAGAACCTATTTGGTGTTTCAAACGGGCTCACCAATAACCCAAACAATTTAGAAATGAATGAAATAAATATAAAATATATGACAAACTCAATTTGTCAGATAGTTGCCGTTGCAGCTTGATAGAAGTCCACTTGAATGTGCTTCAAGGTGCTTTAATTGCTTCAGTGGCTTCTTTCCAAATTGCTTCAAGCTTCAAATCAGAGTTGGTGAAGACTTGAAGACTGACTTGAATGCTCTTGTGCTCTTTTCCTTGTTGGTGGGTAGGATATTCAATGAAGCTTCAAATCTTTTAGGAACTCACTAACTTCTGCTTCAATGAAATTCAAGACCCTCAAATATATGGTCTTCCATCACTCCAAGATAGTTTAAGATATTGTAGATCGTTGGGATGTGACATATGACCATTGGAGCACCTTTTGGTATTCAAAAAGAAATTTTGGAACTAGGCGTTATGTATCTGAAAGCAATATTCGAGTCAGCTCGGATTCCTTCTAGTTGGCTCGGATCCTTCGAGTCGATAGGCCGAGTCACCAGTTCTTCAGTGCTATCGACTCTTTGTCTTAGGGTGCAAAATCTTCACTCTAGAAGTGTCGGTTCTTGATAGCTCGGGTTGGCTCGAACTTTCATCTTTGAAAATCTTGAACTCAAGGAGTCGGCTCTCTTAAACTTTGGTCGGCTCTTCTTCTCAGAATTTGCAATCTTTACTCTAGAAGAGTCGGCTCATTGCAGTTCGGGTCGGCTCACTTTCTCAGGTATTCAAAATTTGTTTTGGCAAAGTCGGCTCTTTGAGGTTCGGGTCGGCTCGCCTGGCTATTCTCAGAAAACTTCAAAAACTGGACTCTGGAAGAGTTGGCTCGAACTTATTCCAGTTGACTCGAATTTATTGGAGTCGGCTCAGTTACCTTGAGTTGGCTCGGATTGCTGCATACCAGAATCCTTGTGCGTGCCATGAGGTAGAGTCGGCTCTTCATTATACTGGGTCAGCTCGAGTGACATTTTTAGGATTTTTAAAATTAAGAAAACTCTTGCCACACTCTTACACTTTTCATGCATACCAACTCAAAATAAATTTAAGGCACACACACATATAGAAGTAACCCTTTTTACAATTTTTTCTTTAACTTTTTCATTGGGTTCTTCTTTATAAAATAAGATTACAACACAACTCAAAACAAGAAGTAAGAATGTAGGAGTTGAAGTTTGAACAAATAAGTCATCCTATAAAAACTTGTAAACCACTTGAAGAGTTGTTAGAAATATATATGCATGCTCCAATGTTTGGTTATCATCAAAATCACTTATGGGGTCAACACGTCCTTTGTCGGTGATGATGGTATGAGGGAGTTCGAAGAGCATATGATTGATTTCCAAAAGAACTTGCTGATGTTGGCCTCCGTGATCCATGCTAGTGGTTTGGCCTCGACCCACTTGGTAAAGTAGTCGATGGCAACTATCAAAAACTTGCACTGCCCGAGCACGGGAGAAAAAGGACCAAGGATGTCCATGTCCTACTGGGCAAATGGCCAGGGGGTAGAGAGCTGAGAGAGTGGTGCAGCCAGCTAGCATTACACGCTAGCATGGCACTGGCAGCGATCACACTTCTTTACGAAGTTGGCTACATCCTCTCTCATGGTTTCCTAGTAGTACCCATGGCGAAGGGCCTTGTATGCCAATGTCCTGCCCTCAACATGATTTCCGCAAAGGCCTTCGTGTATCTCTTGGAGAACGAAGGCCGCCTCCAAGGGTCTCAGGCACCTCAGGAGTGGGTAGGAGTAGGACCTTCAATAGAGTTGCCCGTCCATCAGCATGAAGTGTGTAGCCTTCCTCTTGATGAGGCCAATCTCTTTGCGATCTTCGAGCAAGGTACCATTAGTAATATACCTAACATACTTATCCATCCAGCTGGCCTCCGGGATGACTTGCTGGACTTCCCCGGGTGCTTCGTAGTTTGGGGCCTGAAGATGCTTAATATAGGCACGCCCCAAGGACGAGTCCGGTACGGTCGCCAACTGGGAGAGGGTGTTAGCATGAGCATTCTCTTCACGTGGAATATGGGAGATGCTGAAGCATCTGAAGCTCACTGTACTTATATATACCAGCTCTAGGTACTTCGATATTGAGGGCCGGGCTCAAATTCTCCCGAGACCTAACCAACCACCAATTATGAGTCAGTGAAGACTTTCAGGTTAGGTATGCCAAGCTCACGAGAGACTCTCAGTCCCGTGAGGAGCATCTCGTACTCCGTCTGGTTGTTGGTGGCTACAAACTAGAAATGGAGTGCATACTCAGCGACGACTCCTTCGCTGTTGGCAAGAATGAGTCCGGCTCCACTTCCCCTGGTGTTGGATGCTCCATCCACATGTAGGACCCAGACATCCCCCTCTGGTTCAGGTCCCGTCTTGCTCTTGGGAGATCTCCTCTGGCTCCTTGCCCAGGCCTACACATTCGACCAGGAAGTCAGCCAGTACCTGTGCCTTTGATGCGAAACTAATATGCATGTGATTATTTTATGTATTTTATATGTGGGGTGAGGTGGTTAAATCCTGAATATCATATCAAAATAAGATGTAGAGAGTTCTATATGAATTTTAGAAACTATGCATGTAGATCAGGACCTAAGAAAGCAATAAAGATGGATCGCCGGACTGAGAAGGCTCGGTTAGGGCCAGTTCATCTACAATAAAACTATTGGAAAAATATAGGGGGGTACCTGGCAACATTTGATGCACCTGGTGAAGATCGTAGTGAAGAGAGATCACTCATTTCTCGATGGATGCGGCCTAGAAGATCAAGCTGGAGGCCCGTAGATTCCTGGCTTTCTGCTCGGTGGTCCGATTGTAGCCTGGCTGGAGTCGTTGGATTCGTAGAAACTCAGGGATCTACAAACAACCATCAAGGGTGAGAAAATAAAGGCTAGAAACAAGAATAATTTCAGAAAAGGAAGCAAGGGCATGTTGGAAGAAGAGGCTTGGAAGAAGGTTGGTTGGCTAGGGTTTCTTCGGGCAGTACTTCGGAAGGACTTCAGGTTCACACAAGATCCCTTAATGCACATGGCAGGGAGGCACACAACAATTGGAGAATCAAGAGTATTTCATATATCAAAATTTATTAAATTTTCATACAATGGGTCCCTTATATAGAGTCATGAGACTTAGGGTCCAAGCAAAAGAAAACAAAGAAAATAAGATTTGACCACTTTCTTCCTAAAGTGTGGGGCAAAATACATGGAAGAAAATACTCTCATGCCATACAAAATCCCTCCAAACAAGGTAGGTGTGGACATCCAAAGGGGGGGGACCACTTCTTTCCTAAGCAAGTTAGCATGAATCAAGGGATTCATGTTATCTATTTTGACTTTCCTTCTTGTCATGCTGGCATGTGGAGTTGGTGTGCTTAGGGTGTGGAAGGGGTGTGGCTGGTGTGTGGTCATTAACTCCTCATGCATGGGCCAACTTCATGATCCTCCAAGTAATCCTAGGTGGAGCAATCCAGGGTGTGATTGGGCTCCATGCGGCTGTTGAGGTGGCATGCTGGGTGGTGTCCTTCACATGCTTGAGTCTTCTTTGGCTGGGCTTGACTCAAACAGACTCAATATAACTGGACATGATTACAAGACTCGAAATATGATTAGCTCAACATGAGCTGACTAGTATAGGACTCAAGTAAAAAAACAACTTAGATGAACTAAGCTTTATTACAAATGGACTCAAATATTACTCATAATCCATAGAGGGTTGAGAAGTCTATATCTTATTCTAGTGCCTCTGGTATCCCCACCAGCCTTCATGGATGACCTCGGTCAGTAGGGATTCAAATTGCTGAGCTTCAGTGCCACTTCGCCAAACATCCAATGTGTCGGGATGGCTGAGTACGGCCTTCAGTGGTTGGTCCATCAAAATCGTGATTGGGTGTGCTTGGATGTAAGGCCGACCTCTGGACCTCATCCCCATCTATGCAGACCAAGACCGAGCTAACGGCTCCCGGGGTGACCGCCATGTACAAGAGGAGCTTTCTCCATCTTCCGATCGGGAGAGCAATGATGGTGATGCCAGGGTCTTCTTCAGCTCCTCGAAGGCTCCTGGACTCCTTTGTCCAGGTGGAGTCATGCACCTTTCCCAATGCCTTGAAGAAGGGTTGGCCAGTAGTTGGCATATCATGAGATGAACCGGCTCAAAGCCGCCAATATGGCTAGTGAGGCGCTGGACTTGCTTCTTGGAGGGCGGGATGATCTATATCAATAATGCTCGGACTTTTTTGGATGGTCTCGAGCCCTCTCTAGGTGACCATGAAGCCAAGGAACTTCCAGCTACCATGCAAAAGCATACTTCGCCGAGTTCAACTTCATTTGGTGAAGGTGAAGGTTGCGAAAGGTCTCTGCCAGGTCATCGCATGGTCCGAGGCGTCTTGCTCATGCCGAGCAGTCATCCACGTCGTAAACTTACATGTTGCAGTCGATCTGGTCTTTAAGGACCTTGTTGACTAGCCGTTGGCACGTGGCACCAACGTTCTTTAGGCCGAATGGCATCATTTTGTAGCAGTACATCCCACAGTCCGTGATGAAGGCAGTGCACTCCTCATCCTTCGAATGCATTAGGATCTGGTTGTACCTAGAGAACACATCTATGAAGGAGAGTAAGCGGTGCCCTGAGATGGCATCCATGAGTTGGTCGATCTTCGGATGGGAGAAGCTATCCTTCGGGTAAGCACGGCTGAGGTCAGTGTAGTCTACACAAATCTTCCATTTCCCATTTCTCTTCTTGACCAAGACCACGTTCGCTAACCAGCTAGGATACTGTACTTCATGAACAAACCTGGCCATGAGGAGCTTCTCCACTCATCATTGATCACCTTCTACCTCTCCAAGGAAAAGCTTCTTTTCTCCTACCGAATCGGGTGGCACTTTGGATCAACACTCAACTTATGAGTGATGATGTCAGGGGGAATCCCCAGCATATCAGCCGCAGTCTAGGTAAACACATCCATATTTGCTCGGAGGAAACTCAGCAAGTGAGCTTATTCTTCTTCTGGTAGCTGGGCTCCTACCTGTACCATCTTCAAAGGATCTGAACCGAGGGAATATGTCAAAAGGCATTCGATGGGGACACCCCTAAGGTCTTGTACCCTTTGGTCAAGGTCATCAACACCGGGGTCGTGCTCGACACTCCGGGCCCCAGGGATGGCCTGCAGGCAATGTTGGACAGGTTGAGGTGCTCCCTCAGCTCTCCCACACCGTAGGGGGTCGGGAACTGCACCAGCAACCATTTGGTGGATATGACCGCATCAAGTAAGTTGAGCCTGAGATGGCCAAGAATTACATTGTAAGGTGATGGGAGCCTAACGACAGTGAAGATCATCGTGACCGTACTCTATCAGGGTGGTGACCTGGCTATGACGAGGAGAGTAATCTCTCCATCGACTCCCATGGAATCTCCAATAAAACCATGAGAGGGGTGTGCACTGGTCTTAGTTGATCAGAGGACAAGTACATTCAAGAGAAAGCATTATAGAAAAGGATATCAGTCAAGCTCCCACTATCGACCATAACCCGTCTTACAGGATGCCTGTTAATGGTCATTTCGACCATGACGGCATCATTATTTACATTTTCTTTTTCACTTCCCTTCTCCTTCATAAAGGGGAGTACATTTTCTAGACTTTCCTCCTCCTGGGCTCTCTTGGGGGTGCACTCTATCCCCCAACATATCATACCCACAAGCTTCTCCGTGGATCGATTGTCAACTATAGGGACAGGGGGAAGAGCTGCAAGTAGCTAACTCTCAACGGGGACCTTGCCCCTCATAAACTTTTTGAGATAGACCCTCCTTATCAGGTCTTTGATCTCCCTTTTTAGGTTGTGGCAATCCTTAGTGTCATGGTCATGGTCACAATGGAATTGACAATACTTCATCCTATTATGACTGCATGACGACTTTAGTGGGAGAGGTTAGTGTAGGTTGCGCTCGCCCTCAATTTCCATCATGATTTTTATCCTCGGAGCGAGGAGGGACCCCTTTTGGCTTCGATCCTAGCCAGAAGTTCATGGATGACCTAGGTCTCCACATCTCGGGTGCTTCTTCTTGGGGTCGGCTTCTTCGAAGGCTTCCCGTCCAGTTCCTTTCTGGTGTAGTCGGCCTCCTCAGCATGGATGTACTTGTAGACACGTAGGAGGAGGTCAGAGTATGTCTTCAATGGCTTCTTTTCTAAGGAGTAGATCAGGCGGGCAATTTTGATCCCTCTCTTCAATGCCAGCATGGTGACGAGCTTGTCCAAACTGTAGATCTCAAGGGCGATGGCTTTGAAGCGGGTCACATAGTCCTGCAGGAGTTCATGATCTTGCTGCCTGGTAGAGAAGAGGCTATCCACCTCTCGTGGCACCTTCTGATAGGTATCAAAGTGGGCCACAACCTCCTCTCTAGCTGTGGGAAGGAGTCAATGCTTTTAGGCTCGAGATGAGTGAACCAGACTCGAGCGGCCTTCTAGAGGGTGGCTGGGAAGGGTGATGAACAGGAGGGCATCCGTCGCTCCTTGGACTCTCATAAGAGCCCTATAGCTCTCTAGGTGGTCCAGGGGTCGGTGGTCCCATCGTAGGGAGCCACTTAAGACATACGTAACCGACTCGAGATTGGTTCCTCTTGGATTTCCCGGGAGAAGGGGGGCTGGGCATCATAGCCCACTGGCTCCTTAGAGGAGCCTTGCATGTTGGCGAACTGGCAGGAGAGCTCTACCAGCCTATGCTCTTGTTCTTCTAGGTGCCTCTCGGTTATGCGCCTAATAGCCTCGTCAGTGGAACCTTCCACTAAGGCCGCTAGAGAAGATGGGGTTGACAGTTGAAGATGGTCGTGATGAGGAGCCTTGCCTCGATGGCATCTGTCATATTTGACAATGGCTTTGCCATCTATCGGGGACCGGCTCTCCCAGTCAGCCGACCCAAAAAGATTTCTCTTTGTAGGGGTCCAGTGACTTCCCTAGGGATCAGTTGTGTCCTGTGGATGTGATAGCCTGCCTTGGATGGAGCGCAGGCTAATACAGGGGTTTGTGGCTTGGGCCGCAGGAGTCCCTAGCTATGGTCGAGTGACCAAGAAGTGTGCTGGTACTGCAACTACCTTACCATCATGGCCAGAACCTGCATCTGCTTGGTGAGTATAACATATTGGCCCTCTATCGGGGGTGGCTGTGGTGGAGCGAGAAGCTCCCTTTCTAGGCTATATTGGCCCAAAGGAGAAGGGGCATTTCTTGCTCAGCTGGTGGAGACTTCTCGCATGCGAGTTACCACCATGCTTTGAGCGGAGCTATTCTCAAAGTTGTTGGGGACTTATTCGGACAGGGGCTTTTTGCCCCTTCCTAGCATGCTAATCTATTGTTGCCCTTACCATCATGGCCTACAGCTCGGATGTGGCACCGGATGTCAGCCCCATTTCTCGGAATCTAGCAATTCTCGATCCTGCAAAATAGAGTTAGAGACTCGGGCTGGGATCCTAGCGGGAGCACTCTGATGATCAAGTCAACGGACGATAAAGAGGAACAGATCCTCCAAGGTGGATCCCACTATGGTCACCATGCTTGGAGGAGAATTTTTTATAAAGGATAGAGTAGGAGGGGTATGAGATGAGTAAGGTTCGAGCCATGATGGCTGTGTCCGTCGGGACCCTCTCAGGGAGTTCTTCACGGTAGCCTCCATGCCCTCTTCGTGCTTGTCCCTCCTTTCCTTGTTTTGCCACCTCCCCCCCTCTCGCTTGTTGGGTGCTCTTTTTAACCATGGGTTCTCCCCGCTTCTTGCCTCGGTTTTCCCCCTCCTAGGAGTGCTTGAAAGTCAACGACATCCATTGGCCATGCTCTCGAGGTTATTTCCCTTATAGTAAGGACTTATGTTGCAAGCCTTGTTTTCCCGGTGGGATATCATGGCTGGGAAAATTTAGCAGGGCTCGATATGGGGGTAGCCGCCCTCAGGTCTGAAGTTCCTGACATGGCCTTCTTCTTTTGGGTGGTACAGATGGTCGATTGTAGGACCCAGTGCCTCGATCAGGGCACTCCTCTCTAACTGGTGTAAACGATGGTAGGCACACCTCACAAGCTTTGGGGTACTGTACTAGACGTGCCAGCTTCGATGGCAAACTTGGTGCTAACACCTTCATCATTTTATGGTGCTTCCGAGGTGAGAGCTTGACTTCGACCGAGGTGGGCTCAACCCTTGGGGAGCCACCTAGCAATGGAGCTGAGAGAGCTCGACTCTGGCCGAGGTGAGCTCGACCCTTGGGGAGCCACCTGGCGAAGGAGCTGAGGGAGCTCGACTCCAACCAAGGTGAGCTCGATCCTTGGGGAGCCACCTGGCGAAGGAGCTGAGGGAGCTCGTGATGGAAACATTAGATCAGACATAGACTTCAAGCTTCATTTTATTCTCTAAGTCATGTGTTGGTCAATTTTGAGTCTTGTAATATGTGAGGCAAGAAGTCTAATTGAGTCCAGCAAGTCCCTTGTCTCACCCTTATGAGTCTTATAAGTATGTTACTACTCAATATAAGTTGTGTCCAGTACAAGTCCAGTTATACAAGGGAAGGAGTACCAGCCAAAGTCTTCACCAGGTCAACCAAAGTCTTCACCAGGCTCTCCCATAGCGAAGCAAGCCCAAGTCCATGAAGCTCCATATATGAAGATTCCAAGCATTACTTGATTCCAGGGAATATTTTAGGCGCCCTAGCCCAAGGTTTCCAGCCCACCAGGAGGCCCATGCGCCCATGCTTTGAATCCCATGCCCAAAACCCAATGGAGGATGTCCCAATTGCTGCCCACATGCCCAAGTCCAAGCCTAGTGGCATCCAAGCCCAAGAGAAGGAGATTTGACCAAGTCCAAGGCCCTTTGACCAAGTCAAAGGAGGAGAAGGAAACCTATTCTAACTAGGAGCTTATGTTTATTCCTACTCAAATTATGTACTCCTAATCCTAAGCAAAGTATGCATACCTATCCTAACAAGGAGAGGGCATGGGAACATCTATAAAAACCCCACCCCTCCCCCTCTTGTAAGAATAATCTTTATTCATGAAATTAAAACTCTGGTAAATTTTGTTCAAGGTTGTTCTTGTGTTCTTGTGTTCTTGTGTTGAGGTGTGAGTGTACTTGTGATCCCTAGTTCTTCCAAGCCCGAGCCGACCAAGCTTCCTTCATTCAAACCCTAAGACGCCCAAGGAGAAGAAGCCCTAGCTGACCTCAAACAAGAAGCTTTCTTCCATCTTCCAGCCGCCAGCTCAAGCACATCCTACTTCTTCCATCTTTCAAACCCTAATTCCATCTTATTATTTTTTTTATTTGCTTTCTAGCTAACCCCTGATGTTTGCAGGATCTCTCCAATGCCATGCCCTTGGATGATGTCTTCCTTTCCTCTGAACACAGCTGATAAAAAGCTGGCAGATTCGCGGGACAATGACCGAATCATCCAGGCACCGATCTGAGTTAAGAGATCTCTTCTACAACATCAAGGCAATCATTGCTAGGTATGTAGACCCCATCCCACCTCACATTTTCTATTTTGTTGAAGATTGAACATGCACCTAATAGGTCTTCTTAGACCTAGGATCCATTAGTTTTTTTTTTCTTTGATAGTTTTAGCATGTGGGTAGGAATTCTAATTATTGCATGAAACCCTAACTTAGTCTAGTCTTTTTTTTAGGAATAAACCAATAACATAATCTGAAATCGTTGTTTATTTTAATCTGATTTTCTTATACTTCTCATGTCATTCATCTGCATGCATCATGTTAGAGTTCTGTTCCACATCAATTTTGATATCAAAGCGGGATTAGGGCATGTTCTTGCATCCTAGTTTAGGTTTCTGCCTACTAAAATATTCATACGCATCAAACTTTAGGACTGTTTTCCCATCTTAAAGTTTTTATTTTTATCTGATTTTTTGGAGATTAACATCTGTTTTGTTCTCTGTTTTTTTACAAATTTCTTGGAATTTTTCTGATCTGAAAAATAGGGAGAATCTGCATCAAAATAAAACCCTGACAAATTTCTGCATACTGTTTCTGCATTAAGAGTCCATGTTTATGTCTGATTCACCATCTTAGGTATTTTATTTTTCTTTGAGATCTGCATCACGTCATCTCTGTTGAGTCCTCTATTTTATTGAGATTTTTCTCAGATTTTACAGAACCATAAACTATGACAAAATCGGCATCCTAGAAACCCTAACTGAAAATCTGTGTTTTCATGCACTAGTTAGAGACCCTAGGTTTTGCATCATCATACCATTTTTTTTTTTGCCTGAGATTTGGTAGGAATCATCAACACACGTCATTCTTTATTCCATAGATTTTATATAATTTTTATGCATTAAAATTCATGATAACTTCTGCATCAAAGAAAACCCTAATTTTCTAGTTCTGTGATTTCCGCATATCTGACTAAACCAAACCTAATCAACTACCAAACCCCACCAACCCAAGCCAAATTTTGTTTGATAATTTAATCAATTTAAATTTAATTTCCCACCTCATGAAAGACATAAAAACATTTTTATTTTTTAATTATTATTAGCTACATTAGGGCTCATCGATTGTCATCATTTCATTAAATCAATCTTAAGGGCAATTTCAGTATCTCATATCAGGGCAAGAGGTCATTACCGGTCCTGGGCCCAAAATAATCCCTTGCATTCTTATCCAAGCCATAAATAAAATCAATTAGAAACCTAAATTGCTCTAGTAAGCATATGGACACCAACCGGTCGGGTCTGAGTCTAGTGAGGGAACTAGTGCACACAACCCATCACCTATTACTGAAAGCTGGTGTCTAAGGCTAGAGGTCCAAAGGCAAATGCCCTAAGTGGACTGGTGGTTGCTTAATTAGGACCCTGTCACAGGTAGGGGGAGCCTCCCACCCCACCTCTTACTTGGCTAGTGGAAGGATTGGGTGCTGTGTTGAGTGTAAGTTGAGTTAACTCATTAAGTTTTGGCTCTAGGTCTAGCAAACCCTAGTATGTGTTAACCTTTGTGTGCTTGATTGCATCATAATCCCTTGATTGATTGATTGCATGAACATTAGATTAGGAGTCTAACACTACCAATAGTCTCACACCCCCTAAACCTAGTCTGACCATGGAGCCCAACCCTAGGAGAACCCGATACTCTGACCCATACTAGAAACACAACCCTAGGAGAACCCCATACCATGATCCCTACTTGGAGCCCAACCCTAGGAGAACCCAATACTCTGACCCATATCAGAAGTCCAACTATTAGAAGCCTAATTATGAGTTCATAGACCAAGATGAGAGAACCACTAAAAACTTCAGGCCAAAAATACCCACCTCAATGGTACCTCGGATCCCAATGTCTACATAGATGGGAAGGAGATATGGAACAATATTTTGAATGGTATGACTTGAGTGATAAAGGAAGTGTGAATTTGCCGAACTCGGGTTAATTGACCATGCTAGGTTATACTGGAGAGGCGTAGAGAGCCTCATCAGGCAACAATACAAAGCTCCCATAGATACTTGGATGGCCATGAAGCTAAAACTTAAAGAGAAATATGTTCCCCCATACTACCGACTGTGCCTTCTATACAGAATTTGATTCCAAACCTAACTAGATTTCATGAACCAAATCTTCTAGAATAGCCTTGTTCCCGATCATGAACGAACGCCCTGATCAACAAAGCAATTGTGGAAGCATATCACCAGGTTGTGGATGACCATCTGCCAGTAATCTCCATTGAAGATCACGGTAGGATTCATGTCTATAAAGATCAAGAACAGCAAGAACGGGAGAAAAGAAAAAAAGAAGAAGAATAGTGGAGTTTTCACGGGAGAAAGGGATTTTTAATTCCAAGAAGTTTGTTACACCACACATCCATCCTCTTACAAGAATACAATATATATATACATCGGTCACACATGCTCGAGATCCCAAAAAAATCCCCCAGCTGGCACGATTCAAAACAGTTCACTCGTCATTCGAGCCAACTCAAAAACATTCGAGCCAATTCGTTTAGAACAAATTTCCCGACTGTTCATCCGAGCTGATCTAATATATCCGAGCTGACTCAAATCCATCCAAGCCGACTCTAATACATCCGAGCTGATTCTTCCAGACAATAGATTTCCTATCTGTGCATCCGAGTCGACTTGAATCCATCCGAGCCAACTCTTCCAGAAAATAGATTTCCTATCTGTGCATCCAAGTCGACTCGAATCCATCCGAGCTGACCCGTCCAGTCCACAATCACCTGTTTGAGATGTGCCAACTAATAGAGTCAACTCTTACAATAGAAGAGCCGACCCAAAGACACAGACTGACCAAAACTAAGCCTAAACACCTAGGACTCATACCGGACTCAAGCCTAGCCCTAGACTCATCATGGAAAACCATGATAGACTAGATCAACTCATGTACATTGACCTAACTAGCCATGAATGCACCACCTGAGACTCAACAATCTCCACCTTGGTGCTTCAAGGCTACATATGCCAAACTTCTCAAACCCATTAACCACATACAAGAGTAGAAGATATCCCTTGGTAGAGCCTTCGTAAGTGCATCCACCTAGTTCTCCGTTGTATGAACCTTCACCAGCGCCACTTCTCCTTCCTCCACTAGCTCCTTAACTCTATAGTACCTCAAATCTATATGATTGGTCCTAGCATGATAGACTGGGTTCTGTATCAAGTGTATGTCACTCTAGCTATCACTGTGCCTGATCACCATACACTGTTTCACCCCCATTTTAGATACTAGCCTTTTCAGCCATAGTGCTTCTTTTGCAGCTTCAGTAATCCCTATATACTCAGCTTCTATTGTAGACAAAGTAGTAATAGGTTGAAGGGTTGATCTCCAAGAAACTGGTCCACCATACATGCAGAAGAGATAACCTGTTGTAGACCTCCTTATATCAAGATCATCTACAAAACTTGCATCAACAAACCCTTCCAAAGGATCTGAATCCTCACATGATTCTATGGAGTTCCATTCATGTCCTTCAAGCTGCCACCAAATACCAGTCCATGTCTTTGAGTCCCTTGGAGATATCCCAAAATCCACGTCAATGCCTTCCAGTGTTCCTTCCAGGATTAGCCATGTACCTGCTCACCTGGCTTATAGCATATGCTATGTCCGGCCTGCAACAAACCATAGCATACATCAAACTGCCCACTGCATTGGCATATGGAACTCTTTCCATGTACTCTCTCTCCTTCTCTATTTGGGGGCACTATTTTTTTGAGAGAGAAAAATGCCGTGGTAATGGTTTCCATAGGTTTGGCCTTATCCATTCCAAACCTCTCAAGTACCTTTTTAATATACCCACCTTGTGACAAATGGAGTATTCCTTTGCACCTATCTCTGCAAATCTCCATTCCAAGGATTTTCTGAGCTGATCCCAAGTCTTTCATCTCAAATTCCTGAGGTAATGCTCTCTTCAGCCCTTTCACAACTGTCATACTTCTACTGGCTATCAACATATCATCCACATACATAAGTAAATATAGAGCATCCTTAGTATCCATATCCTTCACATAGACACAATGATCATGTTCATATCTAAGAAATCCAAGGCTCAAGATAAATGTATCAAATCTGTGATACCACTGACGAGGTGATTGTTTCAACCCATACAATGACCTCTGAAGTAGACATACCTTGTTCTCCTGTCCAATCTCAATGAAGCCATCAAGTTGCTTCATATAGACTTTTTCTTCTAGTCTTCCATGTAGAAAGGCTATCTTCACATCCATCTGCTCCAATTCCAATTATGTTTTGCCACCAAAGATAACAACACCCGAATTGAAGTATGGCGTATCATAGGAGAAAACACTTATGTGTAGTCAACTCCTTCCCTTTGTAAGTATCCTTTTGCTACTAATCTTGCCTTGTATCTTACTCCACCTTGCACTAAAGGTAATGATTTCTTAGTGAACACCCATTTGGAGCCAATAGCATGAGCATCTCTAGGTAGATCCACCAACTGCCATGTCTAATTCTTCCTGAGAGATTCCATCTCTTCCATCATGCCTTGCATCCATGACTCTTTATCAGGACTTTCCATGGCCTCTACAAAACTTTCTGGATCTCCATTCACAGATATTAGAACATATGAAATTGCTTCATCCATGCCATATCTAACTGGCTACCGGATTGTGCGTTGAGGCTTATGCAATGCCACTCCCCTTGCACTGTCCTGCAAGTCTACTGTCTGTGGCTCCTCCAGCACTTCCCTTTGAACAGTTGATTCTTCTTGCCTCTCCTTCACTCCTAGAGAATCTTTCCTGTTCAACTCCACCTCAACTGAAACTCCATTTCCAGCTGATGTTGAAGACTTATCCTCCACCTGTGACGGGCTCTCACTGCTATTCATCTTATTGACTGCATTTCCTATTGCAGTCCCTAGTTTCACAAGATGCTCCTTTCATCAAAAATGACATCTCTACTGATCACAGCCTTTTGAGACAATGAATCCCACAATAGGTAACCTTTGACTCCTTGTGGATACCCTATAAAGATCATCTTCTTTGACTTAGGATCCAGCTTGCTTCTTTCAGTTGCCTCCACATGAACATAAGCTGGGCAACCAAAAACTTTCAGGTGCCTAGCTCCACCTTCTTCCCACTCCAAGCTTCTTCTGGAAGTCCACCATCCAACTGAAGTAAGGGGACCTGTTATGAGAAAACATGCCTAAGTAATAGCATCACACTAAAAAAATCTCAGTAGTGATGACTACAGCCTCATACTCTTTGTCCTCTCTAATAGTGTCTGGTTCAACCTTTCCACGACACCATTCTGCTATGGGGTCATTCTTAATGTGTAATGGTGTTTGATACCATTTCCTCACAATAACTTCTAAACTCTATACTAGAGTACTCCCCACCATTATTAGTCCGAAGGCACTTTACATGTCTTCCTGTCTCCTTCTCTATCTCAGCTCTCCAAGCTTTAAACCGGGAAAATACATATGATTTTTTCCTTATCAAATACATCCATAGTTTTCTAGAGAAGTCATCAATAAAGGTAACAAAATACCTTGCTCCACCTCTAGATAAAACAAGTGTTGGTCCCCATACATCCGAGTGCACCAAATCCAGCACTCTTTCACTTGGCTTGGTACAAACAACAAACTTCACTCTATGCTATTTATCAAAGATACACGGCTCACACAGGTCATTTCTATCCTTTTTCAAAGCTGGGATGTTCCCTCTTCTACTTAACTCCATGAGCCCTCGGTCACTCATATGACCCATTCGATAGTGCCACAGTTTATATTTCAACTATTCCTCCTATGCCGCTGCAAGCACTTCAGCACTATCACTTATCACTGAGCCTTCCATTCTCTATAGATTGTTGCTCAGTCTTCTTCTTCTCATTACCACCAAAGCTCCTATGGTAATTCTCAAATATCCACTACCAGATTGGCAACTAAAAACATAGCCCTGCTCTTCCAAGTAGCCCAAAGAAATCAAATTCTTTTTCAAGTTTGGTATATGTTTGACATTAGATAGAGTCCTTATCACTCCATCATACATCCTCACCCTAATAATGCCTACTCCAGCTACCATACAAGGGTGATCATCACCAAGACTTACACTACCTCCATCTGACCTGTCATAGGTGTAAAACCAATCATGATGTGAGGTATAGTGGTATGAGCATACAGAATCCAGAATCCAGGTATTCTTCCAATCCACTGATCCATCTGATACAACCAGTACTCCTTCTCCATTGCTTTCCAAAGCATTTGCACCACTAGTGTTAGCACTTTCCTTTTTGTCTTCCAAAGAGGATAATTTTTCCTGATATGCCCAAGCTGACGACACTTGTAGCATTTCACATTCTTGTGGTTCCCAGACTGAGATCTGCCTTTGGACTTTCTCCTAGCTCTTTCCTTAGATCTTCCTCGCCTCTTATTTACAGTAAGAAGCTCTGAGTTAGGATTGCCTTTGCAGATCTTTTCCCTTTGCTCATTGGATCTGAGCACACAACAACCTCTTCATAGTTTAGGGTTTCCTTCGCATAAACTAAAGTTGTTATGAGACCATCATATGATCCAGGGAGTGAACACAGCAGCAACAATGCCCAATCTTCTTCATCAATCTTTACATCCAGACTTATCACCTCAGAATAAACCTGATTGAATCTCTGAATATGCGCAATAAGATCTCCTCCTTCAGGCATTCTCAAGCTATACAGTTGCTTCTTTATCCATAGCTTGTTCGTCATGTTCTTTCCCATGTATGTGTTCTCCGGTCTTCTCCAAAGACCTTTTGCAGTAGTCTCTGAACATACCATAGGTAAAACCTGATCATCCAAACACATCCTTATGGTGCTGAAAGCAATCTCTTCTAACTCTTCCCATTCTTCAACACTAATCTTTTTCGGTCTTTCTTTCCAAGACCTTATAGATTCTCTGTTGAACTAGCAAATCTTTAACCATTTGCTACCATAGGGTGAAGTTTTCTTGCCATCGTACTTCTCAAAATCTACTTTGAACCCACTTGATGCCATTACCACAATCAAGAATTCATGAGATATGAAAACCGTACCTATAAGAAGCCTTACTTCCAACCCTCCGATCTTGAGATCTTTCTTCCACGACCTTGCTCTAATACCAAATGTAGAGAATTTGATTCCAAACCCAACTAGATTTCACGAACCAAATCTTCTAGAACAGCCTTGTTGCCGATCAAGAACGAACATCCTGATCAATAAAGCAATTGCAGAAGCATATCACCAGGTTGTGGATGATCATCTGCTAGCAATCTTCATTAAAGATCATGGTAGGATTTAGGTCTATGAAGATCAAGAACAACAAGAATGGGAGAAGAGAAAAGAGAAAGAAGAACAGAGAAGTTTTCATGGAAGGGATTTTTACTTCCAAGAAGTTCGTTACACTACACATCCATCCTCTTACGATAATACAATATATATATACCTTGGTCACACGTGCCCGAGATCCCAAAAACTCCCCTAGCTGGCACCATTCAAAATAGTTCACCCATCATCCGAGTGGACTCAAAAACATCCGAGCTCGTCGAGAGAACAAATTTTCTAACTGTTCATCCGAGCTGACTCTAATATATCCGAGCTGACTTGAATCAATCCGAGCCAACTCTAATACATCTGAGCTGACACGAATCCATCCGAGCTGACTCGAATCCATCCGAGCCGACTCTAATACATCCAAGCCGACTCTTCCAGACAACAGATTTCCTGTCCGTGCATCCGAGTCGACTCGAATCCATCCGAGCCGACTCTTTCAGAAAGTAGATTTCCTGTCTATGCATCCGAGTCAACTCGAATCCATCCGAGATGATCCGTCCAGTCCACAATCACCTATTCTGAGACGTGCCAACCATAGAGTTGACTCTTACAACAGAAGAGCCAACACAAAGACCCAGATTGACCAAAATTGAGCCAAACACCAAGGACTCATACCGGACAACTCCCTAGCCCTATACTCATCATGGAAAACCATGATAGACCAAATCAACTCATGTACATTGATCCAACTAGCCATGAATGCACCACCTGAGACTCAACACCTTCTAGATCAATGGAAAATGTTAAGTCAAGGAAGTAGGTCTATGTCAGAGTACATAGCCAAGTTTGATGAGTGTGCCTTAAAGTGTTTCCTAGATGAACCCACATTAGTGACCCTATCTAGGTTTATGGCTAGCCTTCGTGAAGACATCCAGGCGGAACTATCTCATTAGCAATTCAAGACCTAGAGGAACCCTATCATATAGCTAAGGAATTCGAGTCAAACTAGAGGGAACTCAAGATCAGTCAATCTAAGTCCAACAAGAGTAACCCTCTTGAACCAAAGCCCAGACCTAGCCGACTTCCTTTAGACCAGCCCAGTACCATTACCCTTAGCCAGACCCTAGCACCTAGTTAAGTGTGTTCGAGCCAAGTCAACCCTAGTCAACCTGAACCCCATAGGATTAGTACCCTTAGATATGAGCCTAGTATTAGTCAGGAACCCTTAGTCAACCCATCCCTATCCCAGTCATTAGTCAATATTTCCTTAGTCAACCCCCTCTTACCATCCCATTGGTTCACTAGAATGATCTTGAAGAGGAGATATATGAAGCTGATGTGAGCTTAATGGAAGAGTATGAGGAAGAAGAAGAAGAGTTACCTATAGAAGACCTAGAATTAGTTGACCAGGTAGATACCCAGGTAGAAGCCAACCTAGAATTAGTTGACCCAGTAGATACCCAGGTAGAAGCCAATCCAAGGTTAGTTGACCCTGACCCTACCCAAACTGAACCTATAGTGGAAGACCAGTTAGAGGAAGAAAACCCTGATATACTACTAGAGTTTTACCTGAGGAGACACTAGAAGAAAGCCCAACTATAGAGTCTAGTCCCGAGATTCAAAAGCCAGAAGAATTTATTAAGGACCTGATCTCTTGAAATCAGTACCCTCAGGATGAAGTCACTCCTTTGACTCCAATTGGTTTCTTCCTTGAAATTAATGACCCATTCTTCCATAATGCAGACCCTGTAGGAGTACCTCAAACCCATAAGGTAACCTCATTAGTCTAGGACTAATTCTTGATGCCCCATCTTACATCCTACTCTACCCGATTAACCCGAACCCTTTTCGTACTTCTATCCTATCAGCCTAACCCTGAATCCACTTCTTATTCCTACCCTTTTCTAAAACTTTTCATGATTTTCTAACCCTTAGATTGCATTTTATAGGGGTAATCATATTGCATTCATTCATTGTACTGGTTAGATTTGCATCATATTTCTGGCATACTCTATGTCACCTAGTAGGAGTCCACGCACCGTTCTCATCTGCATGTCACCCACCTGATAAAATGTTAAACCAACAGTTGTAGTGTAGGGTTTAATAAAATTTGCATATCAATAAGTGTTGGCATGAGCTATTTGCCCATATTAGGTATTTTGTTTGCATATCAATAGGCGTTGTCATGAGTTTTTGCATTGCATGATTAGAGATTTTCATGAGAATTAATCATATGATTAATGTAAGCAATGTTTTTTATAATATATGTTAATTCCTAAGAAGAATCTAAGAGTTCGCTAGAAAAATCTTGTAATAATTAGGCTACATACCTGTGAGCTGGATCCATCAAAGTAATAAAGAAGATTGGACCTAGAGCCTGAGTTACCTAATTAGGCATTAAGCTCAACCTTCAATATTTCAGACTTAGTCGAGTTTAGGGAGCCAGCAATGATACCCAATGAGTTTGACCTAACCCTTTCTTTGAGAGTGAACCCAACCTGAGTGTCCACCATCAAATTAGCTTGTGAGAGGAATGATTGAGCATATCCTGGATGACCAAGCCATTAGTACCTGAATCAAAGGCAACACATCACTGGTTTGTTGGCAAGGTCGACCGAGATCTGAGGATTCATTGATCACTCGAGAGGATCCGCAATGCCTCAACCCAGACCCGTCAAAGCAGAATCCGAGCCAGATCACCCTTTACTCGACAGGATCAAGTTCTTCCCACCATGAAAAAATTGATGGGACATCAGATCAGACATAGACTTCAAGCTTTATTTTATTCTCTAAGTCATGTGTTCGTCAATTTTGAGTCCTATAAGAGAATTTATTTTGAGTCTTGTAATAAGTTAAGGCAAGAAGTCCAATTGAGTCCAGTGAGTCCCTTGTCTCACCCTTATAAGTCCTGTAAGTATGTTACTACTCATTATAAGTTGTATCCAGTACAAGTCCAGTTATACAAGAGGAGTACCAACCAAAGTCTTCACTAGGTCAACCAAAGTCTTCACCAGGCCCTCCCAGAGCAAGGCAAGCCCAGGCCCATGAAGCTCCACATATGAAGATTTCAACCATTACTTAATACCAGGGAATATTCTAGGCACCCCAGCCTAGGGTTTCCAACCCACCTGGAGGCCCATGCACCATGCTTTGAAAACCATGCCCAAAGCCCAATGAAGGACACCCCAATTGCTGCCCACATGCCCAAGTCCGAGCCCAAGAGAAGGAGATTTGACCAAGTCCAAGGCCTTTTGACCAAGTCAAAGGAGGAGAAGGAAACCTATTCTAAGTAGGAGCTTATATTTATTCCTACTCAAATTATGTACTCCTAATACTAACCAAAGTATGTATTCCTATCCTAACAAGGAGAGGGCATGGGAACATCTATAAAAACCCCACCCCTCCTCTTCTTGTAAGAATAATCTTTATTCATGAAATCAAAACTCTGGTAAATTGTTCAAGGTTGTTTGTGTGAGGTTGAGTGTGCTTGTGAGCCCTAGTTCTTCCAAGTCCTAGCCGACCAAGTTTCCTTCATCCAGAAACCCTAAGACGCCCAAGGAGAAGAAGCCCTAGCCAACCTGAAGCAAGAAGCTTTCTTCCATCTTCCAGCCACCAGCTCCAGCACATCCTGCTTCTTCCAAATTTCAAACCCTAATTCCATCTTATTTTTTTTTTTATTTGCTTTCTATCCAACCCATGATGTTTGCAGGATCTCTCCAGTGCCATGCCCTTGGATGACGTCTTCCTTGCCTTTGAACACAATTGATAAAAAGCCTACAAATTAACGAGACAATGAACGGATCATCCATGCACCAATCTAACTGAGAGATCTCTTCTACAACATCAAGGAAATCATGCTAGGTATGTAGACCCCATCCCACCTCACTTTTTCTATTTTGTTAAAGATTGAACATGCACCTAATAGGCCTTCTTAGACCTAGGATCCTTTAGTTTTTTATTTCTTTGATAGTTCTAGCATGTGTGTAAGATTTTTAATTATTGCATGAAACCCTAACTTAGTCTAGTCTTTTTTTAGGAATAACCAATAACCTAATCTGAAATCATTGTTTATTTTAATCTGATTTTCTTATACTTCTCATGTCATTCATCTGCATGCATCATGTTAGAGTTCCGTCCCATATCAGCTCGACTCCGATCGAGGTGGGCTCGACCCTTGGGGAGCTACCTGGCGAAGGAGCTGAGGGAGCTCGACTCCGATCGAGGTGGGCTCGACCTTGGAGAGCTACTTGGTGAAGGAGCTCGGAAAGAGATCCGACATGGCGACGTCTATCTGCTTCATTGCCAGCTGGATCTGAGGTGTACTCCACACCAGCAGTCTTGCCATATCACATGGTTACATTGCCAATTAATGAATGCAATAGGGGGAGATATTGGCCCATATTTGCTCTGATAAGCATCTTTATAATTTTCCAAATTGCTTTTATATAATTTGAATGGCTATCTACTACTATTAGCTCTGAATAAGCTCTGATATATATTGAACTTATTTTAAAAGCTCTGATACATTATCAATATGCTCTAATTCTTTCAAATACATTCTCGGTATACAACTCATATATGTTGATACTTACTTTCAAATACTCATACATGTAACTGTAATGTTTTTCCATGCTCGATGTTTATCATCATCAAAATAGGGAAGATTGTTGACCCCTTGATGACTTTGATAATAACAAAACATTGGAGCTGCACTTGAGTTACTAACTATTTTTTAAGTGCTTTACAAGTTTTTGTAGGATAATTTTAATGCTCAATCACAACTCCTACAATCTTATTATATGTCGTGTAGTGTTGTAAATGTATCATGTAAAGAAGAGCCAAAGAAAAATAAAGTAGTATCATAAAAATGGGTTGCTTCTATGTGTTTTCAAGCTCAAAATTCTTTAGAATCTGTTGTTAGTTGAGTTAGAAAGTGTCTTGGGTGATTAAAAGCTGCTGGAAGATTTCTGGAGAAGAGTTGAAGATCTTATGAAAAATTCACTCGAGCCGACTCAAGTAAGGAGAGTCGACTCTAGTTCTTGGCATGCATGAAGGATTCTGGCATGTAGATATCCGAGCCGACTCAACCATTCAGTCAGGCATCAAGTCGACCTTTCAGTAATCCGAGCTGACTCCTCTAGAGTCCAGGAAAAATTAGTTCTAAAAGAACAAGCCAGGCGAGCCAACTCTACTGAGAAGAGCCAACTCCTCCAGAATAAAATTTTGAAGACCTGAGAATCCGAGCCAACTCGACTAAGGCGAAGCATCTTAACCAGAGTGAAGATTCAACTATTCTAAGGATCCGAGTCGACTCGAAGCATCCGAACCGACTCGAACGTCGATTCAGGCATGTAACGACTAGTTCCAGAACTTCATTTTTGAGCTTGGAAAGTCCTACAATGGTCAAATTTCAAATCCCAACGATCTACAATGGCTATATCCACATAAGAAGAGTACAAGACTATAAATGAGAGATTTGGACAACCTTTGAAGAAGTTAATGAGCAATTAATGATTAAATGAGCTGTGAGCAAGAGAGCACTAAAGAGCATTCAACTCAGCCTTCAGACTTCACCAACTCAAATCTGAAGCTTGAAACATTTACCGAAAAGAAGCATTGAAGAGTAGTAAAGGCCAATTAAGAAGGCTTCTCTCGAGCTACAACTGCAACCATCAGACAACTTTGTTTGTCAATTAGTTGCTTGTTTTTCTTAACTCTTTTGTGAGTGTGTGGGGGTTTTGGTGAGATCGGTTTGAAAAACCAAGTGTAGGTTCTTGGTGAGCCTATTTGAAAACCAAGTGGGGTCTTGGTGATCCTGTTCAAAACAAGTTATATTTTTGGTGAGTCCGGTTGAAAAACAAAGTTGGATTTAGATTGTGAGCCTGGTAAAATAATTCGACTGTCTTCCATGGGTGAATATAGTGAAAATCTCAAGTGGTATCTTGGATAGTAGATGTAGGAGCGAGATTACTCCGAACCATTATAAAATTACTATATTTAGATATGCTTTTCTTCTTTACTTGCTTCTGCTTTAAATATTTGAATCACAACACCTACTACACAAGAAGATTTAAAAGAGCACATATGTTTAAATTTTTAAATTCCCAATTCACCTCTCTTGGGAAAGCCACCTGGGCAACACCATCATCCTCAGACCAATGGTGAGGCCAAGGTGACAACCGGACCATTATGTAAGGGCTCCACATGAGGCTAGACGAAGTCAAGGGTCGATGGGCTGAGAAGCTACCTAGCATGCTATGGGCCTACCACACTATGCCCCGCCGGCTACGAAGAGAACCCTTCAACCTCGTTCGGTACTGAAGTTGTGATTTCAGTGGAACTTGAACAACCCACGCTATGGGTAAAGCAGTATGACGAAGCAGAGAGTCTGGCACATCTCCTCCTCAATATGGACTTGTTGGATGAGACAAGAGACAAAGCCCGACATTGGATGGCGGCCTACTGGCAACGAGTCGCACGCTACTACAACTCTAGCGTGCGGCCCAAAGTGTTCCATCTAGATGACCTCATTCTCAGGAGGGCAAAGGTATCCAATTGGGAGAATGCAATAAACTCTCCCCGAATTGGGAGGACCATACAAAGTGGTTGAGGCATTATTGGGTGGGGCCTACTATCTTGCTGGGCTTGATGGTGTCTGATTCACGCGAACCTGGAATGCCAGCAACTTAAGAATGTACTACCATAATATAAGGTCCTTCCATAATAATTTCAAGTTCCATTTTGGTACAACCTTGGTTTTCACCTATGCAGGAACTCATCCATTTGATTCCAAGTCAGGGGTCAAGCCCAGAAACTAATGAGGCCGGCATTCTATGCCTGAAACTTATGTTGGGAATTGTGTCCAAAACCAATCGCCTGGATTGTAGGCGGTTGTGCTGAGTATGTATCATTTTATGAATTAATAAAATATATTTTTGGCAGCTCATCATATATTGTCTTTCCGGAATGAGATTCCATGTGATGAAGTCCTTAGGACTACAATTGACTTCAATAAGCGAGGATGTGATGGGACATCTCAAGCACGGATCTTGGAGCAAGCATAATTCTTGGAGTGGCACAGATCTAAAAGCATTTTTGGATAAATTTATTTAGGATTTATTTTTGTTAAAAATTTGAATTAGGATTTGGTTGGTTAGGATTGATATATGGATAGGCTTATCTTATCCTATCTTATATTTGAATTTGATTTAGGATTGGTGGTTAGGGATTGATATATGGATAGGCTTATCTTATCTATCTTATATTTGAATTTGATGATTAGTTATCTTTTTATCTTGTATTCAAATTCCAATGAGGGTTGGAAAATCTATAAATACCCCCTCAGCTTTTGTATAGGAGGATGGATGAATAAAATTTCTATGTGTGAAATGTGTGAAGGAATCTGTGTGATCCTAGGATATGGTATTGATCCTAGTTCTCCATGTTCCCTAGGGTTTCTGTGTGATCCCGGATTTTGGGCATCTGTGTGCGCCCCTTTGTTGCTATGTGCTTGTTCTTCTAGGGCATCTGTGTGAGCCCCTTTGCTATGTGCTGTTCTTCTTGGGGAATCTATGTGAACCCCAGTATTTTTCTTAACCCTGCACCCTCTTCTTTCCTCCTTGCAAATCCTAATCCTGGTGACTTACATGCTCACCAGCGATCCAGTCCAATCCCTGTCCCGCATCAAATGGTATCAGAGCTAAAGGATTAGGATTTTTCTGTTTCATCACCGGCCCACTATTCTCTTTCTTCCCTATTTCAAATTTCGTCCACGGATCCTTCCCAACATCGACGTCGGACCACCCTCCCCCCAGCCGGTCACCCACCACCATTCCTCCCTTCCATCCCTCACCCCTGTTTTCTGCTTCGTCTATGCCAAGCTCTCCAAGAACTGCCTGCAGCCCATTTTCAAAGCACAGATTTCAAAGCCACACCATTTTCAAAGCAAAGTTGATTAAAAAAAAATATATATATATCATGGTTATGTCAAGCTAAAAGTTTGGAGTTCCCGGAGCTGAAGTCAAGCTGAAGCTGGAGCCTGACCCAAACTCGACAGAGTCGAGTTTTTTCCCCACCGTAGGAGAATGATGGGGACATCTCAAGCACGGATCTTGGAGCAAGCATAATTCTTGGAGTGGCACAGATCTAAAAGCATTTTTGGAATAAATTTATTTAGGATTTATCTTGTTTAAAATTTGAATTAGGATTTGGTTGGTTAGGATTGATATATGGATAGGCTTATCTTATCCTATCTTATATTTGAATTTGATTTAGGATTTGGTTGGTTAGGATTGATATATGGATAGGCTTATCTTATCCTATCTTATATTTGAATTTGATTCGTTCTTATCTTTTTATCTTGTATTCAAATTCAAATGAGGGTTGGAAAATCTATAAATACCACCCTCAGCCTTTTGTAATAGGAGGATGGATGAATAAAATTTCTATTGTTATGTGTGAAGGATCTGTGTGCTCCTAGGATATCTGTATGATCCCTTCTCCATCTTCCAGGGTTTCTGTGTGATCCCTGATTTTGGGCATCTGTGTGAGCCCCTTTGCTATGTGCTTGTTCTTCTAGGGCATCTGTGTGAGCCCCTTTGCTATGTGCTTGTTCTTCTTGGGGAATCTATGTGAACCCCAGTATTTTTTCTTAACCCTGCACCCTCTTCTTCCTCCTTGCAAATCCTAATCCCTGGTGACTTACATGCTCACCAGCGATCCAGTCCAATCCCTGTCCCGCATCAAGCACCCTCTTCTTTCCTCCTTGCAAATCCTAATCCCTGGTGACTTACATGCTCACCAGCGATCCAGTCCAATCCCTGTCCCGCATCAGGATGTATCGAGTGGTCCTTAAACCTGGTTCACAACCAAAGGATATATTGTACTGGACGGCAATATATCAAGTATAGGTTGTTGCAGTTCACATCGTTTGGTTGTCCTCTTGACCAAATGAGTGTGGTGACACTGATGTGATCTGCAAGTGGGATATGTGATATCTCATTGAACATGACTCCGTGCAGCCCTTTTCTGCCAAAGGGAAACTCACGATTGGATATGAGTATATGTGTCCCTCTGACCTGAGGTCATCACGGTAGTTTGCAAGCAACTCCCTATGCTTTGGTGCCAGACTACCCGGATTTTTAATCTGGTGATGGAAGGTTTCTGGGTATAGGCAAGTACTTGTGGAGCAGTGATGAACCAAGATGGAATTGACCTGTCCAAATAGTTTGGATGAATGTCTCACAGTATCTCAATTTAGCAAATCCTCGGCCGGGGTAGCCCTGGTGAAGAGTCACTGGGCTTGCGAGGTTGAGACACGTAGTGCACTAACTCTGTCTGGGTTGGGCCCAATCTCAGTCATCCTGAGCATTAGAGGTCAAAGGGATAAATTATACGGTAACCATATGCCAGAGGTTTAATAGTTTGCTCCCGCATCTTCGACCTATCCGGACGCCGGGACCCATTGCTAGATGGTTTCCTGTGCTAGTACTAGAATTGTTCTAGTGCTACCGTTTAGGTTCGAACCTATGAGGTCACATGTCACAGATTATTACTCTCTGATCCGGATACCGATTACGATTGGGAATCATCTCGGTTTTATGGTCACAGTATTTTTTGAACACTCTTTCCCCATCTTGCCCTTGTTTGTGTCAACCGAAAATTGTTTCGGGCTGACCAGGACTGCGCCAAGTTTTTTCTGAATCAGTTTTGAACTGATTCGGAGTTTGTTTTGGCCTTATTGGTTGTGAACCAATTTTGAAATTCCTTCAACCGGTTCAATTGGATTGAACCACTTGGTTTTGAATGTTTTTTTTATTGGACCGGATTTCATTGAACCGGTGTTTTGGTTTCAGCGTGACCGTTTTACATGGTCTTTCGCTGGAAGGAACCCAAGGGCCGAACAACCAGCTGGGCATCTTCTCTCCTTCTTCCACCCGCTGTCTTTATTCCTTGTTTATTGCTGATAAATTGGGAGAATGATAGCTCTTTGATCGGCTTCTTTATCTCCCAGCCTCTCCATCTTCCCTCTGCTATCCTTATATATTTAGCACATGTTTCAGCATGTAAGATGAGAGAAAACATCAAGCAAAATCAGGGCATCTTTTTTCTTTGAGAGGCTGAGAGTTCACCCTTTTCGAGAGTTTAATCCTTGCTTCCATAAGGTGCTCTTGGGGCTGGGATTTGGAGGTGTGTGAGGGAGAGATACAAGGCCTTAATCCCTCTCTTTTGAAGTGCTCAGATTTGCTCTGCAGCAAAGAGAAGTTGCTGCAACTTACCTGTGGCCGTGTCCTCTTCCAGCGGCTAGCACCGCACATGGAGAAGGATCGGAGAACCCCGGGCATGTCTTCCCTCTAGAGGGAGTATCCCTTTACTCCTGGGAGTAAGAGGGTCGAGCCGGATTTGCTGCTACAGCTCCAAACACAAGGAAGAAGGCTATGTTTTTCTGCAGCAGAATTTTTTGGCAGCATCTTGGGTGATTTTTTACACCCTATACATTGTGTTTTTCTTGCAAATTTTGTTGGAAATCGAAGAAGACCATTCTCCCTTGCTGCTACTTTGATTCGGGAGGAAAAGGAGCTCTGGACATTGCCGTTGGTCGCTGTTTGAAGAGCAAAAATAGAGTAACCAAACATCCAAATGAAGAAGACAAGAGGAATAAAGTTATTCCTGTTATCCCAGCTATTCCAGCAATTATTCCAGAGTTATTCCAGGTGGAATAAAGGTATGAAAAATTTTATTTTATCATGCATAAATAAATGTATTTATTTATATTTTACAAATATTATATGCTTTGTTACATGCCAATTTTAATACATGCAACTTGAATAGATTAGGTTCTGGGTGGAGCAGTTTTCCGCTGCGTGATTTTTAAAAATTGTTTTAAAATCCATTCTGCTCCCGTAACTGTTTGCATGCCTAGCGTGGGATCTTGTCAAACCACCTGCACCCTAATCTTTTAGTGGTATCAGAGCCAGGTTACAGGTGTAATTTATTCATGTATGCATGTATGTAGATTAAATAGTTTAGTCTATCAGTGTATCAAATTCTTTTGGAACCTGGTTGAGACCTTCACCACGACCGTGTGTCTTTGACACGATACGGATCGCCTATGTTGGCCTTTTCAGAAGGATCCTTAAAGGATATAAAATTAAAAAAAATTTTAATTTTTAGATACATGAATTGGCATGTTTTAGGCATGTTTTATATTGGATATAAAATTTGTAAAATATATGATGCATGATTTTTGTTATGTAAAATTGTTTTACATAAAGACTTAATTAAAATTTATTTTAATTAAGAATTGGCTTATTAAATTATTAGGTTTATGAAATCTAATTTGACATGAATAAGCCATTTTGGGTTAATTCGGTTAGTTCTCTAATGGGTCCTTAACTGGGTTAGACCTAGGTTTAGTTGAACCGGATAAAAGAAGATTAATCAAAAGTTGATTAAGGTCCTTCTTTAGAACTATCTAATAGTTAGATTAGTTGATCTGTTCATCTAAAATGGATCCAATTAGTGGCTCAGTGGACGCCCGAGTCTTTAGGCTAGTCTGATCGAGTCTGGTAACTGATTGGTATCGAGGTAGGTTTGGCATTGTGATCATGGTTGTATGAGGCTACCTCTTTCCTGGCCAACTTGGTTGGTGTCTAGGAAAGATAGTTAATAGCGGATACTCACCCATGATCTCACCTACCTGGCTAGTCGAGTCGACCAGAACTGATTGGAAAAGCTTAATGACTCGAGTTAACCCATGTCACCCAGGTTGATCGGTCTGACTGATCTATAGGTGCCCATGGATCGTTTGTTGATTCATATCAACCCTCCTGGAATCTGATTGATTCAGTGGGAGGATGATCCATGTCCTTGTCTTTTTCTTCTGTCATAACTAAAAATCCTCTAAAATTATTAGGTCCTTAAAAAGACTATGTCAAGGTGTTGACAGTGTCTTAGCCTCCCATTAAGTCAGTTAGAAATGTGTCCACTAGCTTGGTATGCATCGGCAGTTCCATAGAACGGGTATACATCTGGCGACTGGAATTTCTATCTGATCGATGATGGTTTAGTGCAACCTCCTTAACGGGACCAGGTGGGCCGACCAAAGTCGAGCTTGGTCTTTAGTTAGCTGGAAGCATTGGATTTGTCATTTTAATGGTTGGACCTAACCAGAGAATGTAATAGGAGGCCCCAAGGCCGATTAGGGTGTTCTCTGGGGCAAAATGAATTACTGAAAATTGTTTAGGGAAGCAATTGGTTTACGAACCTACCTTTAGGCTCGTATGGGTGAGCCAGCCAAAGTCGGGCTCATGCGAGGCCTATTGGATTTCAGTACCCACTTGAAAAAGTGTTTTCATGGATTGGAGTTAGAGGCTACCAATCTTTAAAAATTAGTGGGAGAAACCTTTAGACTAAAGTCCAAGTCTTTTGGTTAAAATTAATTCATACACTAATATGGTCTTGTTTTCTTTCAGATGTCTTCTAACGTATCGCTCTGGTCACTTCTCGACAACGAGAAGTTAAAGGGTCACAACTTCGATAGTCGATATCGAAGATTAAGAATAGTTATGGAGCATGAACGGATCCTCTATGTGATAATGGATCCGGCACCTGAAATCCCTCCGGCCAATGCACGGAGTGCAGTCAGAGACGCTTATCTGAAGTGGGTCTCTGATCGGACTACTGTCCGTTGCATTATGTTAGCAGCAATGAACGACGAGTTCAGTCGAAAATTCGAGGAGGCCCAACCTGATGAAATCCTTCAAAAGTTGAAGGAATCCTTCGGCACCGCGGATGATGTAGAACGGTACAAAGTATCTTGTGCCATCTATAATTCCAAGATGTCGAATGGTGGTTCAGTCACTGATCATGTATTATACATGATCGAGTTGATTGAAAAGTTGGGCAAACTCGGATGCCCCTTGCACGAGCAGCTCAGCAAGGATGCGATCCTGAATTCTCTTCCCTCCTATCTTGATTTTCTCGATCATTACAGAATGAACAAGCCTGCAGTAAACTACCATGGTCTTTTGGGGTTACTGCAGACTTTCGAGAGAAAGACCACCAACTAAATAAGGGGGTGGTGAATTTAGTGGGAGGAAGTAGAGATCGTCGTCCCTTTAAGAAGGGAAGAAGAAGAAAATAAATAAGAAGGAAAGAAGGTGCAGAATGCTCCTAGGCCTAGTCAGACCAGGAAGTATAAGGCTGATCAGTCTTCTGCAGAGTGCTTCTACTACAAGAGAAGGGACATTGGAAGAGGAACTGTCCTCTTTATATTGCGTCCCTTGATCCGAACAGGCCGAGGAAGCAGAAGTCTGCTGAACAAGTATTTATATGATAAAACCTTGTAATTACTCAATTTGATACTGCTAACTGGGTATTGGATACTGGTAGTCCAATTCATGTTTATAATTTGTTACAGGGACTTCAGGTTAGCAGAAGATTTGAAGATGGAGAACAGTTTCTGAGTGTCGGGATGGAAATCGTGTTCCAGTACTGGCGGTCGGAGTCCTGCATCTTGTCTTTGAGTCTTGTACTGTCGAACTAGTCGACTGTCACTATTGTCCTAGTTTCATTATGAGCATAATCTCTGTAGGCCTTTTGGCCAATCGTGGTTTTGAACTATCAATAAAAGGAGATTTTTGCAATGTTATTTTGAATAACTCTGTTATAATGAAAGCTAGATTAAATAATGGCATATACGTACTATCTAGGCCTGTTAGTGTAATGTACACTTCTAGCAAATGCCCAAGATTAGATAATGTCAACGATTTGTATCTTTGGCATTGTAGGCTAGGTCATATTAACCAAAATAGGATAAACAAGATGCGAGAAGATGGACTCCTCGAGGTCAGTGATTTTGAATCACTGCCCACTTGTGAATCCTGTTTACTTGGTAAAATGACCAAGTCACCTTTTTCCGGAAAAGGGTGAACGAGCTATAGAACTTCTAAGTCTAATACATACTGATGTACGTGGATCGATGACAGTTAGTGCCAGAGGAGGATACAAATATTTCATTACTTTCACAGACGACTTTTCAAGGTTCGGTTATGTCTTTCTAATGAGACATAAGTCTGAGTCGTTTGAAATGTTCAAACGATACCGTAATGAAGTAGAAAAGCAAATTGGAAAAAGTATTAAAACTCTTCGATCTGATCGAGGTGGTGAATACTTATGGTTCTTTTTGACATATCTCGAGGAAATGGAATTCTCTCTTAGTGGACTCCTCCAGGAACACCATAATTGAATGGTGTGTCCGAAAGGAGGAATCGAACCTTGTTGGACATGGTTCGATCCATGATGGGTTTTGTAACTTAGCTGCTATCCTTCTAGGGATATGCGCTTCAGACACCCTGTTACTTATTAAATGATGTTCCAAGTAAGTCTGTTGTCTCCACTCCGTATGAGATGTGGACTGGACGTAAACCCTCAATCTCACACCTTCGGGTCTGGGGTGTCCGTGAAAGTTAATGATGCAGGTGGTTTGACAAGATCCTACATTAGGCATGCAAACATCTGCGGGAGCAGATTGGGTTTTAAAACAATTTTTAAAATTCACGCAGCGGGTATCTGCTCCGCCAGGAATTAATCTAAATCTAGTTGCATTTAGGCATGCATAAACATATAAAATATTTATAAAATATTAAACAATTAATCTATCCATGCATGATTAAAAAATAAATTTTCCATACCTTTATTCTGCTGGAATAACTCTGGAATAAACCTGGAATAGACTGGAATAACTGGAATAAAGTTATTCCAGTCGTCTTCCTCCTTTGGACCCTGTTTTTGGCTTGCAAAACGTCGTCGGAACACCGCCTTCCGGACCTCCGTTTGCTCCCAAATTTGAGCAGCGGCTTCTTGGACAAGTCTTCTTCGATTTGCCACTGATTTCTACAATCAAATCTAAGCCAAAAAAAATTAAATAAATCACCAAAATCTGCTGCCAGATTTCTGCAACATAACTGGTTAGCAGACTTTGGCCTTCGTTTCGGAGCAGCTGGGCGATCCCGACTCGCGTGGTTTGCTCCTAGGAGTAGAGTGGTACTCCCTCTAGAGGGGAGACACACCGGGGCTCTCGGATCCGCCTCCATGCACGGTGCTAGCCACCGGAAGAGGGCTTCACGGTCACAGGTTTTTTGCAGCTGGGCAGAACATGAGCACTTCAAAAACAAGGGATTAAGGCCTTGTTTCTCTCCTCACACACTCCTAAACCCAGCCCCAGATGCAAATAATAGTTCTTAAAAAAGGAGAACTCTCAACCTCTCAAATAATGCCCAAACTAGCTCTTCACACGGTCCTCTCTCACGGTGGAAAAATTTTTCGTTGAAACTCAATTCCAAAAAAAATAGGAGAGGTGGTTTGGTTTTATAAGCTAGCTGGGAGGGAGAGGGAGGTGGAGCGATGGGAGGTGGAGAGGCAGCAGCTGCCAATAATACATTAAACAGCCATTAACACATGTAAAAACCATTAAACCAACAGTAGAAAAGGAGTGAATGCCAACGGGTGGAGAAGAGGAAGGGACGCCCAGCTTCATTTGATGCTTGGAATTCCACTCCCAGCGGTTGGAAAAAATTCCAAACAAAAAGTAAACCGTGTAAAACGGTTCAAGGAGAGGAAAAACACTGGTTCAAAAAAAACCGGTCCATACCGTTAAAACCAATTAGTTCAATCCAATTGAATCGGTTCAAGCCCAATTAAATTGGGTTCAATTGGTTCATAACCAATTGGAGGCCGAAACAAGCTCCGAATCAGTTCAAAACTGATTCAGAAAAGTCCTGGTGCAACACTGGTCAGCTTGGAACAATTTTCGATTGACACAAACAAGGGCAAGACAGGAAAAAGAGTGCACAAAAAATACTGTGGCCATAAAACCGAGACGATTTCCAATCGTAATCGGTATCCGGATCAGAGAGTTATCTACTGTGGCGTGTGACCTCATAGGTTCGAACCTAAACGGTAGCACTAGAACAATTTCTAGTACTAGCACAGGAAACCATCTAGCAATGAGTCCGGCATCCGGATAGGTTGAAGATGCGGGAGCAAACTATCGAACTCTGGCATATGGTTACCGTATAATTCATCCCTTTGACCTCTAATGCACATAATGACTGAGATTGGGCTGCCAACCCAGACTGAGTCAGTCGACTACGTGTCTCAACCTCGCAAGCCTAGTGACTCTTCACTAGGACTACCCCGGTCGAGGATTTGCTAAATGAGATACTGCGAGACATTCAATCCAAACTGTTTGGACAGGTCAATTTCATCTTGGACCATCACTGCTCCACAAGTACTTGCCTATACCCAGAAACCTTCCATCACCGGATTAAAAATCTAGGTAGTCCGGCACCAAAGCACAGGAAGTTGCTTGCAAGCTACCGTGATGACCTCAGGTCAGAGGGACACATATACCCATATCCAATCGTGAGTTTCCCTTGGCAGAAAGGGGCTGCACGGAGTCACGTTCAATGAGATACCACATATCCCACTTGTAGATCACATCAGTGTCACCACACTCATTTGGTCAAGAGGACAACCAAACGATGTGAACTGCAACAACCTAAATATATTGCCGTCCAGTACAATATATCCTTTGGTTGTGAACTGGGTTTAAGAATCACTCGATACATCCTCTCTGTATCGAAGTCAGTGTAGTCCTAAGGACTTCATCACATGGAAAGAGTTCATTTTAGGGAAATACAAAATGTGATGAGCTGCAAAAATAATATTTTATTAATTCATAATGTGAATACAATACTGAGCCCAACCGCCTACAACCCAGGCGATTGGCTTTGGGACATAATTCCCAACAGTCTGGCTTACATAAAGCGTTTAGACTCAGACAAACTGGTCCTAGGTCTGATCGATGTTTATTCATGGTTATCCTAAGGAAACCAAAGGGTATTTCTTCTATTTGGAGAATGAACAAAAGGTGTTCATTGCTCTTAGAGCTATCTTTTTGGAAAAGGAGTTCCTTGGAGAAGGAACTATAGCCTCTAAGATTGAACTTGATGAAGTTCAGCCAATAGAAGAACCTGCACACTCTAAGGATATCATAAAACCGGCTGTGATTGAATCACACCCAGAACCCATTAGGAGATCCGGTAGAATATCGCGTCAGCCGGACAGATACTACGGTTTCTTGGTCCGGGACGGTGATCCCATTGAGCTCGATGAGAACAATGAGGATCCAATCACCTATATGGATGCACTTCAGAGATCTGACTCTGAGGCATGGCTTGGAGCCATGCGATCCGAATTGGAGTCCATGGAAATCAACAATGTTTGGACATTGGTTGATCCTCCTGAAGGAATAAAACCCATCGGGTGTAAATGGATCTTCAAAAGGAAAAGGGGCGCAGATGGGAAGGTAGAGGACCTATAAAGCCCATCTGGTTGCCAAGGGGTATCGTCAGAGATATGGTATCGATTATGAAGAGACATTCTCCCCTGTGGCAATGCTCAATCCATTCGGATCATGCTTGCTCTGGCAACATATTTTGATTACGAGATCTGGCAGATGGATGTCCGAACCACTTTCCTAAATGGGGAGCTGAAGAGGAGGTGTATATGATACAGCCTGAAGGGTTCACATCCACAGATGAATCAAAAGTATGCAAGTTGTAGAGGTCCATCTATGGACTCAAGCAAGCGTCTCGAAGTTGGAACTTACGGTTTGATAGGTGTATCAAATCATATGGCTTCGTTAGGAATGGAGAAGAACCGTGCATCTATAAATGGGTTAATGGTTCTGTGATTGTATTCCTAGTACTGTATGTTGACGACATTATCTTAATCGGGAATGATGTCGCAGCATTACAAGGAATAAAGGTCTGGTTATCATCTTAGTTCTCCATGAAGGACTTGGGTGAAGCTTCTTACATACTAGGTATGAAGATCTATAAAGATAGATCTAAGAAACTTTTGGGATTGTCCCAGTCTACGTACATTGACACCGTGCTGAAACGGTTCAGCATGGAAAATTCCAAGAAAGGCTATCTTCCGATAGGTTCTGGAATTACTCTTTCCAAGAAGGATTGTGTGACAACTCCTGAGGAAAGAGAGCGCATGAGTAGAGTACCTTATGCTTCTGCAGTAGGCTCTATCATGTATGCTATGACTTGTACTAGACCAGACGTGGCATACTCACTAGGAGTAGTGAGCAGATACCAGTCTGACCCAGGTGAGGCGCATTGGGAGGTGGTTAAGTCCATCCTTAAGTATTTGAGAAATACTAAAGATCAATGGCTGATTATGGAGAACCTGACTTGAAACTTGTGGGGTACTCTGACTCCAGTTTCCAGTCAGATAGAGATGATAGCAAGAGTGTGTCAGGTTGTATTACCCTGAACGGAGGAGCGATCTGCTGGAAAAGTTCCAAGCAGCCAACTGTTGTAGACTCGGTATGCGAAGCAAAATATATTGCAGCATCAGATGCAGCAAAGGAAGCTGTATGGTTACGAAAGTTCCTTGGAGAGCTAGGGGTGGCACCTTTCCTAGATAGTCCTGTTCTGGTGTATTGTGACAGCACTGGAGCCATTGCTCAAGCTAAGGAGCCTAAAGCTCATCACCGCACCAAACACTACTGCGGCGCTACCACCCTCGTACGAGAAATCGTGGAACGAGGCGACATCAATCTTCTGAAAATCGATGGAAAAGAAAATCTTGCTGACCCCTTCACTAAAGCCTCGGAATTAAAGAGTTCGATATTGTAAATGGGAAATGGGTATTAGATACTCTTCTGATTGGCTTTAGTACAAGTGGGAGTTGTTGGGAATTGTGCCCCAAAGCCAATCGCCTGGATTGTAGGCGGTTATGCTGAGTATTGTATTAATTTTATGAATAATAAAATATTATTTTTTGGCAGCTCATCACATATTGTATTTCCCTGAAATGAGCTCTTTCCATGTGATGAAGTCCTTAGGACTACACTGACTTCGATATAGAGAGGATGTATCGAGTGGTCCTTAAACCCGGTTCACAATCAAAGGATATATATACTGGACGGCAATATATCAAGTATAGGTTGTTGCAGTTCACATCGTTTGGTTGTCCTCTTGACCAAATGAGTGTGGTGACACTGATGTGATATGCAAGTGGGATATGTGATATCTCATTGAACGTGACTCCGTGCAGCCCTTTTCTGCCAAAGGAAACTCATGATTGGATAGGGATATGTGTCCCTCTGACCTGAGGTCATCACGGTAGCTTGCAAGCAACTCCCTGTGCTTTGGTGCCGGACTACCGGATTTTTAATCTGGTGATGGAAGGTTTCTGGGTATAGGCAAGTACTTGTGAAGCAGTGATGAACCAAGATGGAATTGACCTGTCCAAACAGTTTGGATTGAATGTCTCGCAGTATCTCAATTTAGCAAATCCTCGGTCGGGGTAGCCCTAGTGAAGAGTCACTGGGCTTGCGAGGTTGAGACACGTAGTGGACTGACTCTGTCTGGGTGGCAGCCCAATCTCAGTTGTCCCGAGCATTAGAGGTCAAAGGGATGAATTATACGGTAACCATATGCCAGAGGTTCGATAGTTTGCTCCCGCATCTTCGACCTATCCGGACGCGGGACCCATTGCTAGATGGTTTCCTGTGCTGGTACTAGAATTGTTCTAGTGCTACCGTTTAGGTTCGAACCTATGAGGTCACACGCCACAGAGGATTACTCTCTGATCCGGATACCGATTACGATTGGGAATCATCTCAGTTTTATGGTCACAGTTTTTTGAGCACTCTTTTCCCATTTTGCCCTTATCTGTGTCAATCGAAAATTTGTTCCGGGCTGACCAGGACTTGCCAAGTTTTTCTGAATCAGTTTTGAACTGATTTGGAGTTCGTTTCGGCCTTCAATGGTTATGAACCCAAATTTTGAAATTCTCACCCGGTTCAATTGGAGCATGAACCACTTGGTTGAATGTTTTTTTTTGGACCGGATTCATTGAAATGTGTTTTGGTTTCAGTAGCGTGACCGTTTTACACGGTCTTCTCGCTGGAAGGAAGGGCCACAGGCCGTCCGAACACAAAGGTGGGCGTCTTCTCTCCTTCTTCCACCCAGGTCTTTATTCCTAATTATTGCTGATAAATTAGGAGAACGGCAGTCTTGTTGGCGGCTTCATCTCCCAGCTCTCCATCTTCCCCTCTGCTATCCTTATATATTTAGCACCTTGTTTTCAGCATGTAAGATTAGAGAAAACAGCAAGCAAAATCAGGGCGTCTTTTTCTTTGAGAGGCTGAGAGTTCACCCTTTTTTGAGAGTTTAATTTTGCTTCCATAAGGTGCTCTTGGGGCTGGGATTTGGAGTGTGTGAGGGAGAGATACAAGGCCTTAATCCCTCTCTTTTGAAGTGCTCAGATCTGCTCGGTGCAGTAAAGAGAAGTTGCTGCAACTTACCTGTGGTCGGGTCCTATTCCAACGGCTAGCACCGCACGTGGAGAGAGGATCGGAGAACCGCCGCGTGTCTCCCATCTAGACGGAGTATCCCTTTACTCCTGGGAGCAGATGGTCGAGCCGGATTTGTTGCTACAGCTCCAAACGCAAGGAAGAAGGCTGCTATTTTTCTGCAGCAGAATTTTTTGGCAGCATCTTGGGTGATTTTGTACACCCTAAACATTGTGTTTTTCTTGCAGATTTTTGTTGGAAATCGAAGAAGAAGACCATTCTCCCTTGCTGCTGCTTCGATTCGGGAGGAAAAGGAGCTCCGGACATCGCCGTTTGGTCGCTGTTTTGAAGAGCAAAAACAGAGTAACCAAACGTCCAAAGGAAGGAAGACAACAGGAATAAAGTTATTCCTATTATCCCATCTATTCCAGCAGTTATTCCAGAGAGTAATCCAGGTGGAATAAGTGATGAAAAATTTTATTTTATCATGCATAAATAAATGTATTTTTTTATATATTTACAAATATTATATGCTTTGTTACATGCCAATTTTAATACATGCAACTGAATAGATTAGGTTCTGGGCGGAGCAGTTTTTCGCTGCGTGATTTTTAAAAAGTGTTTTAAAAATCCATTCTGCTCCTGTAAACTATTTGCATGCCTAGCGTAGGATTGTCAAACCACCTGCAACCTGATCTTTCAACTTATGAACCCCGGCACTCTAAGCTTCAGAAACTGTGATGAGCCCAGCACTCTAAGCCTGGAAACTACGAAGCCGGCACCCTAAGCCTGGAAACTTATGAAAGCCCAGCTCCTAGCCCGGAAACTTACGAGATCCCGACATCCTAAGCCCGGAAACTTACGGGGAACCCCGGTACCCGAAGCCAGAAACTTACGAAGCCTGGCACCCTAATCTCGGAAGCTTACGAAGCCCCAGCACTTAAGCTCGGAAGCTTACGAAACCTGGCACTCTAAGCCCAAAACACTTACGAAGCCCAGACTCTAAGCCTAGAACATACGAAGCCGGCACTCCACACTAGAAGTGTCCATCACCTCGCTCAAGTCCAGAGATGCCTGATGGGAACCCCAAGCAATCCCACCTTCGTCGCCTGACTCATAGCTTGGCATAACCAAGCAAGTTCCACCACCTCACTCATAGTCCGGAGATGCTTGATGGGAACCCCAAGCAATCCCACCATCTGCCGCCTGACCCATAGCCGGCGAACCAAGCAAGTTCCACCACCTCACTCACGGTCTGAAGATGCTTGATGGGAACCATGAGCAATCCCACCATCTGTCGCCTGACTCACAGCCTGGTGAACTAAGCAAGATCCACCACCTGTTCACGGTCCAGAGATGCCACTTGACCTACCATAGGGCGAAGCGGGAAGACTCAGAGGTCTTGCACTTGGACTTGCGTAACTCTGAGAGTCAAGGGAAAGGAACAAAGGGGCTCCCAGGAACCTTCATACCTATCCTAAGGCTCCAGAGCAAATATGAAACGATTGAGACCCGAGAGGAACTCCCCAAGAAAAAAAGAGAGAAAAGAAAAGAGAAAGAATTTTTGGGTAAAGAGCAGCAGTCATAAAGGGAGGATGTTTCATTGAGAAGTTTTCTTTACATTTCTGGTGAAGAACCCCTGACAAACCGGGAGTCCTCCCACGATTCCAAGTACAAAACGAGAAGAGAAAACCTATGCATCGGTCGCTGGCTCCTTCCTAGGTCGACGAGTGACCTTAGTCACTTGTGGAGCATCTTGGGCGGCTTTAGATTCTGCCTCGACTTCAGCCTCCTCCAACTCTGGCCCCACCTCGATGACAGGCTCGCCTTGCTACCTAGGGAATGGGAGAGAAGGCTAGATATTGTCCAGTCCCTTCAGCCTGTAGAAACGAGAGCTTTGTTCTTGAAGTCACTAAACCCCTGGTGGAAGGAGTCTATAATGGCTTCAGCGACCTCATCCTTAAAGGCCTGGGATGCCATGAATTTGGAGATGGCCTCGACAGCTTCTTTCTTGGCCATCTCCATGAACGCGATGGTCGCTGCAGCCTTTTTTGCCACCACCATGACCATAGCCGTCTGCTCCTCTAGCTAAGCCTGGAGGGCCTGTGCTTTCCCCTTCAGGCGGGCCACCTCCATCATAGAGGTGGCCACCTCTTTAGCTGGACGGGAGCGAACCCCCCTCTCCTCAGCCAGGGCGGCCTCGAGCTTGACCACCTTCTTCTCAGCTCAGCTACCTTGGCATGGGCATCAGTCAGCCGAGCCTCTAGCCCTTGGGCCCTGCCAGACAAGCCCCGGGCCTCATCCCTCTCCCGACGGAGGTGAGTCTCGCACTTTTCCAGTGCTCGATAGGCATCCAACATGAATCTTGGAGCCACACGAATCTCGAAGCATATCCAGAATAAATTAGTTTGGGATTTATCTTTTGTTTGAAATTTGAATTAGGAATTGGTGGGTTAGAATTGAAATATGGATAGGCTTATCTTATCCTATCTTGTATTTGAATTTGAATCATCCCTATCTTTTTATCTTGTATTCAAATTCAAATGACGGTTAGACAAGTCTATAAATACCACCCTCAGTCCTTTGTAAACAAATAGTTTAGTCAATAAATTTGTTTTTGGAAAAAGAGTATTTTTTCGTTCGCCCCCGCATGGGGAGGGTGAGAAGCCCGTCTTTCCTTCACCTTCGAGCATCGAGGGGTGTGAGACCCTATGCCTTCACTTTTGAGCGTCGATGGGCATGAGGCCCGAGTTATCCCCTTTCCTGTCGAGTCCCCTCTATGATTTTAGGGATTTTCCTTCACGGCCCCAGGTAGCGATTTGGATGGGATGCCCTAGACTCCATATGTAGTGAGATGGATAGGATGCCCTAGGCTATATGTAGTGGGATGGGTGAGATGCCCTATAGGTGAGAGGTCTCTCTGTGAATGTAAGTCCTAAGTCCATAGAGTGTCCAATTTTTTTACTCTTCATCTCCATTTTTCCTTCGCCATGACCTTCCAAAAAAATCAAAAAAAAAGTACCCTAATCTAGGTGACTTTTAGGCTCACCAATGATCCTACCCCATCCGTCCACATCAATTTTTGGTATCAGAGCTAGAAAATTAGGTACCTTTGTATCATCCCAGATCCCCTCTTACTAGCCCTTTCACTGATCCATCTGTTCTATCCTATCATCTTCCCATAAAAAAAAAAATCCAAGTTGCCAATAATTTATTTTTTTCTTTCCGTGCTTCCTCCCAAACTCCACCGACGCTCCTGCTGCCACCACCCAATCACAGATCCCTCCGTCCACCGAGCCGCCCACATACTCATGAAGCCTCCTGCCATCCCTTCCGCCACCGTGATAAACGGACTGCCGACCGCCGTTCTCTTTATCCCGGTGTTCTATGCCTAGGGGGATTCATGAGATGCCTTCCTTTTTCGATGGGAGCTCAGGGCGTGTGCTTCTTTCTAGGCCTTCTCGTGTCCCAGGTCCTTAATGAGCTTATCAAGACCTCTGTCCACCATCGCATGTGTCCTCCAAAGCAGCAGACCTCCGCTGCCTCACTGATGCCTCACTGCCTCCATCCCCACAACATCGTCGCCACTCTTGCCTTTCCCCGTCCAGAAGATCCGATGACCATTGCCCCACCACCGACTACGCCATAACCATCGCCGTCCAAGCCACCATCTCCACCCCAACGTCGCCGCCAGCGAACGCCCGCCGGACTGCCCTCCGAAGTAGTGGTGGACCGCCAAGGGGCAAGGGAGCCTTGGCCCCCCCTAATTTTTTTTAATTTTTTATTTATAATTAATTTTTTTTTGTAAACTTTTAAATATATACAGGATGAACCACTGGGAGGGCAAGGAGACCCCTTGGCCCCTTAATTTTTTTTATTTTATTTTTATAAATTAAGATTTTATGTAAACTTTTATGTATATATTATTATATATATATATATATTTATATATATACATATTTGGCCTTTCCAAACTTGGGGATATAATATAACTTAAAGAATCTTAAAAAAAAAAAAAATGAAATAAATACTATAAATCAGTTTTTTTTACTTGAAAGTTGGATCACTACCAATTTTATTTTTTATTTTCATTAAATTTTTTTCATAATTTTTTAGAAGAAGACAAAATTTTCTTTTCATTACTCGACCAGCATCCATCTCTAGAATTCGTCGTAGTCGAAGCCACTGCACACAGTCGCACCATCTCATTCACCACATCGATGGATAAAAGGCGGCCAGACTTGTCATGTGATGCGATCGACGAGAACGCTCCCACGATGAGACCAGGCGGTTGTGCATACATAAGGCCAGATACCACCGATGCGCTGGCTTATGACTATCATCTTGGTAGCCTTCGTCAGCCTCATCGGACTAACGAACACTACGTGCGGTGAAGCTGCGCACTATCTTAGCAACCGAATCCATCACGTAACATAATCGGATCTTAGAGAAAACGGACGGTGGGCGCCCCATGTCTCAGGCTCCCACCAATACTACTAATTCACATCCCATCATCTTTGGCACCGTCGCTCGATGGATGTCACATCCCGTTGTGCAGCACTAACAGTACTCGACGTGACATTGCCACTACTGTGGCCAGTGCGCGCACATCCTCTATGAGTCTGTATGATGCAGAACGAAATGTGGAATGCGGAAGCAAATTAAAATTAATGTATTTTTTTTTAATATATTTTCAGAAGTCGGCTTTGACTCAAATGAAAGATAAACTAATGTTGAAAGAAACTAAGAAATGACAGAGAGCACAATTAAAAGGAGTAGATTATCAGAGTAACTCAAAAGTAGGATCGCTGGGGATTGAGAAACCCCCAGATCTAGGGTTTGCTCTGAGTTTCAACGAAACAGACAAAGTGAGAAGGGAAGGTTCTTGTTACCTAGCAGTGATATCTCTCGTTGCTTCAATTGGAGGACACTCTCGAGCAGATTGTAGGATCCTTGGAGACGGGGTATCTTCACAATGGATCCTCGGATTGTAGTCCTATGGCAAGGTTGGCCTCCTTCTCAACTCAAACTCAGGATCAGAAGAAGAAGAACAAAAGAACCAGAAACTCAAAGAAAGACACTGACCTGAGGACTTAATGAAGATTGTTGGATGTAGAAGTTCCGGAGATCTTGATACTGATCTGACTCTCATTTGAACTGGCTCTATAGTTGAAACAGTTGATCTGAACCTGGATGCTGGTGACCGGCTTCGATGTGGAAGAGAGGGGCCATGGGATGAAGATGAAAATTAGGTTTGGTGGTGGTGGTAGAGATGGGTGGACTAAGCTAGGGTTTTGGGTTGGAGATCTCACACCTCCTCAAGGTTCCTAGGAACCCGGATTTACTCCCTAACGGAGCTCAACACCTGAATACAAGTACAGAAGAGAGAAACACAAAGTTGCTCACAAAGAAATTGATTTCATTCATCATTTTTTCAAGAGTTACATAGAGTTGAATATATAGACATAACAAAGAAATAAAATTTCATACACTTCCCATGTGGGACTAATAGGACTAACCCACACTTTAGGCATCAAATTCTCTTCCCAAGACTCCTTCCACGAGTGGGCAGTCCAAAAACTCCAAGAAAACTTGAAAATCAGCTCCAAATGGCAGGTTATGGGGGTGTCTCCTAGTATCTCTCCATGAATCAAGGATTTTTCCTTCATGGTTTGGCTCTTTTGGACACCTCCTAGTCTTGCTCCACAAGTTTAGGCTTCTTCCTTTCATGGCTTTGGCACTTTAGGAAACTTTTGGGTGCCTCCTTGATTTTCTTCCAAGACATGCTCTCTTCCCTTTTATAACTTAGGTTTTTATGGAACATTGTGGGGCACCTCCTTGATCCTCTCTTCAAGAAAATTCTTGCCATCCTGGCTTGGGTTTATCTGGAAAGAAGTTGGCTCCTCCTTGGATTGAGGTATCTTGATGGATTTCTCCCCCAAGTGGCGCATGAAAGAAGGGACCTGCTTTCTTGTGTTGTGGGGACCAAGACACACTGGATGGAGATGTGGCGCTTCCTGGACTCTGGCGTGTGGCTGGGAGTGTGGCGCCCACTTGCTTGGTCCTGGGAGAAAATGTGGCACCTTGGAGAAGACCTAGACCACTACTAGGACTTGTATTGAGTCAACATGACTCAACAAAATTTAAATTGCAGGGAAATACAGACTCAAACTAAATTGAGTTGACCAAGTCAACCCTTATTACAAAACCAGAAAATCCTAATTCTTCGGGCAATGTCAATCAGAGATCCAGATGGAGCCCTGAAGTCTTCTTCTGAGTCTGGTGCCTGCACCAATTCTCCCGGGATGGAGGAACTCGACCCTGTCGAGTATGGATCAAGCTGGCTCTGGTATCTCTCCAAGAGGTCCGGGTCCAATTCTTGTAATTCTTCTTGGGAGATCTAAGAGTCATCAGAATCTGGCCTTCCTTGCCAGCGGACCAGGTATCTTTGGTATCCTCGATTACGAGTAGAGATAACCTGATCATCCAGGATCTTTTCAATCTGCTCTTTCCTCACAGGCTAGTTTGTTGGTGGACACACAGGATCGGGATCACTCTCAATAACAGGATTAGGTTTCAAAGGCTTACTAGGAATCACAACTGGCTCCCTATACTCTACTAAGTCTGTAATGTTGAAAGTAGAGCTATTGCCTAGTTCTGGAGGCAACTCGAGCACATAGGCATTGGATCCTACTCTCTTCACTACTCTAAATGGTCCAGCTCCTTTAGCATGTAACTTTCTAATGATTCCAGAAAAAAACTGCTCAGGCCTTAACCTAATCATTACATAGTCTCTCTCAACAAAAGTTTTGACTCGTCTCTGAGAATCAGCCAACTTCTTATAAGTTTCATTACTTAAAGTTATTTTGGCATGAATTTCTTTATGCAAGTCCTTTACATGCTATGCAAGTTCATCAAGAGACTTGTGTGTGGGGACTAATAGTGAAATCAGATCAAGTGGTGTGTGAGGCTTGTATCCATGAACAATTTCAAAGGGACTCTAGCCTATAGACCTATTGATCGAAACATTGAATGTAATTTCAGCCCTGGACAAAATACAAATCCCATTCCTGGTGCTCTCAATCAAACCAAAATCTGAGCCAAAGCCTAGTAAAGGGTCAAGAAAAACTAAACTAGACTGACGACGCACTCCTAAAGAATGGACTTTATTCCAAAGGAACCCTAGGTCTAACCTAACAAACTAAGGCTCTCTAGGTTTGACCTTGGGTCGGAGGAGGGCATGCAGAGCATGAAAACTTATTATGGATGCCTAGTAGGTGCCATAAGGTCTTCCAGAAGTAGGTGGCAACCTAATAGGTTCTAAGGAGTCTTGCAACCTAGAGATCTCAGTAAAGCGTAATCCCATAGCTCTAGAAACATGAGAAGATTCAGGGAAGGGTAGGAAATAAGAATCAGAGTTTTGAGGTGGCTTATCAGAAACAAGAAACAAACCTTGGTTATTCATGATGACCTTAAATGAGGACATTGTTCTATAGGTGCACTCATCCAAACCTCATGATTTGCTCTAGGAGGGTCTACAAGTGCAAGTTCTAGGGTAGGCTGGGTGCTCCTAGAAGGTGGAAGGTTATCAGGAAGGTCTTTGGAATGTTTATCTAAAAAGTCCTCTAAGCTACTGTCCTTTTCTTGTTCTTGGACCTTCTCAATGAGAAATTCTTGTGAACCCCTTCCTTCTTCACACTTCTCTACCAGATTTGACTCAGGGGTGTCTTCTTTGGATTCCTCAATGAGTTCAGAGGTATTCTCACTTAAACTCTCATTGGGTGCAATTTCCTCTTCCTGAACTTCCTCAAAAGGTCTTCTCTTAGGGTTAGCTCCTGAATTCCTTGAGTGGCAGGGGTCCCCTCAATAACCCCATCAGGTAGGAGTTGGTTAATTGAATTATCGGGAGAGATATCCTCAAATTCTTCTTCTTCATATTCATCTATCAAACTTATGTCAGGCTCATATATTTCTTCCTCAATCTCACTGAAAGGTTCTAATCTATTCTCCTTTGATTCCTCTTTAAGTACGGCTCTGGTCAGGTCAACTAATTTTGGGATGGCCATGCCTAACTCCTTCTCAGTGTTATCCTTCTGGTCAAGAGGTGACACAAGTGAGAATTGACAAACAAAAGTCTGGTTCACTACGGGTGTCGGATCAATCGGAACTTGACTCAAGTTGGTAGAGGTTGGCTTTAAGTCCAAAGTACTTGATTGGTTATCTTAAAGACCACTCATAGTCTTGGGCTTCTTGTAGGCTCGGTCTAACTTATTGGTCTTTTCAAGGCATAGCTTCCTATAAATGTCTGGGTGTAACCCAACCCTAAACCTCGATGATCTGAGCTTCGGTCTCAATGGTATTGCATTTCATGTCATACCACTGGAAGTCCTCGATATATTTTAGACACAGGCCTATTACCTTGTCGCAATTGGTACCATTGGTCTAAAAGTCTTTTCTCATAGGATCTACCTAGGTACCTATCTCTCAACTTACTTCTCATATCTCTCCAAGTATATATTTCCTCTTTCTTTGATAACACTCATGCTCAATAGCATACCATGCGACCTAGCATGTTTGGTGAACTTGGTTTTGGCCAACCTAATTTGTCCTAATTTCGATATGTTAGTGCACTCAAAATATCGATCCATTTGTTCTTCCCACTTAATATATGTCTCTTGTCTTCCATCAAAAGTGGGTGCATAAGGTTCGGTGTTCCTAACAGGTCCCTTTTCTGAGTCAACCAAGTATGGATATAGGCTCCTAGGGTTGCTCGGGATCACGGTATAAGGTCCTCCTAGGCTCCTGGCATGGTGAGGTTGGGGCCTATTAAATTTTGGATCAGGGGTCCAATTTTGATGTCTACCTTTCTCAAGTCCCTGGGCTCGGTCTCTAAACTGGGCAAAACCCTCATTCATATCCTGACTCAATTTGGTCATACTTTCGGTAAGAGTTCTAATCATGGCCTCTAAATTAGGTTGGGTTTGACCAGGTTGGTAGGGTACTTCGTTCCGGGTGGACATGATGATGCAAGCAAGCACACCAAATGAGACTCGACTGAAACGACTACGGGCTAACTAGATCTAGAGCCCAAACTAGATGCCCAATCAGAGTGGCAAGCTAGCATGTAGTAACTCGGGACTCAGCCAGGCAGGTGTAAGGGGAGTGTTAGGTCCCTAATTGACAATCCTAGACACCAATCAGAGATTGGCCAGGTAGGCGACCAGCACACAAGCCCTTCGGATAGAATCCCTGAACCACCATTCTAGACACTGAGTACAAAGCACACACAAAGTAACTAGACAAACTGACTCAACATTAGCCTAGACCCGACTTGTTGGTGTCCCTAGCCCACTAGGGCAAATTAAGTCTAATAAATTTTAAAATTAGGCTTAGGATCGAATGAATGGGTGGTGGTTTTGGCTAAGGAGAGGTTATCAAGTCCTACCCTTATCTTAGATGCTCAATTGCCCTTAAGATGAATTAGGAGATGATCACTCAAAAAAAAAAAAATTGAAATGCAGAACACAGAAACAGAGTTGCTGTAATTTAACTCTTAGAAATTTCATGGAAACCAATAAATCATAGTAAAATTATGTAAAATAGTTTCAATTATACTGGTTCTAGCAAAATAAAAATCACACAATTTGGAGTTAACTGTAATGAGAAACAATTCCTACAACAGAGTAGTAATAGAATGAAAACAGAACGCTTCCCCCGTTTACAATTCCTGCTACGAAGTTGTAACCCAGCGGATCCCCTACACGCCCTAGGAACACCTCGTGGAATGGGAAGAGGAGGCTTGCACCTCGCTTCATTCCTAGGACCGGACATCCTTGGGAGTCTACTTCGAGCAGACAAAGTAAAAAAAGAGAGACACTCAAAACATGCAAGCAAGTCAGAAACCCTAGACAGCACTCTGATACCAAAATTGATGCAGAACGAAAGCTCTGATACCAAAATGATGCAGAACGAAAATGTGGAAGGCGGAAGCAAATTAAAATTAATGTAATTTTTTTTTAATATATTTTCAGAAGTCGGCTTTGACTCAAAGGAAAGATAAACTAATGTTGAAAGAAACTAAGAAATGACAGAGAGCACAATTAAAAGGAGTGGATTATCAGAGTAACTCAAAAGTAGGATCGCTGGGGATTGAGAAACCCCCAGATCTAGGGTTTGCTCTGAGTTTCAACGAAACAGACAAAGTGAGAAGGGAAGGTTCTTGTTACCTAGTAGTGATATCTCTCGTTGCTTCAATTGGAGGACACTCTCGAGCAGATTGTAGGATCCTTGGAGACGGGTATCTTCGCAATGGATCCTCGGATTGTAATCCTATGGCAAGGTTGGCCTCCTTCTCAAACTCAGGATCTGGAAGAAGAAGACAAAAGAAGAACAAGAAACTCAAAGAAAGACACTGACCTGAGGACTTAATGAAGATTGTGGATGTAGAAGTTCCGGAGATCTTGATACTGATCTGACTCTCATTTGAACTGGCTCTATAGTTGAAATAGTTGATCTGAACCTGGATGCTGGTGACCGGCTTCGATGTGGAAGAGAGGGGCCATGGGATGAAGATGGAAAATTAGGGTTTGGTGGTGGTGGAGTAGAGATGGGTGGACTAAGCTAGGATTTTGGGGTTGGAGATCTCACACCTCCTCAAGGTTCCTAGGGAACCCGGATTTACTCCCTCACGGAGCTCAACACCTGAATGCAAGTGCGGAAGAGAGAAACACAAAGTTGCTCACAAAGAAATTGATTTCATTCATCATTTTTTTAGAGTTACATAGAGTTGAATATATAGACATAACAAAGAAATAAAATTTCATACACTTCCCATGTGGCTAATAGGACTAACCCACACTTTAGGCATCAAATTCTCTTCCCAAGACTCCTTCCATGAGTGGGCAGCCCAAAAACTCCAAGAAAACTTGAAAATCAGCTCCAAATGGCAGGTTATGGGGGTGTCTCCTAGTATCTCTCCATGAATCAAGGATTTTCCCTTCATGGCTTTGGCACTTTAGGAAACTTTTGGGTGCCTCCTTGATTTTCTCCCCAAGACATGCTCTCTTCCCTTTTATAACTTGGGTTTTTATGGAACATTGTGGGGCACCTCCTTGATCCTCTCTTTAAGAAAAATTCTTGCCATCCTGGCTTGGGTTTATCTGGAAAGAAGTTGGCTCCTCCTTGGATTGAGGTATCTTGATGGATTTCTCCCCCAAGTGGCGCATGAAAGAAGGGACCTGCTTTCTTGTGGTGTGGGGACCAAGGCACACTAGATGGAGATGTGGCACCTCCTGGACTCTGGCGTGTGGCTGGAAGTGTGGCGCCCACTTGCTTGTTCCTAGGAGAAAATGTGGCACCTTGAGAAGACCTAGACCACTACTAGGACTTGTATTGAGTCAACATGACTCAACAAAATTTAAATTGCAGGGAAATACAGACTCAAACTAAATTGAGTTGACCAAGTCAACCCTTATTACAAAACCAGAAAATCCTAATTCTTTGGGCAATGTCAATCAGAGATCCAGATGGAGCCCTGAAGTCTTCTTCTGAGTCTGGTGCCCGCACCACTGTAATGCTTATTACTCTTTCAGTTTCAACTACCACTATAAAGAAAATATTTTTAAAAATGAAGATTGCCAAGACCATTATGCAATAAGATGGAAGAGGATTTTTTTATCGATTATTTAATCACTTAAATCGATAAGGAGATAGCTAAAATTTTACGGTAGATTTCTTTATTAATGAATTTAATCTTATGAAATAAGATAAGTTAATTTAAATAATATTTAAATTAATTTTAATCATTTATTAATATTTCTTATTTTTATATTTGTTTGGCCCCCATAAAAAAATTGGTGTGGTCCGCCCCTGCTTCGAAAACCTCCCTTGTTCCCTGTTTTTGGTCCGTGGAGAAGGAAGGGAACACGCACAAACATGAAAGCATTACCCGGTTCCTGTTGCTGACTTCAGGTTCTGCATGCTTCTTAAGCTGCATGGATCTCAAAGCCATAAGGATCTCAGAATTGCATGATTTTCAGAGTGCACAGTTTTCAGAGTAGGATAAAATTAAAGCACAGATCTCAAAGCATGGTCCTCGCTGATCCACACTTGATGGAGTCGAGCTTTTCCCCACCTCAGGGAAAATGATGGGGACATCCCAGCACAAATCCTAGAGCAAGATGAATCTTTGAGCCACATGAATCTCAAAGCATATCCAGAATAAATTAGTTTGGGATTTATCTTTTATTTAAAATTTGAATTAGGATTTGGTTGGTTATGATTGAGATATGGATAGGCTTATCTTATCCTATCTTGTATTTGATTTGAATCATCCATATCTTTTTATCTTGTATTCAAATTCAAATGAAGGTTAGACAGGACTATAAATACCACCCTCAGTCCTTTGTAAAAAATAGTTTGGTCAATAATGATTTGCTTTTAGGAAAGAGGGTTTCTTTTCATTCGCCCCGCATGGGGAGGGTGAGAGGCCCGTCTTTCCTTCACCTTCGGGCGTCGAGGGTGTGAGACCCTATACCTTCATTTTAGAATCGAGAGAGTTGTGAGGCCCTAGTTATCCCCTTTCCTGTCGAGTCCCTTTATGGTTTTAGGGATTTTCCTTCACTACCCCAGGTAGCGATTTGGGTGGGATGCCCAAGGCTTCACATGTAGTGAGATGGATGGGATGCCCTAGGCTACATATAGTGGGATGGGTGAGATGCCCTAGAGGTGAGAGGTCTCTTCGTAAATGTAAGTCCTAAGTCTATAGAGTGTCTAATTTTCCTACCCTCCATCTCTATTTTTTCTTCGCCACCAGCTTACAAAAAATCAAAAAAAAAAGTACCATAATCTGGGTGACTTCTAGGCTCACCAACGATCCTACCCCATCCGTCCCACATCAGTCGTGCACATAGGGCAAGCCCTCGGACTGAGGCCAACTCCCAACCGGGGTCGAGCTCATGCTTCTAAAGCGAGCCCTCCTGTCGAGGTCAGCTCCCAGCCGGGGTCGTGCTCATAGGGCGAGCCCTCCAACTAAGGCTAGTTCTTGACCGAGGTCGAGGTCATGCTTGCAAGGCAAGCCCTCCTATCGAAGTCAGCTCCTAGCCGGGGTCGTGCTCATAGGGCGAGCCCTCCGACTGAGGCCAGCTCCCGGTCGGGGTCGAGCTCATGCTTTCAAGGCAAGCCCTCCTGTCAAGGTCAACTCCTAGCCAAAGTCGTGCTCATAATGCGAGCCTTCCGATTGAGGCCAGCTCCCGACCGAGATCGAGCCCTTGCTTCCAAGGCGAGCCCTCTTATCGAGGTCAGCTCCCAGCTGAGGTCGTGCTCATAGGGTGAGCCCTCCGACTGAGGTCAGCTCCTGGTCGAGGTCAAGCTCATGCTTCCAAGGGCCGGGTCTCCGAAGTAGGGCTTCACCCCCCATCCAGTGGGAGTTAAGGTTCCCGCCAATGGCATAAGGAGGGAGGATCAGCAGAAGTTCAAACCACGACGAGAATGGGCCTAACCGCCTACGACCTCTAGCAGGTGGCGCATGCCCTGCCATAAATTCAGGTCCTGCTATGCGCCTCGTGCACGACCTGCACGATGCAAGCTCCACCAAGTTTCTAGCCCTGTAGCATGCCACCATGTTGATGACTGCACGACTACAAGACTGCAACCCCTACGATAGGAAGCCTGCACCTCTCCAAGAAGGGTATTCCACTAAGGACCTAGGTCTTGTGACACTCCGACGATCTCCCCGAAATGGAAATACCTCATCATGGCTCGAGGCTCAGCGAACGCCCAGGGTAGAAGGCTTTCTCCTAAAAAACCGGCTTGACAGGGAGGTGACAGCGAATAACAAAAAGTCCTCTCTGAAAAGGAATTCCTGCGAACGAACGCTTGGACAAAGCCCCAGACTTGTTCTAGGTCACCCCATCTATATAAGATCGACGAGGGAGGTAAGTAAAAAAGGGTAAGTAACAGACATGCTCTCGCTCCTCCATTATCTTTTTTCGTAGAATTCATCTCACATTTCTTCGTTCTTCACCCTCTCGACATGGAGAGTCTCCCAAGCTCTCCGTCACGAAGGTTTTGTTCTTCTCAATCGTTCCACTAACTTGATCGTCTGAGTATCTCCGTCGCAATCTCCGGCCTGGGTCTCCTCTGTTTTGCAGGACCTCCGGACGAGAGAGCCTGACGTGTCAGAGCTATGGGCCACAACGATTTTGGCGGCAACAAAGCTATTAGTTCTTTCTATTGACATAAATGCAGGTGGTATTGGAAAACAATCCATCTTGTTCTTTTTATTTATTTCATTTCTGGTTATGATATTCTTCTTATTAGTTACATAGGCATTTTCTGCTCCCATGGGGTAGATTCATGAAAGACTACAGGCATTTGGTGAATTTAAGGTAACCTTCTGTATCTAAATCTTTCTTTGATGGTTATTCAATTAGCATCGTTTTATGTATGCCTTATTGGCTGGTACACAACATTCTTTACTGTACTTGTAGGAAACTGATATGCAAAGTAAAACCCCCTATGCCAAGTGTTAGCATCGGGAGACGTGCCATACTGACTTTGGGTACATGGGTTACTATTTAGGTACAGGTACGGGTACTGAAATAGATATTTAAAAATCTGCTCGAGTATTATAATAGTCACCAACCACGTACATGTGTTTTTTCATTGCAAGCGGATATCTATATGGCCTTTTAGCATCTATTAACTATTTGTATTTTAGACAAATGATACAGTTAAATGTTGTTTTGTTTCAGGCTGGTTGATTTTAGCATTGTTATCATCTTTTTCCTTCAGTTTGAAATGGAAGGGGGGTGTAAGGGTTACTACTTCATGCATGTTTTCTTGGTGGGTTTTTGTGAAGCATTGTGAGAGAAGGGGTTTGATTGTCTATGACAACCGAGATGTTAAATAGCAGTGGTCCTTTATGATATATGATTATTTTGATATATATATGATTATTTACTTGAGTGATTCATATAAAAATTCCATTCCCTATATAGGCTTTGGCACATGCTGTCTCTCTCTCTCTATCCATATCAGGAAGAGATTGAAAGCAAGAGAAAGGGAAACGTGCATTCAAAGTTCTTAATGATCAACATTTGTATCAGCATAATGTAAGGGAGATCCAAAGAACTCAAGCTTGTTTCCCTGCATAGGGAGTTTGTAGTTTGGAATTTGCCCTTTGTATTTTTGCTCCTTGGATCCTTCTCTGGCCTATTGAAAACAAAGCTGTAGGCCTACTGATCTATTGTAATTACCTCTTGGACTACCATGATCAAGTGTGCACTAAAAGCTCTTGAAATTTCCTGGTGTACAATGATATTAGTATATTCCTGGTGTAATCTTCTAGCCTGTGGAACTGAACATATATGATTATTGGTCAACGGGAAACATTTTATGAAAACCCCATGGTTCTCATCTCAAAAAGAGAGGCCTCCTAGCTTGGAGAAGGAGAGATCCCCTCCTTACACCAAAAAGTTTAAAAATCACTCTCTCATTCTTAGTTGTCATCTTATGAGTTAGTTTCATGACAGTTCTTATTTAATTTTTTATACTTTGTACTCATTATTATTAAGGAATACTTTTATGCTTCACTTTGCTTTTTCATCTAGATGACTCTTTAATCATGGGCTCAAAGGAATATATTTATATGTGATGCAGCATCTGCTGTGGATCCTTTGCACCTCAAATATTTCAGCTTCACTGGACGGGTGATTGCATTAGCCTTGATGCATACAGTGCTAGTGGGCATTGTGTTTGATCGTGTGTTTTTCTTGTTGGAAGTTGATGAGATTGAAGCATCGTGAGTATTCGGGAAGCAGCAGTTCATTGAAGCATTGCAACTCTCTGTGAAGGGATGCTGTTGGGGAAGTTATTTAGATTGAAGCACCATGACTGTTTGGGAAGCAGCAGTTCAAAGAAGCATTGCAACTCTCCATGAAGGATCATCTATTCATGTCTATTTAAGAATACTCCCATTTGTAGTCATTCGGTGAATGAAAAAAATTCCATCAAAACTCTAGTCAATGTTTTCTCTGTTTTCTGAGAAATAGAAGTAGGACTCTTAAGAGAGTTCATTTTTATTCCAACAAAGTGGTATCAGAACAGGTTTTTCATCTACAATGGAGAAGCTACCAATGTCAAGCTCACTAATTTTTCTCTATCCAATTTTTGATGGAGAAAACTTTGAGTTTTGGCATATAAAGATGAGAACTCTTTTGTTGGCAGATGGTATATAGAATGCTTTAGAGGTTCAATTCCTAGAACCTCAACAAGGCGTGGAACTCACAAAAGAAGCAAAGAAGCAACTAAATAAGAGTAGAATGATAGATGCTTGGGCATTGGCTCGTATTCAAGCTAGAGTTTCATCCATAATTTTTCCTCAAATTATGTATGCATCTACAGCAAATGAAGCCCAGAGTCATCTTTGTCTTGAATACCATGGAGATGCAAGACAATCTGTACTTAGATTACAAAACTTGCATAGATAATTTGAAATGCTGCAGATGAAGGAGACAGAATCTATGTCCAAATTCTTTTCTCGGACATTTGAGCTCATAAACCAAATGAGGGCTGCAGAAGATAATATTACTAAATAATGTATTGTGGAGAAGATTCTTGTAAGTCTTCCTCCAAATTATGATGATTTAGTTTTGGTTGAAGAGACTAAAGATCTATCAATACTCACGGTCCAACAACTCGAGCATTCTTTGCACATGCATGAGCAAAGAAAACTTAGAAGAGAAAGCAGACAAATAGAAAGTGTTTTCTCATCAAGAATACAAAATAAACGGAAGAAGCCAGAGTCTTCAAATTGGAGAAAGAACTCTGCAAAACAAGTTAGAAGTGGTCTGATATTAGAAGACAAGCAATTGACTTGTAGAATTTGTAGAAGAAGCAATCATAAAACAGAGGATTACTGGTACAAGGGTAAAACCCAGTGCAGGTTTTGCCAAAAATTTGGTCACATAGAACATGACTATAGAAAGAAGAAAAGAGAAGGGCAACAGACTAAGATAACAGAAGAAGCAGAAGAAGAAAACTTTCTTTTTGTTGCTGGTATGATATCCAAAGAACTATAGGACGATGGCAATTAGACAGTGTATGTAGCAATCATATGACTAGTAAAAGAAGTCTATTTGTGGAGTTAGATGAGTCCATCAAACTAAAAATACAAATTGGAGATAGGACTTTCCTAGCAGCAAATGGGAAAGGAACAATTAAAATTCAAACCAAGCAAGGAAGCAGGCATATGAAAGAGGTATTATATGTTCCTAAACTAGTAGCAAACTTGCTTAGTGTGGGACAACTCATGCAGAGTGGATATTCTCTTTCTTTTTTCCAAAATAAGTGTTTGATATATGACAAGGATTGAAGGTTGCTGGTTTTTGTTCAAATGACAGAGAAGAGATGTTTTCCTCTCCAAGTTACAACAGACAACTCTGGATTAGTAGCATTTGAAAATGAATCCGAGTAATGGCATAGAAGATTTGGCCATCTAAACTATAAATCATTGAAGCCTTTGAAGGAAAAAAACTTTGTGCAAGGACTTCCTTACATTGATGTCCTACAGGAAGTATGTGAAAGTTGTGTTATGGGCAAGCATTCAAGAGCATCTTTTCCTAACAAATCAAAATGGCGTGTAACACCTCCTCATCAATTAGTGCATACTGACATTTGTTGCAAGATGTCAGTATCTTCTCTTGGAGGTTATTTCTATTTCTTAACCTTTATTGACAATTTTTCTCGAAAATGCTGGCTTTATTTACTTAAGAAGTCAGAAGCTTTCCAAAAGTTTATGGTCTTTAAAGTAGCAGTTGAAGCAAAATGTGGATGCAAAGTTCAGACTTTAAGATTAGATCGAGGAGGCGAGTTTACATCAACAGAATTCAATAAATTTTGCCAACAAGAAGATATAAGAAGGCAACTAATAACTGCATATCCACCACAGCAAAATGGTCTAGCAGAGAGAAGAAATAGAACTATTGTTGAAATGGCTTCTTCCATGCTTAATCAAGCCAAACTACCAAGAGTTACTGGGGGGAGGCTGTCAACACTGCAGTTTACATTCTAAATTGATGTCCAACCAAGGCTGTATATGACAAGACACCTTTGGAGGCTTGGAGCAATCAAAAATCAAGTGTAGAGCATTCGAAGGTATTCAGATGTGTTGCATTTGTTCAAGTTCCAATAGAGAAGAGAACCAAGTTAGATCCAAAAAGTAAGAAGATGATGTTTATTGGTTATTCGGCCGAGTCTAAAGCCTATCATCTGATTGATCCTAAAACCAAAAATGTTGTGAGCCGAGATGTGATCTTTGATGAAGATCACTTATGGAGTAATGACATAGCAAAACCATCATCAGAGTATATGCCATAATTTTTTGAAGACCAGGACAATGATATTTATACGAAGTCACCTTCAGGAATTCCTATAGGATTCCCTGTTAGAGTAGGCTCAACAGCAGGTTCTCCTAGCTCTTCTACAAGCAACTCAAACCCGGAATTTCCTTCTAAAAGGTTCAGATCACTACATGAGATTTATGAGCAATGTCAAATGATGTTGGTTGAACCTGCCTCGTTCAAAGAAGCTACGAAGGAGCAAGTTTGGTAGCAAGCTATGGAAGAAGAAATCAACATGATCAATAAAAATCAAACTTGGACTTTGGTTGATAAACCGGAAGATCGAGTAGTGGTAAGTGTGAAATGGATTTATAAGTTTAAATTAAATCCATATGGCACTATTCAAAGACATAAAGCTAGATTGGTTGCTCGGGGTTTCACACAAAAGGTTGGAGTTGATTATATTGACATTTTTGCTCCAGTTGCTCGTTTAGAAACAGTGAGACTTGTATTGGCTTCAGCAGCTCAAAAAAACTGGCAAGTTCACCAAATGGATGTGAAATCAGCCTTTTTAAATGGAAAGATTAAAGAAGAGGTTTATGTGCAACAACCCCCCAGATTTGAAGTTTTTGGATCAAAAAAGAAAGTCTCTAGATTAAATAAGGCATTATATGGTCTAAAACAGGCTCCACGAGCTTGGTATTCTGAGTTAGATAGTTACTTACTCAAGAATAAATTTAGAAGGAGTGAGAATGAACCAACTTTATACTTGAAAAAGGAAGGTAATTCTATTATATTGGTTGCTATTTATGTTGATGACCTTATTATTATGGGCAATAATGAATAGTGAATTGGAAGATTCAAGGAAGAGATGAACTAAAAATATGAGATGACTGATCTTGGATATCTCAGATATTTTCTTGGCATGGAAATAGATCAGACAACAATAAGAATTTTTCTTTCACAAACCAGCTATGCAAGAAAACTGCTTGAAAGGTTTAACATGCATAATTGTAAACCAATAGACATTCCTTTGACTGTTGGAGAGAAACTGAGTAAATATGATGGAGCTCTACTTATAGATGCTACACAGTATAGAAGACTTGTTGGGAGCCTTCTTTACTTGACTATAACAAGACCAGACTTGATGTTTGCTACTAGCTTAAAAGGGACTCTCGATTTTCGAATTTTCTACAACAACAAAGAGCATTCTTCCCTCTCTGGTTTCACGGATAGTGATTGGGTGGGAAGCATTGATGATTTAAAAAGCACATCAGGATATATGTCCATGATAAGTTCAGGAGCTTGTTCATGGCTTTCAAAGAAACGGAGTGTTGTTGCTCAATCCTCTGTAGAAGCTAAATATATAGCAACAGCAAAAGCTACATCACAAGCTATATGGATGAGGAGAATGCTTTTTGATCTTGGATTACCACAAATTGAAGCTACAGTTCTTCATTGTGATAATCAGGCAGCAATTGCCATTATTGAGAATCCAGTTCATCATGAGCGCACCAAGCATATCAAACTCAAATATCATTTTATTCGTAAAGCTGTGCAGAAAGGCGAAGTAATGTTAAAGTATTGCAAGTCAACAGAACAACTTGCAGATATTTTTACAAAGGCACTACCTCGGAATAGATTTTTTGAGTTTAGAGAGAAGGTTGGAATTATATCAGCCAATCTCATTAAGGGGGGAGTGTTGGAAGTTAATGAGATTGAAGCATCGTAAGTGTTCGGGAAGCAGCAGTTCATTGAAGCATTGCAACTCCCTGTGAAGGGATGCTGTTAGGGAAGTTATTTAGATTGAAGCACCGTGACTGTTTGGGAAGCAGCAGTTCATAGAAGCATTACAACTCTTCGTGAAGGGTCATCTATTCATGTCTATTTAACAATACTCCCATTTGTAGTCGTTCAGTAAATGAAAAAAAATTCCATCAAAACTCTAGTCTATGTTTTCTCTGTTTTCTGAGAAATAGAAGCAGAACTCTTAAGAGAGTTCATTTTTATTCCAACATTTCTTGCAACTAGCTAGGAAATCAGTTACCCTTGGAGATATAAAGAATGCAGACCCATGCTTGTATATTAGTTGTAAACAAATTCTAGATATGGATGCCAGCCTTAATGATTCAGATGCTTTGGGTTTAACATTTGTCAGAGAAATCAATGAACTTAGTTCTCGGAGGACTACTGAGTTCTGTCCTAAGGGAAAGGATATTATTGTAAATAGAAAGAATAGAGAGGAGTATGTCAACCTCTTGATTCAATATCATTTTGTTGCATCTATCTCTGAACAAGTGGCTCATTTTGCTAAAGATTTTGCTGATATTCTTTCCAATTCAAAGCCCCATAAGTTTTCTTTTAAAGTTTGGACCTCGAAGATTTTGATCGAATGATAGGCGGAAGTGAAAGTGTCATTAATGTGAAGGAATGGAAAGCACATTCTGAGTATAATGGCTACAAGGCAAAAGATCACCAGATTTGTTGGTTCTGGAAGGTAGGTACATATTATATTGAAGTATAACTAGTAATGTTTTTAATTTTTATATGAACCTTTTTATGTGCACAACTAGTTCTATATTCTAGATGAATAATTTTATCATCTCTCTAGTATTGACTTTGTCTAGTGGTACTGGGACCTAGAAAATGTATTTAATGTATTATTTTCTAATCTACCATTGAGTTTTTGCTTTTTGTGATTTGTGCAGTAGTCAGAAAAATAAAATTCTAGCACAACTCATTTTAGCCTTGATTATCACTTAGCCATGATTGACGCCATGATATCATGTTCTATCTCAAGGGAAGTTATGTTGCAGACCATTCCTAGCATGATTATATTCTTTACTATTTCTTAGAGAAATTGTTGTCATCTCTATCATGCTCTGAATTGTTAAATAGTTCAAGCTTTTACTTTACACATTGATTGCACATATACAATTGCTTGTTATATATACAGCTGACACTAGCATGTTGATGCAAGCTGCTAAATGCTACTACGTATAATGTGTGGTGAGGTGTTAGGAGGCAAAAAAATGAGGAAGAATGATTCCAAAAAGTTGGCCTTGTCCCTTATGTAAAAAAAGCGGCCAAACTTTTCTACTATATTATGTAGAATTGTAGATACTGCAATGTTCCTTTGCTGTCCGGATTCGCATTTTTCATGATTGGATATACCTGATTGTATGAAATATTGGGTGGTCCATTGGAAATATTTTGTTCTCTTCATCATGTTAGATGTTGTTAGAGAATCATGTTGGACAGAAATGGTAGAGCATCTATGCTTCAAAGAAGAGATTATTGTCTTAGTGAGCTCTTGAATTCTTGAAAGTGATGCTTCCTAGCATATGGAAATATTTTAGACAAACTGTTTGCTATTATTATGGAAAATACAGGAACGCATAGTAGATGTTTCAAAACTAAATGCCGGAAATGTTGCATTAAAGTTATAGATTTGAAAAAGAGTTTGCTGCATTGATCACTTTCTCAACTACAAAACACAGACATTTATAGGTCTTTGTTTATCATCCTAAGGTGTTATTAGGAATCCTTCTTGATAATTCATGTCTGATTAATATAATGTAGACATTGGTATTGATGTCATAAAACTGAAGACAACATAGATATGGTATCTGTATTACCTCTACAAGCTAGATAGTATAGTATATGTTTTGTTGTATCCAGACAAATTACAACGATGCTTGAGCTCAAATCAGATCAAAGAGAATCAGGTTGAGCTAGTTAGTCTAGCTTTTCATCATCTTCTTGGAGGCTCTGTGTGTTGAAATGCTTCCACCCTCAAGCTCGTCAATGGAGTCCGGACTAGACAGATGAGGTCTGAAGAAAAATCGAGTGAAAGGTATTCCGAAAAAATCTCCACTCTCCGTTGCGCTCACTGGTATTTATAAACCTCAAACTTAACCGATTCTAGCCAACTCTATCTATAAATGGTTAGTTTGTTAAGACATCAACATGTGCAACAAGCGTTATCCATAGTTGATCAGCTATTTTTCGGATGTTGAACAACCTCGTGTCACTTGAACATTGATCAGCCATACGCCTCTTAGGCGTTGATCGGCTTTACATCTCTTGGACGTTGATCAGCCTTGTGCCTCTTGGGCATTGATCGGCCTTATGCCTCTTGGGCATTGATCGGCATTATGCCTCTTGGGCATTAATCATCTTTATGCCTCTTGGGCATTGATCGGCCTTATGCCTCTTGGTCGTTGATCGGCCTTACGCCTCTTGGGCGTTGATCGGCCTTACGCCTCTTGGGCGTTGATCGGCCTTATACCTCTTAGGCATTGATCATCTTTACATCTCTTGGGCATTGATCAGCCTTATGCCTCTTGGGCATTGATTAACCAGATTCAACCCCCACTAGATCAATATAAGTAGACCAAATATGTCATATCCCAACACTAGTCCCCCCAATTTCTGAATTCATTAATGTATATCAGAAACTGTCAGAAACTTCTATTCTTGGGCAGCATGCTTCAATGACGTGTTAATCTCTGTTAGGGAAAGCGGTTACAAAAACTAACAGCCGTATCCTACCACCATCATTGCAATTGTTGAAATTCACAAAAGGCCGAAAGATCTCCATCATAGAATAAATGTGAACATCCCATCAGCAACATGTTACCGTCAGATTATGAATAGTCATTTCAACTCTTCGAAAAACTATATCTTTTTGCCGGATATTACGGACAGGTGGCATGATCTGAATTAATCCCTTTATTCGAGAAAAAATTTAAATCATTGAAAGACAGTATATAAACACCATCTTCTTCAAGAAAGTAAGTTTTCCACCATTTCAGTTTCTTCACCTTAGGAGCAAAAGAAACCTCTCAGGTTGGCCTCCTTTCTTCTTTACCTTCTTTTTAAGTTAATCTTCCTTTGCTCCTTCCTTTCTTTATGGCTAGAATCTTAGAAGTTAGTCGTACTGATAATCCCGAAGAATCACTTCTCAGAAGAAGAAAAAACTAGCAAAATCAATAAAGATAGGTGACGTTAGGTCCTCCTTAACAGAACACCGAATTTTAGTATTGAAGAAGTATTATAACATTTCTGATGATTATGCCGTAGTTCTTCCAAACTCTGAAAAGCAAATAGACTGACCTCCGCCCGGTAGCTTGACAATTTATGAAGAACACTTAAGAGCCGGACTTAGATTTCCAATCCATCCATTCTTTCTTACAATCTTCAGGCTATATCGTGTATTACCAGCCCAACTAATACTCGATAGCATCCGAATAATCTGTGCTTTCTTGATCCTCTACAAGGATGCAGATATAACCCCCAAAACTTTCCTTTTTACTACTTTGTTCGTACTAAAATGAGTTTTCCATGGCCATGGGTGGTGGGTAATTAATCCATGCCATGGTCAGAAATTTATCCTTGGGCTTCCTTCGTCTATTCATGGCTGGAAGCCTTACTTCTTCTACATTATTTCTAGAATCCCTTGGGATTTCATCATTAGCCATAGGGAGCCCCCACTAACTCCCAATGATGGCAAAATGATCCTGACAGCCGACAAAGAAGATTATGAGAAGCTTACGGGAATGGAGACTCCCTCGATAAAAGAGCTTCTCAATGAAAGAGGATTATATTCGGCTGAAATCAGCCCCAACCCTACTTTAGGTATTTTTACTGCTTATATTATTTTTTCAATCATTTATTGATGATCGATTCTAACTTCCAACCTTTTGGCTATTGCAGATACATCAGTCATGGTGGATGTTTGAAAATTTTGGAAGCTGTCGAAGAAAAGAAGAGCAGCAAGCACCCCATCTGACAAAGAAAAAAGAATAACCAAGAAAACAAAAAAGATAAAGCCGACCGCTTCAATGGCTTCGGCTGTTTCAACAGATCCTGCATCTCCGATACTAATAGCTAGTGTATCGGAAGATGATGAAATGCTTTTGTCAACACCCCTTCAACCTCCAATGCAAGAAAAACAATCAATCAGAACTTTCGAAGCCGGTCCCTCATCATTTTCTACTGATCAAGCCGAGGAGGGAAAGCTCTGATGATGGAAGAAGAAGAAGAAGAAAGACCACCAAAAGAAGAGAGATTGCCAATTGGAGATGTCACAGTTGGCTTCCGTGTTTATGCCGACGAGTCAAGCTTGAATGATCCAATACTAGCTCATCGCATTTTAAGATCCAACATCATTCCGAAAGACTGGAAAATTACCAAGTCCCAGCAGATCGATGATACAATTCTATAGCTCCATTCGACAATGTTGAAGGTATGGGATTAAATTATACTTTAAATAATTAAATAGTTAATTATCTTTTTCTTACTATCAAATTTGACCAATTTAATTTGGAAACATACAGCTTATCCATGGAATCACCATCATGGATGAAAGCTTAAAAAACTTTGACCAATTCTGCAAAGCTATGTGCAACGAAGTAAATATTGTAAAGGCGGAGAAAGAGGTTGCTGAAGAATTGAAAAATGCTATGAAAAAGAAATTGGAAGAAAAAGCAACCGAGACATTAGCTCTGGAAGTAGAGCTTAAAGAGGCCCGATCAAAGATAAATATTATGGAATCAAAACTGAAGAAGAAGAAAAGGAAACTTCGATCAGTAGCTATCAAACTAGAAAGAGCTGAAAAAAAGTTTTTGCAGTTGAGGAAAAGGTTTTAACAGTAAAGAAAGAAGCAGAACAAGCTGTCAAAAAAGCTGTTAATGAAGCTGTAAAGAAATATGTTCAATCACAAGCTTTCAACGGCAAGCTTCATGAAGCAGGGGTTGAGAGCTACGACCATGGCCACGCCGACTGTTTAAACAAAGTGAAAAAATTTTATCCTGATCTAGATACTTCAAAAATAGAGGAAGATTCTGATGAAGAGGATTCTAACGAAGAAGATCAGGTCGGAGAACTAGTCGGAGACCAAACTGGAGAACTAGTCGGAGACCAAACTGAACAGACAACACTAAGCTCTCAAATTCAAGAAGAAACCGCAATAGTTCCTACTGTAAGTCAAGTTGAAACAGAAGAAAATGTAATTGAAAAGAATGTAAACGACCAATCTGTATGAATGATGTAGGAACTCGTTTTGCTTTTAGCATGGAATGAAAAATCTTTTCTTTTAACAACGTCTATTGGATTTTGAGTAAGGGAAATGCCTTTTCCTCTCTCTCTCGCTTCTTCTTCTTCTTCTTTTTTCTTTTTTTTTGAGTAAAGAAGATACGATAGGTTATTTCAACAAAAATCAAAGAGCTCAAACTTTTATAAACAAAAATTTTCTATGTATGGAATCATCGGATCATACAAGAAATTTCTGAGAAAGACCAATTTAATCGTGAGGTTATCCAAATTAAATTATAAAAACTGACTAACACTCGAAAAAATTCAATCAAATCAATTTCAAACAAGTTTAACAAATAGAAATCTTTAACAGGATAAGTTGATTGAAAAATATAATCTCCAACTTCTCCTGAAGAAGAAATCAGCACTTATTGAACATCTAGGAGAACTAATCTTTAAATCAGTCAAACCCCTAGATTAGTCATAAATAGTCCAATTTTTCAATCCGATTTATCAAATATTGTTTGCTTTCTTCTTATATTTTAAGAAGAAGGATCTTTTATAAGAAACATTTTAAGATGAAATTTAATTAGTCATCATATTAGCTTTACCAAGTGTCATCTTCCTATTGGAAGAGCAGTTGTTCAGTAGGTCGTATAACCGTATTTGTCAATATTTTAGAAATCGTATATGATTTGAATTCAAATTCAAATCAAATACCATATATATATTTTTTATAACTGACTTTCTGAAAATCAGAAACGGTATACGGATTCCCACTAAATTAGGGTCTCAAACGTGTCAAGATCTCAAGATATCTCAAAATTTGGACCATAAATCATGATCATTGATATTCTCTATATAAAGAGATTTCAGGCTCGGGTCTTGAGCCAATTTTATCTCAAGTATTTTGAGTTTCTTCTCCTTCGAAACTCTTTGTTTCAAGAAATACTTTCAAAAAGAAATCTTCATCGTACCTGAGAGATGGAATCAGATGGTAAGAAACTTCATCAAACATGCAAGAGGAAAGCCAGACCCATACGATTCAAAGAAAAAAGATCATGTGTGAGAAGAAGCTGCTTGTCAAGAAGCACTTCTAATAAGCCAGAATCTCCTGAATATATTGCATCTTCATCTAAAGAAGAGAGACAAGAACCATCCATTCCTCTTTCAAAAGAACCAGAATTTGGCCCATCTATTAAACATACTTCAACAGAAAAAGGTAAATCCCCTGTAGAGGAATCACTCGATCCGAACAATAACAAGGGCGTTCAAATGCTCATCACTGATATGAGTGTTAACAACCCGAAGCTAGCAAAAACCATACTGCAATCTACCATCCTTCGGAAAGACTGGGAGACAACAATCAAACGTGGAGTAAAAGAGATTCTATCCTCCATTTATCCAGGAATAATGAAGGTATATAACATTTCCTTCTTTTCAAAATAGTCTATTCTTGTTCTAATAATACCCTAACTCTTTTGTTCAGTTTATCAATGACATTTTCATGATTGAAGAAAACTGGTGCCAAACAACTAACCTTCAAGCAGATCTCCAGAAGCAATTAGCATTGGCCAAGGAAGAAAAAGACAAGGCTGATGCTAATCGGATAGCCTAGAATCAAGAGTTGTCCGATCAACTGCAATGATCTTGTCATTGAAGAACCAACTGAGAATAATTGAAAACCAAGCTAGGCAGCTTGTGGTTGATGCAGGAAAAAGAAGAAAAATACTTCGATAGGCAGATGAGGCCATAGAAGAGAAAACTCAGGCATATGAAGAAGTATTGAGCCAAAAGTTCATAATGGAAGAGAGAATAATGTTTCTTGAGAAGAAGTTGGAACAAACCAAACAAGAGAATGCTTTAGTGATCCAACGGAGGCTTCTTGCAGTTGAAGAATTCAAAAAATATGAAGCATTCAATGATGAAATAGACCAAGCAGGGGTAAAAGGCTATGAATTCGGCTTTGAAGATTGTATCAACAAGGTCAAGAAACTATACCCTGACCTTGACATCTCCTCTATCTCCATAGATGACCTTGTAGAAGAAGAAGAAACAAGGAAGCCAACTAACGATCCTGTAATTTCCTCTATTGAGGAAACATCTGAACAAGAGAAAACTGCATGTAATCAAATCAATCAGGAAAAAGTTGAATAGCGCTTGTAATCATAAACTTTCAGCAACTTCTAATGAATCAATGTTCATTGTTGCTTCTTCTTTTTCCTCCTTTTTTTTTTAAAATAGAATATCAATGAAATCCTTATTTTCTTTATAATGTTATACAATCAACATATCAAGCTAACTATAATGATCAGTCCAATATACCAAACCATTCTTCCAACATCTTTGATATTTTGGGGTAATAGTATTGACAGAGTGATAAATCACATCAACTTTCATTACTTGTATCATGGTTGACTTATCAGGTCAACCTTTCAATCAATTGGTTATTCTAATGTTAACATACCGATGAGTTAGTGGGTTAGGACAACTCGATTTGTCAGATTATGGTCAGCTTATCAGGCCAACTTTTTGATTGATCAATTATTCTGATCATAAAATATCGATGCGTTAGTGGGTCAGACTAACCCGATTTGTCGGGTTATGGTCAGCTTATCAGGCCAACTTTTTTATTGATCAATTATTTTGATCATAAAATATCGATGAGTTAGTGGGTCAGACTAACTCGATTTGTCGGGTTATGGTCAGCTTATCAGGCCAATTTTTTGATTGATCAATTATTTTGATCATAAAATATCGATGAGTTAGTAGATCAGACCAACTTGATTTATCGGATTATGGTCACTTATCAGGCCAACTTTTTGATTGATCAATTATTCTAATCATAAAATATTGATGAGTTAGTGGGTCAGACCAACTCGATTTGTCAGATTATGGTCAGCTTATCAGGCCAACTTTTTGATTGATCAATTATTCTGATCATAAAATACTGATGAGTTAGTGGGTCAAACTAACTCGATTTGTCAGATTATGGTCAGCTTATCAGGCCAACCTCTCTTTTCTCAATTTCCATCAGAATTTTCTCTCTTGGGAGAGTTAGGGGAGTATAGGTGTCAAATCTATTGACATAGTTCCTGCCGACCAAGTTCTTCGGCCTCTGACCTTGCCATTGAATTGATCAAACTCTAGGAAATCAGAATTCATCCACTTTGGAATTCTTCTTACCTGGCACTGATTTTCTTTCTACCTGTCGCCAGCTCAAGGCTTGTTCTTTGGCTTGAATGTACTTTGGGGCATGGGCCAGTAATTCAGAATAATTGGTCAGAAACTTTTTATCTAAAGAGAATGTGAACCTGGAGGCTCGCAATCCCTTCTTCATAGCTGACATCACTATGTATTTATTGAGGTCTGGAATCTCCAACATGGCAGAATTGAACCTTGTTATGTAGTCTCTCAAAGACTCCCTTTCTGATTATTGAGTGAAGAATAAGCTATCAGAGTTTCTAGGTATTTTTTTGCTTGTTCTGAAGTGAGAGATGAACAACTTCTCCAATTGACTGAAAGAATGAATGGTATCTGACTGGAGAGTTGAATACCATATTTTCGCAGCTTTCTTTAAAGTTGCTTCGAAAGCAAGACAGTGGAGCATGTTTGACACTCCTTGGATCAACATGTGGGCTTTAAAACTGCCCAGATGATCCAAGGGATCAGCCGATCCATCATATGGCTCAACTTGTGGGATTTTAAAGTGGTGGGAAATTCTTTCCTCCATGATCTTCTTGGAGAAGGGAGGTAAGATATCATAGCTTGGTGTTGAATCCTCTGTTTTCCTATGCTCATTAATTTTGGGAATCTATAGTTCCAGTCTTCTAAACTTTTTTTCAAAATCACTTGCCCTTGCAGGATTTGGAACTTGAGCACTGTTAGGAGTTGATTCCCCAGAAGATGTCGAATGAGATCGCGGTCGTTTTTCCTTGTTTTGTTTCTTGGTATGATGATGAAATCGATGATGTTGCTTTGAAGGAGATTGTTGACCTAAAGAATATTGATAGGATGAGTGTCTTCTTGGACTAAGATGTCTACTTACCTGACGAGAAGGTCGCTGGCTACTTCTTGATGCAGCAGGTCACAATGGTTCATTCGCAGTGATTTCTTAGAGGTTTTGCACTACTGCGGTGAGCACTTCTATCTTATTCAAAAGAGTATCTAATCTTTCTTGATCCATGTTTCCAGCAGGAAGAACTTCCATCCTTTCACCAAGAATGGGATCATTCTCCTTTGGAGGATGAGGATTGTCTTCAACGGGAAGATTTTGATTCCTACCTTTCACCATATTTTCTTTTAGATTCTTGAAACTATTTCACTGAGTTCCCCTACCTGGCATGCCAATCTATTGTGTCCAGATAAATTACAACGATGCTTGAGCTCGAATCAGATCAAAGAGAATCAGGTTGAGCTAGTTAGTCTAGCTTTTCATCATCTTCTTGGAGGCTCTATGTGTTGAAATGCTTCTGCCCTCAAGCTCATCAATGGAGTCCGGACTAGATAGATGAGTCTGAAGAAAAATTGAGTGAAAGGTATTCTAAAAAAATCCCCACTCTCCGTCGCGCTCACTGGTATTTATAGACCTCAAACTTAATCGATTCCAACTAACTCCAGCTGTAAATGGTTAGTTTGTTAAGATATCAGCACGTGCAACAAGCGTTATCCATAACTGATCAGCTATTGTTTTGGATGTTGAACAACCTCGCATCACTTGAACATTGATCAGCCTCACGCCTCTTGGGCATTGATCGGCTTTACGTCTCTTGGACGTTGATCGGCTTTACGTCTCTTAGGCGTTGATCAGCCTTATGCCTCTGGGGCATTGATCATCTTTATGCCTCTTGGGCATTGATTGGCCTTATGCCTCTTAGGCATTGATTATCTTTACTCCTCTGGGGGCATTGATCAGCCTTATACCTCTTGGGCATTGATCATCTTTACGTCTCTTAGACGTTGATCATCTTTACACCTCTTGGACGTTGATCAGCCTTATACCTCTTGGATGTTGATCAGCCTTACGCCTCTTGGGCATTGATTGCCCTTATGCCTCTTGGACATTGATCATCTTTACACCTCTTGGGCATTGATCAGCCTTATGCCTCTTGGGCATTGATCAACCAGATTCAAAGTAGATCAAATATGTTGTATCCCAACATGTTTCATCTACGATTTTTGGCAAGTGGCATGCACAATTTATAAGAATTGAGATATGAAACAGTCCTCATGTTGGTTATGAAGTATGCATTGTATGATATAGGTTTGTATTGGACGTTTCAAGATCGAATATGTGTGAATATAGGTAGTGGGACAATTTGCAATTTACTTGATGTCAAATCTGACATTTTTAGATCAAAGAAATAATCATTAATATATTTTGAGTCAATATATACGTAGATTGAATGTACATTAAATAGTCTATGAAAATTGTTCTCACTTATATATCTGGTTTGACATTTTTTAGGTGCAGTGTGCTCTACTAGCCATATTATGTTTTGGGATTTTAGATCTCATATTTTAAAACCACATGTGTTTTATTCACAAATTCACATTCTTGACCAATCTCCATATGCTTAGCCATGTAAATCTTGGGTAAGATGTGAGAATACACTAGCAACTGTTACAAATTTCAAGAGATGCTTGGAGGATGGTTGCAAGTGAAAAACTAACTTTTAGCAGGCATGGGTGTAGAGGATCTTAATTCATGTTGAGTCATGGCAAGTCAATTTGGACCATGTAGTTATATCATATGATCGTTATGTTTGATTCTTTGACTTCAAGATTATGTTTTCTATTTTAGACTCACTAATTGGAGGCTATTGTGGATCACTTGTGAATTTTCATGCAAAAGATGGGTCAGGCTATAAATTTTTGGGAGAAATGGTATTGCAATTGGATAAATTGACCCTTGGGTGAATATCAGTTTAAAAAACTTAGGACTCGAAACTCCATTTGGTGTATTTGTTGCCTAGAAATGGAGCCCAAGAGAGGGGTGAATTGGGTCTTTTAAAAATTTAAACAACTATGTGCTGGTCTTGATGTGTTTGCGAAGCAAAGTGATTAAACTCAAAATGAATATACAGCTAATAATGGCAAATTAAAGGCAAGCAATAAAGAGCAAGTAGTAGAGAGTGAAATCACATACAAATACAAAGTTTTGTAGTGGTTCGGTGCAATCCAAGCACCTACATCCACTCCCCAAGCCTTCCCTAGAAATTATCACTATAATATTTTCAAGATTACAGCTGACTTATTTTCCAAGGCTCACAAGTCAAAACCCAAGTTGGTTTTGTCACCTAGGCTCACCAACAACTTTTACAACTTATTTTATCTTCGGGCTCACAAGTTAAATCCTAGTTGGTTTTATACCTTAGGCTCACCAACAACCTTAACAACCTACTTTCAAAAACCTTGAAAGCTAGGTCAGCAAAGGATAAAGTTAAAGATACAAGAATAAAAGCATAATCAAACTCTCTTATAGAGTGAAATATGGAACCTTTGAGGCTCTTGAAGATTGCTTGTCTTGTCTTCTCTTTGGAATCTCTTCAAAGATACTTTTGAAAAGCTGAAATGAAAGGCTTGTAAGCTTTTTTAGTGAAATCTCTCCTTTCTTGGCTTTGGAAGTGAAGTTCTTGAAAAATATGTCTCTTGTATGTTCAATGCTTCATGAATGAGTTTGGTGAAGCATAAATACTTTAAAAACTTTTAAAAAATGGTTTAGGACCATTAGAGGAGCAAAACTAGCCGTTGGGAGCTTGTAGGGATGAATTTTGTCTCTTAGAAAATATAGTCGTTATTGTTGTCAGAACCTGTGAGTCAACACTTGACTTATGTGAGTCGACACTTAAGTCTTTATGAGTTGACACTTGATTTCTGTGAGTCGATACTTGAGTTTCCTGAGTCGACACTTGAGTTTTTTGAGTCGACACTTGAGTCAAAAACCTTCAAATGGCCTAGTTCTCTATTTTCAAAAATCTCAGGCCTTAAGTCAATACTTAAAATCCTTGAGTCGACACTTAAGTCTTCTGAGTCGACACTTGAGTCTCCTAAGCTGACACTTGATAGAAAATCTCCTAAAAAGACATGTTCTGTATCTCCAAAAGTCTCAGGCCTTGAGTCGACACTTGAAATCTTTGAGTCAACACTTGTGTTCCATGAGTCGACACTTGGTTTATGTGAGTCGACACTTGGCGTGCCAAAAAAAATTTATGCGTGCCAGTTTCTGAAGTGTCGACACTTAATATACCATGAGTCAACACTTGACCCTGTAACTTGTCAAAAACATATGCCAAACTTCCAAATTCAAAATGATCTTTAATGAAACTTCAATATACTTTATAAAGCACAATTGGTTTATTTTGAGACCTTTTTCAGATGAGAAGACTTCTTAAACTATGAAAATTGCTCAGCTTTAAATGAGTGCCATGATACTTTTATGTTGAGAATTTGAGGTGCCTGTATCTTGAAACTCATAATTACAATTGAAATATTAGTATAAAATATGTACTCAACATTTTATTAGTCATCAAAATCAAGGGCTAAAGCCAACAATCTCTTCCTTTTTGATGATGACAAAATCTTGAGTATATAAGCATTCAAACTCAATTTTAGATATTGTATCCCATAATCATGAACTTAAAACTCATACAACACAATTTTAATAAAGGAGAGGAACAAATTAAGTGTTGAAGTTAATTTTCTCTTCCCTATGTGAGTTAAGTTATGAACCAACTAAAAAAAAATTTTAGAAAGAAATGCTTATATCTTACTCCCCCTTTTTGACAACATTAAACAATAAAGGGAGTAAACTCCCCCTGAATTGATGCATTAAGGCATAGAAATTTGGTTAGGGGCCCTGATACAAATTAGATTTGCAAAAAATCAACAGGTATCAGAGCAAATGAACAAAGTAGGGAGTAACCATAAGATAAAAGTGAACTTTTTCATAAAAGTTAGAGTTTCAGTACAATACACAAACTGATACAAGACTGATAAGCAAACATAAACTAAAATGTATAAACATCAAGACAAATACATAAACACTAAACATGAAGATAAATATCTGTGAGGCTACTCCTCATCAGATGGAAGCTCAAAATAAATAGGAGCATCCTAGACCTAAGAACAATGGATCCAGAGATCTTAAGGATGCTATGGCTCCTAGTCCTAGTAGATGGTTCAAAGCAGTATACAACCCGAGAAGATCTAGTAAAGGGTGGAGGAAGTGTCTTCGCAGGTGTCAGAAAGATGGGTGCAGAGGCAAGCAGATCATTTGTAGGAGGAATAGTGGGAGCAGCTGGAGTGTGAGCCTCTCTGCTGACTATCTCGTAGTCTCCAGCTCTATCATCGCTACAGTCGCTGCCACTATCAACAACATCTGCACCACCACCACTACCATCATGTCCATGACCATCACCAACAGGAAGAGTATCACCATGTCGATCTGGGTGGTCGTCATCATCTACCGGAGGAGGAGGTGGTGGTCCTGATGACCCAGAAGGCAACAATGCTCTCAGCATCTCCTCGATACGTGCAAAACCTGCCTCCATCAACCGACGAATCTCAGAATGCTGCTCAACAGTATGGACTCTAAGTCCCTCAATTGCAATATGGAGCTGAGTGGTCCGGACTCCTAGTCCAATCATCTCACTCCTGATCTCAGCAAACTGATGTCTCGCATGCTCCTCAAAAGATAAGTCGGTAGGTGAATAAGGAGCGGCAATAGGTGTGATGGGCTCAAACTCAGAAGCTACAGCAGGTGCCAGTCCAGGAGGTGTCAACTACTCAGCAGGCTCAGAAAGACCTACCTCGATGGCTTGAATATCATCCTCTTTGTCTGGCTCCTGACCAGACTCTTGATGCACCCATCTGCCTACCATCCTCCGATAACCCATACGATGAAGAGAGCGCTCGTCGTATACGTCAGTATGCAAAATATCTTTGGAGGCCTCCCCCTCCATAAGTCATCATAGATCTGAAAAGACAAGTCAAACCCATCCCGTATGGTAGACAAAGTCATCGCTGGGTCATAGCCTCTCTCATCTGTGCCATCATCAATGAAGGGAGGTCTACAGCTGTCCTCTGAGTCAGACAAACCATCAGCATCAGCTCTCTCTCTATAATAAAATCAAATCATCCTGTCTTCAATAGCAATATCCTTACAATGAAATGGTGTAGGAGGAGCATCTCAACTGATAGCTGATTCACGATGACTGTGGCTACACTGCGAACTTCATCATGCTCAAAAATACATTAGAAAGCCTCCTCTCTATCCTCAACAAGGCTCGTGACAATCCCATGATGGGGAATCATCTCTCATACTCTGCTCAAAATCTCCTTTGAGATAGGTATCTATATGCCACAAACAGTAGCACTCCACATCAATCTACTGCAATCTAGACTCCCATAAAACTCTCAGATCAGATGAGGATAGAATTTCCCCTTCATGGTACAGAAGGAGATCAGTCCTACAGCCTTAAGAATCTGACCAAATCCAAATCCCTCATGGTCGAAGATTCATAGATCAACTCGATGACCAGTAGCTATGATCTTGCCTGAAACTCTATCCGCTAAGGGGGAATGAGGGGTGCCGCTCTCTCTAACTACTATCCACTATCATTTCTAGCCTTTGTCTTTCTTTTTGTTTCACCTTGACTCGGTCTCCTTTTAGAAGATAGCTGCTTGCAGGGTCCCATGTTTATCAAACAGATGGAGGGAAAAGGAGAGGAAAGGTGAACAGGGAATGGTCAAAAGAGAAGGGAAAAAGACCAAAAGGGGCAAAGAGAGGGCCTACTGCAAGAACACAGTGAGGGTAAAAGAATACGGTCAAGAGAAATGGAAGAGGAGGAGAAGTGGGAGGAAATGAGCAATCCTCGAATCAATCCACAAGAAAACTGATGGGAATTGGTCCAAAGCAAGGAAAACTCAAATGGAGAGGGGTTCGGATCAAATCAACGGAAAGAAAATGAAAAATCCATGAACAATCGAAAAAAAAGAGAGGGAGAAATGAGGAGATTTACCAAAAATTGAGGGGCACGGTGGGTAGATCATTGTTGCAAGGTCAAAGGAGGGCTAGGGGACCACTAGGGCATAGACAAAACAAGGAATAAAAAACTTAGAATGAATGGGTGATGCCCTAGAAAAGTGGGAAAATTGCCCATGAGTTGATACTTCAGTTTTGGCAAGTGTTGACACTTGGCCAAAAGTCAAGTGTCGACACTTAGCTAGGAATTTCAAAAAAAGTTCAACAAAATTTAATAAAATCAAGCAAATTTGAAGAGTTCTAAGAGAAGGGGTCTATGATACCTAACTCTCTTCTAATCATGCAAAATCATTCTTCACTCAAGGATTTTGTGAAAACATCAGCTAATTGATTATCAGTACAAACAAATTCAAGCATCACATTAGAGTTTTGTACATGATCTCTTATGAAGTGATGTCTTATTTCAATGTGTTTGCTTCTTGAATGTTGCACAGGATTCTTAGTTCAATTGATTACACTAGTATTGCCATATCTTATGGGTGTCTTAGTTAATTTGATGCCAAAATCTTTGAGTTATTTTTTGATCCATAGGATTTGAGCACAATAGCTTCCAGCTGCTATATATTCAGCTTCCACCGTAGATAGAGTAATTGAATTCTATTTCTTGCTACTCCATGAGATCAAATTAACTCCAAGAAATTGATAAGTTCTACTAGTACTTTTTCTATCAAGTTTACACCCAGCAAAATTAGCATCAAAATAAGCAATCAATTCAAATGATGAATCTCTAGAGTACCAAAGTCCAATATCTATAGTGCCAGATAGGTATCTAAGTATGCATTTAACAGCCAAAAGATAAGACTCTTTAGAGGCAGACTGATATCTTGCACACATACAAACACTAAACATAATATCTGGCCTACTAGTAGTTAGATAAAGTATGAACCAATCATGCCTCTATATAACTTTTGGTCTACAGATTTACTTGATTCATCTTTGTCAAGTCTACAAGAGAAGCTCATAGGTATACCTATGGCTTGGTGCTCTCCATTCCAAACTTCTTTAATATTTCTTTCGTATACTTGTTTGGTTGATGAAAATTCCCTCTTTTGTTTGCTTTATTTGGAGTCCGAGAGAAAGAAGTTAAGCTCTCCCATCATGCTCATCTCGAACTCTCCCTGCATTAACTTTGTAAACTCTTGACAAAGACTTTTGTTAGTAGTACCAAATATGATATCATCCACATAAACTTGTACTACTAAGAGATCATCATTCTTTTTTTTCAAAAACAAAGTAGTGTCTACATTATATCTAGAAAAATCATTTTTAAGCAAGAAAGAACTCAATCTATCATACCAAGCTCTTGAGCTTGTTCAAACCATATAAAGCTTTATAAAATTTAAAAACATGATTTAGAAACTCATAATTTTCAAAATCGGGGGGTGTTCAACATAAACTTCTTCTTCGATAAAACCATTAAAAAGGTACTTTTGACATCCATTTGAAATAATTTAAAATCCATAAAACAAGCAAATACCAATAACAGCCTAATTGCCTCAAGTCTAGCAACAGGAGCAAAGGTTTCATCAAAATAATCCTTTCCTTCTGATTGTATCCTTGGCAACTAGCCTAGCTTTATTTTTAGTGACTATTCCATTTTCATTAAGCTTATTTCTGAAAATCCAATTTGTACCAATTATTGAAAAATTAGAGGGTCTTTCAACTAAAATCCAAACATTGTTTTTTTAAATTGATTTAGTTCATCTTGCATAGCATTTATCCAATTACAATCATTTTTAGCTTCTTCAATAGATTTTGATTCTACTTGAGAAACAAAAGCTAAATAATCACATACATTTCTAAGAGATGAACGAGTACTTATCATTTTTGATGGATCACCAATGATAAGTTCATTGGGGTGTCCATGAGCATACCTCCATTCTTTAGGTAGAGGGTTAGGTATTGATATATTTTCACCTCCTTGTACTTGATCTCTTTTATTGTTTTGATTGTCATCTTGCTCCTTGGAAGGCTCTTCATGGTTGTTCACTTCTTCAGTTCTTTGGATACCTGATTCATCATCAAGAACATCTTCTTTTCTAGAAGATTTTTGATTAGCCTTAGCAAACACAACATGGATGGATTCTTAATAAGAAGTGTCCTTCTGTTGAAGATCCTGTATGCCTTGCTAGATGTAGAGTAGCCTAAAAAGATACCATCATCTAACTTGGTATCAAATTTGCTTAGATTATCCTTGTCATTGTTTAAAATGAAACAACGGCATTCAAAAACACGAAAAATATTAATGAAGGTTTCCTACCTTTCCAAAGTCATAAGGTCTTTTCTTTAAAATAGGTCAGATTAAGACATGATTTAAAATATAGCAAGTAGTGTTTATGGCTTCCGTCCAAAAATACCTAGGCAATTATTTTAGCAAAGCATGATGCATGCCATTTCTTCAACAGTTCTTTTTTTTTTTTCTACCACCCTATTTTGTTGAGGTGCCTTAGGTACACAAAAAATTATAATGAATGCCATTTTGACTACAAAACTTTTGAAATCATGGTTTTCAAATTCTATACCATGATCACTTCTTAAAGGTATAATTGAAACACCTTTTTTATTTGAAATTCTTTATGAAATTTAATGAATGCAGAAAAGGTTTTATCTTTGTGAGCTAAAAACATGACACATGTAAAACGTGAGAAATCATCTACAATAACTAGACCATACTTCTTACCTCCCAAACTATAATTCTAGTTGGTCCAAAGAGGGCCATATGAAGTAATTATAAGGGTCTAGATATAGATACTATTCCTTTAGGTTTAAAAGATGATTTAGTTTATTTTCCAAGTTGGCAAGCACTACAAATCTTATCCTTTTCAAAACTAAGTTTTGGCAAGTCTTTTATTAAATCCTTTTTGTAAAGTTTTGAAAGTAAATGCATACTTGCATGTCCTAGTCTACGATGCCAAAGCTAACTAGTTTCATTGATCTTAGCTTTCATTTCCACTAGTTATTGACCATTTTGAACAGGAAGATCATCAAGATCAACCATATAAATATTGCCATGCTTATGACCAATAAACGTTATACCATTGTCATCAACTAGAAATAATGTACATGGAAGATTCGAAAATAACTTTAAAATCTTTATCACAAAATGGCCAATGATAAGTAAATTGTACTTTAAACCATCAACATAAAGAATATTAACTATATACAGAGAGGGTGATATGGACCTTACCAATCCAACAATCTTGCCATTTTCATTATCACCAAAAGTCACATTTCCACCATTTTGATATTCAAAGAGGAGAACTGCTCCACATCTCCAGTCATGTGCCTTGAGCAACCGCTGTCTAGGTACCATAATCTTCTTTTGTTGGTTGCAAGGCACACCTACAAACAAATTAGGTGGAGACTTTAGGTACCCAAGTCATCTTGGGTCCTTTAAGTTCAGGTTCCTTTTGGAATCCAAACTTTTTTAACTTTGCTCAATTTTCTTTAATTGCATAGATATGATTTATGTCCTACATTGCCACAAGATAACAAGTAATAGAAGATGAAGCAGGCACAAATAAATTCTTGAAAAACTTTTACTGTTTTGAGTTTTAAAGCCTAATCCAGCTTTGTTTAAAATAGCTCTTTGGTTATTAAAAAATATATTGAGTTTTTCATAACTGTAAGTAAATTTTTCAACAAAAGGTTTTAGTTTTCAAGCTCATCCTTGTATTTCTTATTTTCTTGCAAAATCTCTTTGTTTTGTTTTGTAAAATTTTCAATTGATGCAAAAGAATTTTTCTTTTTCAAATCTTTCTTTTCTTTTTTCAAAAGAATATTTTTACCATTTAACTTTTATTTTCTTAGAGCAAGAAATCATTTTTAATTAAATACTATCATTTTTTAACCAAATCCAGATTTGCTTCTTTAGTTCTTTGTGCTTCAATTTAAGTTTTTGAAATTCAACTACTAGTTCATCAAAAACTTCATGCAATTCATCAAAGGTAAACTCATTTTTAGATTCCAATATTATCTCATCATTGTTATCCATTAAAACTTGAGTCCTCATTGTTGCTCCTAGTTGCCATCATTACTTTCTTTCTTAATCTTCTTCTGCTCTTCTTAAGTAGGGGCAGTCCATCTTGAAGTGGCCGGGTTTCTTACACTCAAAGCATATGAGCTGCTTTTTTTTATTTTCTTTTTCTTTCTCTTTGCTAGGTTCTTCCTTTTGAGGTTTCTTCTTGAAATTATATTTCTTCTTTCTTATAAACCTCCTAAACTTTCTTGCTATGAGAGCCATCTCATATTTATCATCCTCTTCTTTAGATTCATCACTTGATTTTTCTTTTGTAGTGGACTTGAAGGCAATTACTTTCTTGTTCTTATCATTGTCCACGGTCTTTTGTTTCAAGAGAAATCATAAGTCATTAATGAGCCCAAAAGCTGCTTAAGTAGAAGTGTGTTTACATCTTTGGCTTCTTCTATAGCAGTGACCTTAGCATCCCAAGAAGCCGAAGAGACATGAGAAGTTTATTAACAAGTTTATTATTAGAAATAACTTTTTCTAAGCTTCTCATGCCATTCACAATATTAGTGAATCTAGTGTATATTTTACTAATAGATTCAGAAGGTTCCATTCTAAACATTTCATATGTATGAATGAGCATATTAGTTTTTATAGTTTTCACTTGATAAGTACCCTCATGGATAATTTCAAGTGTGTCCCATATTTTCTTTGCGGATAGATAATATGAGACTCTATTGAATTCGCTTGGATCCAAAGCACAAAACAATAGATTTATAACCTTTGCATTAATCTCTATTTACTTACTGCCATCCTCATCCCAATCATTTTCTATTTTGGGAGTGGAAATGCCATTAATCAAGATAGTAGGCTGATGAGGAACCTTAATAATAGTCCTCCAAATATTATAATCAATGGCTTGAATGTAAATGCGCATGCGTGTCTTCCAGTACGTGTAATTGGTGCCATTAAACAATGGGGGATGGTTAGATGCTTGACCTTCTACAACACCTATACCAATTGGGGCTGCCACGATCTTTTACTCAAGATTGTTGAACCTATAAGTAGAGTACCGGTGCTCTGATACCACTTGTTACCCAGAAATGGAGCTCAAGAGGGGAGGTGAATTGGATCTTTTAAAAATTTAAATAACTATTTACTGGTCTTGATGTGTTTGTGAAGCAAAGTGATTAAACTTAAAATAAATATGCAGCGGATAATGACAAATTAAAGGCAAGCAAAGAGCAAGAGTAGTAGAGAGAGAAATCACACACAAACATAAACTTTTATAGTAGTTCGGTGCAATCCAAGCACCTTCATCTACTCCCCAAGTCTCTCTTAGAAATTATCACTATAATCTCTTCAAGATTACAGTCGACTTATTTTTCAAGGCTTACAAGTCAAAACCCAAGTTGGTTTTGTTACCTATGCTCACCAACAACCTTTACAACTTGTTTTGTCTTCGAACTCATAAGTTAAACCCTAGTTGGTTTTATACCTTTGGCTCACTAACAACCTTAACAACCTACTTTCAAAAATCTTGAAAGCTAGGTCAGTAAAGAATAAAATTAAAGATACGAGAATAAAAGCACAATCAAACTCTCTTATAAAGTGGAATATGGAAGCTTTGAGGCTCTTGGAGATTGCTTGTCTTGTCTTCTCTTTGGAATCTCTTCAAAAACACTTTGGAAAGCTGAAATGAAAGGCTTGTAAACTTTTTTAGTGGAATCTCTCCTTTCTGGCTTTGGAAGTGAAGTTCTTAAAAATATTTGTCTCTTGTGTGTTCAATGCTTCATGAATGAGTTTGGTAAAGCTTAAATACTTCAAAAACTTCTAAAAATGGTTTAAGACTGATGGAGGAGCAAAACTAGCCATTGGGAGCTTGTAGAGATGAATTCTGCCTCTCAGAAAATATAGCCATTATTGCTATCATAATTCATGAGTCGGTACTTGACTTCTGTGAGTCGATAGTTGAGTCTTCATGAGTCGACATTTGATTTCTGTGACTCGATACATGAGTTTCCTAAGTGACACTTGAATTTTCTGAGACGATACTTGAGTCAAAAACTTTTAAATGGCCTAGTTCTGTATTTTCAAAAATCTCAAGCCTTGAGTCAAACTTAAAATCCTTAAGTCAACACTTAAGTCTCCTGAGTCGACACCTGAGTCTCTTAAGCCGACACTTGATAGAAAATCTCCCAAAAAGACATGTTCTGTATCTCCAAAAGTCTCAGGCCTTGAGTCGACACTTGAAATCTTTGAGTCATACTTGTGTTCCATGAGTCGATACTTGGTTTCTGTGAATCAATACTTCGCATGCCAGAGAAAATTTTGTGTGCCAGTTTCTGAAGTGTCGACGCTTAATGTACCATGAGTCGACACTTGACCTTGCAACTTGTCAAAAATATGTGCCAACCTTCCAAATTCAAAATGATCTTCAATGAAACTTCAATATACTTTATATAAAGTACAATTAATCTATTTTGAGGCCTTTTTCAGATGAGAAGACTTCTTAAATCATGAAAATTGCTTAACTTCAAATGAGTGCCATGATACTTTTATTTTGAGAATTTGAGGTGCCTGTATCCTGAAACTCATAACTACAATTAAAACATTAGTATAAAATATGTACTCAACATTTTGTTAGTCATCAAAATCAAGGGCTAAAGCCAACAGTATCAATAATACTTTCACTATATTTTGTGCTTAGATTATCCTTTTTTTTATATATAATTTGCCTTCATTTATTTGATTTTAGGTGGCCTCCGTGTTGTTGGAAGTTAATGAGATTGAAACATCGTGAGTATTCGGGAAGCAATGCACAAATTAGTGAAGTTTTGCAACTCTACGTGAAGAAATGCTATTGGAGAAGTTATTTAGATTATAGCACCGTGACTGCTCGGGAAGCAGCAGTTCATTGAAGCATTGCAACTCTTCGTGAAGGGTCATCTATTCATGTCTATTTAAGAATACTCCCATTTATAGTAATTCGACGGATGAAAAAAATTTCCATCAAAACTCAAGTCTCTATTTTCTGAGAAATAGAAGCAAAACTCTTAAGAGAGTTCTTTTTATTCCAACAAAGTGGTATCAGAGCAGATTTTTCATCTACAATGGAGAAGCTACCAATGTCAAACTCACTAATTTTTCTCTTTCCAGTTTTTGATGGAGAAAACTTTGAGTTTTGGCGTATAAAGATGAGAACTCTTTTGTTGGCAGAGGGTATATGGAATGCTATAAAGGTTCTATTCCAAGAACCTCCACAAGGCGTGGAACTCATAGAAGAAGCAAAGAAGCAACTAGACAAGAGCATAATGATAGATGCTCAGGCATTGGCTCGTATTCAAGCCGGAGTTTCATCCATAATTTTTCCTCAAATTATGTATGCATCTACAACAAATGAAGCCTGGAGTCCTCTTTGTCTTGGATAACAAGGAGATGCAAGACAAGCTGCACTCATATTACAAAAGTTGCACAGAGAATTTGAAATGCTGCAAATGAAGGAGACTGAATCTATGTTCGAATTCTTTTCTCGGACATTTGAGCTCATAAACCAAATGAGGGCTGTAACAGATTATATTACTGAACAACGTATTGCAGAGAAGATTCTTGTAAGTCTTCCTCCAAATTATGATGATACAGTAATTTTGATTGAAGAGACTAAAGATTTGTCAACACTCACATCCAATAACTCGTGCATCTTTGCACATTCATGAGCAAAGAAAACTTTCTTTTTGTTGCTGGTATAATCTCCAAAGAAGAAACTATAGGATAATGGCAATTAGACGGTGCCTGTAGCAATATATGCTAGTAAAAGAAGTCTATTTGTGGAGTTAGATGAGTCCATCAAACCAAAAATACAAATTGGAGATGGGACTTTCCTAACAGCAAATGAGAAAAGCACAATTAAGATTCAAACCAAGCAAGGAAGCAAGCATATCAAAGAGGTGTTATATGTTCCTAAACTAGTAGCAGACTTGCTCAGTGTGGGACAACTCATGCAAAGTGAATATTCTCTTTCTTTTTCCAAAATACAAGTTTGATATATGACAAGGATCGAAGGTTGCTGGTTTCTGTTCAAATGACGGAGGAGAGATGTTTTCCTCTCCAAGTTACAACAGACAACTTTGGATTAGTAGCATCTAAAAATGAATCCGAGCTATGGCATAGAAGATTTAGCCATCCAAACTATAAATCTTTGAAGCTTTTGAAGGAGAAAAATTTTGTGCAAGGACTTCCTTACATTGATGTCATAAATAAAGTATGTGAAAGCTGTGTTATGGGCAAGCATTCAAGAGCATCTTTTCCCAACAAATCAAAATGGTGTGCAACATCTCCTCTTCAATTAGTGCATAATGACATTTGTGGCAAGATGTCAGTTCCTTCTCTTGGAGGTTATTTCTATTTCTTAACCTTTATTGATGATTTTTCTCAAAAATGCTGGCTTTATTTATTTAAGAAGAAGTTAGAAGCTTTCCAAAAGTTTATGATCTTTAAAGCAGTAGTTGAAGTAGAATGTGGATGCAAAGTTCAGACTTTAAGATCAGATCGAGGAGGCGAGTTTACATCAATAGAATTCAATAAATTTTGCCAACAAGAAGGCATAAGAAGGCAACTAACAACTGCATATTCATCATAGTAGAATGGTGTAGCAGAGAGAAGAAATAGAACTATTATTGAAATGACTTCTTCCATGCTTAATCAAGCCAAACTACTAAAGAGTTACTGGGGGGAGGCTCTCAACACTGCAGTTTTGTTGCCCAGGTAGCTTTTTCAAGAGGGGGGTGAATTGGGAATTAAAAAATTTAAGCAATAATGTGCTTTTTGAAATCCCTTTTAAGGTGTTCAGTGCTGTGATGAAGTATTTAAATGCAGAATCAAAATCAGATCAGAAAAGCACAACACAAGCACACAACAATTATAGTTGTTTGGAGCAACCCAGCTCCTACATTTACTATCCAAGATTATCACTTGGGATTTCCACTATATCCCCCACCGGAATACAGTTAGATTTTTTCATAGGCTCACAATCCAAACCTCTACACTTTGGTTTTTACAACCAAGCTCACTAAAAAAATCCAACTTGGTTTTACCAGGATCACCAAGAACCTAACACTTAGTTTTAACAAAGGCTAACCAAGAACCTATTTGGTTTTTCAACCGGGCTCACCAATAACCCAACAATTCAAAATGAATTGAAAAAAAAAAAGCAACAGAATGACAAACAAACTTTTGTTGAATGGTTGCCGATGCAGCTCGAGAGAAGCCCACTTGAATGCACTTTAATGCAGTTTAATGGCTTCTATAGCTTCTTTACTAAGTGCTTCAAGCTTCAGATGAGAGTTGGTGAGGCTTGAAGGCTATCTTAAATGCTCTCAGTGCTCTCTTGCTTGTTGACTTTTTTTGATATTCAATAAAGCATTTACTCTTGTTTCCTTTTTCAAAAACTCTCTGAAAGCTTACTTCAAAGAAGTTCGAATCTCTCAAATATATGGTCTTCCATCATTCCAAGGCAGTTTAAGTCATTGTAGACCATTGGGATGTAATATTTGACCATTGGAGCACTTTTTGGATTCAAAATCCAAGTTTTGGAACTAGCCGTTATATGCCTATAACTGCCATTTGAGTCAGCTCAGATTACTCGAGTCGGCTTGGATCCTCAGAGTAGTTCTGGTTGAGTTGACTCTCTTCAATCTAGTCGGCTCGCTTGCATTGTGTCCTGATTCCTCACTCTGTAAGAGTCGGCTCGCCTTGATTCTAGTCGACTCGAATCCTTAGGCCTTCAGAATTTTAGTCTGGACGAGTCGGCTAACTTCCATTCTAGTGACTCGATTGGTTATGGTTCTCAAAATGCATTTTCTGGACTCTGGAGGAGTCGGCTCGATTTACTGAAGAGTCGGCTTGAATGTATGATAGAGTCAGCTTGGACTCTCCTTGGGTCGGCTCACCTGTCTGATTCAGGAAGTAGTACTTTTGACAAGTCGGCTCGGGTCTCTTAGAGTCGGCTCGAATATCTGCATGCCAGAATCCTCATGTGTGCCATGTGCCAGAGTTGGCTCTTTTCTTTTCGAGTCAGCTCGGATGAATGTTTCAATGATTTTTTCAATCTATCTCCAAATTCATCCAGCATGTCTTTAAGCTTCAAGATGTCTTCAAACTCGACATATTTCTAAGAAATTAAAAGCTTGAAACACATTTAGAAGTAACCCAATTTTATGATCTTTCTTAACTTTTTTCTTTGGATTCTTCTTTACAATATTCAATTACAAACAACTCAAAACAAGAAATGAAAATGTAGGAGTTGAAATTGAGCAATGAATACATCCTACAAAAACTTGTAAACCACTTGAAGAGTTGTTAGAGAAACAAATGCCTGCTTCAATTGGTTATCATCAAAATCACTTATGGGGTCAACAAGTTTACATTCTAAATCGATGTCCAACGAAGGCTGTATATGACAGGACACCTTTGGAGCTTGGAGCAATCAGAAACCAAGTGTAGATAATTTGAAGGTATTCAGATGTGTTGCTTTGTGCAAGTTTCAATAGAGAAGAAAACCAAGTTAGATCCTAAAATTAAGAAGACGATGTTTATTGACTATTTGGCCGAGTCTAAAGCCTATCGTCTGATTGATCCTGAAACCAAAAAGGTTGTGGTGAGCCGAGATGTGAACTTTGATGAAGATCACTTCTGGAGTAATGACACGGCAAAACCATCATCAGAGTATATGCCACAATTTTTTGAAGACCAGGATAATGATATTTATACAAAGTCACCTTCTGGAACTCCTGCAGGATCCCCTGTTAAAGTAGGCTCATCAGTAGGTTCTCCGAGCTCTTCTACAAGCAACTAAACCAGAATTTCCTTCTAAAAGGTTCAGATCACTAAATGAGATTTATGAGCAATGTCAAATGATGTTGGTTGAACTTGTCTCATTTGAAGAAGCTATGAAGGAGCATGTTTGGCAGCAAGCTATGGAAGAAGAAATCAACATGATCAATAAAAATCAAACTTGGACTTTGGTTAATTAACCGGAAGATCGAGCAATGGTAAGTGTGAACTGGATTTATAAGTTTAAATTAAATCCAGATGAAACTATTCAAAGACATAAAGCTAGATTTGTTGCTCAGGTTTCACATAAAAGGTTGGAGTTGATTATATTGACACTTTTGATCCAATTGTTCGTTTAGAAATAGTGAGACTTGTATTGGCTTCAATAGCTCAAAGAAATTGGCAAGTTCACCAAAAGGATGTGAAATCAGCCTTTTTAAATAGAAAGATCAAAGAAAAGGTTTATGTGCAACAACCCCCGATTTTGAAGTTTCTGGAGCAGAAAAGAAAGTCTGTAGATTAAATAAGGCATTATACGGTCTAAAATAGGCTCCACGAGCTTGGTATTCTGAGTTAGACAGTTAATCAAGAATAAATTCAGAAGGAGTGAGAATGAACCAACTTTATACTTGAAAAAGGAAGGTAATTCTATTATATTGGTTGCTGTTTATGTTGATGACCTTATTATTACGGATAATAATGAACAGAGAATTGGAAGATTGAAGGAAGAGATGAACTAAAAATATGAGATGACTGATCTTGGATATCTTATATATTTTCTTGGTATGGAAATAGATCAGACAACAACAGACAAACCAGCTATGCAAGAATACTGCTCAAAAGGTTTAACATACATAATTGTAAACCAATAGACATTCCTTTGACTGTTGGAGAGAAACTGAGTAAATCTGATGGAGCTCTACTTGTAGATGCTACACAGTATAGAAGACTTGTTGGGAGCCTTCTTTACTTGACTGCAACAAGGCCATACTTGATGTTTACTACTAGCTTACTTTCTCGATTTATGTAGAAACCAAGTAGTATACATTTTGGAGTAGCTAAACGGGTTCTACATTACTTAAAAGGGACTTTCGAGTTTGGAATTTTCTACAACAACAAAGAGCATTCTTCCCTCTCTGGTTTCACAGATAGTGATTGGGGGTGAAACGTTGATGATTTAAAAGCACATCAGCATATGTGTTCATGATAAGTTCAGGAGCTTGTTCATGGCTTTCAAAGAAACAGAGTATTGTTGCTCAATCCTCTGCAGAAGCTGAATATATAGTAGCAGCAAAAGCTACATCACAAGCTATATGGATGAGGATAATGCTTTTTGATTCAAGATAACCACAAATTGAAGTTATAGTTCTTCATTGTGATAATCAGGTAGCAATTGCTATTACTGAGAATCCAGTTCATCATGAGTGCACCAAGCATATCAAACTAAAATATCATTTTATTCATGAAGCTATGCAGAAAGGTGAAGTGATGTTAAAGTATTGCAAGTCAACAGAACAACTTGCAGATATTTTTACAAAGGCACTACCTCAGAATAGATTTTTTGAGTTTAGAGAGAAGCTCGGAATTATATCAGCCAATCTCATTAAGGGGGGAGTGTTGGAAGTTAATGAGATTGAAACATCGTTAGTCTTCAGGAAGCAGCACACCAATTCAGTGAAGTTTTGCAACTCTACATAAAGGGATTGTTGCTGCATCAACTCCTGGACCGGGAACCGGGATGGCTGGATGGGCTAGAGCGCTCTTCTCCAGGGCGAACCTGCAACAAAGTCCCCAAGGGCGCCGGTGGCGTTCTGGCAGGGGACCCTTCGATGCTTAAGTTAGCAGGAGATTGAAGGCAACATAATGGAGCAATCAAGGAATGAACAGTCTCTAGAGATAGAAGAGTTGTTCTACCTTCGAACGGGGTCCCCAGGTACCTTATATAGGTACGGAACAGTCCAAAATCCATTAGGGGAGAGGCTGAGAAAAATCGATCTGCCCTTAGGAGAATCTGGAGAGTAGCCACGTGGCGCGCAGATACGACGGCATCATGGAAGTAGTGGAGCAGGGCCGTTGGGATAACAGGATCCTGCAGTAACAGAAATGTGCTTCTGGAATACCCTGGATGCTAAGACTCGCCTGTCGGACATCGGTCGTGAGACAGTTGATCGGTCGGACCAAAGGCCAAGCCTCCGAAGGAGAGCGATGGGCCGGACCCCAACAGGAGAGGGTCGTTCGGACCTCAGCTCCAGCTGGTCGAACCTCCGAAGGAGAGTGATGGGCCGGACCCCAGTAGGAGAGGGTCGTTCGGACCTTAGCTCCGGTGGGTCGGACCTCCGAAGGAGAGCGATGCGCGGACCCCAGCAGGAGAGGGTCGTTAGAACCTCAGCACTAGGCCGGTTCTTGCTGAGGGTGAGTTGTCATGATACAACAGTTGTCCCCCTTGCCCTTGTGCTTCGAGCGAGTCCGTAGGCTCGAAGGGTGAGAGCATTAGATGGTAGTAAATGCTCTAGACTTTCAAATGATGGCGAATTCGATTCGGCATGCTGCATCCGGCCGCCTCCTGTCCTGATTTTTAGCCCGGGACAGGTGTCAGTGCCAGGTTGGCGAGGATAAGGGGAGTAGTTATGGCCGGTACGGTGCCTGGCAGCTGCCCATTTGGATTCTTGATGCGACGTGGGACACGTGGCACCATCAGGGCTGTTGGTGCACTTGTCGGAGCGCCCCATCTACCGTTGCTTTGACTGTTACACGGATCGCGGCCAGATACGATCCGGCGCATCCCCTCGAATTCTCGTCCAACTTGGGAACTGAAGCGATGGTCGATCTTGGCATGTTGGGGGGGGCATTGGGACGCGGCCCCCGGATACCTATAAAAGGAGGAGGGTAGCGCCCAGAAGGAACCTGTTGCTGTGTTTGTGCTGGAAAAGAAAGTTACCTCCTCCCTCCCCGTGCTGCTTTTAGGTTCCTTTAGAGACCCAAAGAATCAGGTTAGTCCCGTCTTCATCTTCCCCCACCTCCTTCCTTCTCTGCAACCCATTTTAGGATGGTTGTGGCTCGCGGTCATAGGGAACCTGGTCCCTTTGACATCCCGTCGACCATGACCCGAGAGAGGGTCAAGAACCTTAGGATCATATATAACATCTTCCACCTTACACTTGACCATCCCCAGTCGCGAGGGTAGGGTGAAGGGACCTCTGAACTTAGGAGCCCTCACCATGTACGAAGACCACCTGAAAGCCGGTCTTCATTTTCCAATTCATAGCTTTTTCGTCCAAGTCTTCAATACTTATAGGATCACACCTTCCCAGCTGACGCCGAACAGCATTAGGGTCCTGTGCGGCTTCGTATTCCTCTATCGGGAAGCCGACATAAAGTCTAGGGTATCCCTATTTTCAAGTTTTTTTCTACTGAAGCAGGACTTCCGAAGTTAGGAGTGGTGGATATTTATCCATGCCCTGGCCAGAAGATTCTAGGGGGACTTCCATCCATAATTCATAGATGGAAGTCTCGATACTTCTTTGTAGACAGCCTTGAGCCATGGGGCTTTGAGGCGGCCTGGAGGGAGCCAAGGCTGAATACACAAATGGAAGGAAAGTCTCGAGGACCGATGAGGCTGACTTCCACAAGTTGGAGGGAGAGGATCCAAAGTTCGTCAGCTTCATGCTTCTTGAGGGGAGCCTCCACCAGGCCGGACTCAAACGGCAGCCGATGTTAGGTAGGACGAAAGTCATGTAGAGAGAGGTCGGCTTCTCTTTTTTATTTTCTATCGGCTTGGCTATTGTAGCTAACTTTGACTTCGGTTGTTGACAAGCAAAAAGATGAAGCTAGATCGGGCGGTCCTCTCAGCACGATCCACACAACGGAGAGCCGTCTGCATTGCAGAGCTGACATCGCAAGAGCCCAAAAAGTGGGTGATTGAAATAGCACCCGAAAGGCCAAAAAAATGATAGAAGGTAGAACCGTCCGTCATGGTGGTGTCGGTCGAGTCAGGGGATGACATGCCCCTGACCTAATGCCGAACGCTGATCACTTTCGAGCGATCTTCTTCGATCGGACAGCTGGGCGCCCAGATAGAAGAAAGGTGCTCGATGTCGACAGGGGTAGGAGCGGCCCCTGCATCCCCACCGTTGGAGATGACTGCACCGATCCCCCGATGACCCGAGGAACCCCTACGGGGGAAGGGCGGTCGGTGTTAACAAGAGGGCAGGCAATGCCCTAGGAGAGAGGAGGAGCACCTACTATGGCGCACTACTGAGAAAGCAAAGGAACTGCTTCAGAGGGCCACCCTCGACACTGACGGGCGGTCGGTGAATGAGGCTACCAGGAGTTCTCTCCGTCGTCTTCTGGGGGTAAGTTTTGCTCTTCCTATTTTTACTTCGAGTTTATAACTGGCAATTCTTTAACCATGAGTGTCTGTCGGTAGCTTGTCAAGGACAATCTTCTGATGGATGAGGGACTGGGTGAGCTGCTCTATATAAAAGAGCAGTTAACCCAGAGGGCCAAAGCGGCCGAGCTAGCGAGGGACATAGCCTGGGAGGCGCTGACGGCTTCCAGGGAAGAGGTGCTCGGTTTGAGGGCCGCAGTGATAGAAATGTCCTCCCTGCGAGCCGAATTGGAGGCCCAAAAGAAACAAGTGGAAGACTTGCTTACCCAGAAGGCGGATCGGGAGGCAAGGCTGAAGGACAAGAAGAAGAAGGTTAAGACCCTGGCCCATCGGCTGGCCGTCGAGGAGGGTCGTCTGACCGATCTTGACATCCGCACAAAGGGTTATTAGGCGTCGGTAGAGAGATACAAGGGCTTGCAGAAGATGGCCAAGATCTACTGAAGACGGCCGATGAGAAGGCTATTGCAGAGTACAAGACCTCCGAGGACTTCACGAAGGAGATGAACGAAGCCGAGATGGTCGGCTTCGACCATGGGTATGACAAGTGCCTGGGAAAGGTTAGTGCCGCCTTCCCATAACTCGATCTGGCATTCCTTCAGCCACCGAAGCCGACGGAAGTAGAAGCTTCGGGTGGGACAGACCCGACTGCCCTAGCGACCGACGCCCCGGCGGAGGTCATTGTGGAAGTAGCCGGAGCGGACGCCCCAGCTAGAGTGGAGGCGAAGGCAGTCGAAGGGCCGAGGAGGTCGGAGCAGCTACCGTTGTTGAGGGGGCCGAAGTAGCCGTGAATGTAATTCCTGAGGGTCAGACCTAGTTGTTTGTAAAGGTCTGACCTTCAGTTTTGTAAAGACATCTTTTGAAGTAATGAAAAATTATTTCTCAATGTCTTGTCTTTTTCCCTTTGAAATTTTGCTAAGTGTAGATTAGTCGGCTGATCTGAGCAAACGGTCAGACCTCCAAGGCATGTGTTGAATAGTAGCCCAGGCCAAACTAGATTCTCTTAGGATTTTCACTCTAAGTACTAGCCCGCCGGCCTTCCAGATCGAGAATAGACTAGGGCGGTGGTCAGATTTCAGCTCAGGCCGGAGCAACAAACTTAAGAAATTTATCCTAAGTGTTGGTCCATCGGCTTTCCGGACCTAGAAGCAGTTGGACAGCGGTCGGATTTCAGCTCAGACTGGAGCAACAAGCTTAAGAAATTTATCCTAAGTATTGGTCCGTTGGCTTTCTGGACCTAGAAGTAGTTGAGGCAGTGGTCGGATTTCAGCTCAGGCCGGAGCAACAAGCTTAGGAAATTTATCCTAAGTGTTGGTTCGCCGGCTTTCCAGACCCAGAAGCAGTTGAGGCAGCGGTCGGATTTTAGCTCAGGCCGGAGCAACAAGCTTAGGAAATTTATCCTAAGTGTTGGTCAGTCGGCTTTCCAGACCCAGAAGTAGTTGAGGCAATGGTCGAATTTCAGCTCAGGCTAGAGCAACAAGCTTAGAAAATTTATCCTAAGTATTGGTTCGTCGGCTTTCTGGATTGGGCTGCCCTAGAGCCTTTGCCGACCGGAGTCGAACTTTCGGAAGTGGGCTACCTAGAGCCTTTGCCGATCGGGGTTGGTCTTTCGGAAGTGGGCTGCCCTAAAGCCTTTGCCGACCAGGGTTGGACTTTCGGAAGTGGGCTCCTAGAGCCTTTGCCGACCGGGGTCAGACTTTCGGAAGTGGGCTGCCCTAGAGCCTTTGCCGATCGGGGTCGGACTTTCAGAAGTGGGCTGCCCTAGAGCCTTTGCTGATCGAGGTCGGACTTTCGGAAGTGGGTTGCCCTAGAGCTTTGCCGATCGGGGTCGGACTTTCGAAGTGGGCTGTCCTAGAGCCTTTGCCGATCGTGGTCGAACTTTTGGAAGTGGGCTGCCCTAGAGCCTTTGCCGATCGGTGTCGGACTTTCGGAAGTGGGCTGCCCTAAAGCCTTTGCCGACCGGGGTCGGACTTTCGGAAGTGAGCTGCCCTAGAGCCTTTACCGATCGGAATCAGTCTTTTGGAAGTGGGCTGCCCTAGAGCCTTTGCCGACCGGGGTCGAACTTTCGAAAGTGGGCTGCCCTAGAGCCTTTGCCGACAAGAGTCAGACTTTTGGAAGTAGGCTGCCCTAGAGCCTTTACCGACCAGAGTCGAACTTTCGAAAGTGGTTCGTAGAATAAATATGAACTTCACTAATAGTACTTGCGGAGGTTGTCTACATTCCATGGACACGCCAACTGTCGTCCATCCAAAAATTCAAGTCGATAGTGCCGGCTCGAACCACTTCAGTGACCCATAAGGTTCCTCCCAATTTGGAGAAAACTTGCCTTGCTCGGTCGGCCTCAAGATTTTGGCGCTCGCATGACCATGTCTCCAACTCGGAAAGCTCGCACCTTGACTCGCGAGTTATAATATTTTGCCATCTTTTGGTGGCATACCACCATCTTCATGCTTGCCCGAAGTCTAGTTTTCTTAAGCAAGTCTAGGTCAGCCCTTCACGCTCGGAGTTGGCCAGTTCGGCGTAGTGGTCAATCCGGAGAGATTGAAGAGAAGTCTCAATAGGGATGACAGCTTTACCTCCGTAAGTGAGGTTGAACGGAGTTTCGCCAGTCGACACTCTGGTAGTCATCCGATATGCCCATAATACTGAATGGAGTTCCTCCGCCTAAAGTCCCTTTGCTTCATTAAGCTGGGTCTTCAGCTCGTGCAAGATTGTTCGGTTGGTGACTTCAGCCTCTCCATTGCACTGAGGATGGCCGACCGAAGTAAGTCAGTGAGAGACATGATATTGCTGACAAAAATCCTGAAACTTAGAGTTATCAAATTGTCTTCTGTTGTTAGTAATAATTGTCCGGGGAATGCCGAATCAAAAGATGATATTGTTCCGGATGAAGTTCTCCATCTTAGCCTTGTTATCTGTGCTAGTGGTTCGGCTTCCACCCACTTGGTGAAATAGTCGATAGCCACAAGCAAAAATTTCGTTGCCCGGAGGCCGGGAGAAAGGGTCCTAGGATATCCATCCCCCACTATGTGAACGACCATGGGGCGGTGATCAGAGTCAGCTCACTAGCGGGTCTCCTTTGAATGATGGAGTACCTTTGATATGCATCGCACCTTCGGATGAAGTTCGACGCATCCTTCTGAATGGCGGGCCAGTAATATCCCTGCCGAATGATCTTGTAAGGTAGGGATCTTTCTCCGAGGTGGTCGCCACAAATGCCTTCATGGACTTCTCTGAGGGTGTAGTCGGCGTCCGTCGGCCCCAAGCACTTCAATAGTGGCTGCGAGAATGACTGCTTATAAAGGACGCCATCAAGGATGACGTACTTAGAGGCCATCAGGCGCACCCGCTTGGCCTCCATCGAATCTTCCGGAAGAGTTCCCTTGGCCAGGAAAGTAAGGATCGGATCCATTCAAGAAGCTTCATGTTCCACATGGTGGACCTCAGTCGGCTCTTCGGCAATGCTAGGGTGTCGCAAATACTCCACAAAGGTTCAGTCAGAATTCCCGCTGGCGGCCTTAGCCAACCTTGACAGAGCGTCTGCCCGAGAGTTCTGCAGACGAGGTATTTGGAGGACTTCAAAAAATTTGAACCGAGGAATGAGGTTTTGTACCTTGTTTAAATATTTTGCAGGGTAGGATCCTTGGTTTCAAATTCTCCCTTCACTTGATTGACCACCAGCTGGGAGTCGGAGAAAACTTTAAGTCGACTGATGCCCAGTTCGTTGGCGATCCGCAGCCTCGCGAGGAGGGCTTCGTACTCTGCTTGATTATTTGACACTTGAAATAAAAAATGTAATGCATACTCCAGGTTCTCCCCATCTAGGTCGGCCAGAATCAATCCGGCCCCGCAGCCTGCGAGGTTGGACACTCCATCCACATGGAGAGTCCAGGATGGTTCTACTTCTTAGACAGCATCAGCTTCAGGTACTTCGGCCATTCGAGGAGGCATCTCCTATCTCCACGTGCACTCTGCAATGAAGTTAGCAATTACTTAGGCCTTCAAAGCAGAATGTGGCTGGAAAGAGATGTCGAACTTTCCTAACTTGACTGCCCACTTGGTGAGCTGACTGGATGTATCTGGGCTCCGAAGGATTATCTTGAGGGGTTGGTCGATCAGCACTACAATCGGATGTGCTTGGAAGTATGGTCGGAGCCGCTTGGCGGATATGACCAAGGAGTGTATTAACTTTTGCATCTTGGGATACCTTGTTTCGGTGTCATGGAGGACTTTGCTAATATAATAGATAGGCTTTTGCTGTCCGTCCTCTCTGACTCGCACCAGGACGGTGCAGATCACTTCGTCTGACGCCGAAAGGTAGAGGTACAAAGGTCTCCCCTCCATCGGCTTGGCTAGCAACGGAGGTTTCTTCAAGTACTCCTTCAATTTCGAAAGCCGACCGACACTCATCAGTCCAAACAAACCGTCTGACCGGCGTAGGGTCTTGAAGAATGGCAGGGACCTCTCAGCTGAACGGGAGATAAATGGCTGAGAGAGGCGATTCGGCCGGTAAGCTCTTGGACCTGCTTTTTGTTGGTCGGTGCGCCATCTCCGTGACGGCTTTTTTCTTGTCAGATCACTCAATTCCCCTCCCCTCTGCGTAACCAAAAAACCAAAGAATTTGCCAGAGGTTACCCCAAAAGTGCATTTTGTGGGGTTCAGCTTCATCTGATGGCGCCTGAGTGCATCAAAGATTCCTGCAGGTCCTTGATGTGGTTAGCCTTATGGAGATCTTCACTATCATGTCGTCCATATAAGCCTCGATATTCACTCCTAGCTGACCTTCGAACACCCGGTTGATCAACCTTTGAAAGTGGCGCCAGCGTTCTTCAAGTCGAAGGGCATCATCCGATAACAGTACATACCCTTGTCGTGATGAAGGTGGTCTTCTCCTCATCTTCTGGATGCATCTTTATTTGATTATAGCCAAAAAAGCATCCATAAAGCTGAGAAGTTGGTGGCCAGCCGTGGCATCCACCAGCTGATCAATTTTGGATACTGGGAAGCTGTCCTTCAGACAGCCTTGTTGAGGTCAGTGTAATCCACACAGATCCTCTACTTCCCGTTGGACTTCTTCACCATGACCACATTCGCCAGCCACTCAGGGTAGTGGACTTCCCTGATGAAGTCTCATCACGGAGCTTCTTTACTTCCTCATCAATGGCTTTCTATCCTTCGTCAGGGCGAAGCTCCTCTTCTTCTTCTGTTGGACGGGTCGGTAGGTCATCGACCTTGAATTGGTGAGTGATACCTCCGACGGTATTCCAGGCATGTCTCACCGACCAAGCAAAGACGTCGCGTTACTCCTAAGAAAGCTGATCAGCTCCGACTTAAGGTCTTCATTGAGGGAGCCTCCATCTGAAGGACTTTGGTGGGATCATCCTCTTGAAGGGGAACAAATAGAATCCTTTCCCTTGGCTGACCAAGCCATCGCCCTCACCCTGGGTCAAGTTGCTCCAGGGTGGGTGGCCTTCTGACTGTTGATTCATAATGTTAACACTATCTAGCCATCCGACGGTCTCCCCTCATCACTCTAACCCCACTCCTGGTCGAAAATTTTGCCAATAGGTGGTAAGTGGATACGATGGCTCTGAATTTGTTGAGGGCCGATCGGCCCAGGATAGCATTGTAAGGCAAGTTGTTCAAATGACCACAAAATTGATGAGAGGGTTTCTGGAGAGGCTCCGTCCCAATTGTCACAGGGAGAATTATCTCCTTCCACTTCGATGGAGTTGCCCCCGAAGCCTGCCAGCGCGCGCGGGATTCTCCAGCAGAGATCTGGATAGATTCATTCTTACAAAAGCATCATACAGCAATACCTCGTCGAGCTTCCATTATCAACAAGTATTCTCCTTATATCGTAATTGGTAATCACTGCTGACACGACTACAGGATCGTTCTCAAAAACATGAGTTTCCAGGAGATTTTCATCAGAGAAGGTGATGGCATTGGAGCCCTGGGACCTTTTAGCAATATCGGTCCTGGCCTCATAACTTCCTCCGGATCGCCGATGCAGCATGCCAACATCCCCACCAGTTGGCCTCTGATTGGGGAGCTCCGTCTCCTCCGGAGGGTTTCGAGCATTTGATGCTTCTGCCCGCCCGATGGGTCGGACATACTTGTACAGGTATCCCCTCCAGATGAGGTCTTCAATGGCGTCCTTTAGCTGCAGGCACTCTTCAGTACTGTGCCCATGATCCCTATGGAATGATAGAATTTATCTTTGTTCCTTAGGGCAGGAGGGCCCCTCATCGATCGAGGCTTTGTAGAAAGGTCTCATTCTCGATCTCCATCAGATCTTCTCTCTTGGTAGGGATAGAGGCACATAAGTCTCGAACATTCGGGGAAAGTCCCTGGGCTTCGACTTCGGCGTTGTGGGCCGATCGCTGACTATCACTCGGAGGTCGGACTTCGGAGCTTTATCGCTCCGCTTCTTGGGGCCGGCCTTCCTTCAGCTTGACATCGACCGGTTGCTTGTTATTTTACCAAGGTATACTTCTCGCTCTTGCAGGAGTCACTGTAGCTTGTCGGATGTTTCTTGTCCAGGGAGAAGTCAGCCTGGATGAGCGAAGCCCTCGCTTGAAGGCTGACATCGCTACATCCTCATTCAAATCTGGGACTTCCATGGTCGCTGAGTTGAAACGGGCCATGAAATCCCAAGTCTCTCCCTCCTTTTGTAGCACGAGGAAGAGGCAGTCGGTGTTCCTCGGGGTCCAACTGCAAGTCCTGAAATGGAAAAAAAAAGTGATTCGAGTTGAGAGGAGTGGATCATACCTGGCTGGATGGTGGAGAACCATATCCGGGCGGTCTTCTTGAGGGTTGCAGGGAAGGCGATGCAATGGAGAGCGTCGGAGGTGCCTTGGACCATCATATGGACTTTGTACGTGCCCAAATGTCCCCACCGAATCAGTGGTACCGTAGGGTCTACCTGTGGGATCTTGAAGTGGCGGGGATCGTCTCCGCCAGAATCTCCTCAGAGAATGGGGGATGGGAGTCGTATACCTGTTCCCCTTCGACCTTCTGCTGGAGGGCGATTTCAACAATGCGCTCCTCTATGCGCATGATCTTGCTGGCATAGTCCTTCGGAGGTTCGGCGGCAAGCCGACCGCCGAACAGGATGGATTCGGCGTAGGAGAGCGAAGCAGACCTCGGCCTCTTGTCGTCGGTGCAATCACCCAAGGACCTCTATTGCCCTGCGGTAGCGTGAGAACCATGTTGAGGGATCTCTGGTCGTCGGCCTCCCTCAGCAGCAGTCGGAGGATTGGTGCAGGAAGCGGCTGGTAGTTGTTGTCGGTTGTCGGCTACTTCCTAGAAACGCTGAACCGCAGTCGTAAGTGTTTCAATGCGATTCACCAAGGTTTGAAATTGTTGCAACCCCAAAGTGATAGTAGGTTCTGCAGCAGTAGGCTGTGGCAGCAAAATCATTCCCCCTGAGAGGCTCCTCAAACCTGGAAGGAGAGATATCCCTCCTAGCAGTGGCATTTGGAGCTCTTCCTTAGCCATTTTTTTGCCGGGATGATAGATTCCTCCTTTTAGAAGAAGAGCGGCCGCCCTCCTCTAGTGCCAATCTGTTGCTGCGTCAACTCCTGGACCGGGAATCGGGATGGCTGGATGGGCTAGAGCGCTCTTCTCCTAGGAGAACCTGCAACAAAGTCTCCAAGGGTGCTGGTGGTGTTCTGGTGAGGGACCCTCCGATGCTTAAGTTAGCAGGAGATTGAAGGCAACAGAATAGAGGAATCAAGGAATGAACAGTCTCTGGAGAGGGAAAGTTGTTCTACCTTCGAACGGGATCCCCCAGGTACCTTATATAGGCACGGAACAGTCCAAAATCTATTAGGAGAGGCTAAGAAACCGATCTGCCCCTAGGAGAATCTAGAGAGTGGCCACGTGGCGCGCGGATACGGCGGCATAGTGGAAATAGTGGAGCAGGGCCGTTGGGATAGCAGGACTCACAGTAACAAAAAGGTGCTTCTGGAATATCTTGGATGCTAAGACTCGTCTGGGACATCGGCCGTGAGACAGTCGTCGGTCAAACCAAAGGCCAAGCCTCCAAAGGAGAGTGATGGGCTGGACCCCAGCAGGAGAGGGTCGTTCGGACCTCAGCTCCGGGGTCGGACCTCCGAAGGAGAGCGATGGGCCGGACCCCAGCAGGAGAGGGTCATTCGGACCTCAGCTCCGATGGGTCGGATCACCGAAGGAGAGCGATGGGCTGGACGCCAGCAGGAGAGTGTTCGGACCTCAGTACTGGGCCGGTTCTTGCTAAGGTTGAGCCGTCATGGTACAACAGGGATGCTGTTGGGGACGTTATTTAGATTGAAGCATCGTGACTACTCGGGAAACAACAGTTCATTGAAGCATTGCAACTTTCCATGAAGGGTCATCTATTCATGTCTATTTAAGAATACTCCCATTTGTAGTCATCGGCGGATAAAAAAAATTTTCATCAAAACTCAAGTCTCTGTTTTCTCTAATTTTTGAGAAGTAGTAGCAAACTCTTAAGAGAATTTATTTTATTCCAACACGTGTGGTGTTAGCCTTCTCGAGGTGGAGGGAGGTGGAGGCGATATGATGAGGCTAGACAACACTTGCTAAGGTAACCCTGCCTTTCAGTTTGCAATATGCATGCTTGCTTATGCCTCAAATCTTTTACAAGTGGCACTTACGTATGCTAGTAAGAATTATTTTTCTTACATGAAAGCTGCATGCCATGTACCTGTTACTGAGGTGTTATACAGCTATAATACGATCAGTGCACTCTTGGCCAAATTTTGTGTAATATAATAAGACCAGTGTTTTGAACTTATTCTAGAAATGGCAAATTAAGAGCTGGTGTTGTGCAAATGATTATCGGTTGTGGACAGAGGAGAAGGAAAATGGTAAAATCATCCATATTGAAGAAAGTTTATTCTTCCTGCATCTCCATGGGTTTCCCCATTGCAATTCTTCATAAGCATATACAATCTTGTGAAAGCAAAGCCTCATCCGATATGCACGAACTGTTAGGGCAAGTTGGTCACTACATATATAGTCTTGTATCCATTGGATCCCAAAAAATAAAAAATGATGCCGATCAGGTCATGTTGTGATGGGACATACATTGCATCTTCTAGCTAGCGAGATTTTTGGCTAGCCATGCCTTGTGTCATTAAACCATGTCAATTTAAGGAAATCATATGTATTTCTGCTATTTTATGCACATCTCAAGCCAACATAGCTTATATTCTTGGTGGCCAGGTAGGCAACGTTATGTGTCATGACTGCAGTTGCCAAGTCAACTTGATAGATCTGATGCTGCCTAATGAATTACACTACTTGAATTATTTGCTTTTTATTCAACCTTTGGTTGTTTAGTGTACTATCATGGACCTTACATGAGTTCTACTAAGTCAATGCAAGTATGCCATGATTCTAAGCACACCAATGTATTCTTGGCTACGTTGCAAGCACAGCTGGAGATGATGATATCAGTAAATGGATTTTTTGAAATGTTTATGAGATCACATCGAAGAGTTTAGCTGCATGAATGATGTAAAGTAACTTCTACTTGTATAGTTATCTTGTCAATGAATGGATTTATGTGATAATAGCATTTGTATGTTCCTCAATTTTATCTAATTTAATGTTGACTTGTAGAGTTTAATATGCATATACAATGTTCCCCCAATTTGTATAAAATAAAATATGCATTATAATTCTATTTTATGTCCTGCATCTCAAAACTTGTGTTATTGGATGGTATAAAGTGGCAAATGCTCGGCATTTTTTGGGTGGTGCTTGATATTTGTCAATTAGTGGTCTTTACAATATTTTAATGGCAACTATGTTTTCAGTTGTTTGTCTTCTTTATGTGCCTTTTTGGTTTGTGAGATCGTTTCTCTTTGGATTTATTATTATTCTCGGGTGATAGATATATGAGAAAAAAATTTAAATTATTAATAAGTTTTTAAAATTTAAAATTAGCAACCAATTTTTCAACTGATTCAGAAAATAAATAATTTTTAAGAAATTATTTGTAGCCGATTTTGTGACCAATTTTAACTAAAAATTTTATTTTATAATTTCTAAAAAAATTATTGACCAATTTTATGCCAATTAGTAGTAAAATCATTTTTTAAAAATAAATTGTTTATAAATTTTGTGATTGATTTTGTGACCAATTATTAAGTAATTTTTTTTAAAAAATATGATTGATTTTGGGACCAATTTTTAATCAAGATTTTATTTAATATTTCTTATAAATTTTGTGATCAAATTTTTGACCGAATGAATTAAAAAATATTTTAAATAATATTAGCGTTGAATTTTATAACCAACTTTAGTCAAAATATTTAAATTTTTTATTTTTAAAATAAACTTGGCGATCAATTTTGCAATTGATTCTTATAATAAAAATTAATAAATTTTGCTACCAATTTTGTGATCAATTTTTAATCAAAGTTTTATTTAATATTCTTAAAATTATTTTTTGAATGGTTTAAAATTTTTTGTAACCAATTTTAAGATCCAAAAATTGGTTACAAAATTATATTTTTTTTATTTTTTAAAAGTAAATAAGTTTTAAAAATAATTAATATTTTTTTATTTTTAGTCACTAAATCGATAAAAAAAATTGTGACAAAAAAAACCCGTCACTAAATATTTGCAACCAGTGTTTTTGCAATTGAAAAGAATCGGTCATAAATTCAATCACAAAAATGACCGATTTCTAATTTTTTGTAACCAATTTTACAATCAGTAAAATAATTTTTAGTTTAGTAAATTATTAGCATAAGGGACTTAATTACAAGTATAGCAATATAATTGAGCTTAATAAAATATAAATCAATTCCTAATTAATTTAAATCAGATTTAATTTAATTGGACTTGACTTAATTTAAGTCTAATGGATTTAATTATCCAGTTGGACATGGATTGCAATCCTAATTGATTATGATTGTCAATCTTTTTGAATTTGATTCGAATTAAGCTCGAATTGGATTCAGTTTGAATCAAGTTAAACTCGAACAAACCTGGATGCCTAAACCTAATTGGATTATATTTTAACTCTCTCAATTTCATGCAAATTTGAAGGGGAGCTGGGTTTTGGTGCCCCATCTTTGGGGTAAACAGAATTGTGAGAAAGGGTGCACCAAGTTGGTGGCCCTTCTCTGTGGGAGTCTCTCTTATATTAGATAAAGCCTATCTTTATCTAATTTCCTACTTGATTTAGAGGCTGTTGAGATTGGTTTTATCTAGTTATTGAGTGTGGAGAGTTTATTTGTGTGACAAATAAAATGAAAGAAGGGCCGGTCTCATTACAGGATTTTTTTCTCAATGCCAATGCCTTTTGTGCCCTACTTTCCATTTGATTTTGATTAAAGTTGATCTTAACTAATTCTAGTTTGAATAAGATGGTTAAGATCAGGTCTTATTTGGAGTTTGCATGGGGGAAGAGGTGAAAAGTGGGTAGATGTAATTCTTTCTTGAAGCATTACCGCAAGTCTTCTTCTTCTTCAATATCTAGAAGAGGAGATCCTGATCCAAGCTAGAGGAAAGGCCTGTAAAGAACTAGCACTCCGAGGATTCAAGCCAGAAGAGAGGCTTATTTCGAGAGCCTCGAAGATTTGATTAGCCATCAGCACTTTGGGGGCCTCGAAAATTTGATATGCTATCAATCTCATGTGGATGCCAGCATATGCACACTTTGACATAAATCTCAAGAATCCACGGGATCCAAATCGATCGGGAACAAGGAGGAAAGTGATTGACGTTAGTTTTAAATGTCTTTCTTTTTGAATTTTGTTTTCAGATATGATGATTTAATCTACATCAGCATGCTCTAGGTAATTTATTTTTATTTACATGCATAATATGAAAGAGTTTTAGAAACTCGCAAAATTTTTTGTTTGTATATATAGCTGAAATTTGGAGATTTCATCTGAATCGAATATTAATGTTGATGAGAATGATTTGATTGGATTTTTATAAAGATTGTTTCTTGATTGAAAAAATAAATATCTGGAGTTATTATGATTTGATCCATAGCTTTGCATGCTGGTTGGGAACCACTCTGTAGATACGCAGCATTGATTTAGGGCGTGACAAACAAGGGCCTATTTCGACTCTTGAGTTCTTAATGGAACCTTCAATACATTTGATATAGGTCTAGTTGCCATGCAAGTGGTGGTAAAACCATTGTCCACAGGTCTAAACCAAACGGTTAGGAGTCATGTCTCATGTTGTTCGCCTTTCATTACTTTGTAATTTCCACCATTAGAGCAGGAATACGTTGAATAATTATCATTTTGACTTAAAATCTTTGTGGCGAACAACTTCATGGTCCAAAACTCATATTACTCGACAGTGATAATTTCTTGGATAATGGCAATTCCAAACTCTCCACTTAAAGATAATGAGCTTCCCTTACTGCCCCTCCACCGCCTTTGAGCTTGCCATCATAACTAGTGGGCTGTGATACCCTAGTCTTGCAGCATGGATTGGACCGACGCAAATGGGCCTCTGCCTGGTCCGCTGGCCCCCTCTCCCAAAGATCCGAAGGCCGATCCACTGAAGGCCGACCTGCTGAAGGTCCGCGACCCGTTCAGTCGACCCACTGAAGGCCTATCCACTGAAGGCCGCTCCACTCCACCAGGAGGCTGACCAGCCGACCCCCTCTTCCATTTAGGTCCACCGTCTCCTCCCCTTTAAGGCTTGACAGATATCCTCTTTCAGTCCGACCAACTCATTTCCATTTTAGGAACCGCTCGAAGGCTCTATAAGCCCTTTCCAGCTGGTGCAGGAATTCTGTCACAACGGACTCCGCAACGTGCCACATCTCCGCGCCACTTGGCCACCACTCTGATTCTCCTAGGGCAAATCGAGACTCTCCAACCTGTTCCCTAACAGAATTTGGCAGTATTCCATGCCTACAACGGACTCCGCAACGTGACCACGTCTTCGCACCACCTGGCCACCACTCTGATCCTCCTAGGGTAAATTGAGACTCTTCAACCTATTCCCTAACAGAATTTGGCAGCATTCCATGCCTATTTAAGGTGACCGGGGGACCTCCACTGAAGGCTGAGTACACTCTCCCCTCTCTGTGTGCTATCTTCTCTAATTTCTCCGTTCTGTTGCCCTAAAACTCTTGCTAACTTAGGCATCGAAGTATCCCCCACCGGAACACCACCGGTGCCTAAGGGACTTTATTGCAAGTCGACCAGAGAGGAGCACTCCAGCATAGCCAACCGAGCCCGATCCAGGAAAGAGTGGCAATAGATTGGCACTAGAGGAGGGATGCTTGAACCTTCGTTTTGCTCTCTACTCTAAAGGAGAAATCGTCTGAGAAAATTTGGCAATGGCGAGGGGAAGGAATCATAATACCTCCGCCAGGAGAAGTCGTTCCCAGCACTGGTCTAAGGCACCTCTCAGGGAAGATGACACCGCCGCCGTCGAGCCCACCATTACACTGGGACTACAACAGTTCCAGCACCTCAAAGAGGTGCCCACAACCAGCCACAACCACCCACGATGTCTTGCATCAATCATCAGCCGGTCGCCGGTGGAGGTCAGCAGCCAGAATCTCCTACGCCTCCATCCTACGCTATTTCGAAGCCCAGAAGCTCCCTAGGGCCCGTGCCGATGGGAAGAGGGTGAGGTCGGCTTCGCCCTCCTTTGCTGACTCCATCCCCCGTGACGGTCGACGTCCCTCACCCCCCGTGACGGTTCGACCGGCCTACTGAAGATCCAAGGGACTTTGGTTGCAAATATGCGCAGGAAAGAGCGCATCGCTGAGATGCTGAGGTGGCAGAAGGCTGAGGGGGGGAAAGGCGTACGACACCCACCTACCTTTCTCTGCACAAAATCCTGGGGGAACGATCCCCCGTCATTTAAAATTTCTCAGGTGGATCCCTATAACGGCACCACCGACCCACTGGATCATCTGGGCACCTACAAGGCGCACATGATGGTGCAGGGCACCTCTAACGCCCTTCACTGCATTGCCTTCCTAGCAACCCTGAAGAAGGCTGCCTGGATATGGTTTACCACCATTCGACCAGGTACGATCCACTCTTTTCTCAACTTGAAAGCTTTTTTCTTCCCATTTCAGGACATGCAGTCGGCTCCAAGGAACACCGACTGCCTCTTACTCGTGCTTCAAAAGAAGGGAGAGACCTCCGGGACTACATGGCCCGTTTCAACTCAATGGCCATGGAGGTCCCAGATTTGAATGAGGCGGGTAGCTATGTCGGCCTTTTGGTGAGGCCTCCGCTCATCCAAGCTTACCTTCTTCCTGGACAAAAGGTTTCTGACAAGCTACACTGAGCTACTGGCCAGGGTGCAGAAATATGCCGTGGCAGAAGAACAAGTGGCTAGCCGGCGCTAGGCAGAGGGGAGGCCGACCCCCAAGAAGTGGAGCGATAAAGCTCCCGAAGTCCGACCCCCAGCGACAGCAACTGATCGGCCCAATGCAGAAGTCCGAAGCCGAAGGACTTTCCCAGGAGGTTTGAGATCTATGCGCCCCTCTCCCTTTCGAGGGAAAAGATCCTCATGGAAATCGAAAACGAGACCTTCTTGTAAAGGCCTAGGCTAATGAGGGGCCCCTCTACCTCTAGAAATAAAAACAAGTACTGTCGGTTCCATAGGGATCGCGGACATGACACCGAAGAGTGCCTCCAGTTGAAGGACGCCATTGAAGACTCATCAGGAGGGGGTACCTGAACAAGTACGTCCGACCTCGCCGGGATCGGACTGAGACTTCGACTGCAAGAGACCCTCGGGAGGAGGCAGAGCATCCCAACCAGTGCCCGACTGATGGGGGCGTTGGTATGCTGCATCGACGGTCTGAATGGGGGCACGAAGGGGACCAGGACATTATGAAGAGACCCAGGGGTTCCAATGTAATCAGTTTCTCTGATGAAGACCTCCTCGAGCCTCGCCTTCCTAGGGACGACCCTGTAGTTGTGTCGGCAATTATTGCCAACTATGATGTAAAGCTCATTCTCATTGATAATGGAAGCTGTGTAGAAGTTTTACTGTATGATGCCTTTGTCCGAATGAATTTGTCCAGGTCAAGATGCGAGAATCCCTAATACCATTGATTGGCTTTGGGAGAAACTTTGTTGGGGTTGAAGGAGAAATAACGCTGCCTGTGACCATCAGGACAGAGCCGTACCAGAGGACTTTCCCTATCAACTTTGTGGTCATACGTATGACATCGACATATAACACCATTTTGGGTCGACCGGCCCTCAACAAGTTCCGGGCCATCGTATCCACTTACCATTTGCTGGCGAGGTTTCCAACTCGTAACAGAGTCGGAGAAATGAGGGGAGACCCTAGAATGGCTAGACAATGCTTAGCTATTCATGACAAACAATTGGAAGGATGCCACACTCTTGACCAACTTGACCCTAGGGTCAAGGCTGACGACCGTGGTCAGCCTGTCGAGAAGATCGTATTTGTTCCCCTTAAGGAAGATGACCCCACTAAGGTCCTCCAAATTGGGAGCACACTCGGTGAGGAAGCCAGACTAGAGCTGATTGGCTTCCTGAGGAGCAACGCTGATGTCTTTGCTTGGTCATCATCTGACATACCCGGCATTCCGTCGGGCATCATCACTCACCAGCTTAGGGTGGATCCAACCTATAGACCCGTCCGGTAGAAAAAGAGGAGCTTCGTCGTCGAAAGACAAAGGGCCATTAAAGAAGAAGTGAAGAAGCTATCTGATGCTGGCTTCATCAAGGAGGCCCGTTACCCGAGTGGCTGGCAAATATTGTCATGGTGAAGAAGGCTAGCGGAAAGTGGAAGATCTATGTGAACTACACCGACCTCAATAAGGCTAGTCCGAAGGATAGCTTCCCCCTGCCAAAAATTGATCAGCTAGTGGATGCCACGGTGGCCATCAGCTTTTGAGCTTCATGGATGCCTTCTCCGGGTACAACCAGATCAGGATGCACCATGAAGATGAAGAGAAGACGGCCTTTGTTATGGACAAAAGGCTGTATTGCTACAAGATGATGCCCTTTGGCTTGAAGAACATGGGCCACTTTTCAAAGGCTGCAACCGGTCTTCGAAGGGCAGCTTGGAAGGAAAATAATGGCGTACGTGATGATATGATCATCAGAGCCTCCACAGGGCCGACCACATCAAGGACTTACGGGAATCCTTCGACGCACTGAGACGTCATCGGATGAAGCTAAACCCTGCCAAGTGCATATTTGGGGTGACCTCCGGGAAGTTCCTGGTTTCTTGGTCACTCAAAGGGAGATTGAAGTCAACCCTGACAAAATTAAAGCTATCATCGACATGGTGCATCCACTAGTAAGAAGCAAGTCCAGAGCTCACAGGGCGTATAGCTTCCCTCAACCGTTTATCTCTCGGTCGGCCGAGAGGTCTCTACCATTCTTCAAGACCTTGCGACGTTCGAACCGTTTTCCATTGGACCGACGAGTGTCGGTCGGCCTTCAAAGCCCTAAGGATTATTTGAAGAACCTCCACTATTGGCCAAACCAACGGAGGGAGAAGCATTGTACTTATACCTATCAGCATCGGACGAGGTGGTCAGTTCCATCCTCGTGGGAGTAGGGGAGGATGGCTAGCAGAAACCTGTCTACTATATTAGTAAGGTCCTCCATGATGCCGAAACGAGGTATCCTAAAGTATAGAAACTGGTCTATTTCTTGGTCATAGCGGCAAAATGCCTCCGATCCTACTTCCAGGTGTACCCGATCGTCGTGCTAACTGATCAGCCCCTCAAGGTGATCCTTCGAAGTCCTGACCACTCTGGTCGGCTCGCCAAGTGGGCCATCAAGCTGGGCGAGTTTGACATCTCTTTCCAATCTCGGTCACTTTGATGGCTCAGGTAATCGCTGATTTCATTACGGAGTGCACCTGAAGGCCAGAACGACCTCATCAGCAGCTAAAGCGCTGAGGCTAATCCCGTGGAAGAGACCTAACTACTTGGACCCTTCATGTGGACGGGGCATCCAACCTCATGGGGTGCGGGCATGACTAATCCTGGCTGACCCAACGGGCAGTGCCTGGAGTATGCTCTACACTTTGCATTTCAAGTATCGAACAACCAGGCAGAGTATGAAGCCTTGCTTGCAGGCCTAAGGATAGCCAATGAGTTAGGCATTGGCAGAGTCCAAGCCTTCTCCAACTCCTAGTTGGTGGTCAATCAAGTGAAAGGTGAATTCGAAGCAAGGGACTTGATCTTGGCCCGGTATTTGGATAAGGTACGAAGCCTTGTATCTCGACTTAAATTCTTCGAAATTCTCCATATACCTCGACTGCAGAACTCTCGGACGGATGCTCTATCATGGTTGGCCACCGACGCCATTAGCACCTCCGATCGAGCTTTGTGGAGCACCTACAGCGCCCAAGTATTGCCGAAGAGCCAACCGAGGTCCACCAAGTTGAGTAGGAAACCTCATGGATGGACCCAATCCTTACGTTCCTGGTCAAAGGGGCTCTTCTGGATGATCCGACCGAAGCTAAGCACGTGTGTTGGATGGCCTCTAAGTACATCATCCTTGACGGCGTCCTCTATAAGCGATCATTCTCACAGCCTCTTCTAAAGTGTTAGGGGCCAACCGACACGGACTATGCACTCAGAGAAGTACATGAAGGCATCTACGGTGACCATCTCAAAGGAAGATCCCTGGCTTATAAAGTCATCCGGTAGGGATATTATTGGCCTACAATTCAAAACGACGCATTGGACTTCGTTTGGAAGTGCGACGCATGTCAAAGGTACTATAATATCCAAAGGAGGCCCGCTAGCCAGCTGACCCCGTTTACGGCACCTTGGCCATTTGCACAATGGGGCATGGATATCATGGGACCCTTTCCCCCGGTGTTCGAACAACAAAAATTTCTCATTATGGCCATCGACTACTTCACCAAATGGGTGGAGGCTGAATCGCTGGTGCAAATAATGGAAGCCAAGGTGGAGAACTTTATCCGAAACGGCATTATCTTCTGATTCAACATTCCACAAACGATCATTACTGATGCTGGACACGGACTCGATGTAACCTGGGTTATTTGGGAAAGGGAAACAACATAAGTAAACTAGGACCGTGAGAGGGCTAAGAAGCCTCCCAGGACTAGGGTGACACTGAAACTAAAACCCTAAAGCAGCTGATCTCTTTTTTGTTTTCAATTTTCTTGGTGGAGGTGGCGAAGGAAGGATGGAGATGGGGGACTGGGAACTAGAACTCATGGCCCTGAGACTCACTCTAATGGGGAAACGCACACAGAAAGTCAGGGGTCACAGCATAAAGCTACCCTCCGAGGGATCAAAGCACATAGTACCCTCTCGAGGGATCAAAGCACTAGCTACCCTGAACTCTCATCGAACCCATCATGTAGGGCTCTCATAGAGACTGCTAGGGTGACTCTCAAAGGACACGAGGGGATAAAGAAGACGAGATAGAGGATAACTAGGGTGCTCGAACCCATCATCCACATTGTAGGACTCTCACACCCCCCAACGAACCCATTATCTACACAGTAGGGAACAAAGGCAAACGGGCCTCAGCCCAGAACCAGAACTAATGGAGACCTCAAAAATTATATCAAATCATCTTATTATTACAGGGGGAGAGGGGCCTTTATATAGAAAAACCAAAACCCTGAGTTTCTTAGCCTCTAAGAAAACTAAAAAAGAAAAATAAATTACATCAAAATTCGTGTTGCATCAAAAGTGGTGCTGATCTGCTCTGAGAAGCATGTCGGCTTGATGATCTACATTGAAAAGCATGCTGCTCTGAAAATTAGAATGCTCTGAAATCCATGCAAACTCATCTCATGGCCTGGACAGGGAGGGAACTAACTTCGTGGGGCACCATCGGACGGCCATAAAGCGGGCGACGGATGGGGTCGGCAGACAGTGAGTGGCGGACGGTTGGTGGCGTGCTGCAGGCAAGGTGGCACAGGGGGGCACGGCACACTTATGCATGACGTTTGGCCTTCCCTTGGCATGGGATCTCCTGGACACCGGCCAGGGCTCCAACGGTCGGGCCGTGGCCGGCAGACGCGGGGCGGCAGGACGGTAGCAAGCGGGCGGCGGCGGCGACGTCAAGCGGCGGGCGACGACGTCACACGGTCGCACGTGGGCGGATGGACGCCTCCCGCATCCGTTCATCATCCCATGGGCATGGGGGCGGCGGCGGACCCCACCGGTGGCCAAGCGAGGGCCGACGGGCAGCGGGAACGATGGTGGGCAGCATGTCGGCGGCGGCGGCGGCCGTGGGCCATGGCGGGCGGACACCTCCACGTCCGTTCGTCTTCCCACGGGGGTGGGGGCGGTGGTGGCTTCTCCGTCGAGGGCGGGGGCCGACGATCGTTGGCGACGATCCGGCGGGGGCGGCCGAGGGTCGGGCATCCTGGATCTAGGGCCGGAGGGGGTGGCGGCTAGGGTTCGAAAGTCTTAAAAAATCACGGGAGAAGGATGCAAGAGATGGAATAAGGCTGGGATAACACTGGGATAAATCAAGAATAAAACCAGAATAGTGGGGATAGGTGGAATAGTGGGAATAGGAAAAAAATGCGAGAAAATTAAAAAATGAGAAAAAAAATATCCGGACGACGGTTGGATCCCCATCAATTACTGATAATGGAAAATAGTTCGACAACTCTAAGTTCGAGACTTTTGTCAACAAGGGAAACTCTCTCCAAAATGGGAAGGACCCTATCGAGTCATTGAGGTGATTTGAGCTGGAACCTACCGACTTGAACTTTTGGACGAATGGCAAATAGCACGCCCATGGAATGTAGACAACCTTCGCAAATATTATCAATCAAGTTCATAACTTTTTCTAGGATAGCCCACTTCCAAAAGTTTGACCCCGGTTGGTAGAGGCTCTAGGGCAGCCCACTTCCAAAAGTCCAACCCCGTCGGTAGAGGCTCTAGGGCAGCCCACTTCCGAAAGTCCGACCCCCATCGGTAGAGGCTTTAGGGCAGCCCACTTTCGAAAGTCCGACCCCGGTCGGCAGAGGCTCTAGGGAAGCCCACTTCCGAAAGTCCGACCCGGTCGGTAGAGGCTCTAGGGCAGTCTACTTCCAAAAGTTCGACCCCAGTTGATAAAGGCTCTAGGGCAGCCCACTTCCCAAAAGTCTGACCCGGTCGGTAGAGGCTCTAGGGCAGCCCACTTCCGAAAGTCCGACCCCGGTCGGCGGAGGCCCTAGGGCAGCCCACTTCCAAAGTCCGACCCGGTCAACAGAGGCTCTAGGGCAGCCCACTTCCGAAAGTTTGTCACCCACTTCAACCATCCTTGGGTTCGGACGAGCCGACGGATCAATGCTTGTGAAGAGAATCCTAAGTATATTGGTCCAGCCTGAGCTACAGTCCATCACCCACCTCAACCATCCTTGGGTTCGGACGAGCCGACGGATCAATACTTTGAAGAAAATCCTAAGTACATTGGTCCGACCTGAGTTACAATCCGTCCCCCGCCTCAACCACTTTATAGCTTCCGAGCTAGACAAGCCGACGGACTAACACTTGGAAATTTTCCTAGTTGGTCAAGTCTGGATTGAGCTATTGTCTGGCAGCTATCTCAAGGAACTTGCGGTTCTAAAGGGCTGACCGAAAATACTTGGTAGAATTTCAAAAAGAATGCATTCCATCTTTTATACATCAATACAAATAAACGACAAAAGGATTCTTCTATTAAGTCCAAAAAGATTCTTTACAAAGTAGGTCAGACCTTTACAAACTCCCTAGGTCTGACCCATCGAAGGCGCGGCAAGGGTGTCAGCTTCGGCCCCGCCTTACAGCTGGCACTTCGGCTAGGACGTCCACTGTCCCTACATCAGCTTGGGCCGGGACTCTGGCCCCACCCTCTTCCACACCACCTTCAGCCTGAGGCTCAGCTTTAGCATCCGTCGGGTGCCCTTCTTCCTATGCTGGCTCCCTTAGCTCGGCGACAGACATGTTAAGCTTCAAAAAAAGCTGGCCACCCTCTTTAAGCAGTCATTGTAACCTTCTCTGTAGAAGTTCGACGCCGCCTCCTCTACTTTTTCGGCGAAGCTGGCGGAAGCTTTATACTTTACTACTTCGTCCTGGACCTATCCCGTTGCCAACTCTTCGGTTTCCTCAAGTTGGACCGCTAACTTCATTGCAGTCACCCGCTCGGCCTAGGCCCTCTCGTCGGCCTCAACAAATCACTCCTCCTCCTCTTTCAATCGATGAGAGAGGGAGTTCACTTCTACCTTCCTCTTCTTCAGCTTAGCCTCCTGATCGGCTAGCTGATTCTGCATCTCTTGCGATGCCTCTTTCGACGATTCGACCTCCACCTGGATGGCCATCAACCTTTCCTCCATGGACTTCAGAGAGGCTTCCGTGGCTGCCTGAACCACCTCCAGCTCTTGCACCCTCTTGGCCGCATGCAGTATCCGACCAATGCCGTCGTCCATCAAGGAGATACCATGAAGAAGCTGCAAACAGATAGCCAAGTCAGCGCTATGCAAGGCAATTGAAAGAGAAGGGAAAACTCAAGGGGGCAGGATGAGTGTTTTACCCTCATAAGGTTGCGGTACGACTTCTTGGCTACGTCACTCAAATTCCTCTAAATAGATAGCTCCCAATCGGTGTCCATCATTGCTCCCCTGAGCAAACTCCGCCCTTTCTCGAGTCGTTTAAGGCGTGCCAATGTTGGAATGCCTCCTGACAATCTCTTCCTCAGACCCTTCTCCAGTCGTCTCCACTTCGGCTGTCTCTCCTTCGATCATCCCCTTTCCCTTGTCCGTAGGGGGAACCGCTTCTTCTGGGTCGACGGATGCTAGAGCTGATGCTACAGCCATGCCAGACAGTTCTGACTGTTCCTGCTCTGGCCGGGTGACTGACCCTCTGACAGGAGCTGAAGACCCCGGCTTTGTCTTCTTTGCCAATACTTTGTAAGAGGGGTATCATCCTCGTCGGAGTCTACATTCACAACGGACGTCGTCCGTTCTCCTCCTGCCTCCTCTTTTGCTTCTCTGCGATCGGTGCCGCGATCTGCTCCGCCTCTAGGATAGCCCTCTTTCGCACTGCTCGCTACTAGATGACCTTACTCTTGTTGATCTTCATTCCTTTTCCTGCTCTGCACAAAAAAAAAAAAGGAGAGAGGAAAGGGAAGATTAGGGTAAGCAAAAGACGTGGCAACAGATGGAATAAGTAAGGCGAAGGCGGGAAGAGGTCAGTCAATCCTGATGACTCCTTTGTTCCTACCTAGGAATCTCTGGCGACTGATCCCTGCCTAGTGAAGGACATCCTCCTCGAGCAGTTGATATGCCATGGTCGGGCCGACTCTGCCAATTTCATTAAACTTGGCCTGGTCGGCCATCAGGACCGCCCTCCCCTCGCGAAGCCTGAGCCTCGGCTCTCTCCATAGTGGCTCAAAGCCCTAGGGATGAAGGCTATCTATGAAAAAGAACTTGGCCTTCCACTCGTGGATGGCCAACGGGAGGCACTTCAGGATCTTCCGGTTAGGGCGGGGACTGAGCATCCTCCACTCTCGGCTCCTGAAGTCTCTTTTCAAAAGGAAGAAGTTGCCAGAGAGGGACAACCTAGGTTCGGTCTCGACCTTGTGACAGAGCACTATGAAGCAACAGATTGCCCGAATACTATTCGGGATCAACTGCGCTGGAGTCACCCTGTAGAAGTTAAAGACCTCTACAAAGAAGGGATGCAAGGGAAACCTGAGGCCGGCCTTAAGGTGGGCCTCATACATGGGAAGGTTCCCCGGTCCTAGTGGATTGTTAACTCTACCCTATCAGCCCAGAAGAGGGAGATGCAATGTCGACAGGATACCGTACACGACTCTAAGGTTTTCGACCCGTTCCCGGGTCATCACTGATTGGATCTCACTTGGCCCTGGTTCCCTATGCCTATGGACCGGACCTTGACTACTGGATGCCATTAATGCTAAGGAAGAAGAAGGACTGGGGAACTGACCTGGGACTGGGAAACCTAGAAGGTTGGTCTTGTAGAGGAGGAAGAGGAGGCTATCTTTTTCTCCCTCATGGAGCTCAGTCGCAGCAAAAAATCCTTCCAGGCACCTCGCCCCCCTTTTTATAGGCCCCCGAAGGGGTGTTTACATCCACCGTACGAGAGTTGTAACCGTCCCTTCGATAGATGTGACCCTCCATGCCTCAGGAATCGAAGTGGCCGACGGATCAGAACCGGCAGGCAGCGATCCGTGTGAAGACCGGATCAACGGTGCAAGGATCACCCGGGAAGTGACATCGGCCGTCTGGATGCTACCACGTGATGCAGCACATCCATCCACTCTAATCGTCATGCATGCCAGCTTGGCCCCTCATCATGATGCCATCTCCACATTATCTGTGACCCCTGCGCCCCTAATGCAGAGGTGAAACCTGTCCCTAACGCCGGTCATGGCAGATTCGAAGCAATCCGACGCGATGATACCGCATTGGGCAGCGGACGGACGTGACCTGTGCAAAATAATGCTCTGTCCTTCGATGCCACGTGTCCCCTCTCAGCCCAGGAGCAGGGGGGCAACTGTTGCACTCAACCAGCTTTTTCTGGATTGGACCGACGTAGATGGGCCTCTGCCTAGTTTGACTGGCCCCCTCTCCCAAAGGCCTGAAGGCCGACCCACTGAAGGCCAACCCACTGAAGGCCGACTCACTGAAGGCCGCTCAACTCCACCAGGAGGCTGACGGCCGACCCCCCCTTCCATTTAGGTCCGACCGGTCTCCTCCCCTTTAAGGCTCGACGGATATCCTCTTTCAGTCCGACCAACTCATTCCCATCTTAGGAACCGCTCGAAGGCTCCAGAAGCCCTTTCCAACTGGTGCAGGAATTCTGTCACAACGGACTCCGCAACGTGGCCACGTCTCCGCGCCACCTGGCCACCACTCTGATTCTCCTAGGGACAAATCGAGACTCTCCAGCCTGTTCCCTAACAGAATTTGGCAGCATTCCATGCCTACAATGGACTCCGCAACGTGACCACGTCTCGCGCCACCTGGCCACCACTCTGATCCTCCTAGGGATAAATCAGGACTCTTCAACCCATTCACTAACAGAATTTGGCAGCATTTCACGCCTATTTAAGGTGACCGAGGGACCTCTGCTGAAGGCTGAGTACACTCGCCCCTCTCTGTGTACTATCTTCTTTGATTTCTCCGTTCTGTTGCCCTAAAACTCTTGCTAACTTAGGTATCGGAGTATCCCCCGCCGGAACACCATCGACGCCCAGAGAACTTTGCTGTAGGTCGACTGAGAGAGGAGCACTTCAGCGTAGCCAACCGAGCCCGATCCAGGAGAAGAGCGGCAACAAGAGTCAATTCCTTCGGACAAGAATCTTAAGCTTGTTATGATTATGTAGTCTAACTGACAACTTAAGAACTTGTGAGTTACCATTAGTTGATTGGTAAGTCATCGGTGCAATGACAGCGAAGGAAATTGCTCTCCAAGTAATTAACTAACCTTATCTTTGGATCAGAATGTTAACATGACTGCTTCCAAAATTAGACGTGTGCTATTAGCATTTTAAAAAAGAGGACAACAAACAACCCTGGACAATGGTGAAAGTAGTATCAAATAGTGCAACCTACTCGTGAATGGATAGACCACTCAAGTAGGTGTCTAAAGCTTTACTCCAATAACACAATGCTGTCATAAGGAATTATCTTTATTTGATGAGTATAATATGCAGGATTACCATCATTACCTACTCTGCATCCGCACGTTGCCTGCCGACTAATCAATAGCTGTTGATTACTTGAACTAACAAACTGAATTAGCAAATACAACTGACAAGCAAGATTGATAGGTCAACTAGGTTACTACAGTTTCCCCTTACAATCAAGAAGATATTGGACATGATCCTTTCTCCTAACGCTATATAAATGACAATCTCATGCAATATCATATGTAGGACTTTAGTTTTTAGAAGGATAGTTGAAGTCTTGATTCAAAGTATACCGAAGCAACATAGATGAAATACAAATATTTGTAAAGATTTTTTATATGTTTATTAACTTATACAGTAATCTAATAGTGGTTTATGAGTCAGGATATCGTACAAAAAGGATGAAAAAAGCATATGCATAAATATGAGTCAAGATACATGATACATACTAGAGGTAAGAAAAGGATTTGTGATGGCATAAACAAACAAATGGATCAGATACAATATTGTATCTCAGCTATATTTCCAATTGAGCATTCCAATCCATTCTTTTAAAAATATTTGAAAAAGAAAGGCAACAGTCCATATATCTTTTAAAAGACTTTGTGAAATTGAAAGTTAAAAAAAACAACAATACTTATACATGCAAGAGGCAGGATCAATGAAGAATAGCAAAACAAATAACATGATGAGTGACAACATTGCTCCATTATTTAAAAATCATAAAGGAACATTAAATTTGTTACTAGCAATTGACAAATAAATCAAATAATTCATAAATAATTTATTAATATGCAACTAAGAATTATTTAAGAAGTTCGGAAATTCATAAACATTGAATTATTTAATTGTTATTAGGGTTGTGAGTGCAGTCAGAAAGTGCTATTGTGTATTACTTGATCTGCATATACTAAATTCTAGTATTAGATATATTGTGTTTTGTATAGAGAATTATTAGAAACAGGCCTTCACTTTTTGTTTCGACTTTATCAAAGAAACTACACTTTGAAATTTCCGGGTAGTTCAGATAAAGAAGTAATGATGTAATAGGAAGTGAAATCACCCGTATTCAAATGGGAGGGTATTCCATCCATTTTATTGATAAAGAACATGGAAGATAAGGAAGGTCACACACAGATGAGATCCCTAAAAACATGGGATCTGTATCAGATCCCTATAAATCCAGGATCTTGCCAATACTTCCCCTCAAGATGGGGCAAATGGATCGATAAGTCCCATCCTGGTACAAACAAAAATGATGTAACTAAACTTAATCCTTTGGTCAAAATATCAACTAGCTGATCTGAAGATCAAACATGCAAAATCTGAAGAATCCCAGAGATAAACTTCTCCTTGATAAAATGATGATCAATTTCAATATGCTTGGTTCTGTCATGCTGAACTGGATTATTTGCTATGTTAATGGCTGCCTGATTGTCACAAAAAAGTAGTAATGAAGAACCATGAAATAATTGAAATTCGGTTAACAAGTTTTTTATCCATAGCACTTCACAAACTTCAAGTGCCATTGCCCTATACTCAGCTTTAGTAGTTGAGCAAGCCACCATATCTTGCTTTTTGCTATGCCATGTAACATGATTTTCCCTCACAAATATGCAATAACTAGAGGTTTAGTGCCTGTCATATATGGAACCAGCCTAGTCAACATATGTATATATGAAGGTGTCCATGTCGTGAATAGAATAGCTCTCTTTTAGAACAGCTCTTCAAGTATCAGAGAATCCTATATACTGTTTTCATATGACTTGAGCAAGGATTATGCATATACTGGCTAACAACACTTTTGGTAAAAGCATTATCAGGTCTGGTATGTGATAAATAAATTAGCCTACCCACCAATCTCTAAGAATGATTATTATCCACTAGAGTGCCAAAGTCAACCATAAGTCTATGATTCTGATCAATAGGTGTAGCTGTAGGTGTACATCCAAGCATTCCAGTTTTAGTTAAAAGATCCATAACATACTTTCTCTAGAAAAAATAAATTTTCTTAGGAGAGTATGCTACCTCAATCCTGAGAAAGTACCTTAGTTTACTGGTGTGGACACCAGAACTAGAAAATATCAACAGGTTGAAACCACATCCCTGTGGATCACCTGTAAATAAAGTCCTGGACCCAAACCCTTTTACCATGTAAATATTTTATTTAAATTTATGTTATTTTGGATTAGTTAGGGTTAGCCCATTTTACCAACTGTAATTAGGCTTTTGTTATTTAGCCTTTTGGGCTAAACCTTTTTACCACATTGATCAAAACTCCATTTATCGGTTGTGTCAAACCCTATTGGGACAAACCCTGTTTACCAATCTATTCTTTTTGTTACATGAGGTTAAGCCTTTTGATCAATTGATCAATCGAGCTTTAGTTATTTGATTTTGAGTCTTGTAAAAATTAGTTATTGAGTCTTGTATTACAAGGGGGACCCAATTGAAAACCCATGTGACTTCATGTACATCCAATTAAAAACCATGTGCTAGTCTAAGATAAGCCATGTGCTGGGCCAAATCAATTTATTTTTGGCACCATCTTTGCAAGATTTTTGGACATCACTGCCACATCACCAGGGGACGTCAACACATGTCTTGTTTGAACATGTCATTTTGAGACAAAATACAAGCCATGTCACTTTATTTTGGACATCCCACATGCCATGTTTTTTTTGGACACTTGAAAAGTAATTGGCGCTCACATGAGAAGACTTCATGCCAAACTTTTTAAGATGAGTAATTAGAAGGTTTCTACCAAATTGGCACTCTCCACTCAAGTTATTTCACACCAAATCTTAAGGTTTGGCCAAGCAATTCTTCCCTTCTTCACACCATCTTCTAAAGAGTTTCAACCAAAATTATGCAAAGTATTGGAGGTCCAAGGGTTTCCACTTCCAGTATTTCAATCAAATAGGTTACCGACTGCTTAAATTCCTAGAACTTAAGAATTTCATCAAATTCTTGAGTCTTCTCCAATCCAGACTGAAGAATCCACTCACCTGTAGAAGCCCATGTCATCCAAACTTAAGAGTCCAGCAAACAAGGCCAAATGATGAAGTATCTTGACCCTACATCAAGCCATATCACCCTATCTCCATTTTGGCACCCATTTTGGATGAGAAGCTCATGGTTGCCACCCACTTTTGAAAGGAGTCCAGTCAGCCCAACAAGCATGAGTCCAGGCCACCTATAACAAAATTCCAGGAGTTGTAATCCAAGGGAGGAGTTTACTATTTGAGTCCCTTACACCATTGGTTGTGGGTCTATAAATATCCCTCAATCCCTTGTAATTTTATTCATTTAATGATCAATAAAGAAGCTCTATCGAATTTTCTTCTTTTGTTGTGTGCATCATGGGGTGTGAGGCCCTTTTCCTTTGTTCTTCGGAACATCGCAAGGTACGAGGCCCTAGTTATCTTACCTATCTAGCCGACAAGAATCCTTAACCATTGTTCCTAACCCTTCCCTTTCCTTCTTTCCTTTTCTTTGCTGATTCCTAATTTAAATTTTTTTTGTTAAGTGTTTGCAGGTGATTAAGAATCAAAGTCAAGTATTCTTGCCTTGAAACCAGTATCGCGTGGAAGATCGGAGCCCAGGATTGAGTTCTTGAAACTTTACCGTGACAATCTTGAGAGTCCTGCTAAATCTAAAGAAGCGATCTTCATTGATAAACTTTAAACCTCTTCCCTCCTCTTTAATATTTGAAGAGTTGATAAGTAGACCCTAGTCTCGATGGTTTCTTAGCCACCAGATCCTGCTTTCCTAGTTATTTTGTTATGTTTACTTGTGCGGGTAGTTAATTAAACTAGTTCCCTTTACTGTCTCCTTTGAGTCTCCATAAAATATGAAAAAAAAAAAAAAAAAAAAAAAAAAAATTTCTGGTAATCTTTGTTAATTAGGCTTTAATTATTTGTCCCACATCATTTACCTAGATCCTTAACTTCAAATGCTTGTGCTAATTGAGACTTCAGACATACTATCTCCTCAGTATCATTACTGATAATCACGATGTCATCAATATAGATAATGAGAAGTGTGATCTATTATAGGATTGCCTGAACAAGAGCATGTGGTCGACATTACTCTAATGGTAGCCCATTGATACAATAGCTCGTTTAAGCTGGTCAAACTAAGCTCGAGGAGATTGCTTTAACCCGTACAAAGACTGCCTCAATCTATAAACTTTTCTAACTGTTTGAACTATAGCAAAGCCAGGTAGAATCTACATATACACTTCCTTGTTGCCTAGTAAGCAACCCAAGAGGGGGGCTGAATTGGGTCTTAAAAAAAATTTAAGCTAACTTAATATTATTTGGTACAAAGCAAAGCAATCCAATTCAACAAATGTATATAAGCAAGGTACTATGATTCAAATGCATTGCTCCAAAATATAAGGGCAGTGAAAATTAAGAGCAATAAATAAAGAGTAAGGAGAGAGAGATCAAGAAATCACAAATACCAAAAGCTATAGTGGTTCGGTGCCAACTAATGCATCTACATCCACTTCCCAAGATCCCCTTGGAAATTCATTATAATCATACGATTACAGCCGATTAGTTTTCCGGGCTCACTAATCAAAATCCAACTTATTTTTACAAGGAACACAAGTCACAACCTCACTTAGTTTTATGGGCTAACCAAGAACCTAATTGGTTTTTACAAGGCTAACCAACAACCCCTTGGTTTTTCGGGCTAACAAGAACCTAAGTAATTTTGCGGGCTAACCACCAGCCTTATTGGTTTTCCAAGGCTTACTAATAACCTCACTTGGTTTTACAATAGGCTAACCAAGAACCTTTACAATAAATAAGGTTTAGAAATAAAGAACCAATGTAAGCTTTCAATAACAAAGCGAATATATCGATGTAGCTCGATGTAGAGTTGCTTTGCACTTGTTGAAGCCTTTTAAATGCCCAAGATTGAATGATTTTCAATGCTCTTGATGGCTTTAGAATGCTTGGAGGCTTCCTTTAGCTTTTTGAGTGGTTGAAACTTGAATGAATAGGAGTTAAAGCTCTTCTTTCTTCTTTTATCTCAAAACTCTTATTTTTGGTATTCAATCTCATGAGTTTAGATTTAATTTGGAGCAAATAAATACCCTCCCAAAGCCTTAAAACCGAAATCTAGCCATTACACTTGAAAAACTAGCCGTTGGGGGCATTTTGGATGAGTTCTGCGTTTGAAAAAACTAGCCGTTACTATTGCCAGAACTCCATGTATCGACACTTTCTCAGTTGAGTCGACACATAAGGTCGACACATCTTCTTCTTTAGTCGACACATAGTTCAAAAAGCTCCATTCAGATTCTCTGAAAATTTTTAATGTGTCGACACCTTCTCAGTTGAGTCGACACTTTAAGTCGACACCTTGCTTCCATGTGTCGACACTTCAGCTGCTCCTCCAACTTCTGCAAGTTCTGTGGCTTGAAAGTCTCAGGCGATGTGTTGATCCATGTATCGACATCTTGATCGACACTTCAAGTCCATGTGTCGATACTTCATCTGTGCCATTTGAAACTTTGCTACATACCGGCCTGAGTCGATACTTCATCTTCATGTGTCGACACTTCATATCATGTGTCAATACTTTGAGTCGAACTTTACTGAAAAATACACAGAAACTACTGAATTTGAGCTAGAACAAGTTTCCACTTAGCTTGGCCATCCATTGAACCATCTCTTAAGTGTCCAAGTCCTCTTTGAGCAAGCTTTTCTTTCAAACTTGGCTTCTTCAAGGTAATTGGGCTTCTTCAAATTTTGTGAGCACCTTTTTAATAAAACATACTCAAAGCAAATCATTAGTCTTCAACTTATACTTAACTATTTTGCTTATTATCAAAATCAATTAGTGGAGTCAACACTTACTTCCCCTATTATTTTGTGAAATATTCATTTATACTTAAATCTCATTAAATTACTCCCCCTTTTTGTTATCATAAAAAGGTAGGGAAACAAAGAAATCGAATAGTCAAGAAATAGCATTGAGATAATAAATTCATTTTTAAATTTCATCTCTTTTTATGTTTAAGAAATTTATTCAATTAAAAGTGAAGACATTTAGGTATAAAGCAATTCAAGATAGAACATTTATTTGCATCACAAATATAAAGATGAGGAACAACAAGATTTTCATATAAACTTAGAGTTTGTACAACAAACTGATACATAGCAAAGATAAAAGTACATATAAGCACAAAAACAAACTATCTAAAAGTACATAAAATCCTAATCCTCATCCACAGACTCATCAGAAGATGAATCGATCTCAATCAGTCCGGTATCAGTAGAAGATCGAGCTCACGGCCATCTTGATCGAAGATCTCTAAGTATGGTCCTGGTTGGCTATGAAAGGGTATGATGACCACGTCTTCTACAACGAGTATATGTCTGACCTCTGGCTGGAGCATTAAAGATAGACGCAATATCCTCCGCAGGAATAGAAGTGATCGAAACAACAACCTCACCACCATTGGAAGAGGTGTGCGATCAAAAGAAGGTCCAGAGTCAAGATGCTGAAAGTCGGGTGTATAAAACCCAAGCTCTCGAATGAGTGATGCAGTATGAAGGGTAAGAGTATCAGTAGTCTGTGAGTCAAAAGTAGGGGTCTTAACTGATGTAATAACAGGTGTATCAAGAACAGTAGTATCAGCTGTAGAATGTATCGTGTATCTACAAAAGATGTATCCACAGTGGGGGTCTTAATGATAAGTGTATGAACAAATGATGTTTCAATAACAAAAGAAACAAAATCAGGTATATCAATAATAGGTGTGTCGACAACTGGAGTAAGGATAGGAATGGGAATAGGAACTGGAGTGCGATTATCCAATTTAGAAGGAGAGAATGGAATAGGAGTCTGGGTAGGTGAGATGGATGGATCAATAACAGGGCTCGTAGGCAAGTCATCCGTCACCTCCAGAACTGGCTCTGAAGTGAGATCAGCAATATCAAATCTGTCTACATCAGTCTCCTCATCTCCATCATCATCTCCAATAACTGTATCACGAATAGTCTCATCAATTCCAATAGCAGTATCAACACCAGTATCAATATCCTCAATGTCATCGGCTGGTGCAGGAGCAGGTACATGAGTAGGAGCAGGAGCAGTATCTACAGCCGGAGTACTCGTTGAAGATCTGGACAGTGCAGAAAGAATAGTCGAGATGCCATGACTAAGTCCAATATGGCTATCTCTCATCTCAACTATGAATACGTCAAGATGCTTCCTCATGATAAATACATCTATCTCGATGCGTCTGACTCTATCCTCTAAACTATCTGATATGCCAGGAGTCTCCGTCTATGCTGGCTAAGGCTGTGCAGATGTAGAAGGATCAGATTGAGGAGCAACCGCTGGCTGTGCTGCCGTCTCAAGCTGAATCTCGCCGGGTCCAGCCTCACCTGAAAGAATCCGCTCCTCCTCTGCTGTGTCATCATCATCAGCTCGATCCTCGACCTGACCTGATATCCTGCGTGTCCACTGGCCTTGGACCAAATGATAGCCCATCCGAGGCAATGACCTGATGTCATACACATCGATGTGAAGCAATGTATGATAAGGCTCATCCTCAAAGCTGACTCCGTACTCCCGAAACAACAATGTCAGTCCCATTCCATACGGTAGGCAAAGCCTCTGGCTAGTCAACACCTCTGTAATTTGATATATCATCAGACTGTAATGCATACTGGCGTGCGTTGAACCAGTGAGACCATCACGAGCAACTCCCACTCTGTGATATAGTCGAAACATCCAGTCTTCGGTAGAAGAATCTGGGTGACGATATGGTGCAGTAGTCTCATCTCCACAGACAACCTAGATGCTGGAACAATGGCTCCCTCTGGTAGAATGTCGGACTCAAAAATGCACTGGAGATCATTAACTCGATCCATCAGATTGTCAACAATAGATCCCGTCATCGGTATATCCCATACTCTGCTCAGAATATCTAAAGAAATGGAAATATTCCATCCTCTAACCTATTCTATCCAACCATCTGCTCTGCGGGCGAGTGATCCATAAAACTCTCTCATCAGCCCAAGATAATATCTTTCACTGAGTGAACAAAAAGTGGTCAACCTAGCCTGTCGAATCCACTCTCCTATCCAAAAGTGCTGCTAGTCCACGAAAGAGAAATCAACTCGACATCCTCCAACCACTGTCTTCGAGCTCATCTGGCTAGACGGAACAAAAAGTGAATATGCAGGCGGATCTGTAGCTCTAGACTCATGTCGGGCCTTCGTCCTTCGCTCTTCCTCTTGATTTGACTGACGAGGTCGATGAACAACTTGCTTCCAAGGACCCATTGCTTAGATTCAAAGATTGGACAAGGTTTTTGGTGGAAATTTGTGTTTCTAGGATTTAGAAATCAAAAACCTAGGAAGGAATTCAACAAAAACAGCTACCAAACATCCAAATCCAAGAAAACGACGAGCAAAAGCAACGAAATGGAAGGATGAATAGTAAGGGTACCTTGCAACCTAGTGTCGGCTCGGAGGAGAAAAAATTTGGGAAAAAAATAGTTCAGAAACCCCTTAAAACTCAGTTTGCTACCGTTCATGTGTCGACTTACGCATGTGTCGACACATTTTGGTGTCGGCACATAAATGCATCGACTCAACGACTTAAAAATCAAAAAATCAAGGATTTCATAGGCATATCAAAATCAATTGAGATAAGATAATTCTAGAGTCAAATCAACAATAATTAAACATGATTTATCATGAATGAGGTCAAATTGATCTAGGTTGAGTCAAATAATGGGAAAGATTTAATCAAATGAATTGATGATCCTGAGCTCTCTTCTAATCTTACAAAACTAATCTTCTAGAAGAGGTTTAGTTAAAATATCAGTCAATTGCAATTTAGTACTAATAAATTTAAGCAAAACATCATTGTTTTCTACATGATCCCTAATAAAATGATGTCTAATTTCAATGTGATTACTTCTAGAGTGTTGAACAGGATTTTTAGTCAAGCAATAGCACTGGTATTATCACATTTAATAGAAGTTTTAGCCAACTTGATTCCAAAGTCTTCAAGTTGTTGTTTAATCCACAAGATTTGAGCACAACTTCCTGCTGCAATATACTCAGCCTTAGCCATGAATAATGCAACTGAAGTTTGTTTCTTGCTAAACCAAGATATTAAGTTCACTCCAAGAAATTGGCAAGTTCCATTAGTACTCTTTCTATCTAATCTACAACCAGCAAAATCCGTATCAAAATACCCAATCAATTCAGCAGATGAATTTATAGCATACCATAAACCAATACTAATAGTACGAAACATATATCTAATAATGTGCTTAACAGCCATAAGATGTGATTCTTTAGGTTCAGACTGATATCTAGCACACATGCAAATGCTAAACATTATATCTGGTCTACTAGCAGTTAGATACAATAAGGAGCCTATCATACCTCTATATAACTTTTGATCTAAAGATTTACTATATTCATCTTTATCAAGTCTACAAGAGGGGGTCATAGGCGTACCTATTGGTTTAGTAGTCTCCATTCCAAACTTCTTAATGATTTCTCTTGTATACTTAGCTTGGTTAATGAAGATACCATCTGTAGTTTGCTTGATTTGGAGTCGAGGAAGAAATTGAGTTCTCCATCATGCTTATCTCGAACTCACCCTACATTAGCTTAGCAAACTCTTGACAAAGAATTTCATTAGTAGCACCGAAAGTAATATCATCAACGTATATTTGTACTACTAATAAATCATTATCTTTTTTTCAAAAATATAATCTTATCAATATTTTCTCTAGAAAATTTATTTTCAATCAGAAATTTGCTGAGTCTTTCATACTATGCTCTAGGTGCTTGCTTTAATCCATAAAGTGCTTTGTATAATTAAAAACATGATAAGGATGTGCATGATTTTCAAATCCAGGTGGTTGTTCAACAAAAACTTTTTAATTATAAACCATTAAGAAAGAACTCTTAACATCCATTTGAAATAATTTGAAATTCATAAAACAAGGAAATGCTAATAATAGCATAATTGCTTCAAGTTTAGCAACATGAGCAAAAGTTTCATCAAAGTCAATCCCTTCCTCCTGATTGTAGCCTTTAGCAACTAGCCTAGCTTTATTTCTAATAACAATATCATTTTCATCTAATTTATTCCTAAATACCCATTTAGTGCCAATAATTGAAATATTAGATGATCTTTCTATAAATGTTCAAACATTATTTCTATCAAATTGAATTAATTCCTCTTGCATATCATTGATCCAATTAGAGTCTTTTTCAGCTTCTTCAAAATATTTAGGTTCTACTTGAGATACAAATGCTATATAATCACATTCATTTCTAATAGAAGCTCGAGTTCTTATCCCTTTAAATGGATCACCTAAGATTAATTCTTTAGGATGTTCATGAGAATACCTCCACTCCTTAAGTAGATCTTGATGCTTTGGAGTGTCATCTTTTTTCTCATCCTTGTCTTGATCTTCATCATTTGGTTGAGCTTGATCATTCAATGTCAGCTTCTGAAGCTTGTCAGTACCTGCATAATCATTAGATGTATCCTCTTTTCTCGAGGACTTGTTAGTACATTCTTCAAATACAACATGTACTGACTCTTCTACAATCAAAGTTCGTTTATTAAATATTCTGCATGCCCTGCTTGATGTAGAGTATCCTAAGAAGATACCTTCATCAGACTTGGCATCGAACTTTCCAAGATGATCCTTTCCATTGTTTAAAACAAAACATTTACAACCAAAAACTTGAAAATATTTCAAAGTCAGTTTTCTTTGGTTTCAAAGTTCATAAGGAGTTTTCTTTAAAATAGGGCGGATTAAAACTCGATTTAAAATATAACAGGCTGTATTAATAGCTTCAGCCCAAAAATCCTTGGCAAATCGTTTTCACAAAGCATAGTGCATCCATTTCTTCTAAAGTACGGTTTTTCCTTTCTACTATCCCATTCTGTTGAGGTGTTCTAGGTGCAGAAAAATTGTGTTCTATTCCTTTTTCATTGCAAAAGTTTTCGAAATCTTGATTTTCAAATTCAGTTCCATGATCACTACGAATACAAATGACTGAAACACCTTTTCATTTGAAACTTTTCTATAAAACTTTATAAATACAGAAAATGATTTATCTTTTTGTGCTTAAAAGAAAATCCATGTAAATCTTGAAAAATCGTCCACAATGACTAATCCATATCTCTTCCTCCCAGACTTGATGTTCTAGTTGGTCCAAAGAGATCCATATGAAATAGTTCAAGTGGCCTACTAGTAGTTACAAAATTTTTGGTTTGAAAGAAGTTTTGACTTGTTTACCAAATTGACATGCTTTGCAATTCTATCTTTTTCAAAATAAATTCAGGTAAATCTCTAACTAAATTCTTTTTGCAAAGTTTTGAAATAAGGTATATACTAGCATGCCCTAATCTTCTATGCCGTAGCCAACTAGTCTCTTCTTTAGTAGAATTCATTACAAAAAGGCATTCTGTTGGAAATTGTATCCCAAAGCCAATCACCTAGGCTGTAGGCGGTTGAACTGAGTATTGTACTCTTTATATGAATTAATAAATATTATTTTGGTAGCTTATCACATTCTGACATTTCCTGTAATGAACTCTTTTCATGTGATGAAGTTCTTAGGACTACACTGACTTCGATATAGAGAGGATATATCGAGTGGTCCTTAAAAAGGTTCACAACTAAAGGATACATTGTATTGGATGGCAATGTATCAAGTATAGGTTGTTGTGGTTCACATCGTTTGGTTGTTCTCTTGATCAAAGGGGTGTGGTGACACTGATATAATCTGCAAGTGGGATATATGATATATCATTGAACGTTACTCCGTGTAGTCCCTTTCTGCCAAAGGGATACTCACGATTGGATATGGGTATATGTGTCACTCCACCTGAGGTCATTATGGTAGCTTGCAAGCAACTCTTATACTTTGGTGCCGGACTACCCGAATTTTTAATCTGGTGACGAAAGATTTTGGGTACAGGCAAGTAATTATGGAGCAGTGGTGGACCAAGATAAAATTGACCTATCCAAATAGTTTGGATTGAATATCTCGCAGTGTTTCAATTTAGCAAATCCTCGGCAAGGGTAGTCTAGTGAGGAGTCACTGGACTTGCGAGGTTGAGACATGTTGTGGATTGACTCAGCTAGGGTTGGCAGTCTAACCCGGTCATCCTGAGCATTGGAGGTCAAAAGGATGAATTATATGGTAACCATATGCCAGAGGTTCGATTGATTGCTCATGCATCTTCGACCTATTCGGACGGGGCCATTGCTAGATGGTATCTTGTGCTAGTACTGGAATTGTTCTAGTGCTATCACCTAGGTTTGAACCTATGAGGTCACATACCATAGAGGATTACTTCCTAATCCAGGTACCGATTTGATGATTAGGAACATTCATTCGGTAACTTTGATTGGGACTGACCCAACCCAATTTGAGTCGATCATAAATTTGTTCGGATCCACAAGAAATTGTTTCTGGATGACCGGGACTTGAGCAAGCCTTGTATTAATTAGATTTTGATCTAATTGTATATTGAACCAATTTAGAATTGGTTTGGGGTTTTTAAACTGGTTTTGAACCGGCTTTGGACCCATCTACATGGTACTTAAGGGCTTGGCCGAACAGGGGATTAATGATGCCTCTTCTTCTCCCTTTCCACTCGGTTTTTTGCTGAGATTTACCACCATTAAATGGCCTTTAATTGCTGCATTTGGGAACGAATTTGATTCGTTCGGTTACCTGCCACCCCTTGGTATTCCCAGCTAGTCTCTTCCGCTCCTTTTAACCACCAGTTACTTGTTCACACTGCTATAAAATTCTGGGTAGCCGTAAAATGAAAAAGATAATTCTTCTTAAGAGAGCTTCCACCGGTGTTATTTGGCCCTGGGTTTTGGTGAGTGATTGGGAGAGAATAACCTTCTTGATCCCTGTTATTGCTGGTGCTCATAGTGTGGAAGGAAATCTGTTTTGGAGAAAACTAATTTCAGAACTTGGAGTTCTGTTCTTTCTTCCACCCCTCACCGTTTGAAGGCTTCTGGTGACTAGCATTGCGCGAGAACCCAGATCAGGCGAACCCTAGGCGTGTCCCCCCTCTAGAGGGTGTTCCCATCAGCACCTGAGAGCCTTCGGATCGCCATTGCTATGGTTTTGCTGTTCTGTTTTTGGGTTGTAGGAACTTTTGTTGTAGCATTTGGAAGAGAGAGAAAAGTTCCAAACATTGGATGATCCAAAGGCTATCCATTAAAGCAAGTTCAATCAAGTATTTCCCTTGCTGTTGCTGCTGGTGAAGAGATCAAAGTGTGGCCATTTGGTTTGGGTTTTGCTGTTCTTGGAGAAGAGCTAAAACCAACATTCCAAAAGGTGCTGGAAGAAGAAGACATGAATAAAGTTATTCCTGCTATTCCAGCAATCACCATGTTATTCCTAGTTTATTTCAAGCAGGAATAAAGTATGATTTCTGATTTATTTTTCGTACATATATAGATCTGGATTTATTAAATTATTTATAAATATTACATGCCCTGTTTCATGCCTGTACATGCATCTTGTATATGCTAGACTTGTACGGAGTAGGTGTTTTCCGCAGTTGTTTTAAAATTGTTTTAAAATACTTACCTGCTCCCTACGCTGTTGCATGCTTAGTGTAGGCACTCGCAACCCGCATTTTCTTTCACATTCTCCATTAAGCAAAGATAGATCATCTAGGTCTATCAAATAAATATTTCCATGCCTTTTTCCAATGAATTGTATTTCATTTATATCCGGACTAGTAATCATGCAATATGATGATTTAAAAATTACTTGAAAATCTTTATCACAAAACTGATTGATGCTTAAAAGATTATGTTTCAAATCATCTACTAAAAGTACATACTAATACTACTAGAAGGAGTTATGTGAACCTTATCAATACCAATGATTTTTCCTTTACCATTATCACCGAAGGTCATACTCCCCTCATTCAAAGCTTCAAGAGAAGTGAATTGCTTCACATCTCCAGTCATGTGCCTTGAGCAACCACTGTCAAGATACCAAACTTTTTTGCTTTCCTAGGTTGCAAGACACACTTGCAATAAAATTAAGCTTTGTTTTTAGGTACCCAAGCCAACTTGGGTCCTTTAGGGTTAGCATTCAAAATGGTTCATTTTGGAACCCACATTTTACCAAAAGAAATGATTTTTCTAAAATTACATTGATATGATTTATGACCTAGCTTTTTGTAAGTAAAACAAGTAATGCTAGATGATGCAGATACAAAAAAGTTTTTAAGATATTTTTGTTGCCTTTGTGGTTTATATCCTAAAACTGCCTTACTAAAAACTGCTCTTTGATTGTTTAAGAGTAAATTAACTTTATTGAACTATAAGTAAATTTGTCACAAAAGGTTTTATCTTTTCAAGTTCATTTTTGTATTTAGCATTTTCAAGTTCTAAATCCTTGTTTTCATTAAAAGATCATTGTTAGAAATAACATTTTTTGGTCTTTTCAAAACTTTGTTTTCCATAGACAAAGTATTGTTCTTCTTTTCTAAAATATCTAATTTAGATTTCAAAGAACTAACATCATTAAGTAAAGAGTTGTTTTCAAAAGAAAAACTGTTTGCATGCTTTTTCAATTTCTTATTTTCAGATAAAACTAATTTATATTCATGCATAAACTCTTCAAAATCATTTCTAAGTTCATCAAAAGTGAAATCAATTTCAGTGTCAGAACTTACATTATCATTGTCCTGATATGCCATGAAGCAGAGATTTGCAACTTCAGTCTGCTCTTCTTCTGAACTGGAGTCTTCGCTGTCACTCCAAGTGGCCATCATTGCTTTCTTCCTTAATTTCTTTCTTGATTTCTTGAGGAGAGGACATTCGAACTTGTAATGTCCTGGCTTCTTGCACTCGAAGCATATAGGAATTTCCTTATCCTTTTTTCTTTTTCTTTCTCTTTCTCTTTTCCTTTTTCCTTGGATTGATACTTCTTTTTGTAAGGAAATTTCCTCCTCTTCATGAATCTTTTAAACTTTCGTGCAAGGAGGGCTTCTTCACCTTCTTCTTCCTCTTCATCTTTAGACTTATCAATTGAGGATTCTTCTTGTATATTTGACTTGAAAGCAATCCCCTTCTTCTTCTTGTCCACGTCCATAGATTTTTGTTTGAGATTGAGCTCATAGGTCATGAGCGATCCCACTAGCTACTCAAGAGGTAGCTTATCCACATCCTTTGCTTCTTAAATTGTGGTCACCTTCGGATCCCATGATGTTGGAAGTGACCTAAGAATTCTATTCATAAGATCAGCATTAGACATGACTTTACCAAGACTTCTCATACCATTAACTATATTAGTGAATCATGTATACATATCAGTGGTAGATTCATTTGGTTCCCTCCGGAACATCTCATATGTATGCACTAACATATTAACCTTAGTGTTCTTTACTTGATTGGTACCCTCATGGGTAACTTCAAGTGTATCCCATATTTTTTGGCAGACATGCATGTAGATATCTTATTAAATTTACTAGGATCTAATACACAATAGAGGAGATTCATGGCCTTTGCATTAATTCATATAGATATCCTATTATATTCATCTTAGTTTCGGGATGGAAACACCATTAACCACTACCAAAGGAAAATGAGGACCCTTATCTACCACTTTTCATAAATTTTAATTAATAGAATGCATATAAATTCTCATCCTAGTTTTCCAATAAGTATAATTTGTTCCATTGAAAAATGGAGGTCTATTTGAGACTTGTCCCTCATTACACTAGTCCCAATTGGGGTTGCCATGATCTTTACTCAAGGTGGTAAAGCCTATACACTGAGAACAGGGCTCTGATACCACTTGTTGCCCAGTAAGCAACCCAAAAGGGCGGGTGAATTGGGTCTTAAAAAAAAATTAAGCTAACTTAATATGATTTGGCACAAAGTGAAGCAATCCAATTCAACAAATGTATATAAGCAAGGTACTATGATTCAAATGCAATGCTTCAAAATATAAGTGCAGCAGAAATTAAGAGCAATAAATAAAGAGAAAGGAGAGAGAGATCAAGCAATCACAAACACCAAAAGCTATAATGGTTCGGTGCCAACTAATGCACCTACATCCACTCCCAAGATCCCTTGGGAATTCATTATAATCACATGATTACAGCCGATTAGTTTTTCGGGCTCACTAATCAAAACCCAACTTGTTTTTACAAGAAACACAAGTCACAACTTCACTTAGTTTTACGGGCTAACCAAGAACCTAATTGGTTTTCACAAGGCTAACCAACAACCTTCCTTGGTTTTCCGGGCTAACCAAGAACCTAAGTAGTTTTGCAGGCTAATTACAAACCATATTTGTTTTGCAAGGCTTACAATAACCTCACTTGGTTTTACAATAGGCTAACCAAGAACCTTTACAAGAAATAAGGTTTAGAAATAAAGAACCAATGTAAGCTTTCAATGACAAAGCAAATATGTCGATGTAGCTCGATGTAGAGTTGCTTTGCACTTGTTGAAGCTTTTGAATGCCCAAGATTGAATGATCTTCAATGTTCTTGATGGCTTTAGAATGCTTGGAGGCTTTCTTTAGCTTTTTGAGTGATTGAAACTTGAATGAATAGGAGTTAAAGCTCTTCTTTCTTCTTTTCTCTCAAAACTCTTTTTTTTGGTATTCAATCTCATTTGTTTAGATTTGATTTGGAGCAAATAAATACCCTTCCAATGCCTCAAAACCGAAATCTAGCCATTACACTTGAAAAACTAGCCATTGGGGGCATTTGGATGAGTTCTGCATTTGAAAAAACTAGCCATTACTGTTGCCAGAACTCCATGTATCGATACTTTCTCAATGAGTCGATACATAAGGTCAACACATATTCTTCTTGAGTTGACACATAGTTCAAAAAGCTCCATTCAGATTCTCTGGAAATTTCAAATGTGTCGACACCTTCTTAGTTGAGTCGACACTTTGAGTCGACACCTTGCTTCCATGTATCAACACTTCAGCTGCTCCTCCAACTTCTACAAGTTCTGTGGCTTGAAAGTCTCAAGCGATGTGTTGATCCATGTGTCGACACCTTGAGTCGATATTTCAGGTCCATGTGTCGACACTTCATCTATGCCATTTGAAACTTTGCTGCGTACCGGCTTGAGTCGACACTTCATCCTCATGTGTCGACACTTTGAGTCGACACTTTACTGAAAAACACATAGAAACTGCTGAATTTGAGCTGGAACAAGTTTCTACTTAGCTTGGCCATCCATTCAACCATTTCTTAAGTGTCCAAGTCCTCTTTGAGCAAACTTTCTTTCAAACTTGGCTTCTTCAAGGCAATTGGGCTTCTTCAAATTTTGTGAGCACCTTTTCAAAAAAAACACACTAAAAGCAAATCATTAGTCCTCAACTTATACTAACTATTTTGCTTATCATCAAAATCAATTAGTGGAGTCAACACTCCTTCTGAAGTTCTCTATGCAAGAATGCATTCTTTACATCTAGTTGGTATAGGTCCCAATCAAAGTTAGCCACACATGAGATAATGGTTTTAACAGTATTCATCTTTGCCACAGGAGTGAAAGTCTCATCGTAATCAATCCCATATATTTGTGTAAAGCCTCTAGCTACCAATCTTGCTTTGTAACATTCAATAGTGCCCTTCGGAGTTTGCTTTATAGTAAATACTCACTTACAACTAACTACTGCTTCTCTGCTAGTAGAGATACAAGGTCCCATGTCTTATTCTTCTCCAAAGCTCTCATTTCTTCCAACATAGCTTCTTTCCATCGAAGATCTCTTTTTGCCATCTTCTAGTCATTAGGTATAGATATAGAATGCAATGAGACTACGAAACTATTATATGAGGGAAACAAAAAATAATAAGATACAAAGTTAGAAATATTACCATACTATAAGAACGATTAGCATAATGAGGAACTTTTTGCAAACAATAGATAACTCGGAAGGAGAATCAATATGGGGTGCATTAGAGGGATCATAAATATTACTACTCATCCTAGAGAGAGACAAGGATGAAGGAGATGAAGCTGGAATAGGAAATGAAGACTTGGATTCTAGGGAATGCATATGGCTGCTCTCTAGAATGCATGTAGGGTTGCTCTCTAATTGGAGTAATAAAATAATTTGGAAGGTCATCATCCCTTTAGTTAATATTAGGAGCATTAGAAATAGGTGTTGGGAATTGTATCCCAAAACTAATCGTTTAGGCTATAGACGGTTGTGCAACTCATGTATATGTATAAATTATTGAATTGAATAAAAAGTTTATTCTGGTTGTTCATCACATGTCATCTTTCTAATTGAACTCTTGTGTGATGATGTCCTTTGAGCTACCTTGTATACGATATAGAGTGGATGCCATCGTATAGTTCATAAACTATTTCGTGACCAAGGATACTTGTTTTCAGGACAATGGTGTATCGAGAGTAGGTCGTTGATGTCATATCTATTGTTTGTCCTCTTAACCAAGTAGCATGGAGATACTGGTATAACATCAGGTGTTGTGTTTGATACTTCACTAAACGGACTCTCATGCAAGATTCTCTTTCTCTGCCGAGGAGGAGTCATGCATTAGAATATGGATATGAATTATTCTCTGACTTGAGATCACTATGGCAGCTTGCGAGTAACTCACTGTGCTTAGGTGTCGGACTACCCATATTTCTAATATGGTGATGAAAGTTAGCTGAGTACAGTCAAGTACTTGCATAGCGATAGTAGGATCGAGATAGGATTGACCTCTCCAAATGGTTTGGATTGAATGCTTAATAGCCGCAATTGGAAAGACCTTGGCCAGGGCATTCCTTGTAAGGAGTTATAGGGATTCTTTGTTTGAGACATATTGAGATGGACTTATTAGGGTTGGACAGTTTAACCCTATGTCATCCGGAGTATTAAGAGGTTCAAGGAATAAGTTCAATGCTATTCCATATTCAACAGGTTCATGTTGCTCTGCAACCTTTAACCTATCCGGATGTCAAATGTCACTGATAAATAGCGATGCAGAATATGCTTGGTCCGCTAATGTGACTTCGGCTCTTTGGCTTGAGCTATGACTCCAGTGCTGTCACAATACAGCAGAATAGGTCCATCCAAGGAAGGTGCCACTCCCAGCTTGCCTAGGAACATCTGCAATCACACAGCCTCCTTTGCTGTATCCGATGTTGCAATATACTTTGCCTCGCAAACAGAATCAGCCACTATATACTGCTTGGAACTTTTTCAGCAGACAGCTTCACCATTAAGGATAAACACAAAACCAGACACACTTTTGCTATCATTTCTATCTGACTGAAAACTAGAGTCAGTGTACCCCACAATTTTTAAGTCAGAATCTTCATAAGTAAGCCATTGATATGGGTCAAACTGGTATTTGCTCACTTCTCCTAGTGATTATGCAATGTCTAGTCTAGTACATAGCATTGCATACATAATAGAACTCACTACCGAGGCTATAGAATCCTACTCATACACTCTCTTCCTCAGGAGTTGTTGCACAATCCTTCTTGGAAAGAGTAATTCCACGAGCTATCAGAAGATAGCCCTTTTGGAATTCAGCAACTGTTTAGCATAAAACCATAAACTCCCCTCATTAATGTCCACAATATTACAGCGATCAATGAAGTAGTTTCAGTTTTTGCCAAAACCCATCAATCAAGTTGACTCGACCATTCGAGTCAACTCCACTCAAGTCAACTCATCTAGATGAGTCAGCTCAAACACAGTTTGACAACATCTTGTCAAACTAGTCTAGAACAATTTCCAATCATTCGCATGCCAACAAAACAAGAAGAAACCTCGGTGTGTGACCCTATAGGTTCAAACACTAAACTGGTAGCATGGAAACATTTCTAGTAATAGCCAAAGTCACCATCTAGCAATGACATCCAGTGTCCGGATAGGTTGAAGGTTGCAGAGCAACATGAACCTATCGAATATGGAATATCATTGACTTATTCCTTGAACCTCCTAATGCTCCAGATGGCATAGGGTTAAACTGCCCAACCCTAATCAGTCCATCTCAATATGTCTCAAATAAAGAACCCTATAACTTCTTACAAGGAATGCCTTGGCCAAGGTCTTTCTCAATTGAAGCATATTAAGCATTCAATCCAAATCATTTGGAGAGGTCAATCCTATCTCGATCCTACTAGCACTATGCAAGTACTTGACTGTACCTAGCAACCTTGCATCACCGGATTAGAATCCGATAGTCCGGCACCTAGGCACAGTGAGTTGCTTGGAAGCTGCCATAGTGATCTCAAGTCAAAGAAATAATTCTTGTCCACATTCTAATGCAAGACTCCTCTTCGGTAGAAAGAGAATCTTGCATGAGAGTCACGTTCAGTGAAGTGTCAAACATAATAACTGATGTCATACCAGCATCTCCATGCTACTTGGTTAAGAGGACAACCAATAGATATAACATCAACGACCTACTCTCGATACACCATCATCCTAAAACAAAGTATCCTTTGGTTGCGAACTAGTTTATGAACTATACAATGTATCATCTCTATATCGCATACAGGTAGCTCAAAGGACATCATCACACAAGAGTTCAATTAGGAAGATGACATATCATGAACAACCAGAATAAACTTTTTATTCAATTCAATAATTCATATACATATCATGAGTTGCACAAACGTCTATAGCCTAGACGATTGGTTTTGGGACACAATTTTCAATAACTCCTACTTGGACTAAAGCCAATCGGAACAGAATCTAATTTCCATCTTTCATTTGAGTCATCGAACTCTTGAATTCCAATGACTTTAGTGAAGGGGTCAGCCAAGTTTTCCTTTCCATCGATCTTTAGAAGCTCGATGTCACATCGTTCAATGATCTCCTGGACAAAGTGATAACGATACATAATATGATTGGTCTGCTGATGTAACTTCAGCTATTTGGCTCGAGCAGAAGAGCTGACTTGAAGAACTTGCTTGAGCAGAAGAGCTAACTCGAAGAGTTGGCTCGAGCATAAGAGCTGACTCGATGGGAAATCTATGTTCTAGAAGAGCCGACTTGAGCAGAAGAGCTGACTCGAAGAGTTGGCTCGAGCATAAGAGCTGACTCAATGAAAAATCTATATTCTAGAAGAGCCAACTTAAAGAGCCGACTCGAGCAAAAGAGCCGACTCGACCAGAAATGTGTGTTCTGGAAGAGCTGACTCAATCTGCAAGAGCTGACTTGACCTGAAAACTATGAAATAGTAATTTTAAGCTTCCAATTTTTATGAAATTATTTCATTTCATTTTGAAAATGTTTCAAATAGTGTGATACACTTAATTAAGAATTAATGTATAATTTTAAGATTTAGGATATGATTCTAATCTTAAGTCATGATTCATAAATCATGGGTTGATTGGATTAGCTAGAATTGGATCCTTAAATGGATTAGACCTAGATTTAGATGAATGGATTAAATAGAGAAAAGACTAATCAAATTGAATTAGGTCTCTCCTCTATAGATCTCTCTAATAGTTAGTTAGATCAGTCCATACATCTAAATGGACTTGATTCGTCGCTTTGTGGTGAGCCCGGATCTTTAAGTTAGTCTGATTGAGTCTGGTAAACCATTAGTGTTTAGGTAAGTTTGACAGTTATGATCAAGTTCTTTGGGGCTAACTCCTACCTGGCCAACTCATGGCTGGTGTCTAAGGCAAGAGGCTTACTTGGCATAACCCATCCTTTGATCTTACTTACCTGGCTAATGTTGTGAATCATATCAGATTAGACTATCTATTGATTTGAGTTGACCCATGTCAACTAAGGTTGATCAGTCTGACTGGTTTATAGGTGCCCATGGACCAAATGATCTAGAAACCCTCATAAGTGTTTGGTGGGAGTTTTCTTGATCAATGTCCATGTCTCCCTCTCAAATGTCACACAAATTGAAATCCTCTAAATATTATTGGTTCATAAAAAGACTACGTTATGAGATAGCCTAAGTCTTAGCCCACCCATTAAGTTGGCTTGGCAATGAGTCCTAAAGTTGGATGATCATCGACAGTTCCAAAGAACAGGTGGTCATAGGCGAAGGAATTGCCATTCAACCATATAATGGCTCAGTGCGACTATCTTAACACGTGGTCAGGTCGGCCAGCCCAAGTCGGGTCTGATCATGGGTTAGTTAGAATCATTGAATTTAATCATTTAATGCTTGGATCTAACTAGGACCTTTAATAGATGCCCAAAAGCCGATTGTTAGGACCCCTGGGGCAAAATTGGTGATGACACCTACACAAAATTTCGAGAACTCACGGTGGATCTCGTAAGGAAGATCCAGACTCTGACCATCCAGCAAATGCACCCAGTAATTGTTTTCGCGGTTTTAAAGTATGAATTTTCTTTTTCCAACCATCAAGAGAAGCTAGCAAAGGAGGAAAATTTTCCCATTTTAAGCATGTGTGATACATTTCTTAAGCCAACAAGGAAAGGAAAAGTTTTTGTGTTTGTAAAAGCAAGAGCATGCAACCACGTGCAGCAACCCCGGCTTTCAGATTCCCCAGCTTTCAGATGTTTTTCATGCCTCTTTGACCCATTTCAAATTCCAACTAATATTTATATAGAGGGTCTCTGAGCTGTTCTTGACCTATAATTCCCATGGTTTTCTCTTGCATTAACCCAAGGAACTAAGATTAGATGAATGAAATCTGCTGGATTTTTTTCTCTAGTGCCTTTGCTACAATTGTAACAGGGAGGGTGTGAGGTTCTAAAGGGTGCCTTCGTTGCATTGCAACTCGAGGATTGTTGATCGTCTGCTTGAAGGAAAGAAGGCTGACGAACTGCAAGAAGTGGTGATTTTCGATTCCTGCTTTTACAATTTAAAACAAAGACGGGGTGCGAGAACTGGAGGGGTCTGGCGGGATACGTTGCATGCCACAAGGAACGAGCGGTGAGATGTGAGGCTGTGTTGTGATGTATCGCTTCCCCCCTATTTCCTTTTCTTTGTGCCATGCCCTATGATTCTTCGTCCATCCATTTATCCCTTGAGGATACGCCCCCCTATCATCCATTCCATCATCCATAATCTCACCGCCGTGCTCCAGAAGATCGAAGATTTCAAGGTCTTTCTCCGGTAACGATCCCCCGAAGGAACCTTGCCAACATACATTTAGCACGATGCCACCCGTTGAGCAGCTGATATTGATCATCTAGGCCGCATCTTCCCAGGAAGAGTGACCCTAGTGCTTGAGATTATTTATTTACTGTTGTGTCATTTTACCTCACCTCCTTATCCTCAGATCTGTTTTATTAACTGTTTGCATGTCCTAGATCGGGGATTTCTCAATCTCTGAGTCCTGGGTCTATTATTCTGCTCACTTAATTTTGGGGTTCCAGCATGAGAGTTTTATGAGATGATACCTTCCTTAAGTTGTTTTCTATCATCTTTGCTTGTCATGAGTCTCAATTTAATCAGATTTAAGGGTGATTTTCTTTGCATTGCATCTCTCTCATTTTCATGCCATCCTAGTCCATAGGTTCCCCATAAAAAATGAATACTAGGAATTACTTGGAGAAGTAATTGGTATTGTACCTATCTTTAGATGCATTTAGGTTGGCCGCCAAAGTCGGGCTCATATGTAGTCTATTGGATCCTAGTACCCGCTAAAGGATAAATATTATTCTTCGGATTAGAGTGTAGAGGCTACCAGTCTGAATAAAATAGTGAAAAAAACCTTTAGACTAAAATCTATGTCTTAGGATTTTTAAAATAATTCATATACTTATAGGTCTTGTTCACTTCTTTCAGATAATGTCTACCACTTTGTCGCTCTGGTCATTATTAGATAATGACAAACAGTTTGGACCCAACTTCGATAGCTGGTATCGAAAACTCAGGATAGTCCTGGAGCACCGAGCAGATCCTCTATGTGATAACGGATCCAGCACCTGAGATCCCAGCACCCAATGCTTGTGGTACTATCAGGGACACTTACCAGAAGTGGATCTTTGACCATACCATGGTGCGTGTATAATGTTGGTTGTGATGAATGATGAGTTCAGTTGCAAGTTCGAGGAGGCCCAGCTAGAAGAGATTCATCAAATTTGAAGGAATCTCTTTTGGCACTTCGGATGATATGGAGAGATACCGGATCTCTTCCGCCATCTATAACATGCGTATGTGTGATGGAGCTTCGGTGACTAATCATGTAATGTACATGATCGAGTTATTTGAGTTTTTGGGCAAACTCGAATGTCCTTTACACGAGCAGCTCCACAAGGATGGGATTCTGAATTCTTTGCCCCCTTCCTACCAGGTCTTTCTTGATAATTTTAGAATGAATATGCTTGCAGTAAACTATCATGAGATGTTAGGGTTACTACAGACTTATGAGAGAGACCACAACCACAATAAGGGGTTAGTGAATATGGTGGGGAGGTTCTGGAGTAGGACATCGTCCCTTTGGGAAAGGAAGAAGAAGAAAAAGAATAAGAATGTGCTTAGTGCTGGGCCAAGTCAGACTAGGAGGGTAAAAGCTGACAAGAGTCAGGCAGAGTGCTTCTTCTGCAAGAAGCTGGGTCACTGGAAGCAAAACTATTCTGCTTACCTTGTAACTCTGGACCTAAACAGGCCATGGAAGGGAAAGCAGCAAGGTCTTGCTGGCCAAGGTATTTATATGATAAATTCTTGTAGTTTCTCTGTTTATGATACTATTAGTTGGGTATTGGATACCGGAGTCCTTACCACATTTGCAATTCTTTGCAGGGATTTCAAGTTAGTAGCAGATTCGAAAGCGGTGAGAGGTTCCTGACTATTGGGAATGGAAGTCAAGCTCTAGTTCTGGCATTGGAAACTATTTCTTTGTATTTTGAATCTTGTACTATCATTCTTAATGAATGTCATTTTGTCTTTCCTTTTAGTAAATATCATTTCTCTAGGCCTGTTGGCAAATGATGGTTATGAATTATCAATAAAGAAAGATATTTGCTACATTACTTTGAATGGTTCTAATATAATGAATGGACAATTGAAGAATGGCGTATATGTACTGTCATAGCCTGTTACTATATTGTACACTGCTAATAAACATCCTAGGATAGATAAGGTCAGTGATATTTATCTATGGCACTGTAGGTTAGGTCATATAAACAAGAACAAGATAAATAAGTTAGTATGAGAAGGTCTCCTAGACTCATTGAGAGTGAATCCTTATCGACTTGTGAATCTTGTCTTCTTGAAAAAATGACCAAGCCACCTTTTACTGGAAAGGGTGAAAGAGCTAGTGATATTTTAAGTCTAATACATACTGATATATGTGGACCTATGAATATCAGTGCAAGAGGTGGATATAGTTTTTCATTACATTTATAGATGATCTTTTGAGATACGGTTATATCTACCTCATGAGACATAAATCTGACGCATTTGAAATGTTCAAACGTTACCATAATGAAATTAAAAATAAACTAGGAAGTTTATTAAAACTCTTCGATCAGATCGAGATGGTGAATATATTTATGGTGAGTTTCTGACTTATCTTGAGGAGAATGAAATTCTCTCTCAATGGACCCCTCTTGGGACATCTCAGTTAAATAGTGTGTCTGAAAGGAGGAATCGAACTCCGTTGGACATGGTTCGATCCATGATGGGCTTAGTTAGTTTGCCTAAATCCTTTTAGGGATTTGCTCTAAAGTCGGCATCCTACCTTTTGAATAGGGTTTCATAAGTCTATTGACAAAACACCGTATGAGATATGGACTGGATGGAAGCCGACTCTCTCACCTTCGGTTTGGGGGTGTCTGGCATATATCAAATGTTTGGAGACAGATAAACTAGGACCTAAGTCTGATAGATGTCTTTTTGTTGGGTATCCTAAAGAATCCAAAGGATATTATTTCTATCTACCTAGGGAGCAAAAGTTGTTTGTCAGTCTTAAAGTAACCTTTTTAGAAAGGGAGTACCTTGGTGAAGGCACTCATTCTACTGAGATTGAACTTGGAAAAGTTCAACATATAGAAGAACATTCTCACTCTAAGGCCACTATAGAACTGGATTTGATTAGATCAAATCCGGAACCCATAGTGCAACCATTAAGGAGATCTGGTAGAGTACCACGTCAACTAGATAGATACTGCGGTTTCTTGGTCCAGGATGGTGATCTTGTTGAACTCGATGAGAACAACGAGGATCCAATCACCTATATAGATGCAATGACAAGGTCTGATTCTAAGTCATTGCTAGGAGTCATGAAATCCGAAATGGAGTCCATGGAAATCAACAATGTATGGACATTGGTTGCTCTACCTAAGGGATAAAACCCATTGGGTGTAAATGGATCTTCAAGTGGAAGCGGGACGTAGATAGGCAGGTGGAGACCTATAAAGCCCGTCTGGTTGCCAAGGGATATCATCAGCATTATGGTATTGATTATGATGAGACATTTTTTTCTGTGCAATGCTCAAGTTCATTCGGATTATGCTTGCTTTAGCAGCATATTTAGATTATGAAATCTGGCAAATGGATGTCCGAATAGCTTTCCTAAATGGTGAGCTAGAAGAGGAGCTGTATATGATGCAACCTAAAGGGTTCGCATCCATAGATGAGTCTAAAGTGTGCAAGCTTTAGAGATCCATCTATGAATTAAAGCAAGCTTCTCGGAGTTGGAACATGTGCTTTGATAAGTGTATCAAGACGTATGGCTTCATTAGGAACGGAGAAGAACCTTGTATATATAAATGCATAAATGGTTCTGTAGTTGTATTCTGTTTTGTTTGTGGATGACATTCTCCTAATCGAGAATGACATTCCAGCATTACAAGGAATAAAGGTCAGGTTTTCATCTCAATTCTTTATGAAAGACTTGGGAGAAGCCTCATTCATACTGGGTATAAAGATCTATTGAGATAGATCTAAGAGGCTTCTGGGACTGTCCCAATTTATATATATGATATTGTGCTAAAACGATTCAGCATGAAAAATTTCAAAAGGGGCTATCTTTCGATAGCTCATGGAATTACTCTTTCCAAGAAGGATTGTACAACAACTTTTAAGAAAAGAGAGCATATGAGTAGGATCTCATATGCTTCGGCGTGGGTTCTATTATGTATGCAATGCTATGTACTAGACCAGACATGGCATACTTACTAGGAGTAGTGAGCAGATACCAGTCTGATCCAGGTGAAGCTCATTGGAAAGTTGTTAAGAACATCCTTAAGTATTTGAGAAATACTAAGGACCAATGACTTATTTATGGAGATTCTGACTTAAAACTTGAGGACTACACTGACTCCAGTTTTTAGTCAGATAGAAGATGATAGCAAAAGTATGTCTGGTTTTATGTTTACCCTTAACGGTGGAGCTGTCTGCTAGAAAAGTTCCAAGCAGCATACAGTGGCTGATTCTATTTACGAGGCAGACTATATTGCAGCATCGAATGCGGCAAAGGTGGCTGTATGGTTGCGGAAGTTCCTTGGCGAGCTGGGAGTGGCACCTTCCTTGATGGACCTATTTTTGTGTATTATGACAGCACCAGAGCCATAGTGGTGGGGACAACAGGATTAGACACAGATCCCTGGATCCCATATGGTTTGATAGTCATTTGTCAAAGTTTTGAAAGTTTTGTAATCAATTAAGATTGAGCCTGTAATAAATGAGGTGTAGTTGTGATTTGTCTCAACCCTCACCTAGTCAGTATTTTGAGTCCTGTACATCAATTATGAGTCCAGTATGAGCCCGATTTTTGTACAAGAGAGGAGGTCACCCTATTTTGGAGTTTCACCAGGCCACATCCAGGAGTCAGAGGCCGCTACATCAGTCAATTAGATCTTGTATGACAACCCAGGATCCAAGATGCTTCAAGAAATCCTAATTCTTTCTGGATGTCCTCCAGATGCTCAGATTCCAGTCCAGATGCCAGAACATATTTCCAAACCAGGACATCCATGATTCCAAAGGTCTCTCTACATCCTAGCCCAAAGAAATCAAGTCCAAGTGCCAAGACCAAGCCCTAAAGAAGCAAGATTTCATGGAATATTCCTGCTATCAGGCTACTAGGCCACCCCAGCTTCCAAGGCCCAAACCCATGCACCCAAGCTCCTTTGGGCCAACCCCTTGCTGCTCTTAAAGGCCCAAACACCCCCCTAGGCATCCTTGAAGTTTTGACCATGTCCAAAGAGGTTTGACCAAGTCCAAGTTGAAGAGAAGAAGGAAAAGACCAAGTTTATTCCTAACCTAGTTGGGATTTCTAATCTTTTTAAGCTTTGTAATTCTAACATAGCTAGGAAAGGACTTGTATTCCAATTTGGAAGAGGACTTGTAACCCAGTGTGTGACCCTAGTTAAAGGGCATGGGAACTTTATAAATACTCCACCCCTCTCCCTCTTGTAAGCAACTTTTATTCAAGATATCAAAACCCTGGTGAATTTATTTTAAGCTTGCGAGATTGTGTTACTTTGTTTTTTTGGTTCTTTGGTTTGTGTTTGTGTTTCCTTGCTATCCTAGCATCATTCCATGCCCTATCTCACTACCATCCAAGCCTTCACACGTCCAAGAAAGAGTGCCCTAGGCCACCAAGCAAGGAGATCTTCAACAAGCTTCACACAGCCCAACTTCTAATCCCTAACATAATTCCTTCTAAACCTAGTTTCCTTTCCTTTTCTTACTTACTATTTTGATTGACCCTTGATGTTTTGCAGGATCCTGAGGTGTTTCACCTCCCTAGAGGAGGCTTTCTTTGCATCTAGAACCATCCAAATCAGCCATCTGATCAAGGAAATTGAACTTCATCATCCATACTCCAATCAGAGTGCTGTGTGATCTCTTCATTGAAAGTTTTTCAAATCATTGATTGGTAACATCCTTCCCTTCTTTAAATTTCTGATTTGATAAAGATTAGCTATCCTAATCCGGGAGTTTCTCAATTCTTAGATCCTTGAATTTATTATTTTTCATGAGTTTGCCTGCGATATGATGATTCTATGCATTACTATTCTTCTTTCTAGTTCTTACTTTTATTTGAGAATTTAGCCTATAAATCTAAATTATAAAAATCACAAAAACTGGTTTACCATTTTTCCTACATGATTAGCAATCTTAGAGTCATCCCGCATCATTTTGGTATCAGAGCGGGTTTAGGATAGCTTGCATCTGCATCAGAATCACAAACCCTAATTTTTTTTTATCCTATGCACTGCATTAGGTTCGTGTTTTTCATCTGATTTCATCCACCTAGGATTTTATTTTTCCATGAAATTTGCATGCATTGTTATTTGTTTAGTCCTCTATTTTATCATAATTTTTAATTAATTTTATAAAAAACCTAAGTCATTAAAACTCGGCATATTAGAAACTCTAACAAAAATTCTAATATTTCTGCTGCAGTCTGAAATCCCTAGGATTTGCATTATCATTTGATTTTTGTTCTATATGAATTTGGTACGTAGAATCATCACGGTCCATTCTCTTCTCTGAAATTTTTTTGATTTTTCTTTACATCGAAATTTGTGTTAAACTCTGCATCAGTTGAAACCCTAATATCTTATATTCTGCTATTTCTGCATTTTGATTCAACCTAACCTAATCAACTTCCAAACCCCCCAATCCCAAGCCAAATTTTGTTTGCTAACCCCAGTAAACTTAAACTTAACTTGGCATATCATAAATTAATTAAAATTATTTTATTTTTTGCTATGTTTTAGATTGCATCAGGACCATTGAATGTTCATCATCTTTTAATCTAATCTTAAAGGCAATCAATATAACATCAGGGCAGGAGGTCATAGCCTGTCCTGGGCCCAAAACAACCATCCAGCATTTCTACCCAAGATTAATTAAAATTAATTAGACTTAATTTGCCCTAATGGGCTAGGTGACACCCAACAGGTCAGGTCTGAGCTATGTGGGCCAACTAGTGCATTTAATCCTGTGGCTATTACTGAAATCTGGTGTCTAAGGCTGAGGGTCCAGAGTCAAACGACCTAAGTGGTGTTGTGGTTTTTAATTGGGTCCCTGCTAAAGTAGGGGGGCTCCCACACTCCCACCCTCTACCTGGCCAGAGGAGGATTAGCTACTGGGTTAAGTGTAAGTTGAGCTGACCCACCCAGTTTTGGCTCTAGGTCTAGGAAACCCTAGATTAAGCTAACCTATTTTGCATGCTTGGCTACACCTTTCCATTCTGATTGCTTGATTGAGTGTATGACCACTAGATTAGGAACCCAATATCATAAGACTAAACCCCAAACCAACTCAGCCATGGATTCCAATTTTGAAGCCATCATGAACCTGCTTGCCTAGTTAACTACCCAAATGAACCAAGCCAATAACCAATCCTAAAACCAGTTTGCCCAACTAAACCAATCCAATGCCCAAATTAATGCTAAACTTGACCAAACCAATTACCAGATAACCCAATTGATCCAATCCCAAAATCAAATGAACCATAGATTCAACCAAATGACCCAAACGAACACCCAAACAATTGATAGACTTAATCAATTAACCCATAGGATTGATCCATTAGATGACCAAGTAGGAACCCTAGGCAAGAACCATAGAGCTGAACCTCATGAACCTATAGTCCATACGAATCAACCTAGTGCCAATCAGTTTTCTCCTTGTCACCCTAATCCCATAGGATTAGTATCCCTAGAGATGAACCAAGTATTAATCAAAATTTCTTTAGTCAACCCCTCTTACCACCTCATTAGTTCACCAGAATGATATTGAAGAGGAGATATATAAGGCTGACCCAAGCCTAGTGGAACATTATGAGGAAGAAGAAGAGGAGTTTTTTGTAGAAGACATAGAATTAGTTGACCCAGTAGGTGCCCAGGTAGAGGCCAACCCAAGACCAGTTGACCCAGTAGACCCTGACCACATCCAGACTGTAGAGGAAGAGCAGCTAAAGGATGAAGAACCCAACTCTACTATTATACTCTTCTCTGAGGAGCTATTGGATGAAAGTATAGAGTCCGGTCCTAAATTTCTTGAACCAGATGACTTTATTAAGGATTTGGCTTATCAGTACCCTCAGGAAGAATCCCATCCTATAGTTTCCATTGACGATCTCTTCCCTGAAATCAATGACCCTTTCTTCCATTATGCAGACCCTTTAGATAGACATCAACCCCATAAGGTTAACCTCATTAGTCTAGGATTAATCCCTGATACCCCTTTTTATATCCTACTTTATCCAACTAACCTTAAACCATCTTCTTATTTCTTACCCTACCCAGCTGACCCTGAACCTACCTCTTATTTTCTACCCTTTCCTGGATCTTCTTATATTTTTTTAACCATTCATATGCATTTTATAGAGATTTGCATATTGCATTCATTCATTGAGTTTGTCATTTTTCTTCCTCCTACTTCTGGAAGACCCTCTGGCATCTATTAGGAGCTTATAACATTTTCATGTGCATACCAAACTAGAGTTAAACCTAGAGAGCCTATAGTCTATTAAAGTTTAGGCCCATATAGTCCAAAAAATTTTTTTTGATAGGGAAGTCTAATCGAGTCTATTAGGTGTTAGTCTTGAGTCAAAAAATTTACAGACCCAATATACCTGTCCACACCTATACTAGCCTCTGCACAGTATATGCATATGAAAATTAGTCAAAAGCTGAACATAACTAATGAACTAACTAACAACTTGGCTAATTCCCAAAAGAGAGACAAAGAATTTTGCAGGGGATTTTATAGTTGTAAAGAATTTTTTGCTCGTAAAGCTAGCCCATCCAAGATAATGAATATCGGTGGACCCAATGCCTATGTGCATGAGATACTACCTGATTTAAGTATTAGCTCCACCTTCATCATCTCAGATCTTATAGAGTCTAGGAAGCCAGCAGTGATACCCAGCGAGCCCCTTGAGCCACTCCCGTTCTTTGAGAGAGAAACCACCCTAGAGCGACCACATATAATTTGGCCTTATGATGAGGTAAAGATAGAAAGAGCTCTAGATGATCAAGCTATCGGTACCCAGGAAGAGACTGTCAGGGATATTTGGTCCGGTGGCAAGGTCAACCAGAATCTGACTTGTGGAATGCTGGTGCAGATCTGCTGTGCCTCAACCCTGACCCTTCTTAAGCCAAATTGACCCATACTCGATGGGGTCGAGTTCCTCCCGGGGACACAAGGTTAGACACAGATCCCTAGATCCCATATGGTTTAATTAGTCATGTGTCAAAGTTTTGAAAGTTTTGTAATCAATTAAGATTGAGTCCTGTAATAAGTTGAGGTTAGTTGATTTGTCTCAACCCTCAACCTAGTCAGTATTTTAAGTCCTGTACATCAATTATGAGTCCAGTATGAGCCCAAATTTTGTACAAGAGAGGAGGTCACCCTATTTTGGAGTTTCACCAGGCCACATCCAGGAGTCAGAGGCTGCTACATCAGTCCATTGGATCTTGTGTGACAACCCAGGATCCAAGATGCTTCCAGAAACCCTAATTCTTTCCAGATGTCCTCCAGATGCCTAGATTCCAGTCCAGATGCCAGAGCATATTTCCAAACCAGGGCATCCATTATTCCAAGGTCCCTCTACATCCTAGCCTAAAGAAATCAAGTCCAAGTGCCAAGCCCAAGCCCTAAAGAAGCAAGATTCCATGGAGTATTCCTGCTACCAGACTACCAGGCCACCCCAGCTTCCAAAGGCCCAAACCCATACACCCCAAGCCCCTTTGGGCCAGCCCCTTGCTACTCCTAAAGGCCCAACACCCCTCCTAGGCATCCTTGAAATGTTGACCACGTCCAAAGAGGTTTGACCAAGTCCATGTTGAAGAGAAGAAGAAAAGACCAAGTTTATTCCTAACCTAGTTGGGATTTCTAATCCTTTTAAGCTTTGTATTTCTAACCTAGCTAGGAAAGGACTTGTATTCCAATTTGGAAGAGGACTTGTAACCCAAGTGTGTAACCCTAGTTAGAGGGCATGGGAACTCTATAAATACCCCACCCCTCTCCCTCTTGTAAGCAACTTTTATTCATGATATCAAAATCCTGGTGAATTTATTTAAGCTTGCGAGATTGTGTTACTTTGTTTTTTTGGTTCTTTGGTTTGTGTTTGTGTTTCCTTGCTATCCTAGCATCCTTCCATGCCCTATCTCACAACCATCCAAGCCTTCACACATCCAAGAAAGAGTGCCCTAGGCCGCCAAGCAAGGAGATCTTCAATAAGCTTCACACAGCCAGCTTCTAATTCCTAACCTGATTCCTTCTAAACCTAGTTTCCTTTCCTTTTCTTACTTGCTATTTTGATTGACCCTTGACATTTTGCAGGATCACCGAGGTATTTCACCTCCCCAGAGAAGGCTTTCTTTGCATCCAGAACCATCCAAATCAGCCATCTAATCAAGGAAACTGAACTTCATCATCCAGACTCCAATCAGAGTGCTGTGTGATCTCTTCTTCGAAAGTTCTTCAAATCACTAATTAGTAACATCCTTCCCTTCTTTAAATTTTTGATTTGATGAAGATTAGTTATCCTAATCCAGAGTTTCTCAATTCTCGGGTCCTGGAATTTATTATTTTGCATGAGTTTGCCTGCAATATGATGATTCAATGCATTACTATTCTTCTTGCTAGTTCTTACTTTTATTTGGGAATTTAGCCTATAAATCTAAATTATAAAAATCACAAAAAATTAGTTTACCATTTTTTTTATATGATTAGCAATCTTAAGTCATCCCGCATCACATAGCTCAAGCCAAAGAGTCGAAGTCACATCAGTAGACCAAGCATATTCTACATCGCTATCACTTTTCTGGAAGATCATTGAATGAGGTGACATCGAGCTTCTGAAGATTGATGGAAAGGAGAACTTGGCTGACCCCTTCACTAAAGCCATTGGAATTCAAGAGTTTGACAGCTACAAATGGAAGATAGGAATTAGATTCTGTTTTGATTGGCTTTAGTCCAGGTAAGTGTTGTTGGGAAGTATGTCCCAAAATCAATCATCTAGGCTATAGACGGTTGTGCAACTCATGTATATGTATATGAATTATTGAATTGAATAAAAAGTTTATTCTGGTTGTTCATCATATGTCATCTTCCTAATTAAACTCTTGTGTGATGATGTCCTTGAGCTACCTTGTATGCGATATAGAGAGGATATATTGTATAGTTCATAAATTAGTTTGTGACCAAAGGATACATTATTTCAGGACAATGGTGTATTAAGAGTAGGTCGTTGATGTCATATCTATTAGTTGTCCTCTTAACCAAGTAGCATGGAGATGCTGGTATGACATCACGTGTTGTGTTTGACACTTCACTAAACGTGACTCTCACGTTCAGTTTCTCTTTCTACCAAAGAGGAGTCTTGCATTAGAATGTGGATATAAATTATTCCTCTGACTTGAGATCACTATGGTAGCTTGCAAGCAACTCACTGTGCTTAGGTGCCGGACTACCCAGATTTCTAATTCGATGATGGAAGGTTGCTGGGTACAGTTAAGTACTTACATAGAGGTTGTAGGATCGAGATAAGATCGACCTCTTCAAATGGTTTGGATTGAATGTTTAATATGCCTCAATTGAGAAAGACCTTGGCCAGGGCATTCCTTGTAAGGAGTTATATGGATTCTTTGTTTGAGACATATTGAGATGGACTGATTAGGGTTGGGCAGTTTAACCCTATGCCATCCGGAGTATTAGGAGGTTCAAGGAATAAGTTCAATGCTATTCCATATTCGACAGGTTCATGTTGATCAGCAACCTTTAACCTATCCAGATGTTGGGTGTCATTGCTAGATGGCGACTTTGGCTGGTACTGGAAATGTTCCCATACTACCAGTTTTGTGTTTGAACCTATAGGGTCACACACTGAGGGTTTCTTCTTCTTTTGTTGGCATGTGAATGATTGGGAATCATTCTGGACTAGTTTGACAAGATGTCAAACCTGTGATCAAGCCGACTCATCTGGATCAGTCGACTTGAGTCAAGTCGACTTGACCAGATGAGTCGGCTCGAGTCGAGTCGACTCGAATGGTTGAGTCGACTCGACTAACGGGTTCTAGCAAAAATTGAAACTACTTCATTGATCGTTGCAATCATTGTGGACATTAATGAGGGAGTTTTTGGTTTTTATGCTGAATGGTTGCTGAATTTCAGAAGTCCCAGAAATTCTAAGAGACTCATAACTCCCCATTAATCTCTCATTAGCCCTCTTAATGGTTTTGGGGGCTGCTATTATAAAAACACTGACTCAGGAAGGTGAGGTTCATGCTCAAGGATCTGATTTCCCGTTCACCTATTTTGAGGTTGAGACTCTCTCCTTCCTTTGGAAGAGATCTTCTCAGACCTGTGAGAGATTGGATCTCAGGGTTGAGTGAGTTTTAGGAGGGAAACTTGTGTGTTACATTCTGTTGAAGGATAGGGACAGAGTGATCTGGGAAAGGTCTTGGATCCCTGTTCCAACTATGATTCCGTAACCGGGACTTCAAGAAGTTGAAGACGGAGTCCATCCTTCTTCAAGGAGTTGAAGAAGCAGTCCTTGGTGTCGACATCATTTCTAGAGAGGCTAGCACCTCGAGGAAGGAGAAAAAACTGTGCTACATGGTGTGAACGACCCGTAGAGGCGGCACGCTTGTGCTGCTGGCAGAGCTCTGTGGTCCTCATTGTAGTACTGTGCTTGGTGGTCATTATCACTTTGCAAAGGCCCTCGTTCACCCAGGAGAAGTACCATCCGGAGCTGCTGCTACCTCTTCTTTTTTCGATTGGTGATTTCCTGGTGATCGTCTTCCCAGTATACTTTTAGATTATATGTTAGACATATTGTTCTTTGATGTATCATTGTATGGTTATATGAATAGTTTCATATTTCATACTATGGATACATGATTTCATATTACATTACTCTAGATGCATCTAGATCCTGATAAGGGGTTGTGCTAATTAGATTACATCTTGAGATAAAATGGTTTTATCGGTTCCATTGCTGCATGCCTTTAGAAAAGTCTTAAAATGCATGTATCGTCCCTAGGAATAGTTCCTTACAATAGGATCATCCCTCTAGTTGGTAGCATCAGGAACATTAGAAATAGGAATAGCCCCTATGATAGTATCAGGTATAGGATCCAACATGTTCTCCCCCTCTTGACCAGCATGAGGAACACCAGTATTGGGAGAGGATTCAAGCAAGGAGGAGAAGTCCGAAGCGCCACCATAAAAAGGTTTGAACTCTTAAAAAGTAATATCCATACTGACTAGGAGCTTCTATTCAGAACGACACCAGCACTTTAGCCCTTTTAGTAGGAGAATATCTTATAAAATATACTCCAGTGCATGAGGATCAAGCTTACCCATAGATGGTTGGTGATCTTGTATGAAACAAACACATACCAAATATACAAGAGGATACGATATTAGAAGTAACTCCTGTAAGATATTCAATAGGGGTGTTATACCTTAACACCGAAGTGGCATTCGATTGATTAAGTAGGCTACTGTAAGAATAGCTTTGCTCCACAAAAAAATTTGGCACATTCATAGTAAATATTAAACACCGAGTTCTTCTAATAAATCTATTTTTATGCTTAGCAATTCCATTCTGTACAAGAGTGTCAATACAAGTAGCTTGATGAATAATGACATGAGATAACAAACACTCACCAAACTCCTTATTCACATATTCAATTCCATTATTTGAACTAAGAATCTTCAATATAGCAACATACTGAGTAAAAACATCTTATGAAAATTCTTGAAGCAAGAAAAAACTTTATTTTATTCTTCATTAGGTAGACCCATGTTATTCTACTATAACAATCAATAAAGGTCATAAACCACTCATGACTAGAGATAGATGTTGTTCCACATGGATCCCATACATCAAAATGAACAACTTGAAAAGATGCAAAACTCCTACTACTCGAAACTAGATAAGTACTACGTGTGTGTTTAGCAAAAAAATATATTAGAGGTGGAATACTCAGCATACCTATGAAGAATTAAAAGTGGAATATTTAGTAAACGTTAAACACTAAGTTACATCTAATAAATGTTTGTTTTTTATTCGGTGACTTCATTCTATACAGGAGTATCAATACAAGTAGTCTGATGAATAATGCCATGAGATAGAATACTAGTAAAACCTAGATAAGAATAGCTTTGCTCCATAAAAACTTTGGCATATTCATGGTAAACATTAAACACCAAGTTAAATATGTTTAATTGGATAAGTACTACATATGTGTTTAGCAAAAATATGTATATTAAAGGTGGAATACTAAGTATACCTATGAAGAATTTAAAGGTGGAATATTCAGTAATAATTGAGTTGATGGCGGTGGGCTTCCAAGATCCTTTACGAGTCTGCCAGCCCCATGATTCTTGGGTGATCTTTCCTACACTACAAGAGAAGCAGGCTTTCCCAATGATAAAAAAGCCTTTCCTGACACTAATAAGCATCGAAATAAATCTTCTCAATACTTTAAAAAATGTCAACAATGTAGGAGTGGAGACAATTTTTGACACTTTTTAAAAACATCAAGAATTCAAAATCTCGATGATTTAAAGCATTGACAATACAGGGTTTTGCTGATGCTTTTTAAAAGCATCAGAAAAATTCAAATTCTCGATGCTTAAAAGCATCAAGAAAACCCTATATTCTCGATGCTTTAAAATATCGAGAAAACCATGTATCCCGATGCTTTGAAGAATCGGGAAAATCCTGATTGCCGATGCTTTAAAGCATCGAGAAAGCCCTGATTTTTTATGCTTTAAAGCATCGAGAAAGCCAGCATTGCCAACGCTTTAAAGCATCAATAAATCTATTATTTTATAAAAAATAAATAATTTTAAAATTAAAATATATATAAATTTATAATGGACCTGTATAATACAATCATAATAAATATTTTACATTGTATAAATTCTTTATATCCAAATGAATTTCCAAATATAATTTTATTACAATCCACTATAAGAAAGTTTGTTACAATCTAAAGTTTAACAAAATTAAAAAAATATAAAATAGAAGATATAAAATAAAAGAATTGAGGTCAATGATCTGTAGGAGAAAGGTCATCATCCTGTTTGTGAGGATCTGATGCTCTAGAAGTCTATAAGAAATATTTAAAATATTAATTTATAAAACTACGAATGACAATATATATATAAATTATTAGTTTAATATAAAAATATATTTAATACCATATGTATTTACTTGATGTAAAACAAACATCTGTACGACAGATGTAAGCTGCTCAACATGCTCTCTCATGGAATCCATCGTTACTCTATCGACGGCATGGCTCGGTCGCATCTCCTTTATCTTCTCCTCAAGTTTACAAACACATGCATCCTAAGCACCCTCTATAGCATCACGTGTATATCTACTCACCGCATATAACTAAGTAGGGATGACTCCAACTCCATAGCCCCTTACTCGATCGTAACACTCTAGCCACATCAGCTTCAAATATCTCAGCCTCGATATGACTACTTTGCATAATGCTGTAGAGTCATCAACACACTCAGTAATAAGAGCTGTAGCTCTTTTCTATATTATTTAAGAAAATTAGTTAGATCTTAATGACTAACAAAATAAATTTAAATCATTGCATGAAATAAATTTTAATAAATATTACACATATGTCTCTCGACTCATCTCTAACAAAATATCATCACGATGAGTATGAGTCATCCGGTAAAACTTCACCTCACTGAGTTCCCTCCCATGCTCATCCATCTACAAGAAAAATTAAATTTTTAAAAATAATTTAAACAAATTTAAAAATTATTTAAATATCAAAATACATATGTGTATCACGATATACATATGTATGGCGATACGCATATGTATCATGACATATATGTATTGTGACATCGTTCACGATAGATATCCACGATGCATATATGTATCACGATACATCATCCATGATACATATGTATCACAATACATCGTCCATGATCATATATGTTAGTTTCATTAAAATCTATAAATGCTTTAATATTAAAAATATAAGTTTACAATTTAAGAAATATATGAACTCTTGTCTGACTTGTGCGTAACTCTTAAATCTCAATATATGGAAAACAGACAGAGCTGCTCATGCAGCTCTAACAATATCAAAATATGTATGCAAAATCAATAGATAACTTGTTATATCCTAAAAGTAATATATAGATATGTATAATGTATAATATAAATCAAATATTTAATAATGTTGCTTCAAAGAAATTAGAAGATATCTGTCCCCTCTATGAGAACCATAATGACCAACTCCATCCATTGATAAGTGGGTACATCAGGAGGACAAGTACCAACTACCTACTCCTCTATCATACCCAGCAACTTGTACTTCATCTTCGACTGTGCTTTATATTCTTTCCATTTTTGGTTGAGAGACTTCAGTACAAAATCATAAGAGGATGGAAGGAATACAAACTTGGACTGCAAAAGAAAATAATTTGTAAGTCAAGTAATGTTATAAATAATCGTGCAAATACTAAAAAAATTAAAAAATATAAAATCCACTGAGCCTCCATCATCTAATATCATGTCGATATAAAGTATTGTGACTAAAGAATATAAAACATAGCATAATATATCAACTATGCAAGATAACAATAATTTAATACCAATTTTTTACCTGCACAACTCGTAGAATCTTAACTTTATACGTCGGAAGCATGTCATTTCACTTTGCATAACTTAGTAGACAAAACTAATGCCTCCATGCAACTGTCTCTAAAAATGAACTCAATAAGCTGGTGGCTTTTTTAATTAGCTACCCCAGTTGATTGTACTCAACCACTATCTTCTCACTCTCGTACATCTATCAGACATCCCGTACTATTATGGGCCTATGCCTATGATAACCCTCCCAGATCCATCTGCATAAAATAGATAAAAGTAAACTACAATAAAAAGTGTAATAAAATTTATAAAACCAAATAAAAAAAATTATCCTGAATGTATAGCTCATCATCTGCTACATCGATGGGAGGATCATGATGCCCCGAGGATGATGGACCTGTAGTAGACTGCTATGCCAAAGGACTAGACATAACATTCGATACTGAAGAAGGACCGACATGAACCTACCATGCTAAAGAAGTACCCACCTTAGCCTGCTCTACTGAAACAGAAGTGCCAGCTTCTATCCACGAGTACTGGAACTGCACACCATCAAATCATCGTGAGTGGGCATAATGTCACCTATCATTTACATCAGAGTCAGAATTAGTGAAGATAAATATAATTTAACATAATAATTATTACAAATTGCGTACATTATCAAATTTAATATCAATAAGAATCAAGTATCAGTATTTCCTTCAAATTCCATCATAACCAAGATACTATAGCATGTATGTCATCAACTGATAGAAAATTGAATGGCATGGAATGCATATAAGTGTCATCATCTTCATCGTCTTCCAACTACTTTTTTATATCATATAAGTTCATAGGTTTTGTTTTAATAACATAACCCATTTTTATCTTTTGCATCTTGTACAAAATACTTGATGAACTTGAGAAGAAAAAATAAATGGATATCCTTCAATAAGATACCAGTATATATCAACCTTATAAAATTTACAAGTATAAATCTATTTGCATCTTTTTCAAACCTTTTGATGAGTTTATATCTATCCAATCACATCTAAATAATATGACTTTAAAGATTTTATAGTAATCTAACTCATAAATATCTCTAAGTGCACCATAATAAGTTTTTAGATCTACTTTCACTATAACACCACTATTCCGTGTTTTTTTAAATCTCTTATGATCCTTAGTATGGAATTTAAATTATTGATTATGAAACCATTATATCTATTGACAACTTTGCTAGGTCCTCAAGCTAGGGCTATTAATTCATCTGAATAATTTCTCTCCATCATTGTTGAGACCTAAAAATAATAAGAAATATTAACAAGTTATTCGATGGTAAATCTGTCCATATATTCTTTAAATATATGTCAAACCTATTTTGAAAACCATGTAAGAAATAACTTGACTAACCATTACTGCTCATCCTTGGATTAGGTTAAGTGCTATGATTAGCTTATCACTAAGACATTAAAATTTGCTGCATAAAATTTACATTTGTTAATTTTGAAAAAAAAAATAATATGATATTTAAACTTGAAATGCATTAAATAAACTAACCTTCGATATCAGATATTATTTCATTATGAAGTAACACATAACGATGTGCTTGTATAATTGATTTCTAATCCAATACAATATTTTTACTTTTTTTCATTACTCTACCAGTAGTAGAAAACTTATACAATTCTGCATTGTCTACAAAATTGCTATGCCATTGATGTCTATTAAATATTATCTCTACACCTTAAAGATATCTCGAACAAAATATCAAACACTCTTCAGCAATATATCCTTCCACAATCAAATCATTTAGATAGGCTCTGTTTCGTACATAATCTTTCAACCGCATAAGATACCTATACTATTTAAAAATTTATTTACACATTATTATGACACTACTTTTATTAAAAATTATATAAGATTAAAAATTGATAATAATATCTTTCAATAGAATACATCCATTTATAGTGTATCGATCCATCAAGCTTGACTTCCGAAGCTAAGTAATGAGTAGATGTACCATAATAGTAAAAAATCAAGGTAAAAAAATCTTCTCCATCTAACAAAGTGTAATTGTAATATCAAACTCCAACTGATCAAGCTCTCCAGGATCAACAACTTTTGAACATAATACCTTAAATAATGATGATAACCGAATTATAACTATAAGAACTTATTTAGGCAGTGATGATCTTGAAGCTTTCGGAAAGACATCCTGCATCAATATATGACCATCATGATTTTTAATATTAGAAATTTTTCGATCTTTAAGATAGAAGCATTTTGAAATATTTGATGCATGTCTATCAGATACTTTAATATTTTTCATATTGTCAGAAAAATATCTTTTTCTTGAGCAAACATTGTATAAGATGTAGGAGATAAATAAATTCTATAATTAGCAAGCATTTTGGGATGAAGCTCCTATCGGATATCCAATTCTTTTAAATCGAGTCATGCCTTCATGTAACTTTGATCTTTTCATCAAGATTCAATAATGTTCCAAGTAGATTATCACAAACATTCTTCTCTATATGCATGACATCAAGATTATGCCGAATAAGATTATGTTTTCAATAAGGTAAGTCAAAAAAGATACTTTTTTTCTTCTATAAATATTTCCTGGGCTGATTTTAGTTGTTATCTGTACATCTTCTTCATTTTTATTTTCAAGAAAATTATCAGGTCTTCAAATACCTGTGCATCCATACCACCAGTAGTCACTTCTTCTGACAATCCTTTTTTATCATCCCTTTCTCTTTTTTTAGAAGATTTCAAAAATTTACCATATATGTAATTGATGGAATCCATTTATTTATGAACATCAGTTCCAAAAGGTGAAATAGGTGCACATCCCATTTCTATGGTACCATCAAATAAATCTTTCTGTAAATAAAATAGATGATTTGTTTCTAACCATCGATGATGTCCCACATAATAAAACCTTTCTCTATGTTTTAACCAAATTGAATGTGTCAAATCTATACAACAAGGGCATGCAACCCGTCCCTTTATACTCCAGCCAGATAAATTGATTTATACTGGAAAATCATTAATAGTTGTGGAAAGGTATCAATATAAAATAGATGATTTGTTATAGACTATTGATGATTTTCACAACTATTTCAATTTCTCTATTAAATATTATAGAAAACTATCAATATCATTTCTTAGACCTTTATCATTTGGAATAACCATTGACAAGATAAGTGAGGATTGTTTCATGCATGACCATGTAGTAAATTATATGGTATTAGAATAAATGGCCAACTACTATATGTAAAATTAAGAGTCTAAAAAGGATTGAAGTCATATAAAGCTAAACTCAATCGAACATTATGAATATCGAAGGCAAAATCAAAATGCCTAGCATTAAATACTTTCCATGCTAAACTATCCGCTGGATGCTTAACATTCTATCCTTTGTACATCCTTCATCATGCCATCTCATTAATGAATCTATTTTCGATGATGAATATAGCCTTTTCAATCAAGGAATAAGAGGAAAATAATGCAATACCTTCATTGATTTCTTTATACTCCGCAGTATATCTGTTCAGTTCATTATGTCACCTCATCTTCTTCGTGAGTTGTCCATCATGAAGATCCACATATATTGTATGACTCTCGATCAGCATTTTTACTATGATATAACATAGTCTTTTGGACAACTATAAATTTTTTGATATCCAAGATCCAATTTGTTGACAACTTTCTTCACTTCATAATAAGGGGATGGTAAACTAATGCCTTCTGAAATACATCCTTTAATAACTTGAGAAGCATGGTAAAACTCTTTCTAGACCATCCATTCATATATTTTATATGAAATAAATATATAAGAAAAGAGATCTTAAAAAATTTCAAACAGCCCGGATATAATTGTTCATCTATATCTTTAATTAAATTATGATATCGAGCTGACTCAGCAGTTCATGGTTGCATCTACTCTTTGACAAATGTTCATTTCATAAATATAAACCATTACATATTCCAGCTATTTTATGTGTATCAGTTAAACCTCCAAAATTTTGAACACCATGTTGAAAAGTATCTGTGATCAAACCCATTATATCATATCCTACAAGATTCTCTTGCATATTACTAGATCCAAGCTCAGATGAGGGTTGATTACTTGATATTAGCAACATAAGTTTTTCATGAAAAACTCACTCAATATAACCTCTTGCAAAACCATTCTATATCAAATATTCTTCAAGGATTTGTGGATCTAGATAAGAACTATTAACACATCGTCGGCATGAATAAAAAATCTTTTCATTCAAACTACTTTTATATATACCATATTTAATAAAATCATAAACTCCATCTAAATATTCTTTGATATTTCTTGATTTATTTGTCCAACTTTTATCTATTTTAGGATAAAATGATCGAAAACTGTCAAGCTATCTAAAAGCAAGAAAAATTCTTCAGTCAATAATAATGCATAAAGAAAATTCTATTAAAATTATGTAAAAAATAATATTACTTAACTAATAAATGCATCCTATCATCAACTAATAGATAAAAATAGGTTCTATCCCATTCAAGAATTATATTAATTATATAGATCATTTACAGTAATCAAATGATACGCAACAAGAGCTTTAAAAAAATTTTGGTAGCATTTTTTTTAGTTCTCCCCATATGACTAAAGATGTATGAGGAGAACTAAAAAAAAATGCTATCCAAAATATATCTCAAACTTTACTCGTACTAATTGATTACTATAATTACCTATAAAATTATTTGCAATTCTCAAACTATCCAAACTAGACAATCAATTGATCATTGTACATAATACTCCATCCCGTATAATAAAATATAATTGTACGGATGCTATAGAATATGTACATTAATAAATTGACGGGTTTATGTTTCTATGCAATGAAAGTTTTGTTAAAAATATTTAAAAAACTATAATTGATCATAGCAAATGTATACATGGTATTAAATGAAAGATTTACAATAATGAACAAATATTAAAGTATAACATGTTGAGTAAGATGTAGGTATAGATCAAGGAGCCCTAATATTCTTGAAACATGTATATGATGATGTGCAAGTTTATTAATCCTTTAAAATACATGCCACTCAACATGATTGGTGGAAGATAGGTGAGTAACTTTATTAAGTATAATCTCTCCAAACTACATAACATTACCTTGTTAGCCATTATGACTTCAAGTATCTGACACAAGAGCAATGAATATAGAAAGAAATACAAAAATAATTAAGTTTTTAATAGTAAAAATGTTTATTCAATTTCTAAAAATCCAAGTAACTATCATAAATGCTACAATATATTCAGTTTCTAATCAGAGAGTATAACAACAAATAATAAAGATAACAAATAATAACTTAACTTTTCATAGAAAAATAGGTAAAATTTTGGATATCAAAATAAAAGAAACAAGAACATGATATAGAATAACTATAAAGCACAATATATCAGACATTGAAAACAATAGCTTAAGGGCCTAATGTGGCTAACATATTTTCTATGGTTCAGATAAATTAAGTTAGCATGTTACTTGTCAGATCTACCATATGTCAGCAAGAAAATAAAGCAAAGTTATCTTGAAAAAGACTGACAGGAGAGATCAAATAGCAAAGAACTTGTATTAACCAATATTTTTCAAAAAAAATTATGTTAAATCACTCCTACTTCTCTTGTTTTTCTGCTACATCCAGAGCAAACCTGAACAACTAGAGGGTCACACACACAACCATCCCTACCCATGAATCTGCTTTACAATACCAAAATTAAATTGTAACATTACCCGATAAATATTTATGTCAGTAACAATACATTTTTAGATGCTAGCAATAAATTATTTCAATTAAGTTATTATTATTATTATAGAGTGATAACCCTTCATTATTTATGGTGTTGATTATATCTCCATATGTCAATTGCTCATATGGAATCTTCGATTTGTGTTGGCTTTGGCCCTTGATTTTGATGATTAACAAAATACTGAGCATATATTTTTATACTAATGTTTTATTTGTAGTTGTGAGTTTCAGGATACAGGCACATCAAATTTTCTATACAAAAGTATCAAACTTACTCAATTTGAAGCTAAGTGAATTTCAGTATTTTAGAAGGCTTCTCACCTTGGAAAACCTTAAAATGGATCAATCTGGGCTCTATAAAGAAGAAATTGAGGGTTTATTGAAAGACACTTTGAATTTTGAAGCTTGGCACATAGTTTTTTGAATGGCACTACCAAGTGTCGACTCATGAAACATGAAGTGTCGATACATCAGAAGAACTGGCATGTAGAAAACTTCTTTGGCACACCTTGAGTCGACTCATAAAAGTTAAGTGTCGACTCATGAAGAAGTCAGGTGTCGACTCACAAGATCTAAGTGTTGACTCATGGCCTGAGATAAAAGATGTTATAGAATTATGTCATTTTGATAAATTTTGTCAAGTGCTGACTCAAGGTGTCGACTCAGAAGACTCAAGTATCGACTCACAAGCTTCAAGTATCGACTCAAAGGTCGACTCATATTCTGAGAATAAAATGAATCAGAATCCCATTTTTTCAAAGAATTATACCTTAAGTCTGGTGAGGACACCAAAGCTAGGAAGAAATGTCAGACCCCTCCAAGCTCATTATGGATCACCAATGAGTAGTCTGTCTTTCAGTTATGAGTAATTGAGCCCATGTAAATAATTAGTCAACTTTGATTGCAAATTAGTCAAGTTATGTTTGCTTGAATTAAGTCCTGTAATTAGTACTTGATTTAGTCAAGGGGGTTCAAGTTCAATTGTCAGCCAAGGTCAAGTCCAATTATTGAAGCCATGCCATGTCATTATGCCACGTCATGCCACATGGAGCCCTGTCACCCATACTTGGAGTAGTATATCTCATTTCATCACCTTGGATGGCTAACTCAATGTCAAAAGAAGGTTGTCTTTTATTTTTATCGAGACATCGAGACAACAGTACAACAGGACAACAGGACATCAGAAAACCTCATCCTTTCTTATCCAAGAATTCAAATTAAAGGAAGGTTACTACAAGAAGGACTCCAAGAAGAATTATCGTCCATTTTTTTTCTCATGTATCGCCCATTTGAAATCCAAGATTGACGCCATTTAAGAGAAGTAAAATGGAAGGATTCTCCTTTCATTTAGCACCTCCTCTCATCCTCATTTAGCACCTCCCCTCATCCATTCAAGTTTCAAAGATGCTTTATCCTCATCTAAGTCCAAGGATAAAATGAAGGATTATCTTACCTACTTTCAAATTCAAGAAGATCAAGATAAAACTTAATTCATGCCAAGAAGGAAGGAGGAATTAGCGCCCATCCATTTCTCATGTCGCACACTTCAAATCCAAAAGAGTGCCTTACTTCATATCACCTCATTTTGTCGCCCATCAACCTTTGATGCCTACATGGAAGGAGTTCTACCTATTTTGAAGTTCAAAGAGTTTCATCCAAGTTAAGAAGGAGATTAAAGTTCTTTATTATCTACATTTATCTTGTATTCAAAAGCAATTTGTTTCTATCTTGCTACTTTGTATGGAGGGTCTATAAATACCACTCCATCCCCCCTTATAACCATCTTTGAATCATTAATGAAACTTTGTTAGATTGCTTCTACAATTGCTGGTTAAGCATTGTAATATGAGAGTGCTCTGCTAGGTAAGCAGTGCATCTGAGTGTGTGTGTGGGGTGCTGAAGCCTTAGTTATCTTCCGAGTCCAAGATCCAAGAAACCAGGCACCACCATCTTCAACATCCAGTCTAGATCCAGATGCAAGCTAACCATCATTCTTTCCCTCTCTCTTTTCAGATTTCCACTCCTTTTCCACCACTCTAATCATAGTTCTCCTGTAGGATCCCTAGTGTTCTTGATCAAAAGAGGAGGTTTTTTTGCCTTCCAACCATCAACGGGAAGATCTGCTCCAAAGGAACTGATATTTGAAATCCTACCATGAGATCTTGAGAGTCGAATCCAGATCTGCTACAACGGTGGAGGGAAAATTATTATTGGTAAGTAACCCATCAGAATCTTATAGATCTGATTATGTGAAGCAAGGTAGTCCTAGTTTTGGTGGTTTCCTAATCACCAGATCTAGGGTTCTTTATTGAGATACATGCGAATTACATTGTGGATAGTTAATAGTAATTTTAGTTTCTCTTCCTTAAATTTAATTGATAGCTTATTTGAGTTTGCTGCCATTGCTTATTAGAATTGAACTCTTAACTATTAGATTAGCCTTGCATCCATCCTACATCAGAGTTGACTCATGAAGATCCAAGTATCGACTCATGAAGAAGTCAAGTGTCGACTTATGAGGAACTCAAGTATCGACTCATAGGTTCTGACAACAATAATGGCTATATTTTTTGAAGCACAAATTTGACTCCTAAAAGCTCCAAATGGCTGTTTTGCTCCACTAATGATCAAAAACTATTTTTTGAAAGTTTTTGAAGTATTTAACTCTTACCAAACTCATTCATGAAGAACTAACTCACAAGAGATAAATTCTACCTTTGAGAGTATCACTTCAAAAGTCAAAAAGAGAGCTAGAAAGAACATTCCATCTGAAAAAGCTTCCAATCTTGCTATTGATCCTTTAAATCAACATTCCAAAAGTGGTCTTTCAAAGAATCCAAGAAGAAGACAAATCAAGCAATCAAGAAGAGCTTCATAGCTTCTACTTTCTACTATATAGAGAGTTTTTCTTGTGCTTTATACTTGTACTCTTGCTTTTATTTGTTGTGACTAGTTTTAAGGGTATTTGAAACTAGATGTTGGGCCCTTCCAAGCGTGAATTGGAATCCAAGCTTAGGTTGGCTTGAGGAAAGGTTGTTGGGGAGTCTAAGTGAGAAAACTAACTTTGGATTTGACTTGTGAGCCCTTTAAAACAAGTTGGTTGTAATATTGATGGATTATAGTAAAATTTCCAAGGGATAGCTTGGAGAGTAGATGTAGGTGCTTGGATGCACCGAACCACTATAAATCTTTTATGTTTGTGTGTATATTTTTTCTTCTCTTGCCTTTATTGCTTACCTCATATAGCATTGCATCTTATTCATATTATGCTTATTTGCATTGCATCACAAATCTTTAAGTTCAGCACATATTTGCTTAAATTTTTTAAAGAAACCCAATTCATCCCTCTTTTTGGATTGCTACGCTGGGCAACAAGTGGTATTAGATCTTGGTACTCAATGTATAGGTCTAACGATCTTGAGTCAAAGATCTAATGGTAGCCCAAATTAGTGTTGGTATTATTGAAGGTCAAGTCTCAAACCATCCCTCACTGTTTAATGGCATAAATTACATGTATTGGAAGACACGCATGCGAATTACATTCGAGCCATTGATTATAATATTTAGAGGACCATTGTTAAAGGTCCTCATTAGCCAACCGTCTTGGTTAATGGCATTTCCACTCCCAAATTGGAAGATGATTGGGATGAGAACGACATTAAGCAAGTTGAGCTTAATGCTAAGGCTATGAATTTATTATTTTGTGCATTAGATCCAAGTGAATTCAATAGAATTTCAAATTGTCTCTCTGCCAAGAAATATTTGACACACTTGAAGTTATCCATGAGGTACACATCAAGTGAAGACTACCAAAGTTAACATGCTCATTCATACTTATGAAATGTTTAGAATGGAACCATCCGAATCTATTTATGAAATGTATACTAGATTTACTAACTTTGTGAATGGCATGAGAAGCTTAGAAAAAGTCATTTCTAATGCTGAATTAGTTAACAAAATTCTCAGGTCACTTCCTTCATCATGGGATCCAAAGATGATAACCATTGAAGAAGCCAAGGATGTCAACACTCTACCTCTTGACCAGCTTTTGGGATCTCTCATGACATATGAGCTGTCCCTAAAATAGAATGTTACGAACCATGATAAAAAGAAGAAGACCATAGCATTTAAGTCCACAACCAAGAAAGATTCAAGTGATGATTTTGATGAGGAAGATGATGAAGATAAAATGGCTCTCATCTCAAGGAAGTTCAAGAGATTCATGAGAAAGAAAAAGTACAATTTCAAGAAGAAACCTTAAAAGGGAGAGCTTAGTAAAGAGAAAGAAAAAGAGAAGGAAATGGAGCAACCCATTTGCTTTGAGTGCAAGAAACCCGGTCACTTCAAGATGGATTGCCCCTTACTAAAAAGAATAGAAAGAAATTCAGAAAGAAAGCCATGATGGTAGCCTGGAGTGAAAGCGAAGACTCAAGCTTCGATGAAGAGAAGCAAGAGGTCGCCAATTTCTGCTTAATGGCCAACGATGATGAGGTAAAATTTGAACCTGAAAATGAGTTTACTTTCGAATAATTGCATGATATTTTTGATGAACTAGTAGTAGAATATCAAAAACTTAAAATGAAAAACAAAGAACTAAGAAAGAAAAATTTGGAGTTGATTAAAATAAATAAAAAATCTTTGATAAAAAATGACTGTTTGCTTCAAGAAAATAAAAGTTAACTAATAAATTACCTCTTTGGAAAGGAAATGAAGATTTGAAAAAGGATAAGTCTTTTGTAATAAATGAAAAATTTGCTAAACAAAATAAAGAGCTTTTGCAAGAGAAAAAGAAGTACAAAGAAGAACTTAAAAAAGTAAAACCTTTTGTTGAAAAATTTACTTATAGTTTAGAAAAACTTAACATGCTTTTAAATAACCAAAGAGCTGTTTTCAACAAAGCTGGATTAGGCTTTAGACCACAAAAATAATAAAAAATATTTTAAAAATTTCTTTATACCTGCTTCTTCTACTATTACTTATTATTCTTGTAGCAAAGTAGGACATAAATCTTATACGTGTGACAAAATAAAACTAAATCAGGTTAGAAAAGTTTGGGTTCCAAAAGGATCCATATTTACTAACCATAAAGGACCCAAGATGACTTGGGTACCAAAATTCTCCACCTGACTTGTTTTTATATGTGTGTCTTGTAACCAACAAAAGAAAATTGTGGTACCTCAACAGCGGTTGCTCAAGGCACATGACTAGAGATGTGGAGCAATTCTCATCTTTTGAGTATCAAAATGGTGGAAATGTAACCTTTGATGATAATGGAAAGGGAAGAATCATTGGTATTGATAAAGTCTATATCACCCCCTCCACTTATATAGATAATGTTCTTCTTGTTGATGGTTTGAAGCATAATTTGCTTAGTATTAGCCAATTCTGTGACAAAGATTTTAAAATTAATTTTGAATCTTCCATGTGCATTGTATCTAGTCTTGATGACAATGGTATCAAGTTTATTGGTCATAGGCATGATAACATTTATATGGTTGATCTTGATGATCTACTAGTGCAAAATGGTCAATGCCTATTGCAATGGAAGCCAAGATTAATGAAATTGTAATGCTTGCCAACTTGGAAAATAAACTAAATCTTCTTTTAAACCTAAGGGAGTAGTCTCTATATCTAGACCCCTAGAATTATTTCATATAGATCTCTTTAGACCTACTAGAATAACTAGTTTGGAAGGCAAAAAGTATGGTCTAGTTATTGTGGATGACTTCTCACATTTTACATGGGCCATATTTTTAGCTCATAAAGATGAAACATTTTCTGCATTCATTAAATTTCACAAGAGTGTTTCAAATAAAAAAGGTATTTCAATTATTTCTTTACATAGTAATGATGGTACATAATTTGAAAATCATGATTTTAAAAAGTTTTACAATGAAAATAGTATTCATCATAACTTTTCTATACCTAGGATATCTCAACAAAATGGGATTGTAGAAAGAAAAAATAGAACTCTTGAAGAAATGGCATGCACCATGCTTTGCAAAAATGATTTGCCTAGATATTTTTGGATAGAAGCCACAAATACTGCATGCTATATTTTAAATCATGTTTTAATCCGGTCTATTTTAAAGAAAATACCTTATGAGCTTTGGAAAGGTAGGAAACAAACTATTAAGTATTTTCATATTTTTGGATGCCGTTGTTTCATTTTAAATAATGGCAAAGATAATCTAAGTAAGTTTGATGTCAAGTTAGATGAGGGTATCTTTTTAGGTTACTCTACATCTCGCAAGGCATATAGGATCTTCAATAAAAGAATACTTCTTGTTAAAGAATCCATCCATGTTGTTTTTTATAAGACTAATAAAAAATCTTCTAGAAAAGAAGATATTTTTAATGATGAAACAGGTATTCAAAGGATTGAAAAAATGAGCATCAATGAAGAGCCTTTTAAGGAGCAACATGGTGATCAAAACAATGAAGGAGAACAAGTACAAGAAGTTAGAGCCTCATCAACACCCAAGCCATTACCTACAGAATGGAGGTATGCTCATGAACCCCCAAAGAACTTATAATTGGTGATCCATCGAAAGGGGTAAGTACTCGTTCCTCAAGAAATGTATGTGATTACTTAGCTTTTGTTTCTGAAATAGAACCAAAATCAATTGAAGAAGCTGAAAATGATTGCAATTGGATAAATGCTATGCAAGATGAACTAAATCAATTCAAAAGAAATAATATTTGGACTTTAGTTAAAAGACCTTCAAATGTTTCAATAATTGGAACCAAATGGATTTTTAGAAATAAACTTGATGAAAATGGAGTGGTTACTAGAAATAAAGCTAGGCTAGTTACCAAAAGCTATAATTAGGAGGAAGGGATTGATTTTGATGAAACCTTTGCTCATGTTACTAGACTTAAGGCAATCAGACTATTATTAGCATTTACAAATTTCATGGATTTCAAACTATTTCAAATGGATGTCAAAAATGCTTTTCTAAATAGATTTATTGAAGAAGTGCATGTAGGTTGGCCCCCTAGTTTTGAAAGTCATGAATTTTTCAATCATGTTTTTAAACTCCACAAGGCTTTGTATGGTTTAAAACAAGCTCCAAGAGCTTGGTATGATAGATTAAGTAAATTTCTACTTGAAAATGATTTTTCTATAGAAAATGTAGACACTACAATGTTTTTGAAAAAGAAGAATAATGATCTCTTAATAGTATAAGTATATGTTGATGATATCATTTTTGGTGCTACTAATGAAATACTTTGTCAAGAGTTTGCCAAGCTTATGTAGGGAGAGTTTGAGATGAGCATGATGGGAGAGCTTAATTTCTTTCTTGGACTCCAAATTAAGCAAACTATAGAAGGGATCTTCATCAACCAAGCTAAGTATACAATAGAAATCTTAAAGAAGTTTGGAATGGAGACTACCAGATCATTAGGTACACCTATGAGTCCTTCTTGTAAATTAGATAAAGATGAATCAGGTAAAAGTGTATATCAAAAATTATATAGAGGTATCATTGGTTCACTGCTATATTTGACTGCTAGTAGGCCAAATATTATGTTTAGCATATGTATGTATGCAAGATATTAGTTTGCTCCTAAAGAGTCTCATTTATTGGCTATTAAATGCATACTTAAATATTTGTCTAGCATAATTGATATTGAACTTTGATACTCTAGAGATTCATCTATTGAATTGATTGTATATTTTGGTGTTGACTTTGCTGGGTGTAAACTTGATAGAAAAAGTACAAGTGGAACCTGTCAATTTCTTGGAGTTAATTTGATTTCATGGTTTAGCAAGAAACAAATTCAATTACTCTATCTACGGTAGAAGCCGAATATATAGCAGTTGAAAGTTGTTGTGCTCAAATCTTATGGATCAAACAATAACTTGAAGATTTTGGCATCAAATTAACTAAGACACCCATAAGATGTGATAATACAAGTGCAATTAATTTGACCAAAAATCCTGTTCAACACCCAAGAAGCAAACATATTGAACTAAGACATCATTTCATAAGAGATCATGTACAAAATTATAATGTAATGCTTGAATTGTGTGTACTAATAGTCAATTAGCAGATATTTTTACTAAACCCTTAGCGAAGATAGATTTTGCATAATTAGAAGAGAGTTAGGCATCATTGATCCTTTTGATTAGAACTCTTTCAAACCTTCTTTTTATTTGATTCCTTGAGCTCAAAATCCTCTCATCTCTTGTCTTAGATCATTCACTAGAACCCCCTTGATTTTTGACAATTTATTGAAATTTTTTTGGATTTTTTTTCTAATTTTCTGGCCAAGTGTTGACACTTGAGTTTTTGGCCAAGTGTCGACTCACATAAGTGTCGACACTTGATCAAAACCCAAGTGTCGACTCATGAACGTCGAACTGTCCGACACACGAACGTCGAACTGTCTTTTTAGGGCATCAACAAGACCTTTTGAAATACTTTGTTTTTTGTTTTTCTCTCACCCAATTGGTCCCCTTGTGTCTCCTTGGTCCCCGAACAGTGATCTCCCGGTCCTATCCCTCCCATTCAGGTTAAATCCTCTCATTTCCTTTTGATTTTGTTTGCTTCTAGCCCTTTTTTTAGCTCCTTCATGTTTCTTTTGGCTGAAAACCTTTTCTCAGTGAATCTGACCATCCTTTTCTTAAAGAATCCAATCTCCCGATCCAATCCTTTTCTCTCTATGAATCTTTTCTGGTTCTTGTGGTTCTTGGTGAAGATGGGACCTTGTAAGCAAGTTGCTTCCAAGAAGAGGAGGTCAAGCCTAACTAAAGAGGATCCCAATCCAGCCGAGAGGAGATCCAAGGCATGTTTCGATCCGGTCAGGGATCAGCAGAACATTGAGCATGAGAGAGTGCCCCCACAACCGTCCCCTGCGATGGAAAGAGTTTTTGGAAAGATTATTGCCTATGGACACCGAGTCGATCAGGATTTCATGGATGGAGAGGGTTTTGGCATATGTGAGTTGCTTAGAGCTGCTAGATTGATTTCATTTTGAACTATGAAGGAAAAGTATTATCCACATTTGATTAAAGAATTTTATGGGAGCCTTGCCACTAATGGTCTCATGTGGAGTGCAGTGGTTCGAGGTGTCTGGATTCCCGTGACTCAGGACACTCTGAGCAGAGTTTGGGATATACCACTACACGGCATTGCCGCTACTTGTGTTGATGATCGGATGGCTACATTTCAGTGTATACTTAAGAGAGATGATGTGCGGGGTATATCGTCTGTCACTGCCAATCAGCTATATGTTAAGATATGACTACTACACCACATCATTGCGGACATCCGCTCCCGAAGACTAGATGATTTGATTTTATTATAGAGTGGGAGCTTACTTTGATGGTCTGCCTCACATAGAGGATTGCCATCAATATCCCTGCACTGATGGTCTGTCAGATGGGCGAGGCGACCACTCAGCAATGGTTTTGCTTGCCCTACGGGATGGGGCTGACATGTCTATTTCGAGCCTACGGTATTCCTTTGGAGGAGGAGGCCTCCAAGGAGATTATTTGTACCGACATGTATGATGAGTGGTCCCTACATTGGATGGGCTACTGGAGAGTGGCAGGTCGTTGGGTGTGCAGGGAGTCAGGGCAGGAGCCTGACAAGGAGGATGATATTCGAGAAGCTGAGGCTGGCCCATCTACATCTCAGTTTAGTCCTCCAACTCTAGATGCACTTGAGCAGCATGAGCTAGTTACTCCTTCAGCAGCATCAGTTCCAGCTCCAGCACCTCAACCCACTATAGTGACTGATTCTGATCTTGAGCAGAGGATCACATATCAGATTATGGAGGTCCATAAGGAGATATCTCAGTTATCAGCTAGGACTACCCAAGTACAGATCGAGCTATAGGGCTTATGGGTGCACACTGATATGCAGATTAGTTCTCTTCATGGTGTGATGGAGACTGGATTTGCATAGATACAGGACATGCTGAGATCCTTGATGCCTTCTTGCACTTCTGGTCCGTCTGCACCTCCACCTCCTCCTATTGATGGTGATTCTGATGGTGATGACTCAAGTGGTGACACGGGTGGTGATAGCAGCAGTGATACTGATGGTGATGATGGGCATGATGGACAGTCTGGTGGTGCCAGTACAGTTCCAGAGGATCAGCCTCCAACTCCTCCTCCAGTTGATCCTACTCCAGCTACTGACTCCACTTTTCAGACTCTGGCTGAGACTACTGTGTTCCACACCACTAGGACTCGTAGGACCATAGAGAGATCCTGACCTTCTCTTAGGACTAGGAGTCTCACCCACAAGACCCCTAGGACTTTCTCTTCTCGCATCATGGCTCCGATTATCCTAGAGTTCCCATCTGATGAGGACTAGCCTCATAGATGTCTATCTTGTTGTTATGTTTACTGTTATGTATCAGCTTTTTTTTAGTTATGTATCAGTCATGTTTTGTTATGTATCAGACTCTCTTTTGTATTGAAACTTTTTATTTGAATTGCATTGAAATGAAAGTTGCTTTTTACTCATCCTCTTTGTATTATTTTTCTCTTCTTGTATGATGAATGCACTAATTGAGGGGAGAAAGATAAGAAAATTACTTAACTTCATTAATGATGACAAAAAGGAGGAACAAGAAAGGATTAATTGTCTATATAAGCAATTTTCTGAAATTTTTGATACTATGCTTGGCATATTACCTAACATAAGGAGAGAGAAAATGAAATTTAACTACGTTTGGCACTTTACCCCTATGAAATTGTGTTGTATGAACTTTGATATGCTGAATTTAACTCAATTCACATGAGCTTTAAGTGTATGCTCACTTGAAAGTGTGATACAATACCTTTAATTGAATTTAAATGCTTATATATTCAAGGTTTTGTCATCATCAAAAAGGGAGAGATTGTTGGCTTTGGTCCTTGATTTTGATGATTAACAACATGCTAAGTATATGTTTTACACTAATGTTTCATTTGTAGTTGTGAGTTTCAGGATACAGGCACATCAAATTTTTTATATAAAAGTATCAAACTAACTCAATTTGAAGCTAAGTGAATTTCAGTGTTTTAGAAGTCTTCTCAGTTTGGAAAACCTTAAAATGGATCAATCTGGGCTTTATGAAGAAGAAGTTGAGGGTTTATTGAAAAACATTTTGAATTTTGAAGCTTGGCACAGAGTTTTTTGAATGGCACTACCAAGTGTCGACTCATGAAACATGAAGTGTCGACACTTCAGAAGAACTGGACATAGAAAACTTCTTTGGCATGCCTTGAGTCGACTCACAAAAGTCAAGTGTCGACTCATGAAGAAGTTAAGTATCGACTCACAAGATCCAAGTATCGATGGCCTGAGACAAAAGATGTTACAGAACTCTGACATTTTGAGGATTTTGTCAAGTGCTGATTCAAGGTGTCGACTTAGAAGACTCAAGTGTTGACTCACAAGCTCCAAGTGTCGACTCATAGCCTGAGAACAAAATGAAACAGAATCCTATTTTTTCAAAGAATTATACCTTAAGTCAACTCATGAAGATTCAAGTGTCGACTCATGAAGAAGTCAAGTATTGACTCATAAAAAACTCAAGTGTCGACTCACAAATTCTCACAATAATAACAGTTATATTTTCTGAAGCACATATGACTCCTAAAGGCTCCAAATAGCTAGTTTTGCTCCACCAATGGTCATAAACTATTTTTTAAAAGTTTTTAAAGTATTAAACTCTCACCAAACTCATTCATGAAGAATTAACTCACAAGAGACAAATTATACCTTTGAGAATATCACTTCAAAAATCAAAAGAGAGCTAGAAAGAACATTCCATCTGAAAAAGCTTCTAATCTTACTATTGAGCTTTCATATCAACATTCCAAAAGTGGTCTTTCAAAGAATCCAAAGAGAAGACAACTCAAGCAATCAAGAAAAGCTTCATAGCTTCTACTTTTTACTCTATAGAGAGTTTTTCTTGTGCTTTATACTTGTACTCTTGCTTTTATTTGTTGTGACTAGTTTCAAGGGTATTTGAAACTAGGTGTTAGGCCCTTCCAAGCCGTGAATTAGAATCCAAGCATAGGTTGGCTTGAGAAAAGGTTGTTGGTGAGCCTAAGTGAGAAAACCAACTTTGGGTTTGACTTGTGAGCCATTGAAAACAAGTTGGCTATATAATCTTGGTGGATTATTGTAAAACTCCCAAGGGATAGCTTGAAGAGTGGATGTAGGTGCTTGGGTGCACCGAACCACTATAAATCTTTTGTGTTTGTGTGTGTTCTTTCTTCTCTTGCCTTTATTACTTACCTCACATAGCATTGCATCTTATTCATATTGTGCTCATTTGCATTGCTTCACAAACACTTTAAGTTCAGCACATATTTGCTTAAATTTTTTAAAGAAATCCAATTTACTCCCCTCTTGGGTTAATACGCTGGGCAATAATTTGTTTTGTTCTCCTAATTTTGTTCTTATCTTAATTAGACATACACTTTAATGAAATGTCTACTATCCTTCACCAACCCAATTTAATACTGAATTGTAGTATGGAGGATGATCACACATCGAAATTAAAGAGTGAAGCAGACAACAAGCTATGTATCGAGCATGCCAATTTTCGTTAACTTTTTTCCTAGTTGCCTTAATTAAGTTCCATGCTAAATAAACCATGTACTATGTTTAAGAAACTATGCACAATGATTCTTAACTCTGTACAATCTAAGTTTTTGGTTAGCATTCGAAAAGCCAAGTTCGTGATTAGAATTTTGGTAATTATGGAGTATAAGATCTTGAATTAAACAACTTAGGTTTTTTTAAATGGTACACAGTAAATATAGAATGGTACATAGTTAACCTAGAATGGCATATAGTTAATCCATAATGGTACATAGTTAATACATTCAATTTTAATTTTTTGAAGTATTCCTATTAGACATACACTTTAATGAAATACCTACTTTCCTTCACCAGCCCAATTTAAGACTGAATTGTCACATGTAGGATGAACACACATTATAACTAAAGAATAAAGAAAGAGAATAAGCTATGTACCGAACCATATCATAAGATACACGAGCGTGCCAATCTGGGTTAACTTTGTACTAAGTAGCTTTAAGCCTTTAATCCCATAATTGGTTGAAGCTCATGGGTTCAATATAAGGACATGTCAATACAATAGTTTTCCTCAAAAAAGAAATTTAATCCAATAATTTCATGCTCTGGTGTACAATATTTTGGATTAGTAGACAAAAGAAATGATGGCCTTAATTTCATGCTCTATTGTACCATGTACAGCACATTTGCATGCCAAAGAGTATTGAACCCAAAAAAAAAATAAATAAATAATAGATTTCACTAACATAAATGATATAATCATAAATAATGGAAACAAAATTCACTATCAAAATAGGATTTGATGCACTATAACAAGGTAATGGTAAGTCATAGTTATTAAACTTGCATGAAGATTAATTAAGCCAAGAATTTGGATCATTGATCCAAATTTATTTTTAAAGTTAGAAATTTTTTAAATGAAATATATAATAAAAATATCCTACATCAAATACCATTATTACACTTTAACTAAAGCATAATGAAAAGAATCATTGATTATTTATTTTTCAATAAATCTTGTAAGAAAACAATTATATACATAAATTATTAATAATTTAAAATATTTTAAACAAAAAGGTATCATATGTATAGGTACGAGGTACCTATTATAAATTTTCTATATTTTACACCTCGGTTCTAGTCTTGGTTGGGATCATATCTATAGGTATGGGGTACCACCCAATATCATATGTATAAAAATTTCAATCCATTATCTCATCTAATATAAAAAAACCAAGATCTTAATTCATATATGCATATTGATCAATAGTTTTTTTAATATTAAATTTTAAAAAATACTTAAGTAAAATTGATGAGTTAGATCTAAAATCCTTCTTTGTTTTAAACCATAAACAATTAAAAAAAATGTGTTACTATAGGAATTACTATTTATTTTATTTTATTTAGCAACTTCTACCATACAAATATTGTTCGTTATATCAACTACATATTAATATCAAAATATAGAAGTTTCTAAATTGATCAGCATATATTTTTCCTAGTTAGTTTAGTTTTAACCCTCTTAAAAGGATCTAGGTCCAAATCTTATGAGTATAATCACAAAGCTCATGAATTACATGGTATCAAATAACAAAATGATTTACAAAATTTCAAACAATTAAAAATAAATAAATTTGGAGTTATCTTACCTATACATTATATTGGCATAAAATAGAGAATCAAGAAAAGTAGATAGCAAAAACCCAAGATGGAAAAAAACTAATGAAATATAAAATATATGTACTCCTTTGCATTATTTTTGTGCCACAAAAAACATGAATGATTTTGGATAATATGTGAAAGTATTTAGTAACTCAATTTTTCCATCCAAAAAGTCATTCAAATGAAATATTGTAATTTTAATTTTTCCTTTATTTGGCATCATGATATGTGCCACATAATGGAGCAAAGTCAAAGGTGCACAAGGTAATTGATCTACTTTTTTGAATGATTTCTTGAGTTACTAAAGCATTGTATGATAATTACATTTAGTAGGATAGGAATTACCATTATTTGTTCATAAGCATTTTATATATTATCTATTATAAATAATAATATTTTTTTAATGTGAATAACTGTATATATAATTTGCTACCATTTATTTGTTGCTTAACTCCATTTTCTTACCAACTCTTAGTTTGCAACTCTAATCTCAAATACATAGCAAAGCATCTCCATATAATGAATAGTTAATGTAAATTTAATTTAAAGGGTAGTATGGACAAGGATTTTATGTTTTGGCCTAAATGATAGATTCTCCTCATATTTTAAGGCCATTCTAATTGTATAACATGTAAGCTATACCTAGAAAATATGGATAATTTGTGAAGCTTGCATGCTAAGATGGAGATCAATAACCATTGAGATGATCTTCCATGGCAACTCGATGAAGTTATTTCTATGAGCATAGAAAATTCAATCATGGTGCTCCTACACCATGACTCTTGGGAGCATATGTTGGATGGGCTGCAAACAAGCTGTAGTACAAGGGCCCAATAGTCCAATACACAAAATTACAAGAGGTTTCGACCCTTTCAGGTAACATAATTTTATTACTGTGCATAATAGTGTTCCCACATTCAATGAAAAGCATGAACATCTCTTTCTTTTCTTTTTTTTTTTTTGTTTTTTTTTTTGTTTCTAATTTTCCTATCCATTATACTATTTTCCATAATCATGATACGGCACTCCTTTCAATTTTTTTATATATCTACCAGATTATTGCTTCAGAAAACCATCCTGTAAGGTTGACTACTTCTCCTGGACTTCAAAATAGTTCAACCTTACTGCAAATTGGGAAAACATCTCGTAAGTGCTTAAAACTATTCTCTTTATTTTGCTTTGTTGGGATATCCCGGTCCAAGTACGAGTCAAACACCGGTTCGGCTGACCGAAGACCTTTCCTCCGAACCAATAACTTCGGGCCTAGAAAGTTCAGGCCAACTATGGGCAACTCAAGGCTCTCCGCCGGCCTACGACATCCGAAGGCAAGACCTTCGGATTATGTCTTCAGCACTAACCAAAGACCAGGCTTCTCATCGACTTCCGAGGACATACTCTTTGTTTCTTGCCGAAGACACGATCTCCGGCCCTTGGTAAACACCAAGTCCTTGACTCATGCTAAAGACAGGATCTCCGACCGAGAAGATCCGAAGACGAGGAGATTCCTGATTTAATTATGAGAATCTCCCTAAGAGGGGAAAATTTGAAGATGGATCCACAATCTGTCCCAGATAGGCAAGAGTAACCAACAATTACTATCGACTATTTCCATGCCATGATCATGGTGTGCAACTCCAGCTGCCATGCCTCCGATCTAGCCGGAACCGCTCAATGACAACCCATGATTGCCAATCATAAAAAGAAATTAACTCCCCATAATCACTGGGAGAAGAATGGATCCGCAGGCTAGACGGCCCCTTATAAATAGCGGTAAGAAGAAATGCTTGAGGTACAAAAAAAATTTCACAAAGCCTTTCCCTTTGCTTCTCCAGAATCTTTTCCATTTTGTGGCTGGGGCCTGCCTCTGACTTAGGCATCAGAGTGTCCCCCGCTGGAGCAACTCCGGCAACGGACCTATTTTGTAGGTGAACCGGGGAGCGGTCCTGTGGTGCAGCAGCTCCGACCGACCGGAACAGGGACTCCATGCCAACAGATTGGCATGCCAGGAAGGGGAAGCGGCAAGTCGCCAACATTCTTTATGCTCCCCTCCCTAACAAGGAGAAGTATCCCAATGGTGAGAGGAAAGACTCAGATCGCCTCCACGAGTCGAAGTCGTGTTCCATCCCAAGGGGGTGCACCCCCGGGAGAGAATGACGTTCCACCTCCCATAGTTATCGTGGGATTGTAGTAATTTGAAGCCCTTGTAAACCAGGTCACCAATCTTACAGCCATGGTTCAAGATTTTCAAAACAGAGCTTTTCTGGTGGGAAATCCATCGGCCGTCTCCAGACATAGCTCTTGGTCTCAGAGAAAGAGAGCCCCTCGGGAAGAATCAACACATCTCTCCCTCGACCTTCTTCTGAAGGCTGAAGCTCGAGGCTACCTAGGCCCGTTGACTCCCCATAGAAAGGGAAAAGGCTTAGGCAAACTCCCTCACCCTCCTTCGAAGACTCTACTCCCGTAGAGAGGGCACCGAAGCAGGCTCCCCCCGATTACGATGGAAGATTCAAAGCCATCGAATCGGATATGGCAAGGGCACGGGAGCAAAGGTTGCAGGACCTAAATGATCATAACGACTTGATAGTAGGTGATCTATGAAGGGAATGATGGTACGTTTGCAAGTGCCTACCCTAAGCATGCAACAACAGGGAGCAGGTAAGTATTTTAAAACAATTTTAAAATGCACAGCGAAAACATGCTCCACCCAGGATCTAACACAATCAGGAAGCATGTACAGATTAAAACATGTTATAACATGGGCATGTAATGTTTATAAAACATTTTAAATCCATAGATCTACGCATGCATGAAATTAAAAACAAAACCCATACCTTATTCCTGCTGGGAATAAATCTGGTATAAGCCTGGAATAGCAGGGATAACAGGAATAAAATTATTCCTGTTGTTCTCCACTAACAGCACGTTGACAAATGCTGTTCTTTCCACCAAAAATGCTACAGAATAGAGGAAGGTTTTCGCCAACGAATGGATCGCTCTTCTAGCACTAAAAGCTAGGGAACAAATTTGTTGATCTTCCTTCAAAGGGGAGAAGATGATCCGAAGGTTTTGATCCCCTTCCTTTCAGCCAAAATCAGCACCAGAAATTGCAGCAGTCTGAAAAACCTGCAACCAAAAACAGAGCAGAAGAGGACAGCTGCAAGGAGGTCGATCCGGCTTCCAAGTGCTCGGTTGAACACTCTCAAGAGGGGGCACACGCTGGGGGCTAGCTCTGATCCATCTCTCGGTCGATGCTAGTCGCCGGAAGACACGAAACGGTGGGAAGGAAGAGCAGAATTTTTGAACCTGTTTTTCAGCAAAACAGAATTCGTCTTCCTCCAAATTTGAGCACCAGAACAGGGATTATGGCTTGATTTCTCTTCCTTCCACTCACCAAAACCCAGCCCTCAGTTTCACAGGTGGAAAGGGAAGGAATATCAGCAAGCAAGAACTCTCACAGCCCCGTTTTTTATTCTCACACGGTGACCTCTCTCGCTTAAGAACCAGGGGACTGCAGATTTTAAAAGGGAGCAGCAGCCAGCGGAGAAAACGAAAATGCTGGGAGGCCAAAGGACTTCGGAGGCTTAACCACCCATTAAACCAGCCATTAGGACAAATTAAACGGGTTTAAGGGCTAATGGGTGGAGGGGAGATGAAGTGGCGCCTAATGGCGTCAGACGATTGGAATTCTCCCAGCGTGAGAGAAAAAAAAGACGTGTGAACCGGTCAAAAGAAGAAACACGGTCCAGATGAAGGGTTTAATCCAATTAAAACCTATGGTTCAAAAGAAAAACCGGTTTAATTGATTTTGGGTTCAAATCAATTAAACCCAAAGGTCCAATCCCAAAAAAAATTCGGTTAAATGCAATTTGAACGGTCCAAGCCCAATGAAATAAAATTCAATTGGTTCACAACCAATTGAAGGCCGAATTTAGCTCCGAACCAGTTCAAATCTGATTCAGAAAAATCCTGGCGCAGACCTGGTCAGCGCGAAATAATTTTTGGCTGACCCAAACAAGGGCAAGATCGAGAAAAAGGTGCTCAAAAAATTACCGTATCTATAAAATCGAAGCGATTCCCAATCATACTCGGTATCCGGATCAGAGAGTTATCCTCTGTGGCGTGTGACCTCATAGGTTCGAACCTAAACGGTAGTACTGGAATGATTCCAGTACCAGCACAGGAAACTATCTAGCAATGGGTCCCGGCGTCCGGATAGGTCGAAGATGCGGGAGCATACAATCGAACCTCTGGCATATGGTTACTGTATATTTCATCCCTTTGACCTCTAATGCTCAGGATGACTGATATTGGGCTGCCAACCCAGACTAAGTTAGTCGACCACGTGTCTCAATCTTGCAAGCCCAGTGACTCTTCATAGGGCTACCCCGACCGAGGATTTGCTAAATTGAGATATAGCGAGACATTCAATCCAAACTGTTCGGACAGGTCAATTCCATCTTGGTCCATCACTGCTCCACAAGTACTTGCCTGTTCCCAGAAACCTTCCATCACCGGATTAAAAATCCGGGTAGTTCGGTACCAAAGCACAGGGAGTTGCTTGCAAGAAACCGTGATGACCTCAGGTCAGAGGGACACATATACCCATATCCAATCGTGAGTATCCCTTTGGCAGAAAGGGGTTTCACGGAGTCGCGTTCAATGAAATATCATATATCCCACTTGCAGGTCACATCAGTGTCACCACACTCATTTGGTCAAGAGGACAACCAAATGATGTGAACTGCAACAACCTATACTTGATATATTGCCGTCTAGTATAATATATCCTTTGGCTGTGAACAAGATTTAAGGACCAGTCGATACATCCTCTCTGTATCGAAGTTAGTGTAGCCCTAAGGACTTCATCACAAGGAAAGAGTTCATTATTAGGGAAATATAATATGTGATGAGCTGCCAAAATAATAATTTTATTAATTCATAAAATGAATACAGTGCTGAGCACAACCGCCTACAACCCAGGCGATTGGCTTTGGGACACATTTCCCAATAACTCCCACTTGTACTAAAGCCAATTAGAGGAGTATCTTATACCCATTTCCCATTTACAATAGTCGAACTCTTTGACTCCAAGGGCTTTAGTGAAGGGGTCGGCCAGATTTTCTTTTCCATCGATCTTCAAAAGATTGATGTCGCCTCGCTCCATGATTTCTCATACGAGGTGGTAGCGCCACAAAATGTGCTCAGTGCGGTGATGAGCTTTTGGCTCCTTAGCTTGAGCAATGGCTCCAGTGCTGTCACAGTACACCGGAACAGGACCATCTAGGGAAGTTCCACCCCTAGCTCTCGAAGGAACTTCCGCAACCACACAGCTTCCTTTGCTGCATCTGATGCTGCAATATATTTTGCTTCGCATACCGAGTCTGCAACAGTTGCCTGCTTGGAGCTTTTCCAGCAGATCGCTCCTCCATTCAGGGTAAATACAAACCCTGACACACTCTTGCTATCATCTCTATCTGACTAGAAACTGGAGTCAGTGTACCCCACAAGTTTCAAGTCAGGTTCTCCATAAATCAGCCATTGATCTTTAGTATTTCTTAAATACTTAAGGATGGTCTTAACCACCTTCCAATGCGCCTCACCTGGGACAGACTGGTATCTACTCACTACTCCTAGTGAGTATGCCACGTCTAGTCTAGTACAAGTCATAGCATACATGATAGAGCCTACTGCAGAAGCATAAGGTACTCTACTCATGCGCTCTCTTTTCTCAGGAGTTGTCGCACAATCCTTTTTAGAAAGAGTAATTCCAGAACCTATCGGAAGATAGCCTTTCTTGGAATTTTTTATGCTGAACCATTTCAGCACGGTGTCTATGTACGTAGACTGGAACAGTCCCAAAAGCTTCTTGGATCTATCTCTATAGATTTTCATACCTAGTATGTAAGAAGCTTCACCCAAGTCCTTCATGGAGAACTGAGATGATAACCAGACCTTTATTCCTTATAATGCTACGACATCATTCCCGATTAAGAGAATGTCGTCAACATACAGTACTATAAATACAATCACAAAACCATTAACCCATTTATAGATGCACGGTTCTTTTCCGTTCTTAACGAAGCTGTACGATTTGATACACCTATCAAACCATAAGTTCCAACTTCGAGATGCTTGCTTGAGTCCATAGATGGACTTCTGCAACTTGCATACTTTTGATTCATCTGTGGATGTGAACCCTTCAGGCTGTATCATATACACCTCTTCTTCCAGCTCCCCATTTAGGAAAGCGGTTCAGACATCCATCTACCAGATCTCGTAATCAAAATATGCTGCCAAAGCAAGCATGATCCGAATAGACTTGAGCATTACCACAGGGGAGAATGTCTCGTCATAATCGATACCATATCGCTGACGATACCCCTTGGCAACCAGACAGGCTTTATAGGTTTCTACCTTCCCATCTGCGCCCCTTTTCCTCTTGAAGATCCATTTACACCCGATGGGTTTTATTCCTTCAAGCGGATCAACCAATGTCCAAACATTGTTGATTTTCATGGACTCCATTTTGGATCGCATGGCTCTAAGCCATGCCTCAGAGTCAGATCTCTGAAGTGCATCCATATAGGTGATTGGATCCTCATTGTTCTCATCGAGCTCAATGGGATCGCCGTCCCGGACCAAGAAACCGTAGTATCTATCCGGCTGACGTGGTATTCTACCAGATCTCCTAATGGGTTCAGGGTGTGAATCAATCACAGCTGGTTCTACGATGTCCTTAGAGTGTGCAGGTTCTTCTATTGGCTGAACTTCATCAAGTTCAATCTTAGAGGCTATAGTTCCTTCTCCAAGGAATTCCATTTCCAAAAAGATAGCTCTAAGAGCAACGAACACCTTTTGTTCTTTCTCCAAATAGAAGAAATACCCTTTGGTTTCCTTAGGATAACCAATGAATAAACACTTGTCAGACTTAGGACCAAGTTTGTCTGCGTCTAAACATTTTACGTAAGCCGGACAACCCCAGACTCGAAGGTGTGAGATTGAAGGTTTACGTCCATTCCACATCTCATACGGAGTGGAGACAATAGACTTACTTGGAACATTATTTAACAAGTAACAGGCTGTCTGCAGCGCATATCCCCAAAAGGATAGTGGCAGAGTTGCAAAGCCCATCATTGATCGAACCATGTCCAACAAGGTTCGATTCCTCCTTTCGGACACACCATTCAACTGTGGTGTTCCTGGAGGAGTCCACTGAGAGAGAATTTCATTCTCCTCAAGATTTGTCAAAAATGCACCAGATAAGTATTCACCACCTCGATCAGATCGAAGGGTTTTAATACTTTTTCTAGTCTGCTTTTCTACTTCATTACGGTATCATTTGAACATTTCAAACGACTCAGACTTATGTCTCATTAGAAAGACATAACCAAACCTTGAAAAGTCGTCTGTAAATGTAATGAAATATTTGTATCCTCCTTTGGCACTAATTGTCATTGGTCTACATACATCAGTATGTATTAGACTTAGGAGTTCTGTAGATCGTTCACCTTTTCCAGAAAAAGGTGACTTGGTCATTTTACCAAGTAAGCAGGATTCACAAGTGGGTAGTGATTCAGAATCACTGATCTCGAGAAGCCCATCTCCTCACATCTTGTTTATCCTATTTTGGTTAATATGACCCAGTCTACAGTGCCAAAGATACAAATTATTGACATTATCTAACCTTGGGCGATTGCTAGAAGTGTACATTACACTAACAGGCCTTGATAGTGCGTATATGCCATTATTTAATCTAGCTTTCATTATAACACCATTATTCAAAATAACATTGCAAAAATCTCCTTTTATTGATAATTCAAAACCACAATTGGCCAAAAGGCCTATAGAGATTATGCAAATAATGAAACTAGGATAATAGTGACAGTCGACTAGTTCGACAGTACAAGACTCAAAGACAAGATGCAGGACTCCAACCGCCAGTACTGGAACACGATTTCCATTCTCGACACTCAGAAACTGTTCTCCATCTTCAAATCTTCTGCTAACTTGAAGTCCCTGTAAGGAATTACAAACATGAATTGGACTACCAGTATCCAATACCCAGTTAGCAGTATCAACAATTGAGTAATTACAAGGTTTTATCATATAAATACCTTGTTCAGCAGACTTCTGCTTTCTCGGCCTGTTCGGATCAAGGGACGCAATATAAAGAGGACATTTCCTCTTCCAGTGTCCCTTCTTCTTGCAGTAGAAGCACTCTGTAGAAGACTGATCAGCCTTAAACTTCCTGGTCTGACTCGGGCCAGGAGCATTCTGCGCCTTCTTTCCCTTTTTGTTTATTTTCTTCTTCTTCCCTTTCTTAAAGGGACGACGACCTCTACTTCCTCCCACTAAATTGACCACCCCCTTATTAAGTTGGTGGTCTTTCTCGAAAGTCTGCAGCAACGGCAAAAGACCATGGTAGTTGACTGCAGGCTTGTTCATTCTATAATGATCAAGAAAGTCAAGATAGGAGGAGGGAAGAGAATTCAGGATCGCATCCTTGCCGAGCTGCTCGTGCAAGGGGCATCCGAGTTTGCCCAATTTTTCAATCAGCTTGATCATGTACAATACATGATCAGTGACTGAACCACCATTCGACATCTTGGAGTTGTAGATGGCACAAGACACTTGGTACCGTTCTACATCATCCGGGGTGCCGAAGGATTCCTTCAATTTTTGAACGATTTCATCTGGTTGGGCCTCCTCGAATTTGAGACTGAACTCATCGTTCATCGCAGCAAGCATAATGCAACGGACAGTAGTCTGATCAGAAACCCACTTCAAGTAAGCGTCTCTGACTGCACTCCGTGCATTTACAGGAGGGATTTCAGGTGCCGGATCCGTTATCACATAGAGGATCCGTTCATGCTCCAGAACAATTCTTAACCTTCGATACCAAGTATCGAAGTTATGACCCTTCAACTTCTCGTTATCGAGAAGTGACCGGAGCGATAAGTTTGAAGACATCTGAAAAGAAAACAAGACCCAATTAGTTTATGAATTAATAACTTAACCAAAAGACTTGGACTTTAGTCTAAAGGTTTCTCTCACTAATTTTTCAGATTGGTAGCCTCTGACTCCAACCCGTGAAAACAACATTTTTCAAGTGGGTACTGAAATCCAATAGGCCTCGCATGAGCCCGACTATGGCCAGCTTACCCATACGAGCCTAAAGGTAGGTTTGTAAACCAATTGTTTCCCTAAACAATTTTCAGTATAAAATTTTGCCCCAGAGAACACCCCAATCGGCTTAGGAGCCTCCTATTATGGGTCTCTGGTTAGGTCCAACCATTAAAATGATAAACCCAATGCTTCTAGCTAACTAAAGACCAAGCCCGACTATGGCCGGCCCACCTGGTCCCGTTAAGGAGGTTGCACTGAACCATCATCGATCAGATAGAAATTCCAGTCGCCGGATGTACACCCATTCTATGGAACTGCCGATGCACACCAAGCTAGTGGACATATTTCTATCCAACTTAATGGGAGGCGAAGACACCGTCAACTCTTTGACTTAGTCTTTTAAGGACCTAATAATTTTAGAGGATTTTAGTTATGACAGAAGAGAAGAGACAAGGACATGGATCATCCTCCCACTGAATCAATCAGATTTCAGGAGGGTTGAAATAAATCAACAAATGATCCATGGGCACCTAAAGATCAGTCAGACCGATCAACCTGGGTGACATGGGTTAACTCGAGTCATTGAGCTTTTCCAATCAGTTCTAGTTGACTCGACTAGCCAGGTAGGTGAGATCATGGGTGAGTATCCGCCATTAACCATCTTTCCTAGACACCAACCAAGTTGGCCAGGAAAGAGGTAGCCTCATACAACCATGATCACAAATGCCAAACCTACCTCGACACCAGTCGGTTTACCAGACCCGATCAGATTAGCCTAAAGACTCGAGCATCCACAGAGCCACTAATTGGATCCATTTTAGATGAATGAATCAACTATTCTAACTATTAGATAGTTCTAAAGAAGGACCTTAATCAACTTTTGATTAATCTTCTTTTATCCGGTTCAACTAAACCTAGGTCTAACCCAGTTAAGGACCCAATTAGATAACTAACCCAATTAACCCAAAATGGCTTATTCATGTCAAATTAGATTTCATAAACCTAATAATTTATTTTAATAAGCCATACATTTAATCAAAACATTTTTAATTAAGTGTCAATGTAAAACATTTTTTTACATCATGCATCATATCTAGATTTTATTTTATAAACATTTCATGGCCCAATAATTTTAACAGACATGTCAAAATTGTATCTGAACTAAAACAATTTTAATTCCAAGATTTCCTTAAAGGATCCTTCTGAAAAGGCCAACACAGACGATCCGTTTCAGGTCAAAGACACACGGTCATGGTGAAGGTCTCAACTAGGTTCCTAAAAGTACTATCTGGATACAAAAATAGATTAAACTATTTTTAATCTAACATGCATCAAGATTATGTTACACCTGTAAACCTGCTCTGATAAAATTGAAGGGAATGATGGTACGTTTGCAAGTGCCTACCCTAAGCATGCAACAACAGGGAGCAGTTAAGTATTTTAAAATAATTTTAAAATGCACAGCGAAAACATGCTCCACCCAGGATCTAACACAATCAGGAAGCATGTACAGATTAAAACATGTTATAACATGGGCATGTAATGTTTATAAAACATTTTAAATCCATAGATCTACGCATGCATGAAATTAAAAACAAAACCCATACCTTATTCCTGCTGGGAATAAATCTGGTATAAGCCTGGAATAGCAGGGATAACAGGAATAAAATTATTCCTGTTGTTCTCCACTAACAGCACGTTGACAAATGCTGTTCTTTCCACCAAAAATGCTGCAGAATAGAGGAAGGTTTTCGCCAACGAATGGATCGCTCTTCCAGCACTAAAAGCTAGGGAACAAATTTGTTGATCTTCCTTCAAAGGGGAGAAGATGATCCGAAGGTTTTGATCCCCTTCCTTTTAGCCAAAATCAGCACCAGAAATTGCAGTAGTCTGAAAAACCTGCAACCAAAAATAGAGCAGAATAGGACAGCTGCTAGGAGGTCGATCCGGCTTCCAAGTGCTCGGTTGAACACTATCAAGAGGGGGCACACGCCGGGGGCTAGCTCTGATCCGTCTCTCAGTCGATGCTAGTCGCCGGAAGACACGAAACGGTGGGAAGGAAGAGCAAAATTTCTGAACCTGTTTTTTAGCAAAACAGCATTCGTCTTCCTCCAGATTTGAGCACCAGAATAGGGATTATGGCTTGATTTCTCTTCCTTCCACTCACCAAAACCCAGCCCTCAGTTTCACAGGTGGAAAGGGAAGGAATATCAGCAAGCAAGAACTCTCACAGCCCCCTTTTTAATTCTCACACGGTGACCTCTCTCTCTTAAGAACCAGGGTACTGCAGGTTTTAAAAGGGAGCAGCAGCCAGCGGAGAAAACAAAAACGCTGGGAGGCCAAAGGACTTCGGAGGCTTAACCACCCATTAAACAAGCCATTAGGACAAATTAAATGGGTTTAAGGGCTAATGGGTGGAGGGGAGATGAAGAGGCACCTAATGGCATCAGACGATTGGAATTCTCCCAGCATGAGAGAAAAAAAAGACGTGTGAACTGGTCAAAAGAAGAAACATGGTCCAAATGAAGGGTTTAATACAATTAAAACCTATGGTTCAAAAGAAAAACTGGTTTAATTGATTTTGGGTTCAAATCAATTAAACCCAAAGGTCCAATCCCAAAAAAAAATCAGTTAAATGCAATTTGAACGGTCCAAGCCCAATGAAATAAAATTCAATTGGTTCACAACCAATTGAAGGCCGAATTTAGCTCCGAATAAGTTCAAATCTGATTCAGAAAAATCCTGGCGCAGACCTGGTCAGCGCGAAACAATTTTTGGCTGACCCAAACAAGGGCAAGACCAGGAAAAAGGTGCTAAAAAAATTACCGTATCCATAAAACCGAAGAGATTCCCAATCGTACTCGGTATCCGGATCAGAGAGTTATCCTCTGTGGCGTGTGACCTCATAGGTTCGAACCTAAACGGTAGTACTGGAACGATTCCAGTACCAGCACAAGAAACCATCTAGCAATGGGTCCCGACGTCCAGATAGGTCGAAGATGCGGGAGCATACAATCAACCTCTGGCATATGGTTACTGTATATTTCATCCCTTTGACCTCTAATGCTCAGGATGACTGATATTGGGCTGCCAACCCAGACTAAGTCAGTCGACCACGTGTCTCAATCTTGCAAGCCCAGTGACTCTTCACTAGGGCTACCCCGGTCAAGGATTTGCTAAATTGAGATATAGCGAGACATTCAATCCAAATTGTTCGGACAGGTCAATTCCATCTTGGTCCATCACTGCTCCACAAGTACTTGCCTGTACCCAGAAACCTTCCGTCATCGGATAAAAAATCTGGGTAGTCCGGTACCAAAGCACAGGGAGTTGCTTGCAAGAAACCGTGATGACCTCAGGTCAGAGGGACACATATACCCATATTCAATCGTGAGTATCCCTTTGGCAGAAAGGGGTTTCACGGAGTCACGTTCAATGAAATATCATATATCCCACTTGCAGGTCACATCAGTGTCACCACACTCATTTGGTCAAGAGGACAACCAAATGATGTGAACTGCAACAACCTATACTTGATATATTGCCGTCCAGTACAATATATCCTTTGGCTGTGAACAAGATTTTAAGGACCAGTCGATACATCCTCTCTGTATCGAAGTTAGTGTAGCCCTAAGGACTTCATCACAAGGAAAGAGTTCATTATTAGAGAAATATAATATGTGATGAGCTGCCAAAATAATAATTTTATTAATTCATAAAATGAATACAGTGCTGAGCACAACCGCCTACAACCCAGGCGATTGGCTTTGGGACACATTTCCCAACAATCTACACCCCCACTTCACCGATCGTGTCATGGCCGAAGTCATCCCTCGGCACTTCATGGTTCCCCAGGTGGAACCCTACGATGGTACCTCCGATCCCTTCGACCACTTGGGTAGTTTCAAGGCCCATATGATGATCCAAGGAGCTACGGACACGATGTACTGCCTTGCATTCCTGGCCACCTTGAAGAAAGCCGCTCGAATGTGGTACTCAAGCCTACGCCCAGGTACCATCGATTCTTTTTCTGAGTTAGAGAAATTATTTGTCTTGCATTTCAGGACTTGCTGCAAGACCCCCTGAAATACAGACTCACTATTCCTCCTTCATCAAAATGAAGGAGAAAGCCTGTGAGACTACATCTCCAAGTTTAATGCGGCTACACTTGAGATCCCCGACCTCAACGAGCATGTGGCCATGTCTGCACTAAAGAAGGGACTTCGCATATCCAGGCTAACCTTTTTCCTGGATAAGAATTTCCCCAAAAGCTATGCTAAGCTCCTGTCAAATGCTCAGAAATATGCCAATGCTGAAGAGCAGGTGGCCAACCGACAACTGTTCGAAGGGAAGCCCCCTTTAAAAAAGAAGAACAACAGGGGACAAGGTCCCCCGATCTCCAATAACAATAACAACAAATATACTGACCGTTGAAGAAGTCCTCTCAGGCCCAGAGCATTGAGAGGAAGATTCAACTCCTACACCCCCCTCAACCTCCCTCGAGAAAAGATCCTAATGGAGATAGAGAAAGAAAATTATCTCCAATAGCCCCGTCCCATGAAGGCCTCCTCTTCCGTTAGGAATAGGAACAAATACCGTCGATTCCATCGGGACCATGACCACAATATTAAGGAATGCATCCAGCTGAGGGATGCGATTGAGGATCTTATCAAAAGAGGGTATTTGGGGTAGTACATTGGTCGTCAAGGACCTCGATCAGAAGCTACTGTTCCCCAGCCACCTCCTAAAGAGGTCGAACTGCCAAATCAAAGGCCCACCAATGGAGGTGTGGGGATGATACACCGGCCTATCAACTAGAGAAGAGATGAGGACGATATCCCAAAGCGACTCAAGGACAACAATGCCATCCTCTTCTCCTACGATAACCTTGTAGGAGTCCGGCTCCCACATGATGATCCTATTGTAATCTCGACCATTGTGGCCAACTATGATGTACAGCGAATCCTTGTTGATAATGAAAGTTCGACTGATGTCTTGATCTATGATGCATTCTCTAAAATGTGTTTGCGTAGGTATCAACTACAGAGATCCCCCATACCACTCACTATCTTTGGGGATAATCAAGTTGATGCCAAGGGAGAAATAGTATTACCTGTGACCCTTGGCACTGAACCTCAATAAAAAACACTCCCGATCAACTTCACCGTAGTCCGAACCCCCTCTGGTGGGGACATCAGAGGCACCGGAATAAGATAGAGGCTTGTCGACCCTCTATGGATTGATCAATAATTTATGAGTCCATCTGTAATAAGGGCTTAGCCCATCTGAGTCTATTTTAGTTGTTATTTGAGTTTTTGAGTTATTATTTCAGTTCTGTACTAATCAGCTCATGTTGAGCTAGTTCAGTCCAATGCTAGTCAGCTCATGTTGATCTAATTTTATTTTTTTGAGTCCTGTCCAAGTACACTGAAAACTCAAGACTACATCATACAAGTGAAGACCAAGTCCAACCAGATTGAAGACATGAAAGTATAGCCCAAGTCCAACCCAGCTTGAAGATTTGAAGACCCCAGGAGGAAAATCAGAAACCCTAATTCCTTGTAGATGCCTTCCAGATGCCCAAATTTCCTTCCAGATGTCAAAGTATATTCATAGACCAGGGCATCCATGATTCTAGAGGTCCATCTGCATCCTAGCCCAAAGAAATCAAGCCCAGGTGCCAAGCCCAAGCCCTTAAGAAGCAAGATACCAAGGAATATTCCTACTACCTGGCTACCAGGCCATCCCAGCTTCCAGAGGCCCAAGCCCATGTGCTCGAGCCCCTTTGGGCCGGCCCCTTGCTACTCCTAGAAGCCCAACACGCCCCCATAGGCATCCTTGGAGTGTTGACCAAGTCAAGAGAATTTTTAGGGATTTTTTCTACCTAATGTTTCCTTATTTTCTAACTAGGGTTTGAGAGGGAAAAGGATTCTTATGTAATGTATAATATACCCTTACTTGGGGCCCAAGACTAAGGATCTATTTAAAGGACCCTAGTCTCTTGTATGAGATTGATTTTGATATATGAATTAAACTTGAGTTCTCTTCAATTGCTATGTGTTGGCTTTGACTCCTTAGTTTTGATGATTAACAAAAGGTTGAGTATATGTTTGGACTAATGTTTAATCTCAAGATAAAGTTTCAGGACTTAGGTTATTCAAAAAGAGTATCAAAAGGATAATGATGAAACTAAGTTTACCTGATTTGGAAAAGAGCTCTTCTACCTTGGACAAGATCAAAATTCTCATAATGGACCTTCTTGTTAAGAAATATTTGACAAAAGAAACAAAGGCTTAAAGAAACTCAAGCATGGCACGCATATCTCAAGAGTTTCAGAAAAATTCAGATCAGAGGTCGACCCCCAGAGGTCGATACCTTGTCAAAGGTCGACCACCAGAGGTCAACTCATGAAGAGAAGAAAAGTCCAGCTTGGCCGGCACGGCAAAGTCTCAGTGGCACGCTTCAGAGGTCGACCACCAGAGGTCAACACTTGTCCAGAGGTCGACATCAGAGGTCGACTCATAGCCTGAGAATTCAAATGGGCAAAACTATGGTATTCTGAACTTTTGCCTAAATTTTACTGGAGGTCGACTCATGAGGTCGACACTTGATCCAGAGGTCGACTCATGAGGTCGACTCATGGCATAACGGCTAGTTTTTCTGAACTTTTGATTTGATTTCTAACGGCCATAAACGGCCATATTTTTGATTCTAACGGTCTTGTGGAGTTGTTTCAGCTTGAATGAGGTATTTAACCTCCACCAAACTTCAAAAAAGACAAGGAGACAAAGTGAAAAAGTGTTGATTCAAAGTACAAAGCCTTCAATCACTTCCAAGCCAAAAGAGTGAGAAAACCAAGAGATTCCCTAGCAAAAAGTTCTCCATCTTTGAGGAATCCAACATTCAAGTGTTTGGCATTAGTGAGGTCCAAAGATTCCAAGGGAAAAGGCTTGAAGAGTCTCCATCAAGAGCTTCAACGAATTTATTATTGCTCAAAAGGAGTTTGTTTAGTTTTAATTTATTGTTTCATACTCTTTTGTCTTTAGCTAGTTTCAAGGGAATTTGAAACTAGAGTGAGGTTTGTTGGTGAGCCAATTGATAAAATCAACTAGGGTTGCTTGTAAGCCCGAAGCCAAAACAAGTGAGTGAGGTTTGTTGGTGAGCCAATTGATAAAACCAACTAGGGTTGCTTGTTAGCCCGAAGCCAAAATAAGTGTGTAAGGTTTGACTTGTGAGCCTGGTAAAACAAGTCGGCTGTAATCTAAAGATTATAGTGGAAATTCCCAAGTGGAGCTTGGGGAGTGGATGTAGGTGCTAGGTGCACCGAACCACTATATTTCTTGTGTGTTTGCATTGCCTTTCTCTTTTACTTCTTTAGCTCTTTAATTGCCATTTTATTTCATTGCTTCCGTTGCACAATTATTAAAGCACTATCACTCTTCACCTTAAAACTTGATAGCACATATATTGCTTTAAATTTTTAAATACCCAATTCACCCCCCTCTTGGGTACCATATCTGGGCAACAAGTGGTATCAGAGCACCGATACTCTCTTGTAGGTCCAACGATCTTGAGTGAAAGATCATGGCCGCCCCAATTGGAATGGGTATAGTTGAAGGACAAGCATCAAATCGCCCTCCTTTCTTTAATGGCACAAACTACACATATTGGAAAACTCGTATGCGTATTTATTTACAAGCTGTAGATTATCATATTTGGAGAGTAATTACGAAAGGGCCTCATCAGCCCACTCACTTGGTTAATGGCATTATCACCCCGAAATCTGAAGAAGAATGGGATGACAATGACATCAAACAAGCTGAGCTAAATGCTAAGGCAATGAATTTGCTATTCTGTGCACTTGACCCTAGTGAATTCAACAGAATATCAAATTGTATTTCCGCCAAAGAAATTTGGGATACACTTGAGGTTACCCATGAGGGTACACACCAAGTGAAGACCACTAAGGTGAACATGCTCATTCATACGTATGAGATGTTCAGGATGGAACCAACTGAAAGTATAAGTGAAATGTATACTAGATTTACCAATATAGTAAATGGTATGAGGAGTTTGGGAAAAATTATATCTAATGGTGAACTGGTTAACAAACTTCCAGGTCTCTTCCGGCTTCATGGGATGCGAAAGTTACAGCCATAGAAGAAGCCAAAGATGTCAACACTCTACCTCTCGAGCAGCTTCTTGGATCACTGATGACCTACGATCTTTCACTAAAGCAGAAGACAGTGGACAATGACAAGAAAAAGAAAGCCATAGCCTTCAAGTCCACTACAAAAGAAGAGTCAAGTGATGAATCAGAAGAAGAAGCTGATGATGATGAGACAGCCCTCATTACAAGAAAATTTAAAAGATTCATGAGAAAGAAGAAGGGCTTCTACAAAAAGAGACCACAAAAGGGTGATCACAATAAGGAGAATGAGAAAGACAAAGAAAGGGATCCACCCATCTGCTTCGAGTGCAAGAAGCCAGGTCATTACAAAATGGATTGCCCTTTGCTTAAAAAGAGTCAAAGGTTGTTGAGAAAGAAAGCCATGATGGCTACCTGGAGTGAGAGTGAGGACTCCAGCAGTGAAGAAGAGCAGCAGGTAGTCGCCAACTTATGTTTCATGGCCAACGAAGATAATGAGGTAAACTCTGAACCTGAAACTGAATTTACTTTCAATGAATTGCATGATGCTTTTGATGACTTAGTAATGGAATATGAAAAATTAAAATTGAAAAATAAGAAATTAAGAAAGCAAAATTTTGAGCTTACCAAAAGTTCAGAAAAGTTTTCAAGTGAAATTAAAAATTTAACTCAAGAAAACAAGAAATTAAAAGAACATGTAAAGACTTTGACAAATGATAAAGATAATCTTTTAAAAGAAAATAATTCTTTGAAAAATAATAGAAGTCTTAAAACTAATGAGAACATTGAAAAACAAAATAAAGAACTATTGCTTCAAAATAAGAATTACAAGGAAGAGTTAGAAAAAGTAAAACCTTTTGTAGAAAAGTTTACTTTTAGTTCAGAAAAACTGAATATGCTTTTAAATAGTCAACATGCAGTGTTTAATAAAGCTGGACTTGGATTTAAGCCACACAATCAACAAAAGCTTTACAAAAACTTTTTCATACCAGCATCTTCTAATATTACCTGCTATGCATGTGGTAAAGTAGGTCATAAATCATATGTTTGTAATAGAAGAAAATTAAATACCTTTAAAAAGATTTGGGTTCCAAAAGGAACCAATTTGACTAACCCTAAAGGACCCAAGATGACTTGGGTACCTAAAGTTTCAACTTGATCATTTTTTTGCAGGTGTGCCTTGCAACCAAAAATAAAAGAAGAATGTGGTATCTGGATAGTGGTTGCTCAAGGCACATGACTGGGGATGTGAAGCAATTCTCATCACTAGCTGCTATTGATGGTGGAAACGTTACCTTTGGTGATAATGGAAAAGGCAAAATCGTCGGAATTGGTAAAATCCATATCACCCCTAATGCTTATGTAGATAATGTATTATTTGTTGATGGCTTGAAGCATAATCTTTTTAGCATTAGTCAGTTTTGTGATAAAGGTTTTAAAGTAATTTTTGAATCATCTTTGTGCATGGTATCTAGTCTAGATGTTGATGGCATCAAGTTCACTGGTCTTAGGCATGGAAACATTTACATGGTTGATCTTGATGATCTAGCCATGGAAAGTGGTCAATGCCTAGTGGCTAAGGAAGCCAAGGCAAGTGAAACTAGTTGGCTTTGGCACCGTAGGCTAGGGCATGCTAGCAGTTGATTTCAAAATTAAGCAAAAAGAATCTTGTAAAAAAATTGCCAAAACTCACTTTTGAAAAAGATAAAATTTATGCTGCATGTCAATTTGGAAAACAAACTAAATCTACTTTCAAACCTAAAGGAGTAGTATCTACTACTAGACCCCTTGAATTATTGCATATGGACCTCTTTGGACCAACCAGAACAACTAGTTTGGGAGGTAAAAAATATGGGCTAGTAATTGTAGATGATTACTCACGATTTACTTGGGTAATGTTTTTAGCTCATAAAGATGAAACATTTTCAGCTTTTGTTAAATTTCATAAAAGGGTTTCAAACGAAAAAGATCTCACTATTGTTTCTTTGCGTAGTGATCATGGAACTGAATTTGAAAATCATGATTTTGAAACTTTTTGTAATGAAAATGGTATTAGTCATAATTTCTCTGCACCTAGGACACCTCAACAAAATGGGGTGGTAGAAAGAAAGAACAGGACTCTTGAAGAAATGGCATGCACAATGCTTTGCGAAAATGATTTACCTAGATATTTTTGGGCAGAAGCCATTAATACTTCCTGTTACATTTTAAATCATGTTTTAATTCGACCTATTTTGAAGAAAAAACCATATGAGCTTTGGAAAAATCGAAAACCTAATCTCAAATATTTTCGTGTATTTGGTTGCCGCTGTTTCATATTAAACAATGGCAAAGATAATATCAGTAAATTTGATGCCAAGTCAGATGAGGGTATCTTCTTAGGATACTCTACTTCTAGCAAGGCATACAGGGTCTTCAACAGAAGAACACTTCTGGTTGAAGAATCAATTCATGTAGTGTTTGATGAATCTAACGAAAAATCTTCTAGAAAAGAAGATTCTATTAATGTTGAAACAGGTACAAAGAAACTTGAACAATTGACAATCAATGAAGATGAGCCCAAAGGAGATGATGATCAAGAAAGTCAAGATCAAATTCAAGAAATCAATGCAACTTCACCAAAACCATTACCAAAAGAATGGAGGTATGCACATGAACACCCTAAAGAGCTAATAATAGGTGATCCATCAAAGGGGGTAAGTACACGCTCTTCTATTAGAAATGTTTGTGATTATTTAGCTTTTGTATCTCAGATAGAGCCTAAGTCAATAGAAGAAGCTGAAAAAGATTGTAACTGGATTAATGCTATGCAAGATGAACTAAATCAATTTAAAAAAAATAATGTTTGGACTTTAACTGAAAGACCCCTTAATGTTTCTGTAATTGGCACAAAATGGGTTTTTAGAAATAAACTTGATGAACATGGTATTGTAATTAGGAACAAAGCTAGACTTGTTGCTAAAGGCTACAACCAGGAAGAAGGGATCGACTTCGATGAAACCTTTGCTCCTGTTGCTAGGCTAGAAGCAATTAGACTTTTACTTGCTTTTGCTTGTTTTATGGATTTCAAGTTATTTCAAATGGATGTAAAGAGTGCCTTTTTAAATGGATTTATTGAAGAGGAGGTTTATGTTGAACAACCTCCTGGTTTTGAAAATCATGAATTTCCTAATCATGTCTTTAAATTGCATAAAGCATTGTATGGTTTAAAGCAAGCTCCTAGAGCTTGGTATGATAGATTAAGTTCATTTTTAATGAAAAATGATTTCTCTAGAGGTAATGTAGATAATACATTATTTTTGAAAAAGAAAAATGATGATCTCTTAGTAGTACAGATATATGTAGATGATATTATTTTTGGTGCTACTAACGAATGTCTTTGTCAAGAATTTGCGAAGTTAATGCAGAGTGAGTTCGAGATGAGCATGATGGGAGAACTCAACTTCTTCCTCGGACTCCAAATTAAGCAAACCAAAGAGGGGATCTCCATCAACCAAGCCAAGTACACAAGGGAGATATTGAAAAAGTTTGGGATGGAGACTACAAAACCAATAGGTACCCCTATGAGCTCTTCATGTAAATTAGACAAAGATGATTGTGGTAAATCAGTAGACCAAAAATTATATAGAGGCATGATTGGTTCATTGCTATATCTAACTGCCAGTAGACCAGATATAATGTTTAGTGTTTGTATGTGTGCACATTTTCAGTCTGCTCCTAAAGAATCACATCTCTTAGCTGTAAAGCGTATACTTAGATACTTATCTGGGTCTATCGAAATTGGTCTTTGGTACTCTAGAGAGTCATCATATGAATTAATTGCATATTCTGATGCTGATTTTGCTGGGTGTAAACTTGATCGAAAAAGTACTAGTGGAACTTGTTAATTCCTAGGAGTTAATTTGATTTCATGGAGCAGTAAGAAACAGAATTCGGTTGCTCTATCTACGGCGGAAGCCGAATATATAGCAGCTGGAAGCTGTTGTGCTCAGATTCTATGGATCAAACAACAACTCGAGGACTTTGGCATCAAACTAACTAAGACACCCATAAGATGTGATAATATTAGTGCAATCAATTTAACGAAAAATCCTGTACAACATTCAAGAAGCAAACATATTGAAATAAGACATCACTTCATAAGAGATCACGTTCAAAACTCTAATGTGTTGTTAGAATTTATATGTACTGATTATCAATTGGCTGATATATTCACAAAACCATTGAATGAAGACAGATTTTGTATGATCAGAAGAGAACTAGGAGTCATTGATCCTTTTGCTTGAAACTCTTCAATTTTCATCAAAATTCCTCAAAAATGATTATAAATTCTCAAATATGGTTAAAGGCTATTTCTCTAAATTTTATCAATTTTTTAAATCTTACAGAATTTTATTTTAAGTAATTAATTGTTGGAGGTCGACACTTGAGGTTTTCGGAGGTCGACACTTGAGGTCGACACCTAAGTTATGGAGGTCGACACTTGAGGTCAACCCCTGAAAATTTTCAGAGGTCGACACTTGAACGGAAACCTGCTTTTTAAAAACCCGTCCGCAAGCCTTGTTTTTCGAATTTTTTCCTTCCTCTCCATCATGTGGTCCCCCTCCAACATTCCTAAACCCCTAAATAGTAGATTTCCACCCTTCTCCCTCAACATTTTGGGAAATCCTCTCCTCTCCTCTTGCATTTCTTCGATTCAACCCTCTTTTTGACCGTACTTTTGATTTTGGACAACCGAAAGCCTTTGGATCTATCTACCCTCTAATCCCGGTTGTATTTCAATAGAAATACTTGTTTCTACCCTCCGTCTCTTACTTTTTCTCCTTTTATTTTCTTTTTTCTCCACTCTCACAAACCCTATTTCACCATTTCACATTCTTCTCTCTTTTCCAATCCGCGAACCTCTCTTTCCCTCTCTTTTTCTCTTAGCCTTACCTCTTTGCATTTCTCCCTAAGTTACCCCTCATCCTTACACATGGATCCGAGAAAACACCAGGTAGTAAGGAAAAGGAGATTGGAACAGGGGCAGGGTAGTACTGAGCAGTGAAGGAAAGTCCGACATGAGCGTGAGCCGACCCCAGAGCCACCTGTACCAGTGCCAGCCAGCCTAGTCCGGAAGAGCATTGCTAGTGGGAGGCGCGTGGATATTCCATTCTGGGATCAGCATCACTTCTTCATTGGAGATGTACTGAGAGATGCAGGTCTGGTTCATTTTTGTACGATGTCCGAGAGATTCTACCCAGACCTCATCAGGGAGTTTTATGGATCCATGGCCACTGATGGCATTGGATGGTCTGCTACAGTTCGAGGGATCGAGATTCCAGTGACACCTGAGGTCATCAGTCGCATCTGGAGGATTCCACTTCATGGCACTGCTGCCACTACGATCAGCGACAGAGAGCACGCCTTCAGGTGTATCCTAGAGCATGAGGATGTTAGCGGCATTTCCACAGTAGCCGCTAACCAGCTTTCACTAGAGATGAGAGTGATGCATCACATCATCGCCCGTATCTTGATTCCGAAGAGCGGGAGATTTGATTTTATCACTGAGCGTGAGCTGGTGTTGATGGTGTCCCTGAGTCAGCGGACTCCCATCAACCTCCCCAGGATCATGCTTCAGCAGATGGGTGAGGCAGCTTCTCACAGGAGACTCGTTCAGCCGTACGGCATGGGACTGACTCAGATATTCAGAGAGCATGGTGTCTCATTCGACGGCATACCCTTCAGTCAGCTACAGCACACAGATACTTATAGAGAGAAATCCCTACATAGGATGGGATTTCGACTGATTAGTGACCGATGGGTACGACAAGAGTCTGGCCAGGAGCCAGATGAGGAGGATGAGATCCGAGCTGCTGAGGAAGGGCCTTCAGGGCCTACTGATCATGGTACACCTCCTCGCCCAGCACCGGAGACAGAGACTGCAGAGCCTGAGCCATTCACGCCACCACCTTCATCAGCTCCGGCACCTACTATTACTGCTACACCACGGAGGACTTCAGTGAGGATATCGGACTTCGAGCAGCGAGTGACTGATCAAATTTCAGAGGTCCGGACAGAGATCACTGGTGTACGGCAGGAGCTTCATGATCTGCGGATACACACAGACACACGCATTAGTGCTCTCTCAGCTAGTATGGATACAGGATTCAGACAGATCCTCAGCTTATTGAGATTAGCACTGCCATCAGGGACTGCAGATCCGACAGTATCTCCTCCACATGATGATGATGATGATGATGATGCTGATGACTCTAGTGGATACAGTGACAGTGATGGAGATCATCCTGGAGCAGGTAGTTCTGATGTTCCACCTGCAGAGCCGATTCCAGAGATTCCCCCTTCAGCTGATCCTCCTTCCACTGATCTTCCGAGTTCAGATCCTCCAGCCACAGCTGTGCCAGTTGATATTGAGCCTATAGAGTCACTATTTGAGACTATCACTGGGATTCCGGATGACATAGATGAGCATACAGAGACAGATATCGATGATCTCACAGCTTATGAGCTAGTCAGCAGGCAGACCCCAGCTCAGTCTACTCAGCATGCTGATCCGTCCACTCCTTCAGCTACTGCCTCTATCTCGACATCTGTGGAGCCCTTGCCTAGGACATATAGATCTCGTAGGACTATCCCTAGGTCTGGTCCCTCTTTGAGGACTCGGAGTTCCTCTCATAGGACTCCAAAATCCTCATCTAGGATCATGGCTCCTATATCTTTTGACATACCTTCTGATGAGGAGTAGCCTCATAGTTTTATTTGTTGTACTTAGTTTGCTTGTGTATGATATGTTGTATCAGTATTTTGTGCTTACTATGTAAGCAATTTTGTAACTGAATACATTTGTTTTTATCTACATTGTGACATTTTATCTATCTTGTGCCATTTTATCTGATACCAGCTCTTAACATTTACCTTTTTTTTAAACCCTCAAGTTAGAATATTTTATTATATTGAATGCACAAATTGAGGGGGAGCATGTAGTTTATGCACCTAAATACTTCATTATAATTGAACATAAGTTTCATTAATATATCTTTCACTACAAAAATGAACTTTTTGATTCTTGACAAAAAGGGGGAGTAGTAAAGTATATATGTATTTATGAGATCAAATTTAGTAAAGTATATATGTATTTATGAGATCTCCATCTTATGAGTAGTAAAATCTATATGATTCTTACCTTTTTGACTCATGAGAATGTTTTCACAAAAAGAAAGAAGTAAATAAAAAGTAACTCTTGAAAATATTTTCACAAAAAGAAGATGAAAAGTAAATTTTTATGATACACTCATGCATGTAAGGATTCTTTGAAAATATTTTATTATTGCTATATCTTGCTTTTGGACTTAATTGCATATATACTCAAGGTTTTGTCATCATCAAAAAGGGGGAGATTGTTGGCTTTGACTCCTTAGTTTTGATGATTAACAAAAGGTTGAGTATATGTTTGGACTAATGTTTAATCTCAAGATAAAGTTTCAGGACTTAGGTTATTCAAAAAGAGTATCAAAAGGACAATGATGAAACTAAGTTTACCTGATTTGGAAAAGAGCTCTTCTACCTTGGACAAGATCAAAATTCTCATAATGGACCTTCTTGTTAAGAAATATTTGACAAAAGAAACAAAGGCTTAAAGAAACTCAAGCATGGCACGCATATCTCAAGAGTTTCAGAAAAATTCAGATCAGAGGTCGACCCCAGAGGTCGACACCTTGTCAAAGGTCGACCACCAGAGGTCGACTCATGAAGAGAAGAAAAGTTCAGCTTGGCCGGCACGGCAAAGTCTCAGTGGCACGCTTCAGAGGTCGACCACCAGAGGTCAACACCTGTCCAGAGGTCGACATCAGAGGTCGACTCATAGCCTGAGAATTCAAATGGGCAGAACTATGGTATTCTGAACTTTTGCCTAAATTTTACTGGAGGTCGACTCATGAGGTCGACACTTGATCCAGAGGTCGACTCATGAGGTCGACTCATGGCATAACGGCTAGTTTTTCTGAACTTTTGATTTGATTTCTAACGGCCATAAACGGCCATATTTTGATTCTAACGGTCTTGTGGAGTTGTTTCAGCTTGAATGAGGTATTTAACCTCCACCAAACTTCAAAAAGATAAGGAGAGAAAGTGAAAAAGTGTTGATTCAAAGTACAAAGCCTTCAATCACTTCCAAGCCAAAAGAGTGAGAAAACCAAGAGATTCCCTAGCAAAAAGTTCTCCATCTTTGAGGAATCCAACATTCAAGTGTTTGGCATTTAGTGAGGTCCAAAGATTCCAAGGGAAAAGGCTTGAAGAGTCTCCATCAAGAGCTTCAACGAATTTATTATTGCTCAAAAGGAGTTTGTTTAGTTTTAATTCATTGTTTCATACTCTTTTGTCTTTAGCTAGTTTCAAGGGAATTTGAAACTAGAGTGAGGTTTGTTGGTGAGCCAATTGATAAAACCAACTAGGGTTGCTTGTAAGCCCGAAGCCAAAACAAGTGAGTGAGGTTTGTTGGTGAGCCAATTGATAAAACCAACTAGGGTTGCTTGTTAGCCCGAAGCCAAAACAAGTGTGTAAGGTTTTGACTTGTGAGCCTGGTAAAACAAGTCGGCTGTAATCTAAAGATTATAGTGGAAATTCCCAAGTGGAGCTTGGGGAGTGGATGTAGGTGCTAGGTGCACCGAACCACTATATTTCTTGTGTGTTTGCATTGCCTTTCTCTTTTACTTCTTTAGCTCTTTAATTGCCATTTTGTTTCATTGCTTCCATTGCACAATTATTAAAGCACTATCACTCTTCACCTTAAAACTTGATAGCACATATATTGCTTTAAATTTTTAAATACCCAATTCACCCCCCCTCTTGGGCACCATATCTGGGCAACACTATGTGTTGCCCTGCTGTGTGCATAAAGGGGTTTTTGAGAGTTTCTTCTTCCCGGTGTTGCAACTACCTCCAGCCATCATCCAAGCCTCCTCTTCCCATGCCCTTGCTGCCTTGTTTTTGATTTTTTTCTTTTGCTCCCAACCTTGTTTCTCATCCCTGATGGTTGTTTGCAAGTCCTCAAGTTCCTACGAATACAACAACTCCAACTGGACCGCAATCGGACCACCAAGCAGAAAGCCGGGTATCCATGGGTCTTTGGCTCGATTTCCAGGATGCATCCATCGAGAAACGAGAGGTCCCTTCGCTGCGATCTTCATTGGGTGCTTTAGACATTGTCAGCTACACCCCCTCTACCACCAGTAATTTTATTGTAGGAGAACTTGCTCTAACAGAGGCTTCTCAGCCCTGGCGATCCATCTTTATTGCTTTCTTAGGTCGTAATCTGCATGCTTAGCTTCTAAATTTCATATAAAATTTCCTACAACTTATTTTGATCCAATATTTAGGATTTAATCACTTCACCCCAAATATAAAATCCACAAAAATAATTGCATGCATATTAGTCCCGCATCACCCTCGGCTTACAACATCATTCTCGGGTGGCCCACCTTGAACAAGTTTCAGACCGTGATGTCCTCTCATTTCTCCTAGTACACTTCCCCACCAGGAATGGTGCCAGAGAAGTTAGAGGAGATCAGAGAGCAGCATGGCAGTGCCTGATGATCCAAGACAAGCACTTCAATGATTCTGCCACCCTAGATCAGTTGGATCCAAGAGACAACCACAGATTTTGGTGAACCCATGGAAAGAATTGTCCTGGTACCTTTGACAAAGGAAGACCCCACCAAAGTTGTGCAGGTCGGGAGTATGCTTGATGAAGAAACCAGAGCGGAGCTGATTCACTTCCTCGGAGACAATGCCGATGTCTTCGCCTGGACAGCTTCGGACATGCCAGGGATTCCTGCCGAAGTAATCACTTATCGGCTGGAAGTTACTCCCGGGTATAAGCCAGTCTGGCAGAAGAAAAGAAGCTTTGCTCCTGAAAGACAGAAAGCCATGGACGAGGAAGTAAGCAAACTCCTTAGAGCAGGGTTCATCCGAGAGGCCCACTATCTCGAATGGTTGGCCAATGTGGTAATGGTGAAAAAAGCTAATGGCAAGTGGAGGATCTGTATCAATTACACAGACCTCAACAAGGCTTGCCCAAAAGATAGCTTCTCTCTCTCGAAGATTGATCAGCTGGTCGATGCCACTACCGGCCACCAACTACTGAGCTTCATGGATGCTTTCTCTGGCTATAATCAGATCAGGATGGATCCCCGAGATGAGGAGAAGATGGCCTTTGTCACGACAAAGGTCTCTACTACTATAAGATGATGCCATTTGGTCTCAAGAACGCCGGGGCAACATTTCAAAGGCTAATCAATAAAGTGTTCGAAAAGCAGCTGGGAAGGAACATGGAGGCCTACGTCAATGACATGATCATCAAGAACCTCCTTCGAATAGATCATATCCAAGACCTGGAAGAATCATTCAGTGCTCTACGACGTTACCACATGAAGCTAAACCTGGCGAAGTGCACCTTCGGGGTCACTTCGTGTAAGTTCTTGGGTTTTCTTATCACCAAATGAGGGATTTAGGCAAATCCTGAGAAGATCCAAGCCCTAAAGGATATGAGGCATCCCTCCTGCAAGAAAGAAGTCCAGCAGTTAACAGGAAGAATTGCCTTCCTAAGCAGGTTCATTTCTCGTTCAGCTGAGAAATGTCTCCCATTCTTCAAGGTACTTCGGCAGTCAAAGGGCTTTGAATGGTCCGAAGACTGTCGTACTGCCTTTGAAGAGTTAAAAAAGTACCTAGAAACCCCGCCTCTACTCTCCAAACCTCAAGAGGGTGAGGTGCTTTACCTGTACCTCTCTACTTCGGATGAAGTAATTAGTTCGGTCCTTGTCCAAAGAAATGAAGATGGATCCCACAAGCCGATTTACTACATCAGCAAGGTTCTGCATGATGTTGAAACGTGGTATGCAAAGATGCTGAAGTTGATCTACTCTCTGGTGATTGCAGCAAAGCGACTACGACCGTACTTCCATGCCCATGCCATCATGGTGCTGACCGATCAACTGCTCAAGGCCGTTCTCCAGTCTCTGGACACCTCAGGAAGGATAGCCAAGTGGGCTGTGAAGTTAATTGAATTCGATATCAGCTTTCAGCCCCGATCGGTAATGAAGGCCCAGGTGCTCTCTGATTTCCTGGCTGAATGCACCTGGAGGCCCGAAGATGAAGTACCTTCGACAGAAGGGGAAGTTTCGAAGGAGACGAAGTCCGTTTGGGTGCTCCACATGGATGGAGCTTCCAATGCTACTGGGTATGGAGCCGGTCTTCTATTGGCCAAACCCGACAGTCATACCATAGAGTACGCACTTCGATTCTCCTTTCATGCTTCTAACAACAAAGCTGAATATGAAGCCTTGCTCGTCGGACTTTGGATTGCCAAAAGTTTGGGAGTTCAACAACTCCGGGCCTTTTCAGACTCCCAATTGGTTATGAACCAAGTTAAAGGAGAATACAAAGCCAGGGATCCAACCATGATGCAGTACCTAGAGAAGGTACGAGGCTTATCATCTCAACTGGAGCATTTTGAGATTATCCATGTCCCTCGATCAGAGAATTCCCGGGAGGACGCATTATCTCGACTTGCTACTACAACACTAGAATTTCTCCGGCGCACCTTTGTTGAACATCTTGAAACTCCAAGTATAGCCGAAGAGGCTATGGAGGTGCACCAGATCGACGCCGAGCCAAGCTGGATGGATCCCATCATCAAGTTTCTAAATGAGGACGTGCTACTGGGAGACAAGACAGAGGCCAAGAAAATTTGCTGGATGGCATCCCAATATGTCATCTTAGATGGGACCCTCTATAAGAGGTCATTTTTTCAACCGCTGCTAAAGTGCTTGGGACCGATGGATGTGGATTACGCCCTGAGAGAGGTCCACGAGGGCATATACGATGATAACTTGGGAGGTAGGTCTTTGGCGTACGAGATCATTCGACAAGGATATTATTGGCCCTCCATCCAAAAGGACTAGGCTGACTTTGTACGAAGGTGTGACCAATGCTAAAGATACGCCAACATTCAGAGGCAACCTGCAACTCACTTGACTCAACTGACGGCCCCTTGGCCTTTTTCCCAATGGAGAATGGATATTCTTGGCCCATTCCCGCCGGCCTCTAAAGAAAGGAAGTTCCTCCTTGTGGCCATCGACTACTTCACAAAGTGGGTAGAAGCCGAACCATTGACCTAGATCACAGAAGGTAAGGTGGAGAATTTTGTAAAAAATTTTATCATATCCCGATTTGGCATCCCACATGTCATAATCGCGGACAACGGGAGACAATTCGACAATCCGAAGTTCAAGGACTTCTACGCTCGATATCATGTTCAGCACCGGCTGACTTCCGTTGCCCACCCACAGTCCAACATAGAAGCCGAAGCAACTAATCGGACCATTCTCCATGGTCTGAAGACGAGGTTGAACGCCGCAAAAGGACTTTGGGCCAAAGTGTAGGGTTCGGGAACCAGTGCGGAAGTGTGGATTTCAAAACTTTATGAAATCAGGTCCGAACCCTAATCCCAAAATCTTCTTATTAGCAATTAAAACTTATGACTACATGCATGTCCAAATTTAAACATAGTTTAGATACTAACCTCAGATCGCTATATCCAATCTGATGTAGAAATAAACTCCAAATAGAGTAACCTTTTGAACACACCAGGCGTCCACTTGTCCGCCCTCCGATGGTGATCCACACGGGCAGATGATCAAGACAGTGACTCCTCAATTGGGTTCCTTCCAATCAAGTTCTACCCCAAGAACTTGATATATGGGCTATTGGCTAGGACACCTCTAGCCAAACGGGGACTAAAACTTTCTCTCTTACCCTTCTCCTAGTTTTTAGCAACTTTGGCCCCTTAAGACACTCTTGTCTTAAGAATAAGCCCTTGTCCTAAAATGAGACAAGGCTTGTCTTGGAGGGAGAAGAAAATTAAGACAAAGTTGTCTTAATGTAAGAAAGAAGAAAAGAGGCGCCTTCTTCCTTTACCGTCGGAGAGTTTCTCTCTCTGACTCTCCTTCTGTTCTGAGATTCGACAGAGCCTAGGCTCTGTAAAGGAATCAAAGAGGAAAGAGAGGAGGGGGAAACAATCTTCTGGAGAGGGAGAAGGAAAGAGAAGCAAGGCTTCGCCGTAGAAAATCTGGAATAATTTTTTACGATGAAGCCTTCTTCTTTAAATAGGCGACAGAGAGGCGCCTTCTCATCTGAAAACATCCTCTCACGTCCCTCTCTCCCTTCTCACGTCTTCTCTCTTTATCTCACGGCCCTTGGGATTAATCTCACGGCCTTTGGGATTAATCTCACGGCCTTTGGGATGGAAAGACGCGAAGAGGGATCGAGAAAAAACTCAGAAGGGCGCGCGCAGAAAGAAGAGTCGCGCCCCTTCGGTGTTTTTTCTTTCTTTTCATGGTAATTCCAATTTTTTGAAGAGTCCACGCCTAGGTGGACTCTGATCCATGCCTCATCATCCAAAAGACGCCGGTCTCTTCTTTCTTTTCACGCAAAGACGCGACTTGGAGAGAGTCCACGCGCGTGTGGACTCTTCTCCTTGCGCGCGCGCGTTGGAAGAGAAGGGGAGGGGTTTTAGGCGATGTGGGAAAGGGGTTTAGCCTCTTAGGTTAGCCCAATTGCTAGCCTACTGTTAGCCCAACATTTTGAATCTTCAATTAGATTCAAACCGGAATGAATTTGGATCTAAAAAAGACCAAATCGGAACCCTAACTCGAATCCGATTCAAGTAGAAGCCATGGTTTGCAACACATGCTAGTGTGTTCATCTGCAAACGAGATTTAATTCCAAATTAAATCCTTGATTATCTATCCTAAGTGTGTGACCCATTGGGTTCCATACTTAGCCAGCAGTGGGTCCGAGTGCAAGTTGACCTAATCTGATCAGAACTCATTCTAATCGATTTAGGTCAAATCGAGCTAACTCGAGTCAGTCAATTAGGACTCCTCCTAATTAGTGATCCAATTAAACCATTTAATTTGATCAACCCACAAGACAAGATTGACGTCTAGCAACGTGTCATGTCTACCCGGAAGATATGGAAATTCTGGTGTAATTCCAAAACTACCCTTCAGTGGAAAGTTCCCGTACAATTCGATCTTTCAATCATCTTGCATCCCGAATATAACTATGGATATGGAATCATGTCAAATCCAGTTTATACTCATTCCCAGCTCAGTCATACACTAATGATTCAATTAATTCGATATTAGAAATCATTTCTAATATCTGTACTTTGATCAAAGATTTCCTGAATCATCATCTGACCTAATTTGGCTGGATGCAATCTCCTCCTACTATGAGTGATCAATTCCTTGTTGACCTACTCATTACCTTCATATACAATTCACCATACCCAGCATCAACCTCGTGCATGACCCAGTGTCATGATTGAGATTGAACCAAAGCATGGGTTCATGTACATAAGGTATTATGGCAGTCTCAGGTCATAGGACTACTTGTACAACTCCCACTATGTGAAACATCTATTGACATGCAGCTAAGGCTCCATTAGATGTTCTCAAACTGGATCTATTCAGTGAACTCATTCACTAATGAGCACCCACATCCTTGTATTAGTGTCCTACACAAATGACTGTGAGAGCAGTCACCCTTTTCAGCATACATAGGATGTGCCAGTCTTATCGGAAACCCTGATCCCCAACTCAGGGTTCCTATGACTAGGAATATTCTAGATTAGGGTTTTAAGGCCTTAGATCTCACTGGTATGATCTCATCATAGCCCTACAACCATAGCCCTAATCTATGGGGTTCATCATATAATGACACAGCGAATGATGAAAAAATTATTGCCTTTATTAATTTGTCAATTTACAATGGTCTGGGAGATACAGATATTGGCTTATAGGGCATAATCCTTTCAATCTCCCACTTGCACTAAAGCCAATCGCTCTTATTCTTTAACCCCATACAATCGAGGTGGCGATCAAACTCCCGCTGTGGTAGAGCCTTAGTGAACGGGTCTGCTATGTTGTTCTTTGTATCTACTCTATTGATGCAGACTTCTTGTCTTTCGATTATCTCTCGGACAAGATGGAAGCGTCTCAGAATGTGCTTGGACTTGTGATGGGCTCTCGGTTCCTTAGCTTGAGCAACTGCTCCAGTGTTATCACAATAGAGTCGCACCGGGTTCTCAATCTCAGGAACTACTCCCAACTCTGTAATGAATTTCTTCATCCAGACAGCTTCCTTGGCGGCTTCACTGACAGCTATGTACTCTGCCTCGGTAGTTGAGTCAGCTACAGTCTGCTATTTAGTGCTCTTCCAACTTACTGCTCCACCATTCAAGGTAAAGACATACCCTGAAATGGATTTACTATCATCTGGGTCTGATTGAAAACTAGAGTCTGAATAGGCTTCTAGTTTAAGATCAGATCCTCCGTATATAAGAAAAATATCCTTAGTCCTTCTCAGGTACTTAAGAATATTTTTCACAGCCTTCCAGTGATCCTCTCCTGGATCAGCCTGAAATCTACTGGCTATACCCAAGGCATATGCCACATCAGGCCTGGTATATAACATAGCATACATAATCGACCCTATAGCCGAAGCATAAGGTATAGAATTCATTCTATTTCTTTCTTCAGGTGTCTTAGGAGACATCCTCTTAGAAAGACGTATGCCATGACTAATAGGTAAGTAACCTCTTTTACTTTCCTCCATGCTAAATCTCTTTAGCACCTGGTCAATGTACCTAGACTGGGACAAGCCAAGCATCCTTCTTGATCTATCTCTATAGATCTTTATACCCAGTATATAGGATGCTTCTCCCAAGTCTTTCATGGAAAACTGTTTCGATAACCACACTTTGACTGATTGTAACATTGGGATATCATTCCCAATAAGAAGTATATCATCAACATATAGAACTAAGAAAACTATGGCACTCCCACTAGTCTTCTTGTACACACAAGGTTCATCCTCATTTTTGAAAAAATCAAATTCTTTGACTGTTTTATCAAATCGGATGTTCCAACTCCTGGATGCTTGCTTTAATCCATAAATGGATTTCTTTAGCCTACATACCTGATTAGGTTTAGTCTCCAAGACAAAACCTTCTGGTTGTGACATATAAACCTCTTCCTCAAGGAAACCATTAAGGAATGCAGTTTTTACATCCATTTGCCAGATCTCATAATCATGATATGCTGCTATAGCAAGCATAATCCGAATAGATTTGAGCATGGCAACAGGGGAAAATGTTTCATCATAATCTATTCCCTGTTTTTGTCTGAAACCCTTAGCCACCAATCTGGCTTTATAAGTTTCAACTTGGCCATCTGCCCCAATCTTCCTTTTATAGACCCATTTACACCCAATAGGGTTAATACCCTCTGGTGCATCAACCAAAGACCATACTTGGTTGACATACATGGAGTCCATTTCGGATCTCATGGCTTCCAGCCATTTGTCTGAGTCTCTACTCATGACTGCTTCCGTATAGGTTAGAGGCTCATCATTTTGAATGATTTGGGCTTCATTATTTTCAATTATGAACCCATACCTCTCAAGTGCCTGTCGCACCCTATCAGACCTACGGATAGGAGTGTGTTCAGGTTCTATATTAACTATGTTGTTACTTGACTGAGAAGTGTCTATTTGTTGAATCTCATTAAGTTCGATATTTCTACCAGTGTCCTTTTGTAGGATAAATTCCTTTTCCATAAAAGTGGCATGCCTACTGACCAAAACCTTTTGTTCAGTAGGGTGGTAGAACACATATCCTATACTATCTCTAGGATATCCGATAAATAGACATTTGTCTGCTCTAGCATCTAGTTTATGTCCAAAATTTCTTTTTACATAGGCTGGACATCCCCATATCTTAATATACTTAAGATTGGGCTTCTTACTTCTCCATAATTCATATGGAGTGCTAGAGACAGTTTTAGATGGTACTCTATTCAAGATATAATTGCTGTTTCCAAAGCATATCCCCAGAAAGTAAAAGGTAACTCCGTGAAGCACATCATGGACCGTACCATATCCAATAAAGTACGATTCCTCCTTTCAGCAACACCATTCAATTGTGGTGTGTAAGGAGGAGTCCATTCAGAGATGATCCCCTTATCTTTAAGGTGATCAAGAAACTCAGTGGATAAGTACTCACCTCCTCTATCTGATCGGAGGATCTTTATACTTTTTCCTGTCTGTTTCTCTATCATACTTTGATACTCTAAAAATTTTTCAAAAGCATCGGACTTATGTTTCATTAGATACACAAATCCATACCTTGAAAAATCATTAGTAAATGTGATGAAGTATGAGTATCCACCATAGGCTTGAGTTGTCATAGGCCCACATACATCTGTGTGTATGAGTCCTAATAACTCTTTTGTCCTTTCTCCATGTCCACTAAATGGAGTCTTGGTCATCTTACCCAAGACATATTCACAAGTTTCCTAATGACTCATAGTCATAAGGATCACAGAAATTTTCTTGTACAACTTGTTAATCCTAGTCTCACTAATATTCCAAGTCGACAATGCAAAGTATGTTTGTTACATCATCTCTTTCCTCCGTTTGTTAGAAACGGAAAAATATTGTCATTAGTGGAAAGAGTTAAGAGACCATTTGCATAATATGCCATAACATATATTTTCATTAGATCAAGAAATTGAGCAGCCACTGCTCATTACATTCATAGTATATCCTTGTTTATGTAACAAGGGTACAGATATGATATTTCTAATGATTTTTGGCATATAGTAACAATTCCTTAGCTCCAAGATCTTCCCTGAAGGTAACTTCAAAACATAATTCCCTACAGCTTCTGCTTGGATGGGGTCCCCTCCACAGCACCGTAGAGCTCAAAGTTACCTTCCTTCAATACTTTAAGCCCCTGAAGTCCCTGGCAATGATTTCAGATGTTATGACCACAGGCGGTATCCAACACCCAAGTATTTGAAATGAAGAATCCAATCACAAAATAGTATGAACTTCTTTCATACCTTTTGGCCTCTGATGCACCAGGCTTCACACTTGCAAGGTAAATCTTGCAGTTCCTTTTCCAATGACCCGACCCGCTTGCCACAATGAAAGCAGTCATCTGTCCGGAGGCCTTCTTTCCTTTCTTCTTCTTAATGCCCCCTTGGGATTCATCCTCTTACTGGAACCCCTTTTGCCTGTCTTCTTCTTATCCACAAGAGAACTGGAGCCTTATTTTTTTTACATGGCTCTCTGCTGTTTTCAACATATTCAACAGCTCAGCAAGGAAGATTAAGTTTGTTCATATGGTAATTAAGAACAAACTGTGAAAATGACTCTGGGAGTGATTGCAAGATCAGTCTTGATTCAACTCCCCATCCATTACAAACCTAATTGACCTAATCGAGTGATTAGATCAATTATCTTTAATACATGTCTTGTACTGATGTACCTTCTGTCATCCTTGCACGAACAACTGCTTAGATATTTCATATCTAGCAGTTTCTACTTGTTCTCCATAAAGCTCTTTTAATTTAGCAGTATGGAGTTAGTATCCATGCTATCATGCTGCCTCTGCAACTCGTTAGTCATAGAGGCAAGCATAACACATTTGACAGTAAGTGAGTCATTTTGCCACATATTATATGTGTTCTTCTCCTCTTGCGAGGCATCTTCCCTTGGTGGTTCCAAAATTGGGGTATCAAGAATATAGGAAATTCTTTCTTGACTGAGTACTATTTCAAATTCTCAGCCAATCAACATAATTTGGCCCAGTCAATTGTTGGCATCTAAACTACTACGGAGTGAGAGTGAAGAGGCCATTTATCTACATTTAAACAAGAACGAAAACATAAGCAAACAACCATGAATGACAACAACATAATTAAATTAGACTTTAATTTAATTATGTCTCCCACTATTTTATCGAGCATCATAACCCTCTATACGATGATCGAGAGGACCTTAATTGATCTTTCTTAGTGGGGTTGAGATCCCAATCCCTTATAAAAGACCTGTGTGTACACAACAAATCTTATATAAGTTCATAGGTAGGAAAACTCTTTCCAATTGTAACCTGTACAATTCTCAACTTATCTCGGCCTCTAAAATATTAATAGCCTTGTGTATACACAACAAACTATAATATTTTAGTTAAGTAAGACCCTTCATAGCCATATAGTCATGACTTTAATAGTAATACCCTTGTGTGTACACAACAAAATATTACTTTAAATCATGCCATAAAAATAATTATTAGGCCAAAAAATTGTGTTAGTCACCATATTAGGTCTTGTGTTGCACAACAACCCTAGTATGGATCGTAACACAATGATGACCTATCATGAAGGAAGGCCAATAATAGTATTTTAACAACCAAGCATGTTAGTCAAGAATTAAAATCAATCAGATCGGCGCAGGCTAGTGGAAGAGATGTGGGGGTCCCCCCGTTGCTTTCCTAGACAACCAATTTAAATTGGCCAGGTCAGTCAACGGAACCAATTAAAAACCACGATTCCCTTTACCTTCCCAGACCCACCTTTCTAGACACCGAAATGACTAATTATCCATCATGACTATAATGCTTATCGGTTAACTATACTACCACTTAATATAATTTTAAGAGGGGTTCATGCAATGCCAGCACATTCAATTAAAAACTATCACATATATTAATACATGCTTAAACTAAGCAAATATGTGAAATGTGTGCCATCATACTAGGACACCATTACCACATAATGGATACACCATTATGCCAGGGCAACCTTATTTCAGTATGATGGCTCCAGGGCTAATCATATCTCTAAGACAATTAGGGTTCAGTGGAAAACCCTAACTGGTGGCAATCATCAAACTCATGTTCAATCAAAGACATGCACTGTGCATCAATATAAAAACTTTAACATGATACTACATCATGAATTGAACTGCATAAGTTTTTAATCCTAATAAGGATGCTCTGATACAACTGTAGGGTTCGGGAACCAGTGCGGAAGTGTGGATTTCAAACTTTATGAAATCAGGTCCGAACCTAATCCCAAAATCTCCTTATTAGCAATTAAAACTTATGACTACATGCATGTCCAATTTAAACATAGTTTAGATACTACCTCAGATCGCTATATCCAATCTGATGTAGAAATAAACTCCAAATAGAGTAACCTTTTGAACACACCAGGCGTCCACTTGTCCGCCTCCGATGGTGATCCACACGGGAAGATGATCAAGACAGTGACTCCTCAATTGGGGTTCCTTCCAATCAAGTTCTACCCCAAGAACTTGATATATGGGCTATTGGCTAGGACACCTCTAGCCAAACGGGGACTAAAACTTCTCTCTTACCCTTCTCCTAGTTTTTAGCAACTTTGGCCCCTTAAGACACTCTTGTCTTAAGAATAAGCCCTTGTCCTAAAATGAGACAGGCTTGTCTTGGAGGGAGAAGAAATTAAGACAAAGTTGTCTTAATGTAAGAAAGAAGAAAGAGGCGCCTTCTTCCTTTACCGTCGGAGTTTCTCTCTCTGACTCTCCTTCTGTTCTGAGATTCGACAGAGCCTAGGCTCTGTAAAGGAATCAAAGAGGAAAGAGAGGAGGGGAAACAATCTTCTGGAGAGGGAGAAGGAAAGAGAAGCAAGGCTTCGCCGTAGAAAATCTGGAATAATTTTTTTATGGTGAAGCCTTCTTCTTTAAATAAGCGACAGAGAGGCGCCTTCTCATCTGAAACATCCTCTCACGTCCCTCTCTCCCTTCTCACGTCTTCTCTCTTTATCTCACGGCCCTTGGGATTAATCTCACGGCCTTTGGGATTAATCTCACGGCCTTTGGGATGGAAAGACGCGAAGAGGGATCGAGAAAAAACTCAGAAGGGCGCGCACAGAAAGAAGAGTCGCGCCCCTTCGGTGTTTTTTTTCTTTCTTTTCACGGTAATTCCAATTTTTTGAAGAGTCCACGCCTAGGTGGACTCTGATCCATGCCTCATCAGCCAAAAGACGCCGGTCTCTTCTTTCTTTTCACGCAAAGACGCGACTTGGAGAGAGTCCACGCGCGTGTGGACTCTTCTCCTTGCGCGCGCCGTTGGAAGAGAAGGGGAGGGGTTTTAGGCGATGTGGGAAAGGGTTTAGCCTCTTAGGTTAGCCCAATTGCTAGCCTACTGTTAGCCCAACATTTTGAATCTTCAATTAGATTCAAACCGGAATGAATTTGGATCTAAAAAAGACCAAATCGGAACCCTAACTCGAATCCGATTCAAGTAAAGCCATGGTTTTGCAACACATGCTAGTGTGTTCATCTGCAAACGAGATTTAATTCCAAATTAAATCCTTGATTATCTGTCCTAAGTGTGTGACCCATTGGGGTTCCATACTTAGCCAGCAGTGGGTCCGAGTGCAAGTTGACCTAATCTGATCAGAACTCATTCTAATCGATTTAGGTCAAATCGAGCTAACTCGAGTCAGTCAATTAGGACTCCTCCTAATTAGTGATCCAATTAAACCATTTAATTTGATCAACCCACAAGACAAGATTGACGTCTAGCAACGTGTCATGTCTACCCGGAAGATATGGAAATTCTGGTGTAATTCCAAAACTACCCTTCAGTGGAAAGTTCCCGTACAATTCGATCCTTCAATCATCTTGCATCCCGAATATAACTATGGATATGGAATCATGTCAAATCCAGTTTATACTCATTCCCAGCTCAGTCATACACTAATGATTCAATTAATTCGATATTAGAAATCATTTCTAATATCTGTACTTTGATCAAAGATTTCCTGAATCATCATCTGACCTAATTTGGCTGGATGCAATCTCCTCCTACTAGGAGTGATCAATTCCTTGTTGACCTACTCATTACCTTCATATACAATTCACCATACCCAGCATCAACCTCGTGCATGACCCAGTGTCATGATTGAGATTGAACCAAAGCATGGGTTCATGTACATAAGGTATTATGGCAGTCTGAGGTCATAGGACTACTTGTACAACTCCCACTATGTGAAACATCTATTGACATGCAGCTAGGCTCCATTAGATGTTCTCAAACTGGATCTATTCAGTGAACTCATTCACTAATGAGCACCCACATCCTTGTATTAGTGTCCTACACAAATGACTGTGAGAGCAGTCACCCTTTTCAGCATACATAGGATGTGCCAGTCTTACCGGAAACCCTGATCCCCAACTCAGGTTCCTATGACTAGGAATATTCTAGATTAGGGTTTTAAGGCCTTAGATCTCACTGGTATGATCTCATCATAGCCCTACAACCATAGCCCTAATCTATGGGGTTCATCATATAATGACACAGCGAATGATGAAAAATTATTGCCTTTATTATTTGTCAATTTACAATGGTCTGGGAGATACAGATATTGGCTTATAGGGCATAATCCTTTCACAAAGAGCTGACCTCCATTCTCTAGGCATACCAAACTATCCCAAGAATGGCCATCGGTGAGTCTCCGTTCAACCTAGCATAGGGTACCGAAGCCGTGCTGCCTATCGAGTCTCCCTACAATCCTTAAGAGTTGACAACTACGAAGAGCCTAGAAACTCCGATCGTAGAAGGATCGACCTAGATCTGCTGCCAAGCACCAGGCATCAGGCCCAGATAATAATGGTACCATACCAACAAAAGGTTGCTAAATATTACAACACCGAGTGAAGGAGCAGATCTTCCGCACAGGGACATGGTATTGTGAAGGGCAGAAGTATCCAGGTCAAAGAACAAGATAAACTTTCCCCCAACTGGGAAGGTCCGTACCAAGTCGAAGAAGTCATTCGACCAGGAGCATATCGACTCACGATCCTAGATGGGAAACCTCTATCCCAGCCATGGAATGTACAAAACCTTCGCAAATATTATCAATAAACAGATTTCTAAATTTCTTATGCAAATTTGCTCACTCTATTCAACTCAGAGCGCTTGTTGCCTCGACTGAACGACAACAGCCTAAGTGGCCCAATCTAAGAAATTGACCAACTGTGCAAAGAAGAGTCTGATCCACTCATCATATCGGTATGCCCGACGAGCATAATGGATGGCCTAGTCAAGCCACCAAGAAGATCAAAGGCCAGGGATGGTTCAGATAACCTACCCTACGAAAAACCCAAAGATATGCCAGGTGGGCCTAATCAGCCTACCTTATACTAAAAAAAAAAAAAAAAGAGGCACAGGATGGTTTTCATAACCTACCCTACGGTAAATCCGAAGATGTACTAGGGCGGGCCTAAACAGCCTACCTTGATTACGATAGAAATGCACAGGGATGGTGCAGACACCCCACCCAATGGTGAATCCGAAAATGTGCTTAAAAGGATCCTTTTCGTCCTTCCTGTCGATAACAAACATCTCTGAGACAGCCTAGCCGGCCTCACATCTTCCCTATAGACCGTGAATGGTCCGAGGAATCTACGCTCTAGACATGACATAATGCAACATATCGCAAAGGACACATGGGAAGAGATAAGAAAAGTTGATATATTTCATTCTTTTTCAAATTTTTTACAAAAAGAAAAAGAAAAAACTCTCACAAAGAGAGGACAAAAAAAAAAGAGGAAGGGTTGCGGGAAAGCATTTTCAATAACCTCCTGCCGGTTCTTTCCTGTACCGGTGGGGGGAGTTCTAGAAGGATGATGAAGGGGCCCCAGGGTTCCTATCTGGACCATAATTCGACCCCTCTTCAGAGTCAGAATCAACTCGTGTTTGAGAAAGGGAACAGAGGGCTTGATGTTGTCTAGGCCCTTCAAGTCATAGAACTTGAAGGCCTTCCCCCTGCACTCCCTCCCAACCCCTGATGGTAGGAGTCCAAAGCCGCTTCGGTGACCTCCTCCTTGAAAGCAGTGGATGCCTTGAAGTCTGAGATGGCATTTGCCACCTCCTTCTTGGCCCCCTCCGCCTCTGTGACTGCCATCGTGACCTAGGCCCTGGCCTCCTTCAGTTGAGCCTCTAACATGCGGACCCTCTTCTCCAAGCGATCCATGATAGGCTCATCATCATCACTCAGTTCAAAGAGCCTCAGACTCCTTTTTCTTTTGGGATGAATAGCTCTCTTCTTCACTGCCTTTCGAAGCTCGAGGTGCTGAACCTCATTTTCGACTGGAGCGTTGGGAAGGAAGAAGAAGTCTGAGAGGATGATAACCCTTGACAGCAAAAGACAAGGTCCTATTTATAAGAACTCTGCACCCCACATTGGCCATAGGGAAGCATGCTCCACATCTTTTCCCAGCCGCATCAAAGAGCGCCATGTGTCCAAGTGACACTTCGAGAACCAGAAGACCACTTGAGGGTCATTCTCGGGATAGCAACTGCTGACGCTTAGAATCTGGAGGAATTCCCATTGTGCGGCAGCGACATTAATGGCTCCTTTTTGGAAAAAGGAGATCTGGCGGCATGCAAGGCGCAAGAAAATGCGACTGTACGAATATGACACACCGCGCGTGGACAACGAGAATCATAATCATACTTCCTTAATCATCGATCAACAGGGAGGTGACATGTCTATCATGTCTATCCTAATGACAGATTTTATGAAAGGAAGGTTCATGATGAAGGAAGTGACATCAGCCTGATCGACCGTAGACTCGTTCTTCAGCACGGAGTTCTAACTTATTCCAAAGTTCGTCTTCATCAACTACCAATCAAATGACCTTTGGCTATGGCCGTTCAACCAAGTAGAAGAAGGAACAGTAAAGCTCGAATTACAGGCTGACTTTGTTCAAGCTACATCTGAAAACACACACATGGCACGTGCAGGAGAGAAGAAGAAGCTACTTTAAAATCCAAGGAAGTTGTCATGCAAAAACCATTGATGACATAAAAAAAAAAATGCCTAAAGCAACTTAGATTATTCAACATCAACTGGAGGAGACCCAACATCACAGGATTGAAGCAACTTGTCAACCTGCACAGAAAGGATCTCGTCGACTTGGGTCGGGACCGGAGAACCTTTAGCTTGGGCTTCCTCAACCTGAGTCCCCTCCTAAATTGGGATCAGGTTGAAGCCACACCCAGATCTTCGACTGAGGCAGAGGCCTCTTCTCCCGGACATGGCACCTCTTCGGCCTCTTCCGCTGCCTCGCCTCTTCCACGGCCTTGGCCTCCTCCTCCTCCTCTTCTTCTTCTTCGGTTATGTTGAAGGATGGGATGCCAGAGAGATCAAGGTAGGGGAAGGCCTCCTTTACCTTGGAAAGTCCATCATTGAAACCATGCTGGTAGCCGTACAGGAATGTTTCATTCATCTCCTCTTGGAATTGTGAAGACTTCTTGAAGTCTGCTACAGCATCATCCACCAACTTTCTCAAGGCTGCGGACTCTCTCTTGGCCGCTTCAGACTCTAGAACTGTCTCTTTGGCCCTCCTGGCAGCTTCCTCTGCCACCTTGGTCAAACTCTCTTCTTTCTTAGTTCTCCTTGGCAGTCTACTCCAGGAGTCGACTTGCTTTTTGCTATTCCTCCACCCTGCCCCATGCTTCGCTATTGTCAATTGGGCACTTTTCAGTTCACTCTTCAGCTCATGAACTTCAGCATCTGCTCGAGCGAGACGATTTTCCATGGACTGCCTCAGCTCTTCAGCCACCTCTTTTGTAGCTTTAGCTGTGTAAAGTTCATCCTTGAGGCCATGAATGAGACTATCAACATTTCTCTGGCCCTTCTCCATAAAGGTAAGGTCATAGACCA